>JADMNL010000032.1:24127500-26527500 GCA_016271365.2 Neoceratodus forsteri | reverse complement strand
CTCTCAATGGAGCAGCAGTGGAGGGGGGATTAATATTCTTATTTTGTTGCTTTTACATGGGTCTTAATACCTAAATTAATACTTGCAGAATGACCCATTCCGGTGTTGCTGGAAATATTAATTTAGGCATCAAAACCCCTTAAAAGCAATAAAATAAGAATATTAATCCTCCCTCCACTGCTGCTGCATTGACAGCAGTGGAGTTAGCGATGTCAATAAAGGGTATAACACCCATGTAAACTTGCACCCACTCGATCGGGACCTGGGCAGCACTTCCATATTTGCTGAAAAGTTTCTGCAATATTTTAAAATGTACAGATTATTCAAAAAATGGTACTGATAGCAGCCTACGGCTCCATCATGGCTTAGAAACGTATGTAGGATGGGAGCGGGCTGCAGTATGTAATTTGCAGGTCACCTTTAAAATTTGGCAGGCACTGAGTGGTGCTAGGCTCTTTGGACCAGAACATTTCATGGCAAAGAGTTCAGCAGGAACAAAGTTATAGAGGTGCAAAAAATGATAAATTGTCCGAAATTAAGACCTTTTTTTGCTCACCTATAACTAAACAAGCATTTGTCAATGCCGAATGTTGCTTGCTTCTATATGCTGTTTAGGAATTTGGAAGTCATTGGAGTGCAAATACTGAAAATTCGCGAACTTACGAGCGTGCGTAGGAACTGCACAATGCACGCTCGTAAAACAGTCATTTTAAGGAATTTTTTCACCAAATTTTCAACATAGCCATTTTAAGACCTCTGCTCATGAACAGTGTCACTGTGATTTTCTTAATGTGTCCCATACATTGAGTTCGCACACCGACTGCGCCATGGTATGCTACATGGTGGAAACACGTTTTGGGCAGGATGTGAAAAATGACAGCTGTACTGCTCATAAGGAGGTGTGGTAAAATGGCAATGTTGAAAATCTGGAGTGAAAATATTGAAAATTCGCAAACTTATGAGCATGCGTAGGAACTGCGCAACGCACGCTCGTAAAACAGTCATTTTTAGGAATTTTTTCACCAAATTTTCAACATAGCCATTTTAAGACCTCTGCTAATGAACAGTTTCACTGTGATTTTCTTAATGTGTCCCATACATTGATTTTGCACACCAACTGCGCCATTGTGCTCTACATGGGCGGAAACACGGTTTGGGCAGGATGTGAAAAATGACAGCTGTACTGCTCATAAGGAGGTGTGGTAAAATGGCAATGTTGAAAATCTGGAGTGAAAATATTGAAAATTCGCGAACTTACGAGTGTGCGTAGGAACTACACAATGCACGCTCGTAAAACGGTCACTTTTTGGAATTGTTCCACCAAATTTTCAAAATAGGCTTTTTGAGAGCCCACCTTATGAACACTGGCAGTGTTGTTTTGTTAATCATTCCAGAAAGGTGATTTCGCGCAGTGGCTGCGAAATCACCCTTCGGGCCCGAGTAATGCCATGACAGTGACATCATTCATGAGAAGGGTCCCAAAAACCCCATGTTGAAAATTTGGTGCAAAATTCCAAAAAATGCCTGAGATATGCAACAAAGTTGAAAAAACCCTATCTATTCCATTATACAGCTTACCGGCATTTCCTCAGTTCGCGGTCGGCTTTGAAGAGTGCAGACATGTTCCCGGTCCACCGAAGATCATCACACCGGACTCCAGAGGTAAGTGTGGGGTGAGGGGGTGTGGGGAGGCAGGGTGCGAGGGTGGGTGCAGGTTGTGGAGGGCAGGAAGCGCCGAGGACAGTTTTTATTTCCTGTTTTTGTTTTTAATGACGGCGGGACGTTTCCACGCTGTAGTGGGCTCCCAGCGTGGCGCAAGGACAGCTAGTGGGGGCGTGGAGCCGACGGGGATTGGGCACCCTCATCGGCTATAGTCATTTTGCCATGTTGGGGCCCCAAAGCACAGCACCTGGATGCTTGGGGGAGAGATAGGGAGTCGTAATGGGATTGGGCACCCCATCGGCGACGCATGGGGAGGAGACACTGGAGCCGATGGGGATTGGGCACCCCGCAGGCCGAATATCATTTTGCCACGCTGGGTAGGCTCCCAGCGTAGCACCTGGATGCTTTGGGGGTGTGGAGCTGACGGGGATTGGGCACCCACGTCGGCCGTACAGTGTGGGGAGGGAGGGGGAAGGCGCATGAGCACGCAGTGTGCGTGCGTGTGTGTTGGGAGGGAGAGCTCTGCTCACTCAAGTGGAGCTCTCCCTTTCAACTGTATGCCACTGCATTTTCAGCTTGTCATAGACAGCTGCAGCAGTGATTGGGGAACTGGGGCCGCGCCTGCAAACACACTGACTGCATTGGAAGATGGGCTGATACACCTCTGAAAACTCGGATGATGGCACTATGTTTCTTGCACATGCATGCAAGCAACATAAAAACTAGGTGGATGTCACTCCTGAAACTTACAGCTTTGATAGAATGTGCCTCAAGCTGTGTGCTTTTGTACTTTTTAAGTCCTTAACTTGCCCCATTTTTGAAAAAAATGAAGGCGAAACTATGCATATGCTCAGTTTAAACACTGAACATGCTAGGGATAACTGATTTTTTATGACTGCATTTCTAAATGCGGTCGCTTGTCGAAAATGTGTGCATGTCTGTGGGGGCAGAGCTAGCCTGACACTGTATGCACCATCTGTAATTAATTTCTTTTCCTAATAATGAAGTTTTATTGGTTTCTCAGTATGAGACAAAACAGAACAGTACAACGACTGTAAACAACAATGCAGAATGTGTGCAGACCACAACGATCCAAGACAGACAATGGCTACATATGACATTTAATATTGAGTTCAGTACAATCTTATATAGGAGCAGTGCATTCAGGGAGGCTACCCCATATGAAGGAAGGTGCGACTCCAGTATCTAAGGATCATGCCCTGACTCCCCCACCATTCCCACCCTCACTTTCCTTTCACAGTAGAAAAGCGGAGTCCCTATTTATAATAAACAACTGCCATCTATTCCATTTATTGCAGCCTTTCTCCTCCTGCTGCTGTACTGCGTAAGTCAGAGTTTCAGTTTTGTAGGTACTATTCACTAAGTTGATGCAATCCTCTATGGCTGGGACCTCGACTGTAAGCCAGCATTTAGTAATACATTGCTTGCCCGCTGTGCTATGTATAGACAACGGATAGGTACAGTGTGAAGAGGTATAGGTGCTCTGTAAGGTTAAATGGTACAGACAAAATTTCTCTCAATACATCCTCTATTGAGGTGAAGAATGGTTTTAGGTGTGGACTTGCCCAAAGTATATGAAAATGGTCCACCCACTCCTCTCCCCACTGTCTCCAACACCGGGTAGTGCCAGCCATTGTTCTGTGTACCTGGTGGACCAGAGTAAGAAAATGTTGAATCAGACATTTCCAATGAAATTTCCTCCATGTCATGGAAGAAGAAATTCGATGTGAATTGGAACAGGCTACTTGCCACTGTTCAGTCATGAAAAGCTGACTAATGACCTGGTTCCGCCTATCTAGCACCTTAAGTTGTGGGGAGGGGGGGGTAGTTTTAAATGAATCGGGGTAGACTACAGCTGTGAGATGAGATGGGGCATTGCACATCCCATGACAGCAGAAATTAGCAGGAGTGTAAGGAGGTTTCTAGAGTCTAGGGTCAGGCCTCTGTAGAGCCAGCTGAGAACACAGGCCCTGGCTTGGAAGTACCTAAACATATCAGTTTCTGATAAACCTAGGCTGTCTTTTACTGTTCGAAATGCTTTCTTCTATGTGTCTTGCAGGAGCTGATAGGGATAACAGAGTCCCCAGTGGTGTCAAATTATAACCCAAATCCAACCTGGTGGGTGCAAAATCTCTGTGATGATGAAGAGGTAACAACCACAGCAGCTGCTCTCTGACATGTGCCTGAGTGGTCCATCTTTTCCAGATTCTAAGTGGGACAGTGACAAAAAGAGAACCCCTCCCAATAGGCATAGGAATCAGATACCAGTCTAGGATGTTTTGTTCAGGATGAGATGTGAGCAGGGCTGCCCTTTCAAGCTGTGCCCACTGCTGCATGGATGCATTTCTAAGCCAGTGTAAGATCAGCTGGATCTGTGCCACCTTGTAATACAGGGAGAGATTGGGGAAGTCAAGCCCTCTCTGATCTCCTGGCCTACACAGGGTGGTATAGCTAATCCTGGGTGGGTGATCCTACCATAGGAATCGAGAGATCATCTTGTGCCACTTGGCCCAATGTTTATTATCAATGAGGAAGGCTAAAGCTTGGAATAAATGCAAACATATGGGTAGTTCCATCATTTTAATGGCGCTACTCACCTCTCGAGGGATACAGACATCACTGACCATTTGTCCAGAACCATTTGAAGCTGCACTTGCACAGGGAAAAAGTTGGTTGAGAACAGCTGTGAGGCTGTACTGGTGAGGTTGACCCCCAAGTATTTCATTCTTGAGAGTCCCCATCCAAAGGAGTATTAAGCCATCAGCTCCTGAAAAGGGACAAAATTGACAGCTAGAGCCTCAAGCTTTTCTTCATTAAGTTTATACCACAAGACGGATCCATACAAATGCAGGACAGATCAGATAGCTGGAAGGTCCAAGGCTGGGACATAAAAGTACAACATAACATCATTCACGTAAAGAGCAATACAATGCTCAGTGCCACCCTGCGCTTGGTATCCCTGAACACCAGCGTGTTTCCTGATGGGTTGGGCCAGGGGCTAAATGTCAGTGGTGAAGAGAAGGGGCATGAGGGGGCAGCTCTGCCTGGTGCCTCTCTGCAGCTCAAACTGGGAAGAGAGATGGCCATCAGTATGCATCTGATCTTGAGGTGAACTACAAATATGGAATAGTAAGTCTCTGTAAGGAGGGGGGACTGAAACACCCTTGTGCAGCATGAAGAAAGGACCAGGACACTCAGTTAAATGCTTTTTCCACACTGAGACTGAGGACAAGGAGTGGAGAGCTCCCCCACCCCCCAAGGCAGCTTGACAGAGGCTAGATAGTAATCTTTTAGTACTGTGCATTGTTTGGTATGACCTCACGAATCCTGTCTGGTACAGACGGATCAGTCAGGGTAGGAGGGCGTCCAGTCATTTTATGAGACTGGACATAAAAAGATTATAATCAGTATTCAGCAATGAGATTGTTCTATATGACTTGCAGCATTCTGGGGTTTCCATGGTTTATGGATAACAGACATCACAGCATAGCTCCAGAATGGATGAGGAGGAACCTCCGTCACTGTCTAAGAGAGAAGCTGGAGCTTTGTGGAAGAGAAGAAAGACGTCTTTTGAGAAGTCTTTGAAAAATGCTGATGATTAGATATCAAGGTCTGGGCATTTCTCGGACTTCATATGTCTGATGGCCTCCTGTATTTCTTGCTCCAGATGGGAGATACCAGGGCTTCTTTGACATCACCCTGAAGCTAACGTAGGAGTACTTCCGTCAGGAAGGACTGTAATGTGATCTGATTGGGGGCTGCATCAGAGGCATACAATTTTTTATATTAGGCAGTAAATGTTTCAGCGATGGGACCTACCTCCCTAGTAATGAGGTGTGTGTCAGGATACTGAATTTTGGTAAAGATGTCTCTTTGTCCAAAGCCCCTTACCCTGTGTACTAGGAGCCATGCTACTTTTGGGCCCTCATCATAATACTTCTGCCTGAGGTAGGCTTTTTTCTGTCTGGTGTAGAGCTAGCTGATTGAGTTGCTTTTTAGCTTTAGTAAGCAGGGATGAGTCTGCTAGCATACGCTGATGGTGTTGCTGCTGCAAGAAAGTAAGGGTGACCAGTAAGTCTGTTATGTGTGCTTTACACTCCTGTTTCTTTTGGGCAGCATAATTGATGAGATGGCCCTGTAGAACCACCTTTATAACATCACACACAGTTGCAGAGCTGGCTGCAGGATTCTCATTATGGGTGACAATTTTTTAAATTTGTTTATTAACTAATTCTAGGAATTTTTCATCCTTTAGGTAAAAGGTATCTAGGAGCCATGTTGTAGTCCTGTGGAAGAGTCTCCAGTCTACTTCCGTGACCATAGGCGTATAATCTAAATAAGAGCTGGGGCCCATACAACAGGATGAGATCTGGTACAGATCCTCTTAATGCGTGAAAACATAGTCTGTGTGACTATACATTTGGTGAGGATGAGAGAAATGGGAGAAGTTGCTCTGATGAGTATGCAGTGCTCTTCAGACAGCTGCCCAAGTGAGAGAGGAGACCATTCTGCAGAAGTTTTTGTGAGCAGAAAGCAGGTGATCTGGAGGTATGGGGTGCTGAGGAGTAACTGGCCAGATCTAGAAGGAGACAGCAGTCTCCTTGTACTAAGAGGAACCCCCTTTGATTATCTAATAGCAGGTCCATTATTCACTTGATGAAGTAAGTATCTGAGCCAATGGGGAGATACCATGTAGCTAATGTCAGCGGGGAACCCTCAATCGCTCCCATATGAGTTTCAGCACTGTTCATTTGGGGGAGCGGGGGTGGCACTATACATCAGTATGTAGCCCTGCCCCTGCTGAGCAGAGCTATGTGTGCCTATGTTTGAAAACGGACTTTAACAGCCACTAGCCACATCTAAGGCCAAATTTCTTTACACCAGACACCTGGGTGCCCAATCCTCGATGCTGGTGAAGTGATAAAGTATTCCCACACTGGGGTGCCCACCCTCTGGTGCCAGTAAAGTCCCCCCATCCATTATTATTTAATCCCCTCACCTGCTGCACCAAGATGCAAAAACAGGTAGCCAATCCCCAGTGTCAGCTCAGACCACCCCTTCCCTGAGCCAAAGTGTGTGACACCAGGGTGCCCACCTCCAGTACCTCAAAACAGCAAGCCAAAACTGGAGTGTCCAATCCCCAGTATCAGTACCTGCAAAATAAAACATTCTCTCATCATCTTTATTTTGTTTTTGTAAACCTGTAACAAAAAGTCCATTCATGTCTGTTGTGCTGTTCCCACTGCTACCACTGTCCTCTAACCCCACCCACCCCACCTCAACACTTCACTCTGCACCCACCATCACACGGTGTCCCACGCCTCACTCACTTAAAAATGGTCCAACATCATAGATCCAATCTCAAAGAAACAAGATATCCCCTCCTTCAATTGTGACTGTGAAATGAGGAAATAGGATAAGTGTGGTTAATGTATTTCCAATGTGTTTTGAACTTTTACTCATAACTTGGTAATTTTTTAAATATTTTTGTCCCACATTTTCAACATGGCCTTTTTGGGACTCCATCTTGTGAACAAGGTAGGTGAAATTTTTCACAATCTGCTGCAAAAGATGATTTTACAGTCGCTCTGGAAAATCTTGTTTTGGGTTAGATTTCAAAGATTTGAACTACTGGGTCCATGCAGTGGGGTAAAAAATGTCTATGCTGAAAAGTTGGGGTTAAAACATTAAAAAACAACAAAGTTATGGAGGTATGTTGAAATTTTTCAATGCTCGATCATAACTTCAGTAATTTTCAATATTTTGACCCCAAATGTTCAACACTGCCATTTTTTCACCCCACCTCACAAACATGACAGCTGTGATTGTTCAAATCCTGCCCAAAATGTGTTTTCACACTTATTACATGAAATAATGTTTTGGCCAAATATTTTTGTAAATGACACTTGTCATGTTTGGGGGGGGAAGGGTCGTTAAAAGACTGTTGAAAATCTGGAGTCAAAATATATATAAACTAGCATTTGTCAATGCCGAACATTCGCTTGCAGGTATTTGCAGTGGTATTTGGCACTTGGACATGGCTTAAAAAAATCAGTGACAAAGAAGTACAAGCATTTGTCAATGCCAAATGTTGCTTGCTTCTATGTGCTGTTTAGGTATTTGAAGTCATTGAGTGCAAATATTGAAAATTGCTGAACTTTATGAGTAAGGTAGAACTGCATAACGACGCTTGTAAAACAGTCATTTTAGGAATGTTTTCACCAAATTTTCAACATATAGCCATTTTAAGACCTCTGCTAATGAACAGTCACTGTGATTTTGTAATGTGTCCCCATACATTGATTTCACACACCAACTTCTTGCATTTAATGCTACATGGCGGAAACATGCGTTTTGGGCAGGATGTGAAAAATGACAGCTGTACTGCTCATAGAGGTGTGGTAAAATGGCAATGTTGAAAATCTGTAGGAAATATTGAAAATCGGAAACTCACGAGGTGCGAGGAACTGCGCAAAACTACGTAAAACAGTCATTTTAGAATTTTTTCACCAAATTTTCAGCATAGCCATTTTAAGACCTCTGCTCATGAACAGTGTCACTGTGATTTTCTAATGTGTCCCATACATTGATTCTCAAGACACTGACTGCGCCATTGTGCGTTACATGGCGGAAACACGTTTTGGGTGAGATGTGAAAAATGACAGCTGTACTACTCATAAGAAGGTGGGTAAAATGGCAATGTTGAAAATCTGGAGTGAAATATTGAAAATTCGCGAAACCTATGAGCATGCGAGGAACTACGCATCACGCCGTAAAACAGTCATTTTAGGATTTTTCACCAAATTTTCAACATAGCCATTTGAAGACCTCTGCAATGAACAGTGTCATGGTGATTTTCTTAATGTGTCCCATACATTGATTTTGGACACCGACTGCGTCATTGTGCACTACATGGGTGGAAACACATTTTGGGCAGGATGTGAAAATGACAGCTATACTGCCTCATAAGGAGGTATGGTAAAATGGCAATGTTGAAAATCTGGAGTGAAAATATTGAAAATTGCGAAACTTATGAGCCTGCGATGAGAATCTGCGCAACGTGACGCCAGAGAACAGTCATTTTTTGAGCATTTTACCATCAACATGGGATTTTGGGACCCCTTCTCATGAATGATGTCACTGCTATGCATTATTCAGGCCTCATGGGTGATTTCACGCAGTGACTGCGAAATCACCCTTCGGCCCAAATAACGCCATGACAGTGACATCATTCATGAGAAGGGGTCCCAAAAACCCCATGTTGAAAATTTGGTGCCAAAATTCAAAAAAATGCCTGAGATATGCAATAAAGTTGAAAACCCCCTATCTAGCCAATTATACAGCTTACCGGCATTTCCACAGTTCGCTGTTGGCTTTGAAGAGTGCAGACGTGTTCCTGGTCCACCGAAGATCGTCGCACCGAGCTCCGGAGGTAAGTATGGAGTGAGGTGGGGTGCACAGTGGGTGGGTGCAGGTTGTGGGAGGGGGGCCTGGGAGAAGTGCCGTGGGACCGCTTTCAATTTACAGGTTTAAAAAAAAAAGACGGGGACGTTTGCCACGCTGGGGTGGGCTCCCAGCATGGCAGAAGGATGGCTGGAGTTTGGAGCCGACGTGGGATTGGGCACCCCTCCGGCAGATGACACAGGACGCTGGTCACGCAGGGGTGGTCCCAGCGTGGCAGCAAAGATGTGTGGGAGATGTAGTGCTGTGTATGACAGCGGTGGTTTTCTTTGAATAGAAGACCACTGCTGTCATACACAGCACCACGTCCCATTGGTGCAGGACTGCCACGCCTGCTCAATGGAGCAGGGGATTGCAGGGGAGGGGCACGCCTCCAAAGTGTCCCATTCTCCCAAGACTTTCGTTGAGCATGCGCGCAAGCGAACATAAAAAGGTCACAGAGCACAACATTCACCACCCTCCATTCTGCAGGCACCTCTTAAACTCCAGCAAGCATTTGCATAGTCTTCCAAGGACACTGCCAGCAGCTGCACCATCTCCCTTGGCACTCTGGGAGGGTATTTCATCTGGGCCTGGAGATTTAATGACCTTTTAGGGATGTGAGCCCCTTGAAGCCCTTTTCTGTGACTTATTGGCTTCATGCACGGTTCCACCCCAGCACCTGGCCTAGTGTCAGCTTTCCCCTCTGGTAGTAGACCTTCCTTCTCCTTCATAAATGCTGAACAGAAGTGGTCATTCAGTAATTCTACCTTACCCATAACTTCTTCCAGCAACATTTCACCTGACTCAGCTAGACTATGCCCTCCTTTGTTTGTCACAGCCCCCTAATGTTGCAAAAAAAGGCCTTAGTACCATCTTAACCCCCTTCTGCTAATCTCAGTTTTGCTTCAGTCTTGGCCTTCATTACCGCCCTCTTGCCCTTACTTAGCTTCCGTCTCCCTCTACATGGCTGCCTTTAAACCTCTTGAACACCATCCTTTTTTCTCTCACTTCTTAACCCCACCTCCCTTGTAAACCAAATTGGTGTCCTGTTTTTCTTGCCTTTCCGCACTATCCTCAGGCAGGAGCTGGTGACCTCTTGAGGGCTTTTCTTGATGATGCCCCATTTCTCCTCTTCACCCCATGCCCCCTCTGTACCCTCCAACCTCCTTCTTAGCTTCTCCTTCATTCTCTCAGTTTGCCCTTCTGAAGTCCAGGATGCTACCTGTGGAGTTGGTGTGCTCCTTGCTTAGCACAATAGGGGACCATACAGAAAGGGTCATTACTAACACCCAGTGGTTCCTCTACACTGGTGTTCCTGACATACAGTAATTGCTATTCACGAGCACTAGGTCCAGGGTCACCCCTTCTCTCTTTGGTTCCCTCACCCCTGAACCATGAAGCCACCCTGGAATGCATCCACAAGTGCATGGTTTCTGCTGCAGCTTTTCCCCTGGATACTATAGTCAACCTCAGGAAGATTGAAATGCCCCATGATCACTATGTCCCCTAGTGATAACGGCATTTTAATTTATCCTCAATCTCCTAATCTGCCTTGTCCTTTTGATTTGGTGACTTGCAAACTAGTGCCATTTTCACCTTCCTGCCCCACCTGTTTCCAGCTGTACCCACAGTGACTCTGTTGCCACGTTGTCACCCATGATGTTATCCTAGGTTACCCTTATTCCTTCCCTCACATAAAGGGCTACTCCTCTCCCTTTGACCTTAGCCCTATTTCTTCTGAATATTAAGTACCCTGAGATTGTGAGATTTCAGTCATGAGGCAATATCACCAAGGTTTCAGTTATGACCACTCAAAGAGAAGCACTAGATGGATCAAGTGGTCCCCATCTGCCAACGCCATTCTTATGTTCTTATGCCCGCCAGGATGAAGCGCAGTGTCACAAGTTTCCTGTATGACAAGGATTAACTTGCATTGAAATTGCACTGTTTGCTGCAGTAACTCTACTGCAGAATTCTGCAGAGTTGGGCTTCATCCTGGTGGGCTTCACTGTAAGTCTAGAGGACTTCTGCAAATAGTGCCTAAAGATCTCCCATTTTGTTTCCCAGACTCCTGGCATTGCATATGGCTTTCCAGGTAGCCTGATACCCCATTCTTCTTTCACCTGCACCTATATCTCTCATTTACTTTGGTATCTGCTGCCTGCTGTGCATTATTTTCCTGGCAGTGTCTTTTGGTGTACCAGCTTGTTCTGTGACCATCCTGTGCATGTCCCCCGTACCACCTCCTACCCTCTTTCTACATGTCTCATCCAATCTGTTTTTTTTTCTGGGGGGGGTTGTATGACTTCTATCATGACATTTGCTTTACATTGAGTACCCGGGTTCAGCCCTTCCCCACGCCTTGGTTAAATTCTGGCTGATAAATTCTTCTAGCTCCCACCAACAGCCCAGTTCCCCATCTGCTGTGATGCAGAAGGTCTGATGCATACAAGACCTCAGTCTTCCCAGAGGAGTTCCTAGTCCCCTACATACCCAAAGCACTACTCTCTACCACCCGCTTCTAGCATGTAGTGAACTCTAAAATTCTCAAAGTTCTATCATAGCTGGTGCGTTACCCTGTTACACTTTTGAGAAGGCTACTGAATTTGCACATTCCCTAACTTTATCTACAGAACCCTGAACCTTTTATTTTAATTTATTGGTAACCAGGTAAGGCCCACTAGGCACAAGGCCTGTGGATGGGGTGACCTGGGAGCTCTGGGGAGGCAAAGTGACTTGCTCAGGGTCAGTTGGGAGGCAGTATAGCATAGTGGTTAAGAGCACTGAGCAGCAAACCTGGAGAATTTGGTTTGTATCCCTCAGCCACAACTTGCATATGGTTTGACCATAAGCAAGTCACTTGACTTCCCTGTGCTCAGAGGTCACACCTGGATACAAGCCTCAGCATAGTATGTCTGTACTGGCAAAAAACTGTAAAATAAGTATGCAAGTGGAGGTTGTGGGAAACAAACCCAGATCTGCTGGGTGTACCAAGCTCATTTACAACTTTCTGTAACCTCTAGGGTATGCTGTCACTCCCAGTCCCTCAACCCTACATCCCCCAAGATCATTGGCTCCCAGGTGAATCACAATATCTGACTTGCCATCTTCCTCTTTTGATTAAGATCTGGAGCCTGGGCAGGATATTCTTCACTGACATACCTGAGAGGTATACCAGTTATTGTTTGCTAGCCTTCCTGTCCCTCTGACTACTGAGTCCCTAACACTAAGACCCTTACACTTGAGCAGAGAGGGGAAGGGGGTGTTAAAATGGGATAGAGGAGTACATATCGACAAAGGTTAATTTAAACTAAGGAAGGGGTGGTGGAGAGTGGGCAGCTAGAAAGCAGGGTCTCAGAAGAGGGGGATCCAAAGGATTCTACCCCTTGTACAAGCAGGGATGGATCCAGGGTGGGGTCAATGGAATGGGTTAAGAAGGGTGGGATAAGGGGCAAGGAAGGAAGTGGAGCATCTTGAAAGGTTGTCTCCTTGAATGCTAGAAGCCTAGGGAACAAAACTGCCGAACTTCAGGCTCTATTGGTGGGGGTGGGGGTGGGGTGGACATACAGTAGTGCCCATCACCGAAGCGTGGGCCAACAAATACCAGGACTGGGACCTTATGATCCCAGGGTATAGGACCAACAGGAAGGCTGGGGAAAGGGGGAAGGGTGGTGATTTATGTGAGGGAAGGGATAAGATGTCTAAGGGAAGAGGGGGAGGAGGGTAGATCTGAGGCCTTGTGGGTACAGTTCCAGGACACACGTTATAGGACTCTCAGGTTGGGGGTAGTATACAAGCCATCGACTCAGGACTCGGACTCGGATAGGGAGCTAGCAGAGTAAATATGGAAGGTGTGCAGGAAGGGTAATACATAGGGGATTTCAATCTGCCAAGAGTGGATTGGGGTATCCCAGTCACATCAACTGCTAGGGAACAGATACTCCTGGAAGCATTCCAGGATAGCCTCATAGCACAGTTGGTTACCGAGCCAACTAGATTTGGAAATACGCTAGATCTAGTTCTGTCCAATGGGGAGGCTGTAAGGGAGATGAGGGTGGAGGACCTACTAGAAGGGAGTGACCACCAAACTTTGTGGTTCGCACTCAACATGGGCAGGGAGGTGGTGGATACAGGGACCAGGGTGGTTGACTTTAGACAGGCTGACTTCAGAAGGATGGATGAAATCATAGGGGGATACCTGGTGGGAATTCAATCACACTGGGATGCAAACCAGAAATGAGAAAAAATCAAACTGGGGCTTGTGGAGGCTACTGGGACATGTACCAAATTACAGAGCAAGAAGGGAAGGGCTAACAAGCCAAGTTGGATGAGTAGGGATGTTTTGGATAAAGTGTGGGTGAAAAAAGCAGCATTCAGAAGATACAAGAAATCTGGAGGGGAAGGACAGAGAGGAGGATGTGAAGATGACCAAAGAAGTTACCAGGGGTGTTAGGGTAGCCAAAGCCTCCAGGGAACTAAGGCTGGCCCAGGGTATCAAGGAAGGAGAGAAGGGCTTCTTCCAATACATCCGGGAGAGAAGGAGCTGCAAGAACCAGATAGTGAGGATCAGGAGGGACCTGGGGTGGGCAGAGAAAGGAGCAGAACAGGCAGAAGCACTAAATGAGTACCTCTGTTCTGTATTCATGAGGGAAAAGGGCGGGCAGCTACCACAGGGGTGGGGAGGGGGGGCAGGGAGGAGGTGGTGATGACAGACAGGGTAATCACTGAGAGCAGGGTACTGGAGGGGCTGAGGGCTCAGAGGGTGGATAGGGCACCAAGACTAGATCGCATACACCCCAGGGTGCTGAGGGAACTGGCGGAGGTACTGGCTGGGCCACTGGCAGACCTATTCAATACCTCCCTGGACACAGGGTGCATGCCACAAGACTGGAGGATGGCCCATGTGGTGCCCCTCCATAAAAGTGGCACTAAGGATGAACCGGGCAATTACAGACCTGTAAGCCTAACATCCATTATGGGGAAGATGATGGCGACAATCCTAAAGGAGAGATTGGTGACATTTCTGAAGGACAATGGACTCCAGGATGGTCATCAACATGGGTTTGTATCAGGAAGGTCCTGCCAGACTATCCTAGCTGAGTATTATGACTGGGTAATAAGGGAATTGGACAAGGGTCATGCAGTAGATATCATATTTTTGGACTTCAGCAAGGCCTTTGATTCAGTGCCGCATGGCAGGTTGGGGGTGGATATTAAGGTATGTGGGAGTGGGGACTAAGATGGTTAACTGGATCGAGAATTGGTTATAGCGGAAACAGCAAAGGCTAGTGGTGGTGGTGGTGGGGGGCTCTCATCTCCAAGGGCAGTGATGAGCGGGGTGCCACAAGGATCGGTACTGGGGCCGGTGTTGTTTGGGATATTCATAGCGGACATCTTACATTGCATCAGAAATAAGATCAGCCTCTTCTCTGATGATATGGCAGGGGCTGCAGAATGACCTGACTAAACTGGAGGAGTGGTCAGAAGAGTGGCAACTGGGGTTCAATGCTAAGAGGTGCAAGTTAATGCACTTTGAAGTAATGAACCCAGGGAGAAGTTACCAGCTGGGTGGAGTACAGCTAAGTACCATCGAGGAGGAAAAGGATCTTGGGGTGGTTGTAACTGGGAAGATTAACAACTCAGAGCAGTGCAGGAAGGTAGCAGCAAAGGCCAACAGGATGCTGGGGTGTATTGCGAGAGGAATATCCTCCAGGAGCTGGGAGGTGATCCTGCCTCTCTACAGGTCATTGGTGAGGCTGCACTTGGAGTACTGCATGCAGTACTGGCACCCACATCTAAAGAAGGATATCAGATTACTGGAGGAGGTACAGTGCAGAGCAACTAAGATGATCCAGGGACTGGGGACAGGCCATACGAGGAGAGACTGAGAGAGCTGAATATGTACTCCCTGGAGGAAAGGGGGAATAGGTTGGGGAGGGGATATGACTGAGACCTTTAGGTGCTTAAAGGGGATCAACAAGACAGGTACAGAAAGGATATTTAAATTAAGGAGAGGGAGGGGCACGAGAAGTCATGGGCTTAGATTGGGGGGAAGATATAGGAGGGAAATGAAGAGACACTTTTTCACGAAGAGGGTGGCAGAATGGAACACTCTGCCAGAGGAGGTGGTATTCTGTAAGAGAGTGGGGGGATTCAAAAGGGGATGGAACAGGGTGAAGTAGGGGTCATTTGAAGGTGGAAGGGGGGCAGCTGCAAGGTAAGGGAGCTAGCTGCAAAGCCTGCACATTTGAGCAGACTTGATCGACCGCATGGCCCGTTTCTGCTGGCAAATTCGTTTGTTTGTAAGACTCTCCTCCTATTCTTGCCTTGTTTACTCTCCATCCCCCACAACAGGCTTTCTTTGCATGGTCTAGTCCACACCACTAGGCTCTTTCCACATGAACTGGACCTTAGTCCCTGGAGAAGGTGGATGACGTGGCCTATCACTCTGGAGTCTGTGAGTATTAACCCTTCCTGGTGTCTCCAGGGACTGATATTGTTTTCTTGTTACCAGTCTGGGGACTGGGACTCATTGCCTTCCAACCCACCTTCCATTCCTCCTCACTGAACACCATCCAGACTTTAAAGCCATTGGGAGCCTCTGGGGAAGAGGCGTTCTGGTCCCAGACCCCCAGTGGAGAGATTGACATCTCAGTTTCTGGAGCTTAGCCCTGAGGTCATTCAGTTCCATCACCAGGAACTCCAACCTCCTAAAAGCCAGGCAGTCTCCTAGAGCACCCTCTGGAAGATAGTCATGCCACATCCCCTACAACTTACTACCTCACCCTCCTCCTGTCTGCACAAACATACTAAGTCTTTCTATTATGGGGCAAGTACCCATTTTTATACGATGGGTATGTACTTGACTGAACTGGTTACTGAGGCACTATGTAGACCTATCCCAGGTGGGAATTTGAATCTAGAGAGTATTTACCTAACAGCCAGGTACTTCTACTGATGTACTATCCAATTTACTCTTTATATTGACAACGTTCATCTTTGCTGCCTGTATCTGAATCTGTTTGTTACAATACTTGATGTGGAACCTTTGCAAATAAGCACTTAGCTCAAAGGCTAACCAATGTACAAATAAATAAAATAAAAGCAAAATACTCAGCTGCTATGTAAGCCCATCCCAGATAGGATGTTTAGGCTGGAGGGTAGTTGCTTGCAAGCCAAGTGTTCTAGGAGTTACATGTAGATGTACCCCAGTTAGGGTGTAGCCTCTTACCCCATGTTATAATGGCTCTGCTGTACTAATCTGCGGTGAGGGCTCCTGCCTGTCCTACTGTGTTTATTTATTTATTTAAAAGTTTCACCAGGAAAGGCATATGGAGGGGAAACAGACAATAATATAGATTACAAGTTCAAATGCATACAGGTAGTAATATGCTACCTTGATTGATCTGCATGAACAGAGTCCCCAGTGGATTTGCTGATTCCCTGCAGCCATCATCACTCAACTGTGCTCCCCTTCTTATTTGCAATAATTTGTAATTTCAAGAAATCCCTTGAAGTCCTGCCTCTCTCCACATCCCCTCATGTCCCGCTGCTGTCCATCTCTATTCATCTGTGAGAGAGGTAGTGTATTCTAGTGGTTAGTGTACAGCACTGTGAACCTGGAGGAGATGCAAGTTTGAATCCCATCAAGCCACTTACTCACTCGACCAGGAACCAGGTACTCTGCAGCCTAAGCCGGAGGCATCCGTGGTGAAAATCTGCTGGGGAGATGAGATCAGGAATGGGACCCTGCTTAAGAGATTTTGGGGTTCCATCCATCACTGAAGGACTTTGTGGATCGGAGAGGAGACCAGCACCAGTTGCTCCAGGTTGTCGGTGTGTTGGTCTCAATGTACTCAAAGGGTCCACTGAAGCACCTGCATGTGCAGTCTGGCCATGGGGACAGTAGCAATGGCTGCAGCCATGAGGTCCAGGAGCCTCAGGTAAATCCTCATGGAAATATAGCAGCTCTGAGCCACCACCTGAGCCTGTGGTATGAAGCACTCTGCTCTATCTGGAGGTAGGAGGGCCTTGCCCTGTGCTGAGTCCAGGACTGCCCCTATGTGCTTCAGTCTTTGAGTAGAGATCAGGGCACACATGGGCAGGTTGGCAATAATGTCTGGGGAGTGGAACAACTGGAGGGTCCTCTCCAGAGTTCTTAGAAACTGACCCCTGGATGGAGCCTAGAGAAGCCAGTCGTCCAGGCAGGTGAAGACATTCAGGCCTTTACCAAAGGGTGGCAGCTACCTCTGATAAGCATTTTGTAAAACCTTGTAGTGCAGAGGACAAGCCAAAAGGCAAGACTCTGAACTGGTAATGCTTACTTTGAAAAAGAAACCAGAGGAACCTCTTGTGCAGCAGGCACACTGAAATATGCAAGTAGGTGTCCTGCATATCGAGGGAGTACAGCCAGTCGCCCTGTTTGAGCAGGGGCAACAGACCTGGCAGAGTGATCATGCAAAACTTTTTGTGCTGGATGTAGAGGATGAGGTCTTTGAGATCTAGTGTAGGCCTCAGATGTCTGGTTCTTTTGGGGACCAGGAAAAACCTGGAATAAAACCCTCTGCTTTTCTGCTGCCTGGGCACTGGCCCAATCACCCGTTTTCAAAGAAGGGAGCACACCTCCTTCTGAGGGACCTCTGCATGGTCTGGGGGGTAGGTGGAAGGCACCGGAGGAGTTTCTGGGGGCTGTTCTAAAAGCTCCAGAGTGTGACCCCTCCCTATTATCTGAAGAAGCCAAACATCTGAGGTTATGGTTCTCCATCGACAGATGGAGGGAGAACTGATCTCTGACCTTCACCTCTTGGTCATGGACTGGAAGAGGGGGGTCTGGCAAGGAATCAGGCAGAAGCGGTTTCTTCTTTCCAGTTATTCCTTAAGTACGGTTCTAGTCTCATTCAGAACAGTGCAGTTAGAATAGAAATAGTAAACACATACTAGGAAGAGCACATTTTGAAAGTTACACCCTTCATAATGTTGTGGTATAAATGGAGTACACCATGAACTGCCTAAGGATAGCCATCTATAGCCACACAAGTGAGGATAAGACCTTTAAGACACATTTGTGACATTGCCATTCATGAGTTTTAGGACTTAATTCCACATGTGAACAATAATACAGTTATCATACTGTGACATATTATATATACCTTATATATAGAATGTATGGTGTGTGTGTGTGTGTATGAGATATGCAATGGCCTAACTCAGAATAAGTCATTTATCATCATGTGTTGGAGGCAGGATGGTAACTCACAAGGGGCAGAGCACGAGTGAGTTAGGTAAGCTCTGCCTCCTCACTAGTGAAGATAAGTGGCATATTGTGGGTCAGGCACTCATGTGTCCAATCTATGCAGTGTATATTAAATTGTAAATCTTTTAAATGAGTTAATTTCATGAAGATGGAACTATTTCTGTTTGATTTCACTGCTGTGTTTTTTGTGCTGCAGAAGTAATTGTGATGCCATCAGGCATTGTTCAAGCTGTTCTGCTATTAGCCACACACACACACACAAACACACACATGGAAAGAGACAGACAGACAAAGACAGATATAAAGGGGGGCTGTTAAACATCATTCAGAACAAAAGATAACTTACGAGTACAGTTCTTTTCTTCCTTGCAGGTTTTGCCTCTGTCTCCAATACTATACATGCATCTACAAGTAAAGCAATGGACTGGTTCCCATTTGTTTTAAAATGTTGCCTGCAGCAAGCAACACCAGTGATTAACTGAATCTACATGTTATGCCCTGCTCAGGCTTCAAAACTCAGTTCACAGTCACACCTTTTATTAATATATCTATCTGATTCTTTCTGCATGAAAGAAATGTGACTTCTCCAGTCCACCTACAATTAAAACTTGGCACCTACTTTGGTGTTTTGCAATCCAAGCTATTAACACCTTCTGGTGTATGAGCATTACAGACAGTCTGGTCAACTGTACAGGGCTGCAGATAGGGATGGGAAAACCTCTAAAGGTTCTGAGGTTCTAAAAGGTTCTGATAAGCAAAAAAAAGTTTGGATACTTATCCAAACCTTTTATAACCTTTGTGGTTTTATGGTAACTGCATGTGAAAAAATCATTTTAAACAGCTTTTAATAAGCTTATCTATGGAAAAAAGCAATGAAACCACTGTTTAGGAATACTAAACGGCATGAGTAGTGAAATGAGATGAGGAGTGGATAATGTGACTATGGATGTGCCAATTGGAGGATGGCAAAGATTTGGCCCAAAGACAGGCAAGTCCTAGCTCTCAATTTGTTTTAACCAGTATCCCGAGTCTGACTTTTTGCAGAAGGGGATATGTCTGGCACCACTTTTGTTTAGCAATGGCTCTCGGTATGGAACACGACGTGAAGCAACATGGCAAAAAAAGACAGAGCACCAGGCAGTCCGAAAGCCACCACTCACTATTGCTACTACCACTACTATTAGCCTGTACAAAAACAGACAAGCAAAATTTTTAATTTTAGTCAATCTGGTTACAAGACGCATTTAGCTAAATGATCTCCTCAGAATGAGAAAGTGACTGTGTGTGAGATCACAGACTTGTCTGCCACAGTTACTACCAGTACAATCATGTCATGTACTGGTTGCACCTCCCACCCATCCCCAGGATAACAAAGACAGGCAAGTCCCAGATGTCTGTTTTTTTTTTTTTTAAAACCAGTCTCCTGTGTCTGACTTTTTGTAGAAGGGGACAATGTGTTTGTAATGTATGTCACCAATTATGTTCAGCAACGGCTGTCGGTATGGAACACAACAGGTAGGGCATCCTGCAGAACCTGAACACTAACAGAAGCTTCATACTGGACCAAGGCTCGTGAGTGACGTGACCCGATAACTGGGTGTCCTGATTAGTGATGAAATCGAAGATTAAAAAAACCAAAACAGGGTTGCAGCTAAAAAGCTGAAGTGGTGTGATTCGTTATGACCATGAAGAATGTGATTTGTTGTGATGTGACGTGAGTAATGAACTTGGCATTGGCAACACTTCTCAGAGGACCAGAAACTGGGTGGAACTGAGCTTCCACAAACAATTGCCATTGAAAATTTGAAATACCTATGGCTGTACTTCCCTGATGACAGATGACTGCCTTCCTGTGGGGGGGAGGGGGAGGAGGTCACAAAGACAGTATGAAAGAAGTGGCACTGGTGCACTTATGACTGGATGGCAGATTTTATTTCACACACACACACACACACACACACGGACCCTGCCTGGCCTAACCCTCTCTGACACAGAACTTTTTCCCTTCAAGGATTTTTTTTATTTATTTTACGTGATATGACGTAATGCCCTGCCCACTGAGCCAAAGCTCATACCCCAGCGAGTGAGCACAGGGAGGAAGATGACCAATGACTGACTTCTTGGGGGATGATGGGGTCACACAGACAGTATGCAAGAAATGGCATTTGTTGACTGGCTGGCAAATTTTATTTCACACACAGACACAGAATTTATTTCACACAGCATCTAGGCTAAGGGCTGATGCTGCAGGCACTGTTGCTACCCACAGAGATTCAGGGACCCTGCCTGACCTAACCCTCTCTGACACAGTACTGTACTTTCCCTTCAAAGATTTTTTTTTTCTAATTTATTCCACGTGATGTGATGGAATGCCCTGCCTACGGAGTCAAAGCTTATACCCCAGCAAGCAAGCAGAGGGAGGAAGATGGCAGATGACTGACTTCTTGGGGGGGGGGTCACACAGACAGTATGCAAGAAGTGGCACTGGTGACTGGCTGGCAGATTTTATTTCACACACACACAATTTATTTCACATACCACCTAGGCTAAGGGCCAGTGCTGCAGGCACTGCAGCTACCCACAGAGATTCAGGGACCCTGTCTGGCCTAACCCTCTCTGACACAGTACTTTCTCTTCAAAGATTTTATTTTTTTATTTATTCCACATGATGTGACAGAATTCCCTGCCCACTGAGCCAAAGCCTATACCCCACCAAGCGAGCACAGGGAGGAAGTTGAGAGATGACTGACTTCTTGGGGGTGGGGTCACACAGACAGTCTGCAAGGAGTGGCACTGGTGACTGGTTGGCAGATTTTATTTCATATACACACACACACACACACAGCATAATTTATTTCACACATCACCTAGGCTAAGGTCCGATGCTGCAAGCACTGCTGCTACCCACAGAGATTCAGGAACCCTGATTGGCCTAACCTGGCCTGATTTGATGATTTGATTTGATTTGAACCATCTGTGACACAGTACTTTCCCTTCAAGGAGTTTTTTTATTTATTCCACATGATGTGACGGAATGCCCTGCCCACTGAGCCAAAGCTTATATACCCCACCAAGCAAGCACAGGGAGATGACAGATGACTGACTTCTTGGGGAGGGGGTCACACAAACAGTATGCAAGAAGTAGCACTAGTGACATCTGGCTGGCAGATTTTATTTCACACACACACACACACACACACACATATACACACACACACACACAATTTCACACACCACCTAGACTAAGGGATGATGCTGCAGGTGCTGCTGCTATGCCCACAGAGATTCAGGGACCCTGCCTGCCCTAACCCTCTCTTAGACAGTACTTTCCCTTCAAGGATTTTTATTTTTTATTTATTCCACGTGATGTGACAGAATGCCCACTGAGCCAAAATCTGTATAATACAAATTAATAATAATAATTCCCAACTGAAGTGACTGAGCAGTGAGCACAGGCAGGAGAATTGAGAGCTGACTTGTTGTTGGGGGGGGGGCAATTGGGCAAACAGCAAGAAGGCTAACTGGGAGTGGTATGGTATGGGTGGCACAGTTCACCCCCTTTGCTGCTCCAAAACCAAAAAACTGGCAGTCTGGCTGTGGCACTTCAGTCTTTTCTCTTCTTGTCTTTCTTGACTCACTTGCCCCCAGTCTCCAAGTTCCTGCTCCCCTCCCTAAGTCTTCTCTTCCAACTCCCAAATCCCTGACTCCCACACCCAACCCAGTCCTCTGCTCTAATCCCCTCCTGATCCTGAGTCCCAGACCCCCCAACCCCAAGTTTTCTTTTTGTTCTGTTTTTTTTAAATATAAAATACATAAAAAAATATAATTTTTTTTTTTTAAGAGTCCGCAAGTCAACTTCTTTCTTGCTCAATGGGCAAACACAACCAGCACAAGCACAGAATCACAAAGCAGCCTGTCAAAGCTGCTGCTCCTTCTCTGTCCCATATCCCTCTGGGTAGCTCCTAAGGTGGATCACATGGGTTGCTAGAGCAAACCTAATCAAGTGCCACCTTAGGAAGATGGACAGCTCGGCCATCGAATGAGGAACCAGAGTTTTGTCTCTAGTCCCTCCTGTGGTTTCCTCCTGCTCAGGTTCTTCTCGCACTGCATTCCCATGATACTGCTGCTGTCCTAACCGACCTGAACTGCTGAAAGTGTTCAGAAGCCATTCGTTTACGAACACTGCGGCATGTTCGGGTCGGTTCATATTTTTGATGAACCGGTTCGCCCATCCCTTGTAGCAAACCAGGCAGCTTCTCGAGAACAGTGAGATCATTCCGGACACTAGTTTAAATTGAATGGAATCTGTTTTACTTTCATTAACAGGAAAAAGAAACAAACAACTTGTGTTCAGCTTAACAGAAATGTCTTGCAGTTCAGTCTCTTGCTGTCTCCACTTGCATCTCTCTGAAACAGAAACCTCCTTCTGCTTGTTCACTCTTCTCCCTCTATTGGGCTCAGGTTTTGCTTGTTAACACTCCCCCTCACCCTGAGAGATAGAGATAGCAACAGGTTGACCATCCAGTGCAGTGAGGCCTTAAAGGGACAACTTTAATACAAAAGGGGGTCGGTACAAATCCCACCACAGCCCCTGTCAAAACCTGTGTTGTCTGTTTTGCAGGGTTGTGAAGTGTTTTTTTTTTTTTTTTTTCTCCGGTCATGCCTCCGGGTTTGCCACTCCTTCCGGCTGCACATTGCCACTCGTGACTCCCTCGTCCTGTCCCCCCTTCCCTCACCTCACATCACAGCCGACCCAGGGGTGGCCCGGTATATCCCTTTGCCGAGTGGGTTCCCCTCCTTCGAGGGGAAAGACACCGGGGGGGTGGGGCCCCAGCGTACTAGGCGTCAGTCCCTGGGCGCTGCTGAGGTGGGATCGAGGGCACAGGACCCTCGGTCAGCGAGAGCGGGCAGCCATCATCCGCAAACCCGGAGGCTGGTATTTCCGCTTCCTGGGGCGTAGGTGCCATGAACGCCAAGGCGTGTGAGCCGACGCTCACCACGCCTCAACATCCAGGCTCACAGACTGGACCCTGGCCTCCACCAGGGGTACCATGCAGTGGTCCTGATTACCTCCCCACCCCTGGAGTAGGTGAGCAGTCATGGGACGCTCGACCCTACTCCACCCCAGCCGGCTTTCCAGCGACCCGAGTCTTTTCCCGAACCCGGGTCGCCGGCGTCGCAAGCGGAAATCCAACCGCTGCGCCGACGAGCCGGTGAAGCGGTTTTATGGGTGAAAGGAGCATGATGGGCATACACTCCATCACATCAATAATTATGCCAGTGGGGTTTTGGTTGGTTGATTCAGAAGCATACAATCACAGACTGCAGAGTCGAGAGAGCTTGGTAAAACCATGCGAAAAAGAATCTCCGGCCCTGTGAACAGAGGAACTTTAACTTCATCACTCAGCCAATCATAATCATCAGCTGTTTCACTGACGTGCCTGTGCACTGTGCATGCGGTGCATGCCATTGAAGCCACCCTGCAGCCGTCTGAGCAGGCGTAGAGAATAAAACAGAGAGAGTAGGGGTAAATGGAAAACCCCAACCAAAGAATCACCTTGATGAAAAGAAGGACTTGTATCTTCCAGAATGCAAAGTTACATTTATTCTGGAGGTAGAAAGCAAAAATTAAAGAAATAAAATACTAAAATCAAACTTTATTACATTCACAGGCACTAGAAACATTGAGGGTGGCAGTGGATAGTGGGTGTGTGGGGGTGGTGGTGTTGATTCTGTACAATATTCCCAGTGCTGATAATACAGGGTATTACTGAAGTCCTTGAGTAACACTGGGGATGCATTAAAGGAGCACAGCTCAGTTTTATATTTTCGTTACGGAACCTGATGGGGCTGTTAGCATTCCCTTTCTCGGGAGGGAGAGAGAGCAGCCTTGTGATTTCCCCCACAGAGTATAGATTGTAGTGATGGAACATTGTAGGGAGAGTGAAACTGAGAATGAGAATGTAAGGAATGGGTAATTTAGTCAATAGGACATTATGTAGGGGGCTTAGGTTCAAATCTCAGCATTGGTCACAAGTGAAATGAGTTTCCTGTTCTGAGGTCACCTCTCAGTGGACAGGATTCCATTTCATAAACAATATGCACTGACAATCACATGTGACGGACAGAATGGGGCAGAAAGGGCACTCTGGACTGAAGGACTATAGAACCTGGCTTACTCTTATGTTGAAAGAAATGAGAGTCTGTGGAACAGTGTCAGGAAGGCAGTGAAGTCTAGTGGTTAGAGCACAGAACTGTAAAACAGGAGAGCCCAGGACTGAATCCTTACTCTGTTATACATCGACTCTGAGATGGCAAACTCCTCAGACTTTACAAGTTTAAAAGAAACTTTTGCTGCAGCAAAGGCATGCTGAAAATATATCAGGCCTTTGTAAGAGATATGACAAATACATTGTCATATCATATTGTCATGTATTGTCAAATATTACATTGTTAAATTTTGCTGATTCAAAAAATGGTTAAATAGGCTATTTCCATCTTATCTGAACAAGGAGGAATTTGGAGAAACTCAGGAAAATAAATTGAACACATGAAAATGGGGGCTCACAAAACTTTTTGGCACCGGGCCCACAAAAGGTTAATCCAACCTTGAATACCACTGGACCTGTAACCGACTTCGATTCATTCTGTTTGTGCTTTATTGTACCACTGTATTGTCTGACCTCTAGGTCTCTATAGAGTTTAGAGAAATGTAGTTCTGTCTCTTTAAAGTTTAAACTAATCTCATTTAAGTCTCCTTCAAAACAGTGTGGTTGGAGATACACAGCAGCAAAATAGTTGTCGCTGTGCATGTCTGAATGCCGCAGTTTGGCTGTTTTGGGTTCCATTTTGTTGTGGCCGCTGTCCCTCTTTTCTTGGGATTGCTTGGAGCGCGGGCATTTTGCGGTATTTTGCTTTGCCGTGTGAACCGCCCTCACCACCCACAAGACTGTGACAGGCCTTTCCCAGCCTGCACTTGTGAATGGCAATGGCTGCAGTTACATTAACTTTTCCAACGCAAGTGCAGCCAAACCTTGTTTCTGACTCTTCAAACAAAGCTGAACTCAGCAAAGTGGTTTTTACTGCAAACCGAGGGCTAAAATTTGGAGGAAACATGGTCTCAGAGTCGAGCCGAGACACTGGGCATGTGCTTATGCACGTGCATATACGCATGCCAAGTGTCATGGCTCAGCTCCGAGACCATTATTTATTCAATTATTAGCCCTCGGTTTACAATAAAAAAACACTTTGCCAAGTTCAGCTTTGTTTAAAGAGCCAGAAACAAGGTTTAGCTGCACTCAGGTTGGAAAATCCATCCTCGAGCTCTGGCATGACCGCAGGGGAGCCTGACCCACACCCACACCCCCTTCCTAGCCAGAACCCTCCTCAAATTGCTGGAGCTTCGACAGGAGCATCTACAGTGCTCCCCTGTCCATGCCGTCTGTATACTGATCCACAGCATTTCAACAAGCATGGCTGCACTGATCTACATGGCGCCGAAGCCGTGTGAACAAGGCTTTAGTATTTACAGTAGCAGCAGATTCAGTAGTGAGATACAGGATGCAGTGGACTGCTGCATGGTAAGAGCAAGCACTGAGAAATGCTGGAAGCAGAGACATCCAATCAAGTAATAAAGTGTTATAAAAGCACAGATGGAAGAAAGGATAGTAGATTTAATAAAAAACAATAACAGAACTTTCTTTAGATATATATGCGATAGGAAGAAAACTGCAGGGGGTATTGTCAGGCTGAAAACTAATGAGGGAGGATGTGTGGAGGATGATGGACTCAAGGCAGAGGTACTGAATACTTATTTCTGTTCAGTATTCACTGAGGAGGAAACAGACCATCATTAAAGGCAATTGACAGTAAGGAAAGGGAGGTGGATACTGGTACATTCTCAGTGGCAAGAATCCACAGTGAACTAGCAGCAATCATGGTGGATAAGGCAATGGAGCCAGTGAAGTACACGCTAGGGTGCTGAAGGAGGTGCTGTTGGCACCACTGGCAGCTTTGTTCAGTCTATCACTAGACACTGGGGAGGTGCCAGAAGACAGGAGGAGGGCTGATGTAGTCCCACTACAGAAGAGTGGTAGTAAGGAAGAGGTAGTCTGGTCTGCAGGATTGTGAGATCCACCCCATGGTGGTCTCTGATCATGCTGCAGTTTCCCTGGATCATAGTCTCCTTGGCCTGGAGGAACGAGATGGCACCTGGTGGCTTAATGCCGCTCTTCTTAAAGCCTTGGATACGCTCTCAGATATTAATAGTTTTCTGGATAACTTCTTGCAGGCCAATGAGGGCTCTGTCTCTTCTTTAGATATGTTATGGGGAGCTGCTAAGTGTGCAGTAAGGGGGGAACTGATCCGGATAGCGTCCACCCATAAGAAACAAAAGGCAGGGAGGATGGATGCCTTACTATGGCATACCCAAACACTGGAGCACTCTCTCTCCCCCTCCTCAGACTCCAGTGTTTGGCAATAACTGAGTGCCCTGAGACACAGTATTTTGGGCTTTTAGCAGAGCAAACTGACTTCGCCCTTCAGGGTACCAAGTTTCACTACTTGGAGACTGGGGAGCAAGCGGGAAAGCGTCTGGCATTACGTCTTCACCAGACAGAGGCCAGAAAAGCTATCTACTTTCTCCAACCTGACCCACAGGATCCAGTCCTTACTCATCCACGGGAAATTGCAGAGGCCTTTGGTCGTTATTATCAAGCCTTATACACCAAGAATTTAGCCTCTCCTGACCACATTAGAGATTATTTGGCCACTTTGCAACTTCCACAGCTCTCCCCCACCCAGAGTGAACTGTTGGATGTCCCTATCACAGAAGGCGAAGTCAGAGAGGCGATCCGTGCTCTCCCTAAAAATAAAGCCCTGGCTCCTGATGGATTTCTTAATAATTTTTACATCGCCTGTGGGGACTCAGTTATCCCAGTTCTTACCCGTCTGTTTAACTATCTCCATACTACTGACCTCTCTGACCTCTCCTTCACTCAGGCTTGGATTACACTCATTCTTAAGTCAGACAGGGACTCATTGTGCAGTTAGCTGGGTGAAGAAGGAAACTGTGAATTAGGGGGAGTGGCTTAGGCAACAGGAAGCCAGGTGATTGGGTTTAAAAACGGTCCTAGTTAGCCTTTGTCAGAGAACAGCAAGAGGAAGGAGATGCTGTTAGAACTTTACTACTCTCTGCTGGGACTATATTGCCCTCCCTCCCTTCCACCCCACCACCCTTAGCTAGTTCTTCTTTTATAGGCACAGGATGTGACTGACAACAGGAACTTCCTGTTTGGGAGCAGGAAGGGAGTGATCACAGAGGCACAAAAGACTCACCATCCTAGAAGGAAAAGAGTAGCTCTCCATCCCCTCCAGCTGCTGGAGGTCTGATTCTGAGCAAGTAAGAAGTAGACTACTGAGGAATATAGGAACTTCCTGTCCCAGAACAGGAAGAGGAAGAGCAGGAGCTTTAAGGGCACGGAGGCAGTAGGAAAGTAGGGGATTTTCTTTTTTTATAAAAAATAAAATAAATAAATAAACAGAGAGATGAAAGAGTAAGCATACAAAACAGCAGTTAAGGGGCCACAAATAAGACATGATGGGAGTGGTGCAGTGCAGTGCAGTGGCTGTGGAGCAGCAGTCTTCTGGGAGACGTTCTGGAGGATGTGGTGTTGTCCCATCTGCAGGGACCTCTTTGGGCTGAGGGAGGAGGTTGCTCATCACCAGGTAGAGTTGGCCAGGATTCAGGGGACCTCCTCTCCCACCCAGGGACCACCAGGGCCACTGCCGCTGCATCAGAGATTTCCAAGAAAAAGGAGTGGTTGGACCACAGTGGGCTCAGGGAGGGTGAGGGTGGTGGAACAGAGGCGCATCCCTCCAGTTGTACCTCTCCACAATTCGTACGCTGTTCTGGCACAGTTTGATTCCTCTATGGAGGCACCTGCAGTGGAGACCAAGGAGGATGCTGGGAACCTCCACAATGGAGACCCACAAGAGGGTGGCATAGGACCCCACAGGGGAAGAAAACAACTCCTGGTGGGGGACTCCATTGTTAGGAGGGTAGAACTGGGGGGAAGGAGGGAAGAGGGAGGTAAGGTGCCTGCCTGGCGCCATGGCTTGGAGGGACAGGGAGCAAATCCTCAGGATTGGGGGAGCAGCTGCATGGGATATGGAGCTGGATGTCATTGTCTACCTAGGGGAAAAATTACCTGTCTGGGAAAGGGATTAGAGCAGTGCAGAAGGAGTTTGTGGAGTTGGGGAACGGCCTTAGAAAAGTAGCTGCACGGTACCCTTCTCGGAGGTGCTGCCCCTCTATGGCATGGGCAAGGCTAGGGTGCTCCACACCACAGGATTCAATCAGTGGTTGAAAAACTGGTGCAGAGCACAGGGTTTTGGCTTCACTGGGGACTGGGGGTCCACCTGGAGGGATGCAGGCCTATACTGGCACGATGGTCTGCATCTGTCCAGGAGGGGAACCAGGATCCTAGGTGATAGGTTTAAATGCTTCATTGGCAAGCATTTAAATTAGCCAAGGGGGGAGACACTGAAAAGGAGCAGAGAAATCCTAGCTCCTCCCCAAAATTAGGGTAGTTAGTGAGGTGAACACCATGATAGAGAAGTCGATAGGGAGAAGGGCAGGGGTAAATGGTGAAAAAAGCAAAGGCAGTAAGGACAGGGATGGGGCAAAAAGGTGTAAGGCCATCAAAAAATGGAGGGTAATGAGTACCAATGCCCATAGTCTAGGTAACAAACTCCTTGAACTGGTGGCCTTGGTGGAAGAGGGATGCCTGGATAACGTGGCAGTCCCAGAAAAATGGTACACGGAAAACCATGACTGGGATGTCAACATACCAGGGTACACAATCTACAGGAGGGACAGGGAGGGTAGAAGAGGAGGAGGAGTAGCTCTCTATGTAAGGGAAATGATCAAAGCAACAGAACTAAAGGGTAAACAAGGAGGAGAAGAGGCACTATGGGTTACACTGGAGACTGGAAATGGCACCACAATCCACATAGGGGTTGTATACAGACCCCTGTCTCAGGGGGAGTTAATGGACAAGAAAATGATAGAAGGCATCCTTAGGATAGCAGAGAAAGGGGAGATATTGTTGATGGGGGACCTGAATATGCCAGATGTTAACTGAAGCACCTTTGCTGCAGCCACATCCAAGAGAAAGGTAATTCTCAATGCCCTACAGTGGGCATGCCTCAGACAGCTAGTGTTGGAACCCACTTGGGAGGGAGCAATCTTAGACCTGGTTTTCTCAAACGGGAACGGAGAGAGGATCTCAGATCTAGAAGTGGGTAGCCATCTGGGAACAAGTTACCACCAGACAGTGTGGTTCACAATAAACAGCCAGAGTTAAGCCATACAAAAGTGAGGGTACTGGACTTTAGGAAGGCTGACTTTGTTAGAATGGGAGAGTGCCTCAGAAAAGCACTAGTAAACAGGCAAGAAGGAGGAGTGAAGCAACAATGGAGAAACATCAAAACTGTCATCACAGAGGCAACAAGCCTTTGTGTGAAGCAAATAAACAAATCAAAATGGAAGAAAAAAACACTATGGTTCTCAAAAGAGGTGGCAGGAAAGGTTAGGGAGAAACAGATAGCATTCAGAAAGTATAAGGAAACACAAAAGAAGCAGGACAGGGAACTGTACCAGTTAAAGCAGAAGGAAGCTGGGAAGGCAGTCAGAATAGCAAAGGCATAAACCTAGGAAAAGATAGCCAACTCGGTTAAGAAGGGGGATACCTTTTATAGGTACATAATGGAGTGAAGAAAGACAAAGGGAGGGATAGTGAGGCTTAAAAAAGTGGAGGGTGGATGGGCAGAGAGGGACAGTGAAAAACCAGAGATACTGAACGAATACTTCTGCTCAGTATTCATGAAAGAAGAGGAGGGGGAGGTACCTAATCAAATCAATAGAAGCACTCTGGATAAGGGGGATCGATTCCAGTCCTCTCACAGAAGAAAGGGTTCCGAAAGAACTCCTAAAACTGAAGGTGGACAAAGCAATGGGGCCTGATGGGATTCACCTCAGAATTCTAAAAGAATTAAGGGGAGAACTAGTGACACCACTGACTACCCTTTTTAACAAATGGGAGGGTGGTGTGGTACCTGAGGACTGGAGGAGGGTGGATGTGATTCCCCTTCACAAAAGTGGGAACAAGACAGAGGCAGGAAACTATAGACCTGTCAGTTTGACCTCAGCGGTTGGGAAAATGATGGAATCACTTTTGAAGGAAAGAATTATTGAGTACCTAGAGGCCAGTGGGGCACATGACACAAGGCAGCATGGATTCACAGCAGGAAGGTAATCTCAGATGAATAATAATTGATTTCTTTGACTGGGTGACCAAAGTAGTAGACCGGGGGGGCTGTGGACATGGCCTACCTAGACTTTAGCAAGGCATTTGACACAGTCCCACACAAAAGATTTATAAACAAATTAGCAAGCCTGGGAGTGGGTCCCAGGGTGGTAGCCTGGGTAAAACATTGGCTGGAAAACGGCACAGAGGGTAATAGTAAACGGAGTCCACTCCAAATAAAGGGGGGGTTACTACTGGGGTACCGCAGGGTTCAGTACTGGGTCTGGTCCTTTTTAATGTCTTTATAAGTGACATTGCAGAGGGACTAGAAGGAAAAGTATGCCTCTTTGCAGACGACATAAAGATCTGCAACAGGGTTGATACTCAAGGGGGAGGAGAAAGGATGAGAAGGGACTTGGCAAGGTTGGAGGAATGGTCAGAAGTATGGCAGCTTAGATTCAATGTAAAGAAATGCAAAGCAATGCACCTGGGAAACAAAAATCCAGGGGAAGAGTACACAGTTGGAAGGTGGGTAGTAACAACAGCAAAAATGGAAAGGGTTGAGGCGCTGGACGCCACACCTCACGCCACTCCGGCTACCCAGGTTTGGTAGCGGCCAGCCTGGTGGTGCTGAGGGTTGAGGCACTGGACGCCACACCTCGTGCCATGCCAGTGACTCAGGTTTGGTAGCAGACTCAGAACGCCGGGGGTCGGATGGGGGCAGACAGACTGGAGTGTCCAATGAAAGCTTGTCTTCTCCGGTGGGAGGGATGGGGTTTATCCTGGCATGCGCTGACCCCTGGCGGAGGCTGGGAGCATGCCGGCACATCGATACCTCAGAAGTTGGATTGGCCATGGTCAGAGGACCAACCAGCTCTGGAGTGGCACCATTGGGGCAGAAGCTGAGGACGTCGGCGTTCGCGCCTGACGTTAGGGCACGCGGCTTCCACAAAAAGGGGAGAGAACACACCCAGCGGGCAGGGAGGCGGGCGCGGCCAGGGTCCTGATGTGCCACCAAGCTATCACTGCCCGGGACCTGGCGCTATTTCAAGATTTGGGGTTTGGCCCTCCTGCCCCGCCCGCCCGTGGGGTAAACCGAGACAGGATGGAGAGATCCAGGCAGCAGGTGAGCTGGTGGCAGGGAGGAGGTTCATGGGCGACTCCTGATGCGGCGACTCCATTGGGGCGGTAGGAGAGGAAAAAATAGAAATTCTAAAAAAAAAAAAAAAAAAATGGAAAGGGATCTGGGGTAGACATATCAGATTATCAGATGACCTAAAGGTTAGCAAGCAATGTGACAAGGCAGTAGGGATGGCTGGAGGATACTGGGATGTATAGGGAGAGGCATCACTTGTAGAAAACAGGAAGTTATTATCCCTCTGTACAGACTGTTGGTGAGACCCCATCTGGAGTACTGCATGCAGTTCTGGAGACCCCATATCTGCAAGGACATAGACAGGGTGGAGGCTGTCCAGAGGAGGGCAACTATAATGGTGCAGGGTCCAGTCAGTAGCCATACAAAGAGAGACTAAAGGAGCTTAATATGTATACCCTTGAAGAAAGGAGGGAGGGGGGGACATGCTAGAAACTTTTAAGTACCTCAAGGGAATCAACAAAGTCCAAGAGGGTAGCATCTTTCAGAAAAAGAGATGTGCAAGAACAAGGGGACACAATTTGAAGATAGAGGGGGGACGGCTCAGAGGCAATGTGAGGAAGTATTTTTTCACTGAGAGAATGGTGGATGCATGAAACAGCCTTCCTGAGGAGGTCATGGGGTCACAAACAGTGGGGGAATTCAAGAATGCATGGAGCAGACATGATGTAATTCTTGTGGGGGGTAGGAAGAAGTAGGCTGTTGGTTAACTAGGAGCTGCAACTTATCCAATAGGTAGGGAAATGGGTAGACTATGTGGGCCAAGCGGTCCTTATCTGCCATCAAAGTCTATGTTTCTATGTTTCATTGTTATCTAGTAATTACAGACCCATCTCCCTCCTCAATTCGGATATTAAAATTATGACTAAGGTTCTGGCCAGTCGTCTGTTTCAAGTGGCGTCAGGCTTTATTAGTCCCACACAAATTGGTTTTATGGTGGGTCGATCTTCTTCAGACCACCTCTGCAGACTCTGGTATTTAATTTCTGCATCAGGTGAGAGCAAGGTTCCAGCGGCGTTGGTCTCACTCGATGCAGAAAAAGCTTTCGATAGGGTTTCATGGCTTTTTTTTTGCCACATTCCACAAGTTTGGTTTCCCTGCTAGCTTTTGTGCCTGGGTGAGGGCTCTTTATTCCCATCCAATGGCTTGGATTCATTGCAATGGTATCCTGTCGGCCCCTCTGATCTTGCAGTGCAGTACTCGACGAGGATGTCCCCTTTCTCCCTTCCTGTCATTCTCTGCCTGGAACCCTTACTGCATAATCTCCAGAATAATCCCAGGGTGGAGGGTATCAAGGTAGGGGGGGATCAGCTGCAAGTTCTCAGCATACGTTGATGATCTGTTGCTGCACCTCCTTAATCCCCAATCATCAATTCCGGCATCCCTTGCCGAGATCCGCAGATTCTTGGAGGTGGCAGGAAATCAACTTAACCTGGACAAGACTAAGGTGTCCATGTGCCCCGGCAGCAAATTTTAGATATGGGGCTTCTTTGGGAGCATTAGAGTTACTCAAGCTCTGACCGCCCTAGAGAAGGAGAACCTGACCCCCTTACTCAGGGATATTTCCAAGGATCTTCAGAAGTGGATACACCTTCTTCTCTCACTTTGGGGCAGGGTGCATGTGGACAAGGTGAATGTTCTACCCTGTATTCAATAACCCATGGGTATGTTAGGTCCCTACTTACCTAAGGCCTGGTTTGCCAAACTCCACTCGGCTATTTCAGCCTTTCTCTGAAAGCAGGGAACTCCGCGAAGGGCATACTTCAATCTTACCCAGCCCAGAGAGCGGGGTGGATTACATCTCCTGGATTTTTTCCTGTATTACTGCACCCTGCATAGTTCTAAAGCTTTTTTATGGGACCCCCCCCCCCGACGCCCCATAGTAAAAAAAATACTGACCCCTTTTTCTGATGATAGAACAGCATCTGTGTGCTCAGGCAGGTCTCCAGCTTTGCAGTCTACTATATATTAAACCCTTTCAATTGCCTCAGAAACTCAGGGGTACACCTATTTGGTGGTCCCTGAGAGTCCTCAACCAACTCCATGCTTATATAGGATGGGAGTGGGGAAAGGATCTATCTCAACCTTTACTAGGGAACCCTAATATACAAATTGCCAACCGACCAGTTCCTCCTGGTTTCTGACCTCAACTTCACCTGGCTACACTTTCCTCTGTAATTGAGGACAGTCTGCTCATGCCTCTCCCTGTTACACAGACTCGATTTGACCTCCAGGTGTTTCACCCCTTTAAGCGCCTGCAGTTCGCAGGGGCAATAGCTTCTTTTTTGGGTCCCCTCTCCTGGGCTTGCTTATCTGCAGAGCCCCTGTCCCTGCTTCTTCATCTGGTGGCCCAACCTCAAGCAGTGTCTGGGTTTTACTAACTCTATCAGTCAGGGGACCCAGCTAGTTTGGAAGGTGTCTGTTATTATTGGCAACATGCATTACAGCTTCGGGTGGCAGTCAAAGTTTGACAAAGCGTCTTGAAACATCTGTACAGATTTGTCAAGCAAGACCATTATCACCTACTCCAGTTCTGAATTCTCCATAATCTTTACTTTATGCCCTCCAGGCTCCATAAGATGGGTAAACTGGTGTGCCCCATCTGCTCTCGCTGTGGGATGGCCGAGGGACATCTCAAACAATGTTCTCTTGGACTGTCCCAAGGCCATTCCCTTCTAGTCTGAAATCTGGCTCTCCCTCGATCCCCTCCTGGGTTTAGATTCCTTTTTTACCCCTGAGGTTTGCCTAGTTGGTATGTATCCAATGGATTTGCTTGGGCCATGCCGGGCCTACATGGCCTTGATATCGATTATGGCAAAGTTGATTATTTGCCGACACTGGTTAGATGACGCTGTCCCGACATTCTGGGAGTGGCACCAGGAAATTTTGATGGCACTGGAGATGGAGATGCAGATGCAGATTGCTCTGCAGAATGATAGACCACTTAGATTCCAATCTTGATGGGAACAGTTGTATGCCTTGCTGGCCATCTCATCCCGCCCACAGTCTACCTAAATTATTGTATCCCCCCATAATTCCTGGGGAACCCCTTCCTCTGGGAATCCATCCTGGGGTTTTTAAATTGAACAACCTTCCTCAGTTTTTTACTGGGTGTATTGGAAGTTTGTTGGAGTGCTCGGGGGGGGGGGGGAGGTGTCTGGTTTTAAAATTGTTTAGTTTGTTTGGTATGCTTTGTTAATGTTATGGGGTTTTTTTTCAGTTGCTGTTGTATTAAGAAAATTACAATAAAGTTCAATAAATTGCAAAAAAAAAACAAAAGCAAGGAAGAGGCAGGTAATTACAGGCCAGTTAGCCTGACCTCTGTGGTATGCAAACTGATGAAAAAACTGTTAAAGGAAAGGATAGTGGACCACCTGGCTAAAAAAGGTCTCCAAGACCTTAGACAGTGTGGTTTAACTGAGGGGAAGTCATGACAAACTAACCTCATAGAGTTTTTCAACTGGGTAAATGGAGAAAATTACCAGGGAGGAGCTGTGGACGTAGCTTATCTGGACTTCAATAAAGCTTTCGCTATGGTTCCTCACAGAAGGCTGCTAAACAAACTGGGGAGCCTGGGTGTGGGGTACTGTACAAGACACTGAGATGAGTGGGAAACTGGCTGAGTAATAGAACTCAGAGGGTGGTGGTAAATGGTACAGGTTCCGCAGAGGGGAGGGTAACAAGCGGGGTTCCCCAGGGATCAGTATTGGGCCCAGTGCTCTTCAATGTGTTCAGCAGGGACATTGCTGAGGGGCTGGAAGGGAAAGTTTGCCTGTTTGCAGATGACACAAAATTCTGTAACAGAGTGGACACACTTACACACCAGACAGGGTAGATAAAATGAAGAGGGACCTTTAAAGGTTGGAAGACTGGTCTAAGGAGTGGCAGCTTGGGTTTAATGCTAATAAATGCAAAATCATGTATATGGGTAACAACAACCCAGGGGTGGTTTATAACCTAGGGGAAGAGGTAATTTCATGTTCCAGACAGGAGCAGGATCTGGGAGTCGTCATATCGGATGACTAGAAAGCAGTCAGTCAGTGCAACAAGGCAGCAGCAAAAGCTAGCAGGATGCTGGGCTGCATATGTACAGGAACAACTAGCAGAAGGAGGGAAGTGATACTCCCACTGTACAGACAACTAGTAAGGCCTCACATCGAATACTGTGTCCAATTCTGGAGACCCGGGGCAGGATTCTCAAAGACAGCCCAAAATCCTGCAGCTGCAGGAAAAAGGCCTGCAGTACTGCAGAAACACAGTTGCGTGATATTCTTAAAGAAAATCTCCCACAGCTGTGGAATTCCATAAAAAGTCCCACAGCTGCAGGATTCTAGCAGCTGCAGGAATTCCACAAGTGCTGCGAATCCACAACTGTGGATCCACAGCTTCGGAAATGGTTGAGGAGGCACAGCAATAGTACAACTCAGTAGCTGAAGCAGCAGACTTTAAAATTGCTGCCATAATATGAAGCTGACAGCACACATAAAGAGACCTGCAACCAGTCCCCCAACTGGGACCACTGCAGCACCACAAGTACTAGCGATACCATGGCACCACAGTTTCTGACTGTCACTGCTGGTTGTCCCTCCCTTGGGAGTTCCTGTGGCCTGAAGGGTAGCACTTGCTGCAGACTGGTCAGGCTCTACTGCCTGTGGGGCTCCGTCATGGGCTGCACTGGGTCTGGTGGTTGTTGCCTGTTGCCAAATCATGGTAATCTGTGCATTTGTTGCTCTACCAACAGCCACTGCTATACTATCTGGGATGCTATTACCTGTGCCTCACCTCCACCTAAATTGATTCCAATTGTTGGGGCACTACTGCAGTTTGCTGAAGGGGAGTTATACCTCATTACACTGTGTGTAACATTTTTTCCGCAACTGCGGAAACAAACTGGCTGAGAATAGCCTTTCAGGGTCTATGCCTTACTTACTGTATCTCATACCTTTTTTCCTTAGGGACTTCCGCAGCTGCAGTTTTTTCCACAGTCTGTAGTGGTGTTTTCCGCAGCTGCAGAGGTTTTTGTGAATAGCATTTAGCGCAATCTCCCCTTATTTTCTGTAGCTGAGGCAATTTTGGGGACTCAGGGAAGGTTTTACACCTTCTGAAAGCTTTGTGAATCCAGCCCATCTTCAGAGAGATATAAACAGGGTGGAGGCTGTGCAGAGGATGGCAACCAAAATGGTGACTGGTTTACAAAGCAAACTGTATGGAGACAGGCTGAGGGACCTAAATATGTAGTTACTGGAGGACAGGAAAGAGAGAGGGGCATGACTGAATCATATAAATACCTCTCAAGGAGAAACAGTGGGCAAGTAGATTCAGTCTTCCAAAGAAAAAAGTACTCTAGGACTAGGGCCACAACATGAAGTGGGGCTCAGGGAAATGTGAGAAATACTTTTCACAAAGAGGGTGGTAGATAAATGGCATGGGCTGCCAGCTGAGGTGGTGGGGGCGAAAACAGTTAACAGACTTCAAGAAGGCATGTTACAGACACATAGGGAGCCTGATAACACAATACGAGAGGATGTGTCTAATTAGAGATACACTGGTGCATGAAAAGCACTAAAATGGGCAGACGCAGTAGGCCGCTGGGCCTTTATCTGCTGTCAATTGTGGTAAAGCTAATGGAGACAATTCTGAAAGAGAGGCTGGTTTCCCTCCTAGAGGCTGATGGGCTGCAGAATGGCAGACAGCATGGGTTTGTCTCAGGCAGATCTTGTCAGACCAACCTGGTGGAGTACTACAACTGGGTAACTAGGCAATTAGACAAGGGTCATGCAGTGGATGTCCTGTACCTGGACTTCAGTAAGGCCTTTGATTCGGTGCCACATGGCAGGCTTGGAAATAAGCTGGAAGGCACAGGGGCAGGGGCAAAAATGGTGGGATGGGTATTGAACTGGCTGCAAGGAAGACAGCAGAGGGTGGTGGTGGGAGGGGAGCTCTTGCCTCCCAGGGCAGTGACAAGCAGGGTGCCACAGGGCTCTGTACTGGGACCAGTGTTGTTTGAGATCTTCATAGCAGACATCTCAATAGGCATCAAGAGCAAGATCTCTCTGTTTGCAGATAACACCAAGATGGGAGCAGTAGCGGATGACTTAGGAGGGTGGCAGGGGTTGCAAGATGATCTGGCAAAATTGGAGGCGTGGTCAGACACTTGGCAGCTGGGGTTCAATGCCAAGAAATGTAAGGTGCCACATTTCAGTGCAAAAAACTCAAGGAGGAGTACCAGTTAGGGAGGATTCAACTAGCCAAGATGGAGGAGGAGAAGGATCTGGGGGTGATCATAATGGGAGCAATGAACAACTCAGCACAGTGTAGAAAGGCAGCTGCAAAGACCAACGGGATGCTGGGTTGTATTGCCAGAGGCATATCGTCCAGGAGGGGGGAGGTTATCCTGCCACTATATAGGTCGCTGGTTAGACCACACCTAGAGTACTGTGTACAATTCTGGCGACCGCACATGAAGAAGGACATTAGGTATCTGGAGGCAGTATAGTACAGGGCAACAAAAATGATCCAGGGTCTAGGGGACTTACCATACAAGAGCAGGCTGAGGTAGTTGAATATGTATTCCCTGGCAGAAAGGAGGGATAGGGGGGATATGATTGAAACCTTTAAGTATATGAAGGGAATAAATAAGACTGTCATGGAAGGATTTTTCAAATTAAGGAGGGGGAGCGACACTCACGGACATGATCTGAGACTGGAAGGGGGAAGGTTCAGGAGGGAAATGAGGAGCCACTTTTTTACAGAGAGGGTGGTGTCTGGATGGAACGCATTGCCAAAGGAAGTGGCATTCTGTAGAACAGTGGGCTTCAAAAGTGGATGGGACAGAGAAAGGGGGAGGGTCATTGGAGGGGGGGAGGTACTTGATAGATTATAAGGCCTTTATCTGCTGTCAAATTCGTATGTGAACGTCTATGTTTCTATAAAAGAAGATGTGAGCTCAGTGGTCTTGTTTTGAGGTAAACTGCAGAGAACAGCACAGTCCTCCTTGAAAATTGGCATCTAGTGCTCTTGGTGGAAGGAAGGAAGGAAGGAAGGAAGATCATGTCAACTAACAGTTTGTTATTCTCAGCCATGTGATAGGGCTTCTTCTATTAGAATACAGGGATCATATGTATGAGATTCAGACCTCTGGTATGGTTACACCCATACACCAGCTATAGGTGGCCTGATATGGAGTAACCTGTGAGCAAGGCGACCGCAACTGAGTGCCTACAAAAATGGCAATTCAGTCATGGCACCTGTGTTCAGGGCTACCTAGCAGGGAGGCGGCTGGATACTGGGGTGGGCAACGTACGGCAACAGGAAGTACACGCGTGCGCACACGCATGGGGGGAGAGGCAGGGGAGGGAAGGTGTGTGGGAGGGGGTGAGGCGGGCAGCTGCTGAGCTGGTCCACTAGCGTGGTGGGGAGGGTGTTCAGTTGGGAGGTGCAGGGTTCGGGTCCAGAGTGGCGAAGTTATTTTTTTGCCGGCAGGAGGCTTTACATTTTCTAAGTTTTTCACCCCTTCCCGACATGCACTCCCCTGGAGTTGAAAATCCATTATTAGGAGGGTGCGGGGGGCACAGATCCCCACATTAAATAAAAAATCCCCTAGGTCTCGGGCGTCGTCTTGCTCCTTGCTGCGAGTGTGCATTGCCAAAATTAATTTTCGGCGCTGTACACTTGCCCTAATGGCAATCACTATTCCGCGATTGCCGTAATGACATAGAGCCCTAGATATGGTGATGTGGCTTCCCATTTAGTGTCTGCGAGCATCACTTTTTGAAATTTAGCAAGGCTTTGCCATTCTCCTTTGAGACCATCATTGAACTTTCTTTTCCTCAAGGGGGAAGGAGTTTCGGACTAGGATTAAGGAATTCAACACCACACTGCAGTCAGAGTTTCTTATATGGTGGGTAGTCACATCCCAAAGGAGCCAAGACTTTACCATTTTATGGGAACTTTCTTCCACAAGTGTGGTAGGGGCAGCCACACCATCCTTCCAAGACCTTTTCAGGCAAGAGTTCTGGACAGCGCATGTGCAGTTCCAGAGGCCAAGGATCTAGTGCTTCTGGAAAGTCCAAGAAGTGAAGAGTAGGGGCCCATTCACCCTACACTTCATCTGTGATACAGATCCCAGTCAGAGGTCTGCTTTTGCTCTTACTACCTTGATGGTCCAGCATACCCCTGGACCACTAGCTCTTTGGAAGTGATTCTTGAAGATCTTTCCTTCGAACCTGAGTGTCTACCACTATAATGACACCATACTCAGTCTAAGATTGCTCTTTCGCCCTCTTGACAACTTGATCTGCAGGAGATGGTCCAGAAGCTCCTTGGCTTGCAATCCAGAGACCATGTTCTGTGTTTTCAAGCCCTGCAGGGATTTAAAATATGAACCTTGCCTGGGGAAAGAAAAGATAATGCAGGTTCTGGCCAGTGCTTGATGCCTACAAGAAGGAGACTAGGGAAAAGAACAAATGATTGAAACAGTCCAGGAGCTTTCAGTGACGGAGAAGGCTTGAAGGGGGAGAGAGAGGAGACATCACAAAAAAAGAGAAGGAAAAATTATAGAAAGGAGCCAAAAATACATACAAAAAGGTTAAAATTTGGAAAAAAATAATTTACTTTCTTAATCAAATGCATCGCAAAATACAACTGAAACTTACAGTTTGACAAGGAATGCAATGCAACCCATGCATGTCAGGGTTTTGATTTAATTTTTAAATGATGAACTCCACAAACTTTATGGTCAGGAAATTGAACAAAGTGTGCATTGATTAGTTCAAACTAGTTGAATCAGTTTGAAATTTAAGATAAAAACCTCATTTTCATGTACAAAAGTGCAGCAATCTATTATAATTCACTAAAATACCACTAACAGCTTAATCTGGTTCAAAGTCAGTTGGCATTCATCTGAATCCCCCTCCCCCGGGTCATGCCTGAAAATAGGCAGAATTTGTCTAGTGCACTTACCCGGTCAACAAAATTGAACTAAACTAACTAAATAAATTAGAATTATGAAATTAGAGCCAGATTTTATGATTCAGACAGTTTGCAGCTTTGAAATTTCTGAGGTATATAGAGCTCAAGTTTCAAAATACTGTAAAACAAAATCCATATATCATTTGCAAATCCAGATTTATTCCATGTGCACATTTGCTAAACTATGTTTTGGAATGGCCTGCCCATCAGCTCAGTGATAGCGCTATTACTCTGACTGCTGGTGTCCTGGGTTGTGAACAAGCTCGAGTCACTGGAGACCAGCTAGAGTAAGGAGGATTGAGCATTCCTTGGACAGCTGTCCTCCTTCAGGGTGGGTGGGTCGTTGGGTAACTGAGCCGGCACCATGATCTCTACCTAGTAGAGGCTTGGTGGTATCACAGCCTGGACCAGCACACAGGGCAGGGACATCGCTGGATACAGGCACATTGCATGCCTTGGTGTGCACTTGGGTATCATAACATGCCGGCTCCATTTGGTGGAAAAATGAAGAAACACCCTTGGTTCCACTGGAGGAGATGTTGGCACCGACAGCAGGCTCTCACTCTACCAACGTGGCACCCCACCTACTTACTATTTCAGTGGTCCTGGGTAAGTGTGCACAAGAAAGCCCGGGAGAATATAGGTGATGGGGCCTAGGGGTTGCCATCCAGTGCTGGGCAGACCAGAGGGCTTGTAGGATAAATACCTTGACTAAAAAAAAAATCAAATCTAGTCAGTATAGGATGGGGAAGAACTTGTTCTAATAAATGAATCCCCAAGAACCTGGCTGGTTCTAAAAAGTATAACCAAAAGGCTCTAAACTCTGAGAAACAGGTCTAACAGTTCAAAACACAAATGAGTAATTTTCTACATGAAGGTAATAACCAACATACAAATCTATGTGAAATTTACTAAGTCAAAAGGATGGTTGACGACAACCAATATAAAACTTTCTGGCTTGTTATTTACAGCCAGAAAAGGTTTGCACATCTCTAGTTTGCAAATGTCTCTCACTCAAGGAACAAGACTGCCAGCGTGAAGAGCTGTAGCCAGCAGGCCAAACTATAATGTGATACCATGGGATGTTAATCTCCCTTGAACTCCAGATTGGGCCCTATTTTCTAAATTATTTCTTCCAAGAAATCCTTTTGAAAATGGGACCCCAGTGACAGCATCCTCATTCTTTAAAACTGCTGATAACTGTTGAAAATATATTATCTTAATCTTTAAAACATTTTTTTTTAAATAAATAAATTACACCACCTTCATTCCAGTCAACTTGACTTGACCCAGGAAGGATCATTACGCACAATACAACAGATAAAATACTTCTGGTTTTGAAGGTGGAAGATCTATCATGCCATCCTTTACAACCTCCTGATTGGCCAGGTGACATTTTGTGAAATTTTTTGACATTCAGGCAGTGTTGGTACTGGGTAGTAAGTAACATATTACAAGTAACAGGTTACTGTAGTAAGATTGCATTCCATGGTAACGCACAGTAGTTACTGATTACTTATAAGAAAATGTCATTTTGTGTAGTTACTAATAACGTTTTCTTACAAGTTAACATGTTACTGTAATGTTCCCTACAGCATATTACTTCTGTGAGGGTTGCATATTCAGCGGCTTGGTCGGGAAAGATTGGTTATTTGCCTCCAAAACATGGGCTGTGTTTTGATTTGATAGGCTGGCATTTGGTGGCAAAAACTGGCAACAGTGATAGTGTGAACAGGCTGGCATTTTGATTGGCCACTGCAGTATGTGTGCCCACCTGGCACCTGCTTGCTCACATGCTCTGCTGCTGCTCAGAGTCAGAGAGGAGGAGTCTGGGACATTGGTTGGACACAGAGCATGGGAATTATACATGTGGGCTTGGTGGCATTTTGATCCATGTGGTCTGTGCGTGTTGTTGTGGACTCAGAGGAACAGACAGCCCAGGCCACTTTGGGGAACAAAACAAGTACAGTACCAAACAAACAACACAGCCAGGGAAAGTAGCAGTCAGCCAGGGATGGACGGATGTGCATGCAGGGGGTGGTAATTAGAAAACCGGAGCAGCAGCTGAGCAAATCAAACCCCAGCTGACCGATGACCGTTCCAGCAGACGATCAAGGTGGCCGGGTCAGGCAGCCCTGAGCAGGGCCCATCATGATGCTGGTGGTTTTGGAGATGGGGGGGGTGTAGGCTCGTGACTGTCTGCTGAATCAGACCCAAATGTCAAAAAGACAAAACAAAATGGGGCTGCTGCACAGCCAGGTGACGACAAGGCTAGCAGTCATACAACAACCACATATGCACACAACAACTGCGGCCTTCCTGTGGTCAGGCCTGAGGGCCTCATCTGAAATAAGTTAAGCACTGGGTCACCATGACTCAAGGCCGCACCTGGGCACCCGCCATTTGCAGAGGATCCATCAAAGAAGTCAGATAACTCGAGGGGTCAACATTCTCTCTCTCAACCAAGCAGACAGCAGTCAGCAGCAACACCCTCCATGTGGACCTAAACTGCCTACTAAAAAAAGTAAGTCAGGGCCATTGCCAGGATTTTTGCAAGAGGGGGTCTTTTTTGCAATTTGTGACTTTCTCAAAAATGCCGAGGGTCTGGTGGCCACCAGGCCTCCAAAAGCCCTGGGGTTCTAGATGCTTTGTGGTCCATTTTGTGGCTTATCTTGAAGCTAAATAACTCATACCTGAGGTCTGCTTCACCCCTTGCACTAATGCAGTGCCATGTTCCTAACTCAAAGACATAAGACAATTAAAATGGGACCTATTAGCACTTCAGAGAGCCCCACACCTAAAGGGGCTTGTTGTTCCCAAATTTGCAGTTTTTTACACTGTCTTCTGGCCTTAGATTTGAAGGCTTGACTATAAACAGTCTGTACTGTGAAATAATATGGCACACCTAGAATTAATGTCTCATAACAAAAAAAAAAAACAAGACTCGATTCACAATGTGTCGGGAATGCAGCGAACCCTAGGTGTGCTGAACTAATGGTGCACGGGGATTGCAGCATTCCACAGCTGGCAATCAGGATTCTCAATCCCATGTGCCAAGTGCCGTGAGCTACACCATCTTTTTGCTGGTCTAACTTTGCGGCAATCTTGGGACCCTTTTACAGGGCTTGTGCCAAACATTTGGCGCAAGCTGCCGTAAAGTGAGAAAACTGTCGCAAATACGCCCGATCTTCATGAATCAGGTGCAAGTTGTGGCAATGTGTTTGATGCAGCTCTGGACTCTGGCATTGTGCAATGTAACACATTTGTTTTGTGTCACAGTGCCACAATTGAGGGGGGGAGCAGACACAGCAGTCTCCACCTGGGCTCCAACTGTGGGGGTGGGTGAATGATGATCCCTGGGATACATCAGCTCCTCGTGCATTTTCAAAATTAAATTTTTTCTTAGCACTGGAGTCTAGACCTGGTGCATTCCTTCTTTTCATTATTAGTATTTTACTGCTATTTCAAAATAGAACAGAAAATACATATTTTCATACAAAGAAAGTACAACAGTAACAAGGCTGGCTAATAATTCAACACTTCTGAATAAAATATGTCATGAATATGAGCAGATTGAATCTTTTGTTTTATAACTCTACTTTATGGAGTGGAGTCGTGTTTTGGAAGGCAAAAAAATGTATGTAAAGAGACAGTTAGTTAGGGAATATAAGTGAGTCAGCGAGTTCCTGAGCATTTTCGAGATGGCAGTATGCCCTGCAGTATACATTAGGGTTGTAGCCCTATTCCAACAACACCCAGGTCAGATAACGTTTAAGCTGAAAGGGAACTAGGAGAGCCTTTAAAAAAGAAAATATTCCCTAAATAACCAAGCAAAAAAACAGCGGCAATTTGAGATCACAAGAATATAAGCCTCTTACCATTCTAACTATCTGGCTAAGGTGCCCGAAGGGAACTTTATTACTTGGACAATCCAGCAGAGAACAGAGTTATTGGGAGATTGCCAAAACCCAGTGGAACAACTGATGGAGTGGTGGTTCCGATTGGGGTGAGAGACAGATTGGACCAATCGAGGAAGTTGCCGGATACTACTGCAGGGAGGTCCAGTTAGCGGAAGAGGAAGTCCAGAGAGAGGGTGTGTAGCAGGCAGCAAGGGTCCCTTGCTCAATGGTCCCTGTACAAACTGGAGGATTGGGTTCCCTGGCCCTGACAAAGGGATGGGCGTTACTGCTGCTGAAGGGTGGTAGTGCAAATCCAGTCCCTTTAGGAGGAACAAGGAGACCACTGAAGGGTGGTCTGGTCTAGGACGCCGGGGTGAGGGATCAGGTAAAGCCTGACCTCAGAAACTAAGCTTGAAATGCTGCTGCTCACAACTACCCATGGAAGGATATGAATCCCATCTGAAGAGAAACCTTGACTCCCTTGGATTGACATTTGGTGAAGTACTCTCTATCTTATTTTCAGGCGAGTTTTTGGCAATACTTTGAGTAAAAGACAGAACTGAGCTTAGAGGATTATTTTACACCAAAATCTTAACCTCGTGAGAGGGGGTTTGAGAAATCTCATAAAAGCTCCTTTTCCCCCACAGTGGTGAGAGCACTGTGGGAAAGGGGGGTATGAAAATAAACTGGAACTTTTAACTTTTTTTTATTTTTATTGTATTTTATCTGCCATAAGGAAATTTGGACACAGATTTATTTACTAGCCCGATTATTGGACTTTTAGGACTTCTCAATATTTAAATTTAGCCTCATGAGAGGGAGCTAGAAAATCACAAAAAGTTCTTTTCCTACAGTGGTGAGAGCACTGGGGAGGGGGGGTGGAAATAAAACCAAAGCTCTACACTGGATATTTAAAGGAATTTGGGGTATTTATAGCATAACATTTTCCCTGGTTGATAAGGGTTAATTTATTATATGTTTTAAGTGGGGGGGGTATATGTATGGTTAGATAAATAAATTGTTTAAAGTCTCACTGAAGGGGGACGAGGTGTATTGAGTGAGTGGGGTGTGAGTGAGAACATTCGTGTGTGAGGAGTGTTTGAGATATGTGCTAGGGCATTAGGGACATGGTCAGGCAGCACTCCCCCTCGTGACTAAGGAATCTTCACCTGTTTGAACATCCTCAGCACCTGTTTAAAGTTTAAAATAGATGCCAGGCTTTTGGTATCTTGAGGAAACGAGGGAGCGGAAGGAGTCGAGGATCCTGGAACTCTCGAGGCAGATGGGAAATGAGTGGCTGGATAGAGACAGTGAGAACCTGGAGATGCCCTGGGGCAAAATGGACACAGGAACAAGGTTACCCTTGCCTTGTGCCCATACCCAAGGGTTCTGACTGGGTCAGACAGGAAGTGGGGCCATCCTTGGATTCCCATCCCTCTCGGGTGGTGTTAAGCAATGCCAGGTCAATTAGGAATAAGACTGCAATGGTTGCGGATCTTGTTGCTTCCGTTGACATGGCTTGCATCATCGAGACCTGGCTGAATGGAAATGCGGACCCTATTTTGGAGTCTGCAGTTCGGACGTTCTCGCGATTCACCGCAAGAGTAGACCGTAGTGGGGGTTGCCGTCTGTTTTAGACAGGAACTGGATCTCAGGGAGGTGCCAGTTGGAGGCATCAATTCCTTTGAGTGTATTGTGGATGCAGGTGCAGGCTACAGGACCCTTCTCATCTACCGTCCACCAGGTGATGGGAGGGAGTTCCTGAAGGAGGTTGCAGACTTCTTCACTGAGATGGAATTGGAGTCCCCCGTGTGGTTAATTCTGGGGGACTTCAATGCCTGGGTTGACGATGAACGCTCACCATTTGGACAAAACCTCCTCCAATTAATGGATTCATTGTGCCTGACATGGGTTATTACCTCTGCAACTCATGAAGGAGGGCACACATTGGACTTGGTGTTCCACCTGAGGATGGAGATCTCCGATGTGGAGGTGGAGCCGATCAGTTGGTCTGACCATCACGCTCTGAGATTCAGTTTCGCGGCCCCCTGAAATAGGCCTGCCCCAAAAGAGTTAGTGCAGTTCTGTCCTTTGAGAGGAGTTACCTCAGAAGGCCTAATGACAGAGCTGGACTTCTCGGGATTTCCAATGGAGAGCATGGACCCAGGGTCCCTGGTGTTGGCCTATAATAGGGCTGTCCTGGGGGCCTTGGATGTCATTGCTCCAACTCATGTTCGGCCCCTTACTCTTCACCTGGGAGCCCCCTGGTTTAATGGGGAGATCCATGAATTGAAGAGACAGGCGAAGAGTGGAAAGACATTGGTGGAAAACTCACCTGGAGGTGGATAAGCTAAGATTGCTAGATCATTATAAGATCTACCAATCAGCAATTTCCCATAAGAAGGCAGAGTTCCTGTCCAGGGAAATTGCTACAGTGAAGAATAGGTCAGCCCAGCTCTTCCGGACTGTGAACAGACTGTGCAATCCAGCCTGTCTCTAGGCCGGTCGAGCGTTGTCACAGGTACAGTGTGAAGAGCTTGTGCAGTTCTTCGCTGATAAGGTGTCCACCATCAGGGATGAGATCAGCCAGTGCCTTCCCACTGGACCTTGCACTGGTCAATCGGGTGGTACTAATGCCCAGTTGACTTGGTTCACCTTTAGCCAACCATCAGTCACAGATATAGTGAGGATCGCCCAAACTTTGCGGCCTACCTACTGTAGTTGGGATCCAGGCCCTACACGCCCACTAGTGGGGTGTGTAGAGGTTATCAGCCCGGTTCTTGCTGGGATAGTGGCAGTTTCATTGGAGAGAGGGATTTTTCCAGATCCCTTAAAGGAGACAGTAGTATGCCCTCTTTTGAAAAAACCCTCTCTTGATCCTGACTGCCCAGCAAACTACAAACCAGTCTCAAACTTGCCCTTTATAGGGAAAGTTATTGAGAAGGTGGTCACTTTGCAACTGGAAGATCATTTGACCAACCACAATATCTATGACCCTCTCCAGTCTGGCTTCAGGAAACGGCACAGCACCGAGACGGCCCTGGTGTGGGTACTAAATGATCTCCTGATGGCGAGAGATCGGAAAACCCGTTCTGCCTTGGTTCTCCTTGATCTCTCAGCAGCATTTGACACCTTGGATCATGGAGTGATGCTCGAACCCCTGTGGTTCTTCTGTGGACTGAGGGGGGCAGTCCTCAGTTGGTTTCGATCTTTCCTCGAGGGCAGATCCCAGAGAGTGGTGTTGGGGATATACTTCTCCGCCCCTCACTGGCTGTCCTGTGGGGTTCCACAGGGTTCGGTGCTGTCCCCCATGTTATTTGCAATGTACATGCTCCCATTAGGGGACATTATAAGATGGTATGGGCTGAGTTTTCATTGCTATGCTGATGACTCTCAGCTCTACATGTCTTTTGTGCCTGAACAGGAGTCTGATACTATCACGGTGTTTAATAACTGCCTGATGGAGATGCAGAACTGGATGAGTACTAGCTGGCTTCAGTTGAACTCGAGTAAAACTGAGGTATTGGTGGTGGACCCTGGTTTTAGGATGAGAGAGGCATGTGCGTGGAAACCGTCAGGTTTATACCTGGGGGGAGGACCCCCGCTCAAGGCCTTGGGTCAGGTGCGTAACCTGGACATGGTATTTGATGAAGGCCTAACCCTGAGGGTGCAGGTTTCTGCTGTAGTCGAACCTTCCTTTTTCCATCTAAGGAACATAGCCCGGGTGAAGCACCTGATCCCACCCGAAGATCTTTCTACCTCAGTCCATGCCTTTGTCACCAGTCATTTTGATTACTGCAATGCCCTCTACCTGGGGCTACCGGGGGTGGAGATCCGCTGCTTGCAGCTAGTGCAGAACGTGATGGCCAGGTTGTTGATTGGAACCCCTAGATCCAGTAATATAACACCTGTGCTGCATGAACTTCACTGGCTGCCAATACAATGGCGGATCACCTTCAAGGTCACATTGCTGACCTACAAGGCCCTACACGAACTGGGACCCCACTACCTGAAGGAACTCCAGTTTTCTTATTGCCCCTCCCGCCTACTCCGATCCTCTGGTGAGGGATTGCTGGAGATTCCCAGGGTATCCCTGAAAACATCTGGAGGAAGATCTTTTGCCTTTATGGCACCTACCCTGTGGAATTCTCTACCTTGCCAGATACAAGATAGCTTGACTGTGGAAGGATTTAAAGAATCCTTAAAAACACACCTGTTTAGCCAGGCATTCTCAGGGACTTACTGACTGATTGTTGCTGTTTTGTTGCTTTTAATTATAATTCTGTAAATGTTATTGTGGATGTATTGTAAAGGCACCCTGAGCTATGGAAGGGTGCCTTATATAAATAAAATTTTACTTTACTTTATTACAAACATACGAAAATTGCCAGCAGAAACAGGCTGTATTGGTCTAGTCTATTGAAGTGTGCAGCTCAGAGTATTTTACTGGAACTGCCCCCACCCCAGCCCCCAGAGTGATCCTCCCCTTTCCCCATCCCTTCCTCCCTCCCATTGCCACTTTCTTTTTTCCCTGTCCCGCCCCTTTTAAAACTTCCCACTCTCTTCAATGATATCACCTCCTTAGGCAATTCATTCCACTTTGACACCACCCTTTCTCTGAAAATGTGTGTCCTCATTTCCTTTTTAAATCTACCCACCACAAGTTTCAGACTGTGGCCCCTTGTGGTTCCCTCACTTAATACATTGCAAATGCCCTCCACTCCAACCTTGTTTATACCCTTTGGGTACTTGAAGGTTTCTATCATATCCTCCCTTTCTCATATACCTTCCAAGGAATACATACTGAGCTCTCTTAACCTCTCTTCATATGTTTTGTCCCCCATGCCCTGAATCATCTTGGTCATCCTTCACTGGACCCCCTCCAGTAGTTTGATGTCCTCCTTCAGAAAAGAGCACCAGAACTGCACACAGTACTCCAAGTGTGGTCTCACCAATGACCAGTACAAGGGCAGAATGACTTTCCTAACTCCTGGAGGTGATTCCTCTGGTGATGCATCCCAGCATTTCATTTGCTTTGGCTGCCACTTTACAACACTGAGCAGAGTGTTTCATGTCACCTCTGACTATCACCCCTAGACCCTTTTCCTCCTTAGAGCTGGACACCTGTACACCCCCCAGCCAGTAGCTGGCCCCTAGGTTCTTAGCTCCCAAGTGCATGACCTTGCATTTTTTTTATGTTGAACCCCAACTGCCAGTTGCCAGACAAATTCTGTAATCTGGCCAGATCCTCCGAGTTCCTGTCTCCCCTCCTGTATGTCCACCCTCCCACAGAGCTTAGTATCATCTGCGAAAAGGCAGACTTTTCTTTTAACCCTACTGCTATGTCACCAATAAAGATGTTGAATAGCACTGGACTGAGTACTAATCCCTGTGGGACCCCTCTGGTTTCAGGTCTAGGCTTGGATAGTTCACCCCCTACTGTCACTCTCTGTTTCCTTTCTTTAGCCAGCTCCTGACCCACCCCCACAGCTTGTCCCCAACTCCGAGGTTACACAGTTTGCTAAGCAATCTTCTATGCGGCATGGAGTAGAAGACCTTACTGAAGTTCAGGTATAATACATCAACTGCCTGTCCCTTGTCCAATGCCCTTGTGACCTAATTGAAAAATTCTATCATGTTTGTCTGGCAGGACTTCCCCGTGACAAACCCATGCTGCCTATCGTTCTGGAGGCTGTTAACCTTCACAAAGTTTACCAGTCTTTCTTTTAGAATGGTCTCCATTAATTTGCCTACAATGGAAGTTAGACTGACAGATCTGTAGTTATCATGTTCATCTCTGGGATCACCCTTATTGAGTGGCACCACATGAGCCATTCTCCAGTCCTGAGGCATACACCCCATCTTTAGCGATCAAAGTCCTATGATAAATATGTTATTACAGATAAGATAAGCATGATCAATAGTCATCATACAGAAGGTTACAGATAATACTTAGTACAGTACAAAAAGAAGGTAACTGTAACATTGAGAATGCCCTGAAGTAGTCAAAAAGAACATGTCCAACTGGGACATTCCATAAATGTGTTGAGGAGATGAAGGGTGTGGTCACACTAGGTCACAGTCATTAATAAAAAGAGAGGGGGTCCTGAAACTTATTCAGATTCCTCTAGGATGGGGATTATCCATAATATAAGGTCCCAAGGGCACCAAAATTCTAGGAATTGTTCTTGGCAGAATTGATGTTTAGCTGTAAGATATTCCATCTCTCCAATGTCCTTCACTTTGTGCAACCAGGTGGAGATCTGAGGAGTGACATCCGATAGCCAAAGGAGAGTGATGCACTTCCAAGCCACTATTAGTAAGATAGTCAACATTCGTCTAAGAGTTCTACTTTTGATGGGATTTGGCAGGGTAACTAAAGCTAAACTATTAAAAGTATGGGGTACCAAAGTCTGTGTAATTTGTTGTAAGCCATCTCTAACTGCTGACCAAAAAGGGACTGGTCTAGACAGGACCAGAAGATATGCACGTGTGAGCCATGTTCACCGCACAACTTCCAACAAAAGTCTGTTAGTAACCAGATGGTGTTTGGCAATTAGAAGGCATTTGACAGAATCAAACCAGGACTTTCTAATGAAATTCTCTCCACACTGGCGAAGATGTGACCTTCCAGCCATCTGTAAGTACCCATCCCCACACAACCAGAGAGATTTGTTCTCCACTTTCCTGTTCCCATGTGTCTCTGAGTTTCTGTAGGGGAAGGGTGGACCCTTTCTAGAGAATGGAGTACATGTCCGAGATGTATCGGAATTTGTTTGCTAAAGTGACTCCCCAGTAAAAAAATCCTCTAGGAGAGTCAAAGGCCTGGTCAGGGCTTGACAGTTATTTACTGAGTTAATAAAGTGTTGAACATGGAGAAATTTAAAAAATTAATCCGTGGTAAATGGAATTGTTGCGCCAATGTGTCAGATGCTTTTACTGTGTCCTCTTGAATGCAACATATAAAACTGGTAAGACCATTCTGTGCCCACAGACAGCAGTCTTTATCATCCCATGGAGGTGTGAATTGTACTGTGTGCCTGATTAAGGAAAGAAGGCTGACTGTGTTTGGAGTTGGAGTGAGTCGGTATAACTTTAATAGAGTATGCAGTTAATGTTTGACCCAGGGGTTGTATGCCTTTTTAAGTAATACTGAGGTTACAGGTATTGAAAGTAGGGCCAGTGGTGGAAACCCAGTTCCATTTTCATATTCCGTGGAGTACCAGTGGGAATCGGTTCTTTGTTTTGCCCATGTGACTAAGTGAGTTGCCTGTGCTGCCAAATAATAATTCAGTAGATCTGGCATGGCCAGGCTTCCCTAATCTCTAGGATTAGTAAGAATTGAACGTCCCACATGTGGACAGTGCCCCCCCCAGATAAATTTGTTAATATCCCATAATAAGAGAGTCCAGTGTGCTAGTAGAATTGAGACTGGCAAAGTTTGAAATAAAAATAGGTAATGCGGTAAGAGGTTGATTTTAAATGCATTTTGATGACCTTGTAGGGAAAGCAGTAAAAGTTTCCATCTAGTTATGTTTGCCTGCACAAACTTATACAATGGCAAATAGTTCATTTTAAACAGGTGAGAAAGCATCTGCGTAACATGCATACTCAGATATCTAATTCATTGTTTGGCGCCCATGAAAATGGAAGACGTTTTATAGTCCACAGTACGTGAGCCACTTAGTTGAATACTTTCAGATTTGGTATAATTTAATTTGCAACCAGAAAGGGCACCAAATTCCTTCAGGGTTGTGAGCAAGGTAGAGACGCAGAAGTCTACATCTGAGAGAAAAAAATATATTATCATCCACATATAATGAGACTTTATGTTCTTCTTGACCTACCCAATACCCTTAATTTTAAAATGCTGTTGAACCGCAATCACTAGAGGTTCAAGGCTTAAGGCAAATAAAAGGGGGATAGGGGACAGCTATGACGTGTACCTTATCCAAAGGGAAATCTGTCGGATGTATAGCCATTAACTTCGGCCGTAGCCTCTGGGTTTGTGTATAAGGTTTGTATGATGTGTTAAAAATTTGAACCAAATTGAAAGGAATGCAAAGTATAATTTAAAAAATGCCAATTAACGTAATCAAATGCTTTCTCTGCGTCCATTGAAATAGCATGCTGAAGTCAAGGATTATCTTTCTGAGAAGAAAATATATTTAATAGCCGTCGAATGTTGTCTTGAATAAATCAACCCTTAATAAATCCAGTTTGGTCAGTATGTATTAAAATAGTAATTTGTTTTTGAAGTCTATTGGCCATTATCTCTGTGAGAAATTTCAGATCTGAGCAATGTAAAGATACAGGTCTATAAGAGACATGTTCTAATGGGTCCTAGTAGACTGGTTCTAGTACACACACAACTAAAAAGCTTTCCTTATACAGTACTAGAATTTAAAATCACACATCTAGGACTGAGTGCACTTCTAAAAAGAAAATCAATCATAAGCTACATGATGGGGACCTTACAGAACCTGGAGTTCAAAATGGATCCCATAATGAATACAATTTGTCAATTCTGTTGTGACTAATTTATTTATTTATTGAAAACTTCGGAAGTTACCTTTGAGCACAGGTGCTCATTTACATATATACATACACACATAGTTGCAGCAGATTAGGCCTAACAGTCTATCTTGTCTGCCTGACTCAGGTCACTGGTAATGTATTGTAGCTGCTCTACCTCCCCCCACTCATTTTGCCCTCCCTCCTCCTTCCCCTTCCTGTATACCTCTGTCATTCACCAAACCCCCACCCTGTAGGTCTTGCTTCAGACTACAACATGGTAACAGAAAACATTTTTAAAAACGGACCAAGACTTGTCTTGCTGGGGTGTCAACACTATCCTCAGTGTGTTTAAATCCATTTTCAATAATGGTCCAGAGTGTCTGCACTTGGAGCCGAGTATTGCGTTTGCTGCAGCATGGTTTCAATGTGTGTTTGGAAACCGCTTTCCATCATGCACTGTGCTGTAGCTACACATCCCAGCATGCACAGAGTGGTGGGCAAGCATTTTCTTTAACAATGGCAGCTCCCACTGACTTGATTTTTCCTTCTGTCATCATGGTTGGATTTCTACAAAGTTACAGGAGGAGAATGACGCTGATGCATCATAGGCAGCACAGGCTACAACACTTAAGGATGCAACTGCTGACATTTCTGTGTTTCATTCAAAATATCATCTGCTATGCTTACATGGCAGGCACATTAAACAGAGGTATATGGTACCCAGAGAAAAGTTCTGTGTGGTGGTACGAGATTGTCCTGGGCACATGGCAAGATTCGGAGCGGGTTCGAAACTTCAGAATGATCAAATGATCATTCAAAATGTTGTGCGCAGAACTGCATGATGCAATTCTGAAACAGGACACACACCTATGGATGTCTGTGCCAGTTGACAAACGAGTGGCAATCACACTTTGGAAATTGGCTACAAATGCGGGCACCTTTTTGGTGTCAGACATTCCACAGTGTGTGAAATTATTATTGAGGTATGCAATGCCATTGTTTCAGGGCAAATGCCACATGTGATAAAGTTCACCAACACTGATGGAGTGATCAGTGGCCTTGGAAAAGATTGGGGCTTTCCCGATTATGGTGGTGCCATAGATGGCACACATTTCCCAACCATATCACTGCCACATAATGCTACCGAGCACTATAACAGGAAATGCTACTACTCAGTGATCATGCAGGCCATGGTTGATCACAGACTTTGTTTTCAAGATGTTAATATTGGATGGACTGGCTAGGTCTACAATATCAGAGTTTTTAAAAACAGTGTCATACATGGAAAGAGGCAAAGTCATACATTATTCCCTGCAAGTCTGCGGTAGTTAGGTGGCACCAGTATCCCAGTTGTCATTCTTGGTGACCCAGAATACCCCTTATTCCCCTGGTTAATGAAGCCTTTTCCAGATTATACTAACCCACAGAAGTGGAACTTTATTATAGACTCAGTAAAACCAGAATGGTTGTGGAATGCACATTTGGCAGACTAAAAGGGCAGTGGTCAGTGGAGATGCCTTCTCAAGAGGATAGAATTCACAATTGAACATGTGCCAACAGTCATTGACACCTGTTGTGTTTTGCACAATATTTGTGAATTTAAGGCATAAGAATATCTGCTGGAATGGCTTTGTGACATGGGCACATTCCAGCAACCAGAAGCAGAGCAGAACAGCTATGAGGACACTACAGTTGCTGAACTTGGGAGACAGACACATACTGCACTTCAGGCCTTTGTTACATACCTTGAGTTTCACTAAGAAATGCACTGATGGTAGCAAGCTATGCGAGACTGAATGCTACAGGACAGGTGTGGTGGCATACCTGTCATTGTTATCATAGCACGCACTAGTAATTGGACACTATTGTTTTGCATTAAACTAATTTTATTATTAAGTTTAATAACAGCACTTTATGTAGAAACAATTCCTAATGTTTTGCAACATACTGGTGAACCATTTCAATAAATAAATACATGAATTAAAAATACATACAACAGTTCTGGATAGTTTAGTGGGTAACATTTTCTGACGTGAAAAGTTAGTTACACAGATACAGTACACACTGCAGTTCTTCATCCAGACTTTTAACAGTTTATACTGTGCCATTTAGATGCTTCAAGCAAAGAATGAAACTGTTTGAACCATTGCAAGCAGTTCTTAAACTTTCTTTGAATAACATTTATTAGACTAACATTGTACCTTATCAAGTATATGTATGGTTCACTTAAACTTATATACAGTATTTAATGTCTTGAACAAGAGTTTATATGGCTTAGATACTTCAAGCAAAGAATGAAACTGTTTTAACCACTGCAAGCAGCTTTTAAACCCTTTTTGAATAATTTTAATGAAACTAACATTTTACCTTTCAAGTTTATGCATGGTTCACCTAAACCTATGTATTTCTTAAATACTGAGTCCTACGAAACTATGGAAGTTAAAGTATTAAACAATGTTTTTAAACATAACTGACTAAAGTGTAAGGAATTTCTGCAACAAACTAATTACAGTATATGCAAACAAAGGGCTACAGGTAACAATGGGTAAAGCAGTTATACTGTAAACAGGAAAGAAATGTTTTAATATGCATGAATTATGAATTTGCCCATGTCATGTCATCAGGAAACAATTCCTGAGTGATACTGTGGCTGATGTTAGGTGCGGCATAATATGCATTCTGCACGACCACATTCTGCCCTCCACTGCCAGAGGCTGTGCCAGCACTACCTGCGTTTGACTGACATGGCACAGTGTAGATCACATTTTGGGCATTACTTTGGGATACCTGCACTGGAGTGGGTGGTGGTTGATGAGAGGGTTGCTGCTGTTGAGTGTTGCAGAAAATTTGAAGCAGACTGTTAAAGAAGGATGCGGCACGCTCAGCTTCAAGTCTTCACATGTGTTTCTCCATCCCTAGCTCAGATTTTGCCCTTTCCTGTTCAGCTTGCATTATTTGTTGATGCTGGTCAACAGAGTGTTTCCTTGTTTTTCTCGAACAAGGACTCCATAATCTCTTGCATTCTGTTCATTTGTTTTCCTTCCTAAGATTTTGGAGTGGCTCTGCTCCTCCAGACCTTTTGCCCAGTGATGATGCGAGTGCGCTACTGGAGGGGCACATAGGGGTCCGCTCAGAGTTTTCAAGTAGCGTCTCACAGGTTGCTGTTTGATCGGACCCAAAAGAAGTATCTACTTGTGCTGCACGGCTGTTATCAGCCATGTCTTCTTTCTCTGTACCTGGAAAGGAAAAAATAGCACTGAGTACATGTGAACTTTTATTACATATACAATATGTTTAATCATTTTACATACTATTGTAGGCACCGTACACAACCTATACATATGTGCATTACGTTACTTGCAGGGGTAACAGAGATTAATGTGAAATTATGAGTGGCTGAATGCATTACTGTTTTGCAGTGATAAGGTTATATTATGAACAGACATTTGGCCATACCTCTGGCCATGTGACATCCTGTGGTGTTGTGCATGCATATGTTGCATGCAGTTACTATCTGCATCACATAATTGTGTTCTCTGATGAGATTTCACACTGCCATGGCATGAACTGCAGCAAACGGGAGCCACAAAGCATTGTGGCCATGGCATGCTAGCTTCATATAAATGGAACATGGGGCCAAATTGTTACTAGTGTGTGCCGAGGAAAAGCAGATATTCTCCAACCTAGGTTTTATTTCAACATCATACCTCAAGTATGTGTTTTCAGGGAGGAGGGGTATAGTATGAGTATTACAGTACAGTTCAAATTTACCTGATATGGGCATGTTGAACTCTGCAGGAATGTCATCCTCTAATAAGCCTCTTTCAGCAGCTGGCTGGGTGTGTTTTCAAAGCTTTCCACCACTACCCTGGGTCTCTGATGTTGGCTTGGTACCTAATATCTGATCCAGCTCTTCAAAGGAAGGGCAGACAACATGGCCTGCTGCTGATCTTTTATTTTGGTCCTTTGCTCTGTGGTACTTGACTTTTTGCTGCCTGGCCTTCTCACGACACTGCTTAGAAAATGGCCTAAGAAAATCCCGGGCTCTGATTGGCTGATAGATCTGGCAAGGTGGGTGTCTAACAGATAACAGAGCCGGGTTTAAAAGTACCAGCCCTGAGCGACCTGATTACAGAAGTCAAGGTGCCAGTTAGAATTCTGAAACTTGATCTGCCACCATTTTGTTACTATCACTTAGTGACGAGTTGGCAGCCAGCAAAGTCCCCCCGCCATCCGTCTACTTTATGTTTAAAAAAAACAAACACATCTGCTGACAAGCAAAACACAAAATGAATCTAAAATCACAGATTTTCATTCACTGAGTGGGCCAATAGGAGTAATTCAGAGTCCCCCCCACGGCCGACCCATCCTTCCGGTGTCAAAATCATTCCCAAACATCAAAATTCACAACTGAAAGGAAATGAAACCTTTTCACTGAAGCCAAACTAGCCTGTATGTTTCCACACTCCACAAAGCCATCTGCTAACCTCCAAACTGCTAGCCGGCAGCATGTCTCCCTGTATGGGCAGCGAAACCAGGGAAGGTCTGATAGCTGTGTGTATTGGCTCCATTAAAACTAACCAGACAAAATACACTAAAACGGAGCAGTAAGCACTTAAAGAAAACAGCGAAAATCACTAGTAAAACAGTCTCAGAAACTTAACAGAATATGAAAGTGTGCATTAAAAAACTGTGTCGAATGACTGTGTCTCCCCTCGTGTCTGCAAGTACCATAGTCTCCTAATGATTGTCATTAGACTCACGGTCGCTAATTCACCATTATTCCCACTTTCCTGCCTGTTCTTTGTTTGTACCGGAAAATTGTGCTGCATATTCAAAACAACTAAAAATCTTCTCTTAAAAATTGCCACACAGTCAGCATCGTTTACACGTTGGAGCCGTGCCCTTCTGCCCCCAACCGCTAGTCATTCTTAGAATGATTAGAATAGTTTAATACTTTCCAGGGATCATTGGAGCTACTAAAATATTCCTACATATCTATCGGGTCCCAGTGGCTACTCTGACCGCAACCCACCTGACCATGAGCAGTGTGCCATCTTCTGGTAAGGAGCTCTGCAGCTCTTCAGGATGGTCCTCATTCCTGACTTATTTCAGCAGTACCAGTCTTCCAACCATGCTGTCGCTATCTCTCTGCCACACCACCACAGCCCCTCCTAAGGAAAAAAACAGAGAGACTGACAGAGAAAACTAGGGATTCCAGGAATTAGGATTTGTGAATGTAAAAATGCAACTGATGGGGGAGGGTGGTCTCAAAGAAACAAGCACAGACACAACACTGGAAAAAAGTTTTATTCATAACTATAATGCCCTCTACTGGCAGGTATAAGTACAGGGACTACTTTACAACAAAATTCATTTGTATTTATTTTTTTTACTGATTTTTTAGTTGTTCTTTTTTTACTTTTTAAATATTTTATAAAAATGTCACAAACAGCACATTTTCTAAGCCCAATAATACCCTCCATGGTGGGTGGTATTGGCAATACCAGACCTTCCAGATGTTGGGTATTATTGCTTGCTTAGCAGTCTGCTCGATGCCAAGCTCTGCCAGACGCTCAGATATTTTTTGATACATCCAGGTACCTCTATAGACACTGCTCAATTCCTCCTGCACATTTTCGGTTGATCAATACTCAGAGCCCTGGAAACTTCATTAGTCCAGCTTGTGGCATGGTCAGACATGACTGTAAAAACTCAGCAGGGCACACAGTACTTGAACACTGACTTTGCACAATGTATTTTGCCGGGATGGGGGATTTTGTGTGTGGTTTTCCTTTATTTCTATGTACTTCACTACAGATTGCTGTCCGTTTTTACTGAAAGTTCACGGCCACTATTAAAAACACTATTAAAAATAGTCCTCAAGACCTTTGTTTAGCAGTACAGTCCTGCTTTTTGCAATTTGACAGCTCGCCCGCCTCTTCAATTTCCCTTCTGCTGCCAATCATCGCACATGTGATGTGAATAAAGGCAAAGCTTCTGCTCAATGCTAAGAAGACTAAAGCGATGATATTCTCCCGCAGTGCTGTCTCAGACCCCCCAATACTCTTGCCCAAGACTTCATTGTCACCACGCTAAACGAGCCTCTGGAAGTTGTAACCAAATTTAAATATCTAGGTATCTGGATCGACAATAAATTATCTTTCAGTGACCACATCGAAGATGTCTCTAGAAGGTTAAAAGCAAGGTTAGGTTTCTTCTACAGAAATAGGCCCCTTTTCCCCTTGAAACTCGAAACAAGCTTGTGCAGGCCACTTTTCTCCCCCTACTCGACTATGGCGATGTAATCTATTCCTCCACCACTCTTGCAAATCTAAGTAAACTGGACATCCTTTATCACCGTGCGTTACGGTTCATTACCAACTCCCCTTACCGTTCGCATCTCTGTGACTTATATGCAGCTGTTGGTTGGACATCCCTTACTACTAGACGTCTGCTCCATGCTGGGCTATGGGCTCTTAAACTGGTCCTGCAGAAATTGCCAAGCTATCTCTCTTCCCTTATTAGTATCTCACATAGTGCATACTCGCTAAGAAAATCTGACTTTATTATGCTTGACATACCAAGGACGCGGACTTCCTTTGGTAAACGTGCTATTGCATATGCCCTTCCCTCTATTTGGAACCAATTACAAACCGTATTGAAACTAACTAGCACAGTTTCAATAAACTTCTACAAATCGCTAAGTTCAGCTAAAATAAAAGACACCTGTAACTGTCATTAAGTCTCTTCCTTCCCCATGTGTGCCATATTTATCCACTGGTAAGGTATAATTGATTTGTCATATTAACTGCTTTCCTTCCCTTCTCCTTCTACTCCTGGCTTTATCTTTGCTTATGCTCACACTACTCTATCAAATCTCTCCTCCCCATATCAGTTGTAGACTGTTGTTTGTTCTAGCTGCCAAATACTGTATATGTAGTACACACCAGTCATCATGTTTCATTTATCAGTATGCAACCTGTAAGTAGCTTCCGGTCTCATATCAATGTTACCACCTGCGGTCACCCTATGTGGTACCCTTGTATGTATATCCAGCCTGTATCATGTAACGTGCATTTCATGTATATACTGTTATTACCTATCTGTGTTTGTACTTTAAGTGTTTATGTCACAGGACCTCCTTGTGAATGAGCCTGCTCAATGGAGTTTTCCTGCAATAAACTTGAACTTGAACATGTACACCAAAGCCTTAAGAGGCTCATGGGATGCTGTTGCAGGGCTTTATGGGAGCCTGGAAGATTGCGGAAGCATGTGGAGCGACTTACGAGCATCCACTCTAGAGGTAAATCCATTTTAACTCCTGTAACATTTAAAAACCAGGCTTAAGCCTAGGTCTTATGAGGGTTTAAGCCCAGTTTTTAACAAGCATTTGTCAATGCCGAATGTTTGCTTGCTTTTATTTACTGTGTAGGTGTTTAGCAATGATAGTGCAGAGTCGATAATTAACAAATTAATAACACGAGTTATAATAGTGAAATTATCATGATTTGGAACATTATCATTTTCTTAGATTGTGGCCTTGAATTTTTAAAATACTAGTTTATATTTCTTTTCCCAGCTTATGAACATGACAGGTGTCACTTATGAAATGCAACGCAAAACCCTGCTTTGTGTAACAGCCATGAAAGCAGATTTTGGAGGTGGATTTGACAATAACACATGCCACGTTCATTTGATGGGGTAAAAAACATGAGTGTGTTCAGAATGCATGTTTAAAACTAACAATACTGCAAAGCTGTGAGTAAACATTGAAAAATATCAATATTTGTTCATAACTTTCTTTGTATTTCAATTTTGACCTCAGATGTTCAACATTGTCTTTTTATTACACCACCTTATGAACATGACAGGTCTCTTTTATGAAACCCAGCCCAAAATGTCATGTTGAATGTGTAGAACTGTTTGGGCAACATTTGGAAAATGACACCTGTCATGTTCGTGACGTGGAGTATACAATGGCTAGGAATGACATTTACTCGTTGCATTATCGTGATGCAACAATGCTGCATATATATCACAATACACATGTACATGTGCACACACACACACACACACACACACACACACACACACACACGTATACCCTACTATACACACATATGTACATGTATAGATACACAACACCATTCTGTTTTCCAACATCAGATTTTGCTCATCAATACATTTCAATGGGACACGCAGGGGAAACAATTTTGATATGAATACACATTACAGCTAGGGCTCATCTATAACTGAGAAAGGAGATGTTGCTGGAAAAATAGCACTGCAACTTTTAGACCAAAATGGAATGAAAATTTGTACAAGAAATGATAAGACAGAACAATCTGAAATGATCAGATAGTGCAGAACAGTAGACTTGGGAGAAATTGGTCTCTCTCTCTCACTCTAATATACAAGAGAGAGATTAGAAGGTTTTGTGTGTGGGGGTGGCAGTGTCTTGCCTGTGTTTGAAATATGGTGCAATGGACACTTGACTTTGATGGCAGCTGAACATAATACATCAGATAGGCTCAGACCACAGCTAGTAACACCAGCATCTACATAGTATGGCCAGACCCACATCAATGCATATCCCAAACTAGCTTGTAGTCTGAATTTCTACAAGACCCCTGCAGAATGATGATGATCGCTCTTCAAATATCTGAGATTGGTAGTGTGGGCAGGTCTGTTAAAATAAAACTTATAAACTGCCTTGTCTGGTTAATGTTTCACAACATTTTATGCAACCCACAGCATGGTGTGGTGTGTAACACAAACACTCCAGGCATACAGCAGGTTTTGCCTACAGTTACTTCCTCTCTCTTACCTCTGCAGTGCTAATCCAGAAGCAAATGGTTTGATACCTTTCATTGGACCAACATAGACGTAACAAAAGCAAACTGTGCTTAAGCTTTCAGATCAATCAAGTCCTTTCTCAGAAGATTAGGACGTGTCATAAGCTTCAGAGGAAGGACTTGGTTGGTCTGAAATCTTAAGCACTGTTTTCTTTTGTTATATCTATCTTGGTCCAATAAGAAGTATCAAACCATTTGTTTCTGCTGGCCCGATGGTGCTGAGGGTTGAGGCGCTGGACCCAACACCTCACGCCATGCCGGTGACCCAGGTTCGGGAATGAGCCAGGGCTGTCGAGGGTCAGAGAAGGAGAAGATTGAGCATCTAGTGGACTGCTGTCTTCTGGGGTGGGATCCTGGGTGTACTATGCTCCATGGTGGCTCCTGGCAGAGGCTAGGGGCATTTACGCTCAGTAGCATGGAATGTAGAGGGGTTGACATTGGCAGGATGTCTGTGGGTGGTCTCACACTGGCATCCACTCCATGCCACACCAATGGGGGAAGTAAGAAAAATCTCTGCCTCCTTATAGGCGAAGGATGGTTCGGGGGCCGGCCGCCATGCCCAGTGTCGGGTCTCTCTGCACGCTCCTCTGTTCTCCTCCCTGCCCAGGCTGCTGTTCTGGATTAAAGATAGAGTGCCAGATAGGAGTATCGACGGTCCAGCCTTGGGGGGCTCAGGGCCCTGTCAGGGGGTTAGGCAGCCAGGCTAGTGGTTGGAGAACCACCTCCAGAGGAATCAGGTGGAGGATATCAGGAGGGCGGGATCAGGCTTCAAGCTGTGTGTCCTTCTGGAGAAAGTTCAGGGCAAGGCAGAGCCATCAATAGAGTTACAGAAAAAACAGCATCTGTTTCTGGATCTATTCTTATAAAGACCAATGCGGTAACTATGGACTAGGGACTGGGGGGGGAGGTGATGGCAGACATCTGTGTGTTGGGGGTGAGAGAGCACCTGTCACATGCAGTATGCCATTGCATGTCCATGCCTCCAGGGAAATCATTCTCAGAAACAAGAAACACCCTGGTGTCGGGGGGGGGGGCGATGACATGCCACCAGCACCACACCCACCATCAGATCTTGCCCTCCCTGGGTCCCAGTATCCTCTGGCCTTCACCTTACCTGCAAGAAAATTAGATTCAAGGAGTGCCAGGTAAGTGGATGGTGGCCCTATCCTGGGGGGTACAAGTCAGGGGATCTCCTACCATTTGGGGGTAATAGGTCAGAGTTCTGGGGAGAGACCCAGGGTTGGGGGGGTCTCAGGCAGGGTGGGAGCAGCTGGGATGGAACTTCTGAGGGTTGCCCGGAGGGGGAAAAAAATCTAAAGAAAAGAGACAAAAATAATCATGAACAGGAGTTTTTGCCAAAAGATGAAAGAGCATGGCACTAGACCATGTTGTGAACTCCTGTTGCCATGGCAGAGAGCTATCATACACCGGATATGCGAAAACACATTTCGGCCAGGATATGAAAAATTACAGCTGTACTGTTCATAAGGAGGTGTGAAAAAATGCCAATGTTGAATATCTGGAGTGAAAATATTACAAATTCTTGAAGTCACGAGTGTGCATGGCAACTGCGCAATGCATGCTCATAACACAGGCATTTTTTTGGAATTTTTTCACCAGATGCGCAACATAGGCTTTTTGGGAGCCCACCTCATGAACAGTGACACTGTCGCTTCATTAATCAATCCTGAAAGATGATTCTGCACAGTGACCATGAAATCACCTTTTGGGACTGAATAATCAGATGACAGTGACTAAATTCATGAGGTGGGATCCCAAGTACCCCATGATGAAAATTTGGCACCAGAAGTCACAAAAATGGCTGAGATATCCACCTAAGTTGAAGACCCCCATTTATGCCATTATTCAGCTTACCGGCATTTCTTCAGTTTGCAGTCGACTTTGAAGAGTGCAGACGTGTTCCGCTCCACCAAGATCATTGCGCCAGGCACGGAGGTAAGTATGGGGTGAAGAGGTGTGGGAGGTTGGGTGCGAGAGGGTGGGGGTGGTTGGGGAGGATACTAGACAACAAGGGATGGTTTTCTGTTTTTTTACAGGTATAAAATCAAAAAGACAACGCTGGACAGTTTTTCCATTTACAGGGACAATGGGCATAGTAGGGTGGGGTCCCAGCTTGCCACCTGGGTGTTTGTAGGGGGGTGCCTGGAGCTGACAGAGATTGGACACCCCCCTTGGGACATTACAAACTGGGAGGGGCAGTATGCTGACAGGATTGGGCTCCCCATTGGTAAATGAACTCGGAAGAGGACATGCCAACAGGGGGATCAGGCACCTCATCGGCTTTCATGGGGGCTGTGAGAGGCAGACAGCGACAGCCGCTGCCATATTTATTGAAAGGTTACACCAGGCAAGGCACCGTCCTGCAACGACGGGTCAATCCCTCATTGCTGCGGCTAATTAGTTTCAAGTTGGTGGCATGCTTGCTGAACTAGTGTCAGCAGCAGCAGCGTGCCACTGCATTGGGTAAAGAGTGCCGGGCCCAAAAATGCAGTGGCGGCATTGGCCACCACAGCACTGCACCTCCAAAATCCGCTTCTGTCCTAAGCTGCCACATAATGTTCCTTGCACATGCGTGCAAGCAAACATAAAAAACAGGTTCACTGCCCCCAAAAGTGCAAAACACAGAACTCCCCACTGCCATTTGTAGCTGATGAAATGCAGCATCAATAGTCACATTCTCTGATGGGGTCTGTGGCATGTTATTGCCCCCAGAGTTCCCACTTAGAAACAGGTTTGTGTCTCCTCTATGGGAGAATACATAAAAAAATACACGATGGGGGTTAGTGTTACCTGTACTGCTGTTGCTTGGTCCTGGTAACTGATATTGACATTTACAGCTGTCTTCTTTACAAATATTGGAGGTTATTTGTTTCTTTATTTGTTATGATTTTGAATTTTTTTGTTTTATCAGGATAAACTTCATAGAGCAAAGCTCATGCAATATTCATGCTAACGTAACAGTGACAAGTACAAGCAGTGTTAACAAAGCACATATAAGTTGACAAGACAGTAGCTAGTATTTTAGGCTGCACAGTCGCAGTGGGATGCACTCAGCTGGTAGCCCAGAAGGTGTAATTCAAAGATGGAGATGGAGGGGGCAGGTCTATGTCCCACTGGAAGGGTGCTCCATAGGGATGGGCCAGCAGAGGAGAAAGCCATTTTGCCTGTTTGCCACTGTGGAGTCTGGGGGTAATCAGAGACTCAGGTGTCAGATCAGGAAGTGCAGTGATTTGCAGACCATACCTGGATGCTTACAGTATATCTGCATTCATGGCAGCTGCCAATATGGTCCCATGGCATTAATTACACAGGCGTTATAGGCAGTGGGAGTCTGGAGTACAACAAGAAGGAGTGGAGGCCTCTAAGGGGAGAAAAACACCCCATCACTGGGCATGTCTTACCCAGACCAGACCCCCACATGCTTCACAAGGGGTAAACAGGGTTGACTACATTTCTCAATCTTGAGAACTGGTATTTGACTGTTGCAGTTGCACTGGACTGCAAGGGAAGACTGCAAAGATCTCTTAAATTGATTAATGTTGGGGAGAGTCAGCAAAGTATCAGGCAGTTCATTTAACCAGTCAGTGATCCAGATAGCAAATGACTGCTTGCCCAGCTGAGTATGCCTTTCTGGCAAGGCATTCATAATTTGCTCTTGTTACCATTTTCTAAGGACAGAGATGGTTGTTACTTCCAATATTTCAAAATAGTGTTCTTTGCTGTTATTAAAACAATGTGAAGCCAAAGTTTTTTTTGGTATACCCCCATACAGCGACACTTTTACAGCAACATACGTCGATGCCAACTACATCAACATGTCACTGTAGAAGTTCTCCCGGGACCCGCAACACTTTCCCCCAGCCAGCACCCCCTCCCCAATCCAACTCTGACTCGGAGTTGAAATCTAAAAGTACAAGAGGTGTGGGGGGCACTGTCCGATGTGCGCGGCGCCCTGCTGACTGCAAATCGTGTTCGACATAGAGCCTGGCACTGTGATGCCGGTCGACGAAATAGTTGAACCGGCATTGTAGAGCCATTTTTATGTTGATTGCGTGCATGCCCAAGAAACATATTTCTCTAGAAGCAGGTTGTGGAGGTGCTTCACTGGTAAGGAGGCATGGCACTGTTGTGGCCAATGCACTCACGGCCTGTAAAGGCTTGGCCTGCTTCCCCCAATGCTGTGGCACACTGCTGCTGACACTAGTTCAGCCAGCATGCGACCAACTTGTAAAAATTTAGCCGCTGCAATCAGGGGCTGCCTCGTCATTGGAGTGTCAGCCATTCACTGCAATAAGGGAGCGACCCATCATTGCAGGGCAGAACTTCGGAACATTAATATTGTTTGTGAACATGGCGGTGGCTTGCTGCCCTGTTCATAAACAATATTAACCCCCCCACCCGCTGAGGGGGTGCCCAGTTCCCCTCGACATGTGCCCCCACCGTGTTTGTTTCACAGGGGCCCCAATCCCCATCGGCTTCAGTGCCATACGGTTAACTCCCCACTTATGTAGTCTGTCGACAGGGTGCCCATTCGCCCGGCATAATGTCACCTCCCCTTTTATTGTGTGGTGACGGGGTGCCCAGTCCCCATCGACATAATATAACACCCCACCCTTTTCTTGTGTGGCGACAGGGGTTCCCAATCCTCGCGGCCACAGCTGCCCCCAAACAGAAGATCCACTGGCTCACTGGGAGCCCACCCCAGTGTGCCACATGCCCATGTAAAATTAAAAAACGGTCCCGCAATGTCATTTTTTTTTTATCCTGTAAAGAAGGAAATGGTTCTCCCTGCCCCCTTCCAAAACCCGCACCCACCCACTGGGCACCCTGCCTCCCCACACCCCCCTCACCCCATACTTATCTCTGGAGTATGGCACAACGATCTTTGGTGGACTGGGAACACATCTGCACTCTTCAAAGCCGACTGCGAACTGAGGAAATGTCGGTAAGCTGTATAATGGAATAAATAGGGTTTTTTCAACTTTGATGCATATTTCAGACATTTTTTGGAATTTTGGCACCAAATTTTCAACATGGGGTTTTTGGGACCCCTCCTCATGAAGTCTGGCACTGTCATGGCATTAATTGGCCCCAAAAGGTGATTTTGCGGTCACTGTCCTGAATCACCTTTTGGGACCAACTAACGAAACAACAGTGCCAGTGTTCACGAGGTGAGCTCTCAAAAAGCCTATTCAGCAAATTTGGTGGGAAAAATCCAAAAAATTACAATTTTATGAGCGTGCATTGCGTAGTTGCTACGCACGCTCATGACTTTGTGAATTTGCAATATTTTCATGCCAGATTATCAACATTGGCATTTTTTCAGACCTCCTTGTGAACAGTACAGCTGTCATTTTCCACATCCTGGCCAAAATGTGTTTTCGCAGTTTCGGGGCAGAATAGCGCGGTCGCTGTGCAAAATCAGTGTTCAGGACAGATTAAGAAAATGACAGTGGCACTGTTCATGAGCAGAGGTCCTACAATGCCTATGGTGAAAGTTTGGTGATGATACTCCATAAAAAAACTGTTACAAGAATGCGTTGCACAGTTCGCATGCATGCATGCTTGTAACTTCACAAATTTATAATATTTTCACTCCAGATTTTCAACATTGCCATTGTTCTGCACCTCCTTATGAACAGTACAGCTGTCATTTTTCACACCCTGATTGAAATGTGTTTTCACAGTTCCAGCACAGAATAGCGTCTCACTGTTGGAAATCCATGTTTGGGACACATTATGAAAATGACAGTGACACTGTTCATTAGCAGAGGTCCTAAAATGCATATGTTGAAAATTTGGTGACAAAAGTCCATAAAATGAGTGTGTTATAAATGTGAATTGCGCAGTTTCCATGCACGCTCGTACCTTTGAAACTTTGCAATATTTTCACTCCAGATTTTCAGCAATGCCATTTTGCCACACCTCCTTCTGAACAGTGCAGCTGTCATTTTTCACATCCTGGCTTAAATGTGTTTTCGCTCTTCCGGCGCACAGTAGCGCAGTCGCTGTGGGAAATCAGTGTTCGGGACATATTAAGAAAATCACAATGTTAAAAATTTTGTGATGAAACTCCATAAAATGACTGTGTTACGAGCGTGTGTTGTGCAGGTTCTACGCACCCTTGTAAGTTTGCAAATTAGTAATATTTTCATGCCAGATTTTCAGCACTGGCATTTGTTCACACCTCCTTATGAACAGTACTGCTGTCATTTTCCACATCCTGGCTGAAATGTGTTTCCGTGCTTCCAACCCAGAATACCACAGTCGCTGTCGGAAATCAGTTTGGGACAGATTAGCATCGAGAAACTGGGGGGGAGTGACCGAGCTCAACTGAACTCTGTCAGGACTGCTGCAGATTTCTTTGTGGGCAGGAAAAGGTTACAACACAGGCAGGAGCCCAGTACAAAAGGGAACCCTGTAGTGCTGGGAGACACAGAATGAGCGAGGGAGGGAGAGGGAGTGAGTGAGGTCAATGGAGCTCTGTTGGGACTGCTGCGGATTTCTTTGTGGGCAGGAAAAGGCAGCAATGCATGCAGGGGCTGAGTACAAAAGGGCAGCCTGCAGCAGTGGAAGAAACAGAACAAGCGAGTGACAGGGGTGAGTGAATGAGCTCAACAGAGCTCTATCATGACTGCTGCTAATTTCTTTGTGGGCACAAAAGGATGGCAACACAGGCAAGAGCCCAGTACAGAAGGGCAGCCTGCAGAGCTGGCAGAACAGAACGAACGAGTGAGACAGGGGGAGTGAGGCCAACAGAGCTCTGTCGGGATGCTGCAGATTTCTTTGTGGGCAGAAAAAGATGCCAACAGAGGCAGGAGCCCAGTACAGAAGGGCAGCCTGCAGCGCCAGGAGAAATAGAATGAGCGAGTGTGACAGGGGGAGTGAGCGACTTCAACAGAGCTCTGTCAGAACAACTGCGGATTTCTTTGTGGGCAGGAAAAGGTGCCAATGTAGGCAGGAGCCCAGTACAAAAGGGCAGCCTGCAGCCCCGACAGAAATGGAACAAGTGAGTGAGAGAGGGGTAGTGAGTGGCTCAACGGAGCTCTGTTAGGACTGCTGCAGACTTCTTTGTGGGCAGAAAAAGGCACCAACAGAGGCAGGAGACCACTACAAAATGGGAACCTGCAGCGCGAGGAAAAACAGAATGAGCGAGTGAGACAGGTGGAGTGAGCGACCTCACCAGAGCTCTGTCGGGACAGCTGCAGATTTCTTTGTGATCAGAAAAAGGTGCCAACGCAGGCAGAAGCCCAGTACAAAAGGGCAGCCTGCAGCACCAGGAGAAACACAATGAGTGAGTGGGGGGGGGAGTGAGCGAGTTCAACGGAGCTCTATCATGACTGCTGTGGATTTCTTTGTGGACAGAAAAAGGCGGCAACGCAGGCAGGAGCCCAATACAAAAGGCCAGCCTGCAGCGCCAGTAGAAATAGAATGAGCGAGTGAGAGAGGGGGAGTGAGTGACCTCAACGGACCTGTCAGTACTGCTTCAGATTTCTTTGTGGTCAGAAAAGCCGCCAACAGAGGCAGAAGCCCAGTACGAAAGGGCAGCCTGCAGCACCACCAGAAACAGAATGAGCGAGTGAGAGAGGGGAGTGACCCACCTCAATGGACCTCTGTCGGGAAAGCTACAGATTTCTTTGTGGGCAGCAAAATGTGCCAACGCAGGCAGAAGCCCAGTACAAAACAGTAGCCTGCAGCACCAGGAAAATGTTCAGTTCAGCTTTTATTGCTCGGTAAGTACACCATTACAATATACTAAAAACATTCAAATTTCTCATAAATCATCCCATGTATAAAAACACAATACATAATGTATAAAAAGAATTAAAGTGCTTAATCAGTTAAAAAATCACTTAACAAATTTGTCTTATCTGTCCTATGCTTTTACTAGCAACTGTAAAGCTGCTAGTTATAACACTTCCAAATTTCCATCCCAAAATGAATTCTCAGAGGCATGGGGGTGTTTTTCTTTGTACTTCATCACTTGATGAAAAAACTTTGAGGCCATCTTTGCCTCCTTTAATATGTGAGGGTGTAAAAGCATGAATAGAAGATCGTATTCTGCATTTACATATTTGGTGAGAAAGTTATTTAACAAATTAAACCGCAAGGTTTTATATAAGGGACACTGTGCCGTATTATGATAAAGGATTTCTTCAAAGCCCCTATTCAAATTACATAGTTCAGGGTGTGAATTGGGTAAGGTTTTTCTATTGAAAAATATATATTTGGAACAGATAATTCCCATTCTTGCCCAGGTGATCCACCAGAAGAAACAGAATGAGCGAGTAAGACAGGCGGAGAGAGCTACTCAACGAAACTCTGTCAGGGCAGCTGCAGATTTCTTTGTGGGCAGAAAAAGGTGCCAACACAGGCAGAAGTCCAGTACAAAAGGGCAGCCAGCAGCACTGGGAGAAACAGAATGAGCGAGTGAGAGGGGGAGGGAGTGAGCGAGCTCAACAGACCTCTATCGTGACTGCTGCACATTGCTTTGTGGGCAGAAAAAGGCGGCAACGCAGGCAGGAGCCCAGTACAAAAGGCCAGCCTGCAGCATCAGCAGAAACAGAAAGAGCGAGAGAGGGGGAGTATGCTAGCTCAATGGACTTGTGTCAGGACTGCTGCAGATTTCTTTGTGGGCAGAAGAAGCTGCCAACAGAGGTAGGAGCCCAGCACAAAAGGGCAGCCTGCAGCGCCAGCAGAAACAGAATGTGCGCGTGAGAGAGAGGGAGTGACCCACCTCAATAGAGCTCTATCAGGACAGCTGCAGATTTCTTTGTGGGCAGAAAAATGTGCCAGCACAGGCAGGAGCCCAGTACAAAAGAGCAGCCTGCAACACCGGGAGAAACAGAACGAGCGAGTGACACAGGGTTAGTGAGCGAGCTCAACGGACCGACACAATCAACATTCGGCATTGACAAATGCTTGTTTTTTACAGTAGCAATATCATTCGCATCAGGAAATACTCCCAACATCACCAGTTTAAAACAGCAATAAATGCTACAGGTTAAAACTACAAAACAAGCCAACCACACTTCTTCCCAGAATTTTGATATTTTAGAGCATGTCCACAGAATATGCGTCATGGCACCCTGACATGACAGGCATCTCCAGCACTTGTTATCATTATCAGTTCCCAGTTCAGCAAGCTAGTGTGGTGAGGAGTGCCATTCTTAGTCTTGTTTGCGTGGTTGTATTGGCACTGGCACGGGAGCAACATGAGCGTTTATGTTGCTCTGGCACAAAGGTGTCCGTGTAGACGCTTATCACATTGTGGTAAGTTGATCATTACAGCGCTCCGGGATCCTCTGGAAAGTTGAGGATGCTGATTGGCACAAGCCCGGAGTGAGCAGCTTAAGGAGCCTTGAGGACAGGCTGCACCAGTGATCCAATACAGCTTAAAGGGGCGCTGAAAACTATTTGTCCAGTTTAAAAGTGTGTTTAAGTATGTACCCCATGGCTTACTCTATGTCTGCTAAGAGTAAATACTTACATATCCTTTCAATTTTGACAAAAAACTGACAGTGCCCCTTTAATTGTACAATCTTCCTCCCAGGATCCTCCACTGCTGCTTTCTATACTGACTGATGGCCCCTCTCCAGTGCGGCTTTAATCAGCGCTGAGAGGGGCCATCTAGACAACAGAAAGATCATCCCTGGCTGTCACAGCAAACTAGAAACACTGCAGAAGTTGCAGAACATCAGCCGTGTAAACACGGCCTTTGATTAATCATATATTGGATAAGTCTGCCTTTTGTTTCTTTTCAGGCTTTAAGACTATTATCCCAATGCTAATGTGCATGCTAATAGTCATGGCTTTACTTTTCAAAATGCTATTTCTACAAGAAATACCCCTTGGTTTTGTAAAAGGCTTACCTTACAGAAGTCAGTTGGCAAGATTGAGTTTAATGATTATATATATATATATATATATACATATATTTATATATATGCATTGCAAAAACTCCATTAAGGCATCAGTTAGGGTTTCTATTACAGTGACAAAAGTTTGGAAATTTGATGTTAGGGTTACCAACCCTACCGCCCCACCACCCACCCACCAACAGACATGGGTGTGCCTTGGGTTCATCTGACCTAACTCCACCCCTATTCCATGTGTAAGGAAGCTGAGATTGTACAGTGGGGGAATCAGGTGAGAATTAGGTCCAATGAACCCAAGGCACACTCTGATGCCTGTAGGTGGGTGGAGAGCGGGAGGGGTTGGGGATGGGGTGGTAGGGTTGATAACCCTAACACCAAATTTTCAATTTTTTGTTTCTGTAATAGAAACCCTAACTGATGCCTTAACGGAGTTTTTGCAATGAATTTCCCTTCTTTTTAAGAAAGTGTAATTTTACCCATATGTGGTTGTGAGAGCAACAGTCTGTAGTGTGTTGTGGGAGGCATGCATGTTGTAATTGTCTCTGATTTTCATGTGGAAGCTCAGGGCCCTCTGGGTCCTGCGCTCCTATGTAACCGTAACTGTAGAGACATTGTAATTAACCCCTCATCTCCCTGTGGGAGCGCAGGTCCATCACCCTCCCATCACTCCATAATGGTATCCATATGTGGGAGCACAGGACCCATAATGTATAGAGGCACAGCACAGGCCTACAGAAATTCCAAGTAACCCTTGTGCTGCAAATGGCGCAATCTCTCAGTAACTATAGGAACACTGGAAAAAATTCCATCGCAGTTGTAATCAAGGCCTGGCAACCTGCACGCATGCTTAAGGTGTGCTAAGCTGTGTTTAGTAAAAAATCCATATCTCGAACCATTTTCGAGATATAGGCACTGAAAGGTACCGCGGCCACCACAGTGTTATCCTATGGGAAATTTTTAAACTTCAGAATGTTATAACTATGGAATCAATGTAAATTGTATCACCAAACCAGCAAAAGGCACATCTGTGGTGCAAGCTCTTTCTACCCTGCAAATTTCAGCCAAAAAATCCTAGCCATTTATTTGCAGTGAAGTAGCAAAGAAACTGCAATTTTTTAAAAGTACTTTCACAAATTTGTGAAAGAATGTTTCCGAAACTTTCGCAAATTTGCAAAAGTTTTGCAAATGTACTTTCACAAATTTGCAACACTTCCAATGGAAAAACTGAAAAAAACATATTTCCAAGTATTATTTTTAAAACTTATGTCAGGATTGTGTTCCTTGGGCCCCGATTAGGTAAACACAACTATTGGTGTTTACCAAGGGGCAGTATTGTTTTGAATTACAGCATTTTTTTTCCATGTTGCAAACTGAAAACAAGATGGCAGATTTGCAACACTACAGAACTGATTTGCGAAAGTCAAAAATGTTTTTGTAAAATCAGAAATACTATTGAGGGAGACATATATTTTTTTTCCAATAGACTATAATGGGAAACTTTTAACTTTAGTAACTTTTGAAAGAATTAATACTTTTTCACCAAACCTTCGAAAGGCACATCAGTAACCGTGACTTCATATACCCTAACAATTTCAGATCAGACACCCAAACCATTTCGTACTTACAGACGAGCAAAGAATTTGCACAAAAATGGTAAATTTCACATTTTTTTGGTATTATGCAGCTCCGCAACCACACATACGGCTGGAGCAAAACTTCAGGCAAATCAGAGGAATGGTTGCAAAGTTACTGAAGTGCAAAATTGGGGTTTAACATAGAAGTGGTCATGCAACCCCAACTATAGGGCACTACTCCATTCCACTCTTCATTCCCTTGGATTCTCCCACTGAGCCCTTGCCTGGTTCTCCAACTACCTTGGGGAAGGCAGCAATATACCTGCTTCAACTGTGCCCTCTCTGCCCTCTCCCCTGTTAACTGTGGGGTCCCCCAAGGATCCATCCTTGGACCCATTCTGTTTTCCTTTTTCATAAATGAGCTACCCTCCGTTGCTAGCTAGGGGTACCTAACTCTATACACGGATGTCCTCGTCATACTGTCTAGATCTCAGGATGTTACTAGCATCAACTCCCGACTTAACTGAGACTTCGATTTTATCCAGAACTGGCTTGAGGGACACAAGCTCACCATCAACCTGGATAAGACCCAGGCCATGCTCTTTAGCTCTGTGGCCAAAACCACCTCCCATCCTACTCCTTTAACGATCTATGGAGCTAATGGCTCCCTTCTACCAGTCACCGATGCCATCAAGTATCTAGGAGTTACCCTTGATCCACAACAGGATCTCATCGCACATCTTCAGAATATCTATAAAGCCACAAACGAGAAGCTTGGACTTGCCTACAGAGCCAAAGATTGCCTCACCCCAGCTGCTCACCTCGCCATAACCAGGGGGATACTCCTTCCCACACTTTGCTATGGTCTTGTAGCCTTTGCCCCAGTCCTGAATTCTAGCCTAGCAAAGTGGGATACTGCTTACAACAACATTTGCCGCTTTGCACTCTCTGCACCTCGCCTTACGCATCACTGTGAGCTCTACTCTCGGCTGGAGTGTCTCCCCCTGAAAAACACTGCGCATTTGTCCTTGGCAACTCCGTTGATAACACAGTTAAAATGGCCACTCCTTCTGCGCTTGCCCTTCCGCTCAAATATGATACCCCTGCCTACCACTTAAGATCTAGTGCTGCTCAGGTCCACCTGGTTCCTAAGACCCGCACCCTCACAGGTGACCGGGCCTTCTCCGTCTATGCACCTAGGCTATGGACCTCCCTTCCCGCCCTTGTTTGAGCCTCTCCTCCCATCCCTGCTTCAGAACATCCCTCTGGAACTTCCTCAAAACTGCCTCTGCCTGTCTTTGTACTATATAGATCCAAAATAGTCTCTCCCTCCCCCCGGATACACTACTAGGAGACTGGGAGATGATACTCTGACCGCTGTTAATCTCTGCAGCTAACCAGCATAAGGCACTTTATGCCCTTCTGTTGGAGAGGCGCTCTTGTCATATCAGTTCCTGCATCTAACTGCACAATTTTGATGTGCATTCTCTCTCATGATAGGCGCTCATGTACTTTCATGTAATTTTGATGTATTCTCTGTCATGATGTTACCTGTTGCTAATCTACCTCTCAATTGCTGTTATGTATCCTGTTGACTTACTGCCAACCTTAACATTTAAAGACAGTTGTACCATGTTGCTGTTCTACCCACTTGTTAGTGGGCCCGTATGTTACCCTGACTCTGTATTGTGTTTCTTATGTACTCTGTAACCTCCTGGGTCGCACTTGAAAATAGGCACATGTTGTCTAGTGTGCTAACCTAGTTAACAAAAGCAAAATAAATAAATAAAATAAATTATATTTGTAAAAAACTGACAATTGAAATCATATGATTAACTCATAAAGAAAGCACTTAATGTTTCAATCCCCCACGGCTGACATCAGAAGGGCGCTACAGCTGTTTCCAATCTTCCTGTCCCCAGGGCGCACCTGGAATCAAGCAGTCTCTGCTCAGTGTACCTCCATGGTAAAACTCTTAAAGAAATAAATAAATAAAAATGTGGTACTTTTTGTTTTATTACAGTTGCTTTGCACATCATGACAAAGGCAAAAAACAAATTAAAATGAAATAATATAAATTATACTAGTTTTGCTGGACAACCTGTAATGAACATGCTGTATCGCACATTATGTGCAAAGCCAAAGTCAAATAGCTATATGACTCTTTCCATATTTTATGAAGAAAACATGAAATAAAGTAACATGCACACTCATTCATTGCCTATGGAATCCATTTTATTTCTTTTTGTGGAGTTTTGGAGTTTCATGAGCTCAGAAATATGTTTAATGAGTAAACATAATTGACTTCTCAAAAGTAATAGGCAATAACATGAAAAGCAACATGAGTTACAGTTACAGATTATTTGTTATGACAGAATAATAAATAACTGAACATGCCCCAGCACCCAGCACTTACAATTAGTCTTTGCACCCTTAGCACCTTACCTGTCATATTCCCTCAACAAGACCCTCTGGCTACACTGTCTCCAACCCTCGCCCACCTCTCCCACTGTATCTGCACTCCTGCCCCTGCCCCAATCACCTCCCATCCCTCCTTACCCCCTGCACCTCCTACCCCCTCAATCTTCTACCCTCACTCCCCCCCCCATCCCTTGTCTTGCTCATAGCTCAAGTCTTTGTACTGGTTATTACATGTCTGTAAGTCAATGACTATATGTTTGTAACTAAAAATGATGACTGTTGCACACATTAACATGGAACCTTTGTAAAAGAGCCTCTGCTCAAAGGTATTGTAATCCTAGATTGAAATAAATAAATAACTGTAACTGATTCTATTTATTTGACAGTAACTACTAATTTTTTGTGTGTGTGTGTTAAAACAGTTTATTGAGAAATGTATGCAAAACAGTACAATACAGGTATAGGCATGAGATATAATGTACAGGGAATGCTACTGAGAACAGAGTAACATCACAGGTAATATACCATACAAAAGGGTTTGTTGTAACACAACACTAACAGTTAACCAGCTAAGAGAAACAAAGAGCATGAAACTGATGCAAAGTACAAACAAAAATGCAGACCAGTGAATTGATTACTTTTTAGTTAATTCTATCTTGTGCAGCCATTTTGGGTAGGGTTAAGCAATGGATGAATCCGACGCCTTGTGGCGCTGCTGGTAAGAATGGGTTTTGAAAAGTAACTTGCTCAACACCGAATTCAGGGAGATCATATAATAAACAAGTCAATTCCTGACTTGCATTAAGTCATTTGCAACAACTTGTGAGACCGGGCCAGACTCGTACGGCGCATGTACTTCTGAGAAGCCGGTGGCTTACAGACACCTTTGCGCTTGTCACTTTGTATATCTGTTACGATGAATGTACATCTGTATTTTTCTATTGAGTTTAATTTCACTATAATAGTATTCTTATATGTTTTAATGTGTCATTGTCACACACTGTACTGTTTTTTTGGCTGTACATCTGCTAGGTTGTGCCTGAATATAGGCAAATGATTGTCTAGTGTACCCTCCCTGGTTAATAAAAGCTACATTAAATGAATTAAGCCACACTATTGCCTTAGGCAGTCATAGTATGAAAAGGAACTGAAGGTTTCAGATACAAGCTCAGGCAAACAAGAAAAAAATACCTAAGTGAGATCATTTGACTTTCAAATGTATAACGTACCCAAAGCAATAACCTAGCCGGAGTGTTTCTGTTGCAGTCGAGAATGTTTTCATACTGAAATAATACAAGGATACAACCCTCACCCCCATCAAAAAACTCTTCCATCACTGCTCATCCCTTGTTTCCTATTATTTCTCCCTTCTTTTCTGTTCTTCCACTTTGCCTTCTCACACTCATTTTGCTTCTTGCTCGCTGATCATGCCTCCTGCACCCCTCAGTGTTTTTAGAAAAGCGTCGATGTGTCAGAGCTTTCCCTGTGGGATTTGCATACAAAAACTCTGCAAAACTATCATTGGGTGTGGTCCTAATATGGCTACAGTTCTAACCATGAGACTGGTAAGCCAGTAAGACCAACTATGTAAATAAAACAAGAAAGATAACATACAAAAAGCATGCCTTGCCTTGTTAGCACCATCTGCATCTTGACAGTATAGCTACCAGCATACAGCAATGTCATGTCACCAAAATCACTGGGGCTGCAAAAGCTCTTTTCTGTAGAATCATGGGGGTTGCAAAGCTCCTCCGCCCACTAAATTGTATACAGTATATGAATATGTTCAGATAACCTTATTTTAAGTGTTGCAGTGATGACATCATAGGGGTTACAAAGAAATCACAAGACTCGTGACTGCAATCGCTGGCTACCCAAAAATGATGCCCCTGCCAACATGTACTGAGATCTGTACTTCCTTGGTTTTGCTGAGTAAGTTCCTGCCACAGGTCATCTTTCGTTCCTTAATTTTGCAGTATCCTCGTGTTATTTTCCTGCTGTTTCTCCTACTGTTTTGTACTGCTTTCTCCTTTTTTCCCCAACTAGCTTTTCCTCAGGATGGCTCTAGAAATACACTGTTCACAGCCCAGTAGGCCTTTACATAGAAACATAGAAACATAGAATTTGACGGCAGATAAGGACCGCTTGGCCCACACAGTCTGCCCATTTCTCTACCTACTGGATAAGCTGCAGATCCTAGTTAACCAGCAGCCTACTTCTTCCTACCCCCAACCCCCAGAATTGCCTTATGACTATCCCATGCATGCTTGAATTCCACCACTGATTTTGACTCCACTCCTCCGAAGGCCGCTCCATGCATCCACAACCCTCTCTGTGAAAAAATAACTTTACCTCTGAGCCGCCTCTATCTTCAAATTGTGCCCTCTTGTTCTTGCACACCTCTTTTTTGAAAGATGCTACCCTCTTGGACTTTGTTGATTCCCTTGAGGTACTTGAAAGTTTCTATCATGTCCCTCTCCTCCTTTCCTCGAGGCTATACATATTAAGCTCCTTAAGTCTCTCTCATATGTCTTCCGTGCAGACCCTGCACCATTTTAGTTGCCCTCCTCTGGACAGCTTCCATCCTGTCTATGTCTTTGCGGAGATTGGGTCTCCAGAACTGCACATAGTACTACAGATGGGGTCTCACCAGCTGTCTGTACAGAGGGATAATAACTTCCTGTTTTCTACTGGTGATGCCTCTCCCTATGCATCCCAGTATCCCCCAGCCTCCTTGCTGTCCTCTCACATTGCTTGCCCATCTTTAGGTTATCTGATATGACTACCCCCAGGTCCCTTTCCATTTTTGTTGTTGTTAGTATCTCACCCCCATTGTGTACTCTTCCCCTGGGTTTTTGTTTCCCAGGTGCATTACCTTGCACTTCTTAGCATTGAATCTAAGCTGCCATACATTTGACCATTCCTCTAACCTTGCCAAGTCCCTTCTCATCCTTTCCACCCCACCTTGTGCATCAACTCTGTTGCAGATCTTAGTGTCATCTGCAAAGAGATACTTTTCCTTCCAGTCCTTCTGCAATGTCGCTTATAAAGACATTGAAGAGGACCGTCCTAATACTGAACCTCATGGTACCCCACTAGTAACCCTCCTTTCTTCTGAGGACTCCATTTACTATTAGCTCTGCATCCTATTCTCCAGAATTCTTTACCCAGGCTGTCATCTTGGGACCCACTCCCAGGCTGGCTAACTTGTATATTAATCTTTGTGTGGGACTGTGTCAAATGCCTTGCTAAAGTCTAGGTAGACCATGTCCACAGCCCCTCCCTGATCTACTACTTTGGTCACCCAGTCAAAGAAATCTATCAGATTCGCTCATGATGACCTTCCGCCAGTGAATCCATGCTGCCAGGGTCCTGTGCCCCTCTGGCCTCTAGATATGCTAACAATTCTTTCCTTTAGAAGTGATTCCATCATTTTCCCTATCACTGAGGTTAAACTAACAGGTCTATAGTTTCCTGCTTCTGCCTTGCTCCCACTTTTGTGAAGGGAATCACATCTGCCCTCCTCCAGTCCTCGGTACCACCCCATCCTCCCATGGTTTGTTAAAAGGGTAGTCAGTGGTGTCACTAGTTCTACCCTTAGTTCTTTTAGAATTCTGGGATGAATCCCATCAGGCCCCATTGCTTTGTTCACCTTCAGTTTTAAGAGTTCTTTCAGAACCCTTTCTTCTGTAAATGGGCCAGTATCAACTTCTGTATCCAGAGTGTTACTACTGTTTGTTTTATGTACCTCCCCCTCTTCCTTTGTAAATACTGAGCAAAAATATTTGTTTAGTATCTCTGCCTTTTCACAGTCTCCCTCTGCCCACCCTCCCTCCCCTTTATTAAGCCTCACTATCCCTCCCTTGGTCTTCCTTCGCTCCCTGATGTACCTATAAAAGGTTTTATCCCCCTTCTTAACTGAGTTGGCTATCTTTTCCTCAGTTTGGGCCTTTGCTGTTCTGATTGCCTTCCCAGCCTCCTTTTGCTTTAACTGATACAGTTCTCTGTCCTGCTCCTTCTGCGATTCCTTGTACTTCCTGAATGCTTTCTTTTTCTCTTGAACCTTCACTGCCACTTCCTTTGAGAACCATAGTGGTTTCTTACATCGTCTTGTTTTGTTTATTTGCTTCACACAAAGGCTCGTTACCTCTGTGATGGCAGTTTTTATTATTCCCCATTGTTCTTCCACCCCTCCTTCCTGCCCATTTGCTAGTGCGTTCCTTAGGCACTCACCCATTTTGGCAAAGTCAGCCCTCCTAAAGTCCAGTACTTTTGTCTTTGTATGGCTTGACTCTATTGCTGTGTTTATTGTGAACCATACTGTTCGATGGTCGCTAGTTCCCAGATGGCTACCCACTTCTACATCTGTGATCCTCTCATCTCCATTTGAGAGTATCAAGTCTAATATTGCTCCCTCTCAAGTGGGCTTCAGTACCAGTTGTCAAGGCATGCCCCTGTAGGGCATCTAGAATAACTGCACTCTTCAGTGGCAGCTGCAACTGCACTCCAGTTAACATCTGGCATATTCAGATCACCCATCAGCAATATCTCCTTTTTCTGCCATTCTAAGTATACTTTTATCATTTCCTTGTCCATTTCCTCCCTGAGAAGGGTTCATATACAACCCTGTCGGATTGTGGTGCCATTGCCTGTCTCCAAATTTACCCACAGTGCTTCTTCTCCTCCCTGTTTACCCTTTTGTTCTGTTGCTTTTATTTCTTCTCTTATGTAAAGAACTACTCCTCCTCCTCTTTTACATTCCCTGTCCCTCCTGTAGACAGTGTATCCTGGTATGTTTACGTCCCAGTCATGGTTTTGTGTGTACCATGTTTCTGTGACTGTCACGATATCCAGATGTTCCTCCTCCATCAAGGCCACTAATTCAGGAAGCTTGTTACCTAGACTACGGGCATTGGTACTCATTGCTCTCCATTTTTTGATGGCTTTACCTTCTGTTGCAGCATCCCCCACTGACCGTTCTACCTTGGTCTTTTTCTCCTTTAGTACCCTGTTTGTAGGAGAGGCTGGGATTTTTCTGCTGCTTGTCAGTGCCTCCCCCTTTGACTAGTTTAAAAGCTTGCCAATGAAGCATTTAAACCGATTGCTCAAAAGACTTGTTCCCTTCCTGGACAGATGCAGACCATCCTGCCAGTATAGGCTGGTGTCCCTCCAGGTGGAACCCCAGTCCCCAATGAAGCCAAACCCCTGTGCTCCACCATTTTTTCAACCATTCATTAAACTGCATGGTGCCAATTACCCTCACCTCACCCATGCCTTTAACAGGCAGCACCTCTGAGAAGGATACTGTGTGTGCTACTTGTCTTAGGCCCCTCCCCAACTCTGCAATGTCCTCCTGCACTGCTCTAACCTCATGATGAGCCAAGTCATTTGTCCCTAGGTGGACAATTATGTCCATCTCAGAATCCCTTGCAGCTGTTGTCGTGATCCTGAGGATGCGCTTCCTGTCCCTCAAGCCATGGCTCCAGGCAGGCACCTGCCGCTGATTTTCCCAGCTCCTCGCAGTTCTATCCCCCTAATAATTGAGTCCCCCACCAGGAGCTGCTTCCTTTCCTTGTGGTGTCCTCTGCCTCCTTCCTGTGGGCCTCCCTTGTGACAGCTGTCCTCAGCCTCTTTAGTCCCCTCTGTGGGTGCATCCATAGGGGAGCTATGCTCCCCCAGAATGGTGTCTAGATTGTGGAGTGGAACAACTGACTGGGTGTGCCTTCGTTCCGCCATCCTCACCCTTCCTGAGCCCACTGTGGTCCAACTGCTGTATTTTCTTCACAACCTCTGATGTAGTGGTGGTGGCTGTGGTGCTCCCTGGATGGGGGAGGTTCCCTTCCTACTGTCTAGTGAGGCCTGGGGGAAGGTCCCCGTACTACTGTCCAGTGTGGCCTGAAGACGGGCAACTTCCTCCCTCACGGCAGAGAGTTGTCTGCAAATAGGGCAGCATCTCAGCCTCCAGAAAGACTCCCGGAAGACTGCTGCCCCACAGCCATTACATTGCACTACTCCCCACATTTGTTTTTTTTGTGTGTGATTGGTTTGTAATATAGAAATATATATTTATACTATATAATGTGTATGCTTATATTGTCAGTGCAGTGTGCTAGAGAGGATATGACAGTGACATGCACCTTGCACTCTTGAGGAAATGATGTCAGAACCCCAGGTATAAAGGAACTATTTCCAGGAGTGGGTGGGGTGAGGGTGGGAAGGGGTTGGGCTAAACTGTGCCCTCATAAAACAATCCGCTAAAACTCTGACCCTGCTGCAATTAGTGCCTTTCTGTCAGCAAATGCCCTACACAACAATTTGATAGAGAAATACCCTGCTAATCAAACAGAGAAAAATCCACACATCCAAGTCAGACACAGGTAAACCTTCCAGCCCCAAAACAGGCCTGGTGGTTTGTGCTCGAGAAGCTGTCAGCCCCAAAATAAGTCAGCCGTGGCTTTAAACTCTTCCTGCACTGAAAATCTTAAGAATTGTAACAAACAAATGTAAACCTAGATCCACCACCCTCTGTTTCTTGAAAGACTGTCTTTTCCTGTTTCACACTGCAGGTTTTTCTGTGACCCCTCCTTAACCCCAGTAACTCTGTTAAAAGAGTTTAACTATCACAAACTCCTACGCACTCAGTAAATTATTTAAAATAGTTTCTGTCCCAAAATCCTAGTAGTCAATCCAGCTACCCCAAGGGACAACCAGAATGCAGTATTCAAACACTTATGAGGTTACTTCCAAGATAAGCAGAGTTTGCAAGTTTCTTTTCAACTCCTCAGCCAACTGTAATTCATTTAAAAATAGTTTAACTGTCAGCAAATCCTAGTAGACAATCTAGCTACCTCCAAGGACCTACCCAGATGCAGTATTTAAATCCTTCTGAAGTTACTAACAAGATAAACAGAGTTTACAAGCCCCTTCTTGGTTAAACACTAAATAAATGTGAATAAAAAGCAATTACCAAGGGTGGTTAGTTTCACCTCCCACAGAATTAAAGCAAAAGTGCACGTTTGTTGCAGATATCAAGTGCAATATAGAATTTCTCACACAGCTCACAGTTGAAGAAAGTAGTGTCCTTCCAGCTCCAGAAAATGTGCTTTGTTGGAGAAAGGAAGGAAGGAGAGAGAGAGAGAGAGAGAGACAAGAAAGGGAGGGGAGAGAGAGGACGAGGGAGGAAGGAAGGAAGGAAGGAAGAAGAGAGAGAGAAAAAGAAAGAGAGACAAGGAAGGAAGGAAGAAGGGATAGGAAGAAAGAAAGAAAGAAGAAAGAATCTGGCTTCTTCCTTTAGGATAGAGCTGGTGGAAGGAGTTAAAAGTCAGAGAAAACTATGGGAGGCAGTTGTGGGTCAGGAGACATCTTGTATAGTTAGCCCGGGAGGAAACTTTAACATTTCATATGCACTTACATGGCAGACCTCTCTTGGGGATGTGGTCAAGGGGCTGGTTATGCCACAATGGGCATGGGAGCTAGACTGAGAAGAGGAGTGCCAGCCGCTTTTGCGGCCCAAGAATGGCATGAGGTCTTGGACACCTTATGACCATGAACAGTGTAAGAGACCCTGGTAGCAAAAGGGGTAGGACCTCAGGCACTAGGACGTCTCTTGACCTGCTAGGATGTGTGAGTTCTGGTCAAACAGATTGTCCATAGTGAGGAGTTATAGTGGGGCCACCAGGAGGGCGTGAGAACCCCAAGAAGGTATGCCTCAAGGCAGGATTCTGATTGCTTTTTGGACCTGTAGTGGGTCCCCCAAAAGTCATCAAAAGACAGCCTAGTGGGGTGGCAAACCCAGAGACTGGGCCTATACTGAGACCAATGAGCACCCTGAGGCAGTAGATGAAAGCTGGTATTGAGTCCAACAGCAAAAGGATTAGGAAGGAGACTTATCTCTGTGTAGAAGGGAAGAAGGAATTCCTTAGCATATTGTGCCAACAGTTTGACCCACTGGAACAGAGATTTGGATAGGCAGGTCAGTGAGTTTGCCACATAATACACAAGGCTGTGTGTGGAAGATGATCCAATGGGCCAGTGCTGGCACCAGCCTTTAGGTCTGTTGATGGGTCCTGGCAAGGGAAGTACTGATTCCCTAGAATAAAGGAGCTCACACCTGTAATCAGGCAACATGCTGCTAGAGGGAAAGAAAATGACTAACGTGGAAAAGCAGATCTTACTTCTGGAATTCAAAGGTTACAGCAGTTAAGCTAGGGCCAAATGCAGAAGGGGATAGGGAGGGAGTCCTTGGACAGAGTAAGTATGGATGAGGCCGTCAGTAAGCACCTTGATATGTCAAAGGAGAAAGGATAGAGAGTGTTAGGGTGAAATCTGCTTTGAGTGAGATAGACTTAACATTCAGTCATGCCACAATAGCGTGGCTCAGATGGGTTAGAAGGTTACCTATAAAAACCCGAAGTACTGTAATGCTGATGAGGAACAGAAGAATTGGGCTCTCAGGACCTGAAGCAACTGTGTACGAATGAACTTTGACCAAATCCCACAATAAAAGTCAAGTGCTTGAGCAAGGAAGCATCAGTGTAGTTTGCTGCCAACAAGCAGAGAGAAAGGTGCCCGAGGTCAAAACCCGTTCATAACCTGTAAAAGTAGCCTGAGTGACTGAATGCCAGGGAGCTTGATGAGACAAAAGATAGGTCAGTGAATAAGCTGCTATGCTTGTCTCCTTAAGGTGGGATGAAGGGAAGGGAAGGGAAGGGAAGGGAAGGGGAGGGAGAAGGAAGAAGGAAGGAAGGAAGGAAGGAAGGAATTAAGGAATTTGACATAGTCCATTCTACTGAGCAGTTTGGATCTGCCAGTGACTTGGTTCTGACCAAAACCAGATAATTATGGTATTTTGGAGCTCTATTCCTATTAAAAACAAGCATTTGTCAATGCCGAATGTTTGCTTGCTGGTATTAGCATTGGAAATGCAGGAGTTAGAAAGATAACCCCACCTTCACCCTCCCCCCTCCGAGACGGACAGGCACTGGAGTAGGCATTTGGGCTGTCGCCCATAACGTTCATGCCATTTCACTTCTTCCTATGCTGCAGACACAGACACGTGTTGAGGTGTGCCTCAGGGTGTTCAGCTTTACAGTCACCCCACTCCATAAGGACATATGCTGAAATGGGTGCAGTATAGGAGAATGTGGTTAGCTCTGGGGCCGAAGAGTGCAAGGCACACCTCGATGTCTGTCACTGGCTGCAGGTTGGTGGGGGGGGTGGAATGGCATTAGCATTACAGTCAGCAATCCATAGGCACACCTCTGATGCCTGTCATTCTGTACAGGGTGGGACGTTATGGTTAGAAACCCTAATGCCATGAGCGTTTGTTGGTATTTGCACTACAAATTTTCAACATGGCCATTTTGAGACCCCACCTCATGAAAGCATTTGGGACCTCTTCTCATGAACAGTGGTACTGTGATTTTGTCAATATGTCCCGAACTTTGAGTTTCCACAGCGACCGTGCCATTGTGTGCTAGATGTACGAAAAGACAGATCGGGCAAGATGTGAAGAATAACAGCTGTACCATTCATAGGGAGGAGTGAAGAGATGGCAATGTTGAAAATCTGTAGTGAAAATATTAAAAATGCTCAAATTTCTGAACGTGCGTGGAAACTGCACAACACATGCGAGTAACACCGTCATTTAGTGGAATTATTTCACCAAATTTTCAACATACGCATTTTGTGACCTCTGCTCATGAAGACTGCCACTATGATTTTCTTAATCTGTCCTGAGCATTGATTTTCCACAGCAACCACGCCAGTCTGCGCCAGATGTGTAAATGCATATTTGAGGCATGATGTGAAAAATGACAGCTGTACAGTTCATAAGGAGGTCTGAAAACATGCCAGTGTTGAAAATCTGGAGTGAAAATACTACAAATTTGCGAAGTTATGAGGGTGCGTGGAAACTGCACAAAGCACACTTGTAACACAGTTATTTTAAGGACATTTGTCACCAAATTTTCAACAGAGGCATTTTAGGACCTCTGCTCATGAATAGAGTCACTGTGATTTTACATACAAACATACATATGAATATACAAATATATGAATCTGCCAGCACAACACACCAATCAGTCTATCTAAGTCTGCCCAAGTATGCAGCTAGCACCGTAGACTGCAGCTGCCCCAGCCTCCTCCCCCTCAGTTCCTCCCTGCTTGTCCCAGCCCCTGTCCCCCTTACTCTTCCACTTGATTTATGCCACTCCTTCTTAAAGTTATTGACTGTCCTACATGTTACTACCCCTTCTAGCAGCGCATTCCAACTAGACACACCCTCTCAGAGAAGTAGTGCCTTCTCATTTCCCTCTTGAAATGTCCCCCATTCCAACCTTAGTCCATGCCCCCTCATCTCTCTTCCACTCCTCAGTTTACACACACCCTCGGTGCTAGGTTTATTTACCCCTCAAGTATTTAAACATTTGTATCCCCCCTATCCCTCCTCTCCTCCAGTGTGCACATGTTCAGCTCCTTCAGCCTAACTTCATATTCCTTTCCTTCCATCCCCTTTAACATTTGTATTGTCCTCCTTTGCACCCCCTCCAGTAACTTTATATCTCTCCTCAGGTACGGCCTCCAGTATTGCACACAGTACTCCAGGTGCAGTCTGACCAATGATCTGTAGAGAGATAGGATCACATCCTTGTGTCTGGATGAGAACCCCCTTGTGATGCACCCCAGCATCCTGTTTGCCTTCACTGCTGCTCTCCAACACTGGGCTAAACTGTTCATGCTCCTAGTTATGAACACCCCTAGGTCCTTCTCCTCCTCTGTGATTGCCAACCAATAGTCCCTCTTCTGGTTCTTAGCCCCGAAGTGCATCACCTTACACTTTGTTGCGTTGTGTCCTAGCTGCTACTCCACCGACCACTTCTCTAGTTTAGTTAGGTCCCCCTGCAGTTTTTCCCATCTGTCCTCTTTGTCCACCACTGCCCCCATTTTGGTGTAATCTGCGAACAGACTAACCCTGCTCCCCACTCCGTGTGCTATATTGGAGATAAAGAGCCCAAATAGCACCGGGCCCAGCACTGACCCCTTCGGCACCCCAGTTGTCACTGCTCTGGGTGCAGAGAGCTCCACCACCACCCTCTGCACCCTCCCCTGTAACCAGTTCTCTATCCATTTAGTCAGCTCCCCCCCCCCACTGCCATCAGCTTCCCCCCCAGTCTCCCAGGAGGCACTGTATTGAAGGCCTTACTGAAGTATAAATAGGACATGTACCACATGGCCCTGTCCAACTTCCTTGTCACCCAGTCATAATACTCTATTAGGCTGGTTTGACAAGACCTTCCTGAGATGAACCCGTCTTACTGCCCATCTTGGAGGCCGTTACTCTCTAGGAATGCCACCAGCCTCTCCTTCAATATCACCTCTATAAACTTACCCACTATGGATGAGAGAGTTACCGGACGATAATTTCCTGACTTCTCCCTAGGCTCACTCTTGTGTATGAGCACCACATGGGCCACCATCCAGTCCTGGGGCACACACCCCGTTTCTAGGGAGGTGTTGAACAGTTCTGCCGGTGGCTCAGCCAACAGCTCCATCTCCCTCAGCACCCTGAGGTGGATGCCATCGGGACTTGGTGCCTTGTCCACCCTTACTGCCCTCAGCCCCTCTAGCACCCTACTCCCTGCAATCACTTTGTCCGTCACCTCCTTCCCCCTTTCCCCACACCCCCAGCCCATTCTGGTAATGGACCATCCCTCTCCTTAGTGAAAACAGTGCAGAAGTACTCATTTAGAATTTCCACTTGCTCCTCCCCCATTTCCGCCCAATCCCCTCCCCGCTTTATCCTCACAATATGTTCCTTGGACTTTCTCTTTTCCCTGAAATACCTTTAAAAGTCCTTTTCCCCTCCGTTTATACCCTGTGCAGACTTTAATTGCTTGGAGTTCTTAGCTTTTTTCACCTTCCTGGCAACCTCCCTTGACCAATTCCCGAAAGCTTCCTTATCCTCTCCCTTCCCTGTTCACCTGTACTTCCAGTATGCAGCCCTCTTTGTCCTCACCCCTTGCTGCACTTCCTTGTTCAGCCAGCATGGTTTCTTGCCTCTGCTCTTCTTACTCCTGGCCCTGGTTCAGGCTACTGTGGCCTCTGTTAGCCCAGTATTTATGACTCACCACTTTTGTTCTGCATCCATCCCGCCCTTATATCCTGGAGTCTCTCTTGCAGTATTGCTCCCATCCCCCTAAAGTCCACCCTAATAAAGTCCACCACCTTAGTGCCCATGCCACCTGTCTCCCTGTCCAGTGCACCAATGAGCCACACTGTTTGGTGGTCTCTACCTGCTAGTGGGTCCTGCACCCTTACCTCCCTCACCACCTCCCCATATACCAGGTACTAGGTCTAGAGTGCTACCAAGCCTTGTAGGCCCACTTACCAATTGCGTCAGAAGTCCGTCCTGAAATGCATCAAGGAGCACCTGCTACCTGGTACTGCTAGTGGCCGGGGTGCTCCAGTCAACCCCTGGTAGGTTAAAATCCCCCACTATCACCGCTCTCCCCCTTCTACACACCCTCCTTATCTGCTCTGCAAATGCCCCATCCAGGTTCCCAGATTGGGCTGGTGGTCTGTACACCACTCCCAGCCTCAGCCCTCTGCCCTTGGAGTCCAGGAGCTGTACCCAAAGCGCCTCTGTCCTCTCTTCTTCGCCCTCATCCCTTATGCATTTAGTCTCTTCCCTCACATAGAGTGCAACCCGTCCCTTCCAACCACTCAGTCCCTCCTGTATATCCTGTATTCTGGGATTGCGAAGTCCTAATCATGGTACTCTGTGGTCCAAGTCTCTGTCACTGCAGCAATGTCCACCTTCCCCTCTGAAAGGAGCACCTGAATCTCTGCAATTTTGTTCCCCAGGCTTCTTGCGTTTAGAGAGGCCACCTTCCACCCGTACCCCTCTTCCTCCTCACTCTTCTCCTCCTTGGCCTTTGTCCCTCTTCCTGGTAGTCCACACCCTTTGTCCTCCTTATTCTTACCGGGTGGTGGTGCCTTCTGTATTACACTCAAACCACTCTGCCCACTCCTTCTTGGGGTTACTACGCCTCTGCCTTTATATCTAGTGGGGTGAGCTCATTAAGCTTCCCTGTCCGCATCTTTCTATCAACCTCAGTCTTTTGACCACTCCCCCACTAGTTTAAATCCACCTTAGTAGAGATATACTCTTCTAATCCTGCCTTTAATATTCCCCCTTCCTGCGCAAGTGTAGCCTGCCCCCCGCGTACAAGTCACTGTTCCCTCAGACCCTACCCCAGTTAGTCACTAACTCATAATTTTTGATGTGGCACCAATCCCTCATCCACTTTTTGAACTCCTCAGTCCTACCTTTCCTCCCCATGCTTGCACATGGTACCTGGAGTATCTCCAAGAATGCCACCGACTCCCCCACCCCCTCACACTGCCTGCCCAACAACTCAAACCTCCCCTCACTACTTTCATAGTCTCTCCCGCCAAGTTGTTTGCACCCACATGCAACACTAAATGAGGTTTCTTCCTCCATTTGCTGCACACTTGAGTAGTGCCTGCCTTGTCCCTCCTGCAGTCAACCTGGGGCTAGTTTCAACTCAAATATGGCTATGCATTTCCACCTTCCGCCCCATCTCACCCTTTTCAGTATAGAATCCCCCAGGACAAGTACCCCTCCATCCCTTACCTCCTTTCCCTTCTAATGTCCCTTCCGCCACCCCACTATTTGTTCTTCCCTGCCCCTTACCCCCGCAAGCTGCACCCTCTGTGACTTCTGTATCAGTACCCCCTACTACTGCCTCACCCATTTTCTCTTCCTTATTCCTCCTATCCCCCTTGAACCACTTCCCAGCCTAACTACTTCCTACTGGGCTTTCCATGTCGACCTCCCCTCCTCCCTTGCTGATTTCCAACCCCTCTCCTATCCCCGCTGTTGTCGATTTAGAGCCCCCATTCCCTTCTACCCTGATAGTGATGCCCCTCCCATCCTTCCCCCTTCCCGCAGCTTTCTCTCCTCCAGTCACCACCCCTTCCTTCCTTACTAGCCCCCTTCTACCCTATCATCCTCACTATCTCTTCCCTTACCTGTTGCCCTCCCTCTCATGCCCCGCTTGTCCCCTTCCCAGTATGTTCCTCCTCCCCCTCTCTCTCCCATGGCAGAGGCTAGAATCTATTCCTAGTCGATACCCCTCCTACATCTCTTCTCCCTATTGGTTCCCCCCTCCTACTTGTTCCCCTCTGTGCCACCCCTGGTCCCTCCCTACACGCAGCCATCTGCTCTCTCCCCTGGTACTCCTCATGGTCTCTATCTCCCCCATCAGGAGGCCTCACCTCTGGCAACCCCATCCCTTCTCCTCTCTTTTCTGTCAGTGCCTCTGATACTGGGGTCAGTTTCAGTCCCTAGTTGTTCTTCCCCATCCCCCTTGCCATCCTCTATTCCCCCAGGATGCCTACCATACTCATCTGCCCTGCCACCTACACTCCTCCCTAACCTCCACAGTTCCTCCCTCAAACTAGCCAGTTGTCTACAGACCATACACACCCCCCCCATCCTCCAAGCCCAGTCCAGGATCATGGTGGACCCACACCCTGTACACCCCACCACCCTTCCAAAGATGCCCGCCCTATTGACATGTGGCACCTGCCCCGTTTTGGCCCCATCTTATGTTACAGGCTCTTACTCCCAGTTTCTGTACCCTACTACAACTGTTAGGTCCCTATTTACTCAAATTCTTGCCCCCCCCAATAGTTCTACTATTGCCCCCTTACCGACCAGGTTAATTCAGTCTCAAATCTCATCCGTTACATACTTTATTACTGTAGCAATCCTAAAGCCTCCTTGTCTGTTTTTCACCCCTCAGCTACCATACTTTTTGTTCTCAGGCCTCATAGTTTCACTTAGCCCAGTTAGAAGTCGTATTGCACTCCAAATATTACTCAGTTAGAGAAATAAACAGAACAAATAAATATGTATTATTACAGCAATCCTAACAGTATAGCTCAGTACTTAGCTCAGTTAGAGAAATAAATAGAACAACTAAATCTGTATTATTACAGCACTCCTCAATGTATCCAATCATTGCTTTGTCTCCACTTCAGAGACCCTGCTGTAATATTGGATCACAGAGGGCCCTGGGTGGGAGGGTGGACAACTCTAAATCCTGGCAGAGCTCTGTTGAGCTCGCTCACTCCCCCTCTCTCACACACTCATTCTATTTCTCCCGATGCTGCACGTTGCCCTTTTGTACTGGCCTCCTGCTTGTGTTGGCGCCTTTTTCTGCCCACAAAGAAATCCACAGCAGTCCCAATAGAACTCCGTTGAGCTCACTCACTTCCCCCCACTTGCTCATTCTGTTTCTCCTAGTGCTGCAGGCTTCCCTTTTGTACTGGGGTCCTGCTAGCATTGGCACCTTTTTCTGCCCACAGAGAAGCTCACAGCTGTCTTGACAGAGCTCCGTTGAGCTTGCTCACTCCCCCTCTTTCACTCGCTCAATCTTAATCTGTCACAAAAACTGATTTCCCACAGCGACCATGCTATTCTGCACCAGAAGTACAAAAACACATTTCGGCCAGGATGTGAAAAATTACTGTTCATAAGGAGGTGTGAAAAAATGCCAGTGTTGAAAATCTGATATGAAAATACTAAAAATTTGCGAAGTTACAAGGGTGCATGGAAACTGCACAACGCACACTTGTAACACAGTCATTTTATGGACATTCATCACCAGATTTTCTACTTAGGCATTTTAGGACCTCTGCTCATGAACAGTGTCACTGTCATTTTCTTAATCTGTCCCGAAAACTGATTTCCCACAGCGACTGCACTATTCTGTGCCAGAAGTGTGAAAACACATTTTGACTGAGATGTGTAAAATGACAGTTCATGAGGTGTGAAAAAATGCCAGTGTTGAAAATCTGGAGTGAAAATATTATAAATTTGCGAAGTTATGAGCATGTGTGGAAATTGCACAACACATGCTCGTTAAACAGTCATTTTTTGGATTTTTTTCATGACATTTGCAACATAGGCCCTTTGAGAGCCCACCTCATGAACAGTGGCACTGTCGTTTCATTAATCAGTCCTGAAAGGTGATTCCGCGCAGTGACCTCAAAATCACCTTTCAGGACTGAATAACACAATGACAGTGACTGAATTCATGAGGAGGGGTCCCAAGAACTCCATGTTGAAATTTGGTGCCAAAATTCCCAAAAATGCCTGAGATATGCACCAAAGTTGAAAAAACCCTATTTATGCTATTATACAGCTTACCAGCATTTCTTCAGTTCGTGGTCGACTTTGAAGAGTGCAGACGTGTTCCTGGTCCACCGGAGATCATCGCACTGGGCTCCAGAAGTAAGTATGAGGTTGGGGCGGTGTGGGGAGGCAGGGTGTGTGGAGGGTGGTTGCGGGTTGGGGAAGGGTCCGCCGAACTCTACAAGGGACTGTTTTCTGTTTTCCAGGCTTAAAAAAAAAAATTGCAGGACAGTTTGTTTTTTCAGGGACATTTGGCATGGCATGACGAGGTGGCCTCTGATTGCAGCAGCAGAAACGTTTCAAGGTGGTGGCACGCTGGCTGAACTAATGTCAGCAACGGCGTGTGCCACTGCGATTAAGGAAGCGGGCCAAGCCTCAAAAGGCGCTGAAGCCATTGGCCCCTACAGTGCCACACCTCTAAAACCCTGCTTCTCTCCAAAGCTGTGCCGAAATGTTTCTTGTGCATGCGCTAGCAAACATAAAAATTTAGACATTATATGACACAAAGAGAAAACTTATTATGGGGGAAAGGGGGAAGGGAACATTGTTTAACCAGGAGTAACACATTAAGCTGAAACTTGTTTCCAGATGTGACCTGGGAGCACAAGGAAGTTAAGTGACTTGCTGAGGGTCACACAGTATGCACCTAGGCCACTGTGGGATTCAAGCCCAGGTCTCCATATCTGCAACTCAGAGCCTTAACCCAATGCACTAAACTGCCTGCCTCCAGAGGGAGGGATGACCTGACTGTGTGATTTGACCTGGCCAGATCTGCCACTGACCCATAATGAATTAGGAATTTTTTTGGGGGGGGGGATCAGAATCTAAACTGGGTCACAACTGAGTGGCTTATCCCTAGTATGACATTCTTTGAGCTCTGAACTGCTCTGAAAGCCATGAGGAGGTTATCACTTATGTTTGAGTGTTCTATAAATGGTTTCATTCATATCCTTCCATTGCCATTGCCACTAATCAGCAGAGGGGAAACATATACAATGCAGTATTTGCTCTTTGTCAGAGACCAATGACTGCTTGGCTGTGAAACATGTTTGGGCTCGATTACTCCTGGTATGCCAGGTAAATAATTTACAGAAAAAGCAGGGAATCTGGTTCGTGTCATTACATGAATTGGAAAAGCAGCATGGCTTTTACATCTTGTAGCATGGTTCGTGTGTAGTACATCTGAAATAGTCCACATTTGTCATCATTGCTATTCAAAATGGGTGGATACAACCTGCCAGCTGCTAGATGCTGCAGACAGCTGGAACATTTGTAGCCCCAAGGATAGATCTGACATTATTTTTTTGATTAAAGAGGACAAGATAATAGTAGGGGAAAAGTAAATTGTTGACCATGTAAATGAGTAGCTTGTAAGTCAGTTAGCAAAAGGCGGAGACGGGAACAGTGCAGACCAATATTGTGAAATGTTAAAGCAGAGATAAAGAAACACAGATACAAATAAAGAGTTTATATTTAGTCCCATATCTGAACAAGAAGATTTGAAAATCCTGCATTTGCTGGATGATAAAAAGGGCAGTGGACCAGACTTACTGCAATCAAGAGTACTGCGGTTGTCGGCTGAAGAAATTGCGAAACCATTAACCTATTTGTTTAATTTTGCTATAAACACAGGGATTGTTACTTCAATTTGGAAGGAATCCATAGTTGTCCCAATATTTAAATTGGGGGAGAAAACAAATGCGGCAAATAACAGGCCAATTTCATTAGTGTCAATCTTCAGCAAACTTCTGGAGAAATGTGTATTCAAACAATTGATTTCATATTTGGATGGGACAGGATTTTTGGCTGAACAACAACAAGGTTTCAGAAGGGGCTTCAGTATGACGACTGCTCTGGTTGGGTTGACAAGTACCGTACTTGACGCCTGTGATAAAGGCTTGATGTCGGTAGCAGTGTTCGTCAACATAACCTGAGTATTTGCTATGGTAAATCATAACATATTGCTCCTGAGACTATAGTTTTGTGGGGTATCTTAATTAAGTGTGAGGTGATTTGATAGCTATCTGAGTTCCCAAATACAGAGGGGTAGGATAGGAGGTATCTTATCACAGCCAACGAAAGTAAGGGTAGGAGTACCTCAGGGCTTGGTATTGGGGCCATTGCTATTTTCTATTTTTGTAAATGATATGCCCAAAGAGTTCTGTAAATCTAAATGTGTATTATGTGCAAATGACATTGTCTTCCTCATCTCGGGTCCCTCTGTTAGTGAAATACAAGAGGTTTTGCAAGAAGATTACTTAAAGTAAAAAAATGGGTTATCCCTGAACAAACTGAAATTGAATGAGACAAAAACAAAAGTTATGTTGTTTGGGATGGCCCTGAGGTTGTCCTGAGGTGGGGACGACCTTTGCATCAAACCTTTGTAACAAAAATGTAATCTTTCTAATGTCCATGTAATCAATGTCTCGTTAAGATGTTCATGTCTTTGTATGTCTGACCTGGAACCTTTGTAAGTTAGTCTTCTGGCTCAAAGGTATTAATCCTTATCTTAAATAAATAAATAAATAAAAGCAGTAATGGGGTACATATTTCTCGAGTTGTATCCTTTAAATATTTGGGTATTCATTTGGACCCCTCCTTATACTTTATGGGATACCTAGATGCCACTGGCAACAAAATACATCAAAAATTATTATTTTTTTGTGTATAGAAATATAAATGCCCTGACTGATGAGGCTAGGTTGCTTATAGCTAGGTAAATCCTGTTACCATTACTGGATTACGGTGCACCCCTGTTTCTCAACCAGGGGGTTTCTTTCCATTCTAAATATCAATGAATATTAAACAATATATGTCGCTTTGAGGGAAGGGTCCCAGTTAGAACACATCACTGCCTTTTATATGAAGGAATGAAGATTTTCTCTTCAGAATGTAGAATACAACACAATGCCACCATTTTTGCATTTATGTTATTCATAACTCATCTCCTGGTTGTCTCTTTGAGAAATTCACAAATCAAAATGGTTCCCATTTAACAAGAAATAGTGTGGAAACTTTATTTTATCCAATTTCAGTGAAATTGTCAATGACCAAACGCTCATTTATCTGGTATGGTCCTGTATTACTAAATAAATTTTCATCCATAACCCAAAAAGCTAATAGCATAAAGCATTTTAAACCAATGTTGGTCTCTTACTATGGTAAACTGACTCACTGTGCAATAACAACGGAACTGTGTAATTATGAATTAATTTGTATTTGTTGAATGTTGTATAAATCTTCTGTATTTGTAATGTGTGATGTATTTATGATGTTTTTATATGTCAGGCATGACTGAAAAAGGGTGTGCCCAGTGATTTTCCTGGTTAAAAATAACAAATAACAGACACTCACCCCCTTTGGTTGTATCAGGAATGCTACAGAAGGAACTACCCCATCAAGACATATACATTGACTGACCACCCGATCTGATAGTAACTGTCCAATCACAGTATTTAACCTAATTATCAGGGACAGATAATTTTAATATTTTTTTTATTTATTTCTTGTACTTCCTCCGTATGCTTCAGATGGGCTAAGCGTCTGTGAAGATGTTCTAGTTTAGTGAGGGGAGGTGTGGTGTTGAATGCTTTATATGTTTTTTTCTAAAAAGAATTAGAGAAAGAAAATTCTCAGTTGCTTAAATCTGTATAATTTGCACTGTTAAATATAATATGTTGGGAGAGGAGGAAGGCATTCCTTACATGAGCGCAGTAAAAACATCTCCTACTTGTGCCCTGGATCCTCAAGTGCACACAGCAAAACTTACAGTTTGATCAGGATTAGTATAGGGGAGGTGGGCAGTAGATTCTCATTATCTGGAGAACAATGAGCTGTCCTCCTCCTACTGCAGCCACCCTCCCCACACCACCACCACCACCACCACCACCACTCCCACCTTGTGCTTTGGTCACAGTTATCCACTTTTTTCCTTGGGCCCTAATTAATCCAACCATCTTTTCTGCAGTACATCACCAGCTCTATACCTCATGTTTTGTTTCCTCCACCATCTGCCCCTAAAGTACCACCACCAACCTTCATAGACAGTGTCAGCAGATAAGGGCCTATGGCCCACCCAGTCTGCCCATTTGAGCTTGTAAGTTCAGTTTGTTTTTCTAGAAGTCTGTTGCCCCTTACCCCTGACCTCCAGAATTCCTTTATGTCTATCCCATGCATTCTTAAATCCCGTGATTGTTTCAGCCCCCACCACTTCCTCTGGCAGGGTGTTCCACTTGTCCACCACCCGTTCTGTGAAGAAATTCTTTCTCATGTTTCTTCTGAATCGTCCTCCCTCCAACTTCATCCCATGCCCTCTAGTCCTGGAACATCTTTTTCGCTTAAAAATAGTGTTTTCCTGCACCCTGTTCCTCCCTGTAAGATACTTGTATGTCTCTATCATATCCCCTCTCTCCCTCCTCTCCTCCAGGGAGTACATGTTCAGTTCCTTCAACCTGTCTTCATAGGACTTGTGATGCAATCCATGCACCATCTTTGTTGCCCTCCTCTGAACCTCTCTACCCTGTCTATGTCCTTACGTAGGTATGGTCTCCAGAACTGTACACTGTACTCCAGGTGGGGCCTCACTAGTGTCTTGTATAGCGGAATTATGACCTCCTTTTCCTGCTGGTGATGCCCTGCTTATACATCCCAGCATCCTATTTGCTTTACCTGCTGCCTTGTCACACTGTTTCCCTACCTTGAGGTCATCAGAGATGACAACCCCAAGATCCCTTTCCTGCTTGGTGCATGCTATATCCTCACCGCCCAACTGATATATTGTGTCAGGGTTTTTGTGCCCCATATGCATTATCTTGCACTTCTTTGCATTGAATTTCAACTGCCAAACCCCTGACCATTCTTCAAGTTTCTGCAGATCGCTTCTCATCTTCTCATCTTTCATCTTCTCCTTTGGAGCATACCATCAGCTAGTGCCTCTTTTACAGTGCCAACAGATTCCTTTTAGTATTGCTGAGATGGTTTCTGACAGTACTGGATAGCATCAGATACCACAGATTTTCTCAGACACTGGATGTCATTGGATACTGCTGGTATCCAACCACTGGATCTTATCATCTAGGCTCCAATAGCTTACCAACTTTCAGATGTGACTATCCAGTAACCGAGGCAAACATCTGACCTTGGAGCCAACACTATCTGACCCTAGGAACCCATTAAGTGATCTTAGATCCAAGGCAAACATTCAACCTTTGATTCCACTTTCAGAACTTGGAAAATAAATTCCCATGTAGTTGGATAGGATCTTGGATCCAGAGTTCGACAGATGTGGTATCTGTAGGATCGAATTACGGTAGTCAAAAGCACTGAGCATCACTAGTTCCTTTTTATTCTCTTCCTATTTTTTTTTTCCTCAAACAGCCCTTCTCGACTGATTCATGTTTACTTTTTTTGCAGAATCATTTCTCTCTGAGTATTGCCTTTGGAACTTAAGACTGCATGAAAATAGTTGGTGAGGCTAAGAGACTTAAAAACAATTAGTTGGCCAGCCCAGTGGAGGGGCCAGTGGAGAGACCAGGGTTTGATTGTAAGGTTGGAAATCCCACGCTGATGCGAGCTGGGGGCTGGGCTTGTTGTTAAGGTGAGACTTTCTGCTCCCAAAGAGGGAGGGCATGGGCCACCCGACATTCTTACCCCACCTCAGCTGACCAAGGAATGGTGCTTCACTGAGCTGTGAAGGCATCCATTGTCTAGCCATCTGGCCAAATAAAGGTTGCAGCTATAGTGACCTTGGTAGTCAAGGTGGGGAGGGGGTAACAGCGGGAGGGAGTTGTGGGATAAAAAAATAATAATTTAAAAAACAACTGAGAGGAACATTCAATCAGAAAAGAAAAATACTTCAGGATCTCCAGTAAGCCCCCACTTCCCAGCATCTAGAAGTATATTTGATGTTGAAACAGGGAGGAGAGAATACTAAGCACTGACTCACCTGCTTGACCTCCAGGTGTTTGGTGACCTCTGAGCGCTCCAGAACACATCAGGGCATGCAGGCCGCAAATAAAAGGGGGATAAGGCATAGAGCAGCTATCCAAAAAAACAGGCAATGTCCAAATGTGGAATAAACTTCAAATCAGGATCTTTTCATTTAACTGATAGTTCATGAGTGCCCCCCCCGCCCCAGATGGGTCTGGATGCAGTTCCCCATCTGTCATACTCAGGGTCCCAAAAGCACCCTCTGACCCCCAAATCACAGAAGGGTGATGATAAAGGCATTGTTGGATTTTCTAAGTCTATCCTTTCGAATGCAAGGACAGCTCCAGCAACCCAAAGAGCACAAAGTCATTTCGTTGTCATTTCTCTTAATCATAGGCTGAATTCACAGCTGATATACCAAAAGACAACTAACCAGGAATGCATAAGCTACATATATCCTCCTCCTGTTGCCTGGACCTACAAGAAATCCAACATAATAGGACACGTTCTTCTCTAAAACTCTCAGAACAGGTGAATATAAACTTCTAATCTATTGTGAGCATCAGGCTTCACCCTGCACAGTCCTTCTTTTGCAGCGATGTGGTAGTTTGCTCCTTAAAGCTACCCAGAGAACAGCTACCGACTTCCCCATAACCCAGTACCAGTTTCCCTCTACCAGCCTCAGACAGTGGGCTTTTATAGTAGGAGCCCAGGCCCTTAGAGTCACGTGTGCTACACAAGCTTTCAGCACAGTTTAAATAGTGGTACCTATGGGGACAGTTTCTACACATAATTCATATGGCAAGGAGAGGCAATCACTCCCTGGGGGTCCGAGGTTGCCACAGTGATGCCTCCCATTCTCTTCCAAGAGCTAGCCTCCATGGATGGAGAGTCCACATCCAAATTAAAGGTTCACAGGCTTCATTCTCACCTGAGGGGATCACAATATTTATTTATTTATTTATTTAGTTTTTGTTGACCGGGTAAGTGCACTAGGCAAATGCTGCCTATTTTCAGGCACGACCCAGGGGAGGGGGATACAGATGAATGCCAACTGGCCTTGAACCAGATTAAGCTGTTGGTGGTATTTTTAGTGAATGAGGGAAACTTGGCCAGGACACCGGGGAAATTCCCCTGCTCGGTTGGTGCGTAGTCACCAGCAGGAGTGCTGGTCAGTTCTCTAAGATGGACGCTGCAGAGCTTCAGCAGCAGGAACAATCTGCAGAGTTGGAGGAGACCTCAGTACGTGCCCAGTCGTTGGTTGAATTTCCTTCAGCAGACATAGAAGAAACGGATCTTTTTATGGATGCTTTGATGAATACGGAAGACCCTATTTTACAAAAATGTCTTTTGCAGACCGAGAGAAGTGAACTACACAGTTTGCAGTCTGCAAAGATGCCTGAAACATCGGAAGAACTGCTTTCAGCAACCGCAACCCCTGGAGCTCCGAATCCGCATGACGTCATGCAGACGAATGCGGAAGGGAATCCCAGCTCGGTGCTTGATTCTGAAGAGGACGAGAAAGCTCTACTGCAGGAAAAACAACAGAACATTCAGCCGACGGCTTGTACAGGTCAGTCTTGGGTTTCCCCCAAACCGAGTAAGGCTACGCTTGAACAGGACTTGTCGGAAAGGTAAAGGGCTCGGGGTTTGCCGCGGTATTGGAGTTTGAAACCGAGCAACTTAAAACGGAGGCAATAATTGACAAGTGGGTTGCAACCCTTGACAAACAAACAGGTTTTGTGCTTATGCCGGAAAAACTTTTTTCGCCCATCATATTTCAAACGAAGCCTCATAATCAAGAGGGGGTTACAGACTTTAAATTTACTAAACAACGTGCCGGAAACAAAGAAGAAGAACTGTATTATTTTCAAGTCCCAACTACTTTTGCTAAAGACCCTACATTAAGGCTTGCAGAGTCTAAACCCTCTAGCCAACATGATGCTCCGTGGACTCCACAATCGGCATTAATTGCAGCAGGGTGGAAGCAACAAGCTTCAGGAGAATGGGCAGCAGATTTATCGTGGGACTCTTCTTTTGATTTAAATGTTCATTCCCCTTGGTGGAATCCGGAGGGTCTAGTGAATTCTAAAGATAACAAAGTTATGGAAAAAAGTGTTTCTGAGAGGGTGGTTAAGCAACCCAATGATAATACATTTTCTGAAAATGGTAATACTTCTAGTGAACAAAAACCTCTTTTATCTGAGTTGTTTGCTAAAGCCAAAAGGGAAGCTGCACCTAGGCGGAATGCCATACGAATCAGGTATAAAGGGGGTATGGTAGATAGGCCTGACAGGAACTATGTAGGTAAAATTTTAATAAAAGAATCTCTGCATTTCTCTCCCAGAGACGTATTTGCAATTATTAATATCTCTGGAGAGGATAATTATGATGTGAGCTTTCGTTCTCCGGCCTTACTAGACTTGTTTTGGATTCGTTATAATCAAGTTAAATTTTCCCCAGTTTGGGCTCCCTTTCTTATTATCCCTCTTTCTCAGCCTTCCACTAAGTTTGTCACAATTATGTTTCGAAATGAGGGAGTTCAGGTTGAAGATATTACCTATTGGCTATCTAAAAAATGTGATATTCAGGGGGATCCAGAACCTATTTTAGATTTAGAAGACTTCTGGACAGGAGGGTGGAAATATAAAGTTAGGTTAAGGCAGAATGAAAATGGATTTGTGCATATCCCAAATTCCTTCTTGTTGGGACGGGACAGGGGTGCTTGTTTTTACAGTGGTCAGCCAAGGGCCTGTTATAAATGTGGCTCGAGAACCCATTTGTCCAGTGTTTGTGACAGCCCGAGATGTGATAATTGTAGTGAAATAGGCCATGTCACAATGCAATGTATAAACCCTACAAAATGTGATTTATATGAAGGTATTACCCACGCTTTTAAGAACTGTCCTTGGGCAGCCAAGAATAAACTGCAAGGGAATAATACTGAGAATTTTATTCAGTTGGCCCAAGAAGGGTTAATCTCAAAATCAGCTGCTAAAGTACAGAAAAACCCTGTTGACAGATCACACGATTCAGAAAAGCTAAACTCCGCTTCTGAACTAGGCCTGTTTCTACCCCCCAAGCCTGACCAAGCTTCCTAGTAAAATTCCCAGGTACCCCTGGCTACCCAGATTTTACAGCCTGTATGTTATACAGAGAAACAATTACCGCAAGTGACCCTGGCCTCATCTCCCTCCCCCTCCCCCTAATCCCATTCCATCTCCCTTGCCACCTAGGAGGTTCACTAGAAATTCAAAAATCATTTTAGAACCAACTTTAGACTCAGTTGCAACTACCAACCCCTTTTCAATTTTGACCTCTTCTTGGGGGGACGCAGAAATGGATATTGGGGATTCAGATTCACAAAAATCTACCCATGATAGTATGGAACTTTCACAAAGTAATTATAAGGATAAGAAAAAGAAAAGAAGGAAAAAATGAGACATTTAACTTAAATCTGCTGGTCAAATGGGTTTTGTATGGGCCTCATTAAATGTTCATAGTGTTTTAAATAGAGCCAAGCTAAAAGCCATTTTTCACATTATTCATGACTCTCAAATATCCATTTGTCTTTTGCAAGAGACATGGATGTTCTCTGTAGAACACATAACTGCTTTCAAAAGGGACTGGCCATGGGGTCCTTCTTATTGGTCCTTTGGACAAGATAGAGCTGACGGAGTTGGTATTTTGTTTAATTCATTCCAATTTAGACTGCAAAAATTGATAGACTGCATCCCAGGCAGAGTTTTGATTGTTGATTGTAAATTAGATTCACAAATCTATAGAATAATCAATATTTATAATCTGCAAGTTAAAACGGCTAGAATTACCTGTATGAAGGCCATTCAACCATTTATATTTACTACTAGGCGGTTTTATGGGGTGGTGATTTTAACTGTGTGCTAAAAATGACGAACCATCTGGGAAAAATTTACTGTGATTCTAACTGTTTAAACTCTATCATTAATGGGGCAGATCTTACAATCTGTAATCAAATGGAATCAGACCCCTCAAAATACTTTTATAAAGGGAATACAGGATCCTGTATAGATTATCTTTTTTCCTCTAAAAATGTCCATGTTTCAAATTTTGAGAGACATCCTTTCGAATTTTCAGATCATTTCCTTATTAAAGCCTCAGTTGATATTGCATCAGACCATAGACCTAAAAAGTATAGGTGGAAGTTGAATAATTCATCTTTACAAAAAGGATTCATTAAGAATTCGATTTTGAAAATTTTAACAGCTAGATTATCAGTTAGGTGTTTATATCCCAACTTAGGTATTTGGTGGAAAGAAACAAAACAAGATTGTACAAATTGGTTTAAAGTCTATGGTCAGAGAACACAGAATAACAATTTTTTAAATTACTTGACACTACGAACCCATCTTCAAAACTTATTTTCAACAGTTAATACTACCTCTGAAGATTTATCTTTACAGATAGCTAATATTAAAACTCAAATGAGGAAATTCCAATATGATCGTGCTAAAACCCTTCAGGCAATACTTAATAACTATTCTTCGAAATCGGTTATTGGTGATCCTTTCATTTTATGTAAATCTATTAAAGACGATACTAATTTGGACCACTAGTCACAATTCAACTCATATAACCAATTCCAAAGACATTTGTACTCTTCTTTTACATCATTTTCAAAAACTTAGTCCACATAAAAGGTTTCTGTCGACACATTTTCAAGAATATTTCAAGGGTTTAGAGAGCCCTAATATTGAGGCTTCTATTATTGACAATATAATCAAACCATTTACAGTCCAGGAACTTACAGATGTAATTTCAAATCTGAAAAGTAATGTTTCACCTGGGCTTGATGGCCTATCGAATACTTTTTTATAAAACTTTTTCCCTAGCATTAGCTACTTGCTTATGTAGTGTTTTCAATACATTTATTAGTGGTGAGATGATTTCTCAGTCATTTTCAACTGGGGTACAAATTTACCTCTTTAAAAAGACAGGAGACAAAGGAGATATCCGAAATTGGAGACCCATCACTCTGCTCAACTCAGATTATAAAATCTTTGCTACTTTATTGAATAATAGGCTTAAATCATGGGCTAGTCTAGTGATTTCGCCAGTTCAAAACTGTGGAGTACCAAATAGAAGAATTCAAACTACTCTGTGTTATATTAGAGACTTAATTGAATTTTTAAATTATAAAAAACAACCTGGGATTTTACTCTCTTTAGATTTAGAAAAAGCATTTGATAGGGTAAGTCATCCTTTTTTATTTGAGACACTTGCTTTTTTAGGCATGCCCTCTTGTATCTTGGAGGTGCTAAAGAAGTTATATCTTAACTCTATAATATGTCCAATAATTAAGGGAAAAATTGAAAAAGGATGGACCCTACAATCAGGAGTGCGGCAAGGATGCCCTCTAAGAACATTATTATATATTTGCTCCTTAGAGCCTTTCATTAGGAAAATTAGTTCTGTCCCTAGTTGGGAGGGTTTCATAGTACCTAATTCACACACCTCATTAAAGATCCAAGTTTATGCTGATGATATCTGTCTGTTTTTTCATCAGCAAAATCAGAGAGTTTTTTTCAATTATTTTATCAGTATGCAATTTTGGCAAATGCTAAGATAAATTTTAACAAATCTAAAGGGCTGTTGATTGGAGCAGACAATTTGGCCCCGTTTGTACATAGAACAATTTTAATTTCACCAGAACCTATAACTATTTTAGGGGTCACTTTTGGACCTCAAAATTTACCAGATCACAATTGGCTGAAAGTCCTACAGAAAGTCGAGAATAAAGTTCAAAGATGGAAGCAATACAGATTTTCAAAATTAAAAAGAGTGCACATTTTTAAGCAGTTCCTATTGCCTTGTATGCAATATATTGCATTTCTGTATCCAGTTCCAACTACTCTAGAAGTCAAAATGTATAGTATTAGTTTTCAGTTTTTCTGGGGAAACAGATTAAATCCAATCAAAAGGTGTTACACTTAGTTAGACAAGGTAAAAGGTGGTGTGGGTATGATCAGACCCAGTTGTTTTTGTAATTCATTATTCATGTCTTTTCTTTATGAAATTGCCTTATTGCTTCTGAAAATATAGAATCTAGCTGGCTGAAAAGCCTACTTAGTAATTTTTATTAAAATGGACTCACACAGCACAAAAATACATAATAACTTAAGTATTCCACCTTCTTTAAACCCATAGCTAAAAATTGTATTGCTGGCAGTTAACTAAAACCCATATTAATAATCCCTCTAAAACTCTATATAATATTATTATTTCTCAGATTTATCCATCCTCTCCTATTTTTAAAAATTGCCCTGTGAATTTAAACCATTATGTACTAGACCAGTTAAACAATCCCCGCTTACATATCCATATGTGGGAAATACAGTGGTTGACTATGTATGGCCGTCTTCAGGTTAGAGGTACAGCCAAGTACAAAATGAAAGAAGAACGATTCTGTCCTTATTTAGGTTGTATAGCTCAAGAAGAAACAATAGAACACTTCTTTCTCCAGTGTTCCTTTTCCTCGAAGTTATGGGAATATCTTTGCTAATCTATGGAACTTTAATTGGTTGCAGCATTTAAGTTATTAATTTTGGGTATTTTTCCTTTAAGTCTTTCTAAATTTCATATTAATACTTTACGTATATTTGTAGCTTGCTTAAGATTTTGCTTATGGCAAGAAAGATGTCAGTGGGTCTTATATCAAAAGAAACCTAATTTTGTAAGATATAGTCAATATGTCATCTGTGAGTTAAATAAAGTATATCAAAAAGATATTCAGATATATGACACTGAGAAAGTTAAAAAATGGTGGAAAGGGTTTTCCCATTTGATTAAGTTTAAATGAATAGAATAACACAAAAGGAAAAAGGGGATCTTGATTGCATAAGATTTAAAGTTATAACTGTTTACATAGCTTTATTTTCTCTTTCATTGTTCTAGCCTTTTGTTATATTATCGTTATGGTTTACCTCTGGTTTTGTATTATTATGGTGAATTGTTTTGATGATTGTATTTTGTTATTTGATTGTATTTCAATAAAGAAGAAAATTACCCCTTCTCTTTTCGATAAGTGCCATGGGATCTTTAACATCCACCTGAACTACCACCAATCCAGGCAGATGGGACGGGTTTTAATGTCTCATCCGAAAGACGGCACCTCAGAAGTGCAGCACCCCTCTCATGCTGCACTACAGTGTCAGTACTGGGATATTAACCCAAGTGCCAGATGTGGGAACTGAACCCACAGCCCTCTGATCTCCCGGCCTCAGAGGAGAGTGTGCCACCTATTGAGCCACTGACACTTGCCAAAATAGTCCGGCTAGTAGCTCCTACATCTCCACCTCCACCTTCTGGGTCAGCCATTGTACCAGTCCACCATGCAGCACGGCCCCCTACTGGAGAGTAGGGGGAGTTTCCCTAGAGTCCTGGCCAACATTTCTCATATCAGTAGAACAACTACATGTAACCCTCCCCTCAGGATGCACCTGGAAACAAGCTGTCACTGCTGTTCCTAGTTCAAAGTTACAAATAAATAACTTATAAATATAATTACTCTGATCCATATCAAGCTGTAACCCTCTTATTACAGACTGGGCTGCAACTATACACCATCAGCTGACAGAATGGAGTAATGTTACCCAACATAGAAGGCCTGACAACATACAAGTCACTTCACACTAAAAGCCCTAGGTAAATGATATGAGGTTTGAACTGGCTCCCCGAAGAAATATCTTCAGTGGGTCTTAACTGACAGTTTTGTTTGTTTTAAAACCTTTGATATGAAAATAATACCTTCAGTGGAATCCTGGTTGTTCTAGGATGTAGTTTATTTATCTACCAAAAGACAGTTCAGGATATCCTAGTAAGCCCTTAGGCTTGTTTGTTGTAGGATGCCACCCAAGTTGTCATGCATCCATACAGACTTGTGCTTACTTGCACGTTACAGAGTGTGACACAGAAGCACTACTTGGGCAGAGTAGCGTGGAAGCCTGTATGTTCTGAAATGGGTCTACAGCCTATGGATACCACTTGTGCGTGGATTTACAACTTAACTAAAAAGCTATTGTGCTACAGTGCAAAAGTCACAAAATGCTATTATACCCTTCTGTGGCAGAACAGATTTTTAAATTAGAATGGGAACTCTTGCTACCCTCTCTTTTACTTTATTTACACACACACACACACACACACACACACACACACACACACACACACACACACACACACACACACACCAGGCCCTCCCCCAAATCAAAATCTTCTGTGATTTCATTATTTTAAAAATAGAAACAAACCCCTCACCCGGGTTGGTTTTTAGCAGCTGGTTTCATAAAAATGATAAAAAATAAAACTGAAGATTTATTGAGAAGAAAAAGTAAGAGTTTTTAATGTTTCAAATCAAATATTACACAAAATGAGACATGAAGAATCAGGCACAATTGGGCTATGTTTTCATCTCTGGCTTCTGATGTCATCAGAGGCCTCTTGAACTTCGTTCTTGAGGTCCCTGTGTTGACATCAGAACCCCGAGATGGAAACACAGCCTTGTTGTGCATGGCTGCCAACGTACTATACTATATGTATTATGTAGGTTGATGAAAATGGCCTGTATCTCAACAAAACAAGTAACATGACATGTAAACCTCATCAATCGTAAGTATGTTTGAAGACCATATTGTCAAAACCCTCCACACCCAAGTAAGGCACAGGATGGGTATTCTTTTACAGTGTTTGTGAAGGGCTGTGTTTTTGCTTTGGTGTCCCCAGAGCCATTCATCAACATCTGCCCTCCCTCAAAATTATCAGCAGGAAGGCAACAGAAATGTGAGTAAGATATCACAATATCATTTATGGGTAGGTTATCACAAAATCACAGTCAGAATCTACACTACTTCATTAAGGCCTAAAGTATCATACAGGACCCATGGCAGGTTGTATATGATACACTGGGAACAAAATGTGTTTGCACTGAAGGACAATGTCACAGGGAGTACAGCATAAATTAATGCCAATATATAAATCTGCAGCAGTGCAAGGGGCAGTCAATGTGTGAAATATCAGCTGGCCCAGTGGCGCTGAGGGTTGAGGCTCTGGACGCCACACCTTGCACCACGCCGGCAACCTGGGTTTGGGAACGAGCATGGGCCACCGGGGGTCAGCAGGGGAAGAGAAGGATTGAGCGCCCGACGGCGGCTCTCCTTCTCCGGGGAGGGGGGATCTGCAGGCCTCGATGCAATACCGCCACCTGGGGATGCCCGGGTGGTAGATGCAGGAGGAAGTAGAATGGAGGGGGGGGAGAGCATCAGCCAAGAGCCGGAGTGGAGGGCATGTCTCAGCATGTCCCCGACTAATTGGCTCTCATTACACACCGATGTTCTGGGGGAGGGATGAAAAAAGTGGAAAATGTTCCCCACGTCGGTGCCGGTAGACGGGCTTCGGAGGGCGGTGCTTGGGGGTTCCAGGGGCTCCATGCGCAGGCTGCACACTCACACATGTGTCTGGAGGAGTATTGGGTGGCTCTTTCCCCTGGCCGAGGGTTATCTGGTGGATTTAGGGCTTACAAGCGGAGCACCAATATGTGCGGTCATCTCCTGGAAGGACTCCGAGAGCAGGTCATCACTGAGGCCCCAAAGAGGGGCCGACGTGGGGAAGGTAGGAGTATAAACACATAGTTAAAAAAAATGCACAAAATATCAATTAGATGGCTGACCAACTGGCACCACAATTGACTGCTCACCTTCCCCCCGGCATTTAGAGGACGGTTAGAAATAAATATGATTTATTATAATAAAAATACTATCCTGAGTGACCCAACTGTTGGGCCACCACCTGATGGTGAATCATGTTCCTGTGAGCAATATGGTGCAGAGGTGCCTGCAAACTCATGCATGCATGCGTATTTGATATTTTATGCAATATGAGCGACAAATATTTCTTTAAAGCTGTCACCTGAACACGGTACACTTTCTCAAACGCTAAAACGAGAACTGTAACATAATGAAACTAAGACTGAAAACTATAGCTGTGTCTCCGGGCATACACGGCAAGCACTTCCACCAGTGCAGCAGCAATGCTCCTAGTTCCCCTCAGCAGAAGGGCACACTTTAGGTACTGCCCCAAGCATGCTCAGCATTCTCTTGTTGCCCCTTATCAGAGGGGGACACTCCAAGCACCGCCGTCGGTGCAGCATGTGTTCTCTCTCAGCAGAGGGGGACACTCCAAGCACCGCTGCCAACCCAGCAGGTGCTCTCTCTCAACAGAAGGGGACACGCCAAGCACCACTGCCAACACAGCAGGTGTTCCCTCTCAGCAAAGGGAGACACTCCAAGCACCACCGCCGGTGCAGCATGTATTCTCTCTCAGCAGAGGGGGACACTCCAAGCACTGCCACTGGCACAGCAGGTGTTCTCTCTCAGCAGAGGGGGACACTCTAAGCACTGCTGCCAACACAGCAGGTCCTCTCTCTCAGCAGAGGGAGACACTCCAAGCACCACTGTTGACACAGCAGGTGTTCTTTTCAGCAAAGGGGGACACTCCAAGCACTGCCACTGGTGCAACATGTGTTTTTTCTCAGCAGAGGGGGACACTCCAAGCACCACTGCTGACACAGCAGGTGTTCTGTGTCAACAAATGGGGACACCCCAAGCACTGCTGCTGACACAGCAGGCATTCTCTCTCAGCAGAAGGGGACACTCCAAGCACTGCCACTGGCGCAACATGTGTTCTCTCTCAGCAGAGGGGGACACTCCAAGCACCACTGCCGACGCAGCAGGTGCTCTCTGTCAGCAAGTGGGGACTCTCCAAGCACTGCTGCTGACACAGCAGGTGTTTTCTCTCAGCAAAGGGGACACTCCAAACACTGCTGACAGGACAGCAGATGTTCTCTCTCAGCAGAGGGGGACACTCTAAGCACTGCTGCTGACACTGCAGGTGTTCTCTCTCAGCAGAGCAGGACACTCTAAGCACTGCTGCTGACACAGCAGGTGTTCTCTCTCAGCAGAGGAGGTCACTCTAAGCACTGCTGCTGACACTGCAGGTGTTCTCTCTCAGCAGAGCAGGACACTCTAAGCACTGCTGCTGACACTGCAGGTGTTCTCTCTCAGCAGAGGGGGACACTCTAAGCACTGCTGCCAACACAGCAGGTGTTCTCTCTCAGCAAAGGGGACACTCCAAACACTGCTGACAGGACAGCAGGTGTTCTCTCTCAGCAGAGGGGGACACTCCAAGCACTGCTGCCAACACAGCAGGTGTTCTCTCTCAGCAGAGGGGGACACTCCAAGCACTGCTGCCGACACAGCAGGTGTTCTCTCTCAGCAGAGGGGGACACTCTAAGCACCGCTGCTGACACAGCAGGTGTTCTCTCTCAGCAGAGGGGGACACTCCAAGCACTGCTGCCGACACTGCAGGTGTTCTCTCTCTGCAGAAGAGGACACTCCAAGCACTGCTGCTGACACTGCAGGTGTTCTCTCTCAGCAGAGGGGGACACTCCAAGCACTGCTGCTGACACTGCAGGTGTTCTCTCTCAGCAGAGGGGGACACTCCAAGCACTTCTGCTGGCACAGCAGGTATTTTCCCAGTCCCTGTCAGTCGATGAAGACACTTCAAGCACTGTCCCTGGTGTGGTGGATATTTTCTCAGTCACTTACAGCACAGCTGCCAGCATGGTGGTTATTCTCCCAGTCTCCCTCAGCAGAGGATGACAGTTCCAACACTGCCCCTGGTGTGGTGGTTATTCTCCCAGTCTCCCTCAGCAGAGGATGACACTTCCAACACTGTCCCTGGTGTGGTGGTTATTCTCCCAGTCTCCCTCAGCAGAGGATGACACTTCCAACACTGTCCCTGGTGTGGTGGTTATTCTCCCAGTCTCTCTCAGCAGAGGACGACACTTCCAACACTGTCCCTGGTGTGGTGGTTATTCTCCCAGTCTCCCTCAGCAGAGGAGGACACTTCCAACACTGTCCCTGGTGTGGTGGGCATTCTTTCAGTCCCCCCTCAGACAAGGAGGGTACTTCAAATCCTGCTGCCAGCAAGGCAGGCATTCTCTCTGTCTCCCTCAGCAGTGGAAATTCCTTCAGTCCCCCTCCACAGGGGGCAACATTCCAAGCACTGATGTTGGCGCAGTGAATGTTCTCTCAGTGCCTCCCAGCAAAGGGGACCACTTCAAGCATTGCTGCCAACACACTTCACTCAGTGCTGCCCCATCGCAATCCCCCCAGTAGTTTCAGTTGCACCAGCCCACCCATATGCAAGGCAAATTTTATTTGTTTGGTGACCTTTCCAGATGATCACAATGCCTTTGAAAAATAAAAAAAACAGCATAATAGATTAAACAAAATTAAATATAAAACAAATATAAATCAATGAACAAATTAAGATTTTACTAAACTAAATCAAGCAGGCCTGTGCAAAAAAAAAAAGATTTTAACTGATTTTTGAAGGCCCCCACAGTGCGGACAGATCAAAGTCTGTCAGGAAACTCCAGAGTAAAGGAACAGCATCCCCAAATGCCCTTTCCCGGTGTAACCCCCCTACAAATGGGGTTACTGAAAAGTCTTCCTCGAGCTTACCTAAATGCTCACTGCCAGGCTGGTGTCCATCGTTTTAGCAGTTTAAATGTGATTGCCAGAGAGTGCCTGTATAGCCTCTGTGTACTGTCTCTTTAGGAGCTGCCTGGATTGCAGTCATAAGTAATCTGAGAGGGAGTTCTGTTGAAAGATGCAACTATTTGCTGAAAATCGTTTAGAGTGATAATGATAATGTAGTTTGTCTAACCTGCTTTCTTTGCAGCAAGGACTATTTTGTTTATCTCCACTATCTTGGTCCTGGACTGCGAATTGGACCAATCAGTACTGGTGGGACCTAAAATGGAGCCGGACTACAGGAGCTGTCTGGAGTCAAAATCTGTAGGAATTGTAGTTTTGGGCTTTTTGTGCCTTTTGAACCTGAAGAGGAGCCTTTGTTGTGACTGACAGGAGGATCAGCCAATCGAACCTTTTGGATCTTGGGGAATTTCCCAGACTGCTGCAGCTAGTTTCAGTTTTGAGCTGAGAAGTGAAGAAGTAACAGCTCAAGTGATTTTTGAGCAGCAGTTCTATGTAGATTTGCATGAGAGAACTGTGAAAGGGCTGAGTGTTGGCCTGCCTGTCTGCCTGCTGTCTCTGAGAGGGAAAATAGAGTTTATTCGGACTGAATCTGAGTTGTGAGGACTATTTAAGCCACTGGACTGTGACCAGGCTTTAACCTGAAGAAGACTGAAGATTTGCTGAATGCGATTGGACTGTCAGGATTTCCAGCTGCTTTTGAATCCCCGGTTTGTGTAGAGACTTTGCGATCGTGGCTGGAGAGTGGTTTGCCTGGTACAGTAGAATTTCCTTACATGTAAATGTGCTGTGTATTGAAAGTGGGTCGTGATTTGGTTCCCCACTGTATGAACTGTGTTCTGCTTGCTGGTACCGTAGAATCCTTTACATGTAAATGTGCTGTGTATTGAAAGTGGGTCGTGATTTGGTTCCCCACTGTGTGAACTGTGTTCTGCTTGTTGGAAACTTTAACCAGCCTAATCGGACTGAATCCACGTTTATCTCCATTCGGCCTGGGCCATGCCACGCTGGCCCTGCCAGTCTACCCCACTGCACAGAGAAAGCCACCGAAGAGAGACCTGCCTGGGGATCAGCCCCCTGCTCCACGCTTCAACAGGAACGAAGGCTCGGCGAATCGTGTGGGCCCTGCTTCTCCTGGCACTCCAGATTAACCACCTGCTGTCTCGATTTTCGTCCAGCCTGTGTCCAGTCTTGGGTATCATGAGTAATCATCAGGGTAGCTCCCTGCAACAACAGCCTAATCTAAAAGTGTATCATCTGATTGTTTTGTTGTTTTCTTTTCACAAACTGAGCCCTCTGGCTCCGGATTACAAAAAGTGTGTGTTGTGCAGATGTTTTCTTCCATCACAGGGCCCCAACCAGCTGCAACATTCCTGGCTAGCCCACCATTCTCCATCTGGGTACCCAGAGTGTGTGGTGGTTTATGGACCCTAAAGTGCATGCATAACTGTTTGATTGATAGAGCCTTTAAGCAAATTAATCTTATTACGCCCCTCCCTTGTTCAAGCCCCTTAAATAAATCAGATCTAACTCTTTTTTGCATTTATCCTGACTGTGGTTCCAGTTTGCACAAGAGTACTGTACTACTATTTGCTGTGTGTAACCTTGTTTTACAGGGGGTTCCCAGGGCTGGGCCAGAAGAAAGCCCTGGTGGTAAGTGCAAACAGTGTGGGTACTTGTGTGGTGTTATCAGGGGTATTGTGAAAGTGATTATTGTGTATTGTTCTGGCCACTAGTAAGGAAAGAGAGGGGTTACTGTGTCCCGGAGGGCTGTGCCCAGGTTAGCTTGACCACTACAACCCTGACCTCCGGGTGGAGGCACCCGTTTCAGAACTCAGGCCCCTTAACCTGCTACTAGCCAAGCAGGCAGGGGTATAACCCTTGAGATAGCGCCACCTAGGAGTTACACCTAGATTGCTTAAGACGTGAACAAGGGACTTAGAGCAAGCCTGCATCTGTAGGGCAGAGGGGGTGAGTAGGTGTGTGTAGGTCATCAGGATGTCTTTCGGGTAGCTTAGGCTCGAATAGTGAAGGGCCTTGAATGTTAACAAGCATATCTGGAAGGTGATATGCCACTGAACTGGCAGCCAGTGCAGACTGCGCAACATCGACATGATGTGGTCTCTTTGAGAAGTTTCTGCTGCCAGCCGGGTCACAGCATTCTGGATAAACTGCAGCTGATGCCTCAAGGCTGCATACGACCCTAAACAAAGAGCACCGCAATAATCCAGTCTGGAAGTTACAAAGGCGTGGACTATCATCTCCAAATCAGCTGGCCGCAATAACCCAGTCTGGAAGTTACAAAGGCGTGGACTATCATCTCCAAATCAGCTGGCTGCAATAATCCAGTCTGGAAGTTACAAAGGCGTGGCCTATCATCTCCAAATCAGCTGGCACTAGATGTGGCTTGACCCGGGCAATGTGGCGAAGATGGTAAAAGCCCTTCCTGACTGCCACTGACACCTGCTGTTCAGCTTTCAGTCCAGAATAATGCCCAGATCCTTCACCACAACCATAGCTCAGAGTGCGTAACCATTAAAGAGCTAGTGGAGCCAAAACAGGCAGACAGGAAAATACAAATTTTAAGTAGTCAGTTGTAAATTTTCTATTTCTGAAGTGTTTGTCTTTCTCCTTTTGCTGATCAGAATGTCTTCTACATGATAATATTGTGCTGGATGTGTGGATCAGCTCTTAACCTTGCAGCTGAAATAGCTGTCTCTACTGCCTCACACTACATCATCCGCATTGTGATCTCACTGATAGTGACATCACAGGAGAATGACCTGGCAGTCACTTATTTGCTGTTCTTAAGTAGCAGTGATGTCACAGTCAGTGAGGTCACAATGCTGATGATGTAGTGTGGGGGCAGTAGAGCTAGATATGTCACCTGCCAAGCTAAGAGCTGTTCCACACATCGCACCTGCTAACATCAGGTAAACAATCTTCTACGTAAACAAAGGGAAAAGAAAAAGTACCTCAGATATATAAGGTAATGGTTGGCTGCTTTTAAAATCTAACATTAGTTTTAGGCAGTACACTAGCTCTTTAAATGATGGCATAGGAAGGTCACCACTCCTTATTGCTGACCCATGCCAGCCTGGATTGATAATCTCATAATCTCTTTTTTACCTGGGCTGAGACTGGAAAAGTATGAGGCCATCCAGCTGTTGATTTCTTTTGGGCACCATCCCAACACTGAGACTGCATTGGACCCATCAGGAGTGCAAGACAGGTAGAGCTGAGTGTCATCTGTGTGATAGTGATAACTTAACCCCATGCTGCCTGATGATCTCACACATTAGCAACATGTACACAGCAAAAAATACAGGTGTCCAGATTGAGCCTTGTGGAACCCCACAGGTGACCACAGTCCCTGCAGAGATTAAATTACCCAGAGCTACCTGCTGTGATTGTCCAGTAATGTAGGACTCAATCCAACACAAAACAATGCTAGTGAGTCCTATGTAGTTCCTCAGGTGATCCAACAAGACAGGATAGTCTACCATGTCAAATGTTGACATGAGATCCAAAAGGACCATGATGGAGCAACGACCTTGGCCTCTTCCCATGAGGAGATCATGAAACACTCAGACTAATGCAGTCTCAGTGCTGTGGCAAGGTCTAACGTCTGATGGGAGAGACTTGTAGATGCTGAAAAGTTTCAGGAGCGTGGAGAGCTGTGCAGCAACTACTGTCTCAATCACCTTCTCCCCCAAAAATAGAAGGTTTGAGAAAGGCCAATAATTCACCAGACTGTCAGGGTTCAGAGATTTTTTTTCAAGAGGTGCTTCACCAGTGCCCTTTTCAAGGATGATGGGAAAACAGTATTCCTCAAGGAACATCTGGCAATCTCAGTAAATACTAGCCCTAGGTATCCCTTGATGCCAATAAACAGTCAAAGTAGGCCCAGGGTCCAGTGTACCAAGCCCAATGTAACCCCCCTTCCCACGTGGTGGGTGTGCTTATGGTACCCCTTGTCATCGAGGCACAGGACAGGAAGCATAGAAAGACCTGGATCAGGTATAAAATTTACAAGTAGCATTTTATTTTTTTCCAATAACAGTAAAGAATAAAATTGTTCAGTATAACTATTTACAATGGCAGTACAAACACAGAAAACAAAGTCCTTCATCTGAGGATATCTCTAATTCCAAGTTTCAGTCTTGCTCTCTCTCTAGCAAAGGTATTTATGCTCTTTTTATAAGTCTTTGCCTGGGAACTCGTTAAGGAGACATCCTGTTTTTCAGAAAATGTTCTTGTCATCTTTCTTCATTGCAGGTGCAACAAAACAGTACATGGGGCCGGATTTCCAAATGTCAGATGCAAGCTGTGACAATGGTAGCCTGCTCTGACAACCCCTGCATCAGGAACCCTGTGCCCAATTCAGTATTGGACAGGGTCCCTCAGCCTGCGTCCTGTGGCTTGTGGCATCAGTGGTTTTGCTACAGAGACACAGAGCAACCACTGGGTACGCAACAAGCCATGGAGCAGTTGGGAGGTACGAATGTAGTGGGGCCCACCCCCAGCCCTGATCCACCAGTACCTGTCATAATTTAACAGTAAGTAATTCCGTGGTGATCCAGCAGGCACCCTCAGCCCCGATCCCCAAACTAATCAAATAATATCTCAGCCCCCCCCCCAGCCCTGATCCCTGATCCTCAAATTTCCATGTATTAAAGTTAATCATAACATTTTCTGGTTTCTAAGTCCTTGTTAATTACAGTAGCCCTGGTTGTTTACTGCTTCCCAATCCCCACCTGGCAGTGCCAGACCATCCTACTCCCCCACCATACCCAACGACTGGCATAGCTTTCATAACTATTCACTGTGGCAGCCTCCAAATGAGCTCTGCATGAGCATGTACAGTAAATAGTATCCAGTGAGTGACAGCTGCTGTCATTCACTGAGGCGTGTCTGTATGTGCTCATACAGAATCCAAGTCTGTGGCTGGCCAAGCAGCGTGAGAGGTGGCTGTGCCTGTCCCTGGCAGGGTGCGGGTAGGGGGGAGCGGGTTGGTCTTGCACTGCCAGGTGAGTGGGCCACTAGACCACCAGGGCTACTGTAATTAACAAGGACTTAGGAAATATAAAAAGATATGATTAATACACAGAAATTCAGGGATTGGGGATCAGGGCACGGGACTGGGGGGACAGACATATTTCATTAGTTTGGGGATCAGAGCTGGGGGGCTGCCCACTGGATCACCAGGGCATTACTTAATGTTAATTCATGACAGGTACTGGTGGATCGGGGCTGGGGGGGATGATACAGAGATGCACAGTTGGCAACCCTCCCAAAGGGTGTTTAAGTACCGTTACACCTGCTTTTTGATGGTCTAATGGTACTTAGACCAGTGACCTCTATGAGGATTCTCTGAATAGGGATTTAGGGGATGTGTCAGCCGCGTCTGCCGCAACTCCCCTAGCACCATGCTGCAGCAATTTCTGTGGTGCAAGTCTGGTGCAACCACCCACTGACATAAGCAGCCTACTGTTCACCACAGGCTGCTTTGCTGAACAGCTCCTGGCTGCATCTTTGGATGCAAATTGCTAGTTGCGGCACAACTGTTTGCTGCAAGCACCTTGCGTCCAACATTGGACTCTAAAAATCTGTCCCACGGTGTCCAAGAACTGACCTCCTGTTGACAGCTCTGCAAAAGAACTAGTGTTACATTCCAGGTTAACCCCCCCAAGTTCCAGATAGGTTTTTGCAATCATTCAGCAATATAACTATATTCATTTTCAAACCAAGGTATCCCATTTTCATAGAAAGATTCACACTTATTTGATAACTTTAGATACGCAGGGGGGAAGAAAAGATAGAAACAGCAAGTGAAGGCAGAGAAAAATTTGACTGTGCAGTTAAGCAAGAGACAGAAAAGAACAGGATAGAACAGATCCTTGAGTTTAGTTCTTTCTATATAACAAATGGGACAGGGTCTTATTCAACCCTGTCACACCCCTTTAATGGCTATTTTTGGCTTCATTAATTAGCCATTCTGGCCTCCGCCCACTGGTGGGGACTCCATGGGTCAGAGGTCACCAAAGGTGAATGGGACATAAATTGCAGGGTTGGCACAATTAATGGCAATAGTGTGGGAGTAGGTGTGGTTGCCTGCTTCCTGCATGAAGAGATTCGGTTCTGGGTGGTTGGGCATATGAGAGGCGGTGGTCTGACATTTTTTTTTTTTTTTTAACTGTTGACTTTTCCATTAGCAGATTATATCCTCTCACCACTAGAGGGCTATAGCTATATCTCTATCTCTTTATCTAGTACATAAGCCGTGTGGGCTCTCTCTACCTTTCTCTTGCCTCTCCTCCTCCTCCTCCTTGCCCTGGCCCCCTTCTTCTCTCTCCCTGGTCCTAGCCACTCCCACCCACCCTACCCCGCCACCCTTTACTCTGGTTTCCACTGCTACTCCAAGGGAACTCTCCACTTCCACTTGAGACTTGTGTTTGGTGCACGTTTGGATATTCCTGGTTACTTAACCCGACCACTACTCTCAACAAGTGCGGCCACCTCTACACTATACCACCTTGCAGTCCATATGGGACACCGCCTGGAACCTTGCAACTTCTACTCCAGGAAACAACAATCAAAACTATCTCTCAAAGGCTAGACTCTGCTTCTTAAAACTCCTACTCCTCCTCCTTCTCTCATCTCAGGCAGTCAATCCCAATCCTGGCCCTAGAGCTTAGGGCCACACACAAACTCCAGGTGCCCTTATCCTTGCAACCATTAATATCTGCAGCCTACTACCAAAGGTGGATGCATTCCAAGCCTTCATATGCCAACACAACCCTGACATCCTTGCTGTGGTGGAAACTTGGCTGACACCTAAAGTTCCTGACTCAGCAGTAACAATACAGGGCTACAATGTCCACAGGCTGGACCAGGTATCCAAAAAAGGCGGTGGTTGCGCAATTTATATGAAAGACTCCCTGTCTTGGCACCCTGTAGCAACTCCATCACTTTCTGTCTCAGCCCAGATTCTGCCAATAAAAATCATCCTAGGTCCCAACCATAAAGCCCTGACTATTGTCTCCGTATACATCCCGCCCAGGAACCCTAAACATGGATTCAACGATGTCCTAAACTTTATCAACTCTCATTCTCCCGAAGCTGAACTTATTCTACTAGGGATTTCAACATAAACTGGTTAGCATCAAGTGCCAGTGCCTATAAAGACTCTATCTCAGCTGCTAACCTCACTTAAATGGTAAACTCCCCTATTAGGATTAACTAAAGACTGGCACCAGTACCCTCTTGGATTGGGTCCTCACCACTCACCCCACAATGATTTCTCGTATGACCATTCTCCAAGACTCACTCAGTGACCACTCCCCAGTCATGTGTGCATGGTCTAACAAATTCCTTAAGTCCCCTCCCAAAATTATCGCTAGCAGAGGCCTTCCTCGTGGAAAACTTCCACATCTCAAACAACACCTGCTTCTACAAGACTGGCTACCCATCTATGAAGCAACAGATGTTAACTTGGTTCTTGATCACTTCATCTCAATTTTCAGCAAAGCCTGCGACCTCTTTGACCCCTGCTAAAAGGCACAAAACAAAATCTCTCTCTCTCTCTAACCCATGGGTCACCGCGGCTCTTCTCTCACAGCTGAAACTAAGGGATCACCTATGGGCAGTTGCCAGGACCACTGGCAAACAACTGGACATCCAAAATTACAAACAAGCACGAAATGCCTGCACAAAAGCCATATGGCTAATGAAATCCACCTATTACAAAGACTCTCTCACCAATAAATGGGGAAATGGTCATGCTTTCTGGGACAATATCAAGGATGTCATAGGGAAGCAGCCAAAAACCTCTCCGGCCATGTTAATGGTTGATGGATCCTCAACCCTTGACCCCAAGGTGATCGCAAACATCTTTAACATGGCTTTTTCAGACCTTAGTGCTGTTCTACCCATGACTTTTCAAAACAGGGCCTACTCCCCAAATACCTCAGCCCTCAGTCTAACCATCCCTCTTCTACTTCAGGAAGGTAAGGCTGAATGAAGCTCTACGTATATTACTGCAGCTATCTCTAAATCTAGATCTAGTAGCGACACCCTGGACCTTAAGCTTCTGTTGCTCACCCTCGATGAGGTAATTCATCCATTAACAAAAATCCTAAACCTCTCTCTCAGCTGTGGAAAATTCCTGGACCTATGGAAAGCAGCCACCATGATACCTGTCCATAAAAGTGGGGACAAGACGATTCACTCAAATTATCGCCCTATCTCCATACTGCCCCCACTCTCTAAGGCCCTTGAGTGCATCATGGCTGATCAACTTACCAACCACTTGGATAAATACAATATACCTTGTCCACAGCAACATGGCTTCCGGAAAGGTCGTAGCACCACCACAGCCCTTCTTGAGTTCACTGGAGCTTTGCACAAATCCCTTGACAACGGCCTTCTCACAGGGGCCGTTTTCGCCGACCTCTCCAAGGCCTTCGATACAGTACACCATGGACTACTAATACACCAACTACTGAATGCTGGGCTATCACCTGACTCTTCTCTCTGGTTTAAAAGCTACTTAGAAAACCGGTCACAGAGAGTAAAAATTGCGGATGCTATTTCTAACACCCTGCCTGTTCGCTCGGGTGTCCCACAGGGATCCATGCTGGGACCCCTCCTTTTTAGCCTTTTCTTAAACTCCCTCCCTTACCACTGCTCTGAGCAGATCAAACTATATGCCGATGATGCTGTTGTATTCTCCACTCACAAAGATCCTGTAACTCTTCAACATAACCTTCAACTTGGTTTCAGTTCTGTAGAGACATGGTTTCTTAATCATAAACTGGTCCTCAATGACAAGAAAACCAAATCTATGCTCTTCTGCAGCTCTCATAACCCACACAAGTTACACCACATGGCTATCTCCACCACCCAGGGAACACTCTAGATCAGGTGGGGTCCTTCAAATACTTAGGATACAGCTTGACCCTAATCTCTCTATGGACTTCATGTAGATAATGTAGCTAGAGCTGCTAATACACTGCTTGGTCTCCTCTACAAACACAGACCACACTCACATGGAAGCTTTGACAGTTGCAGTCCTGAGCTCTGTGATCTCTGTAATAGACTATGGTCTCATCATTTATGGCTCAGCCACAACCACAACCCTTAGATGCCTCTCAACTGCCTTAAATAAAGCATGTCGGCTCATCACTGGTGCTCACAGTCTCACCCACACATGTGACCTGTATACTCAGACTGGCTGGCTCCAACTATCAAACCACATAACGTTTCTCACCTGCTCCATGGTGAAAAAATCTACCTTGGCCTTGCACCTTCTGGGGTCTCAACTCTGTTACAACACCGATTAACAAATGGTGCCTTAGGAGATCCACTTCAGCTACTGAAAGTCCCCACTGCTCACACCCTCACAGGGACAATGCTCTTTTGTATTGATCGCCACTCTGGTTCAATGGCCTCAGCCCAACCATCTCCTCTGCCCCAACTATTGGTATATTTAAAACTAGGCTCTGGGACTATCTCACTACCAGCAGCTCCTGTGACTGCCCAACTTAACCTTGTTTCTCCACTTCCCTTTCTGCTCTAGTTGTCCCCCCTCCCCTCCCCTCCTCACTGGATTCTACTCTCACATCTTGGTATACCCAATGCTGCACTTTTCACCCTCTCACCACCCTTCCTACATTCCTTCTCACCCCCTACCCTCTTCCCTCTCCCTATGACTCTGGCACTTTTTATCTGTTGTCTGTTTTCTCTGACACATGCCGCTGGCTGCCTTGTTACAATGCTACCCTTGAACTGTATTAATCTGTACTCTGTTTGCAATGTCCACATTGTTGTAATGACTGTCTTGATGTTCCCCATAGTTTGTATTTTTCTAACGTGTAACCTTTGTAAAAGAGCCATGGCTCAAAGGTATTTGTAATCCTAGACTTGATAAATAAATAAATAAACAAATAAATAAATAATGTCGGCCATGTTTCAGTGTTTTGTGATGGCTCTGTGGGTGATGCTAGGGAGACCCGCTATCCCTCCAGTAAGGCCTATCTGGATCTCTGGCAGGAGCGGATTGATCAGCAACTTGGAGGAAGGCAGCCTTGAACCTGTGGCTACCCAAGTCAGAGTGAGGTTGGAGTACAAGATCGGAGCAGAATGGAGCCCAGGGAGATTCAAAGGGTGCTGGGCTTGGAGCGTAACTGCCATCCCAGTTGTGGCAGCTCCAAGGGGACTGGTGAGACAAGTCTGTGGCCAGTGCGAGAAGGAGGGAGCATCCTGAGTAGAAGGGACCACCAATTGTGGCTAGAGGTGGGGACGTTCTGCTCCGTAAAATTAAGGGGGAAGTTGTTTGCCTGTACTGGGAGTTTGAAGTGCACAAGAAGAAGAGAGGGTAATGTAAGGGCCCTGAACTTAGATGGCTTCCTTCAACCTGCCATCTCGAACATTCGCAAAGCATCAGTGAAAGTAGAGCCAGAAGGATGGAAAGAGGTAGCCCTGATATGAGCTGGCTATTTCTCTTGCTTCTCTAGACTGGGAGAGCTTGAAGTGAGAGTAAAATGTTTGGAACTTAGTTGCTGCCTTGTAGTTGGGGTCACCTGGCCCCTGGGATTTAAAAAAGCTGCTGCCTAAAACCCAAAAGTGGCCACCCAGCCCAGGGAAGAATGTGTGTCTTTGGTGGTGGTCGGCTTCCCCTTTACTCCAATGGGACCCCAGGTCTGGAGGACTGTAACTGTACTGTTATGGGCTTGCCCAAGTTATCAATTAAAATTAGATGCCTTGTTTGACTTTAGTTCTGTTGTGGACCTTCTGTTCTTTGAACAGTTCTGCTGTTTAACTTGAAAAGTTCCCTTGCAGCCCAGCACCAGAGAAGGCACATCGCTAGCAGCAAAGGATCCATCAATGTAGGCAGGTCCTGGAAAGGATGATCAAAAATGAATCAGTCCGTGTTTCTGCTCCTGTGAGCAACCCTCCCCAATTTCAGCATCAGGCTTACCCCTAGACGTGGGGATGGGGGGGGGGCTTATACTAAGATCACCCAAACCATCTCCTCTTCTACAATTGGATGAAACTCAGCCCAAGACGACAGACAGTCATTGCGCCTCCCTCTTTGGATATCACTGGCCCATGACAAGAAACTTAAAGTGATCCCAGCCCAAATAGAGGACACTCTGATATGTAAGAAATGTCTCGGCTCTTCACACTATGTGCTGGAAAAGCTCCTTCAAACCACAGATAGGATGGATTTATCAATCTGTCTACATTGTGAAAACGTGGAGCTGGATAATTTTTGCTTGCAGCAATCAGCATAAAAAGGTTTAACTACCCAAACCCCTTTCAGATTTAAAATAAAGTTAAACCAATGAACACCAAGCTTGCTCAGTTGTAACTCTACATGCTGTAAGGGACAGATTAGGTAAAACCTTTTGTATTCCAGAGCTCTCAGGATCTTTGCCCCTTGGCTAGTACATTTACATTCCTCCTCCAACTGTTTTTTCTACTTCTGTGTTGTTAGAACCGGCTTTTCAACTGGAAGAGAAGATTAATGCTCTCCTCAATTTGTATTAGTTTACTGAATCTGTTCACTTGATTGAAATAATAGTAAAAAAAAACAATAGAACAAGCACTGCACCCCAGTGTGAAGTGTCAGGTAACACCTGTGAACCAGAAATCCTACACTCATAAATAACCAAGCTGTCACCTAAGGGCGATGAGAACCATAGCTTCCTGGGAACTGCCTACCAACAAGTTCTAACACATTCTGTTTGAGAGCTCCCATGCCCACAATCATGCTTCCACCAAATAAAGAGGAATTTAGCAAAAACTGCTGTATTCTTGTCAGGTGTTCCTTCTATTCCACCGTTAAAAGTCTTGAGCAGAAAGTTTGGGGTTTTGCCCATTTTTCTTTAACCCCCTCCATCTTTAGGGCTGTCTAGACAAGAATGGGGAACAGGTGGCAGCCTCTACAACTGGCAAAAATGCCAGTCCATGGCTACACACTGAATCCCACCCACCAACACCCCACTGTGGACGGATGGCCACACATTGCCCTGGGTGTAGCCCAGGTGCCATGTGCCGTTGGGCTATTACCCCTGCCTGATGACTACTATACAGATTGAAGGGCCCGGGTTCCATTCTGATGACAACTGGGGATTCTTTAACAAACATTTTAACAAACAGCACAGTGCCTCCACCCAGAGTAAAATAATAGTGGGCCAGGTGTTTGCGTAGCACAACCCCCTGGGATGCTGTACCTACCCACCTCCCCTTCCAGTCACTTCACACACAGAATACAACTCTGATTTGCAGTACTGTAAACTGCATATAAGTAAGGACTGTAGCTAAAAATAATATACTCATGACCACTTTCAACAGTAACAACCAAATTCTTTTATTACTGCAGCAGAGGAGAAATTGGATAACAGAAGATAGGTGCAATTTCAAGATACAGCAGGTTCAACAATAATACCCAGCCCCCTAACACATTAGCCCTCCTCCCCACTGGTACTAGTGCTCCCCTTAAGTCTATTTGGGTACCCAAACTGGCGCAGACCTGTATGTTGCCGTGGACTGGCCAGCACTGGGGCCCTTGATGTACTGTTAGAGCTTAATAAACAGCTTCACAGTTGCAGACAACTTGAAACCAGGTTCCCCTGACTAAGGCAAGCCCTGTGTTACTTAAGGTTCTGTAGACATTGATTCTCAGGTTCTGCGCAGTGGGCTTGAGGGAGAAGATCAATGGTGCTGTGGGGCAGCAGAGCAAAGGGACAACCGAAAGGTCAGGATGAAGTGGCAGGATCTGGCAGCTTTTCACTGTTTGATATGCTTGCAGAGTCCAGCAGCTTGTCACCTTTGCCTGTGTGCAGGCTGGAGAATAGGATCCCAGCGCAAGGCTTCTTGGTCCAGAGGTAAGCCCAGACCCAGTAGTGACCCCACGATCAAGCTCCCCAAATAGGTCTAGAGTGCCCTAGCACTCAAGCATATGCCCATGGCTACCTGCATCCCAATCCGCACCACTCGGTAGGGGTTAGCAGTTTCCCTACCTGGCTCCAAGTGGTGGCTGTGCAGCTTGCAGTCTCTGGCCCAGGTATTCAAAAGGGTTGCGTATGGTGCAACAGTGTTGTGCCATCGCAATACTGACTAGTGCCAATATTCAAAGGGAAAAGTGCACAGCACAAATCCCGATGTACCAGAGCACATCAGTAATGGGCGTGCAGGTGTGGGGGGGGGGCGTGCCCATGCATACCCTGCACAGCCCACTATTCAGCCTGGGATGTGCAGAGCCATGCATGCGCAACCCCTACCTGCGCCAGCACAAAGTTGATCCCAAAAAAAAAAAAAAATAACGGATGGCCACCCACAGGTGAGCTGCTGCATTGCAGGGAGCAACACTGCAGCTGCCATCTGTGGGTGGCCACCCGAGCTCCGGCTGCACCTGGTGGTGCCCTCCCATGCCCAATCGCGGGCCTTTGTAATAAAAAGCAGATGTTTGTCCAATAGCCCTGGTGGTCCAGTGGACCTCTGTCTGCCCAATCATGGGCATTTGTAATAAAATGCGAAGTTCGTCCAATATTCCTGGTGATCCAGTGGACCACTGTCTGCCCGATCGTGGGTATTTGTAATAAAAAGCAGAAGTTCATACAATATCCCTGGTGGTCCAGTGGACTGCTGGCTGCCCGATAACAGGCATTTGTAATAAAACAAATTAATTCATCCAATATCCCTGGTGGTCTAGCTGCAATTTCCACCCCACCCGCCCACTGAGTTTTTATTACAAATGCCCATAATTGGTTGACAGCGTCCACTGGACCACCAGGGATATTGGACAAATTAATTATTTTTAATACAAGTGCCCGTGATTGGGCTGTGGAGCACATTGCCAGCTGCAGGGGTCATCGGTCCCCAACGGCTGCTGCCTGGCAGGGCGCCAGGTGCAAGTCATCAGGGATTGGCGCACCTGCATGCAAATGGGGCCATAATGACATGCAAATTGCCCCATTTCTGCCTTGCATACATTACGACCCCATTTGCATGTCAAGTTTTGAATATCGCAGTTGCTGCGCCTTGTGCAATGGAACTTGCGCTAGTGCATCCCCATGCTCCACTCTGGCCACTTGCGCTGGCGCAGTGCCACTGCACCATGCACACTGCAGGTGGCCAGGGTGCGATATTCAACGATGCTGTGCCATGGCACAACTCCATTGAATATCGGCCAGTCCATGCCCCTGCACAGCCAAGTTGAGCTGCGCCCAAGCTTGTGCCACAGCCTGGCGCAGTTTGAATATCTGGGCCTCTGTCTTCTGCCTGAACTGGTATTGTCAACTCCATGGTGCAGCAAGGGTTCCTCTGAATTCCGCCTGGCCAGAAGCTACTGGCTAGCAGCATACAATCTCTTGAGTGGCATTCTTTCTTTACACAGCTGGTTTTCAGCAATGCAGGCAGGTCCCTTAACACTGGATACCTGCAGACCTCTTCCACAATTTCTTCAACTTCAGACCAGGGGCCAGCTTCAGCCTCTGGCACATGCACTTCCAAACAATCCATCCAGCAAGCTCAGGGTTCCTCAAGCTGCTGCAGGCTTGCTGCAAACACTGACTCTCCAAACAGAAGAAGACCTTTGCCAAATTCCTCAGGTGTTTAATTGAAAAACCCTAGGCCGATTTCCAAATGTTCTCAACACACAGAGAATGAGCCCCCTTGACTCAATGAGAGCCCAAGCCAGACTGCTCCAAACTCAAAAAGTCCCTGGGGTTTCACACAGAAGATCTCAGCCTCTGATTGGCCAAAACATCCTGTCTGTCACGGAAATTATGAAACATTAGCTCACTTCGATTATCAATTGGTTATCAGTTCTGGACAGCTAGAATAGCATTCACACCTCTCCCAGCAGTCATTTCAATTATCTTTGGATGCCTAAGTCCTTGATAGGCTGGCATGGGTGGGTGGGGGAGTCAAAGGAGCAAAGATGACTGCTTAACACACAGTTCCCTGCAGTTTATATAGCAGTCCCCTAATTAAAGTTTTAGTGTCACTAAAATACACAGTCTTTACACTTATTTGCCCCACAGTCCAGCAGCAGCCTTTTCCCACTCTCCTCTGACTGCAGAATTATAATTTAAGTCACTTTAGTTTGCCTGTTGCTAGTTCCAGTGTACGCAACCCCCCAGGCAGCCAAGCAGCACATTAATATTAATACAGCCCTCATTAAATCTGGTTCAAGGTCAGTTGGCATTCATCTGTATCCCCCTCCCCCGGGTCGTGCCTGAAAATAGGCAGGATGTGTCTAGTGCACTTACCCGGTCAACAAAAGCTAAAAAAAAAAAAATATGCTGATTTTCTTCCCATTCTGCAGCCCCTCTGGCTCTCTTTAAATAAACAACCCAGACACTTTTGGGGTGCCTCCTCCGTGTGTCCGAGCCCCCGACTAACTTAACCTGTGGGTGGAGACCACTGGAGAGGCAACTGTTTAGCTGCAGGAGTGGTGAGAAAACACCCAGGTGTTTAGTGCACATGTGCAGACCCCACTGCACATTTAAAGTGCAAGGAACTATGTGGTGATCCCGTGACTGGCTCCTCCGCCCCCCCCATGGTCAAACAACAACAGGAGCTGGACGGAGAACCCAAGACCAACACAGGACCTGGACTGGGGCAAAAGAGTGATGGGAGGAATGGGACATAACCCCAGGGGTAACAAGGTAAACCCCACCCATTGGGGAGTTTAGATGGGCATAAGAAATGAGCTCCTTGCAGGACTACTGTTACATGGGTTAGTGAATATAGACACCATGGAAATAAGAGTTTCCTCTCCAGGAGACCTTAACCTACACTGAAAATTAAACATTAGCCAAAATACCTAATGCAGTCCAATGGACTCCAGGATAAGAGGCAGGACAGATTTGTTTCAGACAGATTATTCCAGAGAAGCTAGAGTTCTTTGATTGGGTCACAAAGGCAGCTGATAAGCCAAGCAGTCAACAAACTACATTTGGACTTTAGTAAGATGTTTCACTTTGTGCACTACAGGAGACTTAGGAAAACTCTGAGAGATCTGGAGATGGATGACCAGTTATCTAGATGGATGAACAACTGGCCTGGTGGAAAAACTCTGAGGGTAGCTGACAATGGGAAATACTCAAGGTTAGAGAGGCCACTAGTGGGGTACCACAGGGGTCAGTCCTGGGGCTGGTACTTTTCAAAATATTTATCTGCAATCTAGAGGAGAGAATCCAGGGTGAAACTGATCTATTTGCAGTTGCCAAAAAAGGGTAAGGTCATGCATATTGGCAAAAGAAATCCAAAACCAATGTATTAGCGGGGGTGAGGGTGGAGCAGTCAAGGAAAGGGACCTGGGGAACATTACTAGTGACAGGCTGAAGTGATGCCTAATCCTGAAGGCTGCAGGGAAAGAAATAGAATGTTGGGGCGCACACGGAGAGGGCTTGCTAGCAGAAAGAAGGAGGTGATTCTGCCGTCACCTAGAGTACTGTGCAATGTTCTGGAGCCCGCACTTGAAGGACCTTTTGAAAGCCGGTCAGAGCAGGATCAACAAAAATGTTCCTGGACAACAGAGGAAGACAGAGGAGGAGGAGAGGCTGGAGATTGCCCATACACACATATATAGACTAGAGGGAGGGTAAGCTGCAGTCGAGAGAAGGAGAATGGTGGCTAGGGAGGGTGTGTTGTAATATAGTTAGGGCCATATTAGATTAGCTCTGGTCCAGCATTTGGTTGTGAGCAGATGCAGGCAGGTACTGGACTGACTTCATGGGAAGTTGGGCCTTTTTCTGGCATCAACATCTATGTTTCAAGCAGTGTGATTGTCTGAAGAGGATTAGGATCCATGGGTAAATCTCATCACGACACGGTCTGCAATCTTGCATGTTCTTGCATTCTGTTCAGCTTTCCTTTTCTGAGAGATAAAAGGATATTGGGCACTTACTATACTCTTCCAGCATACTATTATCCAGAGAGAAGGTCGTGGGTGGAGAAAAAACAGAAGGATAGTGGTGCAGAAAGAACCTCTTCCCTGCAGGTCTGTGCTTACGCATGTCCTCTGAAGCCGCCATTTTTTATTACAGTTGGCCAATGTGAGGTTTGAACTTCTCCTAAACTTTAAAGTGGTGTTACACAAACTGTGTGTGACCAGCTGGCCTCTATGACTTAATGTTAATTCTGTGCCACTGAAAATAAACTGGCCAACTTCATTACGGACATCGGATCCATCTCCCCCAAACTCTTTCTCAGGCTCATTGCCCTCCACCATAGCACATCATGCCTCACCATCACTACCAAACGAGAGAGTGCCCATAAAATGATTCATGCTGTTTTCACCTATGAGGACATTGTCTATGAAGCAGTAACACAACTTTCCTCCCAAAAAAACTGCATTCCCATTACCATGATTTCTGCTGTTTTGTCCTAAACTGCCCCTCTCCTTCCCCTCACTTTACACACCACTGTAAGATGTACTCCATCCTGGGATGGCCTTCCATGCCCCACAAATAAGAGATGAGGCTTAAAAAAGTCAGGGACAAATTTATCACAATCTCAAATCTCAAGAAGCTGTTACAATATATTGCTTATAGTTTTAAGCAGAACACATACCCCCCAGCACCCTACCCCCAAAGCAAATCTCCATGATTAAATTTTAATCCCCCCCCCAAATAATTTATCATTTGCCTGCTGTAACATTTTTAGAATGGCACTGCACCGCTGACTGTATTAAATGCTACAGTGAGCACTACGGTATCACACTGAGAATGCAAAATGGCACCACACAGCTCCAGAGGTGTTTACACTACTGCCCCCAGACTAGATTAAATATTACAGTAGGCAAGTGATGAAACAAACAAAAAAATATTTGTTGGGCTTAAAAGCCTAATGGGGGGGGGGTTGCTTTGGGAGTGTGATGCTGGGGGTACTGGTATTCTCCTTTAAAATGCATACTGGAAAGGAAGACTAGACAGTCAAACTAAAGTCTGCCATTATTTTCTGTTTCATATCTCTAATCTTCAGTGACAGAAATGCCAATCTTCGGAGGGACAGAATAAAGTTTTGAGGCACAGAAAGAGAAGCCCCTGAAAATCAGCAGTGGTAGCTTCAGGAATTAAGCATGGTTGGGAAACAGGGTACAGAGAACTTGTGACTGGGTGTGAAGGTGTCATTCCAATCTAGGCTGTACTGGAAGCTGTGTGCCAGTATCACTGCAAGGGGCACAGCTTTGGCATAACAGATTTTCACCGGGGAATATGCGCTGTCTAACCCCGGCGTGGAGGCACAACTTGAAACCCGGGGCTGCTTGAAAGTTGAGATGCACGACTTCACATGTGCAGCTGAGGCTGTTGATAACAGCATTTTAACGTGTAGCCTGACACCTAGTGGCTATAGAAGTAATTTTGTTATTATAAGTATTAGACGATCATGTACCTACAAGAGCCAAGTCGTGAATCTGGGATCTTCGCATCTGTGGAGCAGTGCTCTAAGTCGGAAGAAGAAGCAGCTCCATTAATTCTGACAGAAAGAGACCCTTTTATACTCTGCCTAAGAATGGAAGAACCACAAAGGGTTGTGAGATTCTGAAAGGCTTTAATAAGGCATGAAAAATATTATTGTAGAATACAAATATTCACTGTACATAAATTTTCACTATGCTCACTAAAGTGCTCAGTAGCATGCAAATAACATTATGCTAATTAGCACTTTTTCCATTAAGGTGAATGGAAGACTTTTAGTTTAGAGTGAAAATAAATTTACACAAATATGGCCACTTTGTGGCTAGTGTTAAATATAATTGATGCATTCTTTTTCTATTCTACAGTAATAATTAACTGAGTCTTAGTAGTACTGTGAGAACCTTTTAGTTATTTATTTGAAGAACAAAAACAGTTTAAAACATAATTTCCACCTATAAACTAGTGTCAGGTATAGAGAGTGATGAGTAAAAAGAGCCTAGAGTTGTACTAAATATGCAGAGTGCCATTTTAATAATTTGTACCCCCTGTGTAATACCTTTCTGAGAATGACTACTTAATACAGACTTGGCTCATTGAGGTCTATTCTGTACTGTCAGCCTTCTCACTTGGTCTTTTTATCACCCCCACTATCTTTCTGGATGAAGACTTACTGAGAAAAGAACATGTCAATCTTGGAGAAAAGGATGTGAGGGGAAGATGATCTCAGCTTTCTGCATGCTCAAAGGTATCGACAAGCTCAAACAGGCAGATGTTTGCTCTCTTGTCCTCTCTGGCAGAATGCTGGGACATGCCCTAAATTCAAGGGCTTCACTTTCTTTCTTCCTGGAGAGCGGGGACCCTGGGAACAGCCTACCAGCCCTGATGGTGCACATAAAAACAGCACAGGCTTTCAAGGGTGCCGTTCAAAAACCCCGACCACACGTGTGCACAGTCAAAAACCATGCAGACACAACACCGTGCATGGTCTTGGAGTTTGTTTGTAGAATCTAGCACAGTTTCTGACCATGAAAGATTACACTGACCACGTGGTGCCTTTTTTTTTTGCTCACACGGTTTCTGGTCGCAGGGTTTTCACATGATGCCGGCTTTCAAGATAAGTCTGGACAAATTTCTGCTTACCAAGGGAATTACTGAGTAACAGAGTGGGTAGGGAACCCCTATCAACTAGTACACAGTTGCACAGCATACTTACTTATCCATACTTATGAAGGGTGTGGGGGGGCATGGTGTACCAAGAGTCCCTTCTGACCTTAGATTAGAACTGCGTTGAAATGCCAAGTCACTGTTTCTACACAAAGTCTTATTCAAACACTTGTTTCTGTTCTGTTACTGTTCCATCTCGGTCTTTTAGTAAATTCAGTGGGTGTTTCTGATTTATTCACTTCTCAGAAAAGCCGTTTTAGAACCCTGTAATGTAGTAAAGCAATAATGCACAGCAGGGTGTGTTTCATGCTGGGATAACATCTAATCTCGGGTGATTGGGCACGAGGCTGCAGGCCAAGTGTGTCCAACACCTGAGAATGTCCTGGACAGTACTATTGCAATTATAAAATGGCTTATGTGAGGGGGAAAAAAAAGCATTTTTACAATACATTTTTAGTTGTTTTTTGAATAGGCATGACGTTGTGGTGGGATAATGTTGACAAATGAAAGCCCAGTAATTTTTCCTTGCCATTTGAATAGTAAGATATGACAGGGTGTGCACTGTGCTGGGATAACTGCACACCTCAGGTTTGTTGTAAGGCACAAGGCATTGCCAAGAGCCTTCTGCCACCAGAGAAGTATTATTATCCCACCCCAGTGCATACCCTGTCATGGATTATTCTGATTACAAAAGGAGTCCAGGATTTTTTTTTTTGGAGGGTGGTGGTGAAGAAATGCACCAAAATCAGAAAAGAAACATTTTTATAACTTTTTTAAACAAAAGTTCATCTATGTCAGCAAAATAGTCCCAGCACATCCAAGCACTGACACATCATCTCAGGCTCAGATGCAAAATACATGTATTTTTAATTAGCTTTTAATCCTTCCATTTTTCCCAGCCCACTCCCATTCACCCATCTTTTTTTCTTGTTCTTTATATTATTCCCTCCCTTTTCCCTATCTTGTTTAGTTTCTGTCTTACCCACATTCAAGAGATAGAATGTGCAAGCAATAAGACATGGCTGGGTGTTGATAGTACTGAGATACCCGCACACCCAGAGGCATAGTTAGGCATGAGACTGCAGGTCAAGTGCCTTCAGCCTCTGGATGTATGGGTATCTCAGTACTACCAACACCCAGCCATGTCTTATTGCTTATATAAAATGGGCCCATAGGTAACTTTGAAAAAAAGAACATTCTGAAAGTTTTCAAAGTCACAAAAAATACACTAAAATGTTGCTAACCAATGTAAAACAGTCCTTCCACAGATGTTTTTCACCTGTCAGTCATCTGTCTTTCTTCACACTCAATATATTGTGTGATTGTTTACTATGGAATAGAAGAATTCAAAGCTCTGCATTATTTCAGTAGTAGAATGCCCCCCCCAACACACACACAGAACGGTGACATGGAATACATGAATTCAACATTCTTCAGAGCTCAACTGGCATACAAACAAAGACACACACACACACAGGCCTGAAGTGGAGCCAAAATCTCAGTTTTATCTGTTGCCAGGTAAGGAGCAGGGAGTTCTCTGACAAAGTGGTAGGGATATAAGGGGGATTTTCATGGTCATCAAAGAAACACCAGCAATGGCAACTCTGAATAGTACTTGATTTTTTTTAATTTGTGCATGTGTGTGAGGGGTGGGGGCTCATGAGTGTAAATAACATTAAATTATTTATTTAATTTAAGGGACTTTTATTTTTAAGGCCTAGTCAAAGTTTTTTTATATATGAGTAAAGGCTGCAGCCATGTTTGTGATGGAAGCTATGAAATAGGTGGCTAATGAATTCTGTGAGTTGCCCTGGTTGGCAGGGACTTGTTTTAGCCAGTGACGGCACTCTCTTACTGCAATGGGTAGAACCAAGTCTCAGCCAGTCAGGACACAGTTGTTGTTTTTTCTCCAATTGTCTAACCAGGTGAGACACGCTAAGCTGAAAGCTTTTTTACAGGTGCAACCTGGGAGCACAGGGAAGTTAAATGACTTGCTCAGGGTCACACAGTATATGCAAATGGGCCCGTGGGATTCAAACCTATGTCTCCAGATTTGCAACTCAGAGTCTTAAACCACTGCGCTGTACTGACACAGGGTTTTCTTTGCCTATTTTATATTTAATACTATGGATGGAATACGCTAATTTAAATCTCTGCTTAGTTCTACTGGCAGAATGTGTACCTCCACTATCACACAACAGAAAGTCTCAGATAGAACCAGGGTTTTTGTTTTATCTGTAGCAGGTTAAGCAGCACATATTTCCCTAGTAAGCAGGTGAGAATAGGAAGGGAATTTTTCATGGTCAGGAAAGAAACACCATACATTAAAATTGTAAGTACTGTAGTACTTCATTTTTTAAGTTATGTATGTCTGTGTTAGAAAAGGATTATGAGGGCAAATAACATTTAATTATTAGGCCCCATATTCAGAGCTGGCTGGATGGATGCACAAATGGATGCACTGCACAAAACAATTGGGCTGGCCAAGTCTGACGGGATATTCCAACAGAATGCATGATCGGAACAGGTAGTGCACTCTTTTTGAACATAAGACCATAGATGCATGGCACACAGTGGGTGGCCGCCATGTTTGGAGCAGCACATCCAAGGTTCAGGACTAAAGACTGCCAATGGGGGAATGCATGGCACATACCTGGATGTACCATTGCCCCCAAGGGTGATATTCAGCCAAAATATAGTAATGAACTCCGTCGGCGTGCATGGCACCAGGGGGCCTCATGCATGCCCATTATGGGCACATTAGCATAGCTGCATTGGGATATATGCACCAGAAAAGATCTCGCCCCTTCCCAGCCCTGATCACAGAGTGTCAGACAAAATGAAAAATAACCCTGTTTCCATAGTGCAGGGTCCCCCATGCCACCTCAATCACAGACTGTCAATAAAAGACAAACACACCCCCATTTCCATAGTGTAGAGTCCCCCCCTCACCCTGATCATGGAGTGACAGTACAGTACATAATAGCCCTGTTCCCATAGTGTAGAGTCCTCCCTCGCCCTGATCATGGAGTGGCAGTACAGTACATAATAGCCCTGTTTCCATAGTGTAGAGTCCCCCCCGATCATGGAGTGACAGTACAGTACAGTACATAATAGCCTTGTTTCCATAGTGTAGAGTCCCCCCCCGATCATGGACTGACCGTACAGTACAGTACATAATAGCCCTGTTTCCATAGTGTAGAGTCCGCCCCCCCGATCATGGACTGACAGTACAGTACAGTACATAATAGCCCTGTTTCCATAGCGTAGAGTCCCCCCTGATCATGCAGTGACAGTGACAGTACAGTACAGTACATAATAGCCCTGTTTCCATAGTGTACAGTCCCCCCCAATCATGGAGTGACAGTACAGTACATAATAGCCCTGTTTCCATAGTGTAGAGCCCCCCCCCGATCATGGACTGACAGTACAGTACAGTACATAATAGCCCTGTTTCCATAGTGTAGAGTCCCCCCCGATCATGCAGTGACAGTGACAGTACAGTACAGTACATAATAGCCCTGTTTCCATAGTGTACAGTCCCCCATCATGGACTTACAGTACAGTACATAATAGCCCTGTTTCCATAGCTAGAGTCCCCATCATGCAGTGACAGTGACAGTACAGTACATAATAGCCCTGTTTCCTAGTGTACAGTCCCCATCATGCAGTGACAGTACAGTACAGTACAGTACATAATAGCCCTGTTTCCATAGTGTAGAGTCCCCCCGATCATGGACTGACAGTACAGTACAGTACATAATAGCCCTGTTTCCATAGTGTAGAGTCCCCTGCGATCATGGACTGACAGTACAGTACATAATAGCATGTTTCCATAGTAGAGTCCCCGATCATGCAGTGACAGTGACAGTACAGTACAGTACATAATAGCCCTGTTTCCATAGTGTACAGTCCCCGATCATGGAGTGACAGTACAGTACAGTACAGTACATAATAGCCCTGTTTCCATAGTGTAGAGTCCCCGATCATGGACTGACAGTACAGTACATAATAGCCTGTTTCCATAGTGTAGAGTCCCCGCCATGATTATGGAGTGACAGTACAGTACATAATAACCCTGTTTCCATGAGCGTAGGAGTCCCCGCCCTGATCATGGAGTTACAGTACATAATAACAGTACGTAATAGCCCTGTTTCCATAGTGTAGAGTCCCCGCCCTAATCATGGAGTGACAGTACATAATAACAGTACATAATAGCCCTGTTTCCATAGTGTAGAGTCCCCCGCCTGATCATGGAGTGGCAGTACAGTGCATAATAGCCCTGTTTCCATAGTGTAGAGTCCCCCCGCCCTGATCATGGGTGGCGGTACAGTACAGTACATAATAGCCCTGTTTCCATAGTGTGAGGTTCCCCCGCCCTGATCATGGGTGGCAGTACAGTACAGTACATAATAGCCCTGTTTCCATAGTGTAGAGTCCCCCCCAGCCTGATCATGGGTGGCAGTACAGTACATAATAGCCCTGTTTCCATAGTGTAGAGTCCCCCCGCCTGATCATGGGTGACAGTACAGTACAGTACATAGCCCTGTTTCCATAGTGTAGAGTCCCCAGCCTGATCATGGAGTGGCAGTACAGTACATAATAGCCCTGTTTCCGCAGGTAGAGAGTCCCCAGCCTGATCATGGGTGACAGTACAGTACCTAATAGCCCTGTTTCCATAGTGTAGAGTCCCCGATCCGATCATGGGTGACAGTACAGTACATAATAGCCCTGTTTCCATGGTGTAGAGTCCCCCGCTCTGATCATGGAGTGACAGTACAGTACATAATAGCCCTGTTTCCATAGTATAGTGGACCCCTCCCCAGCCACAATCAATATACAAAACACATGAACCCTGTTTCCATAGTGTAGGTCCCCCCAGCCCTGACCATGGTATGTAATATACATTCCAAAGATTCCCTGATTTCCATAGAGCAGTGTCCTCCCATCTCCCACCCCAATAGGCAGTAACACCCCCCTTCCCGCACCCTTCCAACCCGACCTGTGCCAGTGACTGGCACAGCCCTCCACACCCTGCTATGGCCAGCCACCAACTAATTGGTACCAGAGCTCATACAGTACACAGTATGTTGTCACCAACCAATGAGCACATACTATGTACTGTATGGGCTTGAGTACCAATCAGTCGGCGGCTGGCTGTGGCAGGGTGTGGAGGGCATGCCAGTCACTGGCACAGGTTGGGATGGGGGTGCAGGGAGGGGGTTACTACCTACTGGGGTGAGGGACACAACACAATAGAAATCAAAGAATCCTTGGAATGTGTATTATATACAGTACTTGGGGCTGGGAGGGGTCGCTACACTATGGAAACAGGGATCGTGTATTTTGTATATTGATTGGGGATTGGGGCTGGGGAGGGGTCCACTACACTACACTATGGGAAATGGGGATCATGTGTTTGTACATCGATCAGGGTTCGGGGCTGGAGTTCACTACACTATGGAAACCGGATCATGTGTTTTGTACATCGTTCGGGGATCTGGGCTGGGGAGGGGGGTCCACTACACTATGGAAATGGGGATCATGTGTTTTGTACATCAATCAGGGTTCGGGGCTGGGGGGTTTCGCTACACTATGGAAACAGTGATCATGTGTTTTGTACATCAATCAGGGATTGGGGCTGAGGGTCTACTACATATGGAAATGGGGATCATGTGTTTTGTACATCAATTGGGGATCTGGGCTGGGAGGGCTACCTACTTATGGAAACAGGGATCATGTGTTTTGTACATTGATCGGGGCACTCGGGAGGGGGTCCACTACACTATGGAAATGGGGTATTATGTACTGTACTGTCACTTCATGATTGGGGAGTGACACTACACTATGGGAAAGGATGGTTCCGGTATGGGTATTTTCTTTCATCGGGGATCAGGGATGGGGAGGGGGGGGGACACTGCATTATGGTAATGATGTTGTGGTGTTTTGCACTGACACTCAGTGACTGGGGCAGGGAGGAAGGGTACTACACTATGGATAAGGAGGTATGTTTTACTGTTTATGGTACTCAGTGATCGGGGCTGGAGGGATCATGTGACTGGCTCTGGACTGTGCACGGGGGGCATCACCCTGACCTGCACAAAGTTAGGACATTGTTTTGGTTTCCTAACTTTGTGTGGGTGCATCTGGTCATGTCTTCATCGGGGGGGGGGGTTAAATATTGTGCTGCTTGCAATATGCATGAGGGACCCCTTATTTGCATACCCACATTGCAATATTGTGTGCCATGGCACAGTTCGGTTTGCGCAGCACATCGGGGGCTTCTAAATATTGCCATGCCCTTAACAGCAATCGCAAATCCAGAGATGTGCAGGCACATCTAGGGATGCACTTTGCATCTCCTTTGAATATGTGGGCCATTATATTATTAAATTTAAAGAAGTTTTGTTTTTAGGGCCTAGTTGAAGTATTTTACTAAGTATAAGTGACAGCCGTGTTTGTGATGACAGTCAGGGGTGTGTAGTAGTAGTGATTGTATTGTGAAGAGGCTGCTGGATCTTTTATCCAGTGCTGTTGTGCTGAGATAACAGCACTAGCAAAGATGGCCCTCAGCCAATCAGGTTTCAGGATTTTAAACCCATTTTATAATTTATAATTTATGTCCTTTTCCTGCTCTTCTATTGTTGTCAGAATGCATCCATGTTCTTCTATAGAACTCTTTGGCTACCTATCCATCGAATAATAAAGATGTAGTATTGTCACTCTGTTATTTTGGCATGTACATTATGCATCTTTGTTATGATGCAGACATGCATATATGTATGTATGTATGGTTTTGTATGTGTATAGTAGGCTGTTTTGTATTCAGAGTTTACAATACCAACAGTCCACTTCATGTAACTTAGATTCAAGTATTATTATAGAACACACTCTGTAGAGAGTAATTTTAAATGTATTAGCCTGTTTATTTAGATTTATCAGAATATTGTAACAAAATGTGTTGTTGTAAGTTAGTATATTCATTGTATAATTGCATGTATTTGGGGAAAAAATTTTTTTTATTAAAGTTTTTTTTTTTCTTGTGCGTGAATTTTTAGTGCTCATGAAAGGTGCTGGATGGAAAGTACTGGAGCCTCAAATCTTCTGTTTCTCCACATCAGGAACAGCAGGGGTGACCACAGTACAGTGCCGCTTGGCTTCAATGCCAAGAAATGCAAAGTTATACATACTGGAGCCAAGAATCCTAGGAAAGAGTACTATCTGGGTGGAGTCCAAGTATCTGCATCAGAGGAGGAGGAGAAGGACCTGGGAGTGATGATCACTAGTGACCTGAAGCACTCCACGCAGTGCATGAAAGAAACAGCAAAGGCAAACAAGATGCTAGGATGCATATCTAGGGGGATCAGTAGTAGGAGAGACAAGGTTATGCTGCACTTGTACAGGTCACTGGTAAGGCCGCATCCAGAGTATGGAGTTCAGTACTGGTGCCCACACCTCAAAAAGGACATTAACCTGCTGGAGAAGGTCCAGAGGAGGGCTACAAAGATGATAGCTGGTCAGCAGGGTAAGGCATATGAGGTCACTGAACATGTAATCCCTGGCAGACAGGAGAGAGAGGGGGGACCTGATTGGGACCTTCAAGTACCTGAAAGGGATAAATAAGGTTGATAAGGAGAGTCTCTTTAAGCTGAGTGGCAACCATAACACAAGGGGGCACAGTCTTAAGCTGGAGTGTGGGAGGTTTAGGAGAGACATCAGGAAGCATTTCTTCACAGAGAGGGTGGTGGACACTTGGAATGCACTGCCAGAAGAGGTAATCTCATTGAGGACAGTGAGCAGCTTTAAGAGAGGCTGGGACAGACACAGTGGGAGGGAGAGGGTCATGGGTAGAAAGGATGGGAGGAGTGGGGAGGGGGCAGGGACATTAGCTCTAGCTATGGACCCTGCAATACAAGCAGACTTGATAGACCAAATGGCCTTCTTCTGCTGGCTTCTTCATAAGTTTGTATGTTCTCCACACTGCCCCGCTAATATGCTTTAAAGGGGACAGGAATGCAGCTTTTGGCTCCAGTATGGTTAACTGTGTGTTTTCATGCTGAATAAAACCATTAACATACGATTTATTGTGTTTTGGAATCTTTTGGTATGTTTTCAGTACATGTTATGGCTACTAATGGTGAAGTCACTCCTCAGCATTCAGTTTAGTGCTTAAGCCTACTGGTGGGACAAGTCTGCTGCAGAGGATGACTCTGTTTATTCATTCTATCTGCACACGGCTCTCTATTCAAAACCAGCACAGTAAACACGTATACGTAAATCAAAACTAGCCTGCATCCCAGCATCAACCTAAACCGAAAGCTTGTTAAAACAGAAAGAGAGGAAAAAAAAAACTAAATATGCCAGTGTCCGATCTCCATGGTGACCCTCTGCGCTCTGTCTAATTAAACTAAGTCATCTGGAAGCCAACATCCAATTTATGTTGTACATCACTGAAGCAACCTTGCCTGTCTGCACCCCAGCGTGAATCTGAGAGAGAGAGGTGAGGGCATGTTAATAAACAACAAGCATGCTGTAGTGTAGATCAAATGCTCATTAACAGTAAACTTACATAACCTTCAATGTGTTGGTGCCATCGGTGGAGGCAGGGGCGGACCAGGAATGGGAGCAGAGACATTGGATTTCGTGGTGCACTGCTGGACTTAGTTTTCAGGACTCAAAATGCTGGAGTTACTGATACATATATATTTTTTTAACATCCAGCTGTTAGCAGTTCAAGCCCCAGGAAATCCTGTATTCTGACATATGCAGTTAGCCTTCACCATTCAACTGCCCTGCAGAAGAAAGAGTTAAAGAACCTATGCAAATAGTAGAATGCTGATTGGCTCGAGCTCGGTTTTCAAACTACTGTCCTTGGTGCATTCTATGTAACTGTCAGATTCTTTACTCCACCTGCCAAAGTTAGATGCCTTGGAGATTTCTCCTTCAGCTTGAAGATTTTACTTTATTCTCTTTTTCAAGTTACCGATTCATTTTTTTTTTCAAATCACTGGCCTTGGTAAAATCAGGTAGATTAGTCTAGATTTAGTTTCAGTTGGGTAAGTTTGTGGTTTCTCCTTAGTTCACTGACCCAGTGGGTATCTGCGATTTTTTTTTCTTCTCTCTTGAGGTGAAAATATTTTAGTTTTAGTAACAATTACTAGTAAAGTATATTAACCGGTTCCTGCTTTACTGTGCCATGTTCCTGAACCAGTAAATTTCTCATTTTCTTCCTTGGTCTTTGAACAAAAAAAAACAAACAAAAATACTATGCCTTACTAATGTTTTTATTATTATTCTTAGTTGGCACAGAACCGGTATTTTCCTTGCTAAAAGGTTATGTCACAGAAGCCTAAAAAGAAAAACGGCCCTACTGGTTTTCAGCACTGGATGGTGCATGGTGAACCGTTTGCAAAGGCTGACCACTGCACAACCGGTGTTGTCTGCTTAGGGATTGACCACCTGAACACAGACTGTGACATCTGTAAAGCCTTTCCTCAGTTTACACTTGACAGGCACCTCAATATATACTAACATACTAATTGCCAGCAGCTTAGGCCTTACAGTCTATCGAGTTTGCTCGAACCTCAGATCCCTAGTTGGGTGCCGAGGCCCTCCCCTCCCCCTTGTGTTCCAGAAACCCCTATCATCGATCCCCCCGCCCCCGGGCCAGGCCATCATCTGATACATCCACTTTCTGTGTCTGTCCCACCCTCTCTTGAAGCCCTCCACTGTGGATCTCTGAACCAGCTCTCCAGGCAGCACATCCCAAGGGTCCACCACCCTCTCAGTGAAAAACCTCCTCCTCTTTCCCCCCTCACCCTTCCACCTTCCAACTTCAAACCATGCCCTCTGGTGATACCTCCCTGCTTTAGTCTAAAGATCCCCTCCATGTTTACCCTATTTATTCCCTTGAGGTACTTGAAGACCTCAATCATGTCCCCCCATCTCTCCTCTCCTACAATAGACTGAAAGAAAAAAATGTCTGAAAAAGCTGCTGACCCAGCTCCAGAACAACCGGTTCCTTCCTCTAACAAGGAAAAAGCAAAGGAACTGGACAGAAAGACCTCTGACAAAGGTGAAACCTCCTCGAAACCTAAGCGGACAACAGAAACGGATGCTGAACTGTCCCCTGCCAAGAAAAATAAAAAGGAGAAACATACAAGGAAGGAACTGCAACAGTATACCATGAGTACATTGACCTAATATGGGTGCCGTGTCAAAACAGCGACTCACACTGGACGCTGTATTCTTGGGCTACCCTGCAAGAGTAACAACCCTACATGAACGCAAAGGTAGTGAACGGCTACAGGAAGTGGGAGGTAGAGAGGGGAAGGTGAGGGACAAGGAAGGGTTTTGAGGGACTGGTGTGCCTGCTGCTGCTGAGCTAGCCATGTGGTGTGGGTGGCTAGCTATAGGTACAGGGTTTGGGACTGGATGCGTGGAACTTTTGCCACTGCCTGCGACTGTGGCACTTAATTTTTTTGCAATTTACAGATTTTTGCCCCTTCCCTGACATCCACCCCACTGGAGTTGAAAATCTATATTTAGGAGGGTACAGGGGGCAAAGCCCCCCATGACGGGGTTGTGGGGAGAGGCACAGCCCCTCTCTCACAAAAACACTTTTTAATTTACTGGATGTCGGGTAGCCTGGAAGTGTATATCGCTGATTTGTTTTTCTGTGATATACACTTGCCATAATAGCAATCATTATTATGACATGGAATCACCGCAACCAAAGACTGCAGCAGCTCCAATCACTGAAGAAATAGTAAACACTATTAAGAGCATTCAGATGCTTCTGGATATTCCTGATGGTCCTGCTCTGGTTCCACATCAAGTGCCTCAGCAGCCATTGGTTCAAACTCTGGTTCAACCACCTTTCATACCAACGGTTGCTTCTTTGGTTTCCATGATGAGTACAGTATGCACTGCAAACCCATTGGTCCGCACTGTGGACCAGTGGAATTGCAGACCATATCGTAGCTTTCAGTCAGTGGGCAGCTGCGGAGGTATGCAGGTGGGTATGCTGCTGCCCTCCAACAATGGGGGTGGAGCTGGGTGGACTGGGGTCCTGTGTGGGGGTTCCACCATATCACCAGGAGGGACTTGATAGTAGGATCAGTGAGCAGGGTTACAGGAGGGGTGGGGGTGGGACCACTTGATCACCAGGGCTGTACAGTGTTGTACATTGCCAGGGATCGGAGCATTGGGTGGGGTGGGGAGGTACCACTGGATCACCAAGGATGGCTATACATTTTATTTTCAGTGATCAGGCTATGGGGTGGGGGTTCCTCTAGACTACCAGGGTTATTCTAAACCTGTATCCCTAGCGATCGCGGCTATGAGGAGGGAGGGGGGTGCCACTAGAATACCAGGGCACATTACGTTTTTATTCCTAGTGATCAGAGCTATAGGGAGGGAGGGGGTATCGCTATGCCCCCTTTGGCAGCACCACATGCTGTGCAGGGCACCATGTGCATTTCGCTGGCCAACCCTGCACAACTCATGCAAATGGGGCCATAATGACATGCAAATGGCCCGATTTGCACCTTACATACTTTACGGCCTGATTTGCATGCTGCCGACTAAATATCAGGTATCTGCGCACAGCATAACTCTGTTGCACTGGCGCAGTTTCCATACCTGGCATCCAGCCCTGTCTTGGGGGGCATGTACCAGTGCATGGTATTTGCGCAGTGTGCATTACCTGTTATATTCAGAGATGTACCATTGCTCATCTCCTTTGAATATAATTCTGAGTTGCACCAGTGCAACACAGTAGCATTGCGCCACCACATGCGCCATTGCCAGGTGCAATTATGAATATCAGGACCCAAGAGTCATTTTGCAGAGTGGGAAGTTTTGATGAAGTCAGTGGGCAGCAGTTGTCTCACATTTGGGCCCCCAGTTACCATAACAGAACCGGTATCACGGCAACTAGCTGGATCTCTGAGAAGTTCCTGCAAAAGTGATACCTTGCCATCATCTAAGGGAAAGAGTTGTTCCATAAATGCATCATCAGAGAGACGGTTCTGGGCTTAAAAATCACATGTCATTTTCATGCTTTGAAACCACCATCTTCTGTACTGGGTTGCCCAAGCTACATGCAGGAAAAAGGAACCTGCCTACACATAAAATGAATTTATTTTTTATTATTATTTTGTTGCAGCCAAGATTACATTGTAGTGTGGCCTCTTGGTAAAAAATTATAAATAAATAAAAGGCCTACAAAAAGGGGCGAACACTGGCTGGTAACAAGAGCGGCAGCCCCTTAAATGCCTATTCACTTGACAAGGGCATGGTGAACTCTGTTTAAAATATATTAAAAGGCACAGAAAATGCACAGAAATGGGCAAATCTCCTTAAAACTGGCTGGCAATAAAACATTAGCTCTGGCAAGCTTCATGAACCCTACACACAGTGGGCCGGATTGTCAAACGGCCCGAATGTCATAAGCCCTATGTGCACTGAGCATATGGTGAATGGGGCTTGCTGTATTCTCTCTGTCAGAGATCGGGATTCTTGATCTTGTGCGCCAACTCCTGCAAGTTAGACCAACTTTTTCTGGTCTAGTTTACGGTAATCCCAGGTACCCTTTTTATGGGGTAAGCTGTTGTAAATTGGGTAAAGTGGCATATTTGTGCCCGATTTAAGGTGATAGGAAACCATTTTTACACCTCTAGATGCCCTCTAGTTGTTCTTTTATTGGCTACCCACTATTCTGATATGTTTTTGACCTTTTTCATTAAAGGGGCACTGTCAGCTTTGTCCCTCGTTTTATTGCCACACAACATCAGTGTGCCTCTGTGTACACAGTGATCACATATGGTGTACATAATACCCCTATATATATATGCCATAATAGAGAATTCTTACTAATTTCTGTAGTTTTTACGATCTGCTAATTTCCCTCGGGCCGCCTGTAAGTACACTGTGCACCAGAAGCATAAACAATATGAGAGCGCACATCTGACACTGTGCGTTGGCACAAACATCAATTTTGCACGTGGCCATACTGAAAAGTTTAATGCAGCTCGAATTTTCTAACGCTGTATTAGATTTGCTGTTTTTTAACTGGCGAGTGCTGGAAAGACAAAAATGCTTTGAAAGCAGGGCTGAAATCTCACTCAATGCAAAGGCGGATGCTACTGCGCATGCATGGATTTGTGTCGTCCCCACTTTCATGCATGTGCGAGATTTCGGCACCTCCTTTCAAAAGCATTTTATGTCTTTCCCAGCACTCGGTTTCAGTTAAAAAACAACAAATCTAGTATAGCGTTAGAAAATATATGCTGCAAAACTACAGAAATTAGTAAGAATTCTCGATTATGGCATATATAGGGGTATTCTGTACCCCATATGTGATCACTGTGTCCACAGAGACACACTGATGTTATGTGGCAATAAAATGAGGGACAAAGCTGACCGCGTCCCTTTAAATTAATAATCTAACTTGTTTTCTTTTTAAGGACCCTGAATCCCGCTCTCCTCAGCAGTTGCGGCTCTCTCATTTCATACTGCCTGAACATTCTATGGCATCACAAACACCTTTCCAGGCCATTCAGATGAATATCATGGAATGGGAGTTTCTGATTTCATAGAATGTCACAAAAATATGAAAATCAAGAGCAGTAGCTCGTGAGGACAGTGGAACTCTGTGTAGATATGCGAGAACCCCAAAGCTAGATTATTTATTTATCAAAAATTCATCAAAGCATATCAGAATACATAACTGGCATGGAAAGGAAGATGGAAGGGCAGTTAACTATGTAAAAATCATTTCCTTTAAAGGTGTTTGGGACAGCTGTGCCAAAAAAGGGTGCAACGCAGGGCTTGATGCAAATTCTGCATCACACTTTGAAAATTGGGCCCAGTGAGGACAGCGCCCAGTGAATCGTCATCAAAGAACCAACCATCACACTGCAAGTGTCAGTGCAACACAGCCAGCGACAAGCCAACTGACAGCAGTATTAAACTTCTTAAATCTTAAAAGAAGTAATAAAACATCGGCAGCTAAGCACTTGCTAGATCTTCCCAGAAGGAGCTAACCTTATTGCTATTTGTGACTGGGTTTAATGCAAAGTAGACCATGCAAATAATCCATATATGAGAGAGGGAGGGAGGGAGGGAGAGAAAGGCACAGAAAGCACAGCTGCAGATTCTAGCCCGCCCAGGTAGATCACTATCACAGACAACATGGCACGCAGGCTTAATGAACTGCAGCTTAGGCATGACCCCACTCCCAGCTGTGCTCTGATTGGTTGCTCCTGGTCTCCTCACACTTTTCCCTTACTATTATTGGCTGCCTCAAGCATCCTGATGTTATCAATCATAATGTCAATCAAGTGTGGATATGAAATGTTTTTTTAAGCGGTAGCAACTTCTCAGAATTAATACTTTCATCAGACAAATGTAAAAGTTGCTCCATTTTAAAACTCTGATTGGAACTGAACCGCATTTACTGTTTGTTGTTCTCAGAGGGTGGCGGGGGGCTACCTTGCTGCATACCTGATCTGCTAGTGATGTCAAGTAAGCTGCCAGTGGGAGGAACCGACTTCCCTTGTTTTTTGAATCATGAGTTTGAAAGCTATGGAATGGAAGCATCATTCAAGTACTGTAGTGAAATGGAATATAATAGTCTTGCAACCTGTGACATTCGGCACTCATTATCTGTGTTTGCTTACATGCCTAACCTGTTTTCATCAAAGTCTGACTGGCCCACCAGGATAACTGGAAATTTCCAGGTGCCCCCCTCCCTTCCTGATGGGTAACTGACCACCTTCCAAATTGCAAAAATCTTTATATTAATCATTTAGTTTTTAATTAAATGGGGTATTTTGAGCACTTCAAGGAAATGTAAGATGTGAACCCAGAGCTAGTGTATCAACTTTAAGCAAAATACAATATGAGTGTCTCACCCTGGGACCTCCCCTATCGATTTTCCAGGTGGGTCCCTGTCTATGTACCCCGGTCTAACCCTGGATTTTATTTATTCTATTAGTAATGATGTCAATGCATCTTTTGGGGAAGGGGGGGGGAGCTCTGCTTTTTGAATCCAGAGAGGAACTCAGATTTTGTCCAGAATAAAAGGAATCAGACTGGTCAATTCCAAGAAGACTGGGTTAAAATATTGGGGGGGGGGGGGATTAAATGGTGCAAATGTAAAATTTCTTCAGAATGCAGTATTTTGTGTATTTTACTTGGGAAGCAGAACAGCATGCCTGCCTTGTCTCACCCTCCAGGAAAACCCAAACTATGTAGTCTCTAATGCTTGCCCACGGGGTGCTTTCTTATTTGAACCAGTACAAAGGATTTGGCAAGCTCAACCCCTGCATTTACAACCTCAACAAGGTGACTACCTCCATCGGTCAGGAAAAAGCGTCACATTTTATCTTGCTATTCAAATTACAGGCTTGAAAGCAGCAGAATGAGGGTGGGGGGAGCACTGTTACCTTAACTATATACTTTTGTTTGGTCACACACCAAGTGTCTCCCCACAAATGTCACTAAGATGCACTGTAAATGCAGGTGCTGAGCTTGCCAAACCCTTTGTACTGATTTGAATGCAGGAGAACTGTGGCCATCTTTTAATTGGTGAGCTCCCCGGGAAATACCTGTGAGCCTCTTACTGGCCAGTGCACACCACATAAGTAATAAAGCTGGACAGAGGCATCCCCACAAGACAGAGAGAAAGCAGGGGCACCTCAGCTCAGAATAGCAAGATAAAATGTGATGCTTTTTCCTGACCAGTGGAGGTGGTCACCTTGTTGTGGTGGTCAGGCTTGATCATAATTCAGCTGGATGATGAGACTAAGAACCCCTCCAATAATTTATCACAAGTAAGAACATCTGAGTTAACTTGAAAAAAAAAAAAAGATTTAAAGCAGCAGGGGGGGGGGACACTGCTACCTTAACTACTGTATATGCTTTCTTATTTGCCCTGCACCCCACTGAATAAACCTGAAATGACCCCCAGAGTGTTTTCCAGCTTGTCATGAATACAAACCATACTGTTTGATGTCTTGTACTAAGGTTCACGGTAGTGGTGCTTGGATGGGGCTTTTGTGGATCTGACTACCCTCCACTGGATAGTGCTGGTATCCGACGTAGGATCCTAACAAAGCTGGATTCCTGATCCATAGTCAGATAGCTGTGGATCCGAGGTTGGATCCATCGGACAGTGGACCCGATGGTTGGGTACCTGGATCCGATGGTCAGATCTGTGGATACCTGGCATACTTACTGCGGATCCTAGGAGGTCTGTTCCTTGGTCAGATGTCTATGCCATCCGAGGCTACTTGCTATCCAACTGACACACATGACTGCAGTTCTAGGTAGGAAAAACATGGCAGCCTGGATGGACTTTTTTTGCAGGGGAGGGGAAATTTTCCAAGCAGATCCATCCAGGATCCGCCTGCCATATATTCAGCGTGGGCTTACATTTGCACAGGTTTGACTAGCATTTAACTGGTCTTCACACGTCTCACTAATGACCAAGTGTCAGATGTTGCTTTCCTGGCACGTGTGTCCATAAATAACACAAGGGTCCAGAAAGCCCAATTTGTGTCATTAAATACAAGGTGCCACAAAGCACACTTCAATGTTACAAACTGGGTGCAGCCTTTAAAGAGACACTGTCAACCTCCTTAGGCCTCAGAGTGTCCCTAGTTTAAAAAACACATTTTATGATTGTTCACATTCTAGAGATTGTTGAAACTGGTAGTTTGATTCTGATTTATTTTTTCTTTTTAAAAGTGAAAAACAGACTGCCCACCATACTGGTGTTACCACATCAAAACATGTTGGTTTATATTTCTTGACGAGCTCCCACTGCAGCTTTCCTGAACTTGGGAACACCACCAACACAATCTAGCCACTCATTATGCAGTGTGAGTAGAAGATACTATTGTATCATGAGTGGCTGTGCTGTTTGAGGGTGTTTCTAATGTTCAGGAAGTGTGCACTAAGAGTTGTTCAGTGATGTGAAGCAAAACAAAGCTGGATATAGCTATACATTACCATGCATTTTGGTTCTTATAAGCAAGGAGGCAGATAAAACAACCAGCAACATCGGTGAATTCTACAGAAAGTAAGCAATCATAAAATGTAGGTTTTTACTTAAAACTAATATGATGCAAAAAAGGTTGACAGTGTCCCTTTAAAAATGAAGCTTCTTCAGGTAGTGTGATCGGGTGCACACGCATTGACACAGATGCGGCCAGATTTTGCACTTACATCTGTGTTAAGGGACTTTGAAAATCTCCTAGTCTTTATCTGTGTAATCATGATGATGAGAAAAAAAACCTTGTATAATTGATCTGGGCCATCAGCTGGGCATTAAAATTGCCTGTAGCAGCCTATTGGGTGAGCAGATCATGAGCAGGGTGCTATGATATGGGTCACTGGTGTAACTCTTTCCTTTAACCTAACACTGGGATTCAGCCCTGCTTGCTAGCCAAGAGGCTCTTTACAGGCCTAACACCCCTGCTTTAACAAATTGCATCTGTACTGTCTCCAACCAATACAACACCAAAAACATGGCTAGGAATGCCCTTAAGCCTCCTTTCCAGCCTACTCAGTTGGGTAAGTGATCATTTGCTGTCAGGGATGCTAACTGGTTAAACAAACTGACTGATGCGGGGGATGGCAGTAAAGCCTAGAGGTTAGCATAATGAGCTTGGTACATCCAGCAGACCTAGATTTAATTCCCACAACCTCCATTTGCATACTGTGTGACTCTGAGCAAGTTATTTAACCTCCCCAGTGCACCCAGGTCATCCCTGAAAACAGGCACGTGTGCCTAGTGGGCCTTACCTGGTTACCAAAGACTGAAAAAGACAAAGAATACTATGCTGACTCTCCCCATGATTCATCAGTCTAAACACTCGTTGCCTCCTGGGTGGCCATTTTGTGTCGGGTAAACAATGGATAGTTTGGACTTCATATGGAACGATTGGAGGTAATGAGTGAAGAGATCTTGGGGTCTGCAATTTGGGGGGACTGAAAGCTCCTGGTTCAATGGGGAGGCGAGGGGAGACAGCTCCTCCCACATCCTCTACTTTGACCTGTCCCTTCCGTTTGCTCTGCTGCGAGCATTTCAAACTGCTGCACATCAGGGGACCTCGGGAGGGGACCGCTTGCCGGCTCTGGTTTCCTGTGCTGCTCGCTCCTTGGCTGTATGCATACCTCTCAACTTTCCCTGATTTTCAGGGATGTCCCCGATTTTGTCTCAGAGTTTTCCTCTGTCCCTCGTAAAATTTGTGTTTTTGTGACAGAACAGTGGGGATTAAAATCAGAAAATAATGTCAAACATTAACATTACAGACTTTTTCTTCTTCAGAAAATGCATCTTAACACAAATTCCCTTATTCTATCAGCTTTTGAGTGAATAGTATCAATTTTTAAGATGTGTCCCTGATTTTGGGTCTTTGTCCCTGATGTTTTTAAGCCTTGTCCCCAATTCACGACGCAAGAGGTTGATAGGTATGGCTGTATGGCTGGTCGGACATTTTCCCTATCCTGCTTGCCTTTCCTGCTCAGTTTTTCCATTGCTTGGGTGATTTCTCTGCCCTGCTCATTTTCCTCCGGCTGCCCCCCCCCCATTGCCTCTTGTTGTTTGCTTCTTTCGTCTGCCTCTGCCTCCGGTATCCCCATTATTGCTTCCTCCCCTGTCCATTCCCCTTCCCGCTTCTTCCTTTGTCCTGTGTTGTTTTGCTGTCCCTCATTTGTCTGCCGTCCGTTGCTCCTCTGTCACCTCTTGTCCTTTTGGGAATTTCTCGTCTTTTCCTCTGCCTCACCAGCCATGGCTCAGGTTCTTTGCCGGCACTTCCGGGTGTGAAGTCACCCGCCACACTCTCTTTCAGCTGCCTCCTCCAACGGAACATCTCCGAACCTCTGCATCTCTGATGTGTCTGTACTGGCTGAAAACACTCGGGAGAGACTGTCTGCAGAAATCAATGCCTTCCACAGGAAGTGTCAACAGCAACCGACAGCTAGTTCTGTGGCATCATTGAGCTACATTTCTGGATTTGCTGTATCCCTTTCCATACTCATGGGCACATGTTTGAATGCGCTTTCCGACATTTGCCAGAACAACTGTGTGTCTTCTGCCTCAGTGGACCGACTGTGTGTGACCACCTAATCCTCTTGTGGAATGACCCACACCTGCTCAATATAGCTGTATGACTAATTTATTAATTAATCGATTTACAGATACATTGTTACCATGGTCCCCTTGTGGCATCTCTTGCTGTGGGTACTGCATCCTTTGTGATGTTGTTAGCCCTCAGCTGGACTTTTGGGCACCCCCAATTTAGGCTAAGTATTTGGCATCTGCCATTGGAGTTATGTGCGGTATGTCTTCCCTGTCCTTGAAGCATGGGATGTACTAGACACCCTCAGCCCATTGCGCTATAGTACTGGGGTTACGGGGACCATGCTAACTCAATCTGGGATGGCTGACTTTGGCATGGCTGTTCAGGTGGCGTGTCACAGACTTATCAGTGACATCTTTTCTGCTGCATTTCCTGGTTTGCTCAAGTTTTTAGATGTTTGCTCCACTGGCTTTGTCCCATCCCCTCCTGACAATGTCTGCTGCCCATTGGCCTTGTACTTCCCCATGTGACCTTCTGGTCCTACTCTCCTGACCTTTTGGGCTGCATCAGGGCCTATTGTTCAGCATCTTCTGTGATTTCTGCAGTATGTTTTGACTGCTTCGCTTCCAGTTCCTCACTCTGGCAATGGATTTTCCTTCATTTAAGGACCACAGCCCTGTTCCGTGATGTCATTCCCACTGGGAATGCAAACCCGACTTTCTTTTACTGTGGCCTTCCTTCCCACACCCTGATGGTCTCCATCCCTAGTGCTACCTTTCAGGTATCGAGTGAAAGGAGGCTTGCTCATCTGTCAGGGTCAGAAGCCATTCCTTGTTTCCATGTCGACCATCATTCTGTCATTTCCATCACCATCAATTCGACAGCCTCCATCCCTAGTTCTGCCTCTGCGGTATTAAGTGAATGTGAGCTTGCCTGGCACCAGGGATGGGGGTCCATGTCTTCTGCCTCCATTCTCTGCTCTGTCCAGTTCCTTCCCTTACTCAAAATCTCTGTCCCTAGCTCTGCCCGTTGGGGTATCGAGTGGCGGTGGGCTTGCCCTGTCTACCAGGGACAGGAGTCCATGTCTTCGGAGTACGTTCTCTACTCATTCCACTTAATTTCACTCCTCAAACATTCTTCATTTCTAGCTCTGCCTGGGAGGCATCGAGCAAAGGCCAGCCTTCCCTGCCTGCCAGTAATGGGGGCCTGTCCCTTATATTCCTTTCTCCTCTGTGGCCTGTGCCTGGCCCTGGATTTGGACTGCCTCTTGGACTTCCTCCTTTTGTATTTCCTTTGGGGCCTCAAATGTATCACTGTGTAGTGCTCAACTATCCATTGACTTCGAGCATTTCAAAATCACCCACCATGCTCACCAGCTTCTTCCTCCTCTGGCACTCGTCTCTCACCCTTGCTGCTTGGCCACTATTCCTACGCCTACCCAGCATTCCTACCAAAGGTGGGGAATAGAGAAAAGCCAAATTAAAAGCTCGTAACTTTAATGTTCATAAGTATACACGAGCACTACGCTATGCACCACACATTGAATTAATCATTAAACTGCTTTATTTGATTTCTTTCTGTACATATCTTGTGACTTTTTATATGACACTTTCTATGGACTTTTTTCAGACTGTGAGTAATTGTCCTTTCTTAAGTGTTTTGAGCCTGACTCAACTGCGTCTCCTCTGGATCTGCTTACTGTAATATTTTTTGTGGCTATGTATTTGACATGGAACTTTTAAATGAGCACTTGTGCTCAAAAGTAATCTCCAAATTTTTCAATAAATAATAAATAAAGATCTCCAGTTTTTTCAAAAGCCATTGTTCCCAGTATATGACACAAGTGTGAACAAAATCAGTTTGAAAAGTGACAGTTTTTGCCACCCAAGCAGTTAGTGGGGAGACATAACAGCTAAACACTAATGGGTGCTATGCACAAAACAGGCGGGGGAATGCGGAAAAATTGCATACCCCACCTGTGCCCCATGAACAGGTGCACACCTGCCGGCATTCACCAATGCTGGCCACCTATCCGTGGCTCCTTCCCCCCCCCAGCATGCAGGACTCCACAGGGTGGCCGGGGGGAGGAGTCGTCCCAGGTGGACGTCCAGTATGGACCACCTGTGCTGGGTGGTGCAGGTTCAGGGATGTGCATGCCACTTGCACGTACTTGACCTGCACAGCACCCGATGGTCCCATTGCTGCTGCCTGTGGCTTGTCTAGGCACTCATCCACCCAGCCGCCCCCTGCAGCCCAGTGGTCAGGGGTGTCATAGTGCACCCCAGCCCGGTCCCCTAGTGACTCCTTAGTGGTGCCCATGGGGGCATGCAGTGGGTTATAGCAGGGTTAGCCCTGGCATACCCTGTGCTGCCTACTGTACCCATGTGGCCAGCATTAGTCGGTTAGTGAATCCCACTTAGTGCTGGCACACCCCCGGAATGCCCCCTAAGCAGAGCTGTCCATGGGAATCGGGTGCAGTGGATCTGCATGCCTCCCCTTCCTGAATGCCGTGTGGGGGACGCAGTGAGTGTGGAGTGACTACTTGCCCCAGATACGTGCATGTAGCCACTCCGCCCCAATAGTGCATAGCGCCCAATAACCTCAAACCGATCATTCCATGCTTAAGTATAACCACTTTAAAGCAATGCAGAATTCCGCTGGTGGAATTTGTGTGGAAAGGTAATTACACTGGTGCCAGCCAGGATGCAATGCATCCTCTCAAGTTCCATGGCAAAAAGGATTAGAAGAATCGGCATTTATATAGCACTTTTCATACACATTGTATTCAAGGTGCTTTACAAGCAATGCTAGAATGGGAGTGAAGTGACTGAATGTATAGTGGCAGGCAGCCATTTTGCACATGAACACCCACACACAGCCTGGACAATTACATGAACCAGTTTTATGGGAAGTGGAATATTGGCCAGGACACTGGAGCAACTCCCCTACTCTTTGCGAGAAGTGGCTTGGGTTCTTTTACATCCACCTGGATAGGTAGAAGGGACTGCAGTTTAATATCTCATCCAAAAGATGGCACACCCCAACAGTACCTCCCAATACTGCACTCAGGTACCAGCATTTAGGTATCAACCCACTCCCGGTGTAGGACTAGAACCCACAACCTTTTAGCCTAGAGGCAGATGTGCTACCAACTGAGCCATGTTGACACCTACATTAGCTGCCATTGAAATCATCTTGTTTGCTGCAGTAGCTCTTATAGCATTATGCCACCGTATTAAACTGCATCCTGGTCTTCACCACCCTACATTTCTGAGATGCTATTTGGAATTTCTTTTTTAAACTCCTTAGATTTCCGCTGAACAACTTTCCGTGAATTACGTATATTGTGTAATCATTTTTCACAGCTTGCGGAAAAGAAATCCTCAGTTTATGTAATCCACAAAAAATATTCTGCTTCTGAAATTCCTGAATTCTCCTGCTGATGGAATTCCACCTAATTGGGTGGAAGTTTCCAAAATTCTGCAAAATTCTGTCAGAATTAAAGAATTCCACAAGGCACCAAAAAACTTGTTATACTTCTAACTTAAATGTTTTGAAATTCCCAGTCAAAAAAATATGACATATGATTTTAGGAAAGAACAAAGACCATTGGTCCAATGAGTTTTTTCTCCCCACTAACTCAGTAAGAATACCGTCACTATGTTTTTTCAAGGTGCTTATATAGTTTGAGTTTGAAGGTAGGAACATGGATAGCTGATACCGCTTGCTCTACAAGACTATTCTAAGTGTTCTGTTCTGTGAAGTAGTTCTTCCTGCAGTTATTCCTGGGATCTTCTTTCTTTTAAAAGTAAGCTGTTGCTACAAGTACAGAGAGGGGAAGTATTAAAATATAAAGCTTTAACAAGAATTCTGCTTTCTAGTTACAGTAGCTCTCTGCTGCCATCTACTGTGTCATTGTAGCAATGAGAAAAATACACCCATCCATAATCTACTAAATTTGTATATAACCTTATTTTTTTGTTATTTTTATTTATTTAGTGATTCGGAAAAGACCTTTGAGTGCAAAACAAAGTACAATAGGAGTAAGTAAAGGTACATCACAATGAACGATACAGCTTGGATTCAGAACTTACAGGATAACTCAAAACATAGGTACAAGTTAAAATAACAAGAAAAACACTTTATGAGGATGGGGGTGGGGTGGGGATAAGCAGACACAAAATGCCTTGTCAGTAGTTGAGAGGGTCGGGGATAGCTGGCAGTAGGGTGAAGAAAGGATGTACAAGAGAGAGGTAGATACTGTGGTGGAGGTGAAGGGTGGGAGAAGAAGGGCGATAAGGTATAGGGAGAAATTGGGGGGTGAGGGGAGGCTGAGCAGAGAAGACATGCTAGAGTAAATGGTGGGGTGCGAGGGGGCATGGTCAAACAGCTTGCATTAGTAATGACTGTTAGGGAAACTCACAGGACTGGGAGTTGGGGGAGGGGGGAAGGTGAGGTGGCGGGTGCCGAAGAAGCATGATGCGAACTGATTGCTGAGGCAAGTCATGAGAAGGGATGGAGGAAGTGGTACCTGAGGCCTGCTTAGTGCTTGCTGGGGGAGCAGAGAGAGCAGGTGTGGCTGGGTTTAGGGGCAGGTGCACTTATAGAGTGTTATTAGGTGCTGTTTGAGGTCAGTTTTGAATTGGGCCAGACAACTGGTGGCCAAGAGGTACCCGGGGAGTTCATTCATCCATCCACGAGGGGGGGTTAGGCAAATGCACATTGCTCAAGTGAGGTGCAATGGAAGGGGATAGTCAAGGCCCATCTAGTCCTCCCCCGGTGCCCTGTAACGAGTTGATTGCCTTGATCAAATTGCCTACACAAGGTGGTGTTTTACCCAATAGAGCCTTCTTCTCTAGGGTGCAAGTCTGGAATTTGACCCTTTTTCTTAATGACAGCCAGTCTGCATGTTTATACAGAGTACAGGTGTGAGTACCATGCTCAGCATCCATGGTGAGTCTGCAGGCTTTGTTGCGCGCAGTCTGAACCCTCTAGAGCACTGTATTCATTGCTGTCCCATAGACTACTAGTCCATAGTCAATAGTAGATATAATGGAACTGTGGACTGAGAGGTGTAGGGCCCACAGAGAGAGGTATTGCCTGTGCCTGTACAGGACACCGGTCTTAGTATTGACTGTCTTGACCAGAGAGTCAATATGATGCACAAACGTGAGGATATCATCTATTATGACCCCCAGATACATGAACAAGTGGGCTTGTTCCAGCGGCTCACTCCATGAGTTGGAGATGATGAGGGGGTGGTGCTTATTTTTTTGTGGGGGCTGGATATAAGCATGGCCTTGGTCTTCTTATAGTTTAGTACCAACTTATGACTACAGAACCAGTCGTCGAGTTTGGAGAAGGAGTTCTGCAGCTCAGATTGTAAGGCAGCCTGAGACGTGCTGCTGCTCAGGAGCACAGCATCATCCACATATAGTATGAGTTTGGTGTCGCAGGCTGTGGGAAGGTCATTTAAGAAGAGGCTGAGGAGTAGGGGCCACAGTACTGATCCCTGGGGTATCCCTAATGATACTTATCTTGCACTGGATATTGTTTGCCCAATTTTGACACATTGATTTCTCCATATCAGGTAGTCTTGGAACCAGCAAAGGACACTGGGCGCCATACCCATGTTTTGCAGTTGGGTCAGTAACAGGGGTTGGTTGAATGTATCGAAGGCTTTGGTGAGGTCAATAAAGACAGACCCCACCAGTTTGCCTTCATCCAGGGCCTTATGTGCATACTCCATGTAGTCCAGCAAGGCAGTGGTGATATTGTGATTTTGTCTGAAGCCATGCTGGTTGGGGCATAGTAGATTATACTTATTGAGGTAGTCAGTAAGTTGACCTGCCACAATCTTTTCCAGTGCCTTGGACACTGTAGTAGTAGCTTGTCAGGTTAAATTATGACTAAGGCCAAGATGAATGTCTGAGGGATGTGTTGGTAAAGTCTGCTGTGATTGTAAATGGATGCTGTATTATGTATGTCTGTTTTTATAAAAGGTACTTTGCTACATAGAAGATTCAGGATGGAATAATCATTATGTTGTGTGCTGGTAACAGAGGAACTAGTGAAAGGTCTCAGCCCTGGAACTGTTCCTGCTCCCCTCCTATCCACCCTGTGTCCCATTTAATCTTTAGCCTAGCCAGTAGTGGAGGTATTTGTACTGCTAGATAGTAGTCTTCTAGGTTAGGCAAGGCGTACCCCCAACATATTTGGCTTGCTGAAGAACTGATGTTTTTTTTAACCTTAGGTGTTTACCATCCCAGAGAAACTTGGAGGTTGTTTACTTTTTTCCAAAAAAGTGGCCAGTGGACACACCAGCAGCATTCTAAAAATGCACAAGAATCGAGCCAGGATGTTCATTCTGTTGGTCTCAATCCTTGCCCCAAGGGATTCCTCTGTCTCACAAATTTTTTCTTGACTGTGGACAATACTGATTTATGGTTTACTTTATATAGCTGGGATAAGTCCCTGGGGATGTTGAGACCAAGACAGCGAACTCTAGCCCTTGCCCATTGAATGGGAAAGGGGCCATTCCTTGTTTGGCCATATGTGCCACTGAGTAGCATGGATTATGTTTAATTGAAATTTACTTTACACTCTGAGATAGCACTGAATTCATTTAGTAGGGCAACCAAGAGTGGTGTTGTGGTGGAGGGATCCCACACAAAGAGGAGAGTATCATCTGCATAGAAGGTTATCTTATGGGTTGTAGTCCCCACTGAAATCCCTTTAATCCTGCTCCCCTAGTCTGACCCTGCCTTCAAAAGGCGTTCCATTACTGGGCGTGGAGAACATAGGGCAACCTTGTCATGTGCCCTTTTCAAATTTAAAATGGAGGAAAGAAGGGAGGCGGGATATGACAGAGACTTTCAAATACCTCACAGATATAAATAAGATCCAAGAGGGAAGCATTTTTCAGAAAAAGAGATGCTCAAGAACAAGGGGTCATGTTATGAAGCTCGAGGGGGGTAGACTCTGAGGAGATGTGAGGAAGTACTTCTTCACAGAAAGAGTGGTGGATGCCTAAAACAGCCTTCCGGTGTAGGTAGCTGGGGATAAAACAGTAATGGGATTCAATCCACTTGCGATGCCAGCGACCCGGGTTCGGGAACGGACCCGGGTCGCCAGAGGGCCGGGACAGGGGAGAAGCATAGAGTGTCCATGAACTGCTCTCTTCTGGGGAGGGTGGGAAGTGCTGGCATGAGATGACCCCTGGCAGAGGCCAGGGTCCTCACAGCTACGGTGCTCATCTCTAATGGAGGCGGGGTGGACGCTGCATGTCAACACATGTCCCCGCCTCCCAAGAAAAAATCAAGAAAATGGAGGGGAGATCCTCCGTCTACATGAAACCCTCCCTGGGCTTCAATTAGACAATGCCACCACACTCCCTACTAGATACTGGTTCCGCAGCACTGGAATTTGGGGAACCAGTGCTGCAGCCCCACCCTCTGGGGGGCAAGCCGGGGGTAACTGGAAGTATGCGGGCAATAGGCAATTGGTGGAAGCTCTGGGGGCCATGACCAGGGCAGAGATTGATGGAGGACCTCCCGGGAAAGAAGAAGACAAAATATGTATATAAAAAAAAAAGAGTAATGGAATTCAAAAAGCATGGGATAGGCATAAGGGAACTTTAATGGCAAAGGGGGGGGGTGCTAGAGCCAGAGATCAAGTAGGGTCTGCGGTATTACAGTAGGTAGGGTAAATAGGCAGAGTAGATAAGCCAAGCGGTCCTTATCTGCCATCAAATTCTATGTTTGTTTGTCTATGCCACATTTACAGTTATGCTAACCCTAGATCCCTCATATAGTGCCAGCAGATTATGTATGAATTTGGGACTAAAACAACAGACTGACAAAACTTCTCCCCGATAATGCCAGTGTATTCCATCAAAGGTCTTCTTCACATCTATGGTAACTTACATGATGGGTGGTCTAGCATTACCCCATTGGGAATGGTATCACTAGGCATTTATATTTAAACAGACTTCTATCCACTTACACACTGGATCGAGTAGTAATACAATACACTCCCCCTCTGGCTGCAACTGGAACAATCGCTTTTACTTCCTAATCATTATACAGACTATTTATTCTTATCTATTCCTATAAAGCTAAAAGATAACCCTTGTTTAGTTGATTTCTTTAGACTCCTTAAAAATGTACAAAAAGCTATTTGCCCCTCTGGTTTACCGTTAAACCAAATGCCCTTATGGTCCACCCCTTACATTACCAATGGCGTTCACCTGAAAATAAACACAAGTTGGTCCCAAGTGGGGATTAATAGACTGAGTAAGATCTTATCTATGGAGACTTCCATTTTAATGTCATTTGAGGAAATTAGGGAGCTTTATGGTCTTCTGCACTTCCACTTCTATTATTACTTAAAATCAATCAATCAGGCTTTATTTATAACGTACTTTTCAAATATCAAAGCACAAATACAGTGTAAAGATAATAAAAATTTTTATGAAACAACAATTTTTAAAATACAGTAACATTTTTAACAAAGGCAGCTGAAACAAAACCAGCTAAAAATTTTCCCTGAAGGCAAGACTGAATAAATAAGTCTTTGGGGAGGACTTAAAGGTCTCAGTGGACAGGCACTCTATAATCTGATGAGGTTGAGTTTCACGGAGTCAGTGCTACAAATGAAAATGCCCTAGCACCAGAAGTGTGAAGACAGACCCTGGGAACCTCTAGCAATCCCTCGTCAGCGGAACAGAGTGGGCGGAGGGGGCAGTAGGGCTGCAGGAGGTCTTGCAAGTTACAGCTAAGGAACATACTTAAAGAACATATCCTATTAGATGACTACTCCATATCTATCAATAAGGAATGGGAACAGTTTTATATATAAATTATTCAGTAACTGTTTCTTATCCTCATCTTTAACATCTTCAGCCAGACAGAAGTGGGAAGCTGAACTAGAATCTTACATATCGGAATTAGATTGGAACGATGCCTGGGACCTGGCCTATAAGGGTAATATTGATATTCAAGGTAAGTAGATTCAGTTTAAAGTGCTGCATCGCTTTTACTTCCCTCCTACGAAACTTTTGGATTCTGACTATGCCCCCTAATGTAGACTGCTGGAAATGCCATGCTACTAATGCTACACTCAGACGTATGTCATGAAGTGCCCTCTGATTGTTTCATTTTGGAAAGAAGTAATCAAAGTGTGTGAGACTTCTTTACAGGTTACCCTCCCCTTCCCCATTATTATTTATCCTAGATATCTTCCCAATAGATATTAATTTTACATATCAACAAAAACGTTGGCTATCTGTAGCTTCTGTCTGTGCAAAAAGATTAATCCTAAAATATTGGAAAGATCCTAAATCTCCACCTATTAGTGAGTGGTTCGACATAAAGGAATATACAGCCAATGATGAAAGAAGATCCTATGTATTGTTAGCCAGATTAATTAAACTCATTGATATTTGTGGCCCCTTTTTACAGTTAGAGTTAGACTCAGTTTGACCTGTAACGATTGTTAAAACAATAATAACAATCTGATATGTACCTATATACATGTTATTGACATTATATGATAATTAAGATTTTGATATCTATATGTTAATATTTTTGTTTAAGCATAAATTAATACTGTCACAACATGAAGAAGTTTTCTTTTTATTTATTTTTTCTTAATTTCTTTATTACCTCCTCGGTTGGGGGTGGTCCTATGGTTCCCCTGCTTCCGGCGACTTTTTTGGCTGCTGCCCCTGACCCAGTCAGAGCTCAACCCTTTCACTCTGCCATCCCAGGGTCTCATCACAGTGGGGATCCATCCCGCATATTGCGGAAGATCTGAAGGCCAGGGGCTGAAGGGGAACTAGCTTAAGTGGGTCTGCCGTAGCACAGGGAAGCCAGCCAACACTCATGCCAGAGGATTGGTGCTTTTCCCTCTGTATCCCCCCACAGCACATGCATGCAGTGTCATCCAGGATGCTGCTGTGCGCACTCTCGTACACAGCCCAGCAGACGCCTGCCCGTGCCGACCCAAGCTTTGTTTGCCAAGCCTGCACCATCCCCGGCTACCAGCAGGAGCCAGTGCCTCAGCGATTCACCCACCCTCCCTCCCCCACAGAGAGGAGAGCAGTCCAGAAGATGCCCAGTCCTCCTCCCCCAGCCGACCCTCCAAGACCCGAGGTTGCTCCCGACCCTGGGTCATCTGCATGAGAAGAGGTAAGGCATTGGTGCTTCAGCCCTCTGTACCAGCAGGTCAGCATGAAGAAGTTTTCTAATAAGAATGTGATGCTTTTATGTATGTATATATGTATGATGTTTTGAGGAAAAATAAAAATATATTATGGAAAAAACATCTTGGTAACTGCTAGGGCAGTTTCAGCAGCATATATTACATTCAGCAGTCTGTGAATATTGTTACTAGAATTTTTTTGATGTATAACTCCAGTTTGGTTGTGATGAACCACGTTTTCTCATGCATAATAGCCCCCCCACCCTTCAATATGAAACACTGTGATTTTGAACTATGTTTGAGTCCCAGGATTGACTACACAGCTGGCCAGACTGTTCTACCTGCCCAGATCCCACTCTGTGAAAAAGTACTTTCTGATGTCCTTTTTGACTTTCTCCCTTCCAGTTTGAGACTGTGCCCCCTGGTGGATGAACTGTTTCTCAACTTGGAGAGCTATGTAGAACCCATGCTGTTATATCCCTGTATTTGTATGTTTCTGTCATCCCCCCGTCCTGCAGAGAGTATATATTGAGGTTGTCCAGTCTCTTTTCATAGCACTTACCCTACTGCCCCTGGATCCTTTTCATAGCCTTCCTCTGAATGGTTCCTAAGTTCTCGCATTGTTTTTGTGTTTTGAACTGTATAAATGCCATCAAAAGAGATTTTAGCACAAGGAATTGAATTGGGTGCATCTGAGTTTCTCATTAGGCATTAGAAGTTCTGATAGTCATCTGAGCCATGAAACACATTCAAAAATTGAGCACTCACCCTTGATAGAAAAAAAACAGACACTGGTTTGGACCAGTATTAGTGAAAAAGACATGCTCATTTTATCCAGTGCCACATACACACAAAAAAAACAGCTCTGAATGCCTGATGAATTTTGGAAAAATGACTCTCCTTTCTCAAAGGCATATCTCAAAACCTCAAGACAGCTATTTATAAAAGTTAAAATTGATGTCATCCACCCAGGACATGCACGTGGTGGGATGCCCAAATGTGAGAGCAAATAAGTGTGGCTTACAACTCTAAAGGCATACAAAATCAAAAAATACATATATACCAATATACAAAAATATACAGATTAAAATACTACATAATTACGGGTCAGTAATTTTTCTCTATGGGCTGACCGAGTTGATATTTTCCATAATAACCCACAGGTTATTATGGCATTCACGGGCACTGTCCTTCAAAATGTGCACTGCCTCATTGGCTCCCTTTCTGTGCATGGGCGGGCTTAACAGTTTTCTAAACATGGTGGTTCCATCTCTTGCTTACCAAGGAGCTGCCACAGCAACAGTCAACTCTTCTTATTTTTGGTTTTTCAGCTCTAGCTGGTTGATCCTAATTTCAGCATTAAAAAAGAAACTCTATCTGATTCATCCTGCTCTTCGTCCACTTTGAGAATGGGACCACAGTTTGGTGGCAGCTCTAGCACGATTGAGACAACAAACTGGCAGTAAAAAAAAAAGAGAAAGAAAAAAAATTAGTGAAAAAACAACAACAACAAAAAAGAACAAAATGATCAAAGTGGAAAATGAGAGCAGGACAGGGAGACAGAGACTCCTTCTACATTTGTGTGTGTGTGTGTGGGGGGGTGTGCATATGAGAATTTAATGTACACCCTCAGTCTGGGTTGCTGTTTATGTAGCATCCCACACCTTGGGTGTGCATTAAATTCTCACATTACTCACTTCCCCATCCTTTATTCTATATATAAAATACATAATTATAAACATCAAAAACTTGGCAGGTTGCACACTTTAATGCCAAAATCGTTAATTAAAAAAAAAATTGACAGGGGAGAAAGGAGAGGTCAAGGAAACTGAGTGGGTCAAGGTGCAGGACAACAGTCACTTGGCCAGGGCATCAACAACAATACAAGCAGGGCTATCAGAAACAATGCAATCAATTCCAACAACAGGTATTTCAACAAGGCCAATGGCAACCAACAAACAAACCCCAGTAGAATAATCAAAGGCAATCAGTCTTTCAAGCAGGCAGCTTACACATCTCAGGAAGAAAGCCTTTCAAATATGGGACTGCTTTCGCATCAACTTGCACTATTAATAAATTTAAAGCTTACATTACCTACAAGTCATCTGCAGGAACTTAAGTTTAAAATCATTTTATAACAGCAAAAGAACTAACGAGGAGGACACTGATAATTTGGATTTAACTGATATAGCGATACAGAATGTCTCTACAGTTGCTAGGGAAGAAGATGTAAATCAGCATGTTTCCAAGAGGAAGTCAACACAGCTAAGTGCAGCAACTGCATCTTTTAAAGACCTGTGTGAACAGAGTGTTTGGAAATCGACCAGAACTGGATTACAATAATCTTATGAGAGAGGAGAAGATTGCACTAGAAGATTTGAAGCACAATCCCACAGTGACTATTAAACCAGAGGACAAAGTTGGGAGTGTTGTGGTCTTAAATACAGAGGACTACAATACTGAGGTTCTCAGACAATTAAATGATACCAGATTTTACAAGAAACTAGGCAATGACTCCACGTGGGATTTCAAATAGCCTATTGATGAGGTTGTTGGAGATGCTCTACGGATGGGAGAGACCGATAAAAACATATATAAGTTTTTGATTACCGATAATCTCATATGGCCAACTGTTTAAACTGTACCTAAGATACATAAATCCCTTATCCCCCCGACACCCTGTTGTGAGTGGGACTGGCTCTATAACTAGGCCATTATCACAATATGTAAATTTTCATTTCAGGCCATTTGTGAGCTCCCTTAGGTCTTACCTAAAGGATACCGCTAGTATTCTAGAAATTCTTGAGGATATAGAGGTTGTCAAGGATCCATATCTCATCACCATGGATATTGAGTCCCTGTACGCCAGTATACCTCAGGAAGAAGCTTTGGATGTACTTGCTCATTATTTGAATGGACGTACTGAAAACAGCCATCCCTCAACTGAATTTGTGTGGAAATTGTCTGAATTGGTGCTTAAATGTAACACATTTCCTTTTCTGAATAGGTTCTACCTTCAAACCAAAGGGACGGCTGGAGGGGGGGCAACTTTTGGCCCTAACTTAGCTAATCTTTATGTAGGATAATGGGAATCCCAGGTGGTGCAAGACAGATCCTTTTTAAAATAAATTGGCATTATGATGTCATTTTATCAAGGATATATTTATTGTACGGAAAGGTACCCTGCTAATCTGAAGAGGGACAAAGGAATGGGACCTATGGTATTGAGAGAGCTCAGGGAAATATTAGCTGCACTTCTGACAGTTCTATTTAACAGCTCACTGGAAACAGGGGTGGTTCCAGAGGACTGGAGGAGGGTGGATGTAGTCCCACTACACAACAATGGTAGCATTGAGGAGGCTAGCAATTGTAGGCCAGTCGCTCTGACATCAGTGGTAGGGAAGTTATTGGAATCACTTCTGAAGGAAAGGATTGTGGAATATTTTCAATCCAGTGGGTTACAAGACACAAGGTAGCATGGTTTTACAAGGGAGAGGGCAAGTCAAATGAATCTGATAGATTTCTTTAACTGGGTGACCAAAGAACTATATCAGGGTGGAGCGATGGATGAGGCCTACCAAGATTTCAGAAAGACGTTCAACACCGTTCCACATAGGAGACTAGTAAGCAAGCTAAGTAGCTTAAAAGTGGGTCCAAAGGTGGTAAAGTGGATAAGAATTTGGTCAGGGGATAGGCAACAGAGGGTGGTGGTAAACAGAGTTCACTCCAAGGAAAGGAAAGGAAGGTGACAAGTGGGGTGCCTCTGGGATCAGTGCTGGGACTGGTCTTCTTTATTGTCTTTATAAGTGACATTGCAGAGGAGCTGGAAGGGAAGGTCTGCCTCTTTGCAGATGACACCAAAACCTGCAATAGGGTGGACACTCCGGGGGTGGTAGAAAAGATGAGCAGAGACGTGAGAAAACTAGAGGAGTGGTCAAGGGTATGGTAGCTGGATTTCAATGTGAAAAAGTGCAAACTAATTCACTTAGGGCACAGAAACCCAGGGTTGGAGTACAACAAGGGTGGAGAGGTATTGATAACCACCAAGCAGGAAAGAGACCTGGGGGTAATCATATAGGATGACCTAAAGGTCACCAGGCAGTGTGACAAGGAAGTAGGGTGGGCAAGTGGGATACTGGGGTGTACAGGGAGGGGTATCACCAGCAGGAAAAGGCAGGTGGTGTTGCCTCTGTATAGATTGCTGGTAACCCATACGAAAATGGAATATATTGCAATATATTGAAAAATATACATTAAAGTACGTCAATACACTAAGAAATACATTGTCCCAATGTAATATATTATGAAACAGATTTAAATATACTGACATAATATATTACTAATTCATAGTATGCAAAATATATGTCACTATATTGAGAAATACATTGACTCAATGAAACATAATACACAGTGTATTTCAACATATACTGAAACCATATATTTCTAGTTAAAGAAATTGTAAATGATCTAATGTATATTAAATATACTGAAAGACTATATTTTATTACAAAAATGAAATATATTTCAGTAAACTGGAAAATGTTTTATTTTTTTATTTATTTATTGAGATCTCATATTAAACCTTTGAGTACATGTTCATTACATAGGTTCCGCGTCAGGGTCATAAAGTAAACAAATAAATGACAGCTTACAGATATCGCGTAAGAAAGTTGACAAACAATTAAGGCAAATGTAACAAGTTACATGCCAGTGACTGTGATATGTTAACACTAAATTCAATGGGACTAGCAAAAACACAAAGGAAAAGTGAGGGAGAGAGAGTGACAAAGGGAAGAGTGGGCAATAGAAAGAAGACATACTGCAGAGAGAGAGAATATACAGATATCAGACCAGATGGTGGGCCTTGTCAAGGGTGCAAAATGATGCTTATTCTGAGCATACTGGCAGTATGAGTAGCAGGTAAAGGTTTAGACAGAGGTGCAGGTATAGGGGCGAAGCAGGATCAGTACAGGAATGTCTGTACAGGCAGGGGAGGTGGGAATTGGAGCAGGCAGGGAGTGGTAGAGAGAGGATAGGGGAGGTAGGGAGGGTGGATGAAGAGGGGAAGGAGGGTGGGACAGTTATGGGAGGGAAGAAGTAGGGGCTAGAGAGGTGCCTGGTGGTGCAGAGGTGGACGACAGTCGGGGGGGAAGGCTGGAGGCCTTAAACGAAACAGTCACAACTTGCTGTGGCAACCAGATGAGATATAAGCCCGCGTTTGAATGGGCCTAGCATTGCTATAGCAGTGAGGCTTGGAGGCAGGTTGTTAGTCCATTTGAGCACCTGGTGGGCAAAAGCCCTTTGTCCTAGTGAGGTGTGACATCTACGAACCTTGTGGACCATGTTCCCAGAGTTCCTTGTGGGATGGCTGCTTTCGTAGCAGGTGAGGAGCTTCTGGACGCCTGCGGGCAGCATGCCTAGACTTGTTTTTTTGGCCAGCAGGCAGGTCTAGTACTGAAGCCTGCCCTTGAACTGTGCCCTTGAAATTGTGTTAAGTTTGTCAATACATTGAATTGATAAAACACATTAAACAATTTATTTCAGAAATACATAATTATATTTCTGCCTCATGCATTGCTTGAAAGCATCTCAATCTATTTAGTAATACATTGCCTAAAATTTATTATTAGTATATTTCAAAATATATACTGTATTCTTTATATATGTTGTATATATTTTTATGTATGTTACATATCATTTTATAAATGTTGCAAATATTTTATATATATATGTTACATATATCTTTATACGTTACATTTATATATGTTACATATATTTTTGTTAATGCTTAGTTTGGTCCCATGTATATATTTGCATAAATAATTTGCATATTTTAAAAACATAGTTTATCAGCCAACATCTTGATAATTTCTAGTCTTACAGTAATTTTGAATTTACAATATTAGCTTACAGACTGAAAGGAAAGGTACAAGATATAAAGCAAGTACATGTAGGATCTCACCCGACCAAAAAAGAATACCAAATGGGGTGCTATAAATACCAATCTGAGCCTGCAACAAGCATCAGCATGTGAGGTAAGTCCCATGTGTAAGTAGAAATGTATAAAATACACAGTATGCTTAACTTAAAGCTACACTGTAAAACAATAATTCCAAAGTAAATATCTCCATGGTTACTAACAAGATAAACTCCAGTTGTGCAGAGAAAGGTACATTAAATCATAAATAATTCCCTTTGTCTCGCTAAGTTAATAGTTATATTAATATCTATTACTTATGTATTATACACACACATGTATAGCCAGATGACCCCGAGAGGTGCCCCACAGCCTGGGACCACCATTGCTGCTGCCACGAGACACAGCAGCTGGACTGGGTGGGCAAACATGTGACCTGTGGCAGCATATGTGACATTGGCAGGGGCTATCCCTCCATGCCACAGTCACTGCCTTGTGCGACTTGGTGGGTGATACTGTGCATCATGGGGATATGTGGTGTGGACAGGGTGGGCCAAGGCAATGTCGATGTGGTATATGCCTACAGTGTGGCTAGAGGATGAACCAGCAACACTGCATACTCATGTGGTCTGTGCCTCCTAGCAGACCCAGAGGAGGACCTGTCACAGCTCTGAAACTGTTCTTCTGCCATCTTTGGTTGTTTTCCCTGGCTGCAGTCAGCCGTGTGCCCTAGCTCTTATCACCCCTCTGCATGGGCTGTGCCAACATGATGGTGAGACAGTCACATGCTGGGTGCAAACTGCCTGCCTGACCATGGCCCTCACATGGCACAGGTGCTGCAGATGTCCCATGGGGATGCCATACCCAGCATTTGTCCATTTACCCCAGTGGGCTCCAGTGGCCCAGTATGGTGACGTGACCACCACCCATGGAGGCCATGGACCACTGCCATGCAGTGTGTGTTGGTGGTGACAGGGCACATACAACAACACTGTCACTGGTGGCATGCCCCTTTGGCGCTGCTGCACAGTATGCCATTGGGTCAGGGTTGTACCTTACGTAATGGGCCCCAAAAGAAATCACATGGTGAAAGGGCCCCCTACCTCAACAGCCACAGATGTGGCTGTGGCATTGGTGGGCTGTGTCATGCAGGTGGCCATCCTGCATGGACACAGCTCTACATGCAACACTGCAGGGATACATGAGTGGAGCCATGACACAGCTCATGTATCAGGCAACAGCAGAGTGCACATGGAGTCACATCACTGTCTCCACAGGGCAGTGTGGGAATGTAAAACACATCAGAAACCCCAACAGTTGCATCATGAAGGCAGTACACTTAAAGTGCTGACCCATACCCTGCACGTTCCATGCCCATATACAAAAGTGCCACACACCACAAATCACCTACCTAGCAATGGGATGGTGCTATATTCCACTGTCCTCTAGTAGCACCACTGGCATTCCTGGTCCCTGTGAACTAAGTCATTATACCGAAGGCAGCATTGGTCACTGGAGTGGGTCACTCCTGTCCTAGTGGTGAGGCGCCACCCTATCAACTCCCACACCTTCTGCCTCGGCCTCTCAGCCAAGTCTGGTCCCCCAGAAGTTGGTCGTCCCTGACCGGCACAAGGTCTATGAGGCTGGCCAGTTATATATCTGGCCATCTCTTGTCCCTCTGCATTACTGCCGTCCTGTGAAAAGACATCATGGTGGTGGTTCTGTGCGGCTACAAATGGAGTGGTGGTTCTGTGCGGCTACAAATGGAGTGGAGCACATTGTGTCTGGATGTGACAGGGTGTGCCACTTCTACTTTGTTATACAGAGGCTGCAGAGAGCAACATCTAATTGCACAGTACTGAAAGTGTGGCCAAGCATGAACGTGGCAACACTGAGCATGTGTGGCCTGTGCATGACCTGCGCCATGGCGTGCACACTGGCAGTGCTGCGCAGACCTGCTCATTCATTGTGCATGCCGATGACATCATCTTTGGGTGCCATGGCCACTACATAGCTGCGCTATGGCATTGCATAGATCATCCAACTGCGTAAGCATTAACACACAGTGCAATGTGCAATAGCCCTATATTCAAACATGCTATGCAAATAGGATCATTGGGCAGTCTACAACCCCTACACAAGGTCAGTGACAGCAGATGGTCCGCACAAGCAGCATGTGCAGATGAACATAAGTGGGATGACTCTCCAACATCACCCCAGCATTTCCTCACACCTCTCCAACACCCCGCAGCCATTACAAGGGGCACATGTAATGCCCAAGGGTCCCTGGTGCTGGGGCCTGCCTGGCATGCTTCTTATGGCCCATCTGAGAGGTCTGTCCCAGGTGACCTGATGATGTACACCCCACCCTATGGCAGAGCACTGACATCCCTGTGTGCCATTCCTCATCACTGTTCTGTTGTACCTTGCACCCCCACCACTCCTCCCCATGTCCAATGCTGTGTGCATCTTTGAAGCCCCAGCCTCCCCCCACCTCCCACAACCCCCCTTGACATTTACATCACTCCCCCACCCCAGTGTGGTGTGGGCATATATGGTAGGCACCCTCATATCTCCATGTCAACATCCATGCCACACCACACACATTGTGCCCAACTCTACTGCACCCTCTGTTGTATATACACTTTTTACCATTTGTGCTCTGCCACCATGTGATCTGTGTTTTCAAACATGTAACAGTTGCCCTGTGTAGTTGATACTCACCTGCTCCTACTTGAGAAGTTTCTTATGATGTGAGCTCAGTATTCCTGGGTCCTCCTGACCAGGCAGGGGGCGCACCTGTCAAGCTGCTCCACTATCCCCAACTCCTCTGGCTCTGTGTCACCTGCTCTGTGTTCCTCTTGACTGGTAGGCATATTACATGGGAGAACGCCATGTTGTGTAGGGTGCAACAGGCTAGGAAAATGGCATGGCCTTGTGATGGATATATCTAGCGCACCACCTGAATGGTCCAGGCACTGAAACCACATCTTCAGCATGCCAAAGACATGTTCAGTGATGTTGCATGTGTGGTGTGTACCTATATAAATTGTACCTGTCCTCCACCACAGATGAGGGGCAGAGGACAGGTGTGAGGGGCCAGGGGTGCAAACCCCGGGCACTGTCCCCTGTGAAGAAACACACATCTGTGAGTATCTGTTTACAGTGTAGATACCTGTATCCTGACGACAGGCCAAGGGCTATGGCTCATCCTGTGCACCTGTCCACTCTCCCCTTCCCACACTAAGGCATGTGTGTGCTTTGCTACACCTGTACACCCCCTATGGGTGGGTTGTGGGGGGTGTACTGTATGTACTCACCAACAAGGTGTCCACTGGGTATGTCTCTGCCTTCAGATCTCTCGAACAGTAGTGAATTATGCCATATGATTGCATCATGGGCACTGTCAGGGTACCATGCCAGGACATTGGTGATGCACCCTGTTGCATCGCATGCCACCTGGAAACTGATGGAGTGGTATCCTTTCCTTTTGAGGTAGTCATTCACCCCATCACCTGTGGGTGCCCAGATGGCAACATGGATGCAGTCAGTTGCATCAAGTACAGCTTTGTAGATGCAGAACCCGAAAGAACTGCTGCAAGGTTGCTGTATGCTCCGCTGTTGTGCTGGGGAATATGATGAACTTGCAAGCATGTTGTAGCAGGGCATCTAGAAATTGGGTCAGCTGGCACAAGCTGGTAGATTGCAGCAGACTCCAGCAGTGTCTGGAATAACCCTGTGGCTAGAAAGCACATGGCAGCTGTAACATTCAGCTCAACTGACATGGCATAAAATTAATAAACAACAGCACTCCAGGTTAGCGAAAAATATATTATTTTAATTGAAAGACCAGTGCAACTGACATGGCATGGCTACACCAGGTAGCACTGCACAGCTACTCATGCAGGTGTTGACACAGCTACCTGAGCATGTTCCTACTGAGGTGGAACCAGCTAATAAGATGGTAATGCATGAGAGACTCAAAGATGAGTTGTGGACGGTACTGTCTGTGTGCAGTATAGTGCCTCCATGGCCTATTAATGGGTCCAGGGTGGGCAGCTGCTATCCCTGTTTCCTGCAGGGCCTCCTGCAGCATGAACAGTGCATGAGCTCCCCCAACTGCCATTTTGTTTGCTGGCTGCAGTGTCTCTGCCCACCTCTGGGGTTTGCCCAGAGAACGTCGACCTTTTGATAGGCGTTATTTGCACTTGGCAAAGTGGCTTGTGCCAAACTTGTTGCACAGCACAAACATTCTGAATATAGCACTGCCCCTGTATTGCAGTGTCAGTGGCTCAGTAGGTAGCATACTTGCCTCTGAGGCTGAGAGATCAGAGGGCTGTGGGTTCAGTTCCCACATCTGGCACTTGGGTTAATATCCCAGTACTGACACTGTAGCGCAGCATGAGAAGGGTGCTCACTTCTGAGGTGCTGTCTTTTGGATGAGATGTTAAACCGAGGTCCCATCTGCCTGGATTGGTGGGCGTTCAGGTGGATGTTAAAGATCCCATGGCACCTATTGAAAAGAGTAGGGGAATCTCCCCGGTGTCCTGGCCAAATTTCCCTCATTCACTCAAAGTACTACCAACAGCTTAATCTGGTTCAAGTTCAGGTGGCATTCATCTGTATCCCCCTTCCCTGGGTTGTGCCTGAAAATAGGCAGGATTTGTCTAGTGCACTTACCCGGTCAACAAAAACGAAATAAATAAAATTCATGTCCCTGCCCCTCCCTTTGCCCACTGACTGCATTATCTTTTAGTGCAGACGCTATCCATTTTAGTGCGCACACCTTCTCCATTTGAATATAGTGCTTGGATGCAAATTCTGCTCAAATGGTGGGCAATCACTTTGCCCACCAGGCAGACTTGTGAATATCTGACCCCTGGTACCTTCCACCTAATAATTCCAGCTCCCCTCTCTCACATCTGCAACAAATTGTTATATTGTTACTTTAAGTATGTTATTAGTAATGTTCTGCCACAGGATGGCAGTGTTTTACTGATTGTTACTCATCGTAACAGTTTTTTTTTTTTTTCCAAGTTGCAGGTTTGAAACTGTTTTTCTCCACCAGATGGCAATACCAAGTCAGCGTTCCAGTATCTCACTGTCTCATATGGCTTGGAGCCTTCTCATGCATTCACTCAGGTCTGGTACGAGACCACAAGAATTTATCAACGCTGAATGTTGTCTTGCTGGCATTGGCATTGGTAGTGCATGAGTTAGAGAGATGCATAATAAGAACGGCAGTGAAGTATTGAACTGACACCAATCCCATCCCCACACTGCAGAGACTGACAGGCGTTGGGGTGTGCCTTTGGGTCATAGGCCATAACGCTCATGCCATTTCACTTCACCCTACCCTGCAGACACTGACAAGTGTTGCAGTGTGCCTTGGGGTCTTCGGGCCTTACGCTTACCCCATTCCATAAGGAAATACGTTGAGATGGGTGCAGTATAGGAGAATGGGGTGAACTTTGGGGCAGAAGAATCCAAGGCACACCTCGATGCCTGTCACTGGCTGCAGAGTGGGCGTGGAGGTGGAATGGCGTGTGCATTGCAGCCGATGATCCCAAGTCATACCCTTGACACCTATCAGTCTCTACAGGGTGGGACATTGCAGTTGGAAACCCTAACACCCCGGCATTTGATGGTATTTTCACTCCAGATTTTCAACATGGGCTTTTTGTGACCCCACCTCATGAACAGTGGCACTATCAGTTTGTTAGTCGAAAGGTGATTTTGCACAGTGACTGTGCCATTTGGTGTCACAGGTGCAAAAACACATTTCAGGCAGGATGTGAACAATGACAGCTGTACTTTTCTTGAGGAGGTGTAAAAAAATGGCAATGTTGAAATTCTGGAGTTAAAATATGAAAAATTGGTGGTCACGGGCATGCATAGAAACTGCATAATGCACACCCATAACACAATTATTTCTGGGATTTTTTAAACACATTTTCAAGATAGGCACTTTGGAGCCTCCCCTCATGAATAGTGGCACTGTGATTTTGTTAATCTGTCCCAAAAGTTGATTTCCCACAGCAACTGCACCACTGTGCGCCACAGGTGCGAAAACACATTTTGGGCAGGATGTGAAAAATGACAGCTATACTGTTCATAAAGAGGTGCAGAAAAATGACAATGTTGAAAATCTGGAGTGAAAATATTTAAAATTGTCGAAGTTACGCGCGTGTGTGGAAACTGCACAACACACACTCATACTGCAGTCAATTTTTGGAATGTTTTCACCAAATTTGCAACATGGGTTTTTTGGGACCCCACCTCATGAACAGTGGCACTGTTGTTTTGTTACTCAGTCCCAAAAGGTGAGTCCATGCAGTGACCTCAAGATCACCTTTCAGGACCGAGTAACAAGATAACAGTGCATGTGTTAATGAGATGGGGTCCCAAGAACCCCATGTTGAAAAACAAGTACCAAAATTCCCATAAATGGTTGAGATATCCACCTAAGTAGAAACCCTCCATTGCCTGACATTATAAAGCTTACTGCATTTTGTTCAGTTCCTGGTCGGCTTTTAAAGAGTTCAGACGTGTTTCTGCTCCACAGAAGATTGTAGTGCCAGCCCTCTGGAGGTAAGTATGGGGTGGGGGAGTGCGAGGAGGTGGGGTGCACAGAGGGTGGGTGCAGGTTGAGGAGGGGGCGTGGTGGGACAATGAGGGACCTTTTTTTTTTACAGGTAAAAAAATGGACTTCGGGAGAAGGTTTTCTTCAATTACAGGTAAAATAAATGTTTTTGGGCACACTGGGGTGGGCTTCCAGTGTGCCACAAGTTTGGGGGAGACATGATGCCAACGGGGATTGGGCAGCCCCATTGGCAAAGAAAGTGTGTGTGTGTGTGGGGGGGGACATGATGCCAACAGGGATTGGGCACCCCCGTTGGCAAACAGATTAACCTGGGAGAGGACATGCCAACACAGGGATTGGGTATCCCTGATGATGGCTTTGTGGGGATTGTGTGGTGGACATGTCAGGAGCCGCCATATTTATTGGAATGTTTCATCAGGAAAGGCATGTAACAGAGCCTTGTCATCTGATGCTGCAATGAGGAAGTCGCACCTCACTGGAGGGGCAGATTTCTTTCAACTCTGTGGCTCTCTTTGAAACTGCTTTCATTGTTAGCAGCTCACTGATTGGTGGCTGAGGGATGCACCCACTAAATTATCCCCTGCATTGGCCACAACACTGACACACTCCTGGAAGTGCTACTACTGCAAGATGTTGCTTGCGCATGTGCAAGCCATCATAAAAAGAGTTGTTTTTCTGTTTCGTATCTTTGCTCCAGAAACATTTGCCTGTATTGGGATCTCAGAGGCCTTTAAAATGGGAGATCTAAAATACATTTCCTGGTAGTTACAAGGTATAACTCACCCCATAAAATGCCAGAAAATACTTTCACATTGAAATCCCACAGGTGATATTGCAGTTATCCAGGAAACCCATCTAGTTAAGGTTGGAACTGATAAAATGGTGTGGGACTGATCTGGCTTTGAGGTCTCCAGTACAGTTACTGCAGAGACAGTGGGTGCCCATTTTGTTACATACAAACTGTCACTTAAGAGTAGGCAATACCCTTGGGACAAGGAGGACCACTGGGTGCTGATAGAAGGCAGAGCAGGCACAGTGGCAGTCCCTAAAGTTAACATTTATGCACCAAATGAAGATAGTGCACATTTTATTTTCTTTCCTAACAATAGGAGTGAATTTCAGTCTGGTCACAGATCCTCTACTGGAGAGAAGCACCTTGCACCAGGGACCACCATCCCACAAACAAGTGAGGGAATAGGTGGAGCAATTGTGGAAAGAAGTGAACTTTGCAGGCCCCTGGAGGATGTGCAGTTCTGTGGACCAAGACTTCTCATTTTGTTCGCATCAGCATAATACGATGAGCCTTATAGACTAGTTTCTCATTTACCCAAATATTTTAAATGAGGTGGTGGATATACATACTGGCCCTATCCTTCTCTCCAACCCCACACCCATCTCTCTGTCACAGCCACCTCTTACCAGCCTCAGAGCACGCCGCTAGATGGCGGCTTAATCCCTTTCTCCTTCAATCAAAAGAGTTCAGGGACTGTGTTTCTACAGAGATTCAAACATACTTCTCTTTTTACCAGGTTACGCACTTTTCAGGAAAGATAGAGAAAGAAGGAAGTGGGGAGGAGTGGCTATGTATGTAAGGGATGATATCAAAGCAAGCAAGGTTCAGGGATTACAGGAGGGTGTGGAAGCACTGTGGTCACCCTGGAGACTGGATATGGAGCCACCATATGCACAGGAGTGATCTACAGGCCTCCAACACAGGGTGAGAAGACAGATGAAAGACTGGTGGAAGCCATCCACAAAATGGCATCCAAAGGCGAACTACTGATGCTAGGTGATTTCAATCTGCCAGATATAGATTGGAGCATCCAGACTACAAGCACATCCAAAAGCAAGAACATCCTGACTCCCCTTCAGGGGGCATGCCTCTGGCAGCTTGTGGCTGAGCCAACCTGAGAGGGGGCTATACTGGACCTGATGCTCACCAATGGAGACAGGGTCATTGATTTTAAGGTGGGTCGCCACATAGGATCCAGCAACCATAAAAGAGTCTGGTTTAATGTGACCACAGTGGAGAAGGCAAACCATGCAAAAATAAAGGTCCTAGACTTCAGACTTTCTCAAAATGAAGGAATGTTTAAAGGGAGTCCTGGCAAAGGGGAGGTTGTGGAACAACAGTGGCTTTTCTGAAGGGGCCATAACAGAAGCAACAAACAGTATTACACACAAAGAGCAAGAGAAAGAAGAGACTGCTGCGGTTCTTGTGGGAAGTAGCTGGGAAAGTTAAGGCAACACAAACAGCCTTCAAGAAATACAAGGAAATGCAAAGTGTGTGTGTGGGGGGGCAGAAGTACCAGAAGAAGCAGAGGGAGGTGGGGAGGGCAGTCAGGAGTGCCAAGGCACCGACTGAGGAAAGAATAGCTCAGGATTTGAAGAAAGGAGACAAGACCTTTTTCAGATACATTAGGGAGAGAAGAAAGTCTAGGAATGGGATTGTCAGAATAAACCCCACCAACTCCGATTCTGTACTGTGGCCTGGTCAGAAACCGTGCTGGGGGGGTTCAGAATACCATATTTGTTTAGAAAGTCTAGGAGCTGGTTGAACACAATGCATTCAGTGACTTTGGCAAGTGGGGCAAGTAATGAGATGGGCCTGTAGTTCCAATCTGTGCACAGAGAGTGATTGAATATTTTAGCTAGTGGGTGGCACGCCAAGTCTGTAGTGATCTTGACCAACCTGTAGTCTAGATTATCAAGTCCCACTTGGTGTCTACAGTTCATTTTGATGAGGTATTTAAGCACTTCCTTGGGTGTTAGGGCTTGAAGAAGAAGCTGAGGGTCTGGCATTCATGAACAGGTGGTCCTGAATTAGATGTTGCAGCTGTTGCTGAGTGGGATGTATTCCTCTAGGTTGGAAAATGATGAATTCAGTTCTTCTACAGTTTTTAAGGGGATTGGTAAGGGGGCCTGTATCTGTAACCAAGAGGCTGGGACTGGAATTGTTGTTTTTACCCAACATGTTGCTTACAATTCTTCACGTTGCTGTTGTATCCCTGTTATGAATTCGGGTTTGGGTTTTGATCAGGAGATCCTGTTTCAACCCTATAACCAAGATTTTGCATTTATTACGTAACTGTTTGTATTCAAACAGGACTGCTATGGTGGACGTTTTCCTGTACTCTTTCCACTTTCTATCCCTTGCCCTCATAAGTTCAAACAGCTGAGGTTTGAACCACTCCTGCCTGTTCCCTCTGATTCAAAACTTCTTGAGAGGGGCTATGGCATCAAGACAGCCATAAACAGATCCTCCTCCTGGGTGACACACAATCATGACTGATGGTTTTACTATAGTGCTTAGACAGCGCTCACGCCGACATCCCCGACAGTGAGACACAATGCTGAGTGTCGGCATTGTACCATCGGGGATGTCGCCACATTTCCATCGGGGGACTCTGCCTCCCCACACACCCCGGTCTCTATATATCTAACTGCAAGCTAAAGTTGAACCGGGGGGGTGGGGCACAACACCAGGAGCTGCACCATCGGTGTCTGCAGTGTTCCAGCACAGCGACTCACTGCATCCAGGTGAAATCTGTTGCTATGCTGGACTTCATTGTTGTGGTGTCAACCTTGTGTTGGTACACCATGCCGGATCCCCCAGCCTTGTCCCCCGCTTGCAGCCTACCTTCCACTTCCTCTATGGCTTGCTCCCCGTGGCGAGGTGGCAGGGATCTCTCAACCTGCCAAAATAGATCCAGTGCCGAAGTTACTGCGATTTGCAGGAGCAGGGTCTGTGGAGATCGGCATTTATCCTGTTGCACCTGGGACACTTTTTCCTCCATTTTCTCCCCTTAGGAGAGGAGGCATGCAATGACACCCTATGGAGAGAGCGCGCACATGTCCACACGTGCTTCTCCAAGCATCTGCCTCCTCTCCTCTCCTCCCCTTTCTAAGCATCAGTTTGCTGTCCCCCAGCCACCGCTAGGGGCCAGACATGCATCCCCGGAGAAGGAGAGCAGTCCCTCGGACACTCGATTCTTCTTCTCCTCTGCCGACCCCCAGTGATCCATGCTCATTCCCGAATATGGGTCGCTGGTGAAGCGTGAGGTCAGGCATCTAGTGCCCCAGCCCTCAGTGCCACCAGGCTGACATAAAATATGAATTATAAAAAAAAGATTGCAGAATTGGGATAGCACAACATGTATTGGGGCTGTTAAATCCAGTGTTGACCAGCTGATTTTGCTAAATTCCTCCCTAAGTGATGCGAGGATGAGTTTCTTAAGATTTCTTGTTGTTACAAATACAGGGGGGAACCTTTGTCCATTTGGCACTCCCTCTGTCACTCACTCAGTCTGTTTCTCCTGGTGCTGCAGGCTGCTTTTTTGTACTGGGCTCCTGCCTGCATTGGCACCTTGTTCTGCCCACTAAAAAATCTGCAGCTGTCCCGACAGAGCTGCGTTGAGGTGGCTCACTCCCCCTCTCTCACTCGCTCATTCTGTTTCTCCTGGTGCTGCAGGCTGCCTTTTTGTACTGGGCTCCTGCCTCTGTGGGTGGCTTTTTCTGCCCACAAAGAAATCTGCAGCAGTCCCGACACAGGTCTGTTGAGCCTGCTGACTCCCCCTCTCTCAGTCACTCGTTTCGTTTCTGCCGGCACTGCAGGCTGGCCTTTTGTACTGGGCTCCTGCCTGCTTTGCCGCCTTTTTCTGCCGACAAAGAAATCCGCAGCAGTCATGATAGAGCTCCATTGAGCTCGCTCACTGCCCCTCTCTCACTCACTCGTTGTGTTTCTCCCGGCACTGCAGGCTGCCCTTTTGTACTGGGCTACTGCCTGCATTGGCACCTTTTTCTGCCCACAAAGAAATCCACAACTGTCCCGATAGAGCTCCGTTGAGGTCGCTCACTCCCCCTGTGTCACTCACTCATTCTGTTTCTCCTGGTGCTGCAGGCTGCCCTTTTGTACTGGGCTTCTGCCTCTGTTGGTGCCTTTTTCTGCCCACAAAGAAATCTGCAGCAGTTCTAACAAAGCTCCGTTGAGCTCGCTCACTCCCCTTCTCTCACTCACTCATTCCGTTTCTGCCGGCGCTGCAGGCTGCCCTTTCTATTGGGCTCCTGCCTGCATTGCCGCCTTCTTCTGCCCACAAAGAAATTTGCAGCAGTTACAATAGAGCTCCATTGAGTTTGCTCACTCCCCCTCTCTCACTCGTTCATTCTGGTTTTCCTGCCACTGCAAGCTGCCCTTTTGTACTGGGCCCCTGTGTGCATTGCTGCCTTTTTCTGCCTACAAACAAATCTGCAGCAGTCCCAACAGAGCTCCGTTGAGCTCACTCACTCCCCCTCCCTCACTTGCTCATTCTGTATCTCCTGCTGCTGCAGGCTGCCCTTTTGTACTGGGCTCCTACCTGCATTGGTGGCTTGTTCTGGCCAGAAAGAAATCTGAAGCAGTCCCGACACAGCTCCATTGAGCTCGCTTAATCCCCCTCTCTCACTCACTCATTCCGTTTCTGCCAGCGCTGCCAAGCTGGCCTTTTGTACTGAACTCCTGCCTGCATTGCCGCATTTTCTGCCCACAAAGAAATCCGCAGCAGTCACAATAGAGCTCTGTTGAGCTTGATCACTACCGCTCTTTCACTTACTCATTCTGTTTCTCTTGGTGCTGCAGGCTGTGCTTGTGTACGGGGCTCCTGGCTGTGTTGGCACCTTTGTCTGTCCACAAAGAAATCCATAGCTGTCCCGACAGAGCTCCATTGAGGTTACTCAGTCTCCCTCTGTCACACGCTCATTCTGTTTGTCCTGACGCTGCAAGTGGCCCTTTTGTATGAGGCTCCTGCTTGCACTGGCGCCTTTTTCTGCCCAAAAAGAAATCTGCAGCAGTCCTGATAGAGCTCCATTGGGCTCACTCAGTCCCCCTGTCTCACTCACTCATACTGTTTCTCCCACCGCTGTAGGCTGGCCTTTTCTACTGGGCCCATGCCTGCAATGATGCCTTTCTCTGCCCACAAAGAAATCTGCAGCAGTCCTGACTGCGCTCTGGTGAGTTCGCTCACTCCCCCTCCCTCACTCGCTCTCTTGTTCTGTTTCTCCCAGTGCTGCAGGCTGCCCTTTTGTACTAGGCTCTTGTGTTGGGGCCTTTTTCTGCCCACAAACAAATCTGCAGCAGTCCCGACAGAGCTCAGTTGAGCTCGGTCACTCCCACCCTCACTCGTTCGATCTTAATCTGTCCCAAACACTGATTTCCCACAGCGACCGTGCTATTCTCCAGCAGGAGTGCAAAAACATATTTTAGCCAGGATGTGAAAAATGACAGCTGTACTGTTCATAAGGAGGTGTGAAAAAATGGCACTGTTGAAAATGTGGCGTGAAAATATTACAAATTTGCAAAGTTACAAGGGTGCATGGAAACAGTTCAACGCACGCTTGTAACACAGTCATGTTATGGAATTTCGTCACCAAATTTTCAACATAGGGATTTTAGGACCTCTCCTCATGAACAGTGTCACTGTCATTTTCTTAATCTGTCCCAGGCACTGATTTCCCACAGCGACTGCACTATTCTGTCCTGCAACTGTGAAACCACATTTCAGTCAAGATGTGAAAAATGACAGCTGTACTGCTCATAAGGAGGTGTGAAAAAATGCCGCTGTTGAAAATCTGGCATGACAATATTACAAATCTGCAAAGTTACAAGGGTGTGTGGAAAGTGTGCAACGCACACTTGTAACACAGTCATTTGACGGGCTATCATCACCAAATTTTCAACATAGGCATTTTAGGTCCTCTGCTCATGAACAGTATCACTGTCATTTTCTTAATCTGTCCCAGACAGTGATTTCCCACATTGACCGCTCTATGCTGCGCTGGAAGTGCGAAAACACATTTCGGACAGGATGGGGAAAATGACGGCTGCACTGTTCATAAGTAGGTGTGAGAAAATGGCACTGTTGAAAATCTGGAGTGAAAATATTATAGATTCGTGAAGTTACGAGCGTGCGTGCAAACCGCGCAACGCACACGTGAATATCAGTCATTTTTTGGAGCATCGCGCCAAATTTTCAACATAGCCATTTTAGGATCACTCATGAACAGTGTCACTGTCATTTCTTAATGTGTCCCAAACACTAATCTCCCACAGCGGCCATGCTATTCTGCACCGGAAGTGCGAAAACACATTTCCGCCAGGATGTGAACAATGACAGCTGAACTGCTCACAAGGAGGTGTGAAAAAATGCCAATGTTGAAAATCTGGTGTGAAAATATTGCAAATTCACGAACTTACGAGCTTGCGTAGGAACTGCACAGCGCAGGCTCGTAAAACAGTAATTTTTTTTATTTTTCCCACCAAATTTGCAACATAGGCTTTTTGGGAGCCCACCTCATGAATACTGGCACTGTCATTTCATTTATTGGCCCCAAAAGGTGATTCCATGCAGTGACCGTGAAATCACCTTTCGGGGCCGATTAACGCCATGACAGTTCAAAAATTCATGAGGAGGGGTCCCAAAGAACATGCATTTAAGTTGACAAAACCCTGTTTATTCCATTATACAGCTTACCGGCATTTCCTCAGTTTGCGGTGGCTTTGAAGAGTGCAGACGTGTTCCTGGTCCACTGAAGATTGTCGTGCCAAGCTCGGAGGTAAGTATGGGGTGGGGGTGTGGGGAGGCAGGGTGCGCAGTGGGTGGGCATGGGTTGCGGGAGGGCGAGACCTCCAAGGGACAGTTTCCTTTTTCAGGTTAAAAACAAAAACACTGGACTCTTTCTTTGGGAGCAGTAGCCGACAGGATTAGGCACCCTGTCGCACACAACAAAATGGGGCGGGGGGGCTTAGATTATGCCGACGGGATTGGGCACCCGCCAGCAGACAGTAAAAGTGGGGAGTCGGTTACAGACGCCGACGGGGAATGGCCCCTGCCGGCAAAATCATTATGGCATTGAAGCCGACGGGATTGGGAACTCCATCAGCAAATAAACAGGGAAGGGGTGTGCTATTGTTTGTGAACACGGCGGCAAGCCACTGCCATGTTCACAAACAATTTCAGGGTTTGGAAGTTCCACCCTGCAATGACGGGTCGCTCCCTCATTGCAGCAGATGGCTGACGCTGCAATGAAGAGGCAGCCCCTGATTGCAGCAGCAAAATTGTCACAAGTTGGTGGCAATGTTCCAAACCCCTGTCAGCAGCAGCATGCAATGGCATTGGGGGACGTGGGACAAGCCTTTGCAGGCTATGGCGGCATTGGCCACAACAGTGCCACGCCTCCACAACCTGCTTCTGAGCAAGCTGTCCCAATATGTTTCTTGTGCTGCGCGCAATCAACATAAAAATGTAAAGATCAAGGGTGCACTCCTGACCAATCAGAGTGCTCCTTTCCTCTGTGCATGAGAGAATCATTTTGTGAAGAGTGTCTCACGTACAGTTGCCCTGGAAAAGGGCACATTTGGGTAAAGTTTAAAAAAAATATAAATATATTATTGATCCAGCTCGATCAATAATAAATTAATGCTGCCACTGAGACCACTTTGCAAATTGTATAAGTGGTCTCACTTACATTCTTAGGGTATCAGAACCATTCACCTTTGGGTCACGATTCTCATATGATAAGAATGCACACGAGGCACGAGACGGCACTTGTGGTGAATGGAGGGTTGAAACTACAGCGCTGTTGCTTCGCCCGTTTTATTTCATTTTTAAGCTGCTCATTTTATTATTTTATCTGGGCCAAGGTAACCATCTGACGTTGGAACAACTGAGCTATCGATCAATGTTAAATTTATTGTGGGCTTATGTCTAATTCTTGTGCTGTCTCGTTCAATTCACTTTCGGGCTGCCGCTTACATTTCATTATGCCGGCCATCACTTCTAAGGTGCCCGATCCTGTCCTGCCTTCAGGAAATGGTAGCTATGTGACAGAGATATCTCAGGCTAGTAAAAGTGACATTCTTCAAATTAAATCCATGCTTGATACACTTCAGTTAGATGTTACTGATATAAAATCTGCTACAGCAGCTCTATACAAACATAATGAGGAACTGTCAGCCAGCCTGGATGTCAACTGTAAGAGAATTAGTGATCTTGCTAGTACTGTATATTATCTGGAAAGCATTACTCTGAAACAGGACAGCCAAATAGCTTATCTATTAAATAAGGTTGATGACCTGGAAAATAGGGGATGTCAGAATAACCTAAGAATACTGGGCATCCCCAAAGGAGTTGAAGGGAGTAACATGATTCATTTTCTTCAGAACTTTTTACCTGATAGCCTAGGTCAACAATGTCCACTCGAAATTGAATGAGCACACAGGTCATTAGGTCCTAAGTTAACTCAAGCTAAGCCCAGACCTATAGTGGCTTATTTACTTAGATTTACAGTCAAGGAAGAAATCCTACGACTGGCGAGAGAGAAGAAAACTCTTATCTGGAGGTGGGTTAAAATTTCCTTTTTTCAGGACTTTTCGTCGGAGGTTGTGGGCAAACGGAAAATGTTTAATGAGGTTAAGCAGCATTTACAACAAAGAGGTCTTTCCTATCACTTCAAATACCCTGCTATTTTGATTGTTCAGAAAGGTCAAGGGGATCTTGTAAAATGTGAAACTGTTCAGGATGCTTGGCAAGTTTTACAAGATAACAATTCTCATTTCCATACTACTGGCAACAGAGGTTCCCAACACAACCATTTTTCTACTTCAAAATTTACACAAGATCAACTCAGAGCACAGCATTCGATCCCTCTAGCACCAGGAGCCCCTGTCAGCTCGCAACTTTCTCTCCAAGATGGCAGGCAACCTGCAAATAACGCCCCCCCCCAGAAGTCCAAAGTGCTCTACTCCACATCAATATTCAGCTGCAGCTATTGCCAAGTTAACCTCCTCTGATATACCTGTCATCCAGTGGAAAATGAGAGGCTCATCACGCCCGTCCAACATCCCCAGACCTGCAGCTTTTAATCCAAAGACACACAACAGAAGTAGGGAGAGTATATGATCCCCTTTTTCCAGGGTGACATCTGAAATGGAAGCGACAAGAGAAAACCTCCTGATGGACTGCAATATTTCCTCTCCTCCCCTAGAAAACACCTTCCAGCATGGAACTCTTCCTCGAGAAACTGTTTCCTTCACTCCACTTCCTGCAAGGTCACAACACTCATTTCTTTCAGTCTGATGCAGGAGAAGAATTCTAGCTTTTATGGTGGTTTAAAGTCATATATCTCTAAAATGGGAAGGAGCTGATTAAGGTGAGCCGCTAGCGCTACCTTTCTGATTCATGACTACAATCTAATGGTCTATCTGCCCCATTTTTCTTTGGAGTAATCTTTTATGACATTGTTTACCCGAATGCTCTTTTACTGCTCTGGGTGTCATTAATTTAATGTTTCAAGATGCATGCGGGATCATTTTCTCCAGCAGGCATAGGTTAAATTTTACTTGGTTGCTTGTTACAATATTGCACCTTTTAGTTTATTTTTTGTGTATGCCTCAGTGGTGTTTGAAACCTGAAGGGATATTGAGACCAGCACCCCCCCCCCCCGATGATTTCAGCTTCTCTCTATTTCTTACACTCAGTTGCTTTTCCCATCTCTCACCCTCCCTATAACCTCTAGTTTTGCATTTGTCTATTTCTTTCTTACTGCCCTGTAAATAAGGAGGTTACCTTTGATGCTCAGAAGGTTTCCTTTACATTGCGAGATAATTCTTAACTCAGTTGGTTTTGTAGTCACAAATGAATTTGGCTAATTTTGCTTTTCTTTGGTTGAAGCACATGGCAGGAATATTTAAATCTGAGCTACAGTTTGAGAAGCAGTCTCTCAATAGTGCTCTCTGCATGCTTTTATTAGCCATTAACCTCCTAGCACCCCAAAGTCTAAATAAAAAAAAGAGCATTGGAGTGGTGTTTTTGGCAAGGATGTGCAATGTTTAATAAATAAATACATAAAAAATGTGTGGTATAACTATTGCTATTGTACAGTATACTGTCACTTCTTCTCCCTCCTATTCACCTCCTCTCTTCACTTCTACTATGACCCTGCTGACAAACCCCCCTCTCTATCGCCCTCTTTTTCTGGGGTTTCTGGCAGTTTATTGATTGCTTTTATTTCTCCCAACCTAATATTCTTGTGCCTCTGGTTAATGTGGTTCTCGCCCAGGCTCTCTTGATTCAATACTTGGAGCATTATGTTAATAAATTTCTTTCTGGGTTGAAGTCACCACAGCCTAACTTTCAGCTCTCTTGGACCTTGCACCTTTACTGCCTTGGACTTAGTTGAGTTTGGTGGACTTAAGGTCATCACAGTAGCAAACAACCTACTTTCTTTGTGTGTTTAATCTCTATTTATTTGCAAGTGTTTGCACATTAAATTGTGTTTTACTGTTTTAAGTTTAAATTGTTCTAATACATTTTTATTTTTAGTCTTTGCATAGTGGTATACATTTATACTGATTACACTTCTGTTTAGCCATATAGTCTAGTTATTCTGCTCTAAAGTATTATACTGTCATACAAAATTTTAGAATTTTAGTTCTCTAAGGTTTTAAAGTTTAAGCACAGTGTATTATTTATTAATTTAGTAATACATAGATTAGTTTTATTATAGGCTAATTAATAATTTATTGACATTGTCAGTGTGTATTGCTTTGTAGTTTACTTTTAACCTGCATTCTAGTGAATAGCTAAACAAGCATCCTTGCAAAGTCATTTCCTGGAATGTTAATGGGTTAGGATCCTCAATTAAAAGGAAGAAAGTTCTATCATATCTAAACAAGAAAGGTACAGATATTGCCCTACTACAAGAAACTCATTTGACAGATTTGGAATCAGCCAAGTTGTCCAGATCCTGGGTTTCTCAGGTCGAATTTAGCTCTTTCAATAGCAAGCAGAGAGGAACTGCAATTTTGATTCAGAAAGGGATCAGTTTTGTTAAGACTACTCACTTAGTTGACCCTGAAGGCAGATTTCAGGTTTTGGCAGGTTTGCTAGATGGTGTACAAGTGCTTTTTTGCAATGCCTATGGCCCCATTTCTAGGCAATATGCTTTTTTTGATGCACTTTCTGACCTACTCTCCAATTATCTAGATCATAGTATTATTATGGGTGGGGGACTTTAATGAAGTAATAGACCCTTTGCTGGATAGGAACCCCTCTAGGCCATCCTTCATGATCTCCAGAGATTGTCGAGCTGTATACAATATTCTTGGTGCCCTATCACTGACTGATGCTTGGAGGTTGGTCCAACCCCAAGATAAGGATTTCACTTTCTTTTCCAATCAGCATTCTGCATACAGTAGAATTGATCATATTTTTGTCTCATCCGATATAATCAATTCAATTTTAGATTCTGAAATTGATAATATAATAATTTCAGATCATGCCCTGGTCTTTTTGAATATTGTTTTGGGGGAGGGCAGACCAAAACAACTTAGATGGAGGATGAATGCCTCACTATTAAGAGATAAGAAATTTATGGATTGGGTTAATAAAGAGACAGATGAGTACTTTCTGAACAATAATAATGATGAAGTTACTTTTGCATGCTTGTGGGAGGCCTATAAAGCTTTTATCAGGGGTAGGATTATAAGCTTTTCTGCTTCCAAGAAAAGAGAGAGGGATAAACTCTTTTATTCTATGCAGGTTAAACTAAAAGAGTTGGAAACGAAGATAAAGTCCTCTGGCCCTTTTGACCACTCCCTCCTCTATGAGATTACATGACTTAAATTTGACGTTAATAAAATTCTCTCTGCCCAAGCTGAATATGCGTTGTGTTATACAAAGCAGGGCTACTGGGAATCAGGGGGAAAAGTGGGGAAATTATTGGCTTATTGACTTAAGAAATTGCAAGAGCAAACCATTATTCCTGGAGTATGTGACGTTAATGGTAAGGCGATTAAAAGAAGTAAAGAAATGTTTTTAATGCCTTTTATACTCAGATTTACCATCAAAAATTAGTAAGCATTGATGGGATAAAGCAGTTTTTCTCCACCATTAAACCCCCCAAATTAACTAAAGAAAGAGAGGAACAACTCAACAAAGAACTGTCTTTGGAAGAGATTTCCCTAGCTATCGATTCCTTGCCTAATAACAAGGCCCCTGAGCTAGATGGGCTTCCTGGAGAATTTTATAAAGTTTTAAAACCTAAGCTATCCACTCACCTGCGTAATATGTTCCATGAATCTTGGGACCATAGTGCCAAGACTTACACAGGCATTAGTTACTCTAATACATAAGAAAAATAAGGATCCTTTATGTTGTGATAGCTACTGCCCTATTTCTTTACTGAACTGTGATTATAAAATTCTCACTAAAGTTCTAACGTTCCGTATCCAAAAAGTCATTTGTGAGCTAATTGGCAAGAAACAGGTAGGCTTTATTCTTGGCAGGTCCAGGGCGGATTGTGTTCGTAGACTCCTAAGTGTATCATGGCACTCCAATAAAATCAAGAAACCATATCTAGTATTTTCCCTGGATCTATTTAAAGCTTTTGATTCCCTCTCCTGGGACTTTATGTTCCTAGCTCTGTAGCACTTTGGCTGCAGGAGTAATTTTAACACCTGGGTTTCTTCATTATATAAAGACTCCTCTGCTCAAATATTAACTAATGGTCTTATTTCAAAATCTGTTCCCCTTGCCTGTGGTACCAGCCAGGGCTGTCCTCTGTCTCCATACCTGTTTATTCTGGCCATAGAACCTTTGATCAGGGTTATAAATGAACACTCTGGTATCTCTGGTATTAAAATTAATTCTCATGTTCACAAAACTTTTGCATTCGCAGATGATCTACTTTTAACATTATCTAAACTGGTTCAATCATATGTCACCCTCAAAAACTTGCTACTTGAATTTGGTTCTCTCTCAGGACTCCAGGTTAACTGGGATAAATCACAAACCCTCTGCCCTAACCCTACGCCCTACACCCTACAGAACTTTAACAAATTGTTTGCAAATAATTGGGTCAAAAATCATATAACCTACTTGGGCCTGCAAAGCCCCTCAAACCTAGAAAACTTAGTAGAAATAAACTATGTACCTCTATTTCGCTCCATTGAGCAAGAACTAATTCACTGGGGCCAGCTTTATTTGACCCTCTGGGGTAAGGTGAACTCCATTAAAATGATTGTTGCCCCAAAGATTTTTTGTCTTTTTCAAAATATTCCAGTTTTGCTGACTAAAAACTGACTTGACAAGTTAGATTCATTAGCAAGGACCTTTCTTTGGGGTACCAAACCTCCTAGATTAAGTCTGAATAAACTAAGGGCACCTCATGAGCTGGGTGGTCTAACACTTTCTCACTGGGAGTGGTATCAATGGGCCTTTTTATTTAAACATTCTACTGGGTATCCACAATTTAACCCTGAAGCTGCACCCAATTCCCTATTATGGCTACGACTGGAATCTGCCTCATTAAAACCTAACTGCCTTTTGAACTATATTTACTTACCCACCCCATAAACCTGAAAAATAATCCTTGTTTAAGGAATACCTTTAGGGTTCTAAGGAAAAAATAAAAAGTGTAACTCTAACTCTTAGCCCCTCAAAATAATGCCACTCTGGGCTAACCCAATTTTGTTTCCTCATGGGGACCCATTGTCTAACAATACCGGGGCACAAGCTGGCATTAATCATGTTGGTGACATTTTTCACAAGGAATCAGGCTTATTAATGTCCTTCCAGGAGATAAAGGAAAAATTGGGGCTATCATGGCACCAGTTTCATTACTATTTGCACTTACGCCACCTTTTTATTGAACATTTTTCACTGGTTAATCTTGCTCTCCCTAGTTGTAAAGAGTGGGATCAACTTGTTTATTTATTTTATTTATTTACTGCATATTTGGAAAATACCTTTGAGTCCAAGACTCATTTACAAAGGCTCCACGTCATATAAAGTAGAACATTACAGCAGTGATCACAAATTCAAGAGCAGAATTCATACAGGCTAATTACAGGGAGTACAATATAAGGCTTGCGGTCGGATCCTAAGGCATATTAGGTTAGGTCTAAGTAGCTTAGATTAAAGGCTGTAGATTTAGAGTTGGACAGATAACTCTAGTAGGTGTGGAAAGAAAAAGGGGTGAAGGAGAGAGGGAAGCTGGCCAGGGGCCTTTGTCGGGGGGGCAGGAGACAGGGGCGGGGTCAGAGACAGTCGCAGGGGTTGGAGGACTGGAGATTGTGTCTGAGAAGGGTTTTGAAGTGGCCGATTCTGTTTTCATTAGTGACTGCGCTGGGCAGGCTGTTCACCCAGAAGGGGACCCTGTAGCTGAAGGACCTTTGGAATTGGGAGGTTCGGCACCTGGGGACTCATAGGAGCTGCTTGCTCGAGCTATGGGTGTTTCTAGGAGTCAGGGCCGGTTGGATTATAGAGGTGAGGCCAGATGGGAGAGTCCCAGGGCAATCTTTTTGGCCATGAGGCATGTGTGGAACCAGATTTTACTGTCGAGGTTCAACCAGTTGGTGGAATTATATAGAGAGCATGTATGGGTGAGCTGATCACAACCAAGGACGAGGCGGCATGCTTTGTTCAAGGAGTAATGGAGTCTGTCTAGGGCCGAGGTGTTTGCAGCTCCATAGATAAGAATACCATAGTCAAGGAGAGAGAGAGGAGAGAGGAGAAGACAGCGAGCCAAAGAGCTTCAGGAGTCAGACAGTGTTTGAAGCGATAGAGAATTCTGAGTCAAACATTCAGGGCGGTGGACAGATTATGGATGTGCTGGTGGAAGTTAAGGGATGGGTCTAGGGTGAGGCCCAGATATTTGAAGGTATCCACTTGCTTGAGGGGGGTCCGATTGGCAGTTAGAATTTGGGAGAAGAGCACCTTCCAGGAGTTCAGAGGGTGTAAGAAGAACATGACTTTAGTCTTCTTGTAGTTTAGAATAAGACAATGCGTGTAGAACCATGTTTCAGCATTGGAGAAGGAGGGTTGGAGGGAATTGTGGAGTTGAGTGAGGTCTGGAATGGAGGAGTATAAGACTGCATCATCTGCATATATTAGTTCAAGTTCAAGTTTATTGCAGGAAAGACTCCGTTGAGCAAGCTCATTCACAAGGAGGTCCTGAGGCACATACATATACAGTTCGCAATTACATAGACAGGAGATATAAAATGTAGAACAACAAAGAAAAAATATATATATAATACAAGAGGTATGCACAATAGAAGTCCTTATGCTATATATGCATTAATATATTATATATACAGTATAATATATATATAATATATGCATATATTAATAGATTGTCTGAGCAGGACGAAGGCAGGGAGTTAAGGAAGAGACTGAACAGGAGAGCGCCGAGGATGGACCCCTGCAGAACACCAGCGCGGACAGGCAGTCTGCTAGATAAGGTGGTGCCAATTTCAACCTGTTGGAACCGGTCCAATAGGTAGTCAGTGAACCAGCCAAGGGCGTCCTGAGAGAAGCCAGTGTTGGAGAGTGTGTTTAGTAGGAGGGAGTGGTTGACCATGACAAATACCTTAGAGAGGTCTACAAAGACCGCACCCATGATATGTCCTCTGTCTAAGGCGGAGTGGACGTGTGTGGTGAACTTAAAATATGCACCCTCAGAAGGGGTGTTAGCCTGATATACAAATATCTCACTTTTTCTCTTACCTCTGCATCTATTACCTCTTCTGCTAAATAGGAGAACTGGAACTGGGCATTGAAACTGAGGACCAAGACTGGAGTTCTGTTTGGGATCATGCGTATCATGGCAGCAAAGATATCCAGGGTAAGCTTATTCAGTTCAAAAATCTTCACCATTATTATATGTCCCCCGCTAAGCTTCACGAAATGAGTCTCTCTCCTAACTCATTTTGTTGGAAATGTGAGTCCTCTGATGCCAGTTTATTGCACACGCTGTGGGATGGCCCTAAATTGGAAGAGTTCTGGGTGAAGGTTGCTAGTGTATGTGACTCTTGTCTTTCTTGTACTGTCCCTGTTTCCCCAGAGATATATATTTTAGGAATCTCCCCATCTACCCTTATGCTTAAATACCAAGCGATGCTATGGCTTTCAGTGGCCTCTGTGTGTGCTAAACGATTAATTTTAAATTACTGGAAAGAACCTAAGGTACCTGCTTTACCTGAATGGTTGAGTATGATGAATCATACTGCAAACAATGAGAGAATTCCTTTTTTGCTGTCTGGTAGGCTACACCTTTTTGCGTGATATATGGGGACCCTTTTTGTCAAGGATAAACCCTCCAGATTCTGATCTAATTAGTCTGGTTTAATAAAATAGATATTACTTCCTACAAAACAGTAATTCTTCATTGTTTGTGATTTGTATGTTGCTGCTGAAATGTTTTCTGTTATTTGCTAGTTTGCTGGATTATGCTACCTTGCTTATATGTTTAGTTTTTAGTCATGAGTCTGAAGTTAATTACTTGTTTCATTTTGCAAATCCTAGTCACATGAATTGTATACTGTAATACATAGATACATAGACAGTGTCGGCAGATAAGGGCCTATGGCCCACCTAGTCTGCCCATTTGAGCTTGTAAGTTCAGTTTGTTTTCCTAGAAGTCTATTTCCCCTTACCCCTGACCTCTAGAATTCCTTTATGTCTATCCCATGCATTCTTAAATCCCGTGATTGTTTCAGCTCCCACCACTTCCTCTGGCAGGGTGTTCCACTGTCCACCACCGTTCTGTGAAGAAATTCTTTCTCATGTTTCCTCTGAATCGCCCTCCCTCCAACTTCATCCCATGCCTCTAGTCCTGAAACATCTTTTTCGCTTAAAATAGTGTTTTCCTGCACCCTGTTCCTCCCTGTTAGATACTTGTATGTCTCTATCATATCCTCTCTCCTCCTCTCCTCCAGGGAGTACATGTTCAGTTCCTTCAACCTGTCTTCATAGGACTTGTGATGCAACCATGCACAATCTTTGTTGCCCTCCTCTGAACCTTCTCTACCCTGTCTATGTCCCTACGTAGGTATGGTCTCCAGAACTGTACACTGTACTCCAGGTGGGGCCTCACTAGTGTCTTGTATAGCGAATTATGACCTCCCTTTTCCTGCTGGTGATGCCCCTGCCTATACATCCCAGCATCCTATTTGCTTTACTTGATGCCTTGTCACTGTTTCCCTACCTTGAGGTCATCAGAGATGACAACCCCAAGATCCCTTTCCTGCTTGGTGCATGCTATATCCTCACCCCCAACTGATATATTGTGCCAGGGTTTTGTGCCCCATATGCATTATCTTGCACTTCTTTGCATTGAATTTCAACTGCCAAACCCTTGACCATTCTTCAAGTTTCTGCAGGTCCTTCTCATTCTCTCTACACCCTCTGGTGTGTCTACTCTGTTACAGAGCTTTGTGTCATCAGCGAACAGTGAAATTCTGCCTTCTAGATCCTGTGCAATGTCACTGATGAAGATGTTGAATAGGACCGGTCCCAGCACTGATCCCTGTGGTACCCACTGGTCACTCTTCCCTGTGGAGTGACAGCCATTTACCACCACCTCTGTGTCCTGCCACCCAGCCAGTTACCTACCCACCACACTACTGTCCTGCCCACACCCATATTCCCCAGTTTGTGTAATAGTCTTCTATGTGGCACAGTGTCAAAGGCCTTGCTGAAGTCCAGATAGGCCATGTCCACTGCCCTCCCTGATCCACCTCCCTAGTCACCCAGTCAAAAATTCAATGAGGTTGGTCTGACATGACCTCCCCTGGTGAAACCATGCTGCCTTGGTCCTGTAGTCCATTGACAACCAGATGTTCCACCAATCTCTCCTTCAGTAGTGCTTCCATGATCTTTCCCACTACCGAGGTGAGGCTGACTGGTCTGTAGTTCCCTGCTTCCTCTTTGTTCCCACTTTTGTATAAGGGGACTACATCTGCTGTCCTCAGTCTTTGGGTACCTCCTGTTTCCAGTGATTGGCTGAACAGGATAGCCAGAGGTTCAGCCACCACTCTCTTAGTTCTTTAAGGACCCTGGGTGCACCCATCTGGCCCCATTGCTTTATCAGCTCTTATTACTCCAGTTCCTTCAGGACCCTTTCGTGTAAAGGGACTTGTGTCCATTTCTGCACCATTCTCACCCTTATACTCCTTCAGACCCATTACCCCCCTCTTCCTTAGTAAAGACTGAGCAGAAATACCTGTTCAATATGTCAGCTTTACTGTTGTCATCCTCCTGGCTCCCATCCTCCCCTTCAGTCTCACTATCCTCCTTTGTCCTTCTTTTTCCTTATGTACCTGTAAAGGTTTGTCCCCTTTAACCACTGATTTTGCAATGTGTTCTTCTGTCTGAGCTTGGCTTCCCTTACTGACTTCCCTGCCTCCTTTGTTTCTCCTGGTACTTCTCCCTATCCCCTTCTGCCTGTGTCTTTTGTATTGCCTGAATGCAGTCTTTTGGCTTTCACTTTCTTTTGCTACCTCTTTGGAAAACCATAATGGTCTCTCTTTCTTTTCCTCTTGCTAACCTGCTTAATGCATAATTCTGTTGTTCTTATAATCCCCATTTAAATACTGCCCACTGTTCCTCAATCCTGATTCCTGTCCCATTCCCCTTAATGCCTCTTTCAAGCATCTCCCCATTTTCCCAAAGTCTGCCCCAAAATCCAGGATAAGTGTTTTGTGTGGTTTGGTTCTGCTCTTTCTGTGATTTCAAACCACAATGACTGGTGGTCACTGTTACGCAGGTGCTTCCCCACTGTTACTCCCATCACACTGTCCCTGTTTGTGAGCACAAGGTCCAGTATTGCCTTCTGCCGAGTTGGTTCCATGACCAGTTGCTTGAGGAAGGCACCCTAAAGGGAGTCCAGGATAAATCTGCTCCTAGTTGATGCTGCTGCTGGGATGCTCCAGTCACGTCTGGTATATTGAAGTCTCCAACCAGTACTACCTCACCCTTGTCTGCCATCCTTTGGATGGCTAGCATCAACTCCTATCTGTTTCTTCCTCCTGGGCTGGTGGTCTGTAGACCACACCTGTGCGGATGGCTGGCCCCATTTTCCTTTCCAGCTTAACCCACAGTATCTCTCCCCCATTTTGTTCCTCCTGGATCTGTGTGGCCCTTATGTCATTTTTCACATACAGTGCCACTCCTCCTCCCTTCCTGCCTGCTCTGTCTCTTCTGAATATGTTGTAGCCAGGTATGGCCATCTCCCAGTCATGGTTATCATTACACCAGGTTTCAGTGATGGTAATGTTATGTTTTTCTGTTCTATGTCCACTATATTGCCATTTTTCCTTCTAGTATATTTTGAAAAAAATAAATAAAAAGTATTTTTGAAAAAAAAAAAAAAGAACGCACTTGAGACCTGTCTGACAACAGTAAGAGTGGCCCTGGTGACAGTATGAACATACAGACTATGAGGGGCCATTTTCTTCATTACAACAAGTCTTGAACATATTAGGAGGGGGCACATTACATTGGAGTCTCAGCACCTTCCTTACAAGTGCCCAATGCACGCGCAGTGAAAGTGCATTCTGTCTGACTTACTGTTGCATGAACATAAACAGAGAATCAGCACTGCTTGTTTTTATGTTGATTGCGCGCATGCGCAAGAAACATATTGCAGCAGCTTTCCAAAAGCAGGCTGTGGAGGGGCGGCAGTGTTGTGGCCAATGCCCCCACAGCCTTTGAAGGCTTGGCCCTCTTTCCCCAATGCTGTGGCATGATGCTGCTGACACTAGTTCAGCCAGCGTGCCACCACCTTGAAACGCTTCATCCGCGCTGCAATCGGGGCGCGCAAATCGTTGCAGCATCAGCCATTCGCTGCAATGAGGGAGCGACCTGTCATTCCTCGGCAGAACATTGGCAAGGGTAATATTGTTTGTGAACACGGCGGCGGTTTGCTGCCGTATTCACAAAGAATATTATGAACCCCCAGTGCCGAGGGATGTGCCCAATCCCCCTCGGCAGCATGTGCCCCCCCAACAACAGTGTGTGCTTGCCGATGGGGGCCCCAATCCCCACCAGCTTCAGTGCCCCTGCCCTGTACTTTGATGTCGCCGATGGGGGAGCCCACTCCTCACAGCATAATGCCCCCACAAACACCCAGTAGACTTGTGCCAGGTGCCCATCCCTCGGCTCTTGCGCCTCTTTGTGCCAATGGGGTGCCCAACTCGCTGGCTACAGCTGCCCAGCCAAAACACTCTGTTGGCATGTTGGAGCCCACCCAGAGTGCAACATGCCCTGTGAAAAAAAAAATGTCCCGCGATGTTTTTTTTTGTTTTTCTTTCCTGTGAAAAGCGGTCCCTCGCGGTCTCCTGCCCCCTCCCACAACCCACGCCCACCCACTGCGCACCCTACCTCCCCACACCCCACCCCATACTTACCTCTGAGTCTGGCGTGACGATCTTCCGTGGACTGGGAACACGTCTGCACTCTTCAAAGCCGACTGCGAACTGAGGAAATGCCAGTATGCTGTATAATGGAATAAATAGGGATTTTCCAACTTTGATGCATATCTCAGGCATTTTTTGGAATTTTGGCACCAAATTTTCAACATGGGTTTTTTTGGACCCCTCCTCATGAATTCTGCCACTGTCATGGCTTTATTCGGCCCCGAAAGGTGATTTTGCGATCACTGCGCGGAATCCCCTTTTGGGACTGATTAACGAAACAACAGTGCCAGTGCTCATGAGGTGGGCTCTCAAAAAGCCTATGTTGCAAATTTGTGGAAAAATGAAAAATTACTGTTTTATTTAGCGGAGCATTGGCGCAGTTACTACGCACGCTTTGTAACTTCGCTGATTTCAATATTTTCATGACAGATTTTCAACATTGGCATTTTCACATCTTTGTGAACAGTACAGCTGTCATTTTTCACATCCTGGCTGAAATGTGTTTTCGCTCTTCCGACGCAGAATAGCGCGGTTGCTGTGGGAAATCAGTGTTTGGGACAGATTAAGAAAATGACAGTGACACTGTTCATTAGCAGAGGTCCCAAAATGCCTATGTTGAAAATTTGGTGATGAAAGTCAATAAAATGAGTGTGTTACAAGCGTGCGTTGTGCAGTTTCCACGCACCCTTGTAAGTTTGCAAATTAATAATATTTTCATGCCAGATTTTCGACACTAGCATTTTTTCACACCTCCTTATGAACAGTACAGCTAACATTTTTCACATCCTGGCCAAAATGTGTTTTCGCACTTCCGGTGCACAATACTGCAGTCGCTGTTGGAAATCAGTGTTTGGGACAGATTAGGATCGAGCGAGTGGGGGGGGGACTGTTGCAGATTTCTTTGTGGGCAGGAAAAGCCACCAACACAGGCAGGAGCCCAGTACAAAAGGACAGCCTGCAGCGCCAGGAGACACAGAACAAGCGGGTGAGGGAGGGGGACTGAGTGAGCTCAGCGGAGCTCTGTTGGGACTGCTGCAGATTTCCTTGTGGGCAGAAAAAAGGAGCAATGCACGCAAGGGCCCAGTACAAAAGGGCAGCCTGCAGTGGTGGGAGAAACATAATGAGCGACTGAGAGAGGCGGAGTGAGCGAGCTCAATGGAGCGCTATCATGACTAATGCAGATTTCTTTGTGGGCAGAAAAGGGCGGCAACGCAGGCAGGAGCCCAGTACAAAAGGCCAGCCTGCACGCCAGTAGAAACAGAATGAGCGAGTGAGAGAGGGGGAGTGAATGAGGTCAACAGAGCTCTGCTGGGACTGCTGCAGATTTCTTTGTGGGCAGGAAAAGGTGCCAACACAGGCAGGAGCCCAGTACAAAAGGGCAGCCTGCAGCGCCAGGAGAAACAGAATGAGCGAATGAGACAGGTGGAGTGAGTGACCTCAATGGAGCTGTGTCGGGACAGGTGTGGATTTCTTTGTAGGCAGAAAAAAATGCCAATGCAGGCAGGAGCCCAGTACAAAAGGGCAGCCTGCAGCGCTGGGAGAAACACAATGAGCGAGTGAGAGGGGGGAGTGAGCGAGCTCAGCAGAGGTCTATCATGACTGCTGCGGATTTCTTTGTGGGCAGAAAAAGGCGGCAAAGCAGGCAGGAGCACAGTACAAAAGGCCAACCTGCAGCGCAGGCAGGAATGGAACGAATGAGTGAGAGAGGGGGAGTGAGCGAGCTGTACGGAGCTCTGTTGGGAGTGCTGCAGATTTCTTTGTGAGTGGAAAAAGCTGCCAATGTAGGCAGGAGCCCAGTACAAAAGTGCAGCCTGCAGCAGAGGGAGACAGAATGAGCGAGTGAGGAAGGGGGAGTGTGTGAGCTCAACAGAGCTCTGTTGGGAGTGCTGTGGATTTCTTTGTTGGCAGAAAAAGCCAGCAATGCATGCAGGGGCCCAGTACAAAAGGGCAGACTGCAGCAGCGGGAAAAACAGAATGAGCAAGTGAGAGAGGGGGAGTGAACAAGCTCAACGGAGCTCTGCCATGACTGCTGCAGATTTCTTTGTGGGCAGAAGAAGGCGGCAACACAGACAGGAACCCGGTACAAAAGGACAACCTGCAGCATGGGCAGAAACGGAATGAGCGAGTGAGAGAGGAGGAGTGAGCGAGCTCAACGGAGCTCTGTCGGGACTGCTGCAGATTTCTTTGTGGGCAGAAAAAGGTGCCAACAGAGGCAGGAGCCCATTACAAAAGGGCAGCCTGCAGTGCCAGGAGAAACAGAATGAGCGAGTAAGACAGGGGGAGTGAGTGACCTCAACGGAGCTCTGTCAGCACACCTGCAGATTTTTCTGTAGGCAGAAAAAGGTGCCAATGCAGGCAGAAGCCCAGTACAAAAGGGCAGCCTGCAGCGCCGGGAGAAACACAATGAGCGAGTGAGAGAGGTGGAGTGAATGAGCTCAACGGAGGCCTATCGTGACTGCTGTGGATTTCTTTGTGGGCAGGAAAAGGCGGCAATGCAGGCAGAAGCCCAGTACAAAAGGCCAGCCTGCAGCACATGCAGAAATGGAATGAGCGAGTTAGAGAAGGGGAGTGTGCGAGCTCAACGGAGCTGTGTTGGGACTGCTGCAGATTTCTTTGTGGCCAGAAAAAGCTGCCAACACAGGCAGAAGCCCAGTACAAAAGGGCAGCCTGCAGCAGTGGGAGACACAGAATGAGTGAGTGAGGTAGGGGGAGTGAGTGAGCTCAATGGAGCTCTGTTGGGAGTGCTGCAGATTTCTTTGTGGGCAGAAAAAGGCAGCAATGCATGCAGGGGCCCAGTACAAAAGGGCAGCCTGCAGTGGTGGGAGAAACAGAATGAGCGAGTGAGAGAGAGAGAGGGTGAGTGAGCTCAGCAGAGCTTTATTGTGACTGCTGCAGATTTCTTTGTGGGCAGAAGAAGGCGGCAACGCAGGCAGGAGCCCAGTACAAAAGGGCAGCCTGCAGCGCTGGCAGAAACAGAATGAGCGAGTGAGAGAGGGGGAGTGAGCGAGGTCAACGGAGCTCTGTCGGGACTGCTGCAGATTTCTTTGTGGGCAGAAAAAGGTGCCACCAGAGGCAGGAGCCCACTACAAAAGGGCAGCCTGCAGCGCCAGGAGAAACAGAATGAGCAAGTGAGACGGGGTGTGAGCGACCTCAACAGAGCTCTGTCGAGACAACTACGGATTTCTTTGTGGTCAGAAAAAGGTGACAATGCAGGCACAAGCCCAGTACAAAAGGGCAGCCTGCAGCACCGGGAGAAACACAATGAGCGAGGGGGGGGGACTGAGCTAGCTCAATGGAGCTCTATCCTGACTGGTGCAGTTTCTTTGTGGGCAGAACAAGGCGGCAATGCAGGCAGGAGCCCAGTACAAAAGGCCAGCCTCCAGCGCCGGCAGAAACAGAACGAGAGAGTTGGGAGGGGGAGTGAGCGCGCTCAATGGAGCTCTGTCGAGACTGCTGCAGATTTCTTTGTGGGCATAAAGGCACCAACAGAGGCAGAAGCCCAGTACAAAAGGGCAGCCTGCAGTGCCAGGAGAAACAGAATGCGCGAGTGAGACAGGGGGAGTGAGCGACCTCAACGGAGCTCTGTCGGGACAGCTGCGGATTTTTTTGTGGGCAGAAAAAGGTGCCAATGCAGGCAGGAGCCCAGTACAAAAGAGCAGCCTGCAGCACCGGGAGAAACAGAATGAGCAAGTGACAGAGGGGCAGTGAGCAAGCTCAATGGACCAACACATTCAACATTCGGCATTGACAAACGCTTGTTTAAAACTGACACCTTATTTGCTGATCTGCTAGCACTCAGGGCTGCATCTTCCACAGTTGGCCATGTATTTCATGGTCAGCAGTGAATTCCACAGATTTTTCCACACTCATGGAACTGTGGTAAACTGAGGGCCCTGCATTTTGTCTCTAGAACCCTCTCATGGTTTCAAAACAGATGAAACCTACCCCTTCCATGAGCCCCTCCACCTTCCTAACCAGCCTTGAGAGTGCCTTTGAGTTGCCTTGTTTTAAATTTGCCATTATCCGGTCCAACACTGTACAATGATCTTTTGCCTCTTCCTCACTCAAAAGCATTGTCAGACATTACTCTGTCCCTTCATTAAACAAGAAAAAGCAACCCTGCATATCTCAGTAACTGGTTAAAAATGGCATTTCCAGAATAGTGCTGGGTAGAACAGCGTTGCAACAATGGAATAAAGTAGAACGGCACAGGGGTAGAATAGCAAAAGGTAATTACCACTAAGATGCTCGAGGAGTGGTCTGAGAAGTGGCAACTGAAATGTAATGCCAAAAAGTGCAGTGAGAAAGGGATCTGGGGATCATAGTTTCCTCAAACCTTAAGGTAGAGTTCCGATGCAGCAGGGCGGTCTGAAGGGCAAATGGAATGTTGGTATGCATAGGCAGGGGGGGCATTACTAGCAGAAGGAGGGAGGTAATAATGCCCCTCTACAAACCTATGGTAAGGCAGCAGCTAGAGTATGGGGTTCAGTTCTGGAGATCACACCTCCACAAGGATATAGATGCATTGGAGAGGGTTCAGAGAAGGGCAACAAAGATGGTGCAGGGTATGCAGGGGAAGACATATGAACAAAGGTGTAAGGAGCTGAATCTGTACACATTGGAAACAAGGAAGGAAGGGGGCATGATTGAAACCTTTAAATATGTAAATGGAGCTCAATAAAGTAGGAGAAGTGGTCTACTAAAGAGGAAGGAGGGAGCCAGAACTAGAGGGCACAGCCTCAGATTGCAAGGAAATAGATACAGGGGCAATGTGAGGGGGCGCTTCTTCACAGAGAGGGTAGTGGAGCCCTGGAACAGACTGCCAAATGGAGTGGTGGGGCTAAAACAGTGGAGGAATTTAGGGGGGCATGGGACAGGCATATGGGACTGAGTATTGGGGGAGTGCAGGGGCAGGTGGGGAGGGGGTTTGTGAAAGGGGAGAGATGGGCAGACTAAATGGGCCGGAACGGACCTTTTCTGCCTTCAAGTTTCTATGATTCTATACCCCTGTAGCTGTCACACTTCATGGGGAAGAAGGGGTGGAGATTTTCAAGTACAAAGAAATCATAATAGCTGGCTGAGCTGCTCCCATGGTGGAGAGGGCAAAGGCATAAAACAGTTTGGCTAGTGCAATCCTGGAGACCAGGGTTCTGTTCCTGGTCTCCTGATTGTCAACTTTTCGTCTCTTGCCACCAAAGTAATTTTTTTTCTATATCCACTCATCCTCGCAGCCCCCCCCCCCGAGTTTCATCCCTTCAAGCGTACCTCAATTGCCCAAAGATCCCTGTCTTATAGAGGGCCTAAATGGGCAAATGACCTTCCACCTGACCTCTTAGAATTCAGTAAGGTCAGCAAATTCAAAGCTGGCCTTCGGTTGCACCTAGCTCTCACTCAGAAATGTGAGTGCCCTAACGTAACCTGAGCCCACTACGCACTCCAGTATCACCCTCAACACCCAAGCAATTTCCATAAGAGGACTTACCTAAGATACCCTCCCCAACCCCCACTCTTCCACCCCCTCCTTCTTGTTTTTCTGGATCTTTCCCCTGAGCCCCCAAATGCTACCCCCACTACCTGCCCCTCTTAACATTTCCTCCCCTGCCCCTCACCATATCACCATACTATCCGCTCTCCTCCTCTCCTCAAACCCCTCACTCTAACCCCCACTTTGCTTCCCACCACACCCTTTCTTTTCCCACCTCTGCAACATTCCCCCACTCTGCTCCCACCTCCCACCCCTCTGCCCCTCCCTTACTCCCCTGCCTCCTCTCCTTCCCTCACTACCCCCACCACCCTGGTCTAAGCCTTCTCAGGCTACCACTTCTTCAATTACTGAACAAAGCCACTCTCTGGGTGCTAACTCCACTCTACGTTCTCTATCAAGACATCCTCAGGCTCCTCGGGTTGTCAGAGCACCTAGCCCTGAGCTGCCTGGCTTTGCTTACATCCTTTTTTTCTCCTTTCCTTCTTGGTACAAATGACAATGAAACTGCCTAGCACATTTTTAATAGGTGGTAGTAAGGATTAACCTATCTATACCAAGATAATACCCTCCTTCAAGTGCCTTGATTATCCGCAAACTCTTTGAAACTTTGCTGTATGTAAATGGAATATATGTATTCCTCCATATAGATATTGTCTTCTCTGTTACTTATGTCTTCAATTGTTTGTTTTTTGTTTGTACTGTACCTTGCCTGATGTGGAACCTTTGTAAATGAGCCTTGGGGAGGGAGGGAGGAAGGAAGGAAGGAAGGAAGGAAGGAAGGAAGGAAGGAAGGAAGGAAGGTAGGATCTCCAAGATCCAACCCCCCCCCATGGAGTTGACTACAATATTTACCAGTGGTGTGGGGGCAGAGCCCCCCATGTCGGAGGTTGCGGTGGACAGAGTTCCCCACAAAAAGAAAATGTTTGGTGATTATTTTGAGCCACGGTAGCAGTCGTCAGTGTATTTTTGGATCTCTATCTTTGGCGATATTAAATCCACTGATGTTTTTACTTGGTGCTATTGTTGTTGGTGCTTACGGCTGCGCTGTCCATTACAGTGCTATTGTTATGGTTGCCATTCTGACCTAGTGCCCATATCTTAGCCACAAAACTCACTTCATCCAGAGCCACATCGATTCACTCCATTTTGTATATTGGCCCACTTCTCTGGTCTAACACTGTAGGACGATCCTCTGCCACTTCCTATTACTGTTGGGCCCAAATGATGGATTCATGCCCCACAATGGCTTTGTGTGGGCCCCAGAAAGCACTTCTGGGATGGGGAACAAGCATTTTGGCATACTAGCAATGACAGCAAAAGGCAATGGGTTCTCATGCAGGCTTTCACCAAAAAAGGGTGGCACTATAAAAAAACAGGGTGACTCAGAGGGGTTCTTAGGGCTGAGTAGGGAGAGTTTGACAGGTTAAGATGGTTTGGGATGAATTTCAATTCTTATCAAGCTACAAGAATGTAGAGTCATTGGGGGAAAGGAGTGGGGGCAGTCTGTAACTTACTGGGACAGTTTTTCTGTAATTTCTGTGGCCAGCACCAAATTCTATGGTTGGCCTTGATTTCTGGCAACTGCCACGTGCCACAGAATGACAGAAAATGGAGGGCCTTGCTCATTGTTTCTCAAGCACAGTTAAGGCTGTCCTGTTAGACTAGAACTCCTACTGTACTGTTGGTCTGCTAATACTATTTAGAAGTACCTCTGTCATAGGTCAATCTCTTTTGTTGTTGTTGATGTTTTGATATATTCAACATAGCCTATGGGTAGGTCAGTGTTTCTATGTGACCTTTGCCCAGTAGACTAATCTCTTCAGTAATTTTGTTCTGTTTTGTATCACTTGTACATGTAAAACTCTCTTGTAAGTTCTGTTTAAAGATGACCGATTTTCAATAAAACATTTAGCAACAAAAAAAAAAAGAGGCAAAGTGGGTCAGCCCAATGGAATGAATGCGCTGCCTCCCGTGGAGACCAGGATTCACACTCAAGTCTCGTATTCCACACTGAACTTGACTAAGGGACTGGGTGAATGGCAGAGATGAAATGCTTGGCTCCCAAGAAGGGAGGGAGTGCTGTGAGCCCCTTGATATTCACACATCCCCCTATCAGTCAGTCATGTAGCAGCAGTGGTGTCAGATGCGAAGGCAGCTGCTTGCCCACTGTGATAGCATGTAGGTCGTCATGCTCCTGACATCCACCAACCCCATCATAATCCCACAGCACAGGCTTTGGCAGGGGCCAGAAGGAGCATCAAACCAAACCCACCCTCAGCTGGCCCTTTAAGACCTCACTGCCATGCATGCTCAGGTTGCTGGCTTTCCCTAAGGGGAAGGAGGATTGTTCACAAGCATCACCTGGGGAGAGAGAGAGAGAGAGAGAGAGATAGAGATAGAGAGAGAGAGAGAGAGAGAGAGAGAACGAGAACTGCAGAGCCATGGGTGTCGGCAGATATACTCAGTGTACTTTGCTGAATACAGTAAAATCTGGAAAAACCAGAGGCAACATGAGCCTCAGGCCAGGACAACAAACACAAAGAGAGCCTGATGTACCGGAAGAACTGTTTTTCCCCTCCTTGAATGCTTTAGTGCGAGTTTGTGAATAAGCTCTTTGAAAGATGAGCAGGAGCTAAACTTAGAGGCCATGGTTCTATGAGTGACTTGATCAACTACAGAAACATGAGTACTGGTGTGAAGGGACTTCTGTAAGGCTGGCTACCTTGATGTGGTGCAGAGACTTATCACAATGTATCCTAAACATTATTTATTTGAAAAGTTTCACCAGGAAAGACACGCTGAGCTGAACTAGCAGCTCGTTTCCAGATACATCCTGGGGGTAGGGGACAAGGGAGAAAGAAATGGAGCTATATATATATATATATATATGTGTATATATATATATATACTGTATATATATATATATATGTTGGACAGATAATTGACAGAGGTAAACTTAAACTGAGTTAAGAAGGCAGGTGTGCACTATATACAAGCAGTAGAGCAGTATGTACTACATACTGTTGACTGAAATGGGGATGGGGTAGTGTTTGTGATGGGGCAACACATCTTTTGGTTTATGTTTGGGGGGGGTACAACAGTTCCATCAACTCTCGAGTGCAAGTTTAAAATTCCTGGCTACACCCTTAACTGGAGCTTACACAATGGAGAAAGCTGGAAAACTCAGAACTTAGGGACTTTATACTGGCAGGTTTTGTATAAAAGAATATACAAAACTGAGGATGGATGTGGTCCTCCTATAAATACAGTTTTAATGGTCAGACTGGTGGGATTGTAAGGCCTGCTACAAGAATAAACAAAGACAACAACATAAAAAGACAAGACCAGCCCTGCTGGTGCCAGCCAGTCTTGTTTTTGTTTGTTTATACTGTACACTGAAGTGAGCACGTTTAGTTTCTTTGTTGATCTGCTGAAGAGAATCTGTTTTACATTGGAACTGGTAATGCTACTGAATAAAGGCCAATTACAATTTGAGCTTTCTTGAAGTCTGGTGTACAATCCATGTTTTAAGTGGCCCTGAAACTGTCTAGGTCATATGGTTCCTGTTGCCCTATCACAGCTGCCCTTGTGTTTGGAGGTAGGGTGCAGCCTGGGTGGCCCTGCAACACTGGTGTGGGGACAGCATGATCCAAAATGGACAAAAACGGGCAAACAATTGATAATTCAACATGTAAGGTGCATTTACTTTTCAGGGGTTCAGACAGCTCTGTGAAAAAATAATAATAATTTATATTTGGGGAAACATCTACGGGTGTAGAACAGTCCCAAATAATTTTCCTCCCTGGCAAGAGCTGGCAGGATTTTGGGGGTTCCCTAAGCCTCTTGAATTGGGAGACAGCGTAGTCTTGATGTCCTCAGGCTGATCCCGATTGTAAAGTTTGTACTGTTTATTAAGAAATGAAAGCATGAAATAGTTTCTGAAATCATTCAAACAAAACACAGCTTTGTAATACCAGCAGAGAGATTTTTATTGTGGCAAAAGTAACACACATATGTCCATGTTATTCAAAGTAAGCATCACATGTGATAAACCTAGCTTGGAAGCTGATAAAACATAAACAGAAAACCTTAGACACCCAAAACTGCTCTTAAACAGATGTCTCCTCATAGTTCATTAACCACATAATGTTATTATCTGTCCTGCTATTATCATTGATAAATATAATTTTCTTTCTTATAAATGATTTGTCACTTATAGCACAGCTTGGGAAAGAGGGAGTACTGACAGCACTGGAGACCGTCCCGGCCTTCCATTTACCTGCAGAAGAGGATCAGTATGTGAAGACTCACTCAATAATTTCCCATATTGATCCACAAATGCACCGCTAGCTAGACCTATAAAAACAACACTAATTTAAGCCTCAGCTTGAGGTGAAAATATCCATTTATGCCAAATAGCAGTGCAATTTCAGTCACTGGTGGAGACAAGAACACCAGCTCTGTGTTCTCCTGGAAGAACCCCCCTACTAGTATCCCTTCCCCACTATGACACTTTTGTTCTTCACTTTATTCCAGTTTTTGAGTCTGGGATGACAGTACTTAAAGGAGCATGAAACACTTGTTTAAAAGCAATAAGGAATAGAGAGGTGTGACATCATTAGTTGTCTTTTTTAATTTTACTATTTAGCAACCCTGGATATCCCCAATAAGATTCAGTGTCCTCATTTTCTGTCATGTCCTGCTTCTATGCAGTTTTTCAGAATGGTTGACAATGAGGCACATGGAGGTCAAGTGGCAAGCTCAAGGTCTCACACACAGGGCCAGTGACTCTGGTGGAATATACACCGATGTCTCCTGATTTTGACTGCAGTGCTCTAACAATTAGATCACACTACCATCTCAGATAACACTCCTGCAGCCAGACGTTCCACAAATTGAGTGGTTTGCAAGGCACATTCATACCAGCAAGCTGTGGTCTGCAACTATGGCCTATTTTTTTACTAATTTCTAGTGGCTGAAGACCTGTCTGAGCGTCGCTGTGTGACCTCACATCTGGAAGTGTGTTATCTTCATCTAGTACTGTTGATCTTTCATATAAAAATTATTGAACGCATTTAACACCCGCACCCCCAGTAAAAGCACTGATCAGAAGACAAGAAGTCCCCCCCAATTAGGCTCTGAACTATAAAATAAAAACATCCATATTTTTCAGATAAATTTATTTTAAAATTTAGCTGCCATCTTTAGCTTTATGTCTGCCTTACAATCAGGTCAATAGATGGCAACATTTAACCCAAATCACGTCGAGTTAACAATTTTCCATGTTAAATACAATGTCAGAATTTGGGTCCCAGGAAAATTGTCTTGATTTGAGGTCCAGTTATAGCTTTGGAAATATATATCCCTCAGGGCGGGGGAAGGGGCTGGTGGATGAAAACAGTTTTAGGTGTGGTATTAATCTAAGCCTAACGACCCACCTTGGGAGCATTACTGCTGTCATACAAACTGGTCTGATTTGAAACAATGAGCTGAGAGCTTTGACATTTGATATGTCTCTGATCAGAAAGATGATTATTATGCTGGCGGTCTGAGCAGTTAGTGATATGGTAATTTAAGAAGAATGCGCTGTAGATAAAATCAGAGGCGAGTCACTCAAATCTTCATGCCTTTTGCATCTCCGTCGTACTCCTGTTGTTTGACAAGAACTCCATTTACCCTCTCTTCTACAATTGTCCTCACCTTTCGGGTGACAACTGGTGATGCTACTGTCGTAGAAAAAAAAGGAAAAATTTAGATTCAAATCCAGTATTACGCCACAGATAGTGGTATTTGCATTGACATTATATATATATAATAAAAGGGTGTGAGAAACTTAGTATTGCAATTGGCTGATGACATTCCATTAGCCATTGTTAACCTTATATATATATATATATATATACTGTATATATACATATACATATATACTTTATCCTGTGAGTAGCTGTTTTGATAAAAAAGTTCCTAGCTTAACAGCATTCTATTTTTGGAAATGTTGCCCACTATTAACATCACCAGTAGAAGTGATCCACACCAGTACCCATGTTAAACATTCACTGTGTCATGGGGAGTAGAGTGCTTGAAGGGCTGATGGCGTTAAGGGTGGATAAGGCACCAAGTCGTGATGGCATCCACTCCAGGGTGCTGAGAGACATGGCGGAAGTGTTGGCTGAGCCACTGGCAGATCTGTTCAGCACTTTCCTGGAAATGGGTTGTGTGACTCAGGACTGGAGGGTGGCCCATGTGGTGCCCATACACAAGAGTGGCCCTAGGGAGCAGCCAGGAAATTATCAGCCGGTCAGTCTCACTTCCATAGTGGGGAAACTTATGGAGATGATACTGAAGGAGAGGCTGGTGGCATTCCTCGAGGGTAATGGCCTCCAGGATGGGCAGCAGCATGGGTTCATCTCGGGGAGGTCTTGTCAGACAAACCTAATAGAGTATTGTGGCTGGGTTATAAGGGAGCTGGATGGGGGGTCATGCAGTGGATGTCCTGTACTTTGGACTTCAGCAAGGCCTTCGATACAGTGCCTCATGGGAGACTAGGGGGAAGCTGACTGCCACTGAGGTGGGGAGGAAACTGACAAACTGAATAGGGAACTGGTTACAGGGGAGAGTGCAATGGCTGGTTGTGGGGGGGAACTCTTGACACCCAGAACTGTGACAAGCGGGGTGCTGCAGCCTTCAGTGCTGGGCCCGGTGCTGTTTGGGCTCTTTATCTCAGATATTGCACACAGAGTTGGGAGCAGGGTTAGTCTGTTCATAGATGATACCAAAATGGGGGTAGTAGTGGATGAAGAGGAGGGATGAAAACAATTACAGGGGGACCTAACCAAACTGGAGGCATGGTCAGAGAAGTGGCAGCTAGGATTCAATGCAAAAAAGTACAAGGTGATGCACTTCGGGGCACAAAACCAGAGGAGGGACTACTGGTTGGGGGGGGGGTGAGGCTGGTGCTCACTGAGGAGGAGAAGGACCTTGGTGTGTCGGTTACAGGAAGCATGAACAGCTCAGCCCAGTACAGGAAAGCAGTGGCTAAGGCAAACCGGATGCTGGGGTGTATTGCAAGGTGTTTCTCATCCAGACATAGGAAGGTGATCCTGACCCTCTACAGACCCTCGGTCAGACCGCATTTGGAGTACTGTTTGCAATACTGGAGGCCATATCTAAAGAGGGGTATAAAATTACTGGAGGGGGTACAAAGGAGGGCAACAAAAATATTACAGGGGATGGAAGGAAAGGCCTAAGAGGACCGGTTGCAGGAACTGAATATGTACACACTGGAGGAGAGGAGGGATGGGGGATATGATTGAAACGTTCAAATATGTGAGGGGGGATCAATAAACCTAGCACTGAGAGGGTGTTCAAACTGAGGGAGAGTAGAGAAACAAGGGGGCATAGGCTAAGATTGGAGGGGGATGATTTAAGACGGAGATGAGGAGGCAATACTTCACGGAGAGGGTAGTATTTAAATGGAGTGCGCTACCAGAGGAGGTGTTATCATGTAAGACAGTAGGAAGTTTTAAGAGGGAGTGGGACAAAGCAAGAGGAAGGGTCTGGGTGGCAGGGGCTGTGACAGGTAAGGGAGAGACAGTGGGGGAGGAGGCTGGGGCAGCTGTAATCTAGGATGCTAGCTGCAAACTTGGGCAGACTTTGATAGACTAGTTGGTCTATTTCTACTGGCAGATTCGTATGTTTGTACAAAAAAACCCGAGCTGCACTGACTCCTTTACCTGTATTTTTTTCATATTCATTTTTCAATAGAAAAAAAAAAATCCCACAGTCTTTACACAGGGATTTAGCAGAGCAATGGAATCTTTTCACTCAGTTTAGCCCATAGAGGGTCACTATGGGGACAAGTCTCAGGCACGCTCTTAAAACAAACAAAAAAAACCACTCTCCTCGAATGTGCCTGCCCTCCTGATAGGTTTACACACAAGCACTATTCAGTTCAGACATGTGCTAGATTCCCAACATCACTGAACAGCAGAGACCCGCACATGAACTCTAGAACTCATCCATGGACCAGACTGCTGCACATAAACTTTGAATTCAGTCTTTCATGGTAGGCCTCCCAATGTCACGGGGCATGTTATCCTGGTAACTCACCCAGAAATATCCTGCAGCAGCATGGCATGAGAAGTTATCTGTAAGCAGTATGGAGACAAGGCTCACCTTACCCAAACTATTTGTAAATTACTTGAATTAAAAAAGGATAGGCCTAATAAAAGCATGGCAAAATGCCAGTGTTTCATGACTTAACTTCTTCAGGATGCCATATAATCTTGAACTGTAGCCTCCTTTGAGTCTTCTGGTTGAATTTTTGTTGCCGGTACTTGTTTTATTCAAACTTTAGTTTCAGTGATCTCCATTTTCCTGATCTAAGTGACTACCGAAGGCCAATGGCCAATTCAGAAATCTTATGTAATGCACTAAATGTAATGATATCTTTTACCTTACTCTTGTATTAAATTGTATTAAATTGCTTTAAATGCACACAATTTATTGTGCTTATTGCCACTTTGTTATATTGTCTGTTCTCCCTTCTCTTTCTTCCCAAGATACATACTGTATGGAACTGAGGTTTTACCAGCTCACTACGTCTTTCCCTGTAGAACTTTTAAAATACATAAATGATAAATGTAATGTGACCCCAGCCTAATCTGGCAGAAATCTTGCATGACGTAGGAAAATGGTGATCATACTGTTTAGCAATTTGGGTAGATATTGATATCACACATGCCTACTGGCTAAGAAAATTCTCTGCAAACTCTCCTCGCCCAGTCTACACAGCCTTATCCAGCTGTTCCACCAACAAGGAGTCTCCAGGATCACCTACAAGTCCCCTCTCTTGGTTCCCCGGTGTAGGACCGCCCTGGGCCAAAGAGCCTTTTTTTCACAGGGCCCCCTCAATGGCTTAATGGCCTACCTGCCTCAGTCTCCACTGAGCCTAAGCTAGGCCTTTTCAAGTCCAACCTCAGGGAATTTCTGCTTATGGGTATGGCCTGTGACTTCACCTAGCCTCCCTCCTGATAGCCCCTGGCCTCCTCCTTCCTCACCCTCTCTCTCATTTAAATCACAGCCCAATCGTTGCTAGCCTTTTCAGCAGTGTTATCCTTGTATTTTTAAAATCATGATTAAACTGTGACTTTATAACTGAATCTCCTGTATGTATCACGACTCTGGATTTGCATCAACCCACAGACTGTACTTTTAATATCTTCATTGAAATGTGATTTTATTACTGCATCCTTTTTTTTTTTTAAACCAGGAGAGACACACTAAGCTGAAAGCTTGTTTACAGGTGCGAACTGGGAGCACAAGGAAATTAAGTGACTTGCTCAGAGTCACGCAGTATGCAAGTGGGGACTGTGGCATTCAAACCCAGGTCTCTAGGTTTGCAGCTCAGAGCCTTAAACCACTGCACTATACTGCCTTCCAGTCATGTAGGTATCATGACTCTGGGTTTGCATCAACCCTCAGATTGTTGTCTATGTACCCTTTTTACGATTCTTGTTAGCACTGTTGTTGTTTGTATATTGTATTAACTGATTTAATGGACTATATAAACTGACAGGGAGCCTTTGCAAAGGAGTCTATGACTCAAAGGTGTGTAATTCATTCAAATTCTGTATTAATTAAATAAAATAAAAAATAGATTTCTGATGCAGACTCCTCCCATAGAAGGCAGTATAGTGCAGTGGTTTAGGGCTGTGAGCTGCAAACCTGGAGACCTAGGTTTGAATCCCACAACCCTCACTTAAATACTGTGTGATCCTGAGCAGGTCACTTAATCCTTGTGCTCCCAGGTTGCACCTGGAAAGAAATTTTGGTTTAGTGTGCCTTTCTTGGTTAAACAATTTCCCCTCTCTCCCTTTCTTTTCTTTTACTTTCTAGGAGAGAGGCCAAACTGAAACTTCTTTCTAGATGAGCACTTACTGACTCACAAAGATGGTGGAAGGAGTACATTAGTTAAATCAGAGCTTGAGCAATTAACATTTCTTGGTATTTTTTTGTATGAAGAATTGTTTTAATGGCAGTAAAGTATGACCAGAGTTTATGCTAATGGGAAGTTAATCACCCCTTGGGGGCACGTGGTTCTGGCTACATGTCAATTATCTCCAGTTAGTGTGCTCTGTAGCAATTCGTGCCATACTATTAGCTCCAGTGTAAATCATCCCCCTGTACAAATTATTCCTGGATAATTCATCCCCATATAAATTTAATAAAATAAACTCCAGGGAGCACAATTCGGGAACGCATTGTGCAGGGAGCCAATTGACATGGGAGCTAATAGCCCGCTGTGAGTTGTTGCAGAGCACATGGACCAGGATAAATTGTTGTGTCACCTGTGGTTCCAGGGGTGCTATTGTGAGACACACACACACACACACACACACACACATATGTGTTACCCCAGGCTTGTATCCGTCACCTTGTGCCTTATGTCACAGGTTCATTGTTCGCCATGGGTTGTAACTGTATTCCTGGTATGTCATGTCATCAAACACATGCATGAAGCCTGGGTTGAGCATTGGCATTCAATTTAGTGGGGCTTACTGGGGTGGAGATGAATGGGGATGAGCAGAGTTAGGGATCAAAAAAGCCCTAACATCGCATTTCCTTACTTTTGTCACTTTAATAATAAACCTGAACTTGTGCATTAATGTATTTTTTTTACAGAAAAAACAACCTAGATATATAGGGAGAGATTTTCAAAATGGTGCATCCATTTGCCAAACACAACTGCAGAATTCCACCCAAAATATTAGACCACAAAACGTCGGTCTAACTTCCAAGATAGAATTCTGTAGTTGCATTAAAAAAATGGACGAGTCCTGCAGTTGCGACAGAAATAGTGGTAAACCACAGGAATTGTCACAGATGTACAGTATCCAGATATCTGTGAATAGGTCACAGACATCTGGACACATCTGTGTGGATGCAACACATGTCTGAAATAGAGAGACAGTACTGTGTCCATCCAAATGAAAATCCCACCCATAGTATCCAGCTGACCCAAAAATCTGATTTTTTCATGTGTTAGGTGGCAAGACCATAACTCACGAGTGGTACAAGTAAATATAGACAATAATGTATGGGCACTCATATACAACTAGCCTGTGTTTCCATCAAGAGATTGAGATACCAGCGTCTGGACCTCGAGAGCGAAGCTCGAGAGGTCCATGCCGGTATGTCAACCTGACATGGAAACATAAGGCGAGTTGTTTATGGGCACTTATATTTTATTTCTTCCAGTTCATGGTTTAAACAAAAGGCAGCTTACATGTCTTTTTTTTTTTTTAAACTGTGGTTACCATAAACAAACGATAAAAAAAAGATGTAAAAGACACATAAACAACAGAATATTATTATGTTGTTTGAAAAAAAATGAATCCATGGTTTACATAAACCACTGAATTCTGTTCTGTGTCTTATATAAACCACAGATTATTAATCCACAATTAAAAAAGAATTTCCACTTTTGGAATTTCAGAATTCCAGTTCTGATGGAATTCCATTTCTTCAAGCAGAATTTCCAAAATCTACTCCAAATACAGACGCAGGACTAATGACCAAAATCTGTGCCATTAAATGACAAAAATTGAAGAAGGTTTCTTACCTACTGTCGTCGTTTCTTTGGTTACGGTGGCTGAACTGTGACTCCTGAAAGGATAAAAACAAATAAAATGTAAGAACACCTGGAAAAGGCAGCAGTCACTGAATGGAATATTAGGTATTGCATGTGGAATATGGCATTTTCCACTCAAGTGCTGAAGCCGTTTTTAAGTATTTGTAATGTTCCATATCATAGGGTCTAGGCCAACAGAATCCATCCTATACAGGAAATAAGTGGCACTGGTGAGGGATGAGGGAGGATGATTGTAAAGAAACACACACTGCTGCTCCTCCAGTAAACAAGGGGTCCCCATTATGCCAGGAAGTGGAAACGAGGCCTTGATCAACCCATAGTATGCGCTGCTGTTTTTAACAGTAAATCACTAGACCATATCCATACACAGCACAGGTATGGGGGTTACAATACTAAAAAGATATTATTGTATGGTGTTTCCTTTTAGATAGCTTGCTATGAATGTCATTAATTCCCAGGATTCCTGAAATCTATAGTAGGATATGTATGTCTCATATTAGATCTATATCTTTCTGACGACTCTCTGAATTAGCCTCATAATTGCATTTGAAGGCTGCTCGAGCAACAGTTGCATTTGTTACCCTATTTAGAACACTGTGCAATTTTTGTACTGTTAAGCATCTCTCCTACCACTGAGAGTGATTATACATAGGTGACGATATGCTATGTACTGTACACAACTGAGTTTACATATAGCTGTTATAAGATGGGGGGGGGATGGGTGGCCCGAGGTGCAGCTTAGAGACACCTCCCTCCAGCCAGCCGTTAATCCAAGAAAATGACTGGCTTTGAGATTGTTGTTGTGATGATAAGTCTAATCACAATAACTTTTAATTTGACATTGTTTTTAGCAGTGTGGTGTGAGCTGTGCGGCACAAGGATATTCACTGATGTAGCATGTTGCACAGTATCAGGTGACATAAGAGCAGGGCTGCAGCAGTGATTCAACAGCCTGCAGTGCATGTTAGAGCTTTTTTAAGCTCTCAGATCAGATGTTTTCTGGTCCAGCGGTTCTCCAAGGGCTTAATACAGTCCTTAGCTGTGATTGTACTTAGCCCTGGAAGGACAGTAGGACTAGCAAACATATAAACATACATACGAACACATGAAGAAGCCAGGAGAAGAAGGCAATATGGTCTATCAAGTCTGCTCATATTGCAGGGTCCACAGCTTGAGCTAATGTCCCTGCCCTCCCTCCCCACTCCTCCCATCCTCCCTACCTATAATCCTTACCCTCCCCCTATGCCTATCGTAGCCTCTCTTAAAGCTGCCCACTGTCTTCAATAAGATGACCTCTTCCGGCAGCGCATTCCCAGTGTCCACTACCCTCTCTGTGAAGAAGAGCTTCCCGACATCCCTCCTAAACCTCCCATCCTCCAGCTTAAGACTGTGCCCCCTCGTGTTATGGTTGCCACTCAGCTTAATGAGATTCTCCTTACCAACCTTATTTATCCCTTTCAAGTACTTGAAAGTCCCAATCATGTCCCCTCTCTCTCTTTCCTGTCTTTCAGGGAGTAAAAACAAAAGATAAGAGCCTATAAAGACTCTAACATGTACTGCAAGCTACTGAATCTCCCACTGCTGTAGCCCTGCTCTGATGTCAGTTGCTGGGGATTCTAGGATAAGTAGTTACAGAAAATGTCAGCTTGGAGGACAGTAGAACCAGTCTGATACAATCTGCTATACTGCAGTAAACAATAAAAAAAAAAAACTGTTTTGCACACACAGTGCAAATTGAGAACAGACCCACACTTGGGTGTGGGGCTTTTAGTGTTAACAGTTCCCTTGTAAGCTTTATATAAATAGTAATTTTTTGGCTAGTGCACCTACCTGGGTAACAAAAACTAAATAAATAAATAACAGTTCTGAGACTGGTACTGTCACCAGCAAGCCTCCAGCCCTTATACGGAAGGAAGCTCCAAGTTATCTCGTCGGCGAGAATGCCAACCTCCCCCACAGTGATGGCACAATACCGATGCAGGTATTGTGCCCCCTCTTCAGTGGGTGTTTTCTGTGGGGGGGGGTGTGTTCCCCACACCCCCCATGCAGGGGGCTATGCCCCATGCACCCCCTCAGACTCTAGGATTCCAACTCCAGGTCGGAGTTGGTCCAGAGAGGGGGCTGAACATTTGGGAAGCGGCGAACACAGATAAAGCTGACCATTACCGCGAATGTCGTCATAATGGTCCTTTTCTGTGTTTCACCGTCAGGGTGTCGACAACAAGGGGTGATACGATAGGGGGAAGGATCATGGGGGGAAGGGAGGATGATATTTAAGGTGGATGTCAGGGGTAGACTGAGTGGGGAGAATGGGAGGGCTGTATGTTTGCAGGTGGGTGGCAGAAAGAGCTTTGAAGAATATGATTATGACCCATGTAGGGCCATATGTGATAAACAGAGGGTGATAGAGATGTGGGGAGAAAGAATATTCTTTCTGCATAACATGAGCAGGTGGCTATATAATACATTTTTTAGCGAGTGAAGTGTGTTTAAATTTTCTTGCAAGTGTTTCTGAATGGAAAGTACTGGATATTTAATAAGAATTAAAAAATCTGAGCCTTTTAAATATCCAGTCTCCATCTCATCTTAGATACGTCAATTTCCAACCTGAGGTGAATCAAGAAAAATCATGATATCAAAGAGTATTCAATTTTTATTGATACTATTCAAGCACCTGTCTTACTAGTCAAACAGCGGCCTTATTTCACTCAGTCACTTCACACTGTTTACTCACTTGCCCTCCTCTCCTTCCAGCAGGCGGCTGTAGGTTGCAATCTCATTCTCTAGCCTGGTCTTGATGTCCAGAAGTGTCTTATACTCGCTTGACTGGCGTTCAATATCAGATCGGACATGACTTAATTCTGCTTCCTTCTGATTGATGAGGTCCTGTAGGCGTTGGAGCGATGATGAATAGCGCCCTTCAGTCTCTGCCAAGGTACCTTCCAGAGCATTTTTCTAAAAGTTAGCAAAGAATTTGACATAAGAAATGTGTGGTTTTGTTTGCTTTCAAGCTTCCCCATTAGGCAACGAAACATTCATCTTAAAGTCTGTAGAAATAAATTGTTATTTAATCTTTTCTTAGTCCTCTTTCACCCATATCGCACATGGAGCACTGTAGGAACACTGACAAGTCAATTTCTGCCTTTTGAACCTAAGGTGATGCATCTATAGCTTCTCAAACCCAGCTTGAGACCCAGTTGAAATAGGGGCTGGCCCACCAGCACAGCGGTAGGGCTACCGCTTGTGGCACCAGCAACCCGGGTTTGGAAACGGACTTGGGTGGTTGGAAGGCCGGATGGGGGGGAGGAGTATTGAGCACCCAGGGGCCACTCTCCTCCTCTGGGAGGGTGGATTACATGTCCCACTGCTCTACCACCACCTGGGTGACCATGGGTGGAGGTGCAGCAAGACAGCATGCAGCAGGGTGGGGGGATGTCAGCCGGGAGCCGGAGCACTTGCACATTGCAACATGCTACATCCCTTAGCTTCCCTAGCATGCCGACATCCTGAGGGAAGGGACCAGAAAATGAGAAAAGCCCTGCAATGGACACCTGGAGACAAGACCCGGCTGCCCAAGAAAATTCAAAACCAAGCTTCAGATGGGGCTTGTGCAGCATACCCGACGCAGACTCATGCACTGGAGGGGACTACTGGGGGCGTCCTCCTCCTCCTCCTCCCCAACCGGTGGGCAAACTGAGGACCAGATGGGGTAGAGCTGCCTGGACCCAAAGGAGTTACCTGGAGAGGTCCTACAGGGGCATGCACAGCCAAGGGATGCCAGGAGATAGGGTCCTGAGCGGTGAGTAAGGGGGCATAAACAGAGAATATAAAAAAAAAAAACACAGGTGAAATAGGCAAAATAGGCACAGGGGAACACTCCAAACCAGAGAACGGAGAGTGGGTACTCAAGGGAAGGGGATGAGAGGACAGTGGAGGGGGGTGTTGAAATACAATCAGAGCCATCTGTAGACTAGCTCTGGTCCAGCATTAAGCTATATGTGGATGCAGGCAGATACTGAACAGATGTGGTGGGCCTTTGGGCCTTTTTTCTACTGAGTTTCTATCCCCATTTGCATCCCTTGTAATCTGATCAAGAACTGATTAAAACTTTCAAATACTGTTATAAGACTAAAAACACACTGCTTACATCATGTTATAGATATTATCATATAATAACAGACTTATTCAATACCTCTCTGGGAACTGGGTGCATACCCCAGGACTGGAGGATGGCACACATGGTGCCCCTCCGCAAAAGTGGACCCAAGGATAAACCAGGCAACTATAGACCAGTCAGCCTTACATCCATTGTGGGGAAGCTAATGGAGATGATCCTTAAGGAAAGGTTGTTAACCTTTCTAGAAAGTAATCATCTCCAGGATGGAGGGCAACATGGGTTTGTCTCTGGCAGATTCTGTCAGACCAACCTGGTTGACTTTTATGACTGGATGACTAGGGCACTCAATGGGGCCATGAGGTGGATGTCCTGTTTCTGGATTTCAGCAAGGCCTTTGATTCAGTGCTACATGGGAGGCTGATCTGCAAATTGGGATACAAGGCAGCAGAGGCAAAAATGGTGGAGTAGGTCAAGAACTGGCTGCAGGACAGGTGTAGTGCCCCAGAGAAATTGGAGGCACCACAGAAAATAGTGGAACTGGGGGCATTACAGAAAACAGGGCATCCCCAGAGAAATGAGGGGTCAGACCATTACGGGGACCCTGGCAGCTTAATGGGAAACCCTTGAAAAGTTTAGGGGACACTCTGAAACACAGAACAGGCACCTCTCCAGCAGACAGTCCTAGCAGTCTAAATTCAGGGTTTTAAAAGAAAACCAATTTTTTTTCTTCTTTGTCCTCCATCCCTTCCTCCTGCTCAAGACAGACACCTAGTCAGCTAAGGCCAAGCCAGTTTGGCCACATTCCTGTCCCAGCAGGGGAGAAGGAAGCCAGACTGAGCCCTCTCAGGCAATCCCTGTGGCCAGGGTAGATTCAAATTTGGAACCTTTTTTTTAAAAAGCCACTGACGCAGCCTCAGGAGTCTGACCTCTGGATGAAGGAGCCAATCCTCTGGCAGGTAGCCAGGACTGCCCCAACCTAGAGGAGGCTCTGCACAGGCTGGAGACAGGAAAAAGAGTTTGACCAGGGAGGGTGAAGGACAGTAAGGCAATGGATGTCAGCTTCCCTGTTAGGTTGAAATGAATCCCCTGGGTCCCTTCTGCATAGCTCCCCTCCAGAAGATCTCCAGTAGCAGCTTCAGTTGGTTTTCTGCAGAAATTTGCTATCTAGTCAGGTCCCCCAGTGCGGCGAGTCAGTCTGTTTGGCCGGGAAACAGACCTAGTGAACCTTTTATGCAGCAAGCTCCAGCAGAAGAGGCCTTATCACTCCTTTGTGGTTGTGCATTCCCCAAGGTACAGAAATCCTTGTTGAACTCCAGGGGTGAGTAGGCTTGTTGGCCAGCAATTCCTTTAATAATTAGTCATAGCTAGACCTGCTCCAGCCAGGGGAAGGATTGTTTGTTTAGCGATCATATTGTTGTACTATGTAATTACCATTTATAATTGTTAAATTGCTTTCATTGTACCCCCCCAAGGGTGGAGGAAAGCTGCTTACTTTGTCCAATTGTATAGAGACAAACAGAGTGAGAGAGATGAGAATCAAGAAGGCAGATGCTAGGAGGGTTTAAACCAAATAATTGTTCGACCAAGATTAAAGGTGTTTGTGAGCTTCTCTCTTGAAAAACTCTCTGCTACTCTAATTTATTCTAGGCAGTCTGTGCTCCAAATAGAGAGACTGGGGCACTCCCTCTCAGCCAAGAGTCAAAGAATTGCTAGGTAAAGCCAGGTCAAAGTATTATTGGTGAGAAGGTGCATTTCATGCTGAATCTCCTATTGTTAGCTATGAGGGACTGATTCCAGGGGCACAAAGCAGATTATAAGAGAATCCTGCTCTCAAAAGTCACAGGGTAATCTGAGCTCTTGTAATGGGGAAAGCTTAGTCCCTTATCCATATTTAGTAGAAGGGCAGAGTAGCCCATAGCTGGGACAAAGAGACTAGGTACCCTGGCCTCTTCAATATTCAGAAGACACCCAAAGCTGATCCATATTAACAAAGAGGTGGGTAATCAAACTGTTTCAATGCCCATGGAGCAAACTGTATTTTCTTTATCTGTCTACCCGCTCCTGTTGCTTTCCTGCCTCTCAACTGTTCCTAATTTTCAGAGATGTCCCTGATTTTGCCTCAGAAATTTATTCTGTCCCTCTGAAGTTTGGCATTTCTGGCACTAAGGAGTAGAGATTGGAATCACAAAATAATGCCAGCCATTGATGTTACAGTCTAGTTCTCATTGAGAAAATGCTATTCACACTAAGAAGGATGTTGTATACATATTCTGGGACTAATATTACTAATTTATCAGATGTGTTCCTGATTTTGGTCATTTGTCCCTGATTTATGATGAAGGAGGTTGAGAGGTATGGTTGCCTGGACCTACTGCTTGCAAACCGTTTTAAGTGGTTGAACTACTTGCTGTGACTGAACTGCTGTATTCAATTGAAGAGTTTAAGTGACTGAGCTACATTATTCCTGGGGTATCATGACTACACTGCTTTATTTGCTCAATTGTCCTGTGTGACTGCACTGCCCTGAGGGCATTGATTGCTGCACTTGCCTACTGCTACTTCCTCTGAAGACACTTGGGCCACCCCGTCCCAAGTGGTAGGGCTCTAGGTCATAAAAGAAGGGGGGATTGCCTTTCAGGTTTTTAATTTTTGTTTTCTTCCAGGCTCCTGCACACACCTCATCTAGGGTTCCTCCGGTGCCTCTTCTTTGACCCAGGGAGGGTCCCCGGGAAGCCCAGCATCACCTGCACCCATATCCACCAACCTCCACCAACCCCAAGTATTCGCCATGACACCCCCAGGTTTGAGTTGATGGTCGTAAGTGGTAGCCAGCTGGTAGCTAGGGCCCACCAAAGTGAGTCAGGTTAGGGGCCGCCCCGGCTCTAGCTTGAGGGACTTCAGTCGTCCACCAAACTCAGAGTCACGTTGCCCATTCTTCCACATAGACATTGTCCCAAGGTGGCAATAGTACCGGCGGCCTATACCAAGGCCTCGCCGAGGATTGCCAGACTCTGTGCCTCATTCCCCAAGGTGGCGTAGGTACCGGTGGCCCACACAAAAGGCCACACCAATGGTCACCACGCTCATGATTGTACTGTCCATAGGTGGTTTGTGTTCCAGTGGCTCATCAAGAGGTCACACCGAAGATTGCCAGATTCTGAAGCTGCAGGGGTGAGGTGGTAAGGGTTCCTGGGACCTACCCAGAGGTCATCCAGTGGATCATCACACCCAGCACCCTTTCCTCAACTGGATATCACCTGCCCTCCTGCCCGAGGTCACCGCAGCTGATAACTAGAGATAAGGGTTCTCTTCACCTACAACCTGGCGTCAACACGCATCCTCAACCAGGCGCTTCCCTTTCAATGTTGCCTCAGTGACACCAGCAGTCAACTTCTTTCCAGGGCCAGGAGGCCTGCAGTGCTTTACTCTGTTTCTGGTTCACGGGGGGGTGCCCCATTTTATGGCCTGTATAGGAAGCGCTTCCTTGGTTTCACCCCCAGCGGTCAGCTGACCAAAATACTAGAAACCCAAGCCTGGTGCATTGGATTGCTACATCCTTAGGACTTGAATCACCTGGACTTTTGTATGACATTGGTGGGGCCAGTTTGTAGTCCCAGTAATCTTATTCATTCTTTCTCTTGTGTGATAGTGATAGTGAATGCTAAGTCTTTTCTGTGTGCTCCAACTGTTGCTAATAAACCTTGCATCTTGGCTCTAGAGTACGCCTCCATCCTCTCCTTCCAGATTTATCTGGCATCACCCTAAACTATAGGGGTACGAACCACCACAGCTCGTTCACCACACAGGCAGCAGAGGGTAGTGGTGGGAAGGGAAGTCTCATCTCCACAGACCGTAACTAGTGGAATTTCACAGGGCTCGGTACTGGGCCCAGTGTTGTTTGGCATTTTTATCATGGATATCTCACATGGCATTAAGAACAAGATTAGTCTTCTTGCAAATGACATGAAGATCGGTGCAGTGGTAGATGATACAAAAGGGTGGCAGGGGCTGCAGGATGATCTGGCTAAACTTGAGTACTGGTCAGACACATGGCAGCTGGGGTTCAATGCAAAGAAGTGCAAAGTCATGCACTTGGGAGCAAGGAACCAAGGAAATCATTATCAGCTGGAGGAGGTATGGCTGGCCACTACAGAGGAGGAGGAGGAGAAAGATCTTGGGGTGATAATAATAGGCAAATGAACAGCTCAGCACAGTGTAGAAAAGCAGCAGCTATAGCTAATAAGATGCTGAGGTGTACTGGCATAGGAATCACCTCCAGGAGAGGGGAGGTAATCCTGCCACTATACAGATCGTTGGTGAGGCTGCACCTGGAGTACTGCGTGCAGTTCTTGTGCCCATACTTAAGGAAAGATGTTAAATTCCTGGAGGAGGGCCAGAGAATAGCAACAAACATGATCCTGGGGATGGAAGATAGACCCTATGAGGAGAGGCTGAGGGAGCTTAACATGTATTCCCTGGAGGAGAGGAGGTATAGAGGGGATATGGTAGAAACCTTTAAATATATGAAAGGCATAAACAAGACTGGTACAGAGGGAATCTTTAAGTTAAAGGGAGGGTCACTAGGAGGTATGGTCTGAGATTGATGGGTGGAAGATTCAGGATAGACATGAGAAGGCACTGTTTCACAGAAAGAGTGGTGACAAAGTGGAACACGCTGCCTGAAGAAGTGGTGTCCTGTAAGTCAGTGGACAGTTTTAAGAGGGGATGGGACAAGGTGAGGGGGAATGTCACAGTTATGTGGGTAGGGGAGGGAGGGGCAACTACAGTGTAATGGACTGCTAGCTGCACATTCAAGTAGACCTGATAGACCGTATGGCCAGTATTAGCTGGCAGTTTCATATGTATGTTTGCATGTTAAATATTCCTCCATCTCCTGGCCCTTCCCTCCTTTATTTACAGTAATGTTCACTGTTCAGGATCAGCTACAGTTTACATCCCCTTGGGCACCTTGTTGTACTGTATTACTCTGCATCAAACATTTGTTTGCACAACTGTTCATTTTTTTGTGCTTATTGCACCTTATCTGGAAATGAGTTGTTAGCAGTACGAGCTGTTTACAGTATTGCATCTTATCTGGAAATGAGCTGTTAGCAGTATTGCACCTTATCTGGAAACGAGCTGTCAGCAGTATTGCACCTTATCTGGAAACGAGCTGTTAGCAGTATTGCGCCTTATCTGGAAACAAGCTGTTAGCAGTATTGCACCTTATCTGGATATGAGCTGTTAGCAGTATTGCGCCTTATCTGGAAACAAGCTGTTAGCAGTATTGCGCCTTATCTGAAAACGCGCTGTTAGCAGTATTGCACCTTATCTGGATATGAGCTGTTAGCAGTATTGAGCCTTATCTGGAAACAAGCTGTTAGCAGTATTGCACCTTATCTGGAAATGAGCTGTTAGCAGTATTGCACCTTATCTGGAAACGAGCTGTTAGCAGTATTGTACCTTATCTGGAAACCAGTTGTTAGCAGTATTGTACCTTATCTTGAAACGAGATGTTAGCAGTATTGCACCTTATCTGGAAACTAGCTGTCAGCAGTATTGCACCTTATCAGGAAATGAGCTGTCAGCAGTATTGCGCCTTATCTGGAAATGTGCTGTTAGCAGTATTGCACCTTATCTGGAAATGAGCTGTCAGCAGTATTGCACCTTATCTGGAAACGAGCTGTCAGCAGTATTGCGCCTTATCTGGAAACGAGCTGTCAGCAGTATTGCACCTTATCTGGAAACGAGCTGTTAGCAGTATTGCACCTTATCTGGAAACGAGCCGTGCTGTTAGCAGTATTGCACCTTATCTGGAAACGAGCCGTGCTGTTAGCAGTATTGCACCTTATCTGGAAATGAACCATGCTGTTAGCAGTATTGCGCCTTATCTGGAAATGAGCTGTTAGCAGTATTGCACCTTATCTGGAAACGAGCTGTTAGCAGTGGTGTGCCTTATCTGGAAACGAGCTGTTAGCAGTATTGCGCCTTATCTGGAAACGAGCTGTTAGCAGTATTGCGCCTTATCTGGAAACAAGCTGTTAGCAGTATTGCGCCTTATCTGGAAACGAGCTGTTAGCAGTATTGCGCCTTATCTGGAAATGAGCTGTTAGCAGTATTGCGCCTTATCTGGAAACGAGCTGTTAGCAGTATTGCGCCTTATCTGGAAACAAGCTGTTAGCAGCTCTGTGTGCTGGTAAAAACTTGAAATGAATAAACACAACATTTTATTCGGTGCCTTAGATTGCTCAGTGAGGTCTAGTTTTTTTGGGGGGAGAACACCCAAAAAACAAACGGAGTGGCATATTGTATTTTATTGTGCCACACTGTTGGCCTGGGTGATGCCTGAAAATAGACCCCTGGATCAGTGCACCTACCCGGTAATCAAAGATTTAAATAAATAAATAAAATAAAATATGGAGAGCGGTAACACCAAAACACATTCTCCTGTTGGCTGTATGCATCTTTCCAGCATTTCAACATTTCAAGTATGCTATTTAGATACTATCAGCACCCCCTTCCCTTCCCCAGACATAAATGTCAGTTTAAACAGGCCAAAATTCACCTGTGGGAGGTTGACCCCGGCCATTCAAGTTTTGCAGATATCTTTTGTGTGCTCATATTTACAGTTACTGTGCCTCTTATATTTTAAGAGTACATTTTCAGGTTCTTTGGGAAAGAGAATTGTGAAAAGAAGCTGCATAGTTCTGTACTGAAAGGACCGGAGCGGAAACCACCTGATCACAAATTACAAGTAAATACATACATAAAAGAATGCATGTAAGACCACTCTTACAATGATAAGGATGGTATTGGTGGTGGTATTAATGTATTATTGATCAAGAACAATTAATATTATATTAAAATTTAAAAAAAAACTTTCCCTGAAATGCCCATTTTCAGGGCAGCTGCCCATGAGCCACTCTTCACAGAATAAGAGTGTTTCATGCGCAGAGGAAAGGAGCGCTCTGACTGGTCATGAGCACTCACGTGATCTATAATGGTTATATGAGTACCTGAAATGTTTCGCAATAAATCCTGACTGGTTTAGAATGATATCATGATTTATAACAGTATGTGTAAATGTGAACTCTTAAGGCCTTCCTGTAGTCATCAAAATGTGGGCAGCTTGAGTAATGAAAGAACTGCTCTAAGTTACTGTCCATGGATAGATCCAGCATCAAGAGCTGTGTGGAGTGACCTTAATATTGGTTTATTCCTCAACTATGACCACAGTTTTGAACAATATGAGGGTTAGGTACAACTCAATATTACAGTTTATGCTTAGTGTACCTTATCGTACGGACCACTGTCAGTTATACAAATCCTCTGATCACCTATCTTTGGCTGATAAAATCTCTCATAAAATGGGAGTCTTTCTGTTTAAAATCATAAATGGGCTTCTTCCTGTGTCAGTTATTAATCTTTTCCCAAGACTCCATCATCCTTGTAGAACTAGGTCCCAGAGTAGATTTACTTTTAAAATACCATTTGTCAAAAAAACAGTGGGCCAAAGGTCACTTTTGTACCGAGCGCCCCTATTTTATAATACTGTTCCAGTTGACCCGGCCAACTGTAAGACTGTTCACTGCTATAGAACTCGTCTTAAGCAATGGCTTTTTAATAAGTCTGAATGTACCTGTTGAGCACAAACTATTATGTAATTGTTGTAATCTTATGTTACTTGTATTTTGTTTTGTATAAGTTATTATGTTGTCTTGTATTTTGCCTTTTTGTAGTATTGTAACTTGTCATCTGTGAAAACAGGCAAATTTACTCATCAGATTTACAAGTATAAAAAATAAAATGAAATGAAATATTGGATAATTTTCCCAATTTGCCTTGTATACTTTATCAGGCTAATGACCAATATAACTCCTCCACTCTGGACAAAACAATCTGGGTCTAAAATTGCCAAGATCAAGGGTATCTGGAGGATGACGGGATTATTCAAGCACCTTTACTCAAGATTGTCTCCTCGTGCATCCTTTGTGTGAGGGGACTGCGAACCCAAGGCAAACAGTTCTGCACCCTAAGAACACAAGTGGTGACATGTTTGCTGAGGGCAGAGATACCGTAGTACCTGTGTCAATATTTTGCTCATCATCCAGTTTATAAGATATTAATAAATGTAAAATAAATGATAAAAACATTTTTAGGAATTACAAAAATCTTTCCTCTTAAAAAAAAGTGGAATAATCTAATTTTTCCTCACTTATGCAAAGACCTTTGCTGGTTCACGTTTGCAAGAGAATCTCAATGCTGAAAGGTTGGCTTAGCACCAATTATTAAAATTATATTAATTTTGTTATGTAGCTGTTGGCCCTTCAAGCCATCACCTACTGCTTACTATCTGCCCCATCTTCCGCTCCCCCTGCCATCGAAGCTATGTAGAACCCAAGGAACCACCCATCATCATGCAAGCAGCTCAAGGCACATACTTGCGTACATTTTCTCTTCTTCCCTTAAGCCCTCACACCTCCTCTGACATTGGGCGATGCCTCTAGCAACCTTTTGGTCAGTGCAGCATACCCTGGGATGATGCTGCCCCCTGTCATGAGGAAGCAAGCTCCCTGGCTCTCCTCGGGGGGGGGTCCCTGCTGCACCAGAACCCAGATGTCTCCTTCCCCAATCTGGTATGTGCACCCCTTGGGAGTGCCTCCCCCAGATCTGGCCACATGATCCTAGCTCCCTGGGCTTGCTACTATACTCAGGTCACCAGCACAGAAGCAGTACTGTGCTAACAAAAAAAAGGAAAAGAAAATAAACTACCCCACCTTTCTCCCCAGCCCAGATCCTTAATTTCAAGTCCCCTGTCCCCAACCCTTTGTTAGAAACCCAGTCCCACTCTCCCCTTCCCTCAACGTGCACAATTTTATAATTATGTACTTAAAACTCCCACAAGGGGCGACTGCCACAGCCTGCCCTCCTCCATGGCTAGCAGCCACCTAAGCGCTCATTTGCTTTAAAAGAATACATTTTCCCCCCACTCCCCAACCCTTGCAACACTCTTCGACCACCCCCACACCCAGTTCCTGAGTTAACTGGTAAACTGACCATTGCCAGATGACAAGAAGGTGACTGGCACAAACTGACCCTCCTTCACTACTGTCTGCATTCTGCAGAATTAAAGTGCTTCTGTGCTTGCTTGCTCTGTATAGTGAAGTCAGCCGATCATGTGACCACCATCTCTGGCCCTAAATTGTGAACGCTGGATATATTCAGGAATGTCAATGGATTGTCCAAGAAGCTCTATTAGCAAGAGTACAATTCAATTTAATTCCATTCAATTAATTCAATTTGAGATGCACTGAATAAGCAATTATTGTTTTCTGGTTGTTTGTTAATCAAAAACCGAGAAAAGTTATTGTAGCAGAAATTACTGTGATCAGTTTTTCATTCAGATCATCCTAGACTCCTGCTGTGCTCTTCTGACAACAGACTGTTGTTTTTCACAAGTGCATATTGACAGAAGTAACGAGTCATAAAACTGTAGGCCATGTGATGGTAGACATAAGGCATGTGAATGGTCAAAGAAGCTCAAAAATCTTATCAATTTAGGGTGGTCCATGTAATGTATAATGCATGTGGAAACCAGCTAGGATGTATAGCCAGATGTAGGACCAGGAAAGGGGAATAACCGATGGCCGACAAGAATATACACTGGTGTTTCAATACTCAATTCAAAATAAGTGTAACTAGACCTGCCCAGTGTCTTGGAGGCAGCTACGTTTGCTTCTCCAAGGGGTATCCAGTTTTGGGTCTCTCACTCACATGATTGTGAAGGGTGGTTGTGTCACGGAGGGGAGCACTGTCTCTGTTGTGAGGGATGGCTCAAGCATGTCACAGTCACACTTCAGAATTCTCTATGATGGAGCCATGATTGTGACATGTCGGGGCCTAGGGCGGAGAGCCACTCGCACCCATCAAACCCAAGGTCTATTGGGCAGTGAGCTCTAGGAAAACTGGGAATAGGAGAGTAGTCAAGGAGACAAAGGTGGGAACATACTGTCAGTTCTCTAGCCTCATGGAAAAGAAGTTGTTTAACTCTGAACATTTGCCCCAAACATGTACTTACCATACTGTACTGTGACTGCAGCTCAATTTCCAGGCCTTGAATTGTACGTCTCAGATCAGTGATCTCACTCTTACTGGTCTGCAGAGCTTCTGTGCTGCTGGACACATTTTTATTCAACTCTTCACTCTTCTTCTTCTTTTTCTTTTTGAAAGAAGGTAGAGGGGGAAAAAAGAGTCACTGCAGCCATTCTGATTACAGGTCACACACTTTTTCCACTTTTTCTTCAGTGATTGTCCTACTTCAGTGTGTGGCTATGCTTTACCTTCTTTTTGAACCAATCTTCAGCCTCTCTACGGTTCTTCTCGGCGATTTGTTCATACTGCTCTCTGATCTCTGTCAGGTACTTGTTCAAGTCCACAGATGGTGCAGCATCAACCTCTACATTGACTTGGCCACCGAGCTGGCTGCGAAGGGATTTCATTTCCTACTCATGGGCAGTAAGCAAACAATAATTCAAGTAAAAAAAAGTGTCAGAGAAACTTTGCCATTTTGACTTTGAAGTTGCTAAATTCTGGGGCCTAGTTTTCAAAGGGTCATTTCTGACTATGGTGTTCCTGTGGGCATTTTTCCTACCACCGCACCGTAGTTTGAAATGTTCTTGGTCCTCCTTACCATTTGTTCTCCATGTTCTCCACCTTGATTGCTGGGCTCACCATGGCGCCAGCGGCAACCTTTCTCTGGCTATGGTGGCACACATGCAGCTGCATCAACAGCTGACAGAAGTGCGGCTCTTTTGTTTTCCAGTAGGAAATGCATGAATCCCAGCCAGGATGCACCTTCCCTCCCTAGGATCTGAGTGCTTCACCTCCACAATGCACCTGCCTCTAACTGGTCTCAGGGAAGGATGCCAGAAACCTCTAACTATCGTAAAGCAGCAGTGCATGAATCCGGTGAAAATTCTAACCTGTACTTTTTTTATGCTGCTGTAGACTGACCCTTATCTCCTGACTTGTATGATATCCCTCTTTCTCCATTTAGAGTCTACTTTAGTACTTTTTTCCGCATTTGAAATAATAAAAGGAGGGCTCCTTTTAATATGGCTCGGACCACGTTTCCATCACTATTTCTAGCTGTTTTTGAACACCTACTTTTCCATAAGGTCAGAGAGCATTGCCTGCTGTATGCTAGTTCATTTTAGTTCCAGCAGAAAAGATTTTAAATAACTGATGTACAAAAACAACTAAGAATACTAATGAAAACGGGTCCGAAGCCATGTGCTCACTAATATTTCAGATGTGAAAAAGACTAAAGTGAACTCAAATTGTGAAACAAAGGGTATCATACAAGTCATTAGATAAGGGGCAATCTAAAATTATGATAAAAAAGTATAGGTCAACATTTCCACCACATTCATGCACTGCTGCTTTAGTAGGTGTGGTATACTCCTGGGGCCAGATTTTGAAAGGATCCCAAAAATGCTCATTTGTGGTGGGAAAGTTGTACAAGGAGGGGTCCCCATCTGCAAGTTCTTCTGCATGTGATTCATTTTCTTACAAGCTGCTTCATTGCTGCTGCTTGTGCACGGTTTATACGTGCAAGTGCACCAAACTGCCATGCCTGGTATTACTAGGCATACCATTTTTCCGCCTGTCAGAAAATTGTCACCCGCGCTCACCGAATGTTAAAAATATCATTTCCACCAATGCAGGGATGTATCCCCACACCAGTAAGTTGTGCAACTGGACTTATTCTCCGGGACAGGATATGCTCTTTAAAAATCAGGCCCCAGTCACTCATTCCGCCCAATAGAGGAGTTGCTATTGGCTGCACTGAGATTCTTCCTGAAGCATTCAGGAGGCTGAGTATCCATGGTGGTGGTTCTGACTAGTTAAAGCTTGTTACTGCTCCAGCTCAGGAGTTCTTCCTCAGTAGCAGCATTTAAGAAGGGACTAAAACATTAGTTTCACCTGCTTATTTGCTTTATTATCACCTACACGAATCCCAGCCAGGATGCACCTTCCCTCCCTAGGATCTGAGTGCTTCACCTCCACAATGCACCTGCCTCTAACTGGCCTCAGCAAAAGATGTCAGAAACATCTATCCTCTAGGTAGGGAAATGGGCAGACTAGGTGGGCCAAGCGGTCCTTATCTGCCGTCAAAGTCTATATTTCTGTTTCTATGTTTATAACACATTTGAATGTATTTATTATTTATCTGTACTGGCCTCTCATATTTTTTGTATTGTGATATTCAATATTTGTACTTATTAATTTTTTGAATGTAAAGTTTTCTGAGTCCTGAGAAAAGTTAATCTTCTTCAGGTGAAGCTACCTCTGGCTGAAAGCTGCAATACTGAACTTAGGATCTGCATGAAAGCAAGTCGTACTCACAGCAGAGAGAGGTGAACCTTACTTTACAATTTACAATTGTTCTTTGGTTTGTAGCAGATTCATCAGACAAGCTAATATTCTTCAGGTGGAGGCTACTCCTAACTGAAAGGTGAAATAAGGAACTTAGAATTATCAGGAAAGACAGTCTTGCTCTCTCTCAACAGAGGGAGGTGTACCTTACTTTACTTGTTACAATTTTTAGTATTGTTTTCAGTGCAGGGACTTGCAATATTGTTTGTAGATTGGGAGTTTAAACCCAGAGGGACTGAAATACTATTTACTGTGTCTGTCCTTGTGCACAGCTGACTTTTTTGGGGGCTGACTGCTTTCAGAGCACAAATCACCAGGCTGTATTGGGGCTGGGGAGGTTTACCTGTGTTTGACTCAGATGTTTGGATTTTTCTCTGTTTGATTAGCAGGGTATTTTCTCTGTCAAATTGTCATGTAGGGCATCTTGCTGACAGGAAGGTCAACACTCATCCAAGCGGTGGGTCAGATCTTTTAGCTGATTGTTTTGTGAGGGCACAGTTTAGGCCCAAATCATTCCCACCCTGACCCCACCCACCCCTAATAACATTTCCTTTTATACCTGGTGTTCTAACATCATTTCCTCAGGAGGGCAAGGTGCATATCACTGTCATATCCTTTCTAGCACACTGCACTGACAATATAAGCATACATATTGTATAAAATTAAGATATATAGGGATTGTTTTTAAATAGGTACTACATATCTCTTCTCCATAAGGTACATCATTCAGCCAGTAGAGCATGTTATATATAGTTTTTATAAGCGCTGATCTTTTGTTTGCTGGTCCTGCTGTTCTTCCTGGGCTAAGTACAGTCAGAGGAATGTACCTTGCCCTGCGAGAACAGTGGTACTGACAAATATCTGATCAGAGCTTATAAAAACTCTTAACATGCTCTGCAAGCTATTAAATCTTCCACTGCTGCAGCCTTCCTCTGATGTCAGCAGCAGGGGATTCTGGGATTTGTAGTTACAGCAAATGTCAGCTTGTAAGTCAGCAGAATTAGCCTGATAAATCTACTATACTGCAGTGAACTGTAAGCAGATGAATGTTTTTGCACACAGAGTGCACATTGGGACTGGTCCACAGTTGGGTATGAGGCCCTTAGTGTTCACTGGTTCCCACTGACCTGTTTCAGGCTGGGAGATTTCAAACGTCAAACAAATGCCTGGTGTGTGCGTGTGTGTGTGTGTGTGTGTGTGTGTGTGTGTGTGTGGTGGGGGAGGATTCAAGTTTTTTCAACTTGTTCACTTATCTCTACTGGATGGATATTGCTATATAAAATGCATTACAGTTCTTGGAGTATCAAAATGCCTGTCAACAAAGACATGTCATTTCTACTGTGAATTCCTTATGTGTACCTCCTCATGGGTCTTCTTGAGGTAGGCCAGCTCTTCCTTCAGACTTTCAATCTGCATCTCCAGGTCAGATCTCGCCATGGTCAGCTCATCCAGGATTTTGCGTAGACCATTAATGTCTCCCTCAACAGCGAGTCTCAATGCCTGCTCTGCTTCCCACTTGACTTCCAAAACAGAAATTAACAGACTTGTTAAATTACTAGTAGGCCCATTGCAATCCGCTAATGACAGAGCACAGGAAACACTGACGGTACTGTGTTTGGAAGGGGATCCATTTCTAGACAAGCATGATTATTATTTCCTCCCTTCCAGTTTTAATTGTCAGTTTATGATCATCTGTTTACTGTTAACCCTTAGACTGCCGGTAGATTTAGAATACATTTGAATTTGAATGTGTATAGAATTCTGTGGCACAGGAAAGAGTAATGAACTACAGTTGACAGATTAACCCCCCTTTGTCATGTATCAAATAGAGAATAATACATATGTAGGGAGTTGATATGGAGTTTTTTTACACACCAAGTTGTGTGATAATATATAAACCTCGAGAGCGAAGTTCGAGAGGTTTAATATTATCACAAAAGCGGTGTATAAACTCCATTCTAAGTATATTTTATTTTATATAATAACTGGTGATCAAAAAAATTTCTTACGATTTCCACTACGAGGAGACCCGAGGCCAAAACGGTCCTACTTCCTTACTAGTAGGCATGCCCCCACGCTGACATCACATAACGTGCTAGCATAGTGGCGTGCCTACCAGTAAGAAAGTAGAAGCGTTTTGGCCATGGGTCTCCACGGTGCTTGAGTGCTTTGAATCTGTTTACTGTGGAATGCGAAAGTTGCAGGCTTTTGGCTAGGTGTTGAAGTCGATCAACCGCGGTTGATATTTATTTTTTCGTATCAACCTGTGGGTTGATACGACTTTTTACAGTACTTGAAAACAGGTTGATAACAAGGATCACCAGTTATTATATGCACAGAATACTCAAGCACATCTAATGTACTGTCTCAAGTATTTATATATTATTCCAGTATGTTCACGGCAAAAGACATTTTGTACTTATTTGTGATGGAATCTTAAAAAAAAAAAAAAAAAGTACTAATAATTATCTGAACCTTGTAAGAACTTTTAGCACCCTTTAGTTTAAGCATAGCAACTTTATAAACCATCATTTTCCACCATTACTACGTTGTCTATGCAGGAAAAGGAAAGTAAATATTACCTGAAGTGGTACTAAAGTAAATATAATGAGTGCCATCTAGCTACTTATTACCCTTTCTTTTGTGTAACACTACTGTGAGTATCACCACTTATTATGTAGGTATCAAATAGAAAAACCACACCACACAACTGAACCGTCAGACAGCTCAGTGCCCAGAGGAAGAACCAGTGAGGTTCAAAGCGTCAGGGTGTTTGCTGTCCGCTTGTCTTGCGAGTCCCATGTTTTGTTTCAATAAAAAATGTTACTTTTTACTTCCACCCGGCTGCTTGACTTTTCAGTTGTGTGGCATGGTTTTCCTGCTTGGTACCTTGGTTGTCTGTTTTAACCACTGTCCATGGTGGTGACGTTGTGCCAGGAACCCTCCTTTGTTTGCAGTGTTCCACTTAATGCATATCTGGCTCACTGGAGCCTTCTCCACCTCCAACCTCCTTTCTGGGTCTTTTCACCATTACCAGCCATCTATCTTTTTTTTCAAATTAAGTGAACTTTATTGAAAAAATAAAGAGGAAAACATTACACTTGAATTACAGCAACATGTGAGAGTGTTGCATGTACATAATTGCACTGAATTAAAAACAATCTATCTAAGCCCCTACCCCCCCACCCATGCTTGTGGCTGCACAACAACAGAGGTTAATTAATAAAAAAATTAATAATTGAAGATTAAGTGGAAAGGCTACATGGCCTGCTGGAGATAGTATATCAAGCCCAAAAACCAGTGTTTTTAAAAATTATCAGAACCTTATCAAAACTGAAGAAAAGATCAGATCAGGCACTTTTACAGAAAATGCCACAGGTTTTAGATGGTTCTGAACTTATTCAAATGGGTTCTCCCATTGCTGTTTAACATCACATAGTGTTGTGCATGTCTGCTTGATGAGTTTGAGTTTGCAGTGTGAGATAGCGCTTTTATCTGTGAGGGCAGCGTCTTTTCCACATGGAACAGACATCGAAGGGAGCAATTCTGAGTTGTAAAATGAGGGCTATCCCTCAAAAATGGGGGACAGTTGAGAGGTATGCTGTGGGTTTAACATCATTCATAAATGGCTGATAGTGGATCTACAGACTTGACTTAGTTTGTACATAAACTGCTCTGATTACAATCCTTGGCTAGCTCAGGGATCCATGCCCTGGTGGACAGACCTGCACAGTGGATAATTTAACCAGATAGTCTAGGTTATTTATCAGGTTAGTGACCCATATATTTACTCCTACAAAAGATTTGGGACCCAGCAATTGCCATTATCCTGGCTATCCTTAAAACACCATGGATGATGCAAGCCTCTCTTATTAAATCTGGACCCAATGGGCATGACAGTCCTGCTTTCAAGGGTATGCAGTAAGAGATTCTTGGGTTATCCATGTTATTTTCAGAATACCCAGGATAAAGGCATGGCACCTTCAGAACATGGTGCAGCACCATCAGGGGTAGTGCAGCCCCAGCAGGATATAGTGTGGCACTGCCAGACCATGATTTGGCACCATTGGAACATGGTGCAGCACCATCAGGGGATGGTATAGCCCAGCAGGATATGGTGTGGCACCATCAGTACATGGTGCAGCACCATCAGGGCATGGTTTGGCACATCAGGAAATGGTGTAGCACTTTCATGGCATGGTGCACCATCAGGGTATGGCATGGCACCATTAGGGTATGGCATGGCACCATCAGGGTGTGTGGCAAGGCACCATCAGCATGTGGCACAGCACCATGAGGATGGAACAGTCCCAGCAGGATATGGAGCAGCACCATCAGTGCATGGCAGAACACCATCTGGGTTTGATGTGGTAGCATCTGGGCATGCTGTGGCACAATCAGAACATGGTGCAGGACCACCAGAGCATGGTGCCACACTATCAGGGCATGGTGCCACACCATCAGGGCATGGTGCATCACCATCAGGGTATGGTGTGTCACCATCAAGGCATGTGTGGCACCATTAGGGCATAGTGCAGCACTATCAGGGTATGGCATGAAACCAGCAGGGCATATTGTGGCACTGTCAGGGAATGGCACAGCAAACCCAATGCTTGACATGGCAAAATCAGTGCATGGTGCAGTAAAGTAAGGGCATGGCATAGCACCATCCAGGTGTGGCATGGCACCATCAAGGCATAGCATGGCACTGTCAAGGAATGGCACAGCACAATCAGTGCTTGGCATGGCAAAATCAGTACATGTTCCAGCAAATTCAGGGCAGGGTGGGACATCATCAGGACATAGTGGGGTACCATCAAGGCATACCTTGCACTGTTAGAGCACTGCACGGCACCATCAGGGCATGAAGCAGCACCATCAGGATATGGAGTGGCAAGGTCTGGCCAGCAGGAGGGACCAGCAAATGGGGAGCAAAAGTCACTGCTGTTTCAGTGATGTCCACCAGCACTTTTAAGTAGGGGTTGTTGGGGCTGTGAAATCACCAGGACAGAATGGCCTGAGGACTGTAGAGGAAATGCTTGCTTCATAAAAAAAAAGTTTGTACATTGCAGAACACTATTTAAGTAATTAGAACAAAGAAGAAGAAAATAATTTGCATTTATATAGTACTTTTCATACACACTGTATCCAAAAACACTTTACAAGCAATGAAAGAATGGTAGTGAAGTAACTGTAAACATGTAGCAGCAACCATTTCACACATCAGCACCCACACACAGCCTTGGACACTTGTATTTATGGGAAGGGGAATGTTGGCCAGTATGCCGGGGAATATCCCCTACTCTTGTGAAAAGTACACTGGGTTTTTTTATTGCCATCCTGACACTCACTAAGACAGCACCAGAGATATACAGATGGGACCTCAGTTTTATAACACATCTGAAGGATGGCACAGCCCACCTGTACAGCATCCCACTAGTACTGCACACAGGTGCCAGCATTTGTAAGGTATGTGCCAAGTCTGGGGGTTGGACTAGAACCCATGACCTTTTGTCACAGAACCAGCTGAGCCATGCTGGCAACAAATTTACATTTTAGTGTCAAGTATACTATATGCTAATCAGTCATTTAATAAATCTTAGGAAAGGCAAACAATTGTAACCTCTTGGAGTCTGAAATGGGTAGATTTGATTGAAAACCTTTGATTCACCTATCCCTATACAGCCAACAATAATATTGCTTTGAACATAATTGAGATGGTTTTGATCATAAAAAAAAACACTCACTTGACTCTGAAGTCATCAGCAGCCAGTTTGGCATTATCAATTTGCAGGAGAATCTTGGCATTTTCCATATTCCCAGCATTAATCTGCAAACCAGAGAGGACTCAGAATGAAACGATCTGTGCACAGAACTGGACACTCTGTGTTAGATTCACTTTAAATTTCACACTGGTGATCACATTAAAGTGTCAACTTTGTACTCCAGGATACAATGGGAAGGATCTCTGAAAAGTTTTTTTATGCAAATATGTGGTACACCTGCATAGATTTCCGCTAATCGCATCCGAGCCTCATAATATATTTTTTTTACAACATGCATCCATTTGTGACAAAAAGTAATGAATAGCTGTAAAAAAAAATTATGCAGATATAATTTGTTACTTTTTATTGTTTCCTCGATTGCACTACTGTTTTGTGCAAGAGCTGGATGCTGTTAGAACATCTAATTGTTGCTCTAACAACACAAATGGATTTGCCATTTGAAAATAGCAATGGGTGGCTCCCAAACGATGGAGCAGTTTGAACATTCTGGCTTATGTATAAATAGCATTGCTAAGCAACCACATAAACATTGCAACCTGACCATCACATAAACAAATCCATCGTACTCATCTTAAGAACATGATTTTAGGGACGCACATTCTCATTATTTGGCATAGAACTATATGGCCATAGACTCTTCTTTTAACCTCCCCCCAAAAAGTTTATTTTAAGTATTGTTACTGAGTTTGAGTCAGTTCCAAAACCCATGGTGATTTTTATTCCTGTGAAAGGGATATCTCGGGAGTTGGAACTCCTCTCTTTGTTTACATGACAGGTGCAGTGCAGTGCAGGCACCAAGACACACTCCTCCCCCCTGCCCTGCCTTCCATTGTGCCTCAACTCTGTCATGGAGAAATCATCTGTAAGACAGACAGCAGTGCAGAGTCTGCAGCAGTTCATTTATTTATTCAGTTTTTGTTTACCAGGAAAGGAGGACTAGACAACTCTGTCAATTTTCAGCCTCGTCGGGGCGGGGAGGGGGATACAGATGGATGCCAACTGACATTGAATCAGATTAAGCTGCTGGTGGTATTTTTAGTGAAAGGGGGAAATTTCAGTTCTTGGCCTCTCATGAGACTGCTAATGAGGGTACCAGTCTGGGCCAGCTGTGCTTAGGATAAACAGAAAGTTACAAAAGCCCAAGCCCCCCTGCATTGAGATTCTGACACATTCATTCTGAAATGAAAATAACTTTCCCTTAAAAACAGCTGACATACTTTGAAAAGGCAAGTTACAAATTAGCACACAATTACCATATAATTATTATGTATGTAATAAGGTTTAAAAATAAATACCTTTTTGAGGCTTTAAGATCAAACTAAAATTGAAAAGCCTTTGCTCACCCCCTAGTTGTGATGATGTTTTTGATTTGGATAATTACATGGTCAGTGGAAAATGGACAGGGATTTTCAGAACTTCTTTTGTGTCCACTAGGACAAGGACACTATTTTATAATGTAGGGCAACCACTGAGCAGCACAAATAAGATTTAAGTGAGGCTTTGCTTCAGTCATGTATTACCACACCAGGTCCCCTTGGTACTGGATTTCCTGAAGCTATCAGTTTTCCAAAATTGTACGAAACGTACAAAATACTAATGCATACCACTAAAAAAAACAGTAGCACCAAAAATAGCAGGCAGAACATTTTTATTAAAGTAGCCAGTTGTTACTTTTTGTTTCTGTGGTATTTTTGGTTTTCCATTTGCTCATCAGAAGGTTTTCTACCCAATATTTTGAAAGGGGTAGAAAGAATGCTGGCTCTGGATTAAACATAGAAATTATAGGGAGATAAGGACTGCTGGGCCCATCTAGTCTGCCCATAAGCCCTACACTGGTTTGTGGCCTCTGACCCTACCTGGTCAATGGCTTTTTAACCCTCCTTCCCCCCTTCTAAGGTTCCCTTATGGCTGTCCCAGGCATATTTAATCCCCTCCACTGTGTTTGCTCCCACCCCTTCCTTTGGTAGACTATTCCATGCATCCACCACCTTCTCTGTGAAGAAAAGCATCCTCACATTTCCCCTTAACCTGCCACCTTCCAGTTTCATATCATGCCCCCTCGTTCTTGTCCTCCCCCATATTGGAAGATGTCTCCCCCTTGCACCTTGTTTATGCCCTTAAGGTACTTGAATGTTTCTATCATGTCACCCAAATCATTCCTCTCCTCCAATGAGTACATATTGAGGTCCTTTAACCTCTCCTCATGTTTTCTGGTGCATGCCCTGTACCATCTTAGTCACCCTTCTCTGGACTGCCTCTACCCTGTCAATGTCTGTATGAAGGTGCAACCTCCAGAACTGCACACAGTACTCTAGGTGAGGCCTCACCAGCATTTTATACAATGGCATCACAAAACTGATTGGCCAAGAAGCACTTTCAGCTAGGCCATTATCCCAGCACAAAAGTTTGGGTGAAAGTTTATTTGTTTATGAGGTATAACCATCGAACGAAAGCTCATTCACATTGGTGACCTTAAATACAGTATGTATCACAAACAGACTTTAACACCAATGCAAAACATAAATACAATACACAATAAATATGTAATTAAAACTGTTACAGTTTTTGTTGAACAAAGTAGCTCAACAAAAATGTGTTTAAAAAATGCATCCAACTTAGAAAGGACACCTTTCATAATTGCAGTAAGGCACACCAGGTAGCACATTATGGTGGACTAATGCCCCTTCTCAGGTGGTGGGAGCACTTGGCTTCACCTCATGCTTCAACCCACCAGAAGCTGGCCATTATCCCACCATAAATCACCCCCCACATCATGCCTTATCACTTAAGTATCAGCTGTGATGTAAAGAGCAGTACTTAACCTGGAGAATGTCTAAACTAGTTCTAGTCCTCTTCATGTTTCCTCAGCATTGTGACATCACAACTGACTGGCCATGCAGTGGGAGATTGGCTCTTCTTGGTCAGCTGTGATGTCACAGTGAGGTCATAGGGCTGATGAGGTATGAACAGTAGTAGAAGTAGCTGTGATTGTCTCTATGTAGAGCACTGTTCCACACATGATACCAAGTATTGTTATGTAGCATATCTTCTTATTTAGCACAAGGGAAAAGAAAAAATTCCTCAGATATAAGAAGTATTAGTTTACTACTTTTGAAAGTTAATATTAGTTTCATGCTGTACACTAGCTCTTTTTTTGGGGGGTTTCTGCCTTCCCAATTAATTTTTGCTTCCCCCTGCTGTCTTTCTATATGCCTCCCTTTTTTGATTTTGTCTTCTTGTTCTTTAAAACCAGTGCTGTATGTACCCCTATGTCCTCTATTCCGTGCTCACAGATGCTCCATCTGTGTGACATTATCAGTTGCAGTTAGCGAGTTGCCCCTAGTACTGATATTGCTATATACTAAAATAACAGTATCAGTGTCTGAGCCACTAACTAATTGCAGCTGATGATGTCTTTTATTTATTTTATTTTTTATTTTATTGGATTTTGTTGGCCCGGTAGGCCCACTGAGACTAGAAGTCCCTTTTTCAGGGGAGACCGGGGGCCGGGGGATACAGATGGAAACCAACTGAAATTGAACCAGAGTAAGCTGCTGGTGGCATGTTTAGTGAATGGGGGAAATTCCTCTACTCTTTTTTCAAGAAGTGCCATGGGCTTTTTAACATCCACCTGAACTACCACCAGAACAGGCAGATAGGACCTCGATTTAACATCTCATCTAAAAGACAGTACCTCAAGAGTGCAGCACCCCCCTCATGCTGCACTACAGTGTCAGTACTGAATTTAACCCAAGTGCCTGGTGTGGGGATAGAACCTACAGCCTTCTGATTTTCTGGCCTCAGAGGCAAGTAGGCAGCCTACTGAACCACTTACAGTGCCACATGATTAGAACATTTATAGTGGCACAGTAAAGGACTACACTCTGTACAGAGCTGGGAGATAAAAACAATAACACAATACATTTATGGAATGACAACAGAATGACAAGGGAGCATTTATGAATTGGCTTTGAGACTGTTAAAGAGCTTCACTGCCCCACTTTAATGAACCTAGTCGGCGCAGCAGTTTGTTTAAGCATTCCCAAATGTCTCCATTTAAACATTCCTCTCTTGAGTTATTTGAAAGTACACTGCACAACCTGAAGAGCTGGCTGGCTCACATAAGCCTTGACATCTTTCGGATACCCCTGATAATACCCCTGAGAACAGCAATTGTTTGCTCGGAGTGGAGTTATGCAAGTAATCCTGATAAATTAACTGGACTACCCAGGATTTTTAGGATCAAATGACCAGTATCCCACTCTGTCTACTTAGACTTTGATAACTGTGTGCTCCACAGATATTGATTCAGACAAGGCGTCTACTATCTGAGTGTTTCTGCTGAAGAGGGGAAGAGCAGATTAAGCATTCTCAGGACACCGTTTTGTTTTAATACACTCTGCAATTCAGTGTAGAACTGCCATGCTGGGTGCTTTGCAGACTGCCCCACTTTCGAGATGGCCAATAAGATTTTATGATGTGACCTCACTTTTTTGCACCAGATGTTATGTTTTTTGTTGGTTTTTGATTTAGGTATAGTTTATATTATAATGTACATCTAAAACGTGGGGTTCATGTGGCAAAGCCCCCAGATTTTGTCATATAAAGCCATTTGTTGACAAGAATGAAATATCAGTTTGAAACACATCCACCATACTGCAGAGAGTTATGATATACACCTGTTCCACTATTTCTTCTTTGCACAATCAACAAAAACATGTATGACTTATAGTCAGTATTTGAGAATTAGTAATCATCGCAGTCAGTTACAGAAAACAAATGCTGGCTATTCCAGTGTGTGTGTGTGTGTGTGTGTGTGTGTGTGTGTGTGTGTGTAACAGTTTGAAGCATTTTAGATTGTTATTGATTTTAAAGTAGCAGGGCAATGACATTTCTTTTCCCAAAAAGCTATTTTCAGCTACTGCTACTAAAAATATTGGCATATCTGTCATATCTACTTGTCTAGGTACCTCCTATGATGGGCATCATGAGTTTCTGGATTCTAACCCTTGCTAGGTCTGCTGTGCACAATTTTAAGATGAATGTGGTGACCATATTTTGTTCTTGAGAAAAAAAAAGACATTTATAAAATATTCAGATCTTGGTGAAACTAAAACACTTTGCCACCAAATTAAATTGGAAGATTCCTGGAATCTTTTGTAGTGAAAAAAGATGGGGTCAAATCTGTTGCCCTGTTTCGTCACACTGCTGCTTTAGGTACACAAATAAAAATGTATAGTTGATATTTTATTGTGAATTTATGAAATCAGAAGTATTTGATTTTTTCCATCAATTGTATAAGCATCTGACAGCTTTAAACATAGTTTATTGTTGGGTATGGAAATCCATGCAGTTCCAAATGCTGTTGAACCACACAGTAGTGTTGTCACAATGCTGTTCCACCACAGTATATATATATATATATATATATGCTTCACTACTGCGGCACAAGAGCACAGAATTCCATGTCTATTAAGATTCCACATGCTTACCTACACTGCCGATACCTCTTTAAAAAAAAAATTAGCAAGACTTGAAAACACCTCAAGTGGAACTACTTGTTAAAATGATGAAATATTAGAAATGTTGCCAGCTCATGTAGCTATTTGTAGCTATTTCGTAAATGAACATTAAACATTTTCATTCTCATCCTGTTGATTGCTCTGCTTTCTGTTCATTTCACCACAGTTCAAGTCAGAGTTAGAAAGAAGACACATGAATTAAACAGACACAATACAAAGTAACATATGTGTGCCCATTCACAACAAGGCTGCTGTTTCCATCTTGGGCTGAGATGACCTAACAGAGACCTCTCAAGCATTGTACTTGATGTCTACGATGCCATCTCACCCTTCAGTGCAAACATAGCCTTGTGACATGTGGCTGGCCATACATTATCCTACTTGTTTTCTAAATTTTCATATCTTAGCTCGGAGGTCAGCAATTGTTTTATAGTACTGGCTGTAGTCCCGTGCCTCTCCTCCAGCAGCACCTGACTTCTCATACCAATTTCGGATCTTCTTTTCAAGCTCGGCATTCTGTGTTTCCAGCTTACGCACCTTCTCTAAGTAATTGGCCAGGCGGTCATTCAGGTTTTGCATAGTATGCTTTCCACTGGCACCAAGGACAAGGTCGTTGAGGCCAGGACTACCAAAGCTTCCGGCAGAAAAACTGCTGCCAAAGCTGCTGCCGCCACCATAGCCGCCACCACCAGGTGCGCTGCCAAGGTTACTTGAATAGCTTGATTTTGTCAGAGAGGACCGCGGAGGAGCTGAGATACGAATATCACCTGGAGAGCCATATACACTGAGGGCTCTACGACTTTGTGGCACAAAGTCTGATTTTAAAGACATCGTTGAAAAACCCCGTGAAGTACTACTTGTCGGTGCCCTGGATCCAGAATAGCTAGACTGCAAAGTATAGCTCATGATGGCAGACAATGTTGAATGAATGAGCACAAACAAAAAGCAGGTGCCGGTAGCAGAGCTTGATCTGGAAAACAGCACAGATCACCTGCCTTCTCTGGACTTCTTTATATACCAAAAAAAGTAGGCGTTGCCTTCTTAAAACATTTTTATTATGGGATCAGCTGAGGAAGCAGTCTGTGCCAACTAGAGACAAACAAGCTGCTCCCATTGCTCTAGTCACAATAATTGGGATTGGTGCTGCGTAGGGGAACGTGGAACTTTGCAGGGCGTACATAAACGTGCATTTGAAACAGGGCAGTCCCAGTGCTGCAGGCAGTTTTTTTGTCATCCACGTAAATGCTTTTCATTGTCACGTCTGAGATGAAAGATTGTTTCCACACCCCTCATGCTGTGAGTCCTACTAAATACTGTCTAGTTGAAATAAGACTGACATTTAGAAAACAACAGAAAGAAAACTGAGTAGATGTTATGCATTGAAATTTTAAATGTAGCTACATTATTCAAAACCACTGAAAAGACAAATTGCTGGTAGCGGTGGTGCGGTGGGTAGATTTTGGACTGAGAGAAAAACGGCAAGTGAAATAAATAAGGTTAATGTTAATTTTAGGAAAGTTTTTGCTTAGTGACTTGCGCCATGCTCTCCCAGTAATATCCCAGCCTGTTCCAGTCTCTGGTGCAATGCAGAAGAGACTAGAGCAGGAGTGCTAGAATTCAGGAAAAAGTGGGAGGGGGAGAGAGGTTGGAAAGGGTGCAGACTGATTCAAGTGGAAAGGGGCTAAGAAGTTTAAAGAGGACTGGTATCTTAAAGAACTGCTGATGCCTTCAGGAGAACATTGAAAAACATAACATTTGGACACATTTCAGCTTACGTTTCACATTAGCTCCTTATTTCTTCTCCGCATTATTGATTACTGAAACCATATTCATGAAAGCATGATGTTTGTTCTTTTAGAGTTCACCAGCTTCTCTGGGATAACACTACTTTCTTCCATTGTTCTCATAAGATTATATATGTGTAAGAAGGTATTTTCTCCTATTATAAAAAGAACTTGAGAAGTACTATTAAGAGGGAGCAAAAGGGATTTATTTTAGGGGGGTCTTTTTTCTTTTGTGTTTTGCTATAAAGATTTTTCTCCCATGGTTGACACAGGCAGGCTTCTCAGCCCTGTACCCCCCCAGCCGGCACCTACTTTCCGTGGCTGAACCTTGCCCATATTCCCCCACAGACCACCTCCCCATGGCAGGGCCACAAAGGGGAGGTATGTCCTCGCCCCAGTGCCTGTCATTCAGAAATGGAGTCGGTGGTCCAGGTGGCAATGTGGGGGCTAGGGCAGGTGGGCAGGGCTACTTTTAGCCATCGCCAACCCTTTTCCGTTTTCTCTCTGTGTTCCCCAGCCATGGCAGCCCAGAAGCATGTGTACGTGAGACACACACGCATGCTACAGTATCGCAGCCCCTTCCTTCTATGCCACTCGAGTTTCTGGGACTATCACTAGGCCTCCACCAGGTGGCGGCCAAGGACAGACGTGGCATGCCTCCCCACCTAGGGAGAGGACAGCTGTCTAGTGGATGCTCGAACCTCTCCCCTCAAGTCGACCGCAGGCAACCCAAGCTTATTCCTGAACATGGCTCACCGGCGTGGTAAGAAGTAAGGTGCACAGCATCTCAGTCCTTCGCACCAGTGGGCCAACTTTGGGGGGGATCTATTTAAAACTTTTAGTCCCTTCAGGACCCAGGGATTACAGGCTACAATTCACTATTTGTGGGTGTAGGTACCCAAACCTAAACCCTTCAGAGTCCTGTTTAAATCCCAACGGTATGTTTAGATTAGCTAAAGAATCATTTAACTCCATCTTACAGAAACTCTAACTTTTATGGAGTTGGAATTCTGATGTTACTGTTGAAATAATTGTATTACAGTTGCTGTATTCCATCTAATACATCCCGTCTCATTCTTAAATAATGTATAAACATGAATGTTAGCTACAAGTGAATTTTTCTTATGTTAATGCACTGTACACAATCAACTCCTTACTGTATGGGCTGGCCCGATGGTGGTGAGGGTTTAGGCGCCGGACACCACACCTTGCGCCACACTGGTGACCTGGGTTTGGGAATGAGCCTGGGCCGCTGGGGGTCAGCAGGGGCGAGAGAGAATCAAGCATCCAGAGGACTGCTCTCCTCTCTTGGGGGGGGATCCAGGCTATGCCCGGCACCACAGCAGCCCATGGTGGCTACCAGAGGCACTGCAATGTGCAGGGCATGCTAGAGGGATGCGGAACTGTGGCGGACCTGCCTGGCACCATTGCATGTACGAGTTCTGCCGGGGAGGGTGGAGGAGGGCAACTGTAACCAAGAAAAATCTCCGCTCCTGGAGATAGGCAATGGCACCACCCCTGCAGCCACAGTCTACTGGCCGGACTCATCCAGCTCCTGGGCTGAGCCCAGCCCGGCCCAAATTTCCAGATAGAGCACCCTGGGAGGATAGGGCGGCCCCACCTCGGGAAGGCTCAGAGCCGAGGGGATAGCAGGACTGGTGCCAGGAAGTTGGTGAGTTTCAGGCCCGGAGGTAGAGCTGGGGTGAGTGGATGCCCGAGAGAGTTCTCCGGGGCTCAGCGGAGCCAGAAAAAGAGTTAAAAAAAAAAAAAACTCCTTACTGTATGTACTGTATATATGATAAATTAATTGTATGTTCTCTTTTCAATTGTAATGACTCGTGAGTTGAACAGTAAACCTGAAACTTGAATCTGGTTCATCAGCTCCTATTGCTTTTTCCCAGCCTGCTGTAATAATACTCTGCTTGTGGCATCATAGTTATTCCCATGGCAACAGACTGTGATGTCACAACAGAGCATTAAGAAAGAAGTACAGGAGTGTAATTATGGTCTCATAATTACCCTCCTGTTCTGGTCTTTCAGCCAATCAGAATGCTTACATCCAGAATCTGTTGCCCTGAGTGACCACTATGTCCTTCATTCTGTCCCAAAATGTTCTTGAAACCATTAACTGTTTTAATATGCATGCACTGCAGTTGGTAGACTGTTACATGTGTCCTCCACCTTTTCTGTAAAATAATACTTCCTCTTCTCAGTCCAGAACCTCCCTTCTATCAGTTTCCATTCATGTCCTCATGAGCTGGGTGCAGTACTTCAGGTGCAGCCTCAGCAAAGATCTATATAGGGGTAGTATTATCTCCTTCCTCCTGCTGTCAATACCCTCCTGATATACCCCAGCATCCTACTTGCCTTACCATAGGTCTTGTTGCTCTGTCTCGATTGCTTGAGGGTGTCACTGTTGATAACTAAAAGGTCCTGTTCTTCAGCTGTAGTACTAAGTCTCATCCCCACCCATCCAGTACTCTGTCCTGGGGTTCTTATTCACTAGGTGCATTATCTTAAACTTTCTAGTGTTGAATTTCAATTGCCAAACCTTAGACCACCCGTCTAGCTTTTGTAAGCCACTCTGCATTTCCTTGACTCCCTCATCATTATCCACCCTCCCATGAAGCTTAATGTCATCTGCAAAGAGACACAACCTGCCCTGGATACAATTTCCAGCATCGCTGCTGATGGACATACTGAAGAGCACTGGGTCAAGGACAGATCCCTGTGGCACCCCACTTGTGACCTTCCTCTCCTCTGATTTGACCACAGCCTTCTGCTGCCTACCCTTTAGTCAGTTAACTGCCTAGTTAACTATGTCCTTACCTACACCCAGAGCCTCCATCTTCTTCAGCAAGCATCTGTGGGGCAAAACCTTGCTGAAGCCAAAATGGAGCAAATCCATAGTGTGGCTCCTATCCAGTTCCCTCGTCATCCACAGAAAACAATCAACTCAGTCAGACAAGACCTCCCTGTCACAAACCCATGCTGTTTACTATCCTGAAGATCATTGTTTTCCAGATAGTCCACAAGGTCTTCTTTGACAAATGACTTCACTAGCTTCCCTATGATACAGATCCAACTGTATTTCCCAGGTTGTTGCTTGTCTCCCCCCCCCCCATGGAATGGAACAACGTCCACTACTTTCCAGTCCTTCAGAACTAACCCTGTCTGTAGTGATCTGTTGAATAGGCCTACCAGGGATTCAACCAGTTCCACTGCCAGTTTCCTGAGTTTCCTCAAATGCAACCCATCTGATCCCAGGGGTTTATATATCTGTAGGGCTGCCAGCCCTTTCTGGACCCTTTTGTTTGTAAATATTGGCTGCTTCACCTCTAGGACCCCTTTATAGGCCACCTTGATGCCATTCTCAGGCAAAGGTTAATCTTTCTACCTAGTAAAACCTGAGCAAAAGTAATCATTAAGGATGGCAGCCTTTTGCCTGTCCTTCTCTATCATTCTACTCCCCTCCGATACCCTAACAAGTCCCCCTCCTTTCTTTTTATCCTAATATAATGGAAGAAATATTTTTCTCCACCCTTTACCCCTTCTGCAATAAGTAGCTCTGTGTCTGTTTTTGCCTCCCTACTTGTTCTGTTTGCCTCCTTATTTCTCAGTAAATATTCTTCCCGTTCTTCCTCCCACTGCTTTTCTTTGTACTTGCAGAGGGACTTTTCTTTGGCCATCACCGCCTCCCTGACTTTTGCTGAGAACCGTAATGGTGTTTTAAATTTGATCCTTTTGTTCATAGGGATGGTCACACCCCTCATTGTAACTTACTTGCTTACTGCCGCTGCATTTTACTTTGTTGAACAAGTCTAAATTATTGATTGTACAAAAGTCTACGTTCAAAACTCTAGATTACTTTTGTATTTTCTTTAAAAAGCATAATGGACAAGATAATAGCAGACAATATAATTGCTCAAAAAATGTTTTTATTTTGCATATCAAGAATGCACACAACCCCAGTACCCACCATTGTAAGATCCTACCTCTGACACTGTAGGGAACTGAATGCTGGAAGGAAGTATTCATGTGCCATGCTGATCCGGCTGCCTACCAGTTCATAATGTCATATGCTTAATAGCGTATGACATTATGGCTAACCCAGTACAGTGCTGTAGTTTACAACGCATGGTACAATATCGCTAATACCAGTGTAAGTGGTATTGCACCACTCACTACATCTCAGGCAGAGGATAAAACCTCTGCTGGGATGAGGTTCTGATGGGCAGCTGCTGAGGCTCAATGGACTAAGCCACAGTAGCACGGCATCCAGGTGCAACGTGTGGAACTGGGTTTGATTCCTGGTCCCAGAAACTTATTTTTTTCATACTTTGTGCGATTTAAACTTGAATCCCCGCCCCTTGGGTTGAGAATCCTTATTGAGGGGTTCAGGGGCATGGGGGCAGAGCCCCACGCAAAAAAAAAAAGACTTATGCCACATAGAAGAAATTGTGCTGCATTGGCAGCATGATTTTTCCATCCAGCATAGTGTCTTGCGACATTATGACCCCGCGCCTCGGCTGCATGTAACAGTGTAACAGAGATAATTGTAAAGCTCTTGGAATGCTAACAGTCAATCGGACTGCAGCATTTCTAAAACTTTTTTTGCAATATCGCTTCATGATGCCTGAGAAAAGTAAGGAATAAGACATGATGAAGGGTAGTTTATGGGCTGATAAAAGCACACCCCAGGTACATAATGAGGCACCAGGCACTTGCACTGAGTGCCTTTAGCACCTGGGAAGTGCTGTTATCAGCCCATAAACCACCCCTTGGAGTGTCTTATTCTGCTTACAAAATAGGTCCCAGAAGTAAAAAAAAAAATGCAAAAATGAAGTTATTTTAATTAAATGATTTAAGCAAATTGTCAAACATTTATTTTTGTGTATTTAAAAAAAAAAAGCAGCTCACTTGGTTCTGCCAGTAGAGGGTGCTTGAAACATTATGTCGCAGCTTAAGAGAGAAGCGGGTTGTGGAGGTGTGGCACTATGGCAGCCAAAGGCGGCACAGCATTTGGGGCTTGGCACTGGTGGACCAATGCAGGCCCAGTGTCCTGATGACCCTGGCTCTGCAGAAGTGCCACCAAGTTGAAACATTTTCTCTGCTGCAATCAGGGGCTGCCTTGTCATTGCAGCGTCAGCCATTTCACTGCAATGAGGGAGCAGCCCATCATTGCAGGGTGGTACCTTGCCATCCACATGCCCCCACCCAGTACATTTGCTGATGGGGGAACCCACTCCCAATCGGCATACTGTAACCTCCCTCCCCCATTTGTTGTGTGCCAAGGGGGTGTCCAATCCCCCTCGGCAATATGCGAACCCCAATAGTCTTTTATTTGTAATGGGGAACCCAATCCCTGTCAGCTTTATTCCCCTCCAGTTCAATTTTCTGATGGGGGAGCCCACTCCCTATTGGCATAATGTCCCTCCCCAGTTTGCTGTGTGCCAATCCTCCTTGGCTCTCCCCCACAACGGTATATGCCGATGAGTGTGCCCAATCCCCTGTCAGCTACAGCCCCCCAAAACACTCGGGTGGCATGTTGGGAGCCCACCCAGAATGCCAAATGTCTCTGAAAAAAAAACAGTCCAGCAATGTTTTTTTTTTCCTTTTTAACCCCTGTAAAACAGAAAACAGTCCCTCGTAGAGTTCTGTGCCCCCCAACCCACACTCACCTTCTGCACAACCCACCTCCCACACACCCCTCATACCATACTTAGCTCTGGAGCCCAGCATGATGATTTTTGGTGGACCGGGAACACGTCTGCACTCTTCAAAGCCGACCGTGAACTGAGGAAATGCCAGTAAGCTGTATAATGGCATAAATATTTTTTTTTTAACTTTGGTGCATATCTTGGGCATTTTGGGGAATTTGGGCAACAAAATTTCAATATGGGGTTATTGTGACCCCTCCTAATGAATTCAGTCACTCTCATGGCAATATTCGGTCCCGAAAGGTGATTTCATGGTCACTGTGTGAAAATCACCTTTCGCGACTGATTAATGAAACGACAGTGCTACTGTTTGCTTTTTTTCAAACAATCTTTATTATGTTTTCCACAATAAATACAACATAATCATCTCATCGAAGGGAGTAAAGTACACCAAAACCTATAGCACTATTGAAATCTATCATGTACAAAGAGAAGGATACACAAATATCTATCTGCCCTCAAATATGAGATTGAAGGGTAAATAAATAAATAAATACGTACACACATACATACATAAATTAATAACAATTTTCAACTTAAGCTACTTTAAGCAAATTGAGATATCTTACAACTAATATAAGCACAAGTGCCCAGCAAACAAACGTAACTTATGTACTATACTTATGATCCAATCAGGCAATGTCTAATAAATATTACTAATAGACTTCTAAGGAGAATCTAGCCAAGAGAACAATAAATATTATATTATATTTGTCAATAATTCTAGCTTTGCAATGGCTAACATATTCATTAACAGCTACTTTAACTAGAGCCCTAACCCATTCCTCTAATGTAGGGGCACAATTATCTTTCCAATGGCTAAGTATCAATCTTTTAAAACATAAAGAGGCTATAGAAATCCATTTTTTGCCACTCGGAGACAAGGTTAGTGGCAAAGTGTAATCCCCCACTATAAATATTCCTGGATTAAAGGGGAAGTTCTGTCGTAGGATGTGCTGACAAGTTTCCCAAATAACAAGCCAGGCCTGTCTCAGTATTGGACAATTCCACTTCATGTGTAATAAGTTGGCATCTTGAGCACTACATCTCCAGCATTTGCTGTCTGAAGAAATACCTAATCTAAACATTTTCTCTGTCTTATAATACCAGTTATGAAGTAATTTAAACTGGATTAGCCGCCCTCGTAAATCCGTCCTGGATTTATATGCATTGCGCCAGACTGACTCCCAAGAAAGGGGAGACATTGAATGGCCTAAGCTTTTTTCCCACCTACATTTATATGACTCTGTGAGGTCCAACCCTGCTTTATTAGAATGTTTATACAACTTGCCAGCTCCTCCTTTGCTGCTGGCCAATGCAAGTAGACCTGCAAAGTCATTAGAAGTAGGGATGGCCAAATTGACGTCCAAGATATCCTTTACTGCATCTCGGACTTGAAGGTAAGAGTGAAACTGTGTATATGATAAACCATATTTCCCCTTCAAATCAGCAAAGGATCTGTGGATGCCTGTGTGAGGGGCTGTTATATCTTTTAATAGCAAGATACCGTTCCTTTACCATGTATGATTAGTTAATGTTTTATTACCAAATTTAATGTTCAGGTTTTTCCATAATGGAGTGTATTTAAGCGTTTATTTATTTAGTTTTTGTTGACCAGGTAAAGTACACTAGACAAATCCTGCCTATTTTCAGGCATGACCTGGGGGAAGGGGATACAGATGAATGCCAACTGACCTTGAACCAGATTAAGCTGTTGCATAACAAAGGGGTTTAAAAATAGGTTGGTATAATGACGTAATGAACTGGTCGAAGAATTTAAGAAAGGGTGAGAATTAGTGGATTTTAGGTAAATACCAACGGCAACATGATAAAGCCAATGGGGATAGACACAGGACTGTTCATATTGCACCCACCTGGGACTAATATTGGTCGGTTTAAACCAGTAACATGTCTGTCAAATAGGAAGGCTTGTCGATATTGTTTAAAATCGGGTAAGCCCATACTACCCTGTTGCCAGTGTTTCCTTAGCTTTGGCAGACTAATCCTTGCCTTCTTACCCTCCCATATAAAGGACCTGATTAAAGAATCAATTTGTTTAAACCAGGAGGCGCAAATGTGTACTGGCATAACATTAAAAAAATATAAGAGCCGAGGTGCCAACATCATTTTAAGGGCATTAATTTTGCCCCATAACGATAGATTTAATTTGGCCCACTTCTCCAGGTGTAGTTTCATATCCTTTAATAAGGGATTCATATTAATTTGAACCAGGGCTTCCAATGTATTGGGAATCTTGACTCCTAAATAAGTAATAAATTCCTCTTGCCATTTTAGGTTATTCTCAGTACACAGTTTTTTTAAGTTTTCTTTACTACCCTTTAAGAGGAACACTTATGATTTTGACTAGTTAATTGAGAGGCCAGAGATTAATCTGAACTCTTCTAAAAGTTCCATGGTAGGTTTAAGGGATCTGTGTGGATTAGACAGGGAAAGTAGTATATCATCCACGTAGGCTACAACCTTATGCTCCATCCTACCAATTTTATTCCCTGAATTAATATTGTTCTACCTAACCAGGCAAGGGAGAGGTTCTATGACCAGGATAAAAAGTAAAGGGGAGAGGGGGCAGCCTTGCCTTGTCCCTCTTTCCAGAGCAAATTTCTCAGATAGCATCTTATTGGTACAAATCCTTGCTGTGGGGGATCAGTACATCGCAGTCACCCTAGATAAAAAAATTATCCCCCAATCCAAAAGCCCTTAAAATCTCATAAAGATAACCCCATTCCACAGGATCGAATGCTTTATGAGCACCCAATGACAACAAAATAGAATCATCCTGGACCTGAGGGGCCATCCACATAGAGGAAAGGACTCTTCTGACATTTTCAAAACTTGCCCTACCTTTAATAAAATCCACTTGATCACCATGTATGAGTGTACTAAGAATGCTCTGTAATCTATTCACCAGAATCTTAGCCCAGACTTCATAGTCGATATTCAGTAGGGAAACTGGGTGATAACTAGCTGGGTCTAGGGGATCCTTTCATTTTTTTCAGTAGGACTGTAATCACTGCTTCTGACATTGTAGGCGGTAGAGCCTTGTTAACCTCCACCTCTGTGAATACTTTGTAAAGCATCGGACTGACTTTATCTTTCAAGAGAGCATAGAATTCAGCTGGCAGACCATCTGACCCAGGGGCTTTATTGTTGAGCATATCTAATATCACCTCACTAATCTCATCAATTGAAATAGTCTTGTCCAGGATCTACTGCTCTGACTCAGCAATCACAGGTAATTTAGCCCTGGATAAAAATTCACCAATTGGACCCGAGTCCTTGTCACACTGAGTTTTGTAAAGATTCCTGTAAAACTGTAAAAAAACATAATTAATGTCTTTAGTTTTAGTATATGTGTTCTTGGCTCCATCTCTTATGCTCTTTATATTATTTCTATTTTGGACCTGTTCAAGCCTGTAGGCCAAAAGTCTACCAGCTTTTTCCCCAGACTCCCAGTAAGTTTGCTGTGTCCTAAACAGAGCAAATTCAGCTTTACTCATATGTATTTTATTAATCTCATATCTAAGCAGTATTATTCTCCTAAGGATACTCCAACTATTCCCTTTATGAGATTTGTGTAACTTCTCCAATTCAACCAATTCTTTCTCCTTATGCAGTAGGAATTTCTCTCTTTCTTTCTTTTTAAAGGAAGTGTAGCTCAAAATTCTGCCCCAATGAAGGTCTTATAAGCCTCCCAAACCGTAGCATAAGAAGTTTCCCTGTTATCACTGGTGTCAAAGAACTGTTTTTTTCATTTAAGACCCAAGACCGAAAGTTTGCATCTTTTAACAAAGAGCAATTAAATCTCCAGTGAAAAGGTTTCTTAGAATCAGGTTCTAATTGTAAAATGACTGAAACTGGGGCATGGTCTGAAACTGAAATTGCGTCTATGTCAGCTTTTAGCATACTATTTATCAGATTACTGGATAACAAAAACATATCAATCCTACTGTAAGACCTATGATGATTTGAATAGGAGGAATAATCCCTTTTATTGGGATACATCAGCCTCCAAGCATCAAAAAGACCAAAGTCTTTCATCTTGTCTACTATGATCCTTCTGGCCCTTGAATTGGTTGCATTACTGGATGAACCACTTCTATCTAGCCTGTGATCTATGACCATATTGAAATCCTCCCTACCATAATATTCTTACCAGAAATTTTACTAGCCTCTGCAAAAAATCCCTGAAAAACAGACTAGATTATCTGTTAGGTGCATATATATTGCATATGGCAATGTCTATCCCATCAATAGAGCCCTCCAGTATCTGCCATCTTCCATTAAGATCCACTCTATGGGAAAAAGCAACAAAATTAATTGTTTTCTTGATAAGTATGGCCAACCCCTTCTGTTTTCTACTAATAGAGTTATGAAATACTTCCCCTACCCACAATCTTTAAGCTTCTCAGCTTCTTCTGGCAATAAGTAAGTCTCCTGCAATAAAGCTATATCGGTTTTTAGCTTACTAAAATAAGAAATCACCTTTTTCCTTTTTATAGGCGAACCTAACCCCTTTACATTCCAAGAGACACATTTAGTACTTACACTGATATCCCCCATTTTTATTATTTAACCAGATACTATAAAACAATAAGCTATAAATGCTAAGGTAAAGGAGAAACCGAGCAACTCTCCTGCCAAATAATTTTTCTGTATTATCGCTAAACCCATCAAGAACAGAATAAGAACATTTTATAGGTCTGAATACCTGAAATACAACTAACATTACCCCTAATAAGAAACAAAGTAGCCCAATTGGGAAATGGCATTTGGCCATTAGAACTCTGACATTCATTATTTGTGTACTATGAAACAAAAGCATCATATTTAGAATAAACTTAAATTAAGCCCCAACACTTAATTCTTCTTCAAATCAAAGATAAATATATCCAAACAAATTCAATTGACTTAGATATGTTGTGGCTCTTAAACATGATGAATTTTATAAAGAAAAAACACAAGCAATAATAAAGAACAGTTCCTATAACCTATAATCAACATGAGACCTTGATCCAAAAGTCAGGGGTTCCCAAGGACCCTGGGTTGTAGGCTCATGTTACATGGCAAAAACAGTAAACCTGGAGATTAAGTGAAAACTTGACTCCAAGTGAAGCATGAGCGGTATTAAGAGAGAAAAAACAACCCCACCCCAACAGTTTCAAGTAGTAGGTGCCCACCGTCCAACCAGAAACAGATAAATTGACAAATTAGACAAGACAAATAATGTTAGTCAGGGATGAGAGTGGTCACAGAGAGTTAGAATAAGATATGCATAACAAGGAGTAATACATAGTACATATAGGAAAAGCAAGAAAGATTTAAAGAGATGGTGTTCCACCACGCTACAAGGCTTCACATTTATCTGTAACTCCAAGCCCTGATCTAGAGACAGCAACAATATTATGTAAAGACCACAGGACTGCTTAGCAACAGCACTTTTTTTTTCAAAAACTCGGCTACACATCACAATAGCCCCGTTAACTTGAGCCATTCAGAAATGTGCGAGCCCGTAATACTGAGTGCAAACTAAGTACACAAGTAACGAAGGCTAAGCATATTAATCCAACAGTCAGCTGTTCTCCACATTTGTCTCAAACTAAGTGCTGCCATTATTTAGCTGGTCTGCTTACATCCAGACACCATTAAGATAGAGAGAGAGGTGTGAAAAGGAGAAATATAGAGTTAAGAGAAAAAGACAGCTTAGGACATCAACAGGGTATAATAAAGGACACAAGAAAAACCAAGGAGAACCAAACAGAAAACATAATAAAGAGTGAAGAATATGTGGAAAAAGAAAAAAAAAGACTAGACTACAAGTCTTTCCTCCTGGAACATAACAGGCCCCCTTACTATAATGAAATTGCCAATAACCTGGCTTAAAAAATACTGGGGTCAACAGCATAACAGCAGAAACAAGAATTCAGAGTCATGTGTACCCCCTGCAAAAACCAAATAAGGAGTAGGAGACTGTGCCATGTTCCTTACAGCATGCATATGCTAATTAACTAATAAATAGCAAATGTAGTCTTACAGCTAATACAGCATCTAATAATTAGTTCTTCTAAAAAACCAAAACAAAATTAATAACAGAGGCTGCCTGTTTTGACTTATCTAAAAGCCTGCCTCATTTGCAGATCCTGTTTAAGAAGAGATAATGAAACACATAGTGAATGAATTAAATAGTTAACAAATATGTCAAGCTTTAAAAAAAACTGTTAAGCATTTAAAATTATTTGTAGAAATTGTACCACTTTCCATTTCTGCATACTCCAGAACAACATAAATTTATAGGACTGCAGCCATCTGTGGACTCAGTAGAAAGCCTGACAGCATACGGAGGCGATCGTGCAGCTTAATGCCTTGAAAAATCCAATGTAACCCTGATGAAAAACACAACATACTTTAAGTTGCACTAAAAACAAAAGAAACATGAATTCACCATCAATAACATTGCGCAGCATATATGTCCAAACAAATATCAAAGTGCTTCTGGGAGATCTGGAGAAGTGAGGCATCCTGGGACATCCGAATCTATAACCAGGTTAAAGCCTCCTGATTGGCTGGTATTTATACTTTCCCCTGTGAAGTGACCTTCTGCTTCCTCTTCCATATCGTCTATGCCTGCAGCCAGTGGGGAAAAGTGATTTGAACTAGAAGCCACATTAAGAAAACCTTGCTTGCCTGGATTGCTTCTAGTCACCAAACGAGTTGAAGTACAACAATCTCTGGTAAGGCCCTTGCATTTCCTATTAACAGTCTGCCAGCTAACTTGGGAGGATTCTGGAAGGACTGATGGAATCTTAGGGCTAAATGCTTTTTTAGAACATTGAGGATGGAGAGGTTCTAGTGGAGTCGGTGTAGGACTGGAATCTCGAGCCTGTTTTAGTTCAGAATGTTGATTTGTTTCAAATTTCTTGCCTTTCTGCAAGGAACCGCCATGAGATTTTTTTCCATTTGTTTATGAAAACACCTGCATCATCTGGTGATTTAAAACTGTGAGAAACCCCACTGGCAGAAATAATTAAAGTGACTAGATATTTAATCCTATAAGGAAGACCAAGTTTCCTCTGTGAGACTACCTCCGCTGAGTAATCCTGATAAAAAGAGATTCGATTTCCATTCCAGGATATGGATCTCATTTCCCTTGCAAGGTTTAAAATCTCCTCCTTTACAGTGAAACATAAAAAATGTGCCACAATAGGTCAGGGTGGGGCACCTGCTTTTGGTCTAGGGGAGAGAGATCTGTGCGCTCTCCCAATTTCTAGATGGCAGCTCCACCTATATTGTAGAATTTGAGGAATACAAACTTGTAAAAACTTAGCCATACTTGGACCCTCAACATCCTCTGGCACCCCCACAATTCGGATATTATTTCTCCAACCTCTATTCTCGAGGTCATCCACTTTTTGCCAAAGAAGTTTAATTTGCTGGTGAAAATAAATGGAATTGCCGTCTAGCTTAGAGACAGAATCTTCAACTGCAGCCACCCTCTCCTCATTTTCTGACAGCCTCTCATTTAATTTGTCGGAATTTGACCGTAACTACTTTGAGGCCAGCAATGTCCCTCCTAATTTCTGACTGATTACATGCAATACAATTCAACATCTCCTTAATGCCGTCTATGCCAGTGTCATTAGAATCGGATGGCCCATTCAAACTTGACAACATCATTCTGGTGTCCCGAATAGAAGAAATGACTCGCAGTGTAAATTATTTATTTTTTATATTTTACCAACGCGATCTACACAAAACTTCCCCACTGTGCTCAGCAGACCTTCCGATGTTCAATTAGTTAGTTTCTGACAAATGGCAACCAGGTTAATTAGGGAAAAATAATGGATTTGATACCGTGACTCGCTTCTCACTGAAATTACATGGCCATAGCTGTTGACAGTGCCAGTGTTCATGAGGTGGGCTCTCAAAAAGCCCGTGTTGCACATTTGGTGAAAAAAATCCAAAAAATGACTTTTACGAGCGTGTGTTGTGCAGTTTCCAAACACGCTCATTACTTCACGAATTTGTAATATTTTCACTTCAGATTTCCAGCATGGGCATTTTTCCACACCTCCTTATGAACAGTACAGCTGTCAATTTACACATCCTGGCCAAAATGTGTTATCACACTTCCAGCGCAGAATAGCACAGTCGTTGTGGGAAATCAGTTTTCGCGATAGACTGAGAAAATGACAGTGACACTGTTCATGAACAGAGGTCCTAAAATGCCTATGTTGAAAGTTTGGTGATGAAAGTCCATAATGACTGTGTTACAAGTGTGCATTGTGCAGTTTCCACGCACCTTTGTAACTTCGCGAATCTGTAATATTTTCATGCCACATTCAACACTGGCATTTTTACGCTCTTATGAACAGTACAACCGTCATTTTCTACATCCTGGCCAATGTGTTTTCACACTTCTGGCGCAGAATAGCACAGTCAGTGTGGGAAATCAGTGTTTGGGACAGATTAAGATCGAGCGAGTGAGAGAGGGGGAGTGAACAAGCTCAACTGTGCTCTGTCGGGACTACTGTAGATTTTTTTGTGGGCAGAAAAAGGTGCCAGCGGAGGCAGGAGCCCAGTATGAAAGGGAAGCCTGCAGTGCCGGGAGAAACAGAACAAGCGACTGAGAAAGGGGGAGTGAGCGAGCTCCATGGAGCTCTGTCGGGACTGCTGAGGATTTCTTTGTGAGCAGAAAAAGGCACCAACACAGGAAGGAGCCCAGTACAAAAGAGCAGCCTGCAGCACTGGGAGAAACAGAATGAGTGGGTGAGAGAGGAGGAGTGAGTGAGCTTAGTGGAGCTCTGTCGGGACTGCTGTGGATTTCTTTGTGAGCAGAAAAAGGCATCAACACAGGAAGGAGCCCAGTACAAAAGGGCAGCCTGCAGCGCTGGGAGAAACAGAACGAGTGAGTGAGAGAGGGGGAGTGAGCGAGCTCAACGGAGCTCTGCCTGGACTGCTGCAGATTTCTTTGTGGGCAGAAAAGGCACCAATGCAAGCAGGAATCCAGTACAAAGGGTGGCCTGCAGGCCGGGAGAAACAGAACGAGCGAGTGAAGGAGTGGGAGTGAGCGAGCTCAACAGAGCTCTGCTGGGACTTTAGAGTTGCCCACCTCCCACCCATGTTCTTCTGTGGTCCTATATTACAGCAGGGTCCCTGGGATGGAGACAAAACAATGACTGGATACTTTGAGGATTGCTGTAATAATACAGATTTAGTTGTTCTGTTTATTTCTCTAACTGAGCTGAGTAATACTTGGAGTACAATAGGATGTCAAACTGGGTGAAACTATATGAGAGCTGAGAACAAAAAGTATGGTAGCTGAGGGATGAAAAATGGACAAGGAGGCTTTAGGATTGCTACAGTAATACAATATCTAACTGATGAGATTTGAGACTAAATTACCCCGTGCGACAAGGGGCCAGTAGGGGGACTAGTGTGGGGGGACAGGAATTTGAGTAAATAGGGGCCTAACAGTTGTAGTAGAGTACAGAACCTGGGAGTGAGAGCCCGTAACATAAGATGGGGGCCAAAATAGGGCAGGTGCCACATGTCAATAGGGTGGGCTTCTTTGGAAGGGTGGTGAGGTGTACAGGGTGTAGGTCCACCATGATCCTGGACTGGGCTTGGAGGATGGGGGGGAGGTGTATGGTCTGTAGACGACTGGCTAGTTTGAGGGAGGAACTGTGGAGGTTAGGGTGGAGTCTAAGTGGCAGGGCAGATGAGTATGGTAGGCATCCTGGCTGGGGGAATAGGGATGGTAAGGGGGACAGAGGAAGAACAACTAGGGACTTAAACCAACTCCAGTATCAGAGGCACTAGCAGAAAAGAGAGGAGAAGGGAGGGGGTACCTGAGGCGAGGGGGGGCCTCCAGTTGGGAGAGGAAGAGACCACGAGGAGTACTAGGGGAGAGAGCAGATGACTGTGGGTAGGAAGGGACCATGGGTGGGACCAGAGGTGGCATGGAGGGGAGCAAGTGGAGGGGGGGAACTGATAGGACGAAGAGATGTAGGAGGGGTATCAACTAAGAATAGATTCGAACCTCTGCTATGGGAGAGAGAGAGGGTGAGCAGGAATATACTGAAGGGGAGAGGACAAGAGGGGCATGAGAGGGATGGCAACATCTAATGGAAGACATAGTGAGATGAAAGGATAGAAGGGGGACTAGTAAGGAAGGAAGAGGTGGTGACTGGAGGACAGAAGGTTACAGGAAGGGGGGAAGGATGGGAGGAGCATCACTGTTGGGGTAGAAGGGAATTAGGGGCTCTAAATCGACAACAATGGGGATAGGAGAGGGGTTGGAAATCAGCAGGGGAGGTCGACATGGGAAGTCAGGAAGAAAGTAATCAGGCTGGGAAGGGTTTCAAGGGGGATGGGAGGAATAAGGCTGCTAACATTTTATTGCTTTATTTTTCTCGGATTCAGATTGTTGTTGCTGGGTATACATTCTGCTGCATTATTACAGGGTGTGCTTACAGGTGTGTACTTACAGATTACTGCTGTAATCTTCTGATTCAAATTGTCTTTGCAAGGTATATCTTTTGTTACTGCTTTATTTTTCTCTGTAGCAAAGTGTTACTTACAGGGTAAATCTTCTGTGAAATTATTACAGGTGGTGCTTTACAGGTTTTACAGTTTTATCTGTCATTAGGATAAGCTTTCAGGGCTACTGCATTTTCTGCTGGCTGATTGTTTCTGCTCTTACCTCCTTGTTTCTTTCATCCGTGGTTCTTCTTTTTCATCAGGGGAAGGGCCCATCCACCCACCTCCATCCCCAACCACCCCACACTACACTCCATTTATAGGGTATCACAGCTGTGACATTTCCTGTAGCAAAGCAGGAAGGGGCGGGTCAGAGGAGTATTCACCAAGTGACCTCATTTACAGGGGCACTAGTAATTGAACTTGTTATAACAAATTATAGAAAAACAAACAAACAAAACACAAAATCAAACTTTTGCTTTCATTTTCTTCCTTCTAATTACTCTGACCAGGTTATAAACCCAGCCATTTACCTGGAACAGATATAATTAACTGCCGGTACTGTGGAACACTTTTCAGAAGGGCAGTTTTACAGGATTTAGGACACTGTCATACATGCTGGGCCATTGGAGTTCTAAGGGCTCAGCTCCAGGCAGCATGAGCAGAGATTGTGCACCTCAAATTGCATATTCAAGAGGAAATATATTATAAGAAGTGCCTGCCATTTCCACAACATCGAACAGAAGCACCTTGACCGCAGAGGGTATTTGTTCCGGGAGGTTGGCAGGTGATTAGGAGGGACAAATCAGGTGCCCCATCACTTGGTGCTCTCCAACATTTCACCTCCACAAACCATATAAAAACTACAAACAGGTATCTGCCTCTATCTCCGAAATCAAACAAAGGGACAGAGGACTCTACAGAGCAGGACACTGCAGCACAGGAGCTAGCACAACAAAACTCACCCAAAACAGGAACCAAAACAGAAAAAACAAAAAGGAAATCCAAAAAACTTCTGATCATAGGAGACTCCATGATTCCGGGAGTTGATACATATCTCCAGCCAGGGGTAATGGTCAGATGTCTCCCAGGTACATCAGCATGGAGAGACACTGACTGCATTGCTAAAATTGTTCAGGAAGCAGGAGAAAACATTGATGTCCTGGTACACATAGGGACTAATGATCTCGCCAGCCGGTCGGTTGTGGAGACCAAGGAACACCTGTCCAGGCTGGGTGACAAACTATCATCCATTTCATCTGACATCTCCTTCTCTGAGATCCTTCCAGTCTGGGAGAGGGGGGGCAGATGGACAGAAGGTCAGAGAAGGGGAGATAGGTGAGCTAAATTTGTGGTTCCAGGGCTGGTGCCAGGAAAAAGGACACAAATTTGTAGGGAATGGGCAAATGTTTTAGGAGCGAAAGTTCTTTAAATTTGATGGACTGCATCTGACTAAGGAGGGAGTCAGTGCATTGGGGCAGAAGTTTGATGTCTTTGCAGAATATTTAAACTAGCAAATGGGGAGAGTGGTTCAGCATCCGAAACATTGAATGGGAAGAACACCCCTCCCCCCTCAGCTAGTGGTCAAAAAGGAGTTCAGCATGCTTGTAGTTTGTTTGCATCACCAGGTAAAGAAAAAGGTCTGACTTCCCATACAATGCATAGGGGAAATGCCAGACCTCATCCAACAGCTAACACACCAAAATCTGACCAATGGAAAATCATGTACGCAAATGCTCGCAGTCTGGGAAACAAGATCCCAGACCTGCAGGCAATAATGACAGAGGCTAAACTGGACATAGTAGCCATTAGCGAGACATGGTTTACCAGTACCCACACTTGGGAGACTTCAGTACCTGGCTAGGTGTCAGCGAGGCTCAGTTGGTAGCTCATCCGCCTCTGGACCAGAAGGTCATGGGTTCTCGTCCCACACCGGGATTGGACCTGCACCTAAAAATCGCTGGCATCCGAGTGAAGTATTGGGGGGTGCTGTACTGCTGGGGTGTGCTGTCCTTTGGATGAGACATTAAACCGAGGTCCCTTCTGCCCATCCTAGTATTGTCCTGGTGGGTGTCCAGGTGGAAGTAAAAGAACCCAGGGCACTCTTCACAAAAAGAGTAGGGAACATTCCCGGTGTCCTGGCCAACATTCCCCTTCCCATAAACCGGTTCATGCAATTATCCAGGCTGTGTGTGGGTGATGATGTGCGATATGGCCGCCACCACACATTCATTCACTTCACTATCAGTCTAGCATTGCTTGTAAAGTGCTTTGGATATATGAAAAGCGCTATATAAATGCTTCTTCTTCCTCCTCTTCTTCTTCTTCTATGTACTGTTCAGAAGAGACTGAGGCACAAAAGGGGTGTGTGTGGAGGGGCCCTTTATGTCAATGAAAATATCAAAGCTACAGAAATTCAGAATACACATAAGGAGCCAGAAGAACTGTGGGTCACTCTGGAAACAGGAAATGGGACATCCATAAGAACTGGGGTTGTCTACAGGCCTCCAGACCAGGGGGAGGACATATACACATTACTGTTAGAAGATATACAAAACATGACAGCTAAAGGGGAGGTTCTGATAATGGGAGACTTCATCATGCCAGATACAGATTGGTCAATACCAGCAGGGACATCTGTCAGAACTAGACACATGGTGGATTCCCTGCAGGGGGAGGGCCTCAAACAACTGGTACAACAACCCACAAGAAACAGGACTATCCTAGATCTAGTACTGACTAACAGGGAAAGGATTACAGATCTTCAGGTAGAAGGTCACCTGGGGGCCAGTGACCATCACATGGTATGGTTCAATTTGGCCACTAGAACAAAATCATCACATTCAAAGGCAAAAATATAGGACTTCAGAGGAGCTGACTTTGATAAGAAGGCCAACAGAGTTAAGCTAGCCCTTGCAAAAAGAAATACAGGTGTGGGGGTACAGGCAAAGTGGGCGAGCATTTGAGATGCAATACTTGATGCAACATCCCATTGTGTTAGTGAGAAAAAGAAGTGCAAAAGAAGAAGGAAACCACTTTGGTTCTCAAACACAGTAGCAGAAAAGGTTAGAGCCAAAAGGCTGGCCTTCAGGAAATATAAGGGAATGCAGCAGGATGAAGATAGGGAAGCATACCAAACTTCCCTAAGGGAAGCAGGGAAGGCAGTAATGCAGGCAAAAGCCCAAATTGAGAAAACACTAGTACGAACAGTAGAAGAAGGTGACAAGACTTTCTATAGATACATTAGTGAAAGGAGAAAGTCCAGAGGGGGTATTGCTAAGATCAAAGGGGATAAGGGTGTGTGTGAGGAGGAGGACCATGTAAAAGCATCTATCCTAAATAGATACTTCTGCTCAATATTTACTGAAGAGAAGGTAGGGCAGAGCCCACAGCTCTGCACCATGGACACAGGGGGGAGGGAGGTGTGCACTAATCCCTTCACAAAACAAAGGGTCCTCCGAGAGCTCGATAAGCTCAGGATGGACAAGGCAATGGGACCTGATGGCATACATCCCAGGGAACTAAAGGAGCTAAGGGTGGAGATAGCAGAGCCATTATCAGAACTGTTTAGTGAGTCTCTGAGCACAGGAGAGGTCCCAGAAGACTGGAGAAGGGCTCATGTGATCCCGCTCCACAAGAGTAGTAGCAGGGAGGAGGCAGGGAACTACAGACCAGTCAGTCTTACCTCAGTAGTAGGCAAGATTATGGAGACAATCCTTATGGAAAGGATAGTGCAACACCTGGAATCCATAGGAGCACAGGATCCAACACAGCATGGCTTTACAAAAGGAAGGTCCTGTCAAACTAATCTCATAGATTTTTTTTGACTGGGTAACCAGAGTGGTGGACCAAGGGGGAGCAGCTGATGTTGCCTACCTTGACTTCAGTAAATCTGTCAATACTGTTCCACATAGAAGATTGATTAAAGAGCTGGGTAGGCTCGGGGTGGGTCAGACGTTGATCAACTGGGTGGCAAACTGGTTGATGGGCAGAAAACAGAGAGTGGCTGTAAACGATATACAGTCAGAAGAGATGCAAGTCCCAAGTGGGGTACCTCAGGGATCAGTCCTAGGGCCAGTCCTCTTCAATATCTTCATCAGTGACATTACAGATATACTGGAGGGTGAGGTTTGTCTGTTTGCAGATGACTCCAAGATCTGCAACAGAGTAGATGATCCAGATGGTGTGGGCAGAATGAGAAGAGATCTGGATAAACTAACAGAATGGTCAGAAGAGAGGCAACTGGGGTTTAATGCAAAGAAGTGCAAGATCATGCACATAGGGAAGAGAAACCCTGAAGCCACCTATAGACTGGGAGAAGAGTTGCTGGCAGTCACAAAGGAAGAAAGAGACCTGGGCGTCATCATCACCGATGACCTGAAATCATCCAGGCAGACCTCTAAAGTAGTAGGTAAGGCTAGAGGGATGTTGGGGTGTATTAGTAGGGGTATCACAAGTCGGAAGAGGGAGGTAACAATCCCTCTTTACAAGACACTGGTTAGGCCCCATCTGGAGTACTGCGTGAGAACACGTTAACTGAACTCAATATGTATATCCTAGAGCAAAGGAGGTAAAGAGGTGATATGATTGAAACATTCAAACACCTTAAGGGCATTAACAAGGTGAAAGAGTCTAACATGTTTCAATATATGAAAAATAGCAGGACAAGAGGACACAGCATGAGATTAGTGGAAGGCCGATTAAGGGGTAATGTGAGGAAGTTTTTTTTTCACAGAAAGGGTGGTGGATGCATGGAACGGCCTACCTCAGGAAGTGGTGGATATGAATACAGTTCAGGACTTCAAACAGGCATGGGATAGGCATAAGAGAGCAATACAGATGAGTATGAATAGATAGGCCATTGACAGAGCAAAGGCCTACGGCACATTCATAAGGTAGAAAAAGAAATGGGCAGACTGGATGAGCCTTGCGGTCCTTATCTGCCGTCAACTTCTATGTTTCTATGCAACAGGTGTATGGCGGAAGTATGGGGTACAGATACAGAAGTCACAGAGGGTGCAGCTGGCTGGGGTATGGGGCATGGAAGAATGAATGCTGGGGTGGTGGAAGGGGCATCAGAAGGGAAAGAGGCTAAGGGACGGGGGGGTACTTATCCTAGGGGATTCTTTACTGAAAAAGGTGAGATGGGGCAGAAGGGGAAAAGGCACAGCCATATTTGGGTTGAAGATGTCCCCAGGTTGACTGCAAGAGGTGCAGGGCAGGCACTGCTCAATGTGCAGCTAGGGGGAGGAAGAAACCTCATTTAGTGTTTCATGCGGGTACAAATGACTTGGCAGGGGAGACTGTGGAAGCAGTGAGGGGGAGGTTTGAGTATTTGGCCAGCCAGTACCATGTGCAAGCATGGGGAGGAAGGGTAGGATTGAGGAGTTCGAGTGGCTGAGGGATTGGTACCACACCAAAAAATTATGAGTTAGTGACTAACTGAGATAGGGTGTGGGGAAATAGTGACTTGTACGTGGGGGACAGGCTACACTTGAGTGGGATGGGGAGTATTAAAGGCAGGATTAGAGGGGTATAGCTCTATTAAATTGGATTTAAACTGGGGGGGGGGTGATCAAAAGACTAAGGTTAGTAGAAAGGTCCGGACAGGGGAGCCTAATGAGTCCCCCCCCCCGGTATAGGTAAAGCAGTAACCCTGGGAGGGGGTGGGAAGAGTGGTCTGAGTGTGCTACAGAAGGCATCACCACCTGGTCAGAATAAGGAGGAGAAAGGGTACGGACTACCGGGAGGAGGAACACAGGCCAAGGAGGAGCAGAGTGAGGAGAAGGAGGGGTACGGGTGGGAGGTGGTCTCTCTCAATGCAAGAAGCCTGGGGAACAAAATTGCAGAGCTTCAGGTGCTCCTTTCAGAGGGGAAGGTTGACGTTGCTGCAGTGACAGAGAATTGGGCCACAGAGTACCATGATTGGGGGTTTGGCAATCTTGGAATACAGGATACATAGCATGGACCAGGGGGTTGGAGTGGGGGTTGCACTCTATGTGAGGGAAGGGATTAAATGCATAAGGGATGAGGGAGAAGAGGAGAGGAGAGGAGAGGGCAGAGGCTCTTTGGGTGCAGCTCCTGGACTCCAAGGGCAGAAAGCTGAGGCTGGGAGTGGTGTACAGACCACCAGCTCAATCCAGAGACCTGGATGGTGAGTTGGCAAAGCAGATAAGGAGGGTGTGTGGAAGGGGGATTGTGGTGATAGTAGGGGAATTTAACCAACCATGGGATGACTGGAGCACCCCAGCTACTAGCAGTACCAGGGAGCAGGTGCTCCTTGCTGCATTCCAAGACGGCCTTCTGATGCAATTGGTAAGTGGGCCTACAAGGCTTGGTAGCACTCTGTACCTAGTACTGGCAAATGGGGAGGCAGTGAGGGTGGTAAGGGTGGAAGACCCACTAGCAGGTAGCAACCACCGAACAGCGTGGCTCGTTGTCGCACTGGGCAGGGTGACAGGAGGCATGGGCACTAAAGTTAGGGTGGACTTTGGGGGATGGGAGCAATATTGCAAGGGAGACTCCAGGATATAAGGTCGGGAATGGATGCAGAACAAAAGTGGGGAGTCATAGAGACTGGGCCAACAGAGGCCAAAGTAACCTGCACCAGGGCCAAGAGTAAGAAGAATAGAGGCAAGAAACCATGCTGGCTGAGCAAAAGCGTGCTGCAAAAGGGTGAGGGCAAAGACGGCTGCATACAGGAAGTACAGGAGAACAGGGAAGGGAGAGGATAAGGAGGCATTCGGGAGTTGGTCAAGGTAGGTTGCCAGGAGGGTTAAAAAAGCTAAGGCCTCCAGGCAATTAAGTTCCGCACAGGGCATAAAGGTAGGGGAAAAGGACTTTTTTAGTTACGTCAGGGAAAAGAGGACGTGCAAGGAACATATTGTGAGGATAAAGCTGGGAGGGGAATGGATGGAAAAGGGGGAGGAGCAAGTGGAAATTCTAAATGAATGATTCTGCACTGTTTTCACTAAGGAGAGGGATGGCCCACTACCAGAATGGGCTGGGGGTGGGGAAAGGGGGGATAGGTGACGGACAAAGTGATCACAGGAAGTAGGGTGCTGGAGGGGCTGAGGGCAGTAAGGGTGGACAAGGCACCAAGTCCCGATGGCATCTACCCCAGGGTGCTGAGGGAGATGGCAGAGCTGTTGGCTGAGCCGCTGGCAGATCTGTTCAACACCTCCCTGGAAACCGGGTGTGCGCCCCAGGACTGGAGGGTGGCCCATGTGGTGCCCATATTTATTTAGCTTTTGTTAACCAGGTAGGTACACTAGACAAGACAATTACCTATTTTCAGGTATGACCCGGGAGAGTACAGGAAATACAACATGGTACAACAAGATACACTTTAGGCAGTTATACACAGAGTCATGGGAAATGGAAGCCACACAATAGTCGTCAGGTACAATGGTCATAACAGATACATTGGAACACCAAAGCTGCGAGCAGCTCATTACTGTATATACAATTTGTTATACAGTTTTAGTCCATTATATACGAGATTATATACAATATACATCCTCAGCAAGGGGGGCATCATCAGGGCAATACCCAGTACCTAGGGTGTAGAGATTGAGTGCAGGACAGAATCCCTGCAGACAAGCAGAACATTAGGAGGAATGTTCAGTGCAGGGGATCAAGTGAGATCATGGAGGCTTGGGACATCCACACACTGAGGGGAGCTTTACGTGTCTCCACAGGGAGATTCAGAGGCCAGCCTGGGAGGGGGAGGAGTAAATCTGGGCAGGAATGGCATTCCATAGTCTGGTAGCAGACGGGCACTGTCCCCAATTTGAGTGTGTGTGGCCGAGATCCTTAATGCAAGAATGGGCCTAGGGAGGAGCCAGGAAATTATTGGCCTGTGAGTCTCATGTTCACAGTGGGTAAGTTTATGGAACGATACTGAAGGAAAGGCTGGTGGCATTCCTAGACAGTAATGGCCTCCAAGATAGGCGGTAACAAGGTTTTATCTCAGGGAGGTCTTGTCAAACCAACCTACTATAGTATTATGACTGGGCGACAAGGGAGTTGGATAAGGGCCTTGCAGTACATACTAACATACTAAAATGCCAGCAGAATAGGCCTAATGGTCTTTCGTGTCTGCTCATTTGGTCAGCCCCCACCCTGGGTGCTGACCTTGCTGCCCCCCTTGCCTTCTCTGGCTTCTCCCTTCCCAGTTCCGGATATTCTTGCTGCATTGGATTTTGCTTCCAGAACCCTTCCCCTGTACCTGTCCCACCCCTCTTGAACCCCTCCACTGTCTCTCTGCCTCCACCAGCCCCTAGGCAGCGCATTCCATGGCTCCACCACCCTCTCAGTGAAGTAGCACCCCTCCTTTCTCCCTGAATCTTCCCTCCAGCTTCCACCCATGCCCTCTAGTGGCCCCTCCTCCTTCCTTCGAAGCACCCTGACTCTTCCTCCCCGATTTACCCTCTTCATGTACCTGAAGACCTCTATCATGTCCCCCCGGTCCCGTCTCTCTTCCAATGTGTACATATTCAGCTCTTCGAGCCTCTCCTCATAGGTCCTGTCCCCCAAGCTCCAAATCATTTTGGTTGCCCTCCTCTGGACCCTCTCCAGGAGGTTAATGTCCCTCTTTAAGTGTGGCCTCCAAAACTGCACGCAGTACTCAAGGTGCGGCCTCACCAAGCAGTTATACAGAGGGAGTATCACTTCCCTCCTTCTGGAGGTGATCCCCCTAGCGATGCATCCCAGCATCCTGTTGGCCTTGGCTGCTGCCCTCCTACAAGTCTCCGAGTTGTTCATCTTGACATCCACCACCAGCCCCAGGTCCCTCTCAGCCATCGAGACTTGTAGCATTCCCCCTCAGGGTGTACACTTGGCCAGGGTTTCTGGCCCCCAGGTGGAGTACCTTGCATTTCCCTGCATTGAACCTCAGCTTCCACTTTCTAGACCATCTTCCAGAGCCTCCAGGTCCCCCTGTAGGGCCACCCTCCTCCTCCCATCCACCACCGCCCCCAGTTTCGAGTCATCCGCAAAGAGACTCATCTCACTCCTGATTCCTGTCCTTATGTCAGAGACGTAGGCGTTGAACAGAAGGGGCCCAAGGACTGATCCCTGTGGGACCCCACTAATGACCCTCCTTGGGGATGAGACTATCCTGCCAACTATGACCCTCTGGGTCCGGTCCTGGAGCCAATTGCCTATCCATCTGATCATCTGGTTCCCCAACCCCATTTCTCCCAGCTTATCCAACAGGCCAACATGAGGGACAGAGTCAAATGCCTTGCTGAAGTCTAGAAAAGAGGACGTCCACTGGTCTACCCAGGTCCAAGGCACTCGTCACCCAGTCATAGAACTCCACCAGGTTTGTCTGACACGATTTCCCTGGGATGAATCCATGCTGTCTATCGTCCAGGCACCCTGACTTATCCAGGTCCCCCCCTAGCCTCTCCTTGACAATGCCCTCCATCACCTTGCCCACCACCGATGTCAGGCTGACAGGCCCAAGTACATGTCCTGTACTTGGATTTCAGTAAGGCCTCTGATATAGTGCCTCTTGGGAGACTGGGGGGGGCTGATGGCAGTGGGGGTGGGAAAAAAGCTGACTAAATGGATAGAGAACTGGTTACAGGGGAGGGTGGTGGTAGTGGGGGAGCTCTCAGCATCCAGAGCAGTGACAAGCGGGGTGCCGAAGGGGTCAGTGCTTGGCCCGGTGTTATTTGGGCTCTTTAATCCCGATATAGCACATGGAGTGGGGAGCAGGGTTAGTCTGTTCACAGATTATACCAAATTGGGGGTGGTGGTGGACGAAGAGGACTGATGGGGAAAACTGCAGGGGGACCTAACCAAACTAGAGACATGGTTGGTGGAGTGGCAGCTAGGATTCAACGCAAAGAAGTGTAAGGTGATGCTCTTTGGGGCTAGGAACCAGAAGAGGGACTATTGGTTGGGGATCAGAGAAGTGGAGAAGGACCTAGGGGTCTTGGTAACTGGGAGCATGAACAACTCTGCCCACTGCACGAGAGCAGCAGTGAAGGAAAACAGGATGCTAGGGTGCATCACAAGGGGTTCTTATCCAGGCACAGGGATGTGATCCTACCTCTCTACAGATCATTGGTCAGACTGCACCTAGAGTACTATGTGCAGTACTTTAGGCCATACCTGAGAAGAGAGATAAAGTTACTGGAGGGGGTGCAAAGAAGGCAACAAAAATGTTAAAGGGGATGGAAGGAAAGGAATATGAAGTTAGGCTGAAGAACCTGAGAATGTACACACTGGAGGAGAGGAGGGATGGGGGGATATGATTGAAGCATTTAAATAACTGATGGGGTAAATTAACCTAGGACCGAGGGGGTGTTTAAACTGAGAAGTGCAAGATAGAGACAAGGGGGCATGGACTAGGGTTGAAAGGGTGATGTTTAAAGAGGAAAATGAGAAGGCACTACTTCTCTGAGAGGGTGGTGTCTAGTTGGAATGTGCTGCCAGAGGTGGTGGTAACATGTAGGACAGTCAATAGCTTTAAGGAGGAGAGGGATAAAGCAAGAGAAAGAGTCATGAGGGCAGGGGCTGGGACAAGCGGGGGAGGAACTGAGGGGGAGGAGGCTGGGGCAGCTGCAATCTAGGATGCTAGCTGCACACTCGGGCAGACTTTCATAGACCAATTGGTGTGTTCTGCTGGCAGATTTGTATATTCATATGTTCGTATGTAAAATCACAATGACTCTGTTCTTGAGTAGAGGTCCTAGAATGCCTGTGTTGAAAATTTGGTGACAAATGTCCATAAAATGACTGTGTTACAAGCGTACATGATGCAGTTTCCATGCACCCTCGTAACTTCACAAACTTGTAGTATTTTCACTCCAGATTTTCAACATTGGCATTTTTTCTGACCTCCTTATGAACAGTACAGCTGTCATTTTTCACATCCTGCCCGAAATATGCGTTTACACATCTGGCGCAGAATACTGCGGTTGCTGTGGGAAATCAATGTTTGGGACAGATTAAGAAAATCATAGTGACAGTGTTCATGAGCAGAGGTCACAAAATGCCTGTGCTGAATATTTGGTGAAATAATTCCACTAAATTACTGTGTTACGCACATGCATTGCACAGTTTCTACGTACGCTCAGAAGTTTGAGCATTTTTAATACTTTCACTACAGATTTTCAGCACTGCCATCTCTTCACACCTCCCTATGAATGGTACAGCTGTCATTCTTCACATCCTGCCCGATCTGTGTTTTTGTACATCTGGCGCACAATGGCATGGTCGCTGTGGAAACTCGGGACACATTGACAAAATTACAGTGCCACTGTTCATAAGAAGAGGTCCCAAATGCTTTCATGAGGTGGGGACCACAAAATGCCCATGTTGAAAATTTGTACTGCAAATACCAACACATGCCCAGGGCATTATGGTTTCCAACCATAACGTCCCACCCTGTACAGACTGATAGGCATCAGGGGTGTGCCTTGGACTCTTCAGCCTCACAGTTCACCCCATTCTATACTGCACCCATTTCAGCGTATGTCGTTATGGAGTGGGGTGACTGTAAAGTTGAACACCTCAAGATACACCTCAACACTTGTCAGTGTCTGCAGGATAGGGTTAGGTGAAACAGAGAAACATAGAAACATAGAATTTGACGGTAGATAAGTACCGCTTGGCCCACCCAGTCTGCCCATTTCCCTACCTAATTGATAAGCTGCAGATCCTAGTTAACCAGCAGCCTGCTTCTTCCTCCCTCCACCCCCTAGAATTGCCTTATGACTGTCCCATGCATGCTTGAATTCCACCACTGTTTTTGACTCCACAACCTCCTCAGGAAGGCCGTTCCATGCATCCACAACCCTGTCTGTGAAAAAATACTTCCTTAAATTACCTCTGAGCTGCCCCCCATCTTCAAATTGTGCCCTCTTGTTCTTGCACACCTCTTTTTTCGAAAGATGCTACCCTCTTGGACTTTGTTGATTCCATTGAGGTACTTGAAAGTTTCTATCATGTCCCCCTCTCCTTCCTTTCCTCAAGGCTATACACATTAAGCTCCTTAAGTCTCTCTTCATATGACTTCCGGTGCAGACCCTGCACCATTTTAGTTGCCCTCCTCTGGACAGCTTCCATCCTGTCTATGTCTTTGCAGAGACTGGGTCTCCAGAACTGCATGCAGTACTCCAGATGGAGTCTCACCAGCTGTCTGTACAGAGGGGTAATAACTTCCTGTTTTCTACTGGTGATGCCTCTCCCTATGCATCCCAGTATCCTCCCAGCCCTCCTTGCTGCCCTCTCACATTGCTTGCCCACCTTTAGGTCATCTGATATGACTACCCCCAGGTCCCTTTCCATTTTTGTTGTTGTTAGTATCTCACCCCCCATTGTGTACTCTTCCCCTTGGTTTTTGTTTCCCAGGTGCATTACCTTGCACTTCTTAGCATCAAATCTAAGCTGCCATACATTTGACGATTCCTCTAACCTTGCTAAGTCCCTTCTCATCCTTTCCACCCTACCTTGTGCATCAACTCTGTTGCAGATCTTTGTGTCATCTGCAAAGAGACATACTTTTCCTTCAGTCCCTCTGCAATGTTGCTTATAAAGACTTTGAAGAGGACCGGTCCTAATACTGAACCCTGCGGTTCCCCACTAGTAACCCCACTTTCTTCAGAGTGGACTCCATTTACTATTACTCTCTGTGTCCTATTCTCCAGACAATTCTTTACCCAGGCTGTCATCTTGGGACCCACTCCCAGGCTGACTAACTTGTACATTAATCTTTTGTGTGGGACTGTGTCAAATGCCTTGCTAAAGTCTAGGTAGGCCATGTCCACAGCCCTCCCTGATCTACTACTTTGGTCACCCAGTCAAAAATCTATCAGATTCATCTGGCATAACCTTCCCTGTGAATCCACATGCCTTGGGTCCTGTGCCCCTCTGGCCTCTAGATACTCGACAATTCTTTCCTTCAGAGTGATTCCATCATTTCCCTATCACTGAGGTTAAACTAACAGGTTTGTAGTTTCCTGCTTCTGCCTTGCTCCCACTTTTGTGAAGGGAATCACATCTGCCCTTCTCCAGTCCTCGGGTACCACCCCATCCTCCCATGGTTTGTTAAAGAGGGTAGTCAGTGGTGTCACTAGTTCTACCCTTAGTTATTTAGAATTCTGGGATGAATCCCATCAGACCCCATTGTTTTGTCCGCCTTCAGTTTTAAGAGTTCTTTCAGAACCCTTTCTTCTGTAAATGGGCTGGTATCAACTTCTGTATCCAGAGTGTTTCTACTGTTTGTTTTAGGTACCTCCCCCTCTTCGTTTGTAAATACTGAGCAAAAATATTTGTTTAGTATCTCTGCCTTTTCACAATCACTCTCTGCCCACCCTCCTCCCCTTTATTAAGCCTCAGTATCCTCCTTGGTCTTCCTTCACTCCATGATGTACCTATAAAAGGTTTTATCCCCCTTCTTAAGTAAGTTGGCTATCTTTTCCTCAGTTTGGGCCTTTGCTGTTCTGACTGCCTTCCCAGCTTCCTGGCATGAACGTTATAGACGATAACCCAAACGCATGACGCAATGCCTGTCCTTCTCTGCAGGGTGGAGGTGGGATTGGCGTGAAGTTCAATACTTCACTGCCATTCCTACTCTGCATCTGTCTAACTCCTGCATTTCCAGTGCTAATACCAGCAAGCAAACATTCAGCATTGACAAATGCTTGTTTCTATTTCCATCAGTCCTCCCTGCAATACAGAGTTCTCCACCCCCTCCCCACACACACACACACACACACACACACACACACACACACACAGGATAGGTGTGATACTTTGTGTAGTGTGTATGTGTTCCCAATACATTTAATCTTCTTGCTTTTACTGGCCAGAATGTAATGGAGCTGAAAGCCAACAGCAGTGCAGATTAGTTCCATTTAAGTCATTAGTTCTATGACAACAGTGCACAAACATGGAAGTAGCTTGAAGTAGCTGTTTTTGTAACTTGAAAAATTGAAGATATATTTTGTCCATTTAAATTAAACTGCTGCTTACTCGTGCTTATTTTTAGGAAGCAGCCAACTTGATTGGGAGCCAGCGTCTTCCTCTAAGGCCACTGTACTGAGTGCTTTCTCTTTCACTTTTTTACCACTGAAGCACTACAGCATGAGTGAACATTTTTATATTTTCTTTTTATTAAAGAAGAAAGAATGTGACCACAATACATTACAGACAATCACTTTGTTAGTTTGTCTTTTTCTATAACTCCTGTCCACTTCTTGATAAAAACATATGGTCTAAAAGCCCATTGTAATTACCCCTTATGCCCATGAGGAAAAAACTCCACATCTTTGTTCAGGGTCTCCCCCGACCACCCTTTATGTTATTTGCTTCCCATCTTCAAGGTACAAAGTCAGAGCCTCTACTGAAAATGTAAAATACCCATGGTCTCCACAATAGCTCAGCCTGTGAGGCTTTGTTATGTAATTTAGCCATAAGAATCTCCAGATGATAGATGCTGGATACTATCCTATTCCAATCTCCTCAGGTCGGAACTATCTCTGACATCCAACGTCTTGTTATAGCCTTTTTAGCAGCCGGTATGTAAATGGGTAACAAAGTTTTATGCCAAACTGGGGTATGTTGGGGAAATATCGCCAGGAGAACCATTTCTACAGTTAATTCAACCTCTTCTCCCAAACATTCCGACACAGCCTGTTAGAGATTACACCAATATGGCGTTAATAGGGGGCATGTCCAAAAAATGTGAGCAAGGCCAGCTATCTGGCATCTACAAGACCTCCAGCATCTACCATGGGGGGGGAGATATTTAAGTAGAATAGCTGGTGATCAGAAAAAAACGTTCTCTGCATTTCCAGGCAAATTCCCACCAAATACATGAGTGGGTTATCTTACAAGCCATAGGGGAAGCCTGAGGCCAATCCCGTCCAGAGATTTCCATTTCCAAATCCCTACCCCATTTTCTCATGATGGAAAGGGATGTGTCACCCAAACTGTCAGGCAGAATTTGGTATATGTGGCCCACCAGATGTTCCCATTGATGACCAGTTATGGCATCTTCTAGGAGCTTCAAAAAATTGGAACTGGATTGGGCAGTTGAGACGTTATGTCTCTTTGTCTCAGAAGATAATTTTTAACCTGGGTATATCTATAGATGTCCCCTTCAGGTAAACCATAGTCACTCTGTAATGTTTCAAACTGCACAATGCCCTTATGAGTTATAAATTGTCTGAAAAATTGGAGTCTCACCCTCCTCCACCTAATAAAGGTATGGCCTAATGTTGCTGGGATGAAAGAGCCATCCTCCGAGATCAGAGTAAATAAGAACAAAATTTCTTTAAAGCATTTATATTTCTTTAAGCGGTGCCATTGTGTTAAAACTTGAGCTGTATAGGGTGTAAAGTTCCTCATCCGTGGGGCCTTGTTTATTGAAGCCATGGTTATTTTTAGGATATCATATAAATCATTAATGGTAAACTCCAAATCCTTCCAAGGAGCCTCAAAAGACGGGGAAAGCCAAATTATTAAAATCTTGAAAAAAGATGCCATAGCATATAGCTTTAAATTGGGTAAGTTTGCACCTCCCTCCGTCAATGGAAGCTGCAACAAGGACATTCTTATTTGAGGTTTCTGGCCATGCCAGATATAATTAGAGATGATTCTATCCCAAGACTTAAAAATTAGTAGGGAAAGTAGAAATATTTTGAAACAGATATAACAGTTTTGGTAGGATGATCATTCTAATGGACTCTATCCTCTGAAAAAAGCTTAAGGGTAAAGTGGACCATGTTGTTAATTCTGATTGAATTTGTATTGACCATGGTTCATAATTTAGTAACTCCACATTTTCCAAATTTTGGGGGATTACTATACCCAAGTACTTAATTTGTGTTTTGTGCTGTTTTAAGGAGTACTTATTCTTTAGTGATTAGGTTGGGGAAAGTTTAGAGCCAACAAATCTGGTTTGATTATATTTAAAACAAATCCCGATATCTCCGAGAAGAGTGTCAAGGAATTCCACAGGGCCAAGAGGAAAGTCTCCGGAGAGAGAGCTGAAACCAAAATATCATCAGCAAATAAAGATACCTTGTATTCCCTCTGACCCATAGGGACCCCCTCCACACCTGTATTTCTCCAAATTAACTCTGCTAAAGGTTCAACATACAGAACAAATAGTAAGGGGGACAAGGGACATCCCTGTCTCGTTCCCCTTTGTATAGGTATTGGTTGGGATAATGAGCCATTAATTTGAATGTAGGTTTAGATAACATTGTTCATTATTTTTTTCAGAATTACAATAGAAGGAGTGGATCAAAGCATCTTATAAATTACTTAAAAGCTGGTAATGTGCTGCTCACTTTATGCATCTGCATTTTTAGGTATCTTGTTTGCTATTATCTTTTTCATTACATTTTTTAAAGAAAATAGTTAAACAGCTGGTGAACTATTTTACTAAAAGTCTCTCTCTCAATGAGGGAAGCAACCGAGGCCAATGCTGTATGACATTGGCCTCTCATGAACACAACTATACCTTCAGTCAGGCCATGCCATATCCCCTATATATCTGCATTAGCAATAAGACACAATGGAGTGTGCATTAGACAGTTCTAACACATGGCTAGGGGGTATATTTAGGCATGAGGCCACAGGCTGAGTGCATCCAGCCGCCTAGCCGTGCATTAGAACTACCGCACACCCTGACATGGCTTATTGGGCTTATAAAATGAGTCTTCATATTTTAGATGTGTGAAAAAGTTTAAATTAATGGGTCAAAATAATAAAAAAAGTAATATCCTTGTCTACATTTTACATAAAATAGTTCCTCTGCCTGCATGAGTTTGAGGTGTTTTCTTTTGAGTGTAGATGTTTTGTTCCTTGTAGGCTGCTGTAGTTGTAGTTTTTCAGCCTCCAAAGGTTCAGTGCTGTCAGGGCCATTTATACACAAACATGAACACACACACACATACACACACACACACACACACAAACACATACACACACACGCCTCCTATTAATTTTTTCATTTGTATTTTTATTTTCTTGCAAAGCTTGATTGGGCATGTGAGAGAAACCAGAAATAAGAACAGAGCAGCTAAGCTTACAGGAGCAATGGGTCTGGCGGTAGGACGGGCTGAGTAACACTGATGAAAGACTAAGTTTTACTTATTATTTTTACATGTGAGTGCTATGTTACATTTTTAAAAATAAATGTAGAACTCACACTGCCCATGGTACATTGATGTAGATAGAGTGGGAAGGGTGACGATGGTCGCCACAGCTGCAGCTGGTATTGACTTACTCACACTTCTGCAAGCTTAACTAGTGAAGTGAAGGAGTGGGACTGGCAGCTGGGGAGCTGTGTTCCTATTCAAAGACAGCTTAAACTATGGATTTTTACATTTGTGATGTGTAAGGGTCCTTAATGACTATCTCTGTTTGGGGACTCCAGGAACATGAGGCTGGCTCTGGGTACTACACAGATGTTAAACTGAGGCCACGTCTGCCTGTACCTGGATGCTGTCATGGTGTTAGTTAAAGATTCCATGGGGCATTTTGAGAGCAGGCATCCCTTTCTCAGGAACTCTGGACCTAATACAATATAACTATGCATGTGACATTGGTATGCCTTGACATCTGCAGGCATACCAGTTACAGTCTCTGCACTACCAGTATCTAACTCATTGCTTTGCACAGTGCTTTGGGATGCAGAGTGTATGAAATGCAATATACTGTACAATATCAAATAAAACTCTCTTTGATTCTGGTCATGTCTACCCATGGCAAAATGCCACTCTGGGGCTATCTGAAGGCCAGTAGCAGTGCAGTATGCTCCCATGCTGATGACCTTGGTTCAAGAGTGAATTTGGGGAGTTGGTAATGGGTGGCCAGGGCTGCTGATGTGCCGCTGAAGGCACTACAACCCAGCCTGGGAAGGAGAAGTTCTGTGTCTGCCACAATGATGATCCCTTGTGGTGGGTCAGGGAGTCTGCTCCCTCATGGGGGGAGGCACATGTCTTCTAGTACAAAAACAGAAATTAAGACCTTGAAGAGAGTTCAATATGGGGCAACCAGGTTGATTAAATCCGTTAAAGACCTTGGTTATGAGGACAGATTAAAATATCTAGGTTTATATTCTGTACAATGCAGAAGGCTACAGGGAGACCTGTATCTAGTTTTTGGTGCTTTACAAAGCATGAGTTAAGGGATTGCTTGGGTCTGAGGAAGACAGACTCAAACTATGAAACTAGATCACATACTTTGCAGTAAGGGGAGAAAATTGTCATACTAAGAAGAGAGCCACTTGGTTGAACCAAAGGGTGGTATCGCTTTGGAACGCTCTCCCACTTGACATCGTAGGAAGAATGAACATAACTGATCTCAAAAGCAATCTTGACAGTTTTTGTCTAGATAATGATATATACTGGATATCTGACTTGAACCTTGGTGAGCTAGAACGGGCAAAGCCTTACTCAGTTCGTAATCACCTGTGCTACCTATAATACTTATTGCAATGCACAAGGCCACTCCCCAGGCTGGGGGATGTCCATGGGAGGAGAAGGGTGGACTGCTTATAAATGAGAAAACCCCAGCTTCCATCTGAATCACAGCTGTCAGTACATGCACACCCTACAGTCTGCTGCCTGCCACTGGACTCTAAGCCATCTTGGGGGAAGGCAGACCATGCAGAGAGCGCTCACCATAAGGGTGGAAACTGTGGAAACAGTGAGGGAAAAAGAACCTGCAGCAGGTCAGTGGTTAACGGTGTAGGGTGGTTTCCCTCCTGAGGATGGACCACAAGGCCAACCAATGATAAATAACGATACTGAAAAAAGTGGTACAGCTGTGATGGAAAACTTGAGTGCTGAAAGTTAGTCCTAACAGCATCCCTGCAACATGAGAAGTCTTGATAGACCAAATGGCCTTCTGCTGACTTCTTCATAGGTTCATATCTTTATGAGTAATCTGAGCCACAACCCAATGGAAAACCCACAAGGATGTAGAGCACTCTTTGAACAATTGGGATCCTGCAGTAAACCAATCTCTGCAGTAGTGTCATCCCAGCCCCTCGTGTTTAAACTCTTTTTTTTGCTTCATCACAAGTTTGTCTCAAAGAGTCGCTCAATCATTTGTGAAGGGCATTGATACTGAAACTTAGTGAAGGATGGGGAAGACCCCAAAAAAGTGCTGAGGTTCTAAAAGGTACTAATACTGGCAAGACATGAACACTTGATGTCTGAGCCTTATAGGAACATAATTAAGCTTCTTATTGGTTTAAATCAGCTGTTAATGTTGCAGAAAAATGGCACTGCTTGTGTCTCATTCAGTAAGGAGCTGCTTACTCATTCTTACTGAAGCAGACTTCTTTAAACAAAAAAGAGAATTTTAAAATTAGGTTTATTTTTTAAGCCTTATTATAACAATGGTTCTGAAAGTACTATCTTCTGATTCATCCAAACAGGTCACCTGACCACTGATTAGTCCCTGATATACCCACAGTTGCAGTTCACAGGGCTTTATGTGACTATTTCTTTAGGTACAACTCTAACATAACATTACTCATGTTGTATGAGGACTAACCCACTCCAGGGTATGTATTTACTGAGCATTAATCCACGCCTGGGTGGTTGAAGTTACTCGGCTTCGCCTCATGACTCCAACCCCCACCCAGGTGTGGATTAATGCTCAGTAAACCCATACCCTGTTGTGGGTTAATCCCTCCTTATTTTTGATAGATCCAAATAAAATTATAATCTTCCTGGTGCCTGGCATGCCCCTATATACATAAGACCAGCTGTGATATGTGCCCCTTTTGGGGAAGTATATTAAGCTCCAGCGCCAGTGTTTTAAGTCTAAGGGTTATATTTATGGTCTCACGGATCAGTGAGTGACCCATGCCCTGCCCCATCAAGCATTATTGAAAGTGTGTGCTACAGCACCCTTCAGATATTTGTTTTCCTTGCCACCTGCCCCATGCTCGTAGGTGTTCCACTGTGCTGCTGTGGTGTCTAGCTGGATCAAGTACTCTTATCATTGCTTCCACTGTGATATCTTGCAGGATACTGCATGGACTCAGTGTAAACTAATGGCAATTTCCCCAGTTAGTCACGCAATAAACTGAAACCTCACACAGAGCACTTGATCCAAGCAAACTGCAGTGCACCTCTGTTTTGGCTGCTGTTGCTGTTTGGACTTCACACCTGTCCTGTCAGACTCCTGGCTAATATTCTCCAGCCACAACTGCTCTGCTTGCCAGGCTATGCCCACCCTTGCTCCATTGTTCTCAGTTCCTCTAGGCCCGCTATTTCCACTATTCCTACAGGGCGTCCCACATCTGCTGCTGTGCCACAATATATTCTACGCCTGCTGCTCCTTCACTGCAGCCATGCCTGCCACCCAGCTTTCAAATACATCCTCCCTCTCTACCAGGGTTTCATGCCCTCAACTGTCTCAGGTAATAAAGCTTCCCAGTCTCAGCTGCCTCTCCTCTGGCCACCTGCTAAACACTCTAGTTCCAGGCACACTGCCCTGACACTTTCCTGCTTATACCACATGTCCTCCCTTCAGTTCCCTGCCTCACCCTCATCGCAGTCCTCAGGCCTTGCTGCCTCCTTGACTGCTGCCTTTATTTCTCACTTCTGCTGGCCAACTATGTGCTTCTTGGTTGCAGTTTTTATGCACACGCCACCTTTCATGTTCTATTAGGAGCTTCCTTCCCTTCCACATCCTCCTCCACCATCTACACTCCATAAATTTTTGGGAAGGGGATACCTTAATCTGCTGCTTTTTTTCCCTCATTTATTTCTGCCTCCTGGCCCACTTCAGCGTCTAACCTGTCTCTTAGTTCAGAGGTCCTCTGCCTGTCCATCATTTTAGATCAATACCCCCCATCTTCAAGGGTACAACACTCCACCATCATTCAGGCTTGAATGATCAGCCATCACTTGGGCTGAATGCCTTGCCATCATCAGCATTCAGTGCCGCTACTATCAGGGCCCCATGCTCCACAGCAGAGAGGAACTAGACAGCCATGCCATTTCTTCAGTGACTCCATGTGTACTCTTCTCTCACTGGGGCCATTGTACCCACTCAGCTTCCATTAGCATTCATGGCCAAGTCCCTTGGGCATCTCCAAGGGAAGAGTCCTTGTAGGTGGGGATTCCTTTAGTTGCATTGCAAAGCCAGCAGCACCTTCATGAGGGGTGCAGTCTCAACTTAAAGATAGAAAGAGAGAGCAAGACAGAGAGAGAGAGAGAGAGAGAGAGAGAGAGAGAGAGAGCGAGAGGATAGCAAACCATTTTCAACAAGAGTTTACAAAACATTGCACTCTTTCATTTTTGCCATGCTTCACCACTCGTCACAGAACATGTATTGTTCATTTTTTTCATTTGTGCTTCACAGCACCTTACATGCAGTCATTTTAGGGATTTAAAACTAATTTAATATTAATTAATAAAAAATATACCAATAGGATGGGTACATAAAACCTTGGATCCCCAGATGTTTCGTCTTCAGAGGTTATTCCTCTCCATTTCAAAGGTCATATAATTTCTGCCATGAACTGGGCCTGGCTCTGTGTTTTTATCCAGCACTAGTACACTGTTCCCTATTGCCTTATAGGACATTTATTACTGTACTTACCTAAGGCACCTTTAGTTGAAGGTGACCTTGTCCCTGTGATACCACTAGCGGTGGAACCTTTTTCAAGAGGGTTGGTTTGCTAACATGACCAAGTTCTGTGTTACCTCAAAAAGGTGGCAGTCCCTGTCTGGGGACATAGAGTGAGACAGAGGGGGAATGGCCAAAAACTTGTGTTGGGTAAGCACTCAAACCCATGTTCCAAGCATTAAGCCTACATTGCAACAGGTTCTTTGTTGCCCACTAAACCAGTGAACCAAATGAGTCACCAGAACCCTATCAGAACCTGAAAAATTAAGGTTCTGATAAGGTTTTGTTTAGCAGAAAATGGTATAGAATCTGAGAGATTGTCAGCATATTGGAACCAGTTATCTCTTTGTACTAAAGGGAGCCCCCTCCCCAACAGATAGCTATAAAGGTACTTTTACAGCTGTAGTTTATTATTTAGGTGTGGAGATGTTCAGTAGACACATGATCTTGCATTCCAACAGGGTACAGTGGCACCTTACAATGATCTGTGCACCAAGAATTTAATTTCCCCAGCCTTGTTTTCCCACACCTTCATCTTCAAATTAGGTCCCGACGACAGCATCAGTGTTTATTCACAGCATATTAAACTGAAAGTCTCCGACACAGATAATTAATATATCAGTATGTTGCCACACCTGTTAAACATAACAGGAATGCATGCAGGGCTGCACCCAGCTTTTGTGAAGCTATGGAAAAAATATATATAAACAAGCTGTACCCCACCCTTCCCCACCCTTTGCCTTTTGATGCCAGTGTTTTGGACACAATACTGTTTGGGAAACAATGCGTGCACAATAGAATTTCTTTTTTTGTTGTTGATTTATTTCTGAAAATATGCCAAATTTAGCAAACTATGTTCTTACAACATTTGTGTAGTTGGAAGATATTAAATAGTTTCGCACAACATGGATTGACTGAGTACCTCATCAATGTGTGGGAATGATCTAAAGTGTGGAGTTGCCATTAGACAGACACATGATATATCTTTATATTCATGTCTAGTAAATCAGTGTGAGGTTGAAAACTTAGACACTGTGCCCATTCAGTCCTTGACTTCTCACGTGAATGAGTGCCAACTGTGTTGGTGGTGGGGGGGGGTCTGATATGGCCGATGTCCATTTATAGAGCTAGTGTACTGCCTAAGACTAATATTACTTTTTAAAAATGGTCAACCATTAAGCTTTATGTCCGAAGCCAGCCCAGTGGTGTGGAGGGCTGAGGCAGCATGCCTTACCTCCTGCCACACCGGCGACCCGTGTTCACGGTGCGAGCGGGCCATTGGAGGTTGGCTGGGGAGGGAGAGGATCAAGCATCTGGAAGATAGCTCTCCTCTCCTGGGGAGGGATTGAGATGGAGTCCGCTGCATGACTGACCCCTAGCGGAGGCTCAGGGTCGACACCAGTGGCTCACACGTAGGGGGTGGTTACAGGGCAGTCGCCCGATGTATTGCATGTGGGAGCGCGTGTGGCTTGGTCATTGGTAGCATTGCACATTGCTGTGCCACTCGGGGGGGAGAAAAACAGAAAATGGCCCCTTGGGAGGATGACTGCCGGACGCCGCAGGCCCCACTCCCGCGATAGCAGCAGCCCTTCACACCGAATCCAAACCGGCGGGTTGAGGGATCCCACCGCCCTGCCGCGAAGGGCAAACCATGGGGGAAGCGAGGGGTCAATGCTGTGAGTGTGAGACAGAGCTGGGTGCCCTGGCAAGAGGGAGCTCCACAGGGGATGAAGGAGAAAGAAATTAATGGGAAAAAAAAAGAGATTTATGTCTGAGGTACTTTTTGTTTTCCCTTTGGTTAATTAAAAGATCATTTACCTGATGTCAGTAGGTGTGGTGTGTGGGACAGCACTCTGCCTGGCAGTTGACATATCTATTCCCCCCTACCACATCAGCAGCATTGTGACCTCACTGGTTATGACATCACTGCTGCTTAGGAACAGCCACTCAGTGGCTGCCAGTTCAGTCACCTGTGATGTTACTGTCAGTAAGATTACAATGCTGATGATGTAGTGGGTTGGGGGGGTAGAGATAGATATGTCAGCTGCCAGGATTGAGAGCTATTTCTCATACCCAGCACAATATCATCACATAGAAGACTTTCTAATGAGCAAAAGGAAAAACAAAAATACTTCAGAAATAAAAAGTTACAACTGACTGCTTCTTAAAATTTGTAATATTTTCCTGTCTGCTGTTTTTGGTTCTACTGGCTCTGTAAGTACTTCACTAAGAATGCACTAGAAGGGAACAGGATCAGATCTGTTCCAGTACAGTAGCTGCTTCGTGTTGTTTTACAGGGTTTCTTGTGGATTTTACTTGGTAGAAGGTTATTTTTTTCCTTCTTACTACTTCTAAGGGGCTAGCAGGGTATTGTTTTGGGGGCTGTTGGAAGTTTGAAAACTGGTTTGGTGGGTGTAAGGGGGCTTATTTGGTTGGATGTTTCACTGTGTAGCAGGCTGTGCTGGTGGAGGCCTATTTCTTCTTATTTAAAACTTATTTGGTGGAATTTAATTGGGGCTGTTTATTTGAATTGGAGACCTATATTTGTTAATTCCAAGCCTATTTTGATGTGTTGTTAGTGAAGCTGATTGAACTGGAGACCTTTTTTCTTTGGTCAAAAACATATTTTGGGGGCTTTGAGTGGAATTTTGATTCCTTTTTGCTGGCTTCACTAGCTGCAAAGGTTAGTGCATAGTGGGAGAAGGGTGTCAATGGTCTGGCCAGGTCTCACTCAGCTAATTAACTGGAGGCAGCGCTGAATCAGGTTTGTGGTGTCAGTTGCTTTTGCTTCTCAGAAGGAACTAGAAGGGGACAGGATCAGATCTGTTCCAGTACAGTAGCTGCTTCTTGTTGTTTTACAGGGTTTCTTGTGTATTTTACTTGGTAGAAGGTTATTTTTTTCTTTCTTACTACTTCTAAGGGGCTAGCAGGGTATTGTTTTTGGAACTGTTGGAAGTCTGAAAACTGGTTTGGTGGCTGTAAGTGGGCTCATTTGGTTGGATGTTTCACTGTGTAGCAGGCTGTGCTGGTGGAGTCCTATTTCTTCTTATTTAAAACCTATTTGGTGGTATTTAATTGGGGCTGTTTCTTTGGTTGCAGGGCTTGGAGGGGCAGACACAGGGCTGATACACTCTCTCTCTCTCTCAAGTCGGGTGTAGGCCCTAATCCCATCCTCCCTCACCCCTCCCTCCCCAGAGCTCTGCTTATTTATAGGGGAACACCTGCCCTGCAATTGGAGGAAAAGGCTGCAGGTGCAGCTCATGTAATTCTAGCTACTGGGGGCTGGATTTAAAGGCTGAGAGAGAAGAGCTTAGGGAGTTGTTCACTTCCTTTATAAGTTTACTGTGTTGTACTGCACCTAGTAACAAGGTCACCGGTTTACTGTGGGACTGTATCTGGGATTAGTGGGTGACCTGATTAGTCGGTAGAGGTGCATCTTGGACTAGCGGGGAACCTGGTGGCTCACCCAAGGAAACCTACTTACACTCAGTAACCACTTCAATTCTCTTTTTCTGCTTGAGGATGAGGTGGGTGATGTAGCCATGACAGGGGTGGTTAGAGATGAAAAAGGAGTGGGGGACAGGAAGCAGGGGTCAGATAGCAGGAGGAATAGGGGGAACCTGGAATGCAGGAAAACAGGGGCAGCAGTGGATCAGAGCAGGAGGGGCAGGGGGAAGAGGGAGGGAAGTGCAAGGAGAAGGACCTGTTGAGAGGAAAGGTAAAGGAGAAGGAACAGAAGTACAAGGAGGATACAGTAAAGGGAGCTGGGGGTTTAGGCCAGGGGAGCACGACAAGCAAGGAGGAGCTGAACGGAGATGGGAAGGAAGGGAGGACAAGCCAGGCTAGTTTAGCAGATGGGGGAGAAGGACCAGTCACAAGCAGTGAGGGGGGTAGTGAGGTACAGAAGGATACTCAGAAGGAGGAAAGGCATAGGATTGGAGGGGAAGGGGTGACCAGGGTAAATAAGGAGTGGGCGGCAGGTGGCATCAAGATAGGGGAGGAGCAAGGAGCTGGCTGGGTGGAGGGGCCAGTAGAAAGGATGAGGGACATGGAAGAGGGGAAATGGAGGAAAAGGAGTGGTCAGAGTGCTCATGCTTGGGATTCTATGATCAGCGGATCAAATGGGATAGGAAGGGGGAAGCCTGGCCAGTTAGAACAAAATGCTTCCCTGGACTAATGGTGCACAGGGCCAAGCACGAGGTATATCAGCTGGCAAAAGATTGTGGGGGTTCCCCGGACATACTGGTCCACCTGGGTACAAATGACATTGAGGGAAATAGCGAACTAGAGATACAGACAAGGTTCAGGGAGCTTGCCAGGGTCTGTCATGACATAGGATGCATGATTTCCTTCTCGGAAATCCTGCCGGTGCCAAGGGCTAGTGGGGAACACAAAAGGAAGATTAGGGAGCTAAACCAGTGGCTCAGGGAGTGGTGTGAGGCCAGAGGGTATGGGTTGATGGGGGATTGGGGGGAGACCTGGGAGGATAAGGGGCTGTATGTTAGAGATAGACTACATCTCAATTTGGAGGGGACTGGAATCCTTAGGTTGAAAATAGAGGGGTTCATTGGTGAAAGGTGGGGTTTAAACTTGTGAAGGGGGGAAGGATGGGAGAAAAGGCTGTCAAGGGGGGTCCGATAAAGAAGGGACTCTGTCTCCACCCCCCCGGGGAGCTGGAGGAATGTGGAAAAAGGCCGACTGGTAAGGTGCTGACAGGGGAAAACAGAATCCCTATGGGAACACGGACAGGAGAAATGGAAGTATAGGGAAAGGGTGGAAGGTAGTCCTGCTAAATGCCAGGAGCTTGGGCAATAAAATGCCTGAGCTCCAGGCAATGCTAACTGAGGGAGGGATGGATGTGGCAGCGGTCACTGAGACCTGGGCCACCGCTGGACACGACTGGGACCTGAACCTGGAGGGTTACACTTTGTTCAGGAAGGATGGGGGGAGGGAAGGGGAGGAGGGGTAGCAATAATTGTCAAAAACTGCATTAGCATAGGAGGAGTAGAGGAGGCGGAGGGAACCGTGGAGGCGACTTGGGTCACCTTGATAACAAGGGGGGGCCAGAGAGTAAAAATAGGAGTGGTGTATAGACCCTCTGTGCTGGTGGAGGAGCTGGAGGAGAGTCTGGTGGCAGATGTTGGGAGACACTGCAGATTGGGCAGGGGAAGGGTGGTGGTGTTGGGGGACTTAAACATGCCAGGAACAGACTGGGAGACTATGACATCCTCAGTGGCCAGGGAATAGAGGTTGTTGGATGTCTTTCAAGACGCATTCCTAACTCAGCAGGTGGAGGAACTGACCAGGGAGGTGCGGGTACTGGATATGGTCCTGGCAGACAGTGACCAGATTGGGGACCTGGAGGTAAGGGACCTGTTGGCGGGGAGTGACCATGCCACGGTCTGGTTCTGCCTGGACCTAGGAGGGGTAGAAGGCTGCACAAAGATGGAGGTAACTGACTTCAGGGGGGTGGATTTTAAGGAAATGGGAAGGATCCTTAAGGAGCATTTGGATGTGATTGGCCAGACATGGACACTGACAGTAGATGGGAAATCATCAGGAGAGGGTGCAGGATGCTACCAGCACCTGTGCAAGAGTAAGACAAAATGCAGTAGGCCTGAAACTCCTGCTGGTGGACCAGGAGGTCTAGGAGGTGGTGAAGGGAAAGAAGGCAGTCTATAGGCAATTCAAGTGCTCAAGGAGTGAAAGAGATCGAGAGGAGTACAAGCTGATGGCTAGAAGGGCCACTAGGGTGGTGAGGGCAGCTAAGGCAAGGAAGGAGCAGAGCCTGGCCAGGGAAATTAGGAGAGGGAACAAGGGGTTCTTTAGATACGCTAGGGAAAAATGAAGGGTGAAGGGGCAGATTAGCAGGATTAAAACAGGGGAGAGATGGGCACAAGACCCAGGGGAGCAGGCTGAGGTACTAAATGAGTACTTCACCTCAGTTTTCACCAAGGAAAATGGGGGGGCTGTGTTATACATGGGAGGAGACAGTGATACTGAGGAGGGGGGGACCCTTACCTATCGGAGGATCTGGGGAGATGGGGAGGCATCACTGGCAGGAGGGGGGAAGGCTAAGTGAGGGATGAGGTAGTGGAGGTGGAAATCACAGCAGAGAGAGTGAGGGAAGCCCTCAGGTCCCTTAAGACAGAGAAAGCGCCTGGGCTGGATAAATTACATCCCAGAGTGCTGAAGGAACTGGTGGATGTCCTGGTGAAACCCCTGGCGGAGCTTTTCACCATCTCTCTGAGGACAGGGTGAGTGCCCCAGGACTGGAAAGTGGTGCATATAGTGCCTATCCACAGGGGATCAAGGGAGGTGGCAGGGAACTATAGGCCTGTCAGCCTGACATCGGTGGTGGGCAAGGTGATGGAGGGCATTGTCAAGGAGAGGCTGGGGTGGACCTGGAAAAGTCAGGGTGCCTGGACGATAGACAACATGGATTCATCCTGGGGAAATCATGTCAGACAAACCTTGTGGAGTTCTATGACTGGGTGATGAGTGCCTTGGACCTGGGTAAACCAGTGGACATCCTCTTTCTAGACTTCAGCAAGGCATTTGGCTCTGTTCCTCATGGGGACCTGTTGGATAAGCTGGGAGAAATGGGGGTGGGGAACAAGATGATCAGATGGATAGGCAATTGGCTCCAGGACTGGACCCAGAGGGTCATAGTTGGCAGGATAGTCTCATCCCCAAGGAGGGTCAGTAGTGGGGTCCCGCAGGGATCAGTCCTTGAGCCCCTCCTGTTCAACGCCTATGTCTCTGACATAAGGACAGGTATCAGGAGTGAGATGAGTCTCTTTATGGATGACTCAAAACTGGGGGCGGTGGTGGATGGGGAGGAGGGGAGGATGGCCCTACAGGGGGACCTGGAGGCTCTGGAAAGATGGTCTAGAAAGTGGAAGCTGAGGTTCAATGCAGGGAAATGCAAGGTACTGCACCTGGGGGCCAGAAACCCAGGCCAAGTGTACATCCTGAGGGGGGGATGCTACAAGTCTCGATGGCTGAGAGGGACCTGGGGGTGGTGGTGGATGTCAAGATAAACAACTCAGAGACTTGTAGGAGGGCAGCAGCCAAGGCCAACAGGATGCTGGGATGCATCGCTAGGGGATCACCTTCAGAAGGAGGGAAGTGATACTCCCTCTGTATAACTGCTTGGTGAGGCCATACCTCAGTACTGCATGCAGGTTTGGAGGCCACACTTAAGAGGAACATTAAACTCCTGGAGAGGTCCAGAGGAGGGCAACCAAAGTGATTTGGGGCTTGGGGGACAGGACCTATGGGGAGAGGCTCGAAGAGCTAAATATGTACACATTGGAAGAGAGAAGGGACTGGGGGACATGATAGAGGTCTTCAGGTACGTGAAGGGGTAAATAGGGGAGGAGCAGTCAGGGTGCTTTGAAGGAAGGAGGAGGGGGCAACTAGAGGGCATGAGTGGAAGCTGGAGGGGGAAGATTCAGGGGAGAAAGGAGGAGGTGCTACTTCACTGAGAGGGTGATGGGGCCATGGAATGTGCTGCTCAGGGGGCTGGTGGAGGCAGAGATGGTGGAGGGGTGTAAGAGGGGGTGGGACAGGTACAGAGGAAGGGTTCTGGAAGCAAAATCCAGTGCAGCGAGAATATCAGGAAATGGGAAGGGAGAAGCCAGAGAGGGCGAGGGGGGCAGCAAGGTCAGCTCCCAGGGTGGGGGCTGACCAAACGAGCAGACACGAAAGATCGTTAGGCCTATTCTGCTGGCATTTTAGTATGTTAATAAGATCACTGCAACGCATTTCATGTAGGCCAGCAAACAACCCAAATATTGTTTTTTTTTATTTTATTTTTATTCTTTGGTAACTGGGTAAAGCACACTAGACACAAGCCATTTACAAGGGTGATCTGGGAGCACAGGGAGATCAAGTGACTTGCTAAGAGACACACACAGTATGCTAGAAGGCTGTAGAATCTAACCCAGGTCTGTCAGCTGAATGTTCCAAGCTCATTCACAGCTCATAGCTCTAACATCTAGGCTATCCTGCCAAATGACATTATTATGACCATTTACTACAAACAAAGTGGAACAGACTCAGGCCGGTGAATGAGTGTTGAAAGATTTCATGCTAGAACTACACAGAATGCTGAAATTCACTGACCGAATTCATGCAGAGTAGAAATTTGGCTTCTGAAACAATTTTTGGAATTTCTTTTTTAATTCTACAGAATTCCAAAAAGCATTTCTTTGGAAACTGTTTAATATCTTTCTGCAGATTGCATAAACAACAGAATGATCTTCCACAGATTGTGGAAAATGATCTTTGAATTATGTAAAAAAACATCGTTGGGGATAATCTCTGAGGCACTCCCCATTCATGACATCATGGGTTGTGTACACCTGATAGGTTGCTTGATGCACATGTGACTGGAAGAAAGTCCATCCCCCACCTGAGAGGGGGGTCTGCTCTCCTAAGGTCAGTTCTCATGTGCATCAAAAGCAGGTTGCAACACACCCTAGAGCTCCAGTGTGTTTCTTGTAAAGAACAAATGTTTATTATAAAGAACAACTTCATTACTAAGGTAAGAAGCCACCTGGCTAAGCCATTTATTAATATCCTACAACAAAGATCAAACAAGACCACAAGAGTATATTTCTGCAGATATGCAACTGTTTTAAAATTGCTAAACTGGCAGTCTTAGAAATGGTAGCACTGCCGCTTCTACTAGCGTCGGTTGTCTAGGAAAATGTTAGCTGAGAAACTGCCAGCACAGTATTCAAATTATGAATATTATCGCATTGTGCAACTATAGAGATTATTAGCTACCTGAACACCCCTGCTAGCGCTGCCAGGAACTAAAATAATATCTGACCCACATAATTGAACACTGAATCTATGTAGTGATTTACATGAGGTAATATAATAAATAATCAACCTGGTTCCTGAGTTGTATTAATCACCAACAAGAATCTGGGGACCCTGCTAGCCCACTAACTTGTAAAAGGGTACTCTCACACCCAGAAAAGCTTTCTTGCACTGGAAAATGTTTAAAATGCCTGAGCTAGATTCAGACATTACTGGAGTTCAGAGGCACTAAATCAAAGCACCCGCAACCACCTTGTGCTATTTTCTAGACAAAAACAGTCCCACAGAGAAAAGGAAGTTCTATGGACCAAAGTGGACCCATTCAAATTTTCTTTATAGCCCCAGTTTCTCAAACAATTCCTATCTTTCCAGTTTACAAATCGCCTGCTATATGAGAGCTGCAAGCTGACTGGCTCTCAGCTCTCGCGAGATTTCGGCCACCATCTTAGATGAGGATAAACAAACAAGATTTGATTAAATCCAACATATCTTGCAGTGGAGAATGGAGCTAGCAATTGCTACAGCATCTCAAGGCAAAGTCCCCTAACTTACTGACCATGAGAGGGAACTGAAGAAGCATGTTTTACAGAACAAAAAATGCTTCTGCCCCAAACTGCATCCTATTACAATAGCAGCCAGCAATGCAGATATCCCTCACTCAGTTTACCACAGCCAAGGCAAGTTTTAGCTAAAGCAGCCTGTCCCCCCAAAGGCACATGCCTACTTTATCCCAGAGATAACCAAGGCATATGCTACAATGCTACCCTTGAACTGTATTAATCTGTACTCTGTTTGCAATGTCCACATTGTTGTAATGCCTGTCTTGATGTTCCCCATAATTTGTATTTCTCTGACGTGGAATCTTTGTAAAAGAGCCATGGCTCAAAGGTATTTGTAATCCTAGACTTGATAAATAAATAAATAAATAAATAAATATGAAAAGGGCCAAAAATGATACACAACACTGTACTATATTGGGTGAACATACAAGGAGGTTTGATTAAAATAACTATCTGGGAAATAGTGAACTTTAATAGTAATTTCTTTCACTAATATTCAGTTGCTTTTTCTCTCTTAAAGGCACAATCACATACTAATTAAGGAGCTGCTACTATGTACTGTGTGTGACAAAAGTAATACATACCAATGTGAATGCATGACTTGGTTCTATTAATTTAATAAAAAAAGGGCTGGAACAAGATAATTTATCTCATTTTTGAAATTTAAGGGATGCTAAAATACTAAGTAATGTGCCACAGTTCACCATTACAAGCATAGTAGCACCTGAAGTGCTCACTCAAGACATCACTACACAACAGTCTCTGAAGCAATTTCTCAGTCCCTCTGTCGCACCTCAAAATGACATGTTCTCTACATGTTGTCATGTTTTTTATGACACATTATGTCTTTTAAACTCACCATCTTCTTTTATCAAATGGTAGAGGAAACTCCTCTATCATCTACCTGACCAAAACACCATAAACAAGTAGGTCTCATGAGGAGGAGGAGCATTGAGAAACTAACCTAACTCACCTATCCAGATTGGCAGCCACAAGAAAGAATATTGTGAAACTTACTGCTGTGATCTTGGAAAAGCTCTCCACTCACCCCTTACCCATGCAGGATTAAGGGTGTAGGTGGCTGCCAGACAGGAGATTGACTGAGAGTTGCTGCTGCCATCTTGCAGAGAGTGTAACTACACTGATAAACGTTCAACCAGCACAGAGCACATTTGTTAAAAGCACCAACTGATATGCAACAGCAGACCACAATGTGAATAATTAAATGTAAGGGCAATGATTTGCAAATCAATTAACAATGGGGAAAATACATTGGGGGCAGCACCATTACCACAGCTGTGGGCAAGGCAGCATATAACACTGAGCCCCTCACACACTCTAATCACATTTAAAGGGACAGTGCACACTTTAATGCATGGGCTCAGCAATAGCCTGCACAGTGCAGAACATTATTGATTACTGTGCAGGGGAAGAATCAAAATACACCCTCTCTTTGTACTTTCTCAGCTTACTGCAGGGCCAAAACAAAGAGCCACAGCTGAACCAAGGTTACAGCATACCTTACATCTCCAGCATATTTAACCAAATCTAGAGGCAAAGGTAAGACTCATAATATTTCAGTATAAGCCATACATACAAAAATTATAAGACAGTTGTCACTAAATACAGGATGTTATCAAAATCCAGCATTCTGGTTATCAGTTTGTGCTTATACCACTAGAATATACCAGGCAAAAAGTACAGAAAACTAATGCTTGATGTATAGCTTCTGAGTATATCACAGCATCGTTTTACAAGACTTTTAAGTAGAGTAGTACAAGTTACAAGTAAGGAGACCGACCACCTGGAAGCCCCTGCTAGCAGTTCCAGGAGCAAACCACCATAAAGTATACATTGGGCCTTATAATGTAAGCAAAATGACTACCTGGATACACCTGCTAGTGGTTCCAGGAGCAAGGAGCAAACATCCATAAAGTATCCACTGGACCTTATAATGTAAAGAGATTTGACTACCTGGATACCCCTGCTAGCGGTTCCAGGAGCAAACTTTAATAAAGTATTCACTAGGCCTTATAATGTAAGGAGATTTGACACCCTGGATACCCCTGTTAGCGGTTCCAGGTGCAAACGTCCATGAAGTATCCACTGGGCCTTTAATGTAAGGAGATTTGACACCCTGGATATCCCTGCTAGCAGTTCCAGGTGCAAACGTCCATAAAGTATCCACTGGGCCTTATAATGTAAGGAGATTTGACACCCTGGATACCTCTGCTAGTGGTTCCAGGTGCAAATGTCCATAAAGTATCCACTGGCCCTTATAATGTAAGGAGATTTGACTACCTGGATACCCCTGCTAGCGGTTCCAGGTGCAAACATCCATAAAGTATCCACTGGGCCTTATAATGTAAGGAGACTGACTAACTGGATACCCCTATTAGTGGTTACAGGAGCAAATGCTTCCAAAAAAAAGGCTCATCAAATGACCTGTACAAAGAGAGCAAGGCAAATATCAACCTGGCACCCCTTAGAGCAGTGTCTCAGTGCAGGACAGTGGCCCTACTTCCATTCCAGGTATCCCAGTCTCTGTGGCATGTCGCCATTCAAATGGCATCTAGCTCCATGGTGGAACCTGACTGAAACGCGGCTTTCCGCAACCTCAGTGCTACTGGTGTACCCCATACAGGGTGTTTAAGGCTGTGGACCAACATGGAGCTGACCAAAATGTTTTTTTATGGCCCCCATGTCCATAGAAATGCCTAAACGACTTGATCCTCTTCCCCTCGTCTCTTCCGGTTTGAGATCTCTCTCAACATAGGATCAGCCCTTTGACTGACTCCCAACACTCACAAGACCTTGGCTGCCATCTGTCTGAGGGGCAAAACAGTGGGATCTCGCCATTGTGGAGATCCCACAATAACTACCACCTATGCCCCCAGCACACTGAAATACAGCAACATTTCAACTACACCAAGCGCAAACAGGAGTCAAACAGACTGTTCGGCTAAGGCCTAGAAAGATACCTCAAGGGGAAAAGAGGATAAGATACCAAAGACCAGTCAAACAGATCCACTTATCTGCCAGCTAGACAAACATACTGTTCTCAGTCCTTTCGAGACAAGACAGGGGCAATTACAACTACAGGCTACACTACTACAGGCAGCCATACCCACAAAAAAAAAAAATTGCATCAGATATTGAGCTAGAAGGGTTCCCAAGCAAGGCAGAGGAAACTACTTCCCCCACAGAACCCAGTTGGAACAACAACTACTATTGCTACAAGCAGTACCAAAACATTCCAGTCGGCGACCGACTACTACTTTTCATGCAAGCATGGGAGCAAACCACACAAGACAAGAGGGTCCTCCAAGTAATAAGACTAGGGTATGTGATACAACTTTCTCGCATACCAACAAAGAATATTCTAGTCCTATTTCCTGTGCCGAAAAACACGTTACCCTGACACAAGTCCAAACAGTACCGGCAGACTTACTGCACAACAAGACCATAGACAGGGTAACACATTACAAAACAGGGAAAAGGAGGATCCTCCAGATTTGACAAGGTACCCAAAAAGGGACCAGAAGGCTACGCCCAGTTCTGGACCTTAACAATTCTGGACAATTCAAACCCTAGAAATGGAAACAATCAGGCCCACCCTCACGGCTATAAGCTCAGGAGATTACCTAACTTCACTACATTTGTAGGACACATACATCACACTACTAATTCCATCAATTCCACATACTGGGAAAACTATACCAATACAAGTGTTACCATTCAACCTACCATCAACCCCAAGCATGTTCATGATGGTAAAAGAGTTAAGGGCATACAAGTAATACCCTATTGAACGACCAGCTGATCAAGACCAGAACAGTACAGCAGTCCTTTCGAGAACAAATTCAGTAGTACACTGCCTACAAAATCACAGTTGTGTAATAACCTATCAGAAAGCTACCCATCATCCCCAGCCAGTCTATAGATAGTCTAGGCTCACTGATCGACACAAATCCGGGTCTCAGCAACCCATTAAATGCCCAAGTCCACTCAATTATTGCACAGACTACACAATTACAGAAACACAGAAATCTAGAACTTCAAGCAGTTTCACAAGTACTGTGAGTAATGTCATCATTGATAGACATAGTCCCATGGGCCAAGTACAACATGAGACCTCTCGTACCATTCTTGAGCAAACAGGGCCCCGTGCATGACATAGGCTTGGCAAAGACATTAACACTTTCCCCTTCCTGATGGCACTAGCATCTGCCAGACGTGGAGGAGAACTACAGGCACACTCATACAGACCAGTGCAGACTGTGTAGCCTAGTGGTTAAAGCACTAAGCTGTAAACTGAAAACTATTGAAATATCTGTAGAACCCCCTCAGTGGAAAATACAAAACAACCCTCAGCTTAAAATACGGGGTATGAAAAGGATACTTAGCACATTCCCATCAAGGAAAGAGGAAATATACAAACAGACTGTTTGTAATGCTACATGGAAAAGGAAAACCAGCTTCAAAATCTTTTATTGCCATGTACCTTAAAACAGCAATCACGAAACCATACAGAGTGAATAACTCGACTGCACCAAGAGATCTGAAGGCTCACTCTACCAGAGCAGTTGCAACTTCCTGGGCAGAGAAAAATGGGAATACTGCAGAGGAAATCTTTAGCAGCATGTAAGGACTAGGTACAAGACAACACGTCTGACCCACCCTAGCAGAGGATTACTGCTTTTTAATGACCCATGATGTCATGACTGTGGAGTGCCTCAGAGATTATCCCCCACAATGGTAGTTTACTCACCTGGTAAAGATGATTGTGGGGGAAAATATATCTGAGGCACTCCACATCCCGCCCAACAGATGTGTGAAAGACTCAACAAGTTTTCATACATTGTATGACTGTATGATACTCACTATTACAAATTAACAGGTTTGGACATCACCGATGTCTATATGGATAGTGTAATAACAAAATAAAGTTACACAACAATTTTCTACCGCTAAGTGGTCACTACCTATCTACACTCATTAACAGCAAAAGGCATTAACAGATTATTGTTACAGATACAGCTTTAGAATACATTGAACTGACCTTAGGAGAGCAGACCCCCTCTCAGGTGGGGGATTGACTTTCTTCAAGTCACATGTGCATCAAGCAACCTATGAGGTGTACACAACCCATGATGTCATGAATGGGGAGTGTCTCAGAGATGTATTCCCCCACAATCACCTTTACCTGGTGAGTAAACTACCATTCCTCTTTCAAAATTTTGGAATTCTGCTACTGACAGAATTCTGTGGAATTAGGTGGAATTTTCTGAAATGCTGTGGAATTCCATTCTGTTGGAATCAGCACTATTTCATATCCCCTACCAATTAATGTTGTGTGGACTTATCTGTTTTTTCAATGGAATTTGGGAACATTCTGCCCATTTCCATGGAATTTTGTTGATAGAGAAATTTGGAATTTCAAAAGCAAAATGTTTTTGCGGAGTAGTAATTTGCAGTTTATAAAAACAGTGGATTCCTTTTTCACAGTTCACAGAAAGATAAATCCCATGGATTATGTGGTGCAAAAAAAGTTATTTCACAGTTTGCATAGAAATGCTTTTCAGAATTCCATGGCATTAAAACACTTCCAGGAAGTATTCCACAAGTGGAATTGCCATTCTCCATGAATTCTGCCAGCAGAACTCTGCATTTTCTTTTTTCCCCATATTCTATCTATTTCCTTGGGACCATGGAAAGAGAGGCTACCTTCTGCCGGCTTCCACCACTGCCTTCCACTGTCCTTTGCCTCCCCAGATGTATCAGTAGTGAGGGCACCCCCATGGTTTGCCCCACATGGTGGGGTCAGATGAGGGAGACCCAGACCCCCATCCCGATGCACATAATCCAGTTTCCTCACCTTGGGCTTTCCTGGTGATGCAGTAGGTGGAAGTGTGGCTGGTGAACATCATGCACCCTTGCCATGAATGTCTTTTTTCCTCCAGTTATCTTCCCTTAGTTCTCCATAGCCACAGCAGCTCGGTTGCACACATGTGTGGAGGTGTGCGCATACATTGGATCCAGCAATCCCCACTCCACCCACCCTGGCCTAACACCTGGTCCCCTGTCTGTGTGACACTGCCACTAAGCCTCCACTCGGTGGCAAACAAGCACTGGGAAGACCAACCTTCCCTACCCGGGAGAGGAGAGTTGCCTGCTGGCTGCTTGATCCTTCTCCTGGCCCTTCCCCATAGCCAACCACCATAATCAATCAATCAATCTTTATTTTACTGGCAAAACACCATTGAGAAGAATTCATTTACAAGGTGGACCCAGGCAAAGGAGGACATAAGTCAGCAGTGAATAACAGCGCAGGGTAGAAACATGCAATAAATACAGAACACAATGTTATAAATATATATAATACAGCTAGGCAAAACAATAAAAATCCTAATACATTAAGAGGTGGGAGCAGGTCAGCATAGGCATACGGGTGTTAGATAGATGATGTAAAATGTAGGATAGAGGAGAAGGAATAGCAGTAGATCCTACTGGATGAGAGATGAGGAATAGTGCAAACATACAAGACTCGGGCAATAAGGTGGTTAAGGGAAGCAGTTGCAAGTATCTTTAATAGAACATGCAAGCAGAGTTTTAAAAGTAACCATTTTGACAAAGTTTAATAGTTTCAGGGTGTTTTGGAGATTATTCCAAAGTACAGGAAGGGCATGACTTTCAGAAGATTTGCCAAAGCGCTTTCTGACTCTAGGGGTAATAAGAGAGATATAGGAGAGGCTTCTCAGGGAGTAAGTTCCAGGGGTACTAGTTAGCGACAATTTGGAGATATGTTGGGGGAGCTGGTTGGTAAGTGCTCTATAGGTGCACATGACTGTGTTTTTTAGTCTTCTAGATTTAAATGACTTTCAACCTAGCTGGGAATAGAGGAAGCAATGATGAGTAAAGTACGGTGCTCCGGTAATGAAGCTTAGTGCTCTATGATGCAAGGTGTTGAGCTTGGTTAATGCAGTGCTGAGTCCATGACTATAAAAAAAGTCGCCATAGTTCAGAAGAGGGAGGAAAGTAGTTTGCACCAGACTGTTTTGGCATCCTGTGTTAGTAAGTGTTTAATTCAAAAAAAGAGACCTAGTCTTTGTTTTAACTTTTTTGCCATTTCCTCAATATGATCTAAGAAGGAAAGTTTTAACTTTTTTGCCAGTTCATCAATATGATCCGAGAAGGAAAGTCTGTGGTCAATCCAGAAGCCCAGGTATTTAAATCAGTCCACTAGCTACAGTGGCAAAAACCAGGAGGGTTATGATTTGTGGTGTGGTACCTAAGGGGCAATGGTTTATTGAGTTGATGTGCAGAGAAAAGAGCATTGCTTTGGTTTTTTTTAGCATTTAACTGAAGTTTTAGGTGCAGGAGGTTTTGCTGCAACAGGTTAAATTCATGTTGCAGATCCTTACAGACAAGTTCAAGGGTGGGCCTAGCAGTGTAGAGGAGAGTATCACTAGCAAAAAGGTGGACGTTTGATGAGTTGATACCAGAGGTGATATTATTAATATAGATTGCAAATAGTAGTGAACCAAAGATAGACCCCTGTGGCACACCTCTCTGAAGTGTTTTTAGAGGGGAGAGGTCCCCTTCTGCCTTGACTTGCTACTGCTGGTCAATGAGGTAACAAGTGAACCATCACAATGCACTGGAATCAAGACCAAAATTACGTAGTGTGCGCAGTAGCAGGTCATGATCCACCGTGTCAGACGCTTTGCTCAGGGCAAGAAATAAAGCACACATGTATTTTTTAGAGTCGTGTGCCAATTGCCAGTCGTTGATCACCTTGGCTAAGGCAGTTACCGTGCTGTGATGCAGTCTAAAACTGGACTGTACAGGCTTAAGCAAGTCAAATGAATCTATGTGGTTTCTTAGTTGTGAGTTATTTTTTCTAGTAATTTAGAGAGGATAGGAAGAAGAGATATGGGTTTGTAGTTATTGAGGTTACTTGGGTCACCTGACTTAAACAGCAGGATTACATGTGCTATTTTCCACACCGATGAGAGAGCACCTTGAGCAAGTGACATATTGAAGAGATGAGTGATGGGCATAGTCAGAATGTGATACCCTAGTTTTAAGAAGAATGGATCAAGCTGATCAGCACTGCACTTTTTCTTGTATCAAGACCCAATAGAAGATCTTCCACTTGCTTAAAAGTAATAGGGCAGGGGGGTGTGGTCTAGCTACCGAGAAAGATGGCAGCATAACTCTATAGCTCTTCTTGGACCTTAGCCCTTCCGTGCTTGGACATCGCGATCCTGTGGTGTCCCCCCTTGAAAACGGTGACTTTATGCAGGGGTAATATCCCCCCCTTGCTGGGCAGCACGTCTATTACAGCAGATCGTGATCTAGCAGCAATGTATCAATGGTGCTGTGACCTGGTACCACACTAAGGCACCCAGGCCTAGGCCACGCAAGCCGTATATCTTGGCATGCCTCTTTCCTATGTGGGAGCCTAAGCTTGATCTTCGGACAACATTCTCATTTTCCTAGGGATCGGCTATAAGATTGGGAGCCCTCTGCTAGCTTTCCAGATAATATACCAAACTTTAACATGCAATTTCCATTGTCGGAGCAACACAGGCTACAGATGGAGACACCAGTGGCAGTTGTCCCAATTTCAAGCAGACTTGATGACCCTGGAGATCGTTTCAAATCCACCCCTGGGTCAGCCCTTGACAGTGAGCTTCCTCAGCAAATAATTGGCCTTAAATACCAAATAAACATGATACTACATCAGAAAGCTGAGTGGTACCTCTTGAGATCGAAACAAACTTTCTGGGCTGGGGGAGAAAGGGCGGGGAAGGTTTTAGCCTTCCACATGTGTAAACAACAAGCCACTACAAGAATACACACCCTTCGAAACACATCGGGTACCACGCTATCTAGTCCTAATCAGATAAACACCACAATTCAGCATTTCTACCAAACCCTTTATCAGTCTCGTTCTGCCCATAATGCCCATGACCTATGTGAACTCTTTACCAAATTTTGTCAACAAACACTGTTGCCAACCCTTACCCCTGAGCAGGTGGCACAGTTAGATGCCCCTGTAACGTGTGAGGAGCTTCAAATGGCACTCTCACAGATGGCACAAGGGAAGGCCCCTGGTCTAGACAGAATGTCCATGGAGCTATATCAGGCTCTTGGTCAGGATATTGTGCAACCATTGCAGCGAGCACTACAGTATGCTCACACCCTAGGATCTTTTCCACAGACTATGAAAGAGGCGATAATTACCTTGCTTCCTTAAAAATCAGCAGACCCCTTAGATTGCGTCAACTTTTGGCCGATATCTCTTATATCAGTAGATACAAAAATGTTAGCTAAGGCACTGGCATCCAGGCTATCCTCTATTTTACCTTCGATAATACATCCTTCACAAATGGGTTTCATGCGGGGCAAATCGGGAATAGACAATACCAGGCTCCTCCTCAACCTTAAGTGGTTTGCCTCTAAACCCCTTCCCTGATGGCAGCTCTCGCAATAGCTTTTTCTAAAGTATTTGACTCCCTAGAATGGGACTATTTGTACGAGGTCCTCGATAGGTATGGTTTTGGTCCTTTTTTTTGTGCAGTGGATATGTACCCTCTATAGTGCTCCTATGGCGCATGTCCTTACCAATAGTGAGATCTCTCCCCCATTCTCCTTGGGTCGGGGTACTAGACAGGGTTATCCACTATCCCCCCCTACTATTCTTTATAGCACTAGACCCCCTGTTGAGGACCTTTATAGCCACTCCACAGATACAAGGAATTGCGGTGGCGAATAAACCTTACTTAGTGGCGGCCTACGCTGATGATCTGCAGTTAACTTTATCTAATCCCCAACAACCCTTACCATTTGTACTTTAAGTCATGAGAGCCTTTGGAAGATTATCAGGGTTAATCATGAATCAAAAAAAACACAACTTTAGCCCCTTTAAATAAGCATTGTACCCAATCGTGCTTACAAGGAACTAATTTGACATGGGCGAGCACTGCATTTAATTACCTGGGCATCTCGATACCAACAAATTGGGGTGCGCTGGAATCTGCTAACTTTTCCCCGCTGTTGGCACAGTTAGCAGTCGAAGTTACGAGATGGCGTAAGCTGCAACTATCCTTACCAGGTAAGATAGTGGCTATTCGAATGCTATTGCTCCCTCGGGTTTTGTACTTCTTCAATAACCTGCCCATCACTCTTTCCCCAAAACTATTCCATTCCCTAGAAAAGTTGAGGACTGACTTCCTATGGGATTTTAAACTGCCTCAATGGAATAAACATAAGCTAAGAGCACACTGGGCCGAAGGGGGGGCTTAATACTCCATGGCATCTCGGCTATCACCTCTCTTGTATTGCCGCTCAAGCAACTAAGTGGTTTGTGCCCCAATCAATGGATCCTCCATTATGGGTCCAATTGGAATCGGATTTGGTGGGCACATTACCCCTCTACACACTCCTTACCACACAAGCAAGTCTGCCTCAATCGCTCCCACCTACGGTGTTATGCATAGCACGGTCATGGAAGAAACTTATGATGCAGTCACATCTCCCTAAACAATCCTGGGACCCTCCCATGCAATATGCTCCTTTATGCTGGAATGACCTGATTCAAATTGATGGGACACCTATTTACTGGCCCTCTTGGTATAAAGCTAGAATTCGGCATATACAAGACCTGGCCCCCGCGGGCACACTCCCCTTGCTCTCATTTGCTCAACTACAAAGGCAATTTTCTCTTCCACATAGGGATTTCTGGAGGTACTTGCAAATCCGAAGTGTCATACAGCCTCTTCTGCTGAAATGCCGCTCCGCTACCCCCCAGGAGTGGGTAGCAGGCCTACACCATCTCCCTATGATCAGATGGTTATGGGCCACTTCTACAAATCCTGGACAGACTCACAACCCAATGCCACCACATCCTGTAAAAAGAAATGGGAGGTGTATTCTGGTACTCCTATCACTGATCAGCAGTGGAATTCTCATCTTAAATCTATACATAGCACCTACATTGATATGAAAAGCTGCTTTTTGCAGCTAAAAGTTTTGTTATTATGGCGTTGCACGCCAGTAATCCTCCATGCTCACAGCCTCCTGGGCCATAATAAATGCTGGCTCTGTTCTCAGGCAGAAGCACACATTCTCCATATTTTATGGTCTTGCCCTAATTTGACAACATTTTGGAAGATAGTGGCTTTGGATATTTCTATAGTACTTAATCACCCTATTGTCTTGACAGATGCAACATTAATCATGGGTGATACCACCTCTTTGGGCCAAATACCTAAACCTCTCAAAGAACGGGCTCTGGTTGCAATCTTAGAGGCTAAACACCTTCTTTTTATGCACACCAGTTATCCCTACACGTGCTGCCTGGCATGCAGCCCTGGCTAAACTTTCAATATACGAAAGATTATCCCACCTACACAAGGGGAATTTATACCCCTATCATCAAAAATGCTATTCCTATCTTTGTTCCCCCTTTTGTAAAATTCCACCACCACCCCTCAACCCTCCGAGGTAATGTTCTGGGTATAGATCCTACCATTAAATGTTCCTATCTAGATCAAATTGGATTGTGTTTATATAAATGATGTAAGCACTTATCTGCATTAAGTGTGTTACTTATTTCCATTTCTGGTTCTCTTACTTAGAATACAGGCTGTGTTTAAAGCACTAGATTATAGCTATAAAGGTAAAGTAATGTTTTAGAATTACTATATGGTATAGCATTTATAGTAGTCAGTTCCTGTTATTAATATATGTAACCTGGTAGTGCTACAGTGATGGGAAGATGACCTATTGTAAGTCTATCTGTCCCTGGAATGTACATATATATAAAAATCTCAATAAAACCTTATATGATAAAAAAAAAAGTAATAGGGCAGAACAAGAAAATTGCTTCTTGCAAAGGGGTGCTTCTGGACAGACAAACCAAGTCTGGGGTACTGATTTGGGAGCACAGTTTACTTGCAGGAGAGACATCGAAGGCTAACCCAGCTGTAGCAAAGTGATTGTTTAGAAGATCTAAAATAAACTGTTTATTAGTAGTGGCAGCACCACCAGATGAGGTTTTGGTGAGGAGAGAGTTAACTGGACTGTGCCTTTCAATAACCTTCAGAGTCCTCCAGAACTTGGCAGGGCAGTTAGCTGAGGAATCCGGTTCTAATTGGAAGCATTTGGCTTTCTTAGCCCTAATAAGCTTTGTGCATTGGTTCCTCACCATTCTGAATGCTGCCCAATCTGTTGGGTGTTTAGATTTGCGTGCTCTTTTCCAAAGGGCATCCCTGTTACGCAGGGCTGCTTTTAGACTGTTGATGAACCAAGGACTCAACTTTTTCCTAGTTCTAATTTTAACTAACGGGGCATGTTTATTTATAACATCTAAGACAATATTTTGGAACCGGTCGTAGGACTCAGACACAGTAGTAGCTAGATAGAAGTCTTGCCATCTGGAGTTTTTTAGGTCCAAGAGGAAGGCATAGCAGTCAAAATTACAATGGCTCCTTTTAAAGATATATCTAGTGCCCTCACACAAGCTATGGTACAATGGTCACTTATGTCATTGAAGAAAATGCTAGTGTGAGTTATAAAGTAGGGCTTGTTTACAAGAATTAGGTCCAGCAGAGTACTATGCACAGGATTTTTATGGTTTGGGCGGGTGGCCTCAGAGGTGAGCTGGGTAAGACCATAAACATCACAGAAGTCTTTTAGTGGTTTAGAGCTAGAGGAAAGCCAATTGAGGTTAAAGTCCCCCATGATGATCACCTCCAAGGACAGTGTATCCAGGGAGTTACGTAGATGACCCAACAATTCGAGCACCCTTCAGGGAGGTCTGTAACAGCCAATAATAACTAGCAAATGGGGAGAGGGGTGCAGCACCCCATACGTCGAATGGGAAGAACACCCCTCCCCCCTCAGCTAGTGGTCAAACAGGAATTCAGCGTGTTTGCCGTTCATTTGCATCACCAGGTAAGAAAAAAGGTTTGTCTCCCCATACGATGCACAGGGTAATGCCAAACTTCACCCAACAACTAACACACCAAAATCTGCCAATGGAAAATCATGTACACAAATGCTCACAGCCTGGGAAATAAGATCCCAGACCTGCAGGCAATAATGTCAGAGGCTAAACTGGACATAGTAGCAATTAGTGAGGCGTGGTTTACCAGTAACCACATAGGAGACTTCAGTACCTGGCTATGTATTGTTCAGAAGAGACCGAGGTGCAAAAAGGTGGGAGGAGTGGCCTGTATGTTAATGAAAATATCAAAGCTACAGAAATTCAGAATACACATAAGGAGCCAGAAGAACTGTGGGTCACCCTGGAAACAGGAAATGGACAGCCATAAGAACTGGGGTTGTCTACAGGCCCCAGACCAGAGGGAGGACATAGACACATTACTGTTAGAAGATATACAAAACATGACAGCTAAAGGGAGGTTCTGATAATGGGAGACTTCAACATGCCAGATACAGATTGGTCAATACAGGAACATCTGCCAGAACTAGACTCATAGTGGATTCCCTGCAGGGAGGGCCTCAGACAACTGGTACAGCAACCCACAAGAGACAGGGCTATCCTAGATCTAGTACTGACTAACAAAGAAGGGATCACAGATCTCCAGGTAGAAGGTCACCTGGGGCCAGTGACCATCACATGGTATGGTTCAATTTGGCTACTACATCTAAATCATCCCATTCCAAGGCAAAATATGGGACTTCAGAGGAGCTGACTTTGATAAGATGGCCAACAGAGTTAAGCTAGCCCTGGCAAAAGAAACACAGGTGAGGAGGTACAGGCAAAGTGGGCAAGCATTAGGATACAATACTTGAAGCAACATCCCATTGTGTTAGACAGAAAAGGAAGTGCAAAAAGAAGGAAACCACTTTGGTTCTCAAATACAGTAGCAGAAAAGGTCAGAGCCAAAGGCTGGCCTTCAGGAAATATAAAGGAACACAGCGGGATGAAGATAGGGAGGCATACCAAACTGCCCTAAGGGAAGCAGTGAAGGCAGGCAGGCAAAGTCCCAAACTGAGGAAACACTAGCACGAACAGTAAAAGAAGGTGACAAGACTTTCTATAGATACATTAGTGAAAGGAGAAAGTCCAGAGGTATTGCTAAGCTTAATGGAGAAAAGGAGCATGTGAGGAGGAGGACCCTGTAAAGGCATCTATCCCAAATAGATACTTTTGCTCAGTATTTACTGAAGAGAAGGTAGGGCAGGGCCCACAGCTCAGCATCATGGACACGGGGAGGAGGTGACTACTCCTTCACAAAGAAAGGGTCCTACAAGAGCTTGCTAAGCTCAGGGTGGATAAGGCAATGGGACCTGATGGCATACATCCCAGGGTACTTAAGGAGCTAAAGGAGGAACTAGCAGAGCCATTAGCAGAATTGTTTAGTGAGTCTCTGAGCACAGGAGAGGTCCCAGAAGACTGGAGAAGGGCTCATGTGATCCCGCTCCACAAGAGTGGTAGCAGGAGGAGGCGGGAACTACAGACCAGTCAGTCTTACCTCAGTAGTGGGCAAGATTATGGAGGCACTCCTTAAGGAAAGGATAATGCAACACCTGGAATCCATGGGGCACAGGATCCAAGACAGCATGGGTTTACAAAGGAAGGTCCTGTCAAACTAATCTCATAGATTTCTTTGACTGGGTAACCAGAGTGGTGGACCAAGGGGAGCAGTTGATGTCGCCTACCTTGACTTCAGCAAAGCTTTGACACTGTTCACATAGAAGATTGATAAATAAGCTAGGTAGGCTCGGGGTGGGTCAGAGATTGGTCAACTGGGTGGCAAACTGGTTGACGGGCAGAAAACAGAGAGTGGTGGTAAATGGTATACAGTCAGAAGAGATGCAAGTCACAAGTGGGGTACCTCAGGGATCAGTCCTGGGGCCAGTCCTCTTCAACATCTTCATTAGTGACCTCGCAGATGGACTAGAGGTAAAGGCTTGTCTGTTTGCAGATGACACCAAGATCTGCAACAGAGTAGATGATCCAGATGGGGTGGGCAGAATGAGAAGAATCTGGATAAACTAGCAAAATGGTCAGAAGAATGGCAACTGGATTTATTGCAAAGAAGTGCAAAATCATGCACATAGGAAGAGAAACCCTGAAGCCACTTATAGGCTGGGAGGGAGTTGCTAGCAGTCACAAAGAAAGAAAGAGACTTGGGCATCATCATCACTGATGACCTAAAATCATCCAAGCAGACCTCTAAAGCAGTGGAGGTAAGGCTAGGGGGTGTTAAGGGTGTATTAGTAGGGTATCAATAGTCGTAAGAGGGAGGTAATAATCCTCTGTACAAGACATTGGTTAGGGCTCCATCTGGTGCATCATGCAGTATTGAGGCCACACCTTTCACAAGGACATTGACCAAATTGAGGCAGTCCAGAGAAGGGCAACTAAATGGTGCAGGGACTGCATCAGAAGACATATGAGGACAGATTAACGGAGCTCAATATGTATACCCTTGAGCAAAGGAGGGAGAGAGGTGATATGATCGAGACATTTAAACACCTTAAGGGCATAAACAAGGTGAAAGAGTCTAACATGTTTAAATATAAGAAAATAGCAGACAAGAGGACACAGCATGAGATTAGAGGGAGGCCAATTAAGGGGAATGTGAGGAAATTCTTTTTCACAGAAAGGGTGGTAGATGATGGAATGGCTTACCACAAGAAGTGGTGGCTATGAATACAGTGCAGGGCTTCAAACAGGCATGGGATAGGCATAAGGGAGCAATACAAATGACTATGAATAGATAGGTCACTGACAGAGCAAAGGCCGATGGCACATTTATAAGGTAGAAAAAGAAATGGGCAGACTGGATGGGCCTTGCGGTCCTTATCTGCCGTCAACTTCTATGTTTCTATGTTTCTATGTAATGCATAGTGACACTGCCGGAGATAATAGGACTTTTATTGTGAGACTTTAAAATTCTTCAGGTATAGTAGTGGAGTCGATTAAGGAAGCTGTGAATATATCTCGAATGTAAATCGTGACCCCGGCCCCTCTGGAATTTCTGTCAGCTCTGAACACATTATAGGAAGGTACTTTAACTCTTGGTCAGGGGTGGAGGTTCTAAGCCAAGTTTCAGCAAGCACTAGTATGTCTGGTTTTGTATGGCAAAACCATGATTGTTTAGTGTCAAGTTTTTTAGCAAACTGCAGGCATTTATGTGTAGAAAGCACATTCCCTTTAACTGTGCTAACTTGGAGGGCACTGAAATAAGAGAAGAGGGGCCTGGATTTAGTTCCACATTACCAGAGCATAACAAAAAAAGAGAAGGAGTTTCTTAAAGGTACCCAACAGCAGCTTGAGGAGTCGAAGCCAACCTCCTTTGGAGATGGGGGAGGTATACGAGGATTGGCAGGCATTGTGAGGACTATGGGAACCCACAGAGGCATATAAGACTACCCAGGCCGAAAGGGTTACAGAAGCAGTGAAGGAGGATGAAGACAAAGGAGGAGAGATGTAAATTCTGTTTTTCTGGAGAGCAGTGCCATGGGAAAGAGTGTGCTGTGTAAGGAATTTCATGTTAGCCGGTGAATCTGGGTTTATGCTTAAGGTGTGTGACTCGATAAAGCTCAGGTTTATTGGAGATACTGGGTTATGGGGCACAGTGTGTGGATTGAGGGTACTAAGGAACATTCCTATTAAGCAGCCAACAGCTAGTGCGAGAGGCTGCAGTTTGATAGCCTACTTTAATGCTAAGCAACTAAACTGAAACGTGAGGAAGCACCTAGAAGTAAGAGTGTGGATCCTAGTCCCTCTAGTGGTCGATCTCTATAACCTGCTAATGGAAAACTGGGTAACAAAAAAAAGTGAGTGAGCACTACCTCACTAAAAGTCATGTGATAGATACCACGTGTTCCCAACAGACTATTAATAAAAATGCTCAGACAGGGTGGGCGGGGAAGATACTGTTTGGCTGCCGGAGTGGTGTTCCCCTGATGTGGTGTGCCCAAAAACAACAGTAAAAACAGCATAGCTTAAGACTAAAGGATAGTAGATTAAGGCAGTAAATGAAATTCGTTAAAATTCAAAAAATTCGAGCCAGAAAAGCAGGGAGCTATAGTCCAAGTAGTGGCTTAAGGGGTCAGCCAAGGGGGAGTGCAGTATCTGGAGACTGAGCCAATCAGGGGCCGAAGGTGGTGCCGGAGTGAAAGTGGAGTGTAAGCAGCTCAGGAGGCCATACCTTGAATTGTGGCTGGCAGTCCAGAGGTGAGGGGATGGCAGCTGGAGCAATGCCACATCCCAGGGAAGGAAAGATCTGCTTCAGCAGGAGTGCCCGGTCAGGGTCCACCTCCTGCTGAAAGAGAAAAGGCAAGGAGAGAGCAGGAGTTAAAAGGAGGCAATTGGTGGGTGGAGAGCAGACAGAGAAGGGAGACAGTGAAACAGCAGGAGCTGAAGAACAAGGGGCAAGTGTAAATTGGTGGCAGTGCCCCAAGATGTGAGGCTGGGGTGGGGGACAAAGGGAGAGAGAGAGAGAAAGGAGGAAACCAGTAAAAGGTTGATCAGAAAGGGAGGGAGAAAAATACAATCACTTAACACTTCTACAAAAGGCTATAATTAATCTAACATTTCTCTGTTAAGAACAGTTTAACAATTGGTAGGAAACAACAGTAAAACAGTGTAGTTTAAGACTAAAGGATAGTAGATTTAGACAGTAAATGAAATTCAGTTAAAATTCCAAATAGGTGGTGCCGGAGTGGAAACGGAGCCTAAGCAACTCAGCAGGCCATACCTTGAATTGCAGCTGGTGGTCCAGAGGTGAGGGGATGGCAGCTGCAGCAAGGCCATGTTCCAGGGAAGGAAAGATCTGCTATGGGCGGGAGCACCCGGTCAGGGACCACTTCCTTGATTTGCGGCTGCCGGTCTGGAGGTGAGGGGATGGCAGCTGGAGCAATGCCATGTCCCAGGGAAGGAAATATCTGCTTCGGGAGGGAGCGCCTGGTCAGGGGACGCCTCCTGCTTGAATTGCTGCTGGTGGTCTGGAGGTGAGGGGATGGTGACTGGAGCAATGCCACGTCCAAGGGAAGGAAAGATCCGCTTCTGGGGAAAGCTCCCGGTCAGGGGACATCTCCTGCTTGAATTGTGGTTGGTGGTCCGGAGGTGAGGGCATGGTGGCTGGAGCAATGCCACGTCCCAGGAAGGAAAGAGCCACTTCCGGTGGGAGCACCTGGTCAGGCTTCACCTCCTGCTTGAATTGCAGCTGGTGGTCTGGAGGTGAGGGGACGGTGGCTGGAACAATGCCACATCCCAGGGAAGGAAAGATCTGCTTCAGGCGGGAGCGCCCGGTCAGGAACCACCTCCTTGATTTGCGGCTGCCAGTCCGGAGGTGAGGTGATGGCAGCTGGAGCAATGCTATGCCCCATGGAAGGAAAGATCTACTTCAGGGGCCGCCTCCTGCTGAAAGAGAAAAAGCAAGGAGAGAGCAGAAGTTAAAAGGAGGCAATTGGTGGGTGGAGAACAGACAGAGAAGAGAGACAGTGAAACAGCAGGAGCTGAAGAACAAGGGGCAAGTGTAAATCGGTGGGAGTACCCCTAGATGTGAGGCTGGGGGGGGGAAGGGAGAGGGGGAGAGAGAGAGAGAGAGAGAGCGAGAGAGAGAGAAAAGAGGAGAGCAGCAAAAGGTTAATGAGAAAAAGTTTTATGTGGTCAACCTGTAGGAAGACAGGGTAAGGAAAGGAGCCATTCCTGAACTCAGGACGCCGACATTGGAGCGGTAAGGGGCTAAGCACCTCAGCCATCTGCGTCACTGGGCCAGCTTGAACTCTGCATTTTGAACAGCTTTGCCTCCGATCTGTCACTCAGCCATCTGGTCCACTTTTATTCAGTAGTTGATGTGGGAAGGAAAGTCAGTTTGGTGAAGAGAGATAGGAAGAGGCTTCCATCCAGACTACAGGGGCTGCAGTGAAGAATGAGCTCCAGTTAACAGCACCTAGTTGTTTTTTCTGACTGTTTTGCTTGGGGTGGGGGCACAGACTGATGCCAGGAAGAAGAGGAGCAGAAGGAATAATGGGTAGCAGAAGTAAAGAGACTCAGCTGCGGAGGTAACAGGGAGCAAGTCCATGAAACAAAAGCCACACAAATGGCAAACACTAGATCTTGCAAATAAAAAATATACTTAAATCATGCATGGTGGTGAAAGGCCTACTCGAGAGCACTGTGAAGTTTCCCAGTGCTTCGTAATATCACACCTCTTCAGGGAGCAGGTCCAAGAAGAATTTTGAGACACTAGTAGAAAACATTGAATAGGAACCCTAGGGAAATAAGATGTCAATGGAGGTACCGGAAGATGGGACTGCTTTGATCCCCTGCCTGATGTGGGTGAGAAGATGAACAGAAACATGTTTAATGAACAAGTCTGGAAAGCTGGAAACATCGGGGGCCAGTAAAAAAAGATTTGTAATAGCCCATTTCGGAAGGGATGAAGTCACAGATATGGATGATGGCAGAGAGCAGTGGAAGGAGCAGAGGAAGAATCTGCATTTATATAGTGCTTTTCATACACATTGTATCCCAAAGCACTTTACAAGCATGCCAGACTGATAATGAAGTGACTGAACAAGTAGTGACAGCCATTTGCACATCAAAACCCACACACAGCTTTGGACAATTGCATGAACAAGTTTTATGGGATGCAGAATATTGGCCAGGACAATGGAGAAAATCCTCTACTCTATGTGAAAAGTGCCTTAGGTTCTTTTACTTCCACCTGGACACCCACCAGGACAGCACCAAGATGGGTAGAAGGGACTTCGGTTTAACGTTTTATCCGAAGGACAGCACATCCCAACAGTTCAGCCCCCCCAATATTGCACTCGGGTGCCAGCATTTTAGGTATGAGCCCAAACCCAGTGTGGTACGAGAACCCACAACCTTCTGTCCCAGAGGCAGATGTGCTACCAACTGAGCCACGTTGACATTCGGATGTGTGCATAGAGTCAGGAATCAGCCAAATCAAGATAGAAAGACAGGGTAAGGAAAGGAGGGGATCGATGATTGTGCTACAATATATGTAAAGTTAACACTAATGCAATTTATTGCTGACAAGACTCTACTTTGAATATTCACTCATTTTAATGGCTCCTCCCTCTGAACATTTCAGTTGGGAGAGCTGTTCCCATGATGTGGAAGGCTGAGATGCTGGTGCCTTGCCTCCCCCCACACCTTTAACCTGGGTTCAGGAACGGACATGGGTTGCTCGGGGGCTGGCCAGGGGAGGGAGGATTGAGCATCTGTAGAACAGTTCTCTTGCCTCTGGGGGGGGCCGGGTTACTGTAACCCACTGCAATACTTCCATCTAAAGGAGTTCAGCTGGCAGTGCCAATCTGGGGACAACAAGAGAAACGAGCCGCATCCAGGTGTTCTCAGGACGTCTCAGCGGAGGTGGAGCTCGACCATCACACTGCTGCATGGTCAGGCCAAGGGGGACTCCAAACCACAAAGGAAAAAACCCTCTGGCTGCAAGATGAAGTCCAGGCTCTCTCAGACCCTGCACCATTGACCAGGCATGCTGCCACAGTCCAATAGCCATGACGTTGGTGTGAAGGCAAGTCCCAGAGAAACTGGGTGATGGGGCTGGTGGAACAGGGTGGATAGGGGCTTGCCAGGGCAATCGGGGACAAATGTATATAGAAAAAAACATTTAAATTGGGACTCAACCAAGTCTTCATTTGACGGGTCCTCCCTTTTTCCCGTCATACTCCCTTCCCATCCTTAGTCAGCATCTGCATATCAGACTGTTACTGGGAGGGGGACAGGCAAGATATTCCTTGGGGACTAATGCTACTCCTTGCTCAAGGATCTCCCTACCATGAACCGTGGATTGACAGCTTGTGCTGAGCCTTCTACTGGAAGGAAGAGCACCACCTCGTTCTTGAATCAGACCCCCACAAGCCTTTGTGGAGTAAGAGATCTGAAATTATTCTGGACCCCAAGGGGGATTTTCAAAGGTCCCTGTGACGCGATGCTGCCCATGCAACAAATTCACAATGCACTTGCCATGCCTGCGTTGCAACAGTTAGACCACATAAAATGTAATCTAACTCTGTGACATGACAGCTTGCACTCGAATGCTAATACATGCATCAGAATATTGACACGTGCATCATATTTTCACCACAAAGCAGGTAAAATGTTGTAAATGCATCAGAATGAATGAAAATAGCTTCTACACATTTTGGCACATTTCTGGATATGGGCACAGCCCAACACCAAGAACTGCCTATGCATCAAGATCTTTAAAAATCCCCTACAGGCCGGTATGGTGGTGCTGGAGGTTGAGGTGCTGGATGCTACACTTTGCACCATGCCAGTGACCCAGGTTCGGAAATGAGCCTGGACCACTGGGGGTTGGCAGGAGTTAAAGAAGATTGAGTGTCTGGAGGACTGCTCTCCTCTCTTGGAGGAGGGAGTATCTGCCATCCCACTCGCTGATTGCTCTCTAGCGGTGGCTGGAGGGGGAAATGGGTTGGGAGGCATGTAGCCGGCACATCTGACATCGGAGGGGAGGGAGGTTGGAGAGGAAAGTACAAATGCAGCTGGCAGGCTCTGTGAAGGTGTCTGGTTGCACCCATGCCATTCACCTGGAATCTGGACACTGGCTTTCTGGGTGAGGGGGAGAAAGTCAATGCTCCTCTCCCTGGGCCCTGTCACGCGGGGGGGCGGGGCAACCCATGGGACCTTTCCCGGGGAGGTTCAGTGCGGGAATGCTGGGGTCGAAGAGATGAGCTCCACTGAAAGAGGAGCCATAGTCACCTGCCAGCATCCCCAAAAAGTACACGTGAAAAAAAAACCCTACAGGCCAGTCCGGTGGTGCAGAGGGCTGAAACGCCTTGTGTCTTACCTCTTCCTATGCTGACGATCTGGGTTTGAGAACAGATTCAGGTCACCAAGGGGTCAGCTGGGATGGGAAATAATCGAGCATCAAGGGCACTGTTCTCTTCTCCTGGGAGGGGTGCATGTTGGCCCAGCCTAGGTCCCCCCCCCCAGGTGCAGGCCTGTGGGTAGAAAAAAAAAACAGATAAATATCTGTACCACTCGGTGCATACAAAATCTATATTTGAACAATTTAAAACATACCACCATAGATGGATACATTGGGTGATCACAAACACTCCAGCTTGACTGGTTTCACACATGGTATATCCTCAGGAGGCTTCCTGATGATACACTACATGTGAAACCAGTCGGAGATGGAGTGTATGTGACGACCTGGTATGTCCATCTGTGGTGTTATGTTTTAAATTGTTAAAATAAACTTTTGTGTGCACTGAGTAGTGCAGATACTTGCCTGTTTTTTCCTCTGGATTTGTTATGTGGCACACTCACTAGCAGTTGAGCTGTTTTGCTGCTTGCTATGTCTGTGGGTAGAGCAGTTTTAGGGTAGCACAGGAGGGAAATACGGGGACACGCTGGACAGGTGCGCCTCCATGCCTGAGTACAGCACTACACAGTGGGGAGGAGAAAAATATGAAAATGGTGTCAGATAGCCGGCCTACCAGTGCAGTGGTAGTGCTACTGCTTGCGATGCCGTTGACCCAAGTTTGGGGAGAAGGAGGGCCAGCCAGGGGTAGAAGGCTCGAGCGTCCGAGGACCGCTTGCCTTTTCCGGGGAGGGAGGGTGAACATGGCTCTGCGCTTGACTGGCCTCTGGCAGAGGCCAGAGACACAGCAAGCACCGCAGTCACTCTGAGGGGTACGAGTATGATGGACATGGGTGTTACTGCCTTGATGTCTGGGCGCATGCCATGCCCCCACAAAAACAGTGGGAAAAACAGCTCCCAAAGCACTGGGAAGATGGAGTGCCCAGTGCAGATCCCACAACTCTCTCCTGCCTGTCCTGCTGAGGTCACCCAATGAAACTAGAAGCTCAGGGTGTACGGGCCACACCTCATCCTCATCTTGGAGGTAGAACCAAGGCTCCATGAGGAACCACCCACAGGCTCCAGGTAGGTGGAGAGAATAAGGGGCAGACACCATAGGCAACTCCCGATGGTGTGGGGCTCGGGAAGCAGGGGGAGTATAAAATGCAAGTTAAAAAAAAAAAAAGGGTGTCAGATGGGCTCAATGAAGCCCAGCGTGGCCGCTCCGTACCCACACTACCGCCCAGTCACCAAGCTGGTCTGCCTCAGATATGTTGAAGCACGGGGAAGAACAGCCCTCCCTTCTCAGCCCTCCCACAAGGGGGAAGCTTGTGGGGAAACCATATGACCAGATAGGTGGCTGGGGTGGAAAGGAAGCTGGTGTGTGTTGTGGGGGGCTCTGGGGACTTGTCTGAAGGGCCCCCCCCCGGACGTGGGGAAGAAATAATGTATATGGAAGAAAAACATCCCCTACAGGTCTCCTTGGCTGCTACAAAGTGCACTGTGTCCCACAGACCAACATAGCAACTTAAAGTTTTCTAAAATTAACCGTAATATTATTACACATTCGACAAGTCAACCAGTCTCTTCAATCATGACCCCTTTCCCTTAAGCTTCAAAGTTTGCACTACCAGACAGGTGTTGTTTCAGTTTTCATTAATCCTCACATGGAGACATAATGACACACACTGGACCCCAGCCTCGAAACAGTGACCTTATTCAAATAAATAAGTGGTGATTGCCACCTTAATTGTTTTTTCCAGCATTGGCAGCAGCTTTAGTTCCTTTGTTTTTTTTTGTTTTGTTTGTTTTTGTAAGAGGACCAAATGCCCATTACTTCCCTGGGCATCCCTGCTGTGTGCTGAGCAGTGTTCTCTGGCTTGCTAGTAGACTTGCAGCTGCCTTCCTAGCCAGTGCCACTGTGCCAGTGCTGCTCTGTCACTGACTGGTGGAAGGTGTGGAAATGTTGGTGACCCCCTCCATCCCTCCTTAGGAAAATACCTACTGGTCAGCTGTTCTGCGCACTAATATTACAAAATAGTATAAGTCTAATTCATTATTCATGAACCTAGCGAGGCTCCAGGTTGGCTACTGGACATTAACAATTTTAGAAATGAATGATCTAGCTACCAGCTGACAATGTGCGGTACACACAGCTTGCCCCACGCAGCTGAAACCTAAATGTAAGTAAAATAAACTGGCAAAAATGAAAGTTACTATTGCAATTAGACTTATAATCACAATAAGAACCTTGAAGCTGGTCACTTCCTTGATTTAAGAAATGGTTGGAGAGAGGTGACCCTTGGCTGTGCCTTGAACTACCCATCCCCCAACCAGTTGTTAACCCCTAAGAAATGACCAGTTTCTCAGTCAGCATTGCTTAAGTAAAGGAAATTCTAGATGAAAAAAAGTTTGAGGGTCCATCGTGTTCAACTCCTGCCATCCAGGCACCCCACAGCATTCAGTACTATATATGTTAATATGTCCCCCGGAGTCACTCATTGCTGTATAAGCGTGGTTTCATGCACGTTTGGCTGGAGCAAGAACAATGGAGCAAAGCTGAGCTGTTCTGACTCAAGCTGAAGGCAAGTGAAACCACTCTGATGCAGCAAAGAGTGGTGCTGGGGACGTGTTAGTATATTATTGATCGAGCACAATCGATAATATATATATATAAAAAAAAACTATTCCTGGAACATGCCTGTTTCCAGGGCATCTGCACATGAGATGCTCTTCACAGAATAAGAGTGTCTCACGCACAGGGGAAAGGAGCACTCCAATTGGTGGGAAGTGCTCCCTTGATCTGTAATATGTAAAATAAACTTCAGAATCTTATGGGACTCGGCCTTTCCCCTTTTAAGTTAAATGCTGTACATAGTAATGGTATTGTCTATGAGGAACTGCTACAACCTGAGTATAAAAGTTCCAACACTTCCCCACTTGCAGTTTCCTTTGGGAGCTGATTTCATAGGTTTACCACTGTCTGGGTGAAACAATAGTACTTCCTGACATTACTCCTTACTCTAGTTACCCTTAAGCATAGGGTATGCATTCTAATTCTATCACCCTGAAAAAAAGTTTTCTCTGATCCACCTGATCCAACCTCTGCACTATTTTAAAGACTTGATATTCTATCTCCTGTAAGCCTTTTATTTTTTTCCAGGGAAACCATACAAATCATTTCTAAATGCTCTCCTTTTCTGTAATCATTGTAGTTGTTCTGTGCTGCACCCCCTACGTTCTTGTAATATCCTTGTTAAAATGTGGAGGTCAGAATTACAAGCAATTTACTAACTGCAGTCTTACAGTAAACTATAAAGGGACAAAATCCCATCACTTTCACAGCTCGTTACACCTCTATTATCTATTTATGTATTTATTTTTATTTAGAATGATGCCTAGAACAGGCATGCTGAGCTGAGGCTTCTTTGCAGGTGTGACCCCAAGAGGGGGTTAACAATGGGAAAGGAAGTACTGCACTATAATAATATTGTTAAATCAACAGCCACAAACATGCTATTGCATGAGAGAGGATGTGTGGTTTGAAGTACTAAGAGGGAATAAACAGAAGAGAGAGGAATGAGGAACCAAGGATTAGACCCACCAATAAGCTGCAGATTGCTGTATAAATAACCCTCATTAAACCAGGTCTGTAACATCCACAGGGGATTCACGGTTGCGCAATCAAAGCAAGAGTCAGACTAAGGTAGAGTTTCGAGGCAGGAGCAGATGGGGAGTAGGGAACTCTGAGGTACTCATTGAGAAAAGGGTAGGAGGAGGAGTTGGGGATGGCATAAGGGAGTTTCAGAAGTAGGTCAGACATGCCAAACTGGCCAACAGAGGTGTTACAGCAAGGAAAGATGAAGGAGCATCAGTCCAAGGAGCGTTCTGTGTAGGAACAGGCAACATAAGGTGAGAGTAACCTAGAAAGGTAAGAGAGGAGAGAGACAAACCCTGCTTTGAAAGGACGGTGGTTCAGTGAGAGAGATAATGGAATTCTAGAGGGGGAATAGAAAGGGTCTGTTACAGGGAATAGTAGTGAATGCATGGGAAAGAGTCAGCGGAAAAGCAGCAGAAGGAATGGAGGAGAAGGATCAGCCCATCCAAGGTAGCTATAGAGGTGGCAATGTAGACCATAGGATAGTGTATGGGAGCCCATGTACAACCATGCTATTCACATACTGAGTAGTTTCCATGATGACGAGGCCCATGGGGGCGAAGCTGAGAGGTCACTTTTGTCATGGATACCATGAGGTATGAGAATATTGTAGCTGTGTAGCTGGGCTGCCATACACTGTTCTTTGTAGTGTATGATGCCCAAAAAAGAAAAATCGCTTACTTTTTTCTTGTTCAGTTGCAGTGTCTTCCGCCAAGGACCCGCACTTCCAGTATGTCTGCTGACCAGCCAGTTTGCACGCACCAGGAGTCAACCGCCCCATTGTCCTGTCAACAGCACAGTTGCACTGTGCTGTGCCTACTAATGCAGAACAAAAGTAATTCTGCATTAGTAGGTATGTCACCAGTGTAGCAGAATGACTTTTTTCATACACAATCACGTTCTGCTATACACTGTATCTCCATAATTAAATGTTGGTAAATCAACTTTAGGAGGGTCTCTCAGTGGACTGGGAGGGGCAGGCTGGATGATTATTAGAGGTGGCGGTGGGTGACGGTCTAGGCACAAGTGATCACAGGACTGTAAGGGTCAGGTTAAGGATGGGGAGAGGGTCACATCAGACCAGAACGAGGGTTATGGACTTCAGGAGGATGGACTTTAACAGATTGAGGAGAATATTTAGGGAAGAATGGTAGGAAAGGAGAATATATGGGATGTGGAGGAGTTATGGGAAACTATCAAAGGGGGGGGGTTACTGAAAGCCTCTGAAATTTGCATTACGAAGGTGAGGAAGAATAAAAAAGGAGGAAACCACTCTGGTTTACAAGGGAAGTGGCAGGGGCGGTCAGGGAAAGAAAGAGGGCATTTAGAAAATATAAGATGACACAAAGGGAGGAGGACAGGGAGGCTTATAGGGAGAAGCGGAGAATAGCAGGGTAGAAGATAAGGAGGGCTAAAGTTGACACTGAGGAGAAAATAGATAGGCAGGCCAAAAGGGGAAATAAAACTTTTTTAGGCATGTGGGGGAAAAGAAGGAAGGCAAGGCAGGGGATAGTACGGTTGAGGAGGGAGGGAGAAGTACAATTGGAGGGGACTTTGAGAAAGCAGAGGTGCTAAACAGCTACTTTTGCTTGGTCTTTACAGAGGAGGGGGTGGGTAGGGGACCCGAGCTGAGGGGGAGGGGGAGGAAAGACAAAAAAGGTGGATCCTAGCCTGTTCAGCATAGACAGGGTTAGGGAGGAATTAAGCAGATTAAAGGTGGACAAAGCAGTGGGGCTGGACGGCTTGCACCTGAGGGCACTCCGGGAACTGAGGGAAGAGCTAGCTGCCCTACTGACAAGACTGTTTAACTTGTCCCTGGAGACAGAGTGGGTGCCAAGGGACTGGAGGAGGGTGGATGTGGTGCCACTGCACAAGAGGGGCAGTAAGGAGGTGGCAGAGAAGTATTACCCGTCATCCTGACTTCAATGGTGGGTAAAGTGATGGTGGCACTAGTAAAGGAAAGGGCGGTGAACTACCTGGTGGATAGGTGCCTGCAGGACGATAGGCAGCATGACTTCATGAATGGGAGGTCATGCCAGACGAACCAGACAGAGTTCTTGAATTGGGAGATGCAGGTGTTTGACCAGGGAGGGGCGATGGACATTGCCTATCTGGAATTCAGTAAGGCTTTCAACACTGTCCCTCACAGAAGACTAGTAAACAAGCTGGAAAGCTTAGGGGTGAGACAGAAAATGACTAAGTGGGTAGAAAACCGGTTGACAGACAGAAGCCAAAGTGTGGTGGTAAATGGGGTGCACTCCAGGGTGAGGGGGTGATGAGTGGGGGTGCCCCAGGGGTCAGTACTAGGACCCCTCCTTTTTAATATCTACATCAGTGATATAGGGGATGGGCTGGAGGGAAGGGTGTGTCTATTTGCAGATGATACGAAAATCTGCAATAGAGTGGACATCCTGGGGGAGGGGTGGAGGCCATGAGGCAGGACCTGAAGATTCTGGAGGGTGGTTGGAAACTTGGCAACTGAAATTCAATGCCAAAAAGTGTGCTGTGATGCACTTGGGGTGTAAAAACCTGCGAGGAATTTATGCTGTCTGGGAGGAGGAAATCAAAAAAACAGAGCAGGAGAGGGATCTGGGGATTATAATATCAAGCAACCTTAAGGTAGGTAGCCAATGCAGCGAAGCCGTGAGAAAGGCAAATGGAACGTTGGCATGCATTGGGAGGGGTATAACTAGCAGAAGGAAGGAGGGAGGTATTGATGCCTCTTTACAAAGCCATTGTGAGGCTGCACCTGGAGTACAGGGTCCAGTTCTGGAGACCACACCTATGCAAGGACATAGATGGGACAGCGAGAGCTCAGAGAAGGGCAACCTAGATTGTGCGCGGTGTGCAGTGGAAGCCATACGAGCAGAGGTGCCGGGAACTGGATCTGTACCCAACGGAGACTAGAAGGGAGAGGGGGGACATGATTGAAACTTTTAAGTATGTGAAGGGGATCAATAAGGTGAAGGGGGAACTTATCTAAAAGGAAGGGGGGCTAAAAGCAAAGCCTAAGATTGGAGGGCGGAAGATATAGAGGCAATGTGGGGGGACATGATAGAAACTTTAAGTACCTCAGTGGAATCAACAAAGTCCAAGAGGGTAGCATCTTTCAGAAAAAGAGATGTGTAAGAACAAGGGGGCACACTTTGAAGATGGGGGGGGGATGGCTCAGGGGCAATGTGAGGAACTACTTTTTCATAGAGAGGGTGAAGGATGCATGGAACAACCTTCCTAAGGAGGTTGTGGGGTCTAAAACTGTGGGAGAATTCAAGAATGCATGGGACAGACATAAGACAATTCTTGTGGGGGGTAGGAAGAAATAGGCTGTTGGTTAACTAGGATCTGCAGCTTATCCTGAAGGTAGGGAAATGAGCAGACTTGGTGTGCCAAGCGGTCTTTATCTGTCATCAAAGTCTTTGTTTCTGTGTTCTATGTTTCTATGTTGCTATCTTACTATGTTTCAATGTTAGGGGGCGATTTTTCATGGAGAGGGTGGTGGAAGCCTGGAACAAACTACCAGAGGAGGTGGTGGGGGCTGAAACAGTGGAGGGATTCAAGAGGGCATGGAACAGTCATATGGAGTTGGTAAGTGGGGGTAAGGGGAAGGCCCATGGAAAAGGAGATGAGTGGGGGGGGCAGACTCGATGGGCCATTGGGTTTCTTTTCTGCCATCGGATTTCTGTGATTCTATTATTCTGTGATTCCTGGAAAAAGGTTGTTGAGCTTCTGGTGGAGTGTCCTCAGATTTATTTACCTTACTTCAGACTCCCCCCCCCCCCCAACTCTAGATCATCAATGCAAAATGTTGAACATAATGGATCCCAGGACCTAACCTTGGGCAACTTTTCCAGTTACTTTTTTCCAGTCTGATGTTGTACCATCCACCACTATTCGCTGAGCCCTATTTCGTAAAGCGAACATAAAACTCTTGTTTTTTTTAATTTTTAATATAATTGGAAATAAGAGAATGCATACAGTCTATTTAATCTCCTCAGCGTACAGTTTCATGTCTTTATTATGAAACAGTCCCTTATTAGTGCTGCCTTTTCCTCACCCAGTATTTATATTTTAATTACTTGTAATTTCCAGATACCAGTGACATCAGTGGACTGAAAGATTGTTAGGAAAGAGTCAGTGTAGGCTTCTGCTCATCTGACATCACTGAATTCCAGAACTCATAAGTAATTAGAAATGAATACTGTGCGGGGGCGGAGGCAGCGATATTAAGGAACACTCCTTAAAAAAAACAAAAAAACACTATTCCAAAACAAACACATAATTCAGTGGAATTGGGTACCAAAGAGCTATTGTTACCCCATTGATAACTTGGGAAAGCATGACATGTAGACACAATTGTACTTGTTTTTTAACTATCTTTAATAGATTTCTCCAGAGCCTGATTTTATACTGACTTTTGCACAAAAACAGGATCTTTATACCTTAGAGTTCATTTGCCCCTACAGCTTATTTCCCACTCAGAGTCATAGTCCAGAGTTGTGATGTCACGGGCTGTTGTCATGGGTATAACTGCCATTTCACAAACAGAATATTATCACTGCTAGGGAAAGATGAAATACAGCCATTTGAGCCAAGACTCGTTTACAAATGAGTCATAAAGCCCATGAGTTTGTAAATGTAATAAGGGACATTCCTACTGTAGTTTTATAGCAATTAAGCTGTCAGTGATACTTATTGTGTTGCACATATTGTCTGACCATCCCTGGAATATACTATTCAGATGTTGCCAGTGTCCTAATACCTCAGCAATACATAATAAGGTAAAATATTGATTTAAGCAAAAGGTATAACACGGTGTGCATTATTGCAGGATAATAGCAAGCCTCGGGAAGTGAGGCATGAATTAAGACCAAGTCCCTTACACACCCAAGAAGTGCTGTTAACCTTCAATTACCCACACCCTAAAGTGCCTTATTGTGATTACAAAATGGTACCCCTGAGTTTTATTTTAAAAACTGAGTTATTTGGCTCCAAGTATTAAGCATTTCTGACCTGTGCTGTTGTGATACAATAGAAACATAGAAACATAGAAATTGTCGGCAGATAAGGAACGTAGGCCCGTCCAGTCTGCCTGTAACCCAACACTGCTGCCTAATGTTCTCACATCTTACAATCACAGGTCTTGGTTTCTCTTAGCCATTTTCGTAATAGATTTTTTTGGCTGTCAGGGATGTGCCCTGTAGCAATGCAGTGTGGATGACTACACTCTTTCTGAGCTGTGGTGATGATGAGAGTACAGCGACTCACCAGCTTTGGGGGAGGGATGTGCCCTGTAGCAATGCTGTGTGGATGACAACACTCTTTCTTTTTTTTTGATATACATTTCCTGTGCCGTTTCTCCCCTAGCTGCCCAATTTGGACTGACTTCCCCAGCCCTGTCACCTGGCATCTCTAGGACTTACCTTCAGCCTACGCCTTCTGCCACAGTGCTGTGGCGGTGTCTGGTCACCGGGTGTGGAGGGTCAGTCATCACTCATAGCCTGGGGTGTTTTTCCTCCATTTTCTCCCATGTTCCCATCCCATTGCTGGGGCACACAAGCTAAATGTGCGTAGGTGGAGGTGCATGCATGCCTGCAGAAGTCCCATAGCACCATCCCTTCTCTGGAACCCGCTGGACCCACACTACCCTCAGGCCTCCACCTGGGGGCAGTCGTTTAGCAGGAGTGCCGATCCTCCCTCTCCGGGACAGGAGAGCAGTCCTCTAGATGCTCGATCCCCTCCCTTCCCAGCCGACCCCTGGCGGCCCACTCACATCTCAAACACAGGTCACCAGAGTGGCAGGAGGAAAGGTGCGGATGCCTCAGCCCTCCACACCAGTGGGCCGGATGACTACACTCTTTATGAGCTGTGGTGGTGACAGTACAGTGGCCTGCCAGATTTGGGGGAGGAATGTGTCCTGTAGCAATGCTGCATGGATGACTACACTGTTTCCAAGCTGTGGTGATGAGAGTACAGTGGAGTACAGGGGCTCACCAGCTTCAGGGAAGGGATGTGCCCTATAGTAACACTGCACAGCTGGCTACACTCTTTCTGAGCTGTGGTGGTGAGAGTACAGTGGCCCACCAGCTTCAGGGGAGGGATGTGCCCTGTAGCAATGCTGCACTTCTGGCTGCACCCTTTCTGAGCTGTGGTGGTGAGGGTACAGCAGCTCACCAGTTTTGGGGGAGGGATGTGCCCTGTAGCAAAGCTGTGCAGATGGCTAAACTCTTTCTGAGCTCTGGTGGTGAGGGTACAGCAGCCCATTAACTTTGGGGGAGGGTTGTGCTCTGTAGCAACGCTGCTCAGATGGCTACACTGTTTCCTAGCTGTGGTAATGGGAGTACAGTGGCTCTCCAGCTTCAGGGGAGGGATGTGCCCTGTAGCAATGCAACATGAATGAATATACTTTTTCTGAGTTGTGGTGGTGAGAGTACAGTGGCCTGCCAGCTTCGAGGGAGGGTTGTGCCCCATACCAACACTGCACGAGTGGCTACACTGTTCCGAGCTGTGGTGGTGCTGGGTAGCCTCCTAGTGGCTTAGGTAACTGGCTACTAGTACATCCACACCGAGGAGCACTACCTCTCTTTTGGACTCTATGGCGCCATCCGGGATCTTTCATCCAGAGCTTTGGCTTACTGAAGCACCAGCACATGCAGAAGAGTGGTACTCCAGTTAAACTAAAAAAATGCGTTGCCCTGCATTGCTGCCTACCGAGAAGACCCTGATTACCTGAAAAACTGCCTGTGCTCAGTGAAACAGCTCTCATACCCAGACCTGAACATGGTTGTGGTCATTGGTGGCAACAGCAAGGAGGACCTGTACATGCTGCAGATATTTAATGAGATCATGGGTTCAGAGCACAATGGAAGAATAACAACCATGCGATGGGGGAAGGGAAAACTGAACAGTCCCTGAAGGAGGGAGAAAGGTGTGTCCACCATGTCATCACTGACAACAGGTTCTCCTGCATCATGCGGAAGTGGGGTGGGAAACGAGAAGTGATGTACGCAGCTTTCAAGGCATTGGCAGACTCCATGGATTTATACAAGGCAGTGTCCATTATTTTTACAATTTATCTACCCAGGACAGCTCAGCTGATATGCATGTTGTATTTTTCAGTGTGGGGGTGGGGGGATGCTTCTACAATGTAAGCACTGGGAGGTCAAGGGACTTGCTCAGGGTCAACACAATGAGCTTGTACTTGCATTTGAATTTCAATCTTCCTGCTGTAAACTACTGTTTCCTGCCTCAGTTGGGCTATCCTAGGTACATTAATTGAAACATAAAAAAACCTCGGTATTGAAAGGCCTTGTAACATATTTATTTTGGTTAAGGGTGTAGGTGGCTGGGTGTTTCAGGAACATGAAAGTTGAGGACTTTCCAGTGCAGCAGGCTTTGCGGTTGTACACAGTCTTTGATGGATGGGCCTATCTGATGGGATACAAAAAGTCTTGAGGTTTATAATTAATAATGCCTTTCAGTCCCGAGGGAAGGACCATTGAGCACTTTAGAGGATATTGTCCTATTCCAGTATTAGGGGAGGGGGGGAGTTGCTGCCTCTGCTGCCTTGCTGCCCCCTGGGTGACCATGACTGGCAGCACAGCTATAGGCAGGCAGGGAAGGGAAGACATTGGCTGGGTATGAATAGGACACACCATCATGTGCATTCCTGCTGGTGCCCTCTGCAACAACCCCCCGCCCCCGGTTTTGGAACAGCATGTCCAGACATGTAAGGGCTCAGTCAGGTGACCCCACCAAATGATATAAAAACCTCTGCACTGAGTTCACTTCAGTTCAGTCTAGTAGAGTTCAGTCTTGAGAGTGAAGGAGAGAGGTGCTACTGTAGAAAAGCTATTGAATGCAGATGACAAGGGTCTTAGGAGCTCTAAGATCCAGGACTGTATTATGTGAGAAATTACTGATGTTAGGTAGTGATTTTCTTTGCAATTTATTTGTTTTCATTTATTATTTTTCGAACTTTTGAAAAATAAATATCACACCATGGTGTGTTTTACACCTGTAAATTTGCCTCGTCTGATGTTTATTCCCATACGCTGTGACAGTGACATTTGGCAGACTCAGAAGGGGAGGAAACACAAGACTGAAAAAAAAACCAGTGTTGCGCAAGCATAACTCCTCACTTAGGTTGCGTACGCCCATTGAACCAGGAGAAATGGTCTCATGTTTGACCAGGTCCCACAGGGGAGACAGTAAATGTGGCAAGCAGTACAAAATGATTAAAGTATCTCATTTTAACGAGTGCAACAATGTTCAGCAGCAATAAATTCCCTCATTTCACTTTTTTTTTACTTTTTATTAATTTTATACACGTGCATACAAGCAAAGCACATTTGCTGGAGCTGGAAGGATATTGCTTTCTTCAACTGCGAGCTGTGTGAGAAATTCTATATTGCACTTGATATCTGCAACAAACGTGCACTTTTGCTTAATTCTGTGGGAGGTGAAACTAACTACCCTTGGTAATTGCTTTTTATTCACATATTTATTTAGGGTTTAACCAAGAAGGGGCTTGTAAACTCTGTTTATCTTGTTAGTAACTTCAGAAGGATTTAAATACTGCATTTGGGTAGGTCCTTGAGGTAGCTAGATTGTCTACTAAGATTTGCTGACAGTTAAACTATTTTAAATTTCAGGTGGCTGAGCAGTTGAAAAGAAACTTGCAAACTCTACTTATCTTGGAAGTAACCTCATAAGTGTTTAAATACTTCATTCTGTTTGTCCCTTAGGGGTAGCTGGATTGACTACTAGGCTTTTGGGACTGAAACTATTTTTAAATAATTTACTGGTGCGTAGGAGTTTTGATAGTTAAACTCTTTTTAAACAGAGTTACTGGGGTTAAGGTGGTCACAGAAAAACCTGCAGTGTGAAACAGGAAAAAGGCGGTCTTTCAAGCAACAGAGGGTGGTGGATTAAGGTTTACGTTTTTGTTACAATTCTTAAGATTTTCAGTGCAGGAAGAGTTTAAAGCACAGCTGACTTATTTTGGGGTGGACAGCTCTCAGGCGCAAACCACCAGGCCTGTTTTGGGGCTGGGAAGGTTTACCTGTGTCTGACTTGGATGTGTGGATTTTCTCTGATTGATTAGCAGGGTATTTCTCTATCAAATTGTTGTGTAGGGCATCTTCCTGACAGGAAGGCACTCATTGCAGCAGTGGGTCAGAGCTTCTAGCTGATTGTTTTGCGAGGGCACAGTTTAGGCCCAACCCCTTCCCACCCTCACCCCACCCACCCCTGGAAATAGTTCCTTTATACCTGGGGTTCTGACATCATTTCCTCAAGAGTGCAAGGTACATGTCACTGTCATATCCTCTCTAGCACACTGCACTAACAATATAAGCTAAACATTGTATAATATAAATATATATTTCTACATTACAAACCAATCACACAAAAAAAAAAAAAAAAATGTAGGGAGTAGTGCAATGTAATGGCTGTGGGAAGCAGTCTTCAGGAGTCTTTCTGGAGGGCTGAGATGCTGCCCTATTTGCAGACAACTGTCTGCCCTGAGGAGGAAGTTGCCCGTCTTCAGGCCACACTGGACAGTAGCACGGGACCTTCCCCAGGCCACAATGGACAGTAGGAAGGAACCTCCCCATCCAGGGAGCACCAGAACCACCACCACTACCTCAGAGGTTGCAAAGACACAAGCAGTTGGACCACAGTGGGCTCAGGGAGGATGAGGATGGTGAAACAGAGGCACACCCAGTCACATGTTACACACCACAATCCATACGCGCCATTCTGGGGAGCATAGCTCCCCATAGACACACCCAAGAGGAGACTAAGGAGGCTGAGGACAACTGTCACAAGGGAGGCCCACAGGAAGGGCAGAGGACACCACAAGGAAAGGAAGCAGCTCTTGGTGGGGGACTCAATTATTAGGGGGATAGAACTGGGAGGAGCTGGGAAATCTGAAGTAAGGTGCCTGCCTGGTGCCATGGCTTGGAGGGACAGGAAGCGCATCCTCAGGATCACAACAACAGCTGCAAGGGATTCTGAGCTGGACGTAATTGTCCACCTAGGGACAAATGACTTGGCTCATCATGAGGTTAGAGCAGTGCAGGAGGACATTGCAGAGTTGGGGAGGGGCCTAAGACAAGTAGCAAACACAGTATCCTTCTCAGAGGTGCTGCCTGTCAAAGGCATGGGGGAGGCGAGGGTAAGTGGCACCATGCAGTTTAATGAATGGTTGAAAAAATGGTGCGGAGCACAGGGGTTTGGCTTCATTGGGGACTGGGGTTCCACCTGGAGGGACACCAGCCTATACTGGCAGGATGGTCTGCATCTGTCCAGGAAGGGAACAAGTCTTTTGAGCAATCGGTTTAAATGCTTCATTGGCAAGCTTTTAAACTAGTCAATGGGGGAGGCACTGACAAGCAGCAGAAAAATCCCAGCCTCTCCCTACAAAACAGGGTACTAAATGAGAAAAAGACCAAGGTAGAACGGTCAGTGGGGGATGCTGCAACAGAAGGTAAGGCCATCAAAAAATGGAGAGCAATGAGTACCAATGCCCATAGTCTAGGTAACAAGCTTCCTGAATTAGTGGCCTTGATGGAGGAGGAACATCTGGATATCATGGCAGTCACAGAAACATGGTACACACAAAACCATGACTGGGACGTAAACATACCAGGATACACTATCTACAGGAGGGACAGGGAGGGTAAAAGAGGGGAGGAGTAGTTCTTTACATAAGGGAAGGAATAAAAGCAACAGAACAAAAGGGTAAACAGGGAGGAGAAGAAGCACTGTGGGTAAATTTGGAGACAGGCAATGGCACCAATAATCCGCACAGGGTGTATATGATCCCTTCTCAGGGGAGAAATGGACAAGGAAATGATAGAAAGTATACTTAGAATCGCAGAAAAAGGGGAGATATTGCTGATGGGTGATCTGAATATGCCAGATGTTAACTGGAGCGCAGTTGCAGCTGCCACTCAAGAGTGCAGTTATTCTAGATGCCCTACAGGGGCATGCCTTAGACAACTAGTACTGGAGCCCACCGAGAGGGAGCAATATTAGACTTGATACTCTCAAATGGAGATGGAGAGAAGATCACAGATGTAGAAGTGGGTAGCCATCTGGGAACTAGCGACCATCGAACAGTATGGTTCACAATAAACACAGCAATAGAGTCAAGCCATACAAAGACAAAAGTACTGGACTTTAGGAGGCTGACTTTGCCAAAATAGGTGAGTGCCTAAGGAATGCACTAGCAAATGGGTGGGAAGGAGGGTGGAAGAACAATGGGGAATAATAAAACTGCCATCACAGAGGTAACGAGCCTTGTGTGAAGCAAATAAACAAAACAAGACGATGTAAGAAACCACTATGGTTCTCAAAGGAAGTGGCCGTGAAGGTTCAAGAGAAAAAGAAAGCATTCAGGAAGTACAAGGAATCGCAGCAGGAGCAGGACAGAGAACTGTATCAGTTAAAGCAAAAGGAGGCTGGGAAGGCAGTCAGAACAGCAAAGGCCCAAACTGAGGAAAAGATAGCCAACTCAGTTAAGAAGGGGAATAAAACCTTTTATAGGTACATCAGGGAGCAAAGGAAGACCAAGGAGGGATAGTGAGGCTTAATAAAGGGAGGGAGGGTAGCAGAGGAGAATGTGAAAGGCAGAGATACTAAACAAATATTTTGCTCAGTATTTACAAAGGAAGAGGGGGAGGTACATAAAACAAACTGTAGTAACACTCTGGATACAGAAGTTGATACCAGCCCATTTACAGAAGAAAGGGTTCTGAAAGAACTCTTAAAACTGAAGGTGGACAAAGCAATGGGGCCTGATGGGATTCATCCCAGAATTCTAAAAGAACTAAGGGTAGAACTAGTGACACCACTGACTACCCTGTTTAACAAATCATGGGAGGATGGGGTGGTACCCAAGGACTGGAGGAGGGCAGATGTGATTCCCCTTCACAAAAGTGGGAGCAAGGCAGAAGCAGGAAACTATAGACCTGTTAGTTTAACCTCAGTGATAGGGAAAATGATGGAATCACTTCTAAAGGAAAGAATTGTCGAGTATCTAGAGGCCAGAGGGGCACAAGACCCTAGGCAGCATGGAGTCACAGCGGAAGGTCATGCCAGACGAATCTGATAGATTTCTTTGACTGGGTGACCAAAGTAGTAGATCAGGAGGGCTGTGGACATGGCCTACCTAGACTTTAGCAAGGCATTTGACACAGTCCCACACAAAGATTAATATATAAGTTAGCCAGCCTGGGGTGGGTCCCAAGATGACAGCCTGGGTAAAGAATTGGCTGGAGAATAGGACACAGAGAGTAATAGTAAATGGAGTCCACTCAGAAAGGAGGTTACTAGCGGGGTACCGCAGGGTTCAATATTAGGACCAGTCCTCTTCAATGTCTTTATAAGCGACATTGCAGAAGGACTGGAAGGAAAAGTATGTCTCTTTGCAGATGACACTAAGATCTGCAACAGAGTTGATGCACAGGGTGGGGTGGAAAGGATGAGAAGGGACTTGGCAAGGTTAGAGGAATGGTCAAATGTATGGCAGCTTAGATTCAATGCTAAGAAGTGCAAGGTAATGCACCTGGAAACAAAACCCAGGGAAGAGTACACAATGGGGGTGAGATACTAACAACAACAAAATGGAAAGGGACCTGGGGGTAGTCATATCAGATGACCTAAAGGTGGGCAAGCAATGTGAGAAGGCAGCAAGGAGGGCTGGGGGATACTGGGATGCACAGAGAGGCATCACCAGTGAAAACAGGAAGTTATTATCCCTGTACAGACAGCTGGTGAGACCCCATCTGGAGTACTGTGTGCAGTTCTGAGACCCAATCTCCACAAAGACATAGACAGGATGGAAGCTGTCCAGAGGAGGTTAACTAAATGGTGCAGGGTCTGCACCGGAGGACATATGAAGAGAGACTTAAGGAGCTTAATATGTATAGCCTCGAGGAAAGGAGGAGAGGGGACATGATAGAAACTTTCAAGTACCTCAAGGGAATCAACAAAGTCCAAGAGGGTAGCATCTTTCAAAAAGAGGTGTGCAAGAACAAGAGGGCACAATTTGAAGATAGAGGGGGCAGCTCAGAGGTAATTTAAGGAGTATTTTTTCAGAGAGGGTTGTGGATGCATGGAATGGCCTTCGGAGGAGGTTGTGGAGTCAAAATCAGTGGTGGAATTCAAGCATGCATGGGATAGTCATAAGGCAATTCTGGGGGGGTTGGGGTAGAAAGAAGTAGACTGCTGGTTAACTAGGATCTGCAGCTTATCCAGTAGGTAGGGAAATGGGCAGACTGGGTGGGCCAAGTGGTCCTTATCTGCCATCAAATTCTATGTTTCTATGTTTCTATGTTTCTATAACAATGAGAGGGCAAAATCACAATATGTAGATTTGTAATCAAATTACAATATTATAAGTAGTTAACACTCTTTTGATACATCTAGCTGTGGCAAAGTTAGTACAATATGAACTTGTCCACAACTAAGCATCCCCTTCTCCTTTCCTCCAGTATTTGTTGGAATATCAGTATGTAGAGTTGTTGTTTTGCATTGCTCGTCTGCTACAAATGTTTGACTGCTTACTTAATTCAACTTTATTGAATGCCTTTGTTTTACTGTCTCAGTAATATAACTCTATTGTACACCAATTATCATATCTGTATTGTTTGGCAACATTGTGCATTGTATACTGTTGTAGAACACTGTCCTAACAGGACCTCATTGTAAATGAGCGTGCTCAATGGAGTTTTCCTGCCAATAAACTTGAACATCATATGAGGTTATCCTACCCTCCTCTTGGAGTCACGTAATAACAGTTGTTTTATCAAAGAGCCATTGCATCCAGTTGTTTAGACTCTTTAATTAGGATCTATAGCATTCAAATTATCATAAAACATCACTGCCTGCTGAGTCTTATCGGGTACTATAACACTTTTGACCATTTTATGAATGTTATACATGTAATAATCCACTTTGGGTGTGCATCAGTGCTGTAACAGCCTCATCTCCTGGGTAGTTGATGGTCCTCAGCTGCACATTGGGCCTCACAACCCACCAAGTTATTCAGTTATTACAATATTGCTGCACACCTGACCGTTGAGTACTCCTTACATAAGAAGTAACCTTCATGAGAGGGCTTGCCCGAGGTTCAATGTGGGGAATAACTCCTACCACAACCTTTATTTAAGCCCTCCTCTAATGCACCTCCCTTAACATAGAAACATAGAATTTGACGGCAGATAAGGACCGCTTGGCCCACCCAGTCTGCCCATTTCCCTACCTACTGGATAAGCTGCAGATCCTAGTTAACCAGCAGCCTACTTCTTCCTACCCCCACCCCCCAGAATTGCCTTATGACTATCCCATGCATGCTTGAATTCCACCACTGATTTTGACTCCACAACCTTCCTCCGGAAGGCCGCTCCATGCATCCACAACCCTCTCTGTGAAAAATACTTCCTTAAATTACCTCTGAGCCACCCATCTTCAAATTGTGCCCTCTTGTTCTTGCACACCTCTCTTTTTGAAAGATGCTACCCTCTTGGACTTTGTTGATTCCCTTGAGGTACTTGAAAGTTTCTATCATGTCCCCCCTCTCCCTCCTTTCCTCGAGGCTATACATATTAAGCTCCTTAAGTCTCTCTTCATATGTCTTCCAATGCAGACCCTGCACCATTTTAGTTGCCCTCCTCTGGACAGCTTCCATCCTGTCTATGTCTTTGTGGAGATTGGGTCTCCAGAACTGCACACAGTACTCCAGATGGGGTCTCACCAGCTGTCTGTACAGAGGGATAATAACTTCCTGTTTTCTACTGGTGATGCCTCTCCCTATGCACCCCAGTATCCCTCCAGCCCTCCTTGCTGCCCTCTCACATTGCTTGCCCACCTTTAGGTCATCTGATATGACTACCCCCAGGTCCCTTTCCATTTTTGTTGTTGTTAGTATCTCACCCCCATTGTGTACTCTTCCCTGGGTTTTGTTTCCAGGTGCATTACCTTGCACCTCTTAGCATTGAATCTAAGCTGCCACATTTGACCATTCCTCTAACCTTGCCAGTCCCTTCTCATCCTTTCCACCCACCTGTGCATCAACTCTGTTGCAGATCTTAGTGTCATCTGCAAAGAGACATACTTTCCTTCCAGTCCTTCTGCAATGTCGCATAAAGACATTGAAGAGGACCGTCCTAATACTGAACCCTCGGTACCCACTAGTAACCCTCCTTTCTTCTGAGTGGACTCCATTTACTATTACTCTCTGCGTCCCTATTCTCCAGCCAATTCTTTACCCAGGCTGTCATCTTGGGACCCACCCAGGCTGGCTAACTTGTATATTAATCTTTTGGGATCTGTGCAAATGCCTTGTTAAAGTCTAGGTAGGCCATGTCCACAGCCCCTCCTGATCTACTACTTTGGTCACCCAGTCAAAGAAATCTATCAGATCTGCCTGGCATGACCTTCCCGCTGTGAATCCATGCTGCCTAGGGTCCTGTGCCCCTCTGGCCTCTAGATACTCTACAATTCTCCTTCAGAAGTGATTCCATCATTTTCTCTATCACTGAGGTTAAACTAACAGGTCTGTAGTTCCTGCTTCTGCCTTGCTCCCACTTTTTGAAGGGGAATCACATCTGCCCTCCTCCAGTCCTCGGGTACCACCCCATCCTCCCATGATTTGTTAAAAGGGAAGTCAGTGGTGTCACTAGTTCTACCCTTAGCTCTTTTAGAATTCTGGGATGAATCCATCAGGCCCCATTGCTTTGTCCACCTTCAGTTTTAAGAGTTCTTTCAGAACCCTTTCTTCTGTAAATGGGCTGGTATCAACTTCTGTATCCAGAGTGTTACTACTGTTTGTTTTATGTACCTCCTCTTCATTTGTAAATACTGAGCAAAAATATTTGTTTAGTATCTCTGCCTTTCACAGTCTCCTCTGCCCACCCTCCCTCCCTTTATTAAGCCTCACTGTCCCTCCTTGGTCTTCCTTTTGCTCCTGATGTACCTATAAAAGGTTTTATCCCTTCTTAACTGAGTTGGCTATCTTTTCTCGGTTTGGGCCTTTGCTGTTCTGACTGCCTTCCCAGCCTCCTTTTGCTTTAACTGATACAGTTCTCTATCCTGCTCCTTCTGTGATTCCTTGTACTTCCTGAATGCTTTCTTTTCTCTTGAACCTTCACTGCCACTTCCTTTGAGAACCATAGTGGTTTCTTTCGCTCTTGTTTTGTTTATTTGCTTCACACAAAGGCTCGTTACCTCTGTGATGGCAGTTTTTATTATTCCCCATTGTTCTTCCACCCCTCCTTCCTGCCCATTTGCTAGTGCATTCCTTAGGCTCTCACCCATTTTGGCAAAGTCAGCCCTCCTAAAGTCCAGTACTTTTGTCTTTGTATGGCTTGGCTCTATTGCTTAGGGAGTGTTTTTCCCAGGCTCCCTTCATGGCTCATGCGTCTGTGCTCTGTGCTTCTGCTGCTGCATCTGTTTCTTTTCCTCTCGCTTCTGTCCCCTTCTCCCTCTTGTTGCCATTCCCCTGTTTTGCCCTGCTGTTTACCTTGGTTGTTTGGTCCTCTTCTGTGTCTCCTGCCACCTCCCCTCTCCTGTCCTTTGCTCCTCTCCTGTCCAGTTCATGCTGGGGTTCTCCCTTCTGTGTTATCCTTTTGGGCTTCTTCAACCAGCATTCCCAAGCATTCCTGCTCTTTTCCCTCATCTCCCCATTCTTCCTCAGTCCCTTCTAGCTCCTCTCCCTCTTCCCATATGCCCCACAAGAGCTCCCGTTGTTTCCAAATTCCCAACAGTCTAGCTCCATCTCCATACAAGGACACACCATTTGGTAAGGTCTTTCTTCTCCACCTCACCTATGTCTTTGTAACCTTCTTCTGCTTAATCCGTCAGTACCTCTCCTTCCCCTACTTCAGTGCTACCCCTTACCATTCACATCCCTTACGTACTACCTGTGTATATGCTACTGCCTGAAAAGCCTTCTGAGCTGGTACACCTGCCATGCATTTCTCTGCTACTATGGGTTTCACTTCAACCTCACTCAACGGGGATCATAGCAGCTGTCTAATATGGTGCCATTATTTCATTTATTTGTGCTCATGGTCTTATCGTTTAAATTTTGTTCCACCTACTGAGTTATAGTTACCTCCTTCTCAATTTACTGCAGGTTTGTCCACCCTCGATGCCGAGGCCCCTTCTACAATCTGTTTTGATTACTGCAGGCGCAATATTCACTGACCTCAAACTGCATTGTTTTATTTCCTTTCTGTCTGGTGTACTACTTTAGCTTAAATATCCCACCTGCTCCCAACCTCTTTGCAACTCTGTTTTACTGCACTACAGTGGCACCTCCATCTGAGTTTGCTAATGGGGACCCTGGCACCTTCAGTTTCTGTATTATACAGACTCGATTGGAACCTTCAGCGGAGGGCCGTGGGGTCAGTCGTCTCTGTCTACCATCACTCACCCATTTCAGAGAAGAAGGGACATTATCAAGACCTTTCAGTCATATCATGGGTGAACAAGCAGCTGGTCTGCCCCTCTGGATTTAATCGTACACATTGCTGCCATCTAGCAGCAGCTAGAGTTCCCCTGCAGTCCACCTGCCTGGCTCAACGACACTCAGTGGGTGGGTGGGTGGGGGTCGGGTCAATATGTCTGCTCAGCCATGCACTTCCACTGCTGGGCTTTTCCTGGTACTTGTCTCTCCAGGGCAGCTGTGCACCCCTTTTAGGATGTTGGGGAGGAAGGACCCCGTTCTTCAGCTCAGTGGAACCTATACATCCAAGTACTTCTCCCCTCCTTCTACCACCCCAGTTGCTACATTTCCGTGTTGCCTTCTTTCAGTCCTGACTTTGTCTCATGAACTTTCCCTTCTCTATTTGTCCTGCTTCCAAGGCGTTTGCCTACACTCACGTTCTGTGTGCTACAGCTACCATGCCTGTCATTACACCTTTCTATTACTATGCCAAGTTTAGCTTTGTCATCCTATCTCCATCCGTTTCCTAAATCTACTTCTTCTTCCAGCAGCATTTGCGCTTTCTGCCAGCCCATACCAGCAGTACTCCGGACTCCGTCCCTAACTAGCACCTTCCGAGGTGCTGAGCGAAGATAGGTGTCCCCTGTCTACTGGGGATGGGATTCTATTTCAGCCACTATCTCCTGCTACTTACCTGCTGACATCCTCCGTCCCTAACTCTGCTGGACAGCATTGAGTGAAGGTTAGCTCGCCCTGACTACCGGGTATGGGAGCCATGTCTACAATCTACTGAGTCATATCACACCTTATTTACCTCATACCAGTTATTGCTTCCCTTCAGGAACTGAACTACCTCCTACTTACCAGCTTGACATCATCCATCCCTAACTCTGCTTGGCAGCATCAAGTGCAGGTTAGTTCACCCAACTACCAGGGATGGGAGTTATGTCTCCAATCTACAGACTTATACCATACCTTCTCTACCTCATGCCAGTTGCCACTTCCCTTCGGGAATGGAACTCTTCCTCTCTATGTACCCTCATCATTCTACTTGCGCTGCTTCAGGTCACTACCATCCATCTCTGCTGTACCTGGGTCTATAGTCTACTCCTCCAACTTCTGTATCCTCAGCCTATTGACCAGATCCTACTTCCCTCCAGGAACATGTGTTTGACCGACTCACCTTCTCCATCTTACCTTGTCTGCAGCCTTGATTCTCATCCTATTTGCCAACTTCCATGGCTTGGAGCCTACCTCTGACAATGACTGTTTGCTTCGTTTGGATCCTAAATCTGATGCAGATCATCTTTTCCATTTGGGAATGGACCTTCTTTACCACATACTCTCATTGTCCTACCTTCAAGAGCCACTTCCAGTTTGGTTCATCTTGCTTAAACATCCCGCACCCTCCATTTCGCTGCTTCACATGTGTTCCTGCTCCACCTGCTATTCGATGCCATGACCCTCCTGGACCTGGACTTCCATACTGCAGGCTTGTTCAGTCCCTCTCTCGATTCAAGACGACTGCCTCGTGGACTTCTTTGCGCTGGGGTCTCCCGTCTGGCTGCTGTGAACTTGTTTTCTTTTGCAGATTTGGGAATCTCGTCCTTCCTCGCTCCAGCCCCTTCCATCCTTTTCCCTTGTTGTGTCCAGCCTTCATTGGATGTGGACCTCCCATCCCTCACCTCAATTGCTCATGGTGCTTGGCTTGGCTCCTTGGACTTCCATGAATCATACTTCGCTGCCTTGCTTCAGGCTTCCTGCATTTCGCTGCTGTTCGCTGTGGAGTTGACCCAATCTTGTACCTTCCTGCTCTGGATGTCATCCGACTTCGCCTGAATTGTAGCCTTTCCCCAATTATTCATTAAGTTCCTTAGGATCCACCCCGGATTTCTTTTCCATTTGGATGGCTACCTTTTCATCTTCGCCTTGCAGGCTCGGGGCTTTGTACTGTTTGCTGTGGCTCTTTTGGCCTTGTACCCTATCTCTGACCAGTACTCCTACCCTGTTATCTGTTCTTCCATATGATCCATCTCATACTCCTACTCTGGTCATTCTAACAGTACCCTTCTACTACTCATTGGATCACTCGTTCATTACTCTGGAGAAATATTCCTGTCAGCAAACATCCCTTAGCTAACATGCCGCATAGACTCTTACACCATTATAGAGTTTTTACACTGCCCAATCAGCTCCTCACAATCATTCAAGGAATCCCATTAGCCTGGACATTAGGAAGTTCTTCTTTGTCTCTATTGGATGTACAAATCAAATCCCATCTATCCAATCACCGTGACTTCCTGGATTGCCTCGTCTCACTATCTTCATACAAGGAAAGAACTTAAATCCTTCTGCTATGCTCTGACATAGTAGTCGCCATCGCTTCTATGGATACCAGGAGTTGCAAGAGAACCCATTCTACTAAGGACATTTTCCATTTTTCCATCTCAACCTCATAGATACATAGATACATAGACAGTGTCGGTAGATAAGGGCCTATGGCCCACCTAGTCTGCCCATTTGAGCTTGTAAGTTCAGTTTGTTTTCCTAGAAGTCTATTTCCCCTTACCCCTGACCTCTAGAATTCCTTTATGTCTATCCCATGCATTCTTAAATCCGTGATTGTTTCAGCCCCACCACTTCCTCTGGCAGGGTGTTCCACTTGTCCACCACCCATTCTGTGAAGAAATTCTTTCTCATGTTTCCTCTGAATCGTCCTCCTCCAACTTCATCCCATGCCCTCTAGTCCTGAAACATCTTTTTCGCTTAAAAATAGTGTTTTCCTGCACCCTGTTCCTCCCTGTAAGATACTTGTATGTCTCTATCATATCCTCTCCTCCTCTCCTCCAGGGAGTACATGTTCAGTTCCTTCAACCTGTCTTCATAGGACTTGTGATGCAACCCATGCACCATCTTTGTTGCCCTCCTCTGAACCTTCTACCCTGTCTATGTCCCTTACATAGGTATGGTCTCCAGAACTGTACACTGTACTCCAGGTGGGGCCTCACTAGTGTCTTGTATAGCGGAATTATGACCTCCCTTTTCTGCTGGTGATGCCCCTGCCTATACATCCCAGCATCCTATTTGCTTTACCTGATGCCTTGTCACACTGTTTCCCTATTTGAGGTCATCAGAGATGACAACCTCAAGATCCCTTTCCTGCTTGGTGCATGCTATATCCTCACCCCTAACTGATATATTGTGCCAGGGTTTTTGTGCCCCATATGCATTATCTTGCACTTCTTTGCATTGAATTTCAACTGCCAAACCCTTGACCATTCTTCAAGTTTCTGCAGGTCCCTTCTCATTCTGTCTACACCCTCTGGTGTGTCTACTCTGTTACAGAGCTTTGTGTCATCAGCGAACAGTGAAATTCTGCCTTCTAGATCCTGTGCAATGTCACTGATGAAGATGTTGAATAGGACGGTCCCAGCACTGATCCCTGTGGTACCCCACTGGTCACTCTTCCCTCTGTGGGTGACAGCCATTTACCACCACCCTCTGTGTCCTGCCACCCAGCCAGTTACCTACCCACCACACTACTGTCCTGCCCACACCCATATTCCCCAGTTTGTGTAATAGTCTTCTATGTGGCACAGTGTCAAAGGCCTTGCTGAAGTCCAGATAGGCCATGTCCACTGCCCTCCCTGATCCACCTCCTAGTCACCCAGTCAAAATTCAATGAGGTTGGTCTGACATGACCTCCCTGGTGAAACCATGCTGCCTTGGGTCCTGTAGTCCATTGACAACCAGATGTTCCACCAATCTCTCCTTCAGTAGTGCTTCCATGATCTTTCCCACTACCGAGGTGAGGCTGACTGGTCTGTAGTTCCCTGCTTCCTCTTTGTTCCCAGTTTTGTATAAGGGACTACATCTGCTGTCCTCCAGTCTTGGGTACCTCCCTGTTTCCAGTGATTGGCTGAACAGGATAGCCAGAGGTTCAGCCACCACCTCTCTTAGTTCTTTAAGGACCCTGGGGTGCACCCATCTGGCCCCATTGCTTTATCAGCTCTTATTACTTCCAGTTCCTTCAGGACCCTTTCTCGTAAAGGGACTTGTGTCCATTTCTGCACATTCTACCCCTTGTACTCCTTTCAGACCCATTACCCCTCTTCCTTAGTAAAGACTGAGCAGAAATACCTGTTCAATATGTCAGCTTTACTGTTGTCATCCTCCACGCTCCCATCCTCCCCTTCAGTCTCACTATCCCTCCCTTTGTCTTTTCTTTTTCACTTATGTACCTGTAAAGGTTTTGTCCCTTTACCCACTGATTTTGCAATGTGTTCTTCTGTCTGAGCTTTGGCTCCCTTACTGACTTCCCTGCCTCCTTTGTTTCTCCTGGTACTTCTCCCTATCCCTTCTGCCTGTGTCTTTTTGTATTGCCTGAATGCAATCTTTTGGCTTTCACTTTCTTTGCTACCTCTTTGGAAAACCATAATGGTCTCCTCTTCCTTTTCCTCTTGCTAACCTGCTTAATGCATAATTCTGTTGTTCTTATAATCCCCTTTTAAATACTGCCCACTGTTCCTCAACCCCTGATCCTGTCCCATTCCCCTTAATGCCTCTTTCAAGTATCTCCCATTTTCCCAAAGTCTGCCCCCTAAAATCCAGGATACGTGTTTTGTGTGGTTTGGTTCTGCTCTTTCTGTGATTTCAAACCACAATGACTGGTGGTCACTGTTACCCAGATGCTCCCCACTGTTACCCCCATCACACTGTCCCTGTTTGTGAGCACAAGGTCCAGTATTGCCTTCTGCCGAGTTGGTTCCATGACCAGTTGCTTGAGGAAGGCACCCTGAAGGGAGTCCAGGATAAATCTGCTCCTAGTTGATGCTGCTGCTGGGATGCTCTAGTCCACGTCTGGTATATTGAAGTCTCCAACCAGTACTACCTCACCCTTGTCTGCCATCCTTTGGATGGCTAGCATCAGCTCCCTATCTGTTTCTTCCTCCTGGGCTGGTGGTCTATAGACCACACCTGTGCGGATGGCTGGCCCCATTTTCCTTTCCAGCTTAACCCACAGTATCTCTCCCCCATTTTGTTCCTCCTGGATCTGTGTGGCCCTTATGTCATTTTTCACATACAGTGCCACTCCTCCCTTCCTGCCTGCTCTGTCTCTTCTGAATATGTTGTAGCCAGGTATGGCCATCTCCCAGTCATGGTTATCATTACACCAGGTTTCAGTGATGGCCACAATGTCCAGGTCTGACTGTACCATGACAGCCTCCAGATCTTCCATCTTGTTGCTAAGGCTCCTGGCATTTGCACAATGGCTTTCCATGATTTGACCTCCTAGACTGCTTCACTGTTCTACTCCAGCCCTTCCTTGGTTGTCATTTATCCCTGGTTCTCCTTGCTGTCTGCCCTTCTGCTGAATTTTGCCCCTTTCTGCTTATCCACCTTTTGGACACTAATCTCCATCTTTTGCACACTGCTTTGCAGAGATAGCCACTCCTCTGGTTCACTGGTTCCACTACTAGCTGTGGGGGGTGAGCAAGTAGGTACCGTCCTTGCTGGCCTGCCACCCCCCTTTGCTAGTTTAAATGCTTGTCAATGTAGCATTTAAACTTATCATTGAGTGCTTGGATTACCCTCCAGGATGGATGCAGGCCGTCAGGCTTGAACAAACCTCCATCCCTTCAGGTGGGTCCCCAGTCACTAATGAATCCAAACCCTTCCTCACAGCACCAGTTCTTCAACCATGAGTTAAAGTTCCTGGTGCATGCACTCCTATGCTCTCCCTTGCCTCTCACAGGTAGTACTTCTGAGAAAGTAACAGAAGTAGCTACTTGCTTGAGACCCCTCCCCAGTTTCCTAAACTCTTCCTGAACTTCCTTTGGCTCCCCATTTGCCAAGTCATTAGTACCTAGGTGGATAATGACATCCAGCTCACCCTCCCTTCTTGCCTTCCCAGTGATCCCAGTATCTTCCTTCCATCCCTCCATGCCGTGGCACCTGGTAGGCACCTCACCTCCCTGTCCTCCCCCTCCTGTGTTCCTAGCTGGATCCCTCTTACGATGGAGTCCCCCACCAGGATTCATTTCCTCCTCCTCTGGGGTCCACTGCTTTCCCCACTGAGGTCACCTCCTTGCCTAACCTCCACATCCTTTCCTTCCACTTCCCTGGGTACCTCTATTTGGTTGTCCTCATTTGCCAGTGTGGCATATGAGTTCTTGAGAGGAATAGGATCTGGGATGTGCCTCTGCCTGACTGCTCTAACCTCCCTGAGCCCACTGTCATCCAAGTGCTCCTCGCTCGGCATCCTTTGAGGCAGCTGCATTGGACTGGGTGGTCCTGGATAGGGGTGATGGTACTCCTGACCCAGTTTACTTCCGCTCTGAGTCTGGCTACCTCATCCAGAGTCCCGAGAGATGCATGCAGATAGGGCAGCACCTCAGTGTCCAGAAGGTCTGCCTGAATATGGCTGCCCCACAGCCACTGCATTGCACCACTCCCCACATTATACTGCAATTCCACTACTTCTGCTACTGAAGCTCTCTTTAGTTCTCTTTTATTTATTTACAGTACTAAAAATCCTGTAACTGATCCTCAGATATATATTTTTTTTAAGGAAAAAGAAACCAATAAATAACAATGAGTCAAAACACCTGTCGGGTTGAGGGTGGTCTTCCCCTTATGCCCCTCCTACTCACACACCTCTTACTATACCCTGTGTTTAGCTCCCTGTCAATCAGATTTATCAGGCATATAATTAAGAGTTGGGGAAGGGGTGGAGGGGCTTAAAATTTGCAGCAATTAACCTTCTGGCTTCTGAGAAGATGAACCTCTGTTTGCTGCTTTAACTGTGACTAAGCCCCACCTCCAGTTATCACGTAGCTGAGGTCAGAGGCCAGACAATTAACACCCTTCACCCAGCTACAGGACAGTCAGACAAGCCAAGATAAAATTTGCAGCAATTAAAGACAGCACAGAATTGCACCACCACTATGTTTTAAATTTTCAACAGCCCAAAAACAATTATAAGTAAAGACAACACAGAAAGAAAGTATAGTGTCACTACAAGCCCACAATCTAAGTTTAAAAGAAAAATATCAATTACCAGTTACTCTGAAGCACTGAATTGAATATGTTTCCTTCCTTCACCTTCTGGCTTCTTCTGAGAAGATGAACCTCTGTTTGCTGCTTTAACTGTGACTAAGCCCCACCTCCAGTTATCACGTAGCTGAGGTCAGAGGCCAGACAATTAACACCCTTCACCCAGCTACAGGACAGTCAGACAAGCCAAGATAAAATTTGCAGCAATTAAAGACAGCACAGAATTACACCACCACTATGTTTTAAATTTTCAACAGCCCAAAAACAATTATAAGTAAAGACAACACAGAAAGAAAGTATAGTGTCACTACAAGCCTACAATCTAAGTTTAAAAGAAAAATACCAATTACCAGTTACTCTGAAGCACTGAATTGAATGTTTCCTTCCTTCACCTTCTGGCTTCTTCTTCGTCTTCCAACAGTGCCTCTGTTCCTCAAGTTACTCGACTCCTGCATCCCAACAGACATTACTAGTTTTTTCAAATTTCACAGATATATTCAAGAGCATTCGACGTGAGATCTCCACTGCCTAGCTGATTACTAACTCCACGCCATCCAAACCGTCATTTTTGCTCCTGGACATCGCTATTCCGCATTACACTAATCCGCATTTTTACTTAGTACCTTAAGCGGGTTAACCGCTCTTCCAGCGGACTCTTCAGACTCTTCCTTCTTGAATTACCTTAGGTAACTTCTGCTGTAAAGACAATCATTGAGAACTGACTCTCCTGAATTCTAACTGGCAATTTGTAACAATCAAGACAAATTCACCAACTCAGCCTTGTCTCCCACTCAGTATTACTCAACCGTAGTACTAAGATTCTATATCATCCTGCACTAATCAATCTCACTGCCAATCCAGTTTACAGACTGTTATTACATCTGCCTCTAAGTTTCTCTCAGTACTTTGTATCAGAATTACCTGTACACTTAATCAACCTATGCCACCACAGAAATAACCACACTTACTTCAGGCAGCGTACCAACAGAGTATTTACGTATAAAGTCACAAATCTAGTGTCCAAAACAAGCCATCCATCCCTCATACTGAATCTCCAATCAATTCCTATATACATAGAAACATAGAATTTGATGGCAGATCAAGACTGCTTGGCCCACCTAGTCTGCCCATTTTCCTACTGGATGGATAAGCTGCAGATCCTAGTTAACCAACAGCCTACTTCCTCCTACCCCCCACTAGGACTGCCTTATGTCTGTCCACGCATTCTTGAATTCCTCCACTGTTCTTGACTCTACAACCTCCTCAGGAAGGCTATTCCATGCATCCACAACCCTCTCTGTGAAAAAATACTTCCTCACATTACCTCTGAGCCATCCCCCCTCTATCTTCAAAGTGTGCCCCCTTGTTCTTGCACATCTCTTTTTCTGAAAGATACTACCCTGTTGGGCATTGTTGATTCCCTTGAGGTACTTGAAAGTTTCTGTCATGTCCCCCCTCTCCCTTCTTTCCTCAAGGGTATACATATTAAGCTCCTTTAGTCTCTCTCTTCGTATATCTTCTGGTGCAGACCCTGCACCATTTTGGTTGCCCTCCTCTGGATAGCCTCCACTCTGTCTATGTCTTTGCGGAGATGGGGTATCCAGAACTGCACATAGTACTCCAGATGGGGTCTCACTAACTGTCTGTACAGAGGGATAACAACTTCCTGTTTTCTACTATTGATGCCTCTCCCTATGAATCCCAGTATCCCCCAGCCTTCCTTACTGCCTTCTCACATTGCTTGCCCACCTTTAGGTCATCTGATATAATTACCCCCAGGTCCCTTTCCATTTTATTGTCGCCAGTATCTCACCCCCATTGTGTACTCTTCCCCAGGGTTTTGTTTCCCAAGTGCATTACCTTGCACTTCTTTGCGCTTGAGTCTAAGCTGCCATACATTTGACCATTCCTCCAACCTTGCCAAGTCCCTTCTCATCCTTTCCCCTCCATCTTGTGTATCAACCCTGTTGCAGATCTTTGTGTCGTCTGCAAAGAGACATACTTTTCCTTCCAGTTCCTCTGCAATGTCACTTATAAAGACATTAAAAAGGACTGGTCCCAGTACTGAACCCTGTGGTACCTCACTAGTAATCCTCCTTTCTTCACTGTGGACTTCGTTTACTACTACCCTTTGCGTCCTGTTGTCCAGCCAATTTTTTCATCTAGGCTACCACCTTGGGACCCACTCCAAGGCTGGTTAATTTGTATATTAATCTTTGGTGTGGGACTGTATCAAATGCCTTGCTAAAATCTAGGTAGGCCATGTCCATAGCCCCTCCCTGGTCTACTACTTTGGTCACCCAGTCAAAGAAATCTATTAGATTCGTCTGACATGATCTTTCTGCTGTGAATCCATGCTGCCTTGGATCCTGTGCCCCACTGGCCTCTAGGTACTCAACAATTCTTTCCTTCAGAAGTGATTCCATCATTTTCCCTACCACTGAGGTCAAACTAACTGGTCTGTAGTTTCCTGCCTCTGCCCTGCTCTCACTTTTGTGAAGAGGAGTCATATCCACCCTCCTCCAGTCCTCAGGTACCACCCCATCCTCCCATGATTTGTTAAAGAGAGTAGTCAGTGGTGTCACTAGTTCTACCCTTAATTCTTTTACAATTCTTGGGTGAATCCCATCAGGCCCCATTGCTTTGTCCACCTTCAATTTTACTAGTTCTTTCATAACCCTTTCTTCTGCATATCCCAGCCTCTCTTGAAGCTGCCCACCATCTTCAACAAGACCTCCTCTTCTGGCAGTGCATTTCAAGTGTCCACCACCCTCTCCATGAAGAAGTGCTTCCTGACCTCCCTCCTAAACCCCCACCTTCCAGTTTAAGACTGTGCCCCTCATGTTATGGTTGCCACTCAGCTTAAAAAGACCCTCCTTATCCACCTTATTTATCCCTTTCAAGTACTTGAAGGTCCCAATCATGTCCCCCCTCTCCCTCCTGTCTTCCAGGGAGTACATGTTCAGTACCCTCAACCTCGCCTCTTATGCTTTACCCTGCTGTCCTGCTATCATCTTTGTATCCTTCCTCTGGACCTTCTCCAACAGGTTAACGTCCTTTTTGAGATTTGGGCACCAGTACTGAACTCCGTACTCTAGATCTGTCCTCACCAGTGACCGGTACAAGGGAAGTATAACCTCCTCTCCTACTACTGAGCCCCTTTGCTATGCATTCCAGCATCTTGTCTGCCCTTGCTGCTGCTTTCTTGCACTGATTGTAATATCTAAACTGGCTGGACACATACGCACAAAAGATGCATACGAACATACAAAACTGGCAGCAGATACAGGCCATATGGTCTATCAAGCCTTCTCGAGTGTTCAGCTAACAAACGTCCCACTGCAGCTGACCCTCCCTCCCCTACCCCCATAACGGTGACCCTCCCCCTCACTTTGTCCCATCCCCTTTTAAAACTGCCCACTGACATACAGGATACCACCTCCTTGGGCAGCGTGTTCCACACAGACACCACCCTTTCCGAGAAGAATTGTCAAGTCATTTCTCTCCTGAATCTTCCACCCTCCAGTCTCAGACCATGCCCCCTTGTGTCCCTCCCACCCCTTAATTTAAAAATCCCCTCTATACCAGTCTTGTTTGTACCCTTCATATATTTAAAGGTCTCTATCCTATCCCCCTTATCCCCCCCTCCTCTCCTCCAGGGAATACATGTTAAGCTCGCTAAGCCTCTCCTTGTAGGGTGTCTTTCAGTCCCAGGATCATCCTTGTTGTTCTGTGCTGGACCCCCTCCAGTAACGTCACATCCTTCTTCAAGTATGGGCGCCAGTACTGCATGCAGTACTCAAGGTGCAGCCTCACCAACCACTTGTACAGTGGCAGAATTACCTCCCTTCTCCTGGAGGTGATTCCTCTAGCACCTCAGTCAAACTTGCTAAGATGTAATTTTAATTTCAAACGTGGTACAGTCAGTAGGATGCCAAAATACCCCAGTGCTTCACTTCACAATGAGAGTTTGTTAGGGGCCAAGAGCTGCGGTATTTGAATGTCATAGTAGCTGGGCCACTTCTAATATTACAGCTTAGCAAGTTTGACAAGTCCTGTGTGCTCTGCCTTTTTCTGTGTGTCTGTAATGAGAACCCATGTATCCAAACAAGCGGCTGTTCCAGCACTTCACAGGCATGCATCCTCTTCTTTGTGCTGCTCAACAAACTAGCCAGGATGCTGGATTTTCAGTGTCACTGGGGACAAGGCACTTTAAGGGAGAGAGACTGAGTTTGATCCTGGCTAGAATTTGTCATAATAGCTCTAAGCACTGATCCTCCCCTTTCATGCATTACAGTTATTGCAGATAATATCGAAGGGGCCAGCGTCAACAAGTATCTCTTGGAATCCAATATTCATTCATTTATTTATGTGTTCATTCATTTGCTCCCACTCTGGCTGGTGCTGCAACAACAAGTGAATCAGTCCAGGTGATGGCTCTGATGTGTTCTCAGTCTCCGAACTAACTTCTAGACCTACATCCACCTGAAACTTTCATTCCCCTGGCTGGCACAAGACTTAGTTGTAGTCTGTGTAATGGTTCACCTTTACTTTCAGCTCATCACTCTGCCCCACCTCCTGCCATAGACAGACACACACACACTTTATTTATTTGTACAATCAGATTTACAACCTTTGAGTCAGAGACTTGTTTACAAAGGCACCTCATCACAATGAGGACAAAACAATAATACAAAGTTCTAAATACAGACAGTGAATACATAAAATACATAGGTAACAGCGGTAAAAGCATTATTACAGTCATACAAAGCATTATGTACAGTCCATTTACATAGGTAACGTGTGATACAAATGGGAGATATAAGTCCCTGCAATGCAGTAACAATGAGGGCAGAAACATATTTTCAGGTAGGACCAGCTAAGGGGTTGCTGGGGCGTGAGCAGTCCAGAAGACTTTGTTGAGGTTGGAGTGAGCAAGATGGCATGAGTCTTTGGAGGCCCGAGGAGGGCGCAGGGATTTAGTTAGTTGCATTTGCAGCAGAGTGAGCTGAAAAAGTGGTCTCGAAGGGCAATCTTAAAGGGACCAATTTTGAGCGTGTTGGTGATGTCGACTGGGAGGGAGCTGAACCAGGAGGGAGCCCAGTAGCAGAAGGATCACTGGGCTAGGGTGATTCTGGTCTTGGGCACCCATAGGGTGGTGTTATCCGTGCTGCGGGTGGCCACAGTTGGGGTGGCGAGTTGAAGGGATGCAGCCACCCCTTGGGGGGGAGAGCCCAAGAAGAATTTTCTTGAATAGTAGGCAGGTTTGGTAGTGGAGTCTTTCTTCAAGGTTGAGGAGGTTTGTGGTGGCATAGACTAGGCAGGTATGGGTGAGTCTGGGTGCCCCGGTCAACAGCCTGCAGGCCTTGTTTATAGAAATTTGGATTTTACTGATAGCAGTATTATCAGCAGCACTGTATATTGGCAGGCCATAATCCACTAGGGACAGGACAGAGGATGTGATGGCCAGCTGAAGCGCATGCGGAGGAAGGCAGTCCTTGTGCCAGTAGCGAAGGCCTAACCGAGAGTTGGTGGCTGCTGAGAGGGCATTTATGTGGTGGTGAAATGTGAGAGCAGTGTCAAAGGTAATCCCTAGCTATTTACATGTGGACACTTGCTTTAAGGGGTGCTGTGTGCTGGGGAGGATTAGGAGGGAGGCATTTCTGAGCTTGTTTTGGTGGTGGGTGAATAGCATAGACTTGGTCTTTTTTAGATAGATAGCAAGTCTATGATCACACACCACAGGGTTGCCATCTGTTTGGTTTTGGACAAGGCAACAGGTGTGTTGGGTCCCTTGTTCTCTGGTTTTCCATAGAAGCACTTCAGTTCTTGCAAGTGGAAACATGATGCTGAAAGAAATGCTGTTGAATTATTCATAGTTACAGCTATGTATCTGTATCTGAGTTTCATACAAGCAGCTGGTGTCCTGCAGAGTATGTGCGTGCCTGCAAAAAAATAGGCAATCAGACAGATGTCTGGTATAGTTGTCAGTTATTGTATATGAACGTATCTGTTTCCACTCTGCATTTTAAGCAGTTTCCACAAATGTCTTCTTTGACATAAGAAAAAGGCCCAGAGAATGTGTTAGTTGTGAAAGGAGTGTGTGGGTTTATTACCCCAGTTTTGCATTATCCCAAGGTAACCACCCCAGCACCTCCCCTTTTGGTCTAGTGACCCAGAGTCAGCACATTTTTACCAGCGACCCCCAGGGTCTTGCTTTCCAGGTGGGTGGAGAGAGGGGCATCTCAGAGGTAATGCACTTACTCTCTGGAGGAGGGGGAGGGCCTAGTGAACCCTGCAAAACAGTATGCATCAGTGATTTTAGAGAAGTCCCCATCCAGTTACCTTACAAGTGAGGCGTGCTCCTATGACTTAAAGGGAACGTCCCTTCAGCCTATTTTTTTGTGTGCCTCTCTAATTTGTAGGCATGAAGAATGATTCCCTTTTTTGTTTCCCCCTAATTTCATCCTAATTTAAATATAAATGAGGTTGCATCAGTCTTTTCTGCCCTGGTGTGAAAACCTGATTGACTCTATTGCACGGGTTGTGAGTCAACTCATGTAATGCATCACGGAATTTTATGATGTTTCATTGCTAAAGCTGGCAGTAGAATTACTGTGTTAGTCAGTGCTGTTGCTGTCCTCTACAGTCCCTATGCTCTTGTCTTATGCTACCATGAAACTTCTCAAGGCATAGTAAGAGCCCTGCTGTTTTCTGTAGTTTAAAGTGCGTCTGAGTTAGAAAAAATGCTTTTAGAGAATACAGGGACTTCACAAGACACGTAAGAGAACTGAATAAGAATATAACTTCTGCTGGCATGTGCAGATACACATCATCAGCTCCCATGATGCCTTGCATGAATGAGGTCATAACCTTTGCAACAGAGACAAACAAGTTTTCACACCAGGGCAAAACAGAGCGAAGCAACCTCATTTATATTTAAATTAGAACGAAATTAGGGAGATGGAAGCGAGGGAATCATTTTTCATGTCTACAAACTATACAGATATACAGAAAATAGGGTGAGGGGACTTTCCCTTTAACTGTTGCAGTGAGAGTGTGGGATAGTGGTATATTGCGAAATGAGTGAAGAAATCAATTAGGAAGTTCATCCTCTGACCTGTAGGACAGGTGAGCAGGAAGGCAGTCTATAATGACTACCTTCTGATTCAGCACCCACCTACAGTGCCCCCGTTGGGGGAATGCAGGAAGGGACTGGGGCCTTTCGTGTTTGCTCCCAAGAGTAGCAGGTGGGAACACATAACTGGTAAAAAGCACCTGGTTATTATCTGTGTTAGGATCTCTGCTGACTGCCCTGACATCTGTTGCACTGCAAGTTAAAGACTGGACTCTAAAATCCCACATGACATTCTAGCATGGTGGCCCAACGCATGGATAAGGTTTCACCTCATTTCTGCGTCACCTCTCTAATGGCCTGTATCAATAGGGAAGGATTTGTAGTGATGCTCCAGCCCTACACGATGTTTGTTTCCTGCATTGCCACAGTGAGATCTTTTGTTTTTATTTTTTGTTTCTTTTATCCTGTTTGTTTTGCCCCTTTATCCCAACCTCCACCCCAGTGGCGGGACTCCCATAGTTGTACACTTCCACCAGCCAGGATAGTAAGAGCACAGCTGCTTTCAAATCCCATGCCAATGCTGCTTTTTGGTCAGCTGGCACAGAGTGCACAAATGCCAGAAAGGCCATTGCCATCCCACCAGCTAACCTCAGCAAAGGATCCCAGAAATTGTGCATGAACCCTGGACTGGCAATGCACTGCTTCTGCACGTGTCATCCAATGAGACATTCGATGCCAGAATGGGTATCAGGGTCTGTCACTGGACTGCTGGCTGGCTGTATGGGCACCCTGATGCCAACCTCCCATGTTTTCAGAGTACAGTACATTATCTCCATTAAGGCCAGTGCTTTCTTTTTCATGTAGCTTTTCCTGCCCTTCCCCTGCTGTCACCCAGGGGTATAAACTGTATTCAGAGATATATCCTCTTCTGGCATTTTGGCCATCATTCAGATGGCAGACGGAGTGTGGGAGGGGGTTACTTCACTGAGTTTCTCCTTTAGCCTTCCCTATGGCATGGGCAGAGCCTCTGTCTGCCTCATGTGCACACGGCATCCCTGTGGTAAGAGCAGGCTCCCTGGCCCACTCACAAGGGTTGCTGTGGCACCGGAATCTGCCGCCAGCTGTCTCTCTCTCTCTAACTGAGGCACGGTGCCTGCACACAGCAGCTACTTCAGCCTCGCCTGCCTCCTGACCCAGCGGCCCGCGCTCACTCCCAAACTCGAGTTGCCAGCATGACAGTGCAATCTGCTGCCACTTGGCCATCAGAACGGTCAGGCCAACGCACCGTCAGATTGTCTGCTGCACTGGGAGTTACTTTACTAGAAATGCCCAGTATCACTCAAAGCAGTAAGTTGCACAATGGTGTAGTGCATGTTTTTTTTTTTTTTAAATACTGGGGTATGTCTGTCACACATGTGATTAGACTTATTATTGTGATAATGCCCTTACAAACCAGCACTTGCAGAGATTAACACCCTGACCAGTGTTACACCTTGGGCCATCAACACAACTCCCCCCCCACAGTTGAGGGGTTAATCCCCTGAAAATGCCCATTTGTTACAGTATTATTATTTACACAATTAAAAATAAATGTAAAGGAGAATCAAATGGAGAAAGGGGACTTTTTACAAGAGGCGTAAAATGACAATCTATAATGGCATAAGAAAGTCTCAGGTACCACATCTTAGCATGCTCTGCAGGCTTCACGTTCAAGCCTCCTTCACTGCTTCTTGTTCTTTATGTTCTGTCCTCCTAAACTTCAAGAAAACAGTGGGGACACCAGAGCAGCCATATTGTTAACCCTTTCTGCCACTATGGACCCTACTTCCTGAAACTGAAGGGAGTTACTCTATGAGGGTAACAATAGAAACATATAATTTGTTGGCAGAAAAGGGCCACTTGCCCCGCTCCAGATGTTCCCTGCCTAAGCTGTCTGTGCAGACTCTAACTGGTCTCCAGCAACCCTCCCTCTGCCTTTCCTATTTACAATTTCCCTATGTCTAGCCCATGCATACTTGAAGCCTCTGAATATTTTTGCCTCCACTTCTTCTGCTGGCAGTCTGTTCCAAGTATCTACCACCCTTTCAGTGAAGGAGTGCTTCCTTATGTCCCTCTTAAATGCCCCTGCCACAGCTTCATTGCATGCTCCGGTCTTGGTGCTGTTTTTCATTTGAAAGAGACTCCTCTCCTGTACCCTGTTCACTCCCAAGAGGTACTTCTAGTTCTTTGTCATATCCCCTCTTGCTCTCCTCTAATCCGGGGTGTACATTTTGAGATCCCTCTGTCTCTCCATAAAAGGTGCTGTGTACTCAAGACATTTAAGCTCAAATTCATAAAATTCTCACATGAAAGTAAAATGTAACTTTCACAAGTTAACGCACAGGTTCCAGAGCACCACTCCATAGCTTTGGCTGCATCCTCCAGAGGCCCCTCCCTGCGCCAGGGACAGCAGGCTCTTGAGCACCAACCAGTACCTATAGCAGCCTCCAGAGCACACACCCCTAACCATGACGGTGGGCTCTCAAGTACCCCAAGTCCCATCAGCAGCCTCCTGAGCTCCCCCCAGCCCTGGTGGCATAGTACTCCCCAATACATAACTGTGTTGTACAAAAACCCTGTTTCCAGTGCATCCTCATTGCCACCAGCAGCAACTGGCAAATACAAGCATGCAAACATTCGGCATTGACAAATGCTTGTTTTTGAATGTTACTATATTATGATCATGGGAGCTAGAACCCAGATGCTCATCCACCCCTACTGAAGAAACATGATTGCCCCCATTGTTCAGAAGAACCATATTCAGAATATACTAGCTAGCCCCTCAGTGCAGTGGTTGAATTTCCTTCTGGAATGCCAAAAACCCAGGTTCAGATGTGAGCCCGGGGAGTCAGAGGACCGTCCGGGGAGAATTGAGAGTCCCATGAATTGCTCTCCTCCCTGAGTTCCCCTGGGGGAAGGGGAGGAAGAACGCGATGCTTGATCGACCCCCAATGCAGGCCGGAAGTGTCGCAGCCAAGGCCTGTAGACTTCAGGGATGTGTGCCAGATGTGGTCGCGTATGCACCACTACATCACTGCATGCCACACCTCCTGACAACTGGGGAAAAGTCCAGCTGAAGCATGAAGAACGTCCACCCACCCCCCACGAGCCCCGTGCAGCTGGCTGAGGCATTCGTGACACCATTCAGAGAGTAGTGGAGGTCAGCTCTCTGATGGCCCTTCCTTGGTGGGCAATCCAGGGTGCACTCTGGTGAAGGTAGCAAGTAAGACCCGGGGGATGGGGTGAGGTGGCAGGGGACAGTGGACCAACTGGAGCAGCCAGCTGGGAAAAAAGAAAAGATTTAGAAATATTTTCTCTCTCTAATGCCCTCTTTCACATACTGTGATTAAAAATGAGTCCTCTATTACATTTAAAGAGAATGTCTAAGCTTTTGGTAATGGCATTTTAAACACATTAGCCCATTACTTTATATTGGGGATAGTCATTTCAGCCCAGAAAGTAATTTTTTTTCATTAATGTCCACTACAGGAAGAAAGGAATTGAAACTTGTTTCAAACAGATTGCCAACCAGTGCCTTCCAATCCCCAATCTGCCGGCCCTGCACCTGCGCTCAGACATTTTGTGATATTTAACCAGGAAGAGCACATGGGTGTGTCCCATAGAAGACAATGGAGGAAATGGAAATTATGCAATTTAAAAAAGGGTTTGCTAACCAGGCTCATATAATGGGCAGTTATTGTCTTAACAGGGGCTAAAGCACAGTAGACAGAGCAATTTTCAAGTCAGTATTGGCCCATAACCTGGACTTTTACATAAGAGATGGCTCCACATTCCACTGATGCTTCCCATGTATTCTGGTAATCTTTGTTTCCGTAGGACAATGACTAGGAACCTTCCCATAGTTTTACCTTACTGCAGTGACAGTGGTTACAGAGACATCCCTGACAGTGACAGCCGCATTGCCGAGTGTCAGCAATGCAGTGTTGGGGATGCCTCCGTGTTTCCACCCCCCACACCCCCCCCCGGTCTCTAGGATTCTAACTCCGAGTCAGAGTTGGACCGAGGGGGGGGGGGCCGGAACTCCCGGGCAATCCCTGGCCGAGCAGAGACCATCACAGCGACATGCAGATTTTGGCCAAATCCTGTCACTGTGATGGTCTTCGCCATCGGTGAGTCGCTGTGGTGACGGTATACCCCTTCTCATTTTAGAAACTGACCCTAATATCCAAGCATGTTCCCTTATACTGCAGTATAGCATGGTGGTTAAGGGCATTAAACTGCAAACCTGGAGACCTGGGTTTGAATCCCATCAACCCCCACTTGCATACTGTATGATCTTGAGCAAGTTACTTAACTTCCTTGTGCTCCCAGTTCACACCTGGAAACAAGCTCCAGCTTAGTGTGCCTCAGAAAGGAATGTAGGTATGATTCACATGGGAAAATTCAGGGGCCTTAATTGGCTGAACTGTCATAGCTCAGTTGGTTAAGGGCTGAAGCATGGATTGCTGTGGGCCTGGGTTCAAATCCCAGTGAGAGTCACACTTTTCCTTTCATTTCTACAATTAGATTTCTAAATTTGCCTCATAGTGGCATATACGGCATTTGGGAGAGATTGAAGAGGAGTTATCTGAGTCTGTAAAAAGACTTCCTGGTTGCTCATTGCAACATCAGAAAGGAATGTATGTGTGATTCACATGGGAAAACTCGGGGCATTAATTGGCTGAACTCTCATAGCTCAGTTGGTTAAGAGCTAAAGCATGGATTGCTGAGGTCCTGGGTTCAAATCCCAGTGAGAGTCACACTTTTCCTTTCATTTCTACAATCGGTTTCCTAGTTAAACAATTTCCCCTTTCCTTTTCCCTTATACTGCAGACCATGTGGCCGTCAGAGTCACCTGGCTCATAGCTGCCTGCACCCTCCTAACTGTTCTGTTCTAGGCATCACTGTATAGAGAAGTGGAATTCCATGGAATTCCAGAAATTCTATCTAATTCCATGGAATTCCATCAGAAGCAGAATCCCAAGATTCTGGAAGTTAAATGTTTAACTGCAGAATCATATTCTGCAGTTTATGGAAACCACAGAATATTATTATGCAGATTACATGACCTGCATGTAACCCCTAGATGGCGCTATCCCAGGGGCTACTACCCCTGCCTGATTTGCCACTAACAGGTTGAGGGGCCTGGATCCAATGGCGGGTGCCTCCACCCAGAGGTCAGGGTTTGCAATAGTTAAACTAACTTGGTCACAGCCCTCTGACACTGCAACCCCTTTCTTCCCACTAGTGGCCCACACAATATATCAGAATTACCTTCACAGTATACACTTACCCCAGGTCTGGTTCCGCACTGGGACCTCCGTGAAATGAGATACAGTGCAACAATCACAGTACAGTACTTTAACATAGACAAATACCTCAGGCAGTATAACTTTGCTGAAACAAGCAGCTCTGATTTATTTAGGGGATATAACAAGGACAGGGGAAATCAGGTTAATTAGCTTATCACTCTAATAATTCATCTATGGCTCTGTGCACAGGCCTATCCCTATTCAGTTACTGTCCCTGGGTACCCAAGCCCTAGTGGCTAGTCCAAACCGTGGCAGCTGGTAGGGGCCCTTTCACACAGAGAAAAGGAGAATTAAACAGTCAGCAGTACAGTAATTCCATTTGGATTTAATGTGGCAATTCAACAGGGAGCGACCCTGAATTAGTACTCACGACCTCCAAATAAGATAGGGTCCTTCAATGTCAGCAGGGCTCACTTGAGGTACACAAACCTCTTCACACATCCATATAAAAGAAAGCACTATACCAGGCAGGCTGCATCTGTATCCCGATCGCAATTACTGCACAATACCGGAGAACACACAGCAGATTCAGTTCCTGACCGACTGAGTGCAATTTTCAGCAATTCCTCCAGTCTTCTACAGGGTGAGCCTGGTTTCTACCTTCAGAGATCCTTGATTCTTTTCACAGGACGGATTCAGTCCTAACAAGCTGTTACAAGCTGCAGACCGAACTCTGGGCCTCATACACGTTTGGACTAAAACTGCACACTGAAAAAGCACAGGCTCCTTCCTTCTTCACTGCCAAAGCTCAACTGAAACTCCAACCGACAAAACGGGCACTTCCTTTGAGTTCCTCCCAGTTCTTGACTGGATTGGCTGTCACTCACAATAGACTGCTGCTGTTGGTCCAAAAAGGCACTGAAGTCTAAACTACATCTCCCAGAGTCACTGCCCATACAATCCTCTTGTGGCTGGCTCAGATTATGAGTCCAAGTTCTGATTCGTCTAAGGCACCATTTTAGAGCTAGCTTACCCCACACTGATTGGTCCAGTTCAGCAGTTCAAAACTAGAATGGGGAACTAGCAGACACAGTTCTGACTGCAAAGAAAGCAGGTTAGACAAACTGTAATTTCATTATTACTCTAAATAATTTCTGGCAAACAGTTACATCTTTCAGATAGGTTCCCTTTGCACTCCTAGTGACTGCAAAAATGAAGTGAATTGGCAGCAGCTCGAGTGGTACTCAGAGAAGCACACAGTCCCCCCATACAAACTAATTATGTCTGCAAGCAGACAGCTCTTAAAGAGACAGTACCAGAGGCTCTAAAAACACTCACTGATAAATGGCTTAAATGCCAAACACCATTCAGGCATGGAGCATTCAAGCAAGCTCCTGGAAGTCTTTTGGGAACCCCCATTTGCAGGGGGGTTACATGCAGGATATTTTTATTCTATGATTTATATAGAAATGCTTTTTGGAATTCTGTGAAACTAAAAAAAGAAATTCCAAAAAGTCTTTTAGTAGCGGAACTGTCATTTCATGCTGATTCTGCTGGCAGAATTCCACATTCCACACAGCTCTGTTGCTGTGCAGTTTGATACCTTTTATTGGACCAGCACGTGCCCTGTACAAAGACAATACAGAGAACAAGCTCGTAAGGCCTCACTGGTCCGTTCACTGGCTGCAGTAGCATTCTGGAAAGAAAATGCTCTACTTATACTTAAAACTGTTTCAAAATAATTCCTGTCAGGATAGTTTAGGTAAGTTCCATTTCCCAGTCTACTTGTCTTGAAAACTGTACTTGTCAGCCTCCTACCCCTTCTTGTGTTCTTGCGTAATATCTTCCACATTCTCTTCCATTGAATTTATTCATTTATTTTTTATTTATTTAAAGTTTAGTAACCAGGAGAGGCACACTGAGCCATGGTTCATTTCCAGGTGCGACCCAGGGGAGGGGGATACAGGAGGCAAGATTACAGAAATACAACAGTGTCAGGCAGGTTACAAAATTGCCTGGGAAAGAGCAGAATACAATTTCCATATGCAAGGTATGTGTACAATATCAGATTACACACTGGTCAGACAGGTTACAAATGATCTGGATAAAAGCAAATTAAAAGCAAAGTTCGCACAAGGAACAAGCCCAGTGAACACTTTACACATACAAAACAATTGATAAAGATGAAAAAAGTAATTAGTGTGAGTATGGGACTTAGCCATGAAATCTATTTAGTAAGAGCACTTGTTGGGCTTTTAGATTCAGATATGAAGTAGTAAGTCTTTAGCAGTCTGATACACAGAAGGGGATTAGCCTGGTTGGTGGCAAGAGCACGAGGCAGGAAAAGAGTGGGAGAGGGTACATTTAAAAAGATTTAGAGAGGGTACCATACAGAGCGAAGTGGGAAGGGAGTTCCAATTGGGAGGGAAGTGGAAGGAGAAATCAGTATTTCCAGAGTTTGAATGGGGATGAGGAAGGGTGAAGGAATGAGAGTCTCGTGAGCGGGGACGGTAGGATGGGACGGAGGAAGGGGGAGAAGGGAGGTGAAGTAAGGGGTGAGTGAGCGGAACCAATATTTTGCTGCAATAATGGAGGTGTGGTAGTTGCAGTGGGAGGTTAAGGAGGGGAGCGATAGAGAGGTGTAGAAGGTGTAGTGGTGAGTCCTAAGGGGAGCATTTCAGGTGAAATGGCAAAAGGCATTGAAAAGAGAGCCCAGCCTGGAGAGGTGCTGGCTGAGGTGAAGCTGTATATGACGTCGGCATAGTTGAAGAGTGGTAGGATAATTTTTATGTGAAGTATACGGTGGATGGGGTAGAGAGGGCATCTTTATTTCTATGGAGAACACCAAGCTTAGGGCGGAGCTTAGAATGGATGTAATTGATATGAGCTGAGTAGTCTAGGTGGCTGTCCAGCCAGGCGCCTCGGTACTTGTAGGTAGGGACTGTAACCAATGTGGTGCTGCTGATGGTAGAGAAAGTGGGGGTTTGGATAGTTTTTTGGGGGTGCCAGAAGTCATGAATACTGTTTTTTTGGCATTTACTTTTAGTTGGTTGGATTGGAACCATTGTAGAATGTGAGTGAAATAATTTTGCAGCTGTGTTGTCACCATGGGGGCACAGGGGCTAGAAGTACAGAGAATGGTGTCATCTGCATAAAGGTGAATTTGGGAGAAGGAGCATACAAGAGGGAGATCATTTAGAAAGATGGAGAAGAGGATGTGACCTAAAATAGAGCCTTGGGTACACCTGCCAGAATTGGGAGGGGGGGAGGGCTTTGCCAGCCTGGACACGTTAGGTGCAACCAGATAGGTTGAATCTGAACCATTCGACTGAGGGAGATTTTAAAGGAGCATTTGATGGAATAAGTAAACCATTCTTTGGGGAAAAACTATTTGAGATAAATATAAACCACACAATCGTAAGAGTGATGACTGGACTCTACTCAGGAAACTGGATGTCAGTTAGGTGTAACCCAAAGGGCAATACATCTCACTCTTTTGATACAAACCAGGAAGTTAAACAGTTGCACTTTGGCCCCCACATGCTTCAATTTGTTTATTAATGGCCTTCCTCCCAATTTTTTGTCAGACGCTTCATGTTCTCCCTCAGTAGAAGGAACTCTGCTACCACCACTCATGTTTGCAGGCAATTTGACACTAATGGATCCATTCACATATCTGAACTGTGTAGTACGGTATGGGCTACACGCCCATTGGCTCATGCTGTGGACCAATGGACGTACAGTCCTACCGTACAGAGCCGTCGGCGGGGGGGCAATCGGGTGGGGAGCTGCCGCCACCGCTGACCGAGGGGGAGTGGGGCGGTGGAGCTCAGTGGATGGGTGGGGAGGGGGGTACCGCTGGACCACCAGGGTTGGATTGGTATTTCATTATTTATTACTGATGCCCATGATCAGGCTGCGAGCGGTTCACTGGACCATCAGGGATATAGGACTATTAATATTTCTACATATGCCCGGATCGGGCTGCGAGTGGTCCACTGGACCGCCAGGGATAGAGTTAACTGATTTTAAATATACTTATGCCCGTGATCGGGCTGTAAACAGTCCACTGGACCACCAGGGATATAGGACTATTATTATTTCTACATATGCCCGCAATCAGGCTGTGAGCGGTCCACAGGACCACCAGGGATGGAGTAATATGTATTTAAATATACTACTGCCCATGATTGGGCTGCAAGCGGTCCACTGGACCACCAGGGATGGAGTAATATGTATTTAAATATACCACTGCCCATGATCGGGCTGCAAGAGGTACACTGGACCACCAGGGATGGAGTAATATGAATTTCAATATATTACTGCCCGTGATCGGGCTGCAAGTGGTCCACTGGACCACCAGGGATGGAGTAATATGTATTTCAATATACTACTGCCCATGATTGAGCTGCAAGCAGTCCACTGGACCACCAGGGATGGAGTAATATGTATTTAAATATACCACTGCCAGTGATTGGGCTGCGAGCGGTCCACTGGACCACCAGGGATGGAGTAATATGTATTTAAATATACCACTGCCCGTGATCGGGCTGCAAGCGGTCCACTGGACCACCAGGGATGGAGTGATATGTATTTAAATGTACTACTGCCCGTGATCGGGCTGCAAGCAGTCCACTGAACCACCAGGGATATTGAACGTGTTCTTACATATACACATGCCCGCGATCGGGCATTGGGGCACTTTGTTGCGATGTGCAAGGGGCGTCGGTCCCCGACGGCTGCAGCCTGGCAGGGCGCCAGGCGCAAGTCGCAGGGGAGCGGCACACCTGCATGCAAATGGGGCAATAATGGCATGCAAATGGCCCCATTTGCACCTTGCATACATTATGGCCCCATTTGCATGTGCACTTTTGAATATCGGTGGTTGCGCCTATAGCAACGGCACTTGTGCTAGCGCATCCCCCTGCTCCACTCCAGCCACTTGCGCTGGTGCAGTGCCACTACACCATGTGCACTGTGGGTGGCCAGGGTGCGATGTTCAGTGCTGCTGTGCCATGGTGCAGCTCCGTTGAATATCACCCTGTCCACGCCCCTGCGCATCCAAGTTGCACTGCGCCCAGGCTTGCGCCACAGCCTGGCGCAGTCTGAATATCCCGCCCTATATGTAAAAGCTCTGGTAATGTTCAGTAGAAATGAAAAGTAACAAAACTTACCAAATGTAAAGGAATTTTAAAGATCTATGCGCATTGCCTACAATTCTATATTATGAAATGAAAACTGAATTCCTATATGGAAAGTCATAGTCTGTAGTATAATAGTGTATTGCCAAACGTTGATGTGTATGGAAATCCTTACCCTCGAAAAAGTGGTTCTGCTGTAGTAGTGACATAGCTACTAAAGCAGAATGACTTTTTGTTCTGCTTTAGTAGCTACGTCACAATGCAACTGTCCCCAACAGCATCGCTCATAGGACAGGGGGCAGTTGAGGGGTCATGCGTGCAAGTGGACTGGACGCTAAAGAGATGAGGAGTGTGGGTCCCTGGCATCTACAGCAGCAACAAAAAGTAAGGGACGTGTGTTTTGGGGAGCCATACACTATATAGAAAAGTGTATGGGAACCCAATACACAACCCGCTATTCTAATACCTTGTGGTTTCTATGACAACAAGGACCTCTCGAGCTTCACTCTTGAGGTCCTCGTCAATATGGAAACCACTCGGCATTAGAATGGCATGGTTGTGTATGGGATCCCATACATTATCCTATATTTTTCATTGTAGGGATAATGTGTATTTATGTCTAAAGGGTTTTGTAATGACTTGAAAAATAGCCAAACAAATAAATGTGTCTGAATCTGAATATTCTGATATGTTTCAGACTTTATTTGTTAAATTAACAATCTAATTTTGTTGCCTTTGTAACTACCCTGAATCCCTTTCTCCTCCGCAGTTGCTCTCTCTTTTCATACTGCCTGAACATTCTATGACATTAACACCACCATTCCAGGACATTCAAATGAACAGCATGGAATGGTGTTATTGATGTCGTAGAATGTCTTGGAAATATAAAAGGAAAGAGCAGTAACTGGTGCGGAGAGTGGAACTCTATGTATAGCTGAGGGCACCCTAAAGCTAGATTACTGATTTATTTATCAAAAACTGTTCAACACATATCAGAAATACATAACTGGCACAGACAGCAAGATGGAAGGGCTTTAATTATGTAAACATCATGTCTTATCTCCATTAACACTTTAATACATCTAAAGTCTTACCTATCCTGCCTCTGTCCTATGGATATCTTAGCATTTCACCCAAAGCATTCCCTCAATGACGAAAACCTGTATCCTCTCTCTGTTTTAGCCACTCTCCTTATTAACACATCTCACTTTGTGTAAACTATCCTGGCATAAAGTATTTTAAAACAAAGTAACTTTAAGTATAAATACAGTTACTTCAGTATGGAATGCTTTTACCTGAAAAAGGAACCTATGTGGTCTCAAAAGCTTGTGTACTATAACATATTTGTATAAGACATAGTAACCCAATAAAATGTATCAAACTATCCTGCAGCTCCTGTTTTACAAGGACCAAGACAGCTGCTCTCTCTCTATTCTGCTAAATACAAAGGCATGTAAGAGAACTTGCAGTTTTCGTGTTATGCATTTCTGCAATGTCGTATACTGTATTCTCTGCAGAAGCAAGAAGGTGTCCTATATTAAAGGCTAGATGTGCAGGTACCTCTGATAACTATGCAGATACAATTTGTGGCTGCATAGATACATAGATACTGACGACAGATAAGGGCCTTTGGCCCACCTAGTTTGCCAAATTATGCATGTAATTTTGCCTCATCAAGCTTCTCTTGAACTGGGTTGTCCCCTTCCCCCAACTGCTAGGATTCCCCGATGCCTATCCCATGCATTCTTGAATCCCATAATCGTTTCAGCCTCCACCACCTCTGCTGACAGGACATTCCACTTGTCCATCACCCCTTCCGTGAAGAAATACTTCCTCACGTTACCTCTTAACCTCCCTCCCGCCAATTTCATCCCATGACCCCTAGTCCTGGAACATCTCTTCCTCCCAAAAATAGTGTTTTCCTGCACCGTGTTCCTCCCCGTGAGGTACTTGTATGTCTCTATCATATCCCCCCCATAGAGTACATATTCTGCAGACTTGGTAACCCTGAAGATACTATACATGTAGCTCTTTCCTGCCCCCATTCTAATATCCAATGTAAAAAAATGTTTGGGCTCCTTCTTTGCATAATCTATGCCCCCCCACACACACACACCAAACAGCCTGATCTTCTGCATTCTGAAAATGACCTTTTACTGACACTGAATTATGCAAAGTTTTTGAGATCCGCAACCAAAATAAGATAATATTACTTTACATTACCCTGACAGGATATAGTTGCCTTCTCCTGTCTGTTCCATATTTGTTGCCATTTAGTATTGCTTGTTGTATTCTCATAACATGTGGCCCCTGGTACTTATAGTCTCAGAGATCCATTCTGGGGCCAGTCCTGTTTAATGTCTTCATAAGTGACACCGAGGAGGGGCTGGAAGGGAAAGTGTGCGTCTTTGCAGATGACACTAAGGTCTGCAACAGGGTGAACACTCCGGGAGGGGTGAAAAAAATTAGGAGGGACCTAGGTAAACTGGAGGAATGGTCTAGAGTGTGGCAGCTGAGATTCAATGCGAAAAAATGCAAAATCATGCATCGGGGCACAAGAACCCAGGGGAGAATTACATGATGGGGGGGATACTGATGTTCACCACACAGAAAAGGGATATGGGGGTAATCATATCTGATGACCTAAAGGTGGCCAAACAATGTACCAAGGCTGTGGGGAGAGCCAGTAGAATGATGGGGTGCATTGGGAGAGGTAGCACAAGCAGAAGAAACAAGCTGGCGATCCCACTGTACAGATCATTGGTGAGGCCTCATTTGGAGTACTGTGCCCAGTTCTGGAGGCCCCATCACAGCAGTTCAAAGAAGGGCAACACAGGTGATGCAAGGCCTGCACCAAAAGTCATATAAGGAGAGACTGGGAGACCTCAATATGTATACCCTGGTGAACAGGAGAGGTAGGGGAGATATGATAGTAACCTACAAATATCTAAAGGGCATACATACGGGAGGGTAGTATCTTTCAGAAAAGGAGATGTTCAGGAATGAGGAGGCATGCCATGAGGTTGGAAGGGGGTGGACTAAGGGGTAACATGAGGAAGTATTTGTTCACGGAAAAGGTTTTGGATGCATGGAATAGCGTTCCAGCAGAGGTGGTGGGGACAAACACAGTGGGAGAATTCAAAAATGCATGGGACAGGCATAGGGGAACCCTAATGATAGGAATGAGAAGGTAAAGTTGGAGACCAAGTAGAGTCTGCAGCGTTTGCAGTAGGTAGGGAAAATGGGCAGACTGGATGGGCCTAGTGGTCCTTATCTGCCATCAATTTCTATGTTTCCATGTTTCTATACAGTATTGTTTCACTGTGATGTTCACATGCCTTTCTTAAAGAAAGGTTTCAATTTTGTAATGGTTTTTAACTGATCAAATAAAGAATACTTGACTTGAAGAAGGTGCCCAGCTGTGTACATCTGAGTGACTACTAAACATCTGTCTGACCAGTTCAGAAAATACTACAGAGGAGTCAGAAACTGAAACACTGATAAACGCTGATAAACCCATTGTGTCTCGTTGATCTTCAGATAGTCATCATGTTAATGATATCTTTGATTGTGTCCTTCCAAAGGGTTCTGCCAAACAGTGACAAGACAAAAACTACTGAAATCAGCTGATTATCTGCTTAGTTTGACATTGGTTGTTTGTACTCTACCCCCCCACCACACACACACGCCAGCTTCCTGGGCATTACCTATACGAGGACTGAATAAAATGACCACATCCATGTCATCATTAATATAAATCTGTTGAAGCAAGGCATCGGAAATATGTAACTTGTGTGGGTGGGAGTCTGTCCAGGGATCCCCACCCTCTCCTCTGGATCAGAGAGCAAGGGCCGCAGTCCAACCTGTGGTAAGGCTCTTGTCTGAGGGCACATGGTGGGGAGTGCATTGTCCGTCCTGGTACAGTACAGTGCAGTGCAGAACTGGCCTCCCCCCCAGCAATGCAGTTTGCAGAGCCCCAGTTGGGGAATTCCCACTTTGAGGCACTATCCTCTTTGTGCCCTACTGGCCTGTGGGAACAGCATGGCCAGAGAAGGTGCAAACTGAATCTGCTGAGGTACCCATAGCCATGTCTTTGACTATGTCAGCTCCTTGCTCAACAGTGTATTGCACCTTATATTTTTGTGTCTGTCTCCTTGTTAGTTCCACACCCAGGCACACTGGTACTCCCCCTACCCCTATCTTGTGGTGTGTTAGCCCAGACCCAGGCGAGACTTCCCCTAAAAGGACTCCCATCTCACCACTGGTCCGATCTCCTTCGAAAGTAGGTAAAAAAGATTCAGGCTGCTACCTGAGCTTGTGTACAAATGAGCACCTGTGATACTGAGGATGAGACCTGAAGGGATCTGTTGCCGTTTGTTCCTTGTTGCGATATATGTCCACTGGACCTGATACCTGCCCTCTTTCTTCTTTATCTGATTATATCTGGCTGTACCCCTGAACTACAAATAACTGAGCACTTGATGCTTGCATGGGTTAAGAGTGGAATGACTTTGGCAGTGATTCTGGTAGGCTTACAATATCTTGTGATTGTTCCATAGTCTGCTCTATCACGCTATGTTCACTGGGTATTACGTTATGCGGTTGAAGACTTAATTTCACGCTCATGTTTTTACATGTTCTTAGTTTAGCGCAGTAGCTTGTGCAGCCTTGAAGTGCCAGCCAACCATGTCAGAAAGTAACCATGCTCAGAGAGTCTTTTTATCCAGTCTGTAAAACTGTGGAACACTCTCTCACTATTGCTATTGAAATGCAGAACTACATCTAACTTTCAGTGTGTTCTTGATATCCACTTGACCACATCATACTGTTTTACTTGTCTTACTGCTGGAGACTAACCTCACTGTTTGCAATATTTATTTATTTATTTTAACTTTAGTAACCGGGAAAGGCACACTGAGTCAGGGCTCATTTACAGGTGCGACCCGGGGGAAGGGAAAACAGTAGGAAACAGTATACAAAATGTACAATGTAAGTAAGGATGTAGGAACACATATACCAAGTAATACCAGTTGATTGAAGAGAGGGGGCAGCATTCTGGACCCTGACCATTGATTCTTGTTATTCCTACTGTCTGATATGCACTGTCATGTGTTATAATTGAAACAGCATGCTCTGTTTGAATTAAACATTATGTTAAATTCATAAAACTAAGTACAGTTGCATTATTTTTGCTCCTATTATGCTGTCCCTGAAGTACAATATGGGGTGTACAAGGGGTCTGGGTAACAAATATAGGAATATCAGCAGTGGTGTGGGGGACCGCAAAGTGGCACCAAAGGGTTCTGGCTTACAAAGGGGATTTTCCTACCTACACAACTGGATGCAAGACATTGTATGTCTGCCAGACATACAGAGGTCACCTTTGAAAATGGGCAAATATATCCTCAGTGGTGAGCCCAGTTACCAAATAAATAAACACGTCTTGTAAGAGTGTGTTCTTACAGTTGCAGATTTTGCAGGTGCCAGTTTATGTTGTTATATTACCAGATGCTTCATCTACATATTTGGTATTCTACCTCTTATGCAAAGGACCCGTTTATCCCAGATTAATCAGTTTAGACTTTTGGGCTTCTGTCCTATTCCTTTTGTACATTCACTATCCTCCTCCTCTTGGGCTTATAACCTCAGCCAGTTTTGTGATGTGTTATCACCATCTGTTGATTTCCTTTAAAGTTCTGCTTGGAAAAGTCCCCTCTTATCTCACTGATCTACTTCAAGTATAAAAAAAGCATATGGTATTTGGCCTGAGGTCTAATGATTTCTTTAAGTACTCTGTCTCAAAATGTCATACTAAAACTGGTGTCTTAGTACTTTCACTATCAGTTCCTCAAACTTGGCTGCAAATCAAAAAAAACTGCTAAACTAACTTGATTGTTGTCTGTGACTCACTTCAAATCAGGTGGGGAAGCAGCTAGTACCCAAGATAAGAAAGAAAGAATGGGGAGCACGGGTGCAGGGGATGGAAGGGGGAAAATCATAGGGGACTCCATAATTAGGGGTAGTCACTGTGGACGAAAGGGGACCCAAATGCAAGCAGGAGGGTGGTTGTATGCCGGGGTGACAGCAGGGAAGGTGGGTCCAAGAATAAAGGAAATAGTAAGGGAGGTTGGAGGAAAACCTAATTTAGTTATACATGTGGGAACAAATGACCTAGCTGGGAAGGAGGTTGAGGTAGTTCAGAATAGGTTCAAGGAGTTAGGGAAGATCTGCAGGGAGGAAGCAAGTCCGGTGACCTTCTCAGAGGTGACACCAGTACCAAGGGCCAGCTCAGCCAGGAAAAGAAGAACAGAGGATTTTAATGACTGGCTATAGAAATGGTGCAGGGAGGAGATGTACATCTGTATTGGGGACTGGGAGGAGACCTGTTCAAACAAAACACTCTTTTCACCAGACAGGCTACACCTCAGTAGGGAGGATTCTAGGGTACTCAGGGACAAACTGGGGGAATACATAACCACTGCACTTAATTTAAACTACTAAGGGGGCAGCTGACATGCAGGCACAAATACTCTGAGAGGAGGAGGAGGAGGTCAGTAAACCTCCCCCCACAGTGATGGAAGAGGTGTGGAGGGAGGAGGAGGTGGAAAGGGTAAGAAACCAGTTAGTAAAGGATGGAGAAGGTGAGGAACACATAACAAGGGTAGATGGGGGGTGCACAAAGGGGAGAAATGTGAAGAGGAGAGGAGAAGAGAGGGAAGGAAGGTCAGATTCTAGGTGGAGGGTGGTTTCTCTGAATGCATGGAATCTTGGAAACAAGATGGATGACTTACAGGTACTATTAGCAGACAGGAGGGTGGACATAGCTGCAATACCTGCGACTTGGGCAACACCACACCATGACTAGGACCTTGCAATCCCTGGATATAAACTATACAGAAGGAACGTGGGAAGGGGGAAGGGTAGCAGCTTACATCAGGGAGGGAATAACTTGCACAAGTGAGGAGTTAGAGGACAGGAAAGTAGAGGCATTATGGGTTCAGTTATGGTCCAACAGTGGGAGAAAGGTGAGGTGAGGTTGGGGGTGGTTTACAGACCACCCTACCAGGATGAGGAGAGGTGCAGGGAACTGAGCTCACAAATATTGGAAGCTGCAGGGAAAGGAGATGTGATAATTGTGAGGGACTTCAACCTGCCCAAGGTGGACTGAAGCGTGCCATCCACAAAATGTGCTAGGAGTGAGGTGATTCACCATTGCACAGCGTGGCTCCAGCTGGATGTGGGCAGGGAAAGCATCCCATCTAAGACTAAAATCTTGGATTTTAGGAGGGTAGATTTCAGGAAGATGGGAGAAGTGCTAAGGGGCCACCTAGCAGACATCAGAGCAGATATAGGGTGAAGCAAAGGTGGTCCATCATTAAGGAAGGAATACTGGTTGCTACAGATATATGCATTCGGCTAAGGGGGAAAACACAAGGGCCGAAGAAACAAGCTAGTTCAGTTCTGGGGTCACCCAGGCAATAAGGGAAAAGAGGTTAGCTTATAGGAAATTCAGGAAGACTAACAGAGAGGTGGATAGGTAAAATGACCTAAGGTTGACTAGTAAGGCAAGTACGTAAGTCTGGCTAGCTAAGGCACAGAAGTCACTGCAGATAGGTGAAGGAATTAAGAAGGTGGAGAAGGCCTTCTTTCACTTATTAGTGGGAAGAGGGACAAGAAGGACTGGATTGTTAGGCTTAAGAAAGGAGAGAAGTGGGTGGAGAATAATGAGGGAAAAACAGAGATACTAAATTAATACTTCTCTCCCATCTTTACCAGGGAGAAGGATGAACCAGTGCCTTCAGGAGGAAGAAGAGGATCGGAGGGACAAACAGATGTAGTGATAGAGGAGGATAGAGTGAGGGAGGAAATACTAGCATTGAAGGAGGACAAATCACCAGGTCCGGACAGAGTACATCCAAGGGTGCTAAGGGAACTGGCTGAGGAATTGTCAGAGCCATTGGCAGACCTAATAAATAGTTCACTGGAGTCAAGTGTGGTACCTCAGGACTGGAGAAATGCACATGTGGTGCCCCTCCACAAAAGCAGTCCCAAGGATAACCCAAGGAATTACAGACCAGTCAGTCTGACCTCAATCATGTGCAAGCTCATGGAGACCATACTTAAGGAAAGGTTGGTAGAATATCTAAAGGAACATGGTCTCCAGGATGCAAGGCAGCATGGTTCAGGGGGGCTTATGTCAAATGAATCTGATTGATTTGTTTGATAGGGCCACTAAGACAGTAGACAGGGGCCAAGCAGTAGACATCCTCTATCTGGATTTTAGCAAGGCCTTTGACTCTGTGCCCTACAAAAGGTTGATCAGGAAGTTGGCTGATCTCAGGGTTGGGGAGAAGATGACCAGATGGGTGGAAAACTGGCAGAGAGACAGAACCCAGAGGGTGGTTGTGGGGGTAAAGTTATCTTGCACCAGAGAGGTCACGAGTGGAGACCCTCAGGGCTCAGTGATGGGGTTGGTGTTGTTCAATGTCTTCATCAGTGACATTGGGGATGGCATTAAGGGCAAAATGTGTCTATTTGCAGATGACACCAAGCTCTCCGGGAGAGTGGACACAGCTAAAGGGATACAGGACCTACAGGACAATCTGGAATAGCTACAGAGGTGGTACTGGATCTGACAACTTGGCTTCAATGCCAAGAAATGCAAAGTTATGCACATTGGAGCCAAGAATCCAGGACAGAGTACTACCTGGGTGGAGTCCAGGTATCTGCATCAGAGAAGGAAGAGAAGAACCTGGGAGTGATGATCTCTAGTGACCTGAAGCACTCCATGAAGTGCAAGAAATCAGCAGCAAGGACAAACAAGATGCTCGGATGCATAGCTAGGGGGATCAGTAGTGGGAGAGAGGAGGTTATACTGCCCTTGTACAGGTTACTGGTAAGGCCACATCTAGAGTATGGAGTTCAGTACTGGTGCCCACACCTCAAAAAGGACATTAACCTGCTGGACAAGGTCCAGAAGGGGGCTACAAAGATGATAGCAGGTCAGTAGGGTAAGGCATTTGAGAAGAGGTTGAGGGCACTGAACGTGTATTCCCTGGAGGACAGGAGGGAGAGGGGGGACATGATTGAAACCTTCAAGTACTTAAAAGGGATAAGTAAGGTGGATAAGGAGTGTCTTGTTAAGCTAAGTGGCAACTGGCAACCATAACACGAGGAGGCACAGTCTTAAGCTGGGGGGGTTTAGGAGGGAGGTCAGAAAGCACTTATTCAGGGAGAGAGTGGTGGAAACTTGGAATGTGCTGCTGGATGAGGTGGTCTTGTTGAAGACAATGGGCAGCTTCAAGAGAAGCTGGGATAGGCATGGGGGAAGGTAAGAGTAATAGGCAGAGAGGATGGAAATGTTGGGAGGAGTGGGATTGGAAGCATAGTGTCAGAGCGACACCACAATCCCGACACCCACAGAGTGACAGCTGGAACCCTGACACCTGCAACAACAACCCACCACAGTGGGTGACAAGTCCCCACAGTGTCAGTGCCATCACCACCACCGTGCATCGTGCATCTGGCCCTTGCCCACCTGTGGTGCTCCAGTTGGCCCGTGTGCGCTGTATGGGTGCCCATTCCCCCTGTGTCCGCTGCCCTCGGGTGTCCCCAGTCCATTCAGCGCTGTCATGCTAGAACCCCGCTGCACCTGTAGTGCCTACAGGTGCCCCTGCCTATGATCTGCAGCATCGCTCCACTGTCTGATGCATCTGTTGTTGCTCGGGGGGGGGGGTTACTGGTCCATTGCTGTAGCGTCGGCGGTGCACACGATATGTGTTGGTGCACTGTGTCTGTGCACTGTGCCATCTCTTGGGGTGTCCTTTGCAGACTCTGAGTCAGGATTGTGGCGTTCAGGTTGGGGTGCATCAGGTTCGTGTGCGTCGGTTTCTGGGTGTCATTATGGGGGCTGTTGGCATTATTGCTGTCGCCATACTGCGGTGCTTCCGTGGGATTGGCGGCAGGGTCAGTAGCTGCAAGCTGTGGACCCTGCAATATGAGCAGTCTAGGCAGACCAAATGCCCTTCTTCTGCTGGCTTCTTCGTATGTTCTTATTCTCGATAGAAGTTTTTGCATGATTCATTTTTGTGTATTTTTATACCTTTGTATGTATACCTGCTTGGTCACAATAGTAAAGGAGAGGTTTCCTCTCAACCTGCCAAAAAATAACATTGACTGATTGTACCTTTTATTGCAAGATACAGTATATATTAAGTCACAACCAAAGGGTTCGTTAACATTCATGAATCCAACCCAGACATGAGGTGTTGCCCAGTGTCCTATACCCCTAACGTTAGATTAACAAAGTTAACTGGGCAGACAGCAAGGTGAACCAGGGATAAAGGACAACCAAGGAAGGGGCTGGAGTAGAACAGCGAAACAGTCTAGGGAGGTCAAATCATGGAAAGTCATGTGTGCAAATGCCAGGAGCCTTAGCAACAAGATGGAAGATCTGGAGGCTGTCATGGTGCAGTCAGACCTGGACATTGTGGCCATCACTGAAACCTGGTGTAATGATAACCACGACTGGGAGCTGGCCATACCTGGCTACAACATATTCAGAAGAGACAGGGCAGACAGGAAGGGGGAGGAGGATGGCACTGTATGTGAAAAATGACATAAGGGCCACAGAGATCCAGGAGGAACAAAATGGGGGAGAGATACTGTGGGTTAAGCTGGAAAGGAAAATGGGCCAGCCATCCAGCACAGGTGTGGTCTATAGACCACCAGCCCAGGAGGAAGAAACAGATAGGGAGTTGATGCTAGCCATCAGAGGATGGCAGACAAGGGAGGTAGTACTGGTTGGAGACTTCAATATTCCAGACGTGGACTGGAGCATCCCAGCAGCAGCATCAACTAGGAGCAGATTTATCCTGGACTCCCTTCAGGGTGCCTTCCTCAAGCAACTGGTCATGGAACCAACTCGGCAGAAGGCAATACTGGACCTTGTGCTCACAAACAGGGACAGTGTGATGGGGGTAAGAGTGGGGGAGCACCTGGGGAACAGTGACCACCAGTCACTGTGGTTTGAAATCACAGAAAGAGCAGAACCAAACCACACAAAAACACGTATCTTGGATTTTAGGGGGGCAAACTTTGGGAAAATGGGGAGATACTTGAAAGAGGCATTAAGGGGAATGGGGCAGGAATTGGGGGTTGAGGAACAGTGGGAAGTATTTAAAATGGGGATTACAAGAGCAACAGAATTATGTATTAAGCAGGTTAGCAAAAGGAAAAGGAAGAGGAGACCATTATGGTTTTGCAAAGAGGTAGCAAAGAAAGTGAAAGCCAAAAGATTGCATTCAGGAAATACAAAAAGACACAGGCAGAAGGGATAGGGAGAAGTACCAGGAGAAGCAAAGAGAGGCAGGAGGTCAGTAAGGGAAGCCAAAGCTCAGACAGAAGAACACATTGCAAAATCAGTGGGTAGAGGGGACAAACCTTTACAGGTACATAAGTGAAAAAGAAAGGCAAAGAGAGGATAGTGAGACTGAAGGGGAGGATGGGGCTGTGTGGAGGATGACAACAGTAAAGCTGACATATTGAACAGGTATTTCTGCTCAGTCTTTACTGAGGAAGAGGAGGGTAATGGGTCTGAACGGAGTACAAGGGTGAGAATGGTGCAGAAATGGACACAAGTCCCTTTACACGAGAAAGGGTCCTGAAGGAGCTGGAAGTAATAAGAGTTGATAAAGCAATGGGGCCAGATGGGGTGCACCCCAGGCTCCTTAAAGAGAGGTGGTGGCTGAACCTCTTGCTATCCTGTTTAGCCAATCACTAGAAACAGGGAGGTACCCAAAGACTGGAGGATAGCAGATGTAGTCCCCTTATACAAAAGTGGGAACAAAGAGGAAGTGGGAACTACAGACCAGTCAGCCTCACCGGGTAGTGGGAAAATCATGGAAGCACTACTGAAGGAGAGATTGGTGGAACATTTGGTTGTCAATGGACACAGGACCCAAGCGCATGGTTTCACTAGGGAAGGTCATGTCAGACCAATCTCATTGAATTTTTGACTGGGTGACTAGGGAGGTGGATCAGGGGAGAGCAGTGGACATGGCCTATCTGGACTTCAGCAGGCCTTTGACACTGTGCCACATAGAAGACTATTGCACAAACTGGGGAATATGGGTGGGCAGGACAGTAGTGTGGGTAGGTAACTGGCTGGGCAGCAGGACACAGAGGGTGGTGGTAAATGGCTGTCACGCCACAGAGGGAAGAGTGACCAGTGGGGTACCACAGGGATCAGTGCTGGGACCGGTACTATTCAATATCTTCATCAGTGACATTGCGCAGGACCTAGAAGGCAGAATTTCACTGTTCGCTGATGACACAAAGCTCTGTAACAGAGTAGACACACCAGAGGGTGTAGACAGAATGAGAAGGGACCTGCAGAAACTTGAAGAATGGTCAGGGGTTTGGCAGTTGAAATTCAATGCAAGGAAGTGCAAGATAATGCATAGGGGCACAAAAACCCTGGCACAATATATCAGTTGGGGGGTGAGGATATAGCATGCACCAAGCAGGAAAGGGATCTTGGGGTTATCATCTCTGATGACCTCAAGGCAGGGAAACAGTGTGACAAGGCAGCAGGTAAAACAAATAGGATGCTGGGATGCATAGGTAGGAGCATCACCAGCAGGAAAAGGGAGGTCATAATTCCACTATACAAGACACTAGTGAGGCCGCACCTGGAGTACACTGTGCAGTTCTGGAGACCTTACCTATGTAAGGACATAGACAGGGTAGAGAAGGTTCAGAGGAGGGCAACAAAGATGGTGCATGGATTGCATCACAAGTCCTATGAGGACAGGTTGAAGGCACTGAACATGTACTCCCTGGAGGAGAGGAGGAGAGAGGGATATGATAGAGACATGCAAGTATCTTACAGGAGGAACAGGGCAGGAATGCACTATTTTTAAGTGAAAAGATGTTCCAGGACTAGAGGGCATGGGATGAAGTTGGGGAGGACGATTCAGAGGAAACGTGAGGAAGAATTTCTTCACAGAACGGTGGTGGACAAGTGGAACACCCTGCCAGAGGAAGTGGTGGGGGCTGAAACAATCACGGGATTTAAGAATGCATGGGATAGACATAAAAGAATTCTGGAGGTCAGGGGTAAGGGGCAACAGACTTCTTGGAAAACATAAACTGAACTTACAGACTTAAATGGGCAGACTGGGTGGGCCATAGGCTCTTATCTGCCGACACTGTCTATGTATCTATGTATGTATCTATGTATCTATGTAACTGAACCCCTTGAGTACCGTAATGCTAATATTAAACTAGATTATTTTAATATTTTTTTAAATTAACATCTTTACATTTATAATTCTAATTGTTCTATTGTACTTAAAGGAATCAGGAAATTCTTTTGTCATAGTTAACTGCCCTTCCATCTTCCTTTCCATGCTAGTTATGTATTCTGATATGCTTTGACAATTTTTTGATAAATAAGTAAAGTAGCTTTGGGGTACCTTCAGATCTACACTGAGTTCCACTCTCCTCACCAGCTACTGCTCTTGATTTTCATATTTCTAAGACATTCTATGACATCAATAACACCATTCTGTGCTATTCATCTGAATGGCACGGAATGGGTGTTTCTGATGTCATAGAATATTTAGGCAGCATGAAAATAGCAGCAACTGCTGAGGAAAGAGGGATTCAGGGTAGTTACAAAGGCGATAAAATTAGATGAATTTAACACAAAAGGTCAAAAACGTAACAGAATACTGGGTAGCCAATAACAGAACAATTGTAGGGCATCTAGAGGTGTAAAAATGGTTTCCCATCACCTTTAAGGGTTTCCAGCCATTAAAATAACAATTTTAGAATGCTGTCAGCCAATCAGAATGCTGCATTTCCAGCCATTGTATTATAATGTTCATTAAAGGCTTTCATTCCCCAGGAGTAGTAATAGTCCCTCTTTTTCCACAAATCAATATTTTGCTGTATTGCTTTAAGATAAATCATAAAATATAAAGGTTTTTAGGAAATTGTTTTTAATCTATGTTGAAAAAAAATGTTATGAACATGAAAGAATTAATTTCCACAGTTTTACCAGCTTCTGTTTCCATACTATTACAACGTGTCTCAGATTTTGTCTCTTTTTCCCATGTTCTAAAATAAATAGAGTCTGTGAGGGGATGCAATGTATGGCATCTGCAGGAATGGTTCTGCAGCATTAACTGTACCAGAAGGCAGATATTTAAGCTGAAAAAAAGTTAAACCAAACCTTTAAAGTACAAATGAAACAGGGAGGGTCTGATGCTAGTCATATGAATAAAAACTGCTGACAGAACTCAGGTCTGGAGGGAGATTCCTATGACCAAAGTGGAAATCCAGAGTAGGGGTGCTTGGAGTCTGCTGAACTGAATTGGTGTATCACATTCCAACTCTGTTCCTGGATTTAGGATTTTCTGAATTGTGGTCCAAGTCTTCTAAATCCTAACTGGAATTATAAAACCTCATTTTGCATAAAAATTTAGGATTTCAGGGGCCAGATATTCAGAACTTTGCCCTTGGGCTAAATTAGCACTGCCCGGCAGGCAAACCTAGCCCAGAGCACAAAGCAAGCTATATTCAGAAGGAATAGCTTGGGGCAAACAGCTTCTGAATATAGCATGGGAATGAGGCCGGGCAAACTGGGTTGGGAGTGCAGGGCAACCTTAACCCTGGAATAAGACAGCTCTGAATATAGTAACCAGGAAGTGAAAACCACAACAGCAACACAGATCACAGTGGTGTGAAGGTAGCTAGAGGCGACCTATGTGGCCAATGTGTGCTCCAGCAAACGTGTGGACCCAGTACAGCTGCAGGGAGCAACCTATGGGAAAGCACAGTGTGCAAAACAGTAGAATATTCCCTGAACTGTTAGCGCGGAGCTAACACGTTGCATAGGATTAGCGCGGAGATAAGCTGTTTGCCTGGTGCAGACATGTTTGCCCCATGCTAAACTTTGCCATATTCAAAAGGGACATGCAAATGAGCCTACTTAGGTAGTCTCTGGCAAACATTCAGATTAGCATCTCATTATGCCCTGATTTGCATGCAGTTTGCCCAGCGTTACTGCAGTGTCCCACAGAGCCACCTGTAGGTCAGTTTGGAAGTACAGGGGCTGGCCAGGTCTGACCGCAGCTCCACCTGTAGGCCAGTCTGGCAGTGCACGAGGATAGCTGCAGGCTACATGTAATCAGTACAGCATAGCATAGCATATTGTACCCCAGGGGACAACACAGCATAGGCACAGGTGGTGGTGGTGCTGCATGCAACTGTCACACTGCAGGGCATGCTACAGTGCACAGCAGACACTACAGTAGCAAGGGGGCCAGTAGCATGAGGGACACAGCACTGCCTATGGTGTGTAGGGCAGTGATGCCGACTGCACTGTACACAGTGACAAGCCCAATGTGCAGATGTTTACTGACTGTGGACATTACTGTTATGCTGTTGCGTGATCCACAGATGCTGCACCTGTGGTATGGGATGCACACAGTGACATATACATGGCCGGCTGTGTGTGCTGTGGCATCTGCACAGTTGTGCTGTATGTGGCGGGGGGGCACATAAGATCCAAAAGACACACAGGTGGTGGGGTATTCCCACTACTGGCCCATGTGCACTGTGTACTGTGTCCCAGTCTTGTGGCCACACTTGGGCTGTGGTGAGGTCTGGCCACCCATACACCCTTCCCTCAATGGCCACCATGCCCACAGTGCTGCCTGTGTGTGCTGGTATCTGTTGGGCACTACAGACATATGGTCTGCAGGTGTGTGCTGTATTGCCCCACTACCATGATGACCTCTGTGGGCCCAATCACCCCTTACTGCCTGTGCATGGCTGGGACCTGTGGCAGCTGATGGCATCATGGTTGTGCCATCAGTGAGCGGCATGTGTCTTCCATGTCTGGCAGTTTCTAAGTGTCATACTCATATGCTAGGGCCGCACAAGCCACGCTAATGTCACACTGTATTCATGTTCACTTTGCCCCTTGCATATACTTATGGTTTGCTAGGTGTTAATGCGGTTTGCGTGTGCTATTTGGCCTTTTGAATATAGCAGACCAGCGCTAATCCTGTGCTAAACCCGTGCAAACGTTTTTTGCCTGGCGTAAAGCTTTGAATATCTGGCCCCAAATCTGAAAAATAGAAATGTGGTAGCTGTGTTAGTCCAGTCAACAAACTAGAGAAGAAAACAACAAATATGTTGCAGGTGATACCTTTTATTGGACTAACAAAATTATTTCTAAGACTAGCTTTCAAGAGATAAAGCCCTCTTCCTCGGGTCTAATTTTGTTAATCTAATAAAAGGTATCACCTGCAACATATTTGTTGTTTTTTTTTCTCTGCAGGATTCCAAATCTAAATCAGATCCCAATTTTGAGGTCCTGTTATGATTTGAATCGGAATCAAAATCAGAATTTCCTAAAATTCTAAATAGTCCAATCGAATATCAGAATTGGCTAATTCTGAGCATCCCTAATCCAGAGCCTGAAGCTAGGGGTGGAGAGCAGCCATCAGCAAATGTCATCTGTGGCATAAGCCAAACAGAGTGCCACTGAAGAAAACAATTGGCACAGACTGTTTCAAGGTTTGAACCAGATTCACAAACGGCGTGAATGCCGTAAGCACTGAGGGGGCACCGAACATATGGGGCTTAGACTTGCAACATTCTGCCTGCCATCGATTGGGCTTTCAATCCCGTACACCAATTGCTGCAAGTTAGACCAACTTTTTCTGGTCTAGCGTCTAGCAATCCTAGGTACCCTTTTTATGGGGCTTGCACCAAATGTTTTGTGCAAGCTATCGTAAATCAGGAAAAGTGTCATAAATGCACCTGATCTACTAGAATCGGATGCAGTGTGTGGCAAAGTTGTTGGTGCAGCTGTGCTAACACATAGATTTGGCACAGGGTTTAATGCAAGCCCTGTATCACCCTTTGAGAATCCAGCCCTTGGTCTTCCTGAGTGCAGACTGGATAAGAGATTCTGACCTTGGGCCTTGTATAGAAAAAGCATTCGAGGTCAGAAAACCCCAGTGAGGTTTCTGAGGGAAGGGAAAAGACCATAATACGTATAAGCTGATGTGTAATATGGTTTGTAGCTGAAAGAACTGGGCCTGTTCTATATTGATAACATATGGACTGCTGAGCATTAATCTGTAACCACTTCTCTAATATTTCATTTATTTGCTTTTGTTAACCGGGTGAGCACACTAGACAACCAAGTGCCTATTTTCAGGTGCGACCCGGGAGATTACAATGGTACATTCAAGAACAACAGGCAAAACAAATAAGGCTACATTCAAAGTGCATCAAACAACAAGGTCAGTACAAGAAAACAACAGGATTTTACAATGCAGACAGCAGGTAGGATAACATTACAGTATATAGAGATACAGTGTATCTGCAGCAATCTTGTTTCCATTATACTCCATGAGTCTGTGCATGTTTCCGTGTTAGGACTCTGATCATGCAGATAAACCCAAGGAGACTACAGTACACATAAAGGACCAGCAGTATAGTCTAGAGGTTAGAATAACAAGCTGTGAATGAGTTTGATATATTCAGCAGACCAGGATTTTATTCTCTCAATCTCTACATGCATACCATTTAATTCTGAGGAAGTCACTTAACCTTCCCAGTGCTCTCTACCCCTGAAAGGCACCGTGCCTAGTGGGCCTTACCCGGTTACCAAAAAAAAAAAACATGAAGAAAGGAAAAAAAAAAAAAAGACTTCCTGGAGATTCTTATTTCAGCTGGTGGCTTTATAACAAAGGTTAGAAGGGTATTTAAGCTGAGAGGATACACTCTGATACCAACATCTGGCATGAATCAAAGATAGGAGGACACCAAAGAAAAGGCATCTGTGGACATCATACACAATGAACTGGTCCAGAAATCACATCAACCCCCACACCATGCGCCAAGAGGGCAAGTAGCTACATGTCAAGGGGTGGGTGGTGAAGATGGCCCAGTGGTGTGAAGGCTGGGTTGCTGTAAAGCACCTTACCTCCAGCCATGCTGGGGGCCTGAACTCAGGAACAGAAATGGGTTGCTGGGCATTGGGCAGGGAGGATCGAGCAGCTGAAGGACAGCTCTCCCCCTTGGGCAGGAGGATTCTGTGGCCTGCCACTCAACCGCCACTTGGACAAATCCAATGGGAGGTGTTGGCAAGTCACATCTAAGGAAAAGGCCCCACGTCCAGAGCACTGGGAGCATCTCCATGGAGGTGGGGTTCACACAATGTGCTCATTGCATGCTTGAGGTTGGCCAGCAGAGAAAAAGGTGGAAAAAGTGGAGAATGGGCTCCATGAATCCCTCTCCATCCAGGCTCAAGCCTGCTTCACCACTCTGGGTCCAGGGCACTTCTGGATGAGTGACCGGGGGAGGGGGAGAGACGGCTGTCCCCTTCTAGCCCCACCGCAAGGGAGTAGCCCATTGGGGATACAGCCCCTGATCTTGGAGGCAGCTGGAGATGGCTATGGCTGTTTGGAACAAGGGCTGATGTAGCACCCATCCTGCCACTTGGAGGGAAAATACCTATATGGATAAAAGGGTGGGTGACCGTATGCCTGTGATGCGTGATGGAAAATTGAGAGGTACAGCATGGAACCAAGTAACATATTAATCAGTCCTGGGGTGGGAACCTGAGTCTGCTCATGAATTCAGGTCTTAGGAGAATGCAGTGAAGAAAAAAAAAGAACCCAAAAGTTGTTGGGGGTTGCCTGATGGAGTAACGGTCAATAGCTGTTGCAGCTTTCTGTGTGGTCTGGCTTCATGTCCTGAGCCAGAACAACTTGCATTGGGTAGCAGAGGCAATGCTGTATTCTCATCATAAACATCTCTTGCCTCAAGAAGGAGGGCACCTCCTGGCATTGTACTGCCCATAGGGTGGAAGGGAGTTGTATGGGCAGGAATACATGGCTTGGGGAAGGTGTTCAGCTGCCTGTGAGACACAGGATGCTGACATATCACACTGTGGAATCATACTTCTAGTCCTCTGCCTGCAAGCATCACTCAGAGTTGGTGAGTGGTTCTGGTAGGGTTACCACTTTTTATGAAGCCCAAAGTGGGACATTTGTTATTGAAACCTGATTTTTTGCAGGACAATGTGTAACTGCAACCAATGCAACAGACTTGTTTTCTCTAAATAATCAGAATTAAGATTAAGAGTTGTAATTTTTTAGTTGTTTCTAGTGTATGTTATCATATTACAGTATTTTAGTTAAGGTATTATAGTTGTTTGTAACATTTAGAGGAAAGTCCCCAAAGCATTTTTTCTACTGTAATGTCAGCACATGTAGTATTTTTCATGTTTTTTTGCAGGACACAGCTGCCCAAATCAGGACTGTCCTGCGAAAAGTGGGACAGGTGGTAACCCTAGGTTCTGGTCCTAACCCAATTGCCACTAACCTACCAGAAAGGTCTACAATCTTTGCCCATGCCCCAGTTGGGTGATGGTGGTTAATAGAAAGATGCAAAATTGACAGTAGCCATAGTAATGGTCTGGTATGTGATGCCGCATGCTCTCCCAGTCTCCACCCAGGTACATGCCTGCCATTCTGGAACTTCCCCTCCTTTCTGGTTGGGATAGTTCAGGTCAACTCCACTCCCAGCTGGATGGCCTTACCCACATTAAAAAGTCAGGGACAGGAGAGGAGAGAAGAAGAGGGGCAGTGGTTACTGGGGGACATGGGGCAATGGATGCAGTATGTATGGGATCCAGTGCTTGTGGACATGCTGAGGAAGAGGAGAGACCCATTATTGACAGAAACACTAAAAGTAAACAAACCAATTGTTGATGGCACCTTATATAGAACTAACAAAAACATGCTCATAGAACAAGGCTAGCTTTTGAGAGATATAAGTATGGAGGGAGGAGCTCTGTAGCCTAAGCAAGATGGCCGCAAGGGCTTAGAGCTCAGACAAAAACTTTGTGAAACAGTATAAAAGCTGAGGCTTTGGGCTACAATATCCAGCTTTTGTCATATAAAATCAGTGGCTGTATCTTTGTACTCCACAATTGGCAACCCTCGTAAGGAGAAGCAGGTGCCCAAGGGCACAAAAATTAAAAGTTCTGCAGGAGCATTAGCCATGCAGTTGGGCCTAGGCCACTCAATGGATGTCAAGGAGGAATCCTCAGAGGAGACCTCACAATCAATGGGGTGAAAATAAATAGAATTATACAAACAGTGGCTGGCCTGGCTGATAAATTTGATGGCCTCACTTGTTGAGTGGTCACCTTGGAAACATCAGTGGGATCAGTGAAATTAGCTACTGCAGAAGCCACTAAATGTTCAGACGTGACATTGGGGACAGCAGCCACGTTAACAAAGGAAAATTCTCACCTCTGGGCTAGACTTGAAGTAAAAGAAGCCAACCCCGCTCTTCAAATCTTAAGATTATAGTAATTCTAGAGGGGGGAGGAGGGGGTCCAGCTTCCCTTATTCATAATGGACTGGCTTACACAGCAGTTGGTGGATGCCATCATTAACCATCCATTCCATATTCAGAAAGCTTATAAAGTGACTCCCCATGGAAGGCCGGACAATTCCAAAGCTCCTCGCATCCTAGTGATGCTGATGGATGGCATAGGGATTTGTGACTTTGTTTTGGCTCTGTCTCACTGAAAGTAAATATATAACTATAAAATATAGAAAATTCAGGAAGACCAAGAGAAAGAGGTGGAGAGGGAAAATTACCTAAGGTTGGCTAGTGAGGCAAGTACAGATGTCTGACAAGCTAAGGCACAGAAGGAGCTGCAGATAGCTGAAGGAATTAAAAAGCAGAAGAAGACTTTATTTTGCTATATTTATTTATTTATTAAATTTTGGGGACCAGGTGAGCCCACTGGGCCCTGGAGGTCCCTTTTTCAGGGGCGACCCGGGATTTGCATAACATAGGATACATCACGATACAGTAATTGTAGAAAATACAGTTATGATACAAGTTATACAGAGTTGTACAGTCAGCTGGTTACTAAGTGAGAAAAGGGACAAGAAGGAAGGGATTGTTAGGCTTAAGAAAGGGGAGGAGTGGGTGAAGGATAATGGGGGAAAAGCAGAGATACTAAATGAATACTTCTGTCTTCATCAGGGAGAAGGGCAGACCAGTGCCTTCTGGAGGGAAAAGAGGAGTGGGGAGGGGTCACAGATGTAGTGACAGAGGAGGATAGAGTGAGGGTGGAGCTGCTGGCATTGAAAGTGGACAAATTCAAATCACCAGGCCCAGACAGAGTATATCCAGGGGTACTAAAGGAACTGGCTAAGGGAGCTGGCAGGGCCACTGGCAGACTTATTTAATAGTTCACTAAAGTCAGGCATGGTACAGCAGGACTGGAGAACAGCACATGTAGTGCCCCTCCACAAAAGTGGTCCCAAGGATGAACCAGGGAATCACAGACCAGTCAGTCTGACCTCCATTGTGGGCAAGCTCATGGAGACCATAATAAAGGAAAGGTTGGTAGAATATCTAGAGGAGTATGGTTTCTAAGATGCGAGGCAGCATGGGTTCATGGGAGGGAGATTGTGTCAAGCGAATCTGAATGACTTTTTTGACTATGTCACTAAGACAGCATACAGGGGACAAGCGGCAGACATCCTATATCTTGATTTCAGCAAGGCATTTGACTCTGTGCCCCTTAAAAGGTTGATCAGGAAGTTGGTGGATCTCAGGGTTGGGGAAAAGATGGCCAGATGGGTGGAAGACTGGCTGAGGGACAGAACTCAGAGGGTGGTTGTGGGGGGAGAATTATCTGGCACTAGAGAGGTAACCAGTGGGGTCCTGCAGGGCTTGGTGCTGGGGCAGTGTTGTTCAATGTCTTCATCAGTGACACTGGGGATGGCATTAAGGACAAAATGGGCCTATTCATGGATGACACCAAGCTCTGTGGAAGAGTGGACACAGCTGAAGGGATACAGGACCTATAGGATGATCTGGAAAAGCTGGGGAGGTGGTCCAGGATCTGGCAGCTTGGCTTCAATGCCAAGAAATGCAAAGTTATGCATATTGGAGCCAAGAATCCCAGGACAGAGTACTACCTGGGTGGAGTCCAAATATCTGCATCAGAGGAGAAGGATCTGGGAGTGATGGTCACTAGTGACCTGAAGCATTCCATGCAGTACAAGAAAGCAGCAGCAAGGGCAAACAAGATTTCTGGGATGCATATCCAGGGGGGGCTCAGTAGTAGGAGAGAAGAGGTTATAACTGCCCTTGTACAGGTCCCTGGTTAGGCCTCATCTACAGTATGGAGTGCAGTACTAGCGCCTACACCTTCATAAGGACATTACCCTGCTGGAGAAGGTCCAGAGGAGTGCTACAAAGATGACAGCAGATCAGCAGGGTAAGGCATATGAGGAGAGATTGAGGGCACTGAACATGTACTCCCTGGAAGACAGGAGAGAGAGAGAAGGGACATGATTGGGACCTTCAAATACTTGAAAGGAATAAATAAGGTGGATAAGAAGAGTCTCTTTAAGCTGAATGGCAACCATGACATGAGGGGGCACAGTGTTAAGCTGGAGAATGGGAGGTTTAGGAGGGAGGTTAGGAAGCACTTCTTCACAGAGAGGGTGGCGGACACTCGGAATGCGCTGCCGGAAGAAGTGATGTCATTGAAGACAGTGGGCAGCTTATGAGAGACTGGGTTAGGTATAGGGGGAAGGTAAGGATCATGGGTAGGGATGATGGGAGGAGTGGGGAGGGAAGGCAGGGACATTAGCTCAAGCTGTGGACCCTGTAATGCGAGCAGACTAGATTAACCAATGGCCTTCGTCTGCTGGTTTTGTCATATGTTCATATGTTTGCATGTTCATATGAAAGGGGACCTTGTTCCGTAACGGTCAACAGATCAGGATTTATCCTGATATAAGCTGTGCCACTCATCAAAAAAGGAGTTGGTTTGATGGAGTGAGGGCCATGCTGAGAGATGCAGACATCAACCACAACATGTTGTTTCTAGCACGACTTCAGATAGTGCATCAAGGGTAAGGTGTTTCCTTTTTCCAGCACAACCAACACTTTAAAGTGGACCCAGAAACATGCACCTGCCCAATAGAGATGGGATGGATAGGGGATTCCCAATTGGATGCTGAAGATACCTGAACTGTTTATGTGGGTTTTTTCCCCTTTTCTTAGTTTGATCAGGATGGCGTGGTGGGTAAGGGGCATACACCCAGGTAAGGTAGGGGCATTTAATTTATTCAGGGACTGGATAGTAATAACATGGACTATAGTAGCCCACTACCCTGCCGCAGAGAGGGTTGAACTGTTTAAACATTATTCAAAAACTGCCTGTTCTACAAATAGTAGTTTTATACTGTGTTAGTAATATAAGGCTGGGATTGGGTTTCCTGAAGGGTATCCTGTCATTTGGACAACAACAAGAATGGTGAGGGAATAATGGTGATGTAAAAAATGGTGACTGGGACTAACAGTAATCATCGAAACAGCGACCCTCAATGTTCACCCCCTCCCCAAGTTTTGTCCCCTCCTGGTGTTGATTATAGAAGTGGGATTGGGGGCAAAGCCCTCTGCATTGGAGAGGGGTGCAGGAGACACAGCCCCTCACAAAAAAAGCAAAAACAGTGTTGTCACCCTTTTGGTGCTTGCTATATATTGTCGGTCACCATTTACGTCCTCACCATTTTTGCCATCGCCCAAATCACTTTGGTGTTATCACATAGAACCTCACGAAGCTGTATGACTGTTGCTGCTTTCTATATGAGTGCTGAACCAATTTGTTATTATTCTGATGTCAGATCCACAGCTGTTTACTGCACTCTTCAGTGCAAGCAGAATTTCACTGGCATGGAACCACTCTCTATATCCTCATAGAGGGAAGGAGAAATATTGGGACTCTTCTTTTTTTTTTTTTTAAAGACTTCAGTAATTGGGCTTGTAACAGTACAGCTCAGGGGCTTTAGTATGCACCAAATACTGTTTGTTTTAGCTAAAATGTTGTGACTGTTTATTTCCTTCAAAGTTGTATCTTAATAGGACATGACAGATCAAAATGTTAGTGCTGAGAGGAGAGGCACCCTCACTGGTTTAAGTATTGTTGTATGCTCTGTGGTCGAAATATTCACCGTCTCTATGTTTTCTTTGAAAGCAACATTCTATAAAACAGAATTAAACAAGCATTTGTCAATGCTAAATGTTGTCTCGCTGGCACTGGCATTAGTAGTGCCGGAGTTAGAGATGCATAATAGGAATGGCAGTTAAGTATGGAATTGACGCCAACCCCACCCTGCAGAGACTGACAGGCGTTGGGGTGTGCCTTTGGGGCATTAGCTATAACGCTCATGCCATTTTACCTCACCCTACCCTGTAGACAGTGACAAGTGTCATGGTGTGCTTTGGGGTCTTTGGGCCTTATACTTACCCCATTCCATAAGGAAATACACTGAGACAGGTGCAGTATAGGAGAATGGGCCTCAACCTACCCTGTAGACACTGACAAGTGTCGTGGTGTGCTTTGGGGTCTTTGGGCCTTATAGTTACCGCATTCCGTAAGGAAATGTGCTGAGACGGGTACAGTATAGTAGAATGAGGTGAACTTTAGGGCCGGACACTCCAAGGCAAACCTCAATGCCTGTCACTGGCTGCAGGGTGGCGGGGGGTGGAATGGCGTGAGCATTACAGCCAATGATCCCAAGTCACATCCCTGATGCCTGGCAGTCTCTACAGGGTGAGGTGTTACAGTTGTAAACCCTAACTTTGCAGTTGTTTGTTTGTATTTTCACTCCCGATTTTCAACATGGGCCTTTTGTGACCCCACCTCATGAAGAGCGGCACTATCAGTTTGTTAGCCGAAAAGTGGTTTTGTACAGCAGCTATGCCATTTGGCGATACAGGGACAAAAACACATCTTGGGCAGGATGTGGAAAATGAAAACCAAATTGTTCATGAGGAGGTGTAAAAAAATGGCAACGCTGAAAATCTGGAGTGAAAATATGAAAAATTGGTGATGTCATGAGCATGCACAGAAACAGTGCAACACACGCCCTTAACCCAATTATTTTTGGGATTATGTTAGCCATATATTCTACATAGGCATTTTTGGACCTCCCCTTGTGAACAGTGGTGCTGTAATTTTGTTAATCTGTCCCAAAAGGTGATTTCCCACAGCGACCACGCCATTGTGTGCCACAGGTGTGGAAACACATTTTGGGCAGGCTGTGCAAGATGAAAGGGACTTGACAAGGTTGGAGGAATGGTCAGAAGTATGGCAGCTAGGATTCAATGCAAAGAAGTGCAAAATAATGCACCTGGGAAACAAGAACCCAGGGGAAGAATACACAATGGGTGGGGAGGTAGTAACAACAACAAAAAAGGAAAGGGACCTGGGGGTAATCATATCAGATGACTTTAAGGTTAGCAAGCAATGTGAGAAGGCAGTAGGGAGGGCTGGGGGTATACTGGGATGTATAGGGAGAAGTATCACCAGTACAGACAGTTGGTGAGACCCCATCTGGAGTATTGCGTCCAGTTCTGGAGACCCCATCTCCGCAAGGACATAGACAGGATAGAAGCAGTCCAGAGGAGGGCAACTAAAATGGTGCAGGGTCTGCAAGAGAAGCCATATGAGGAGAGACTAAAGGAGCTTAATACATATACCCTTGAGGAAAGGAGGGAGTGGGGGGACATGATAGAAACTTTTAAGTACCTCAGTGGAATCAACAAAGTCCAAGAGGGTAACATCTTTCAGAAAAAGAGACATGCAAGAACAAAGGGACACAATTTAAAGATAGAAGGGGGACAGTTCAGGGGCAATGTGAGGAAGTATTATTTCACAGAGAGGGTGGTGGATGCATGGAACAGCCTTCCTGAGGAGGTTGTGGGGTCTAAAACTGTAGGAGAATTCAAGAATCATGAGACAGACATAAGGCAATTCTTGTGGAGGGAAGGAAGAAATAGGCTGTTGGTAAGCTAGAATCTGCGGCCTATCCTGTAGGTAGGGAAGTGGGCAGACTAGATGGGCCAAGCGGTCGTTATCTGCCATCAAAGTCTATCTTTCTATATTCATAAGAAGGTGTGAAAAAATGCCAGCATTGAAAATCTGCCATAAAAATATTGTAAATATTGTAAATTTATGAAGTTACAAGGGTGTGTGGAAACTGCGCAACGCTAGCTTGTAACACATTCACATTATGGACTTTCATCACCAAATTTTCAACATAGGCATTTTAGGACCTCTGCTCATGAACACTGTCACTGTCATTTTCTTAAACTGTCCCAAAAACTGATTTCGCACAGTGACCGCGCTATTTTGCACCAGACATGCGAAAACACTTTTCGGCTAGGATATGTAAAATGGTAGCTGTACTGTTCATAATGAGGTGTGAAAAATGCCAATTTTGAAAATCTGGAGTGAAAATATTACAAATTCACAAAGTCATGAGCGTGTGTGCAAACAGCATAATGCATGCTTAAAACAGCCATTTTGGATTTTTCCAAATTTGCAACATAGCTTTTTGAGAGCCCCCCTCATGAACAGTGGAACTGTCATTTTGTTACTTGGTCCCGAAAGGTGATTCCACACAGTGACTGCAAAGTCACCTTTCGAGACTGAATAACGCCATGACAGTGACTGAATTCATGAGGAGGGGCCCCACTAACCTCACATTGAAAATCTGGTGCAAACAAATTCCAAAAAATGCCCAAGATATGCACCAAAGTTGAAAAAACCCTATTTATGCCATTATACAGCTTACTGGCATTTCTTCATTTCGTGATCGGCTTTGAAGAGCGCAGATGTGTTCCCGGTCCACCGAAGATAATTGCGCCGGACTCCGGAGATAGGTATGGGGGTGAGGGGGGTGTGGGGAGGTAGGGTGTGCAGAGGGTGGTTGCGGGTTGGGGCAGGGATCCTTTTCTTCTTTTACAGGTTAAAAAAAAATTGTGAATTTTTTTTTTACAGGGACCTTTGGCACGCTGGAGTGGGCTCCCAGCAAGCCACCTGAGTGTTTTGGGGGCTAGCCGACAGATTGGGCAGCCCTGCCAGCACATACTGAAGGGGGGTAAGAGCTATAGATTGGCACCCCTTGGCACATAACAAATGGGGGTGCATTATGCTGATGGGAGTGGGTCCCCTGTTGGCACATTAACTGGGTCAGGGCATGCTGACAGCGGGATTGGGCACCCCCGAAGTCAGCATTGTGACAGGCAGTGTGCCGCCATATTTACGCTAATCTTTCACCAGGGAAGTCACGTCAGGAGGTGCCGCTGCGTATGATGAGCTTTGCTGTCATTGCAGCAGACCTTTCCTTAGATGTGCTCACCACATTATGTATTCCTAGTGTGGCGCTTGCATGCTGGCTTATTGGGGAATGAGGGATGCACCTATTGATGTGTGCCCTGCATTCGCCCAACAGTGACCGAGCCTCCAAATCTGCTACTAATGCAATATGTTGGCTGGTGCGCAAGTGCGAGCCAACATAAAAAAGAGAGAAACGTAAGTATTTTCTTGATCACATCAGTGATTTTGAAAGATGGAAGCCTGTGATAAGTACCTAGTTTACATTGCAATGGTGATAGGGAGCATTTGAATTCAGTGGCTGTGGTTGAAGTGCGTGGTACCTGAGGAGGAGTCAAAGGAAATATGATCTCCAATCCATTTGATTACACCATAGGTAGAGTACAGGGAACGATTAAGCAGTTTATACATTAGGCAATTTGAATGGAATCTAAAATACTGTGAGCCATTTTAGTGTTGAGTAAGCAACGTATGTTCCCATGGAAGTAATATATTCAGTCATTTATTGCATAAGCAGTACACCAATTAAACAGACAATTAAAATGGTTTTTGAGCCACAGGTAATCACTTGCTAGTATAGACAATAATAAATCCATTTCCAGTTAACTTTAATCCTGTGGCACGGTTCCCAGAAAGGAAGAAAAATACAAGTACAATCAGAAAAAAGTCAGTATTAACAGTCTGAAAATTATGTCATAAAATGCAAATATTTTTTATTTATTGAGAACTAGGATTAAACACCTTCGAGCCGGGAGCTCCTCTACAAAGGTTTTGCGTCTATGGGAGGGAAGACAGTATTACAAAGGATTATACAACAGAGAGTATAAAACATGGATAATAATTACAGCAGTTTATACAAGCAGGTTTATACATACAAAACATAAGAATAGAAGGTAAGATACCCTCGGTTTGCATATATGGTAAGTTAGCGGAGAGAATAGATTGGAGGTAGGAAAAAGGGGTTATAGAGGGGCTAAGGTGGCAGTAGGTGGGGGAAGGTGGTGAGGTGAGAAAGAGAGTGGCAGCAGTCATAGGCATTGTCAAAGTGAGAGGGTGTGGGGAGGTGGGGGTACAAGGCGGTGAGCCAGAGCAGCAAGCCACTAGCTGGCAGGGCAGTAGGGGTGGGGGAGTGAAAGGTGAGGGTAGAGGTGACAAACAACCAATGCCAATGCAGGGAGCCACTAAGAGGCAGAGCAGAGCCTACTGGCAAAGGGGACTAGAGGTAGCAGTCATAGGTGCTGGATGTGGAAAGATGTTGGCATAGCAGTAGTGCTGCCCACCAAGATAATTTGCCCTCATCAAACAGTCATAATATTTAGTGCATCATAAGCTTGGAGGGGTGCAAAAGAACGATGCAAAAACAAGTTAGTTAGGCCATGCACTCCAGAGGTGAAATAAGTATAATAAGGCAATGAAATAGCAGAATAAGTTCAACTTTAATTGACTGCAGCTGCAGGATGAACTACAACATAGTGGCCACCATTACCCAGCAGCCTTGGCGCTTCACTTCAATCAGCTTCGTCATTTGCCCTCATCACAGTTTTTGCTGAGATATCTTGCAGGACACTGCAGGAATGCGATGTAATTCAGTGGTGGTTACTCCAGTTTGTCATGCAGTAAACTGTGAAATCTCACAGAGACTGATCTTGGTAGACAACACTGAACACCCTTTGCCTAAGTTACAATCGCAAATACAGCGTGGTAGTTCTTACCTAGGACAGCCGCATATTTAAACAGCTGCTGTCAATTCAGGGGAGACTTTGGAAACAATATTTAGACATGATTCAGCTTGTATCTCATGCATCTTCAATCGATTTCCCTCCCTGTTATTTAGAGCCTATATCTATATAAGCAGAGTGGATTGACCTTTGGTCTTTATCTGTTGTCAGTGTCTATGTTTGTATGTTTCTGTAGCTGAGGACATTTTTGAGAAAACAACGTCCATTCCCCTTGGAGTTCATTCAGCACTTGAAGTCATGATCCTCAGCCATGGCATCACAAACCATAGCTATGGGAATTACTGTCATGTCACAAGTGGAGTATTATGACATCAAGAGGGGAATGAGCATCAAGAAGAGATGGTCCTGAATTTCAAAGTCTTGTTGGGGACTTGCAGCCTGATTATCTTGCATCCCTGACACTTGCAGCCGTAAGTTAAACCTCCTAAATAGCACTCTAACTTATGGGTGAATCTGCTGCAACTTATAGCAATTCAAGAGCTTGATAATGACACATGCATCAGTCTTTGATTCATACCTCATTACCTTGCTGTAAAGCAGCATCAACTGCTGTAATTTGTGACAAACGTTTTGAAAATAGCATTTAAACATTTTGCTGCACACACACACCCCAAAACTGGAACCTGCATATCAGGCAGGGGCTTTTGAAATCCTCAGAGGGACATAGGTGCTATCTTAATGTAAGTGTACTTGGCAATAAATAATGGGGTGGGAAATACAGAGCAAATGTGAAATATAAGCTGCACTGAGGCCAAATGATAGATTTTTAAAAGTTTGTCTGGAGGTGTCAGCTACTCTTTAACTCATTGCTAGAGCACTGCAGAATGAGGTAATCCACTGGCAGAATTCATACTTCCAAAATGCTTCTCAGAATTTGTTTTTGAGTTCTGTGGTATTCCAAAAATAATTTTTATGCAAGTTTCAGAATAACTTTCCACAGATCTTGTAAAAGGTAGAATATATTTTTGCAGATTGCAGAAAAAGGAACCCCTATTGAAATTTGAGAATGCCTAACTGAAGGAATTGATGTTTGGTCTCCTGTTCTATGTTAGGGACACAGTGGACATATTGGGTGTCCTGGGGGATCCCCAATTTGAGACAAGTTGGCTGCTAGTCTCATTAGACATTGAATCCCTCTCTACCAACATTCTTCCATACCAACACGTTGCCTACCTAGATTTCAGCAAGGCCTTTAACACCATCCCACATAAGAGGCTGGCTAACAAGATGGGTAGTTTGGGAATGGGGCACAAGATGGTAAACTAGGATAGGAACTGGTTAATGGACAGGAGGCAGAGGGTGGTGGTAAATGGGATACAATCTGGGGAGAGGGGGATGACCAGCGGGGTACCTCAGGGATCAGTCCTTGGGCCAGTCCTGTTCAATGTCTTCATTAGTGACATTGCAGAGGGGCTGGAGGGAAAGGTCTGTCTGTTCGCAGATGACACCAAGATCTGCAATAGGGTGGATACTCCAGACAGGGTGGAGACAATGAGGAGGGATCTGGGGAAGCTTGATAAATGGTCTGAGGTGTGGCAACTGAGGTTTAATTCAAAGAAGTGCAAAATGATGCACCTGGGAAAAAGGAACCCTGGGGAGAGATACAAGATGGGGGGGGGGGGAGTTGCTGACAATCACCAAGGAAGAACTTGACCTGGGGGTTATTATTTCAGATGACCTGGAAATGTCAACGCAGAGTACCAAGGCTGCAGGGAGGGCTGGCAGCATGCTGAGGTGCATAGGCAGAGGTATCACCAACAGAAGGTGGGAGGTAGTTATGCCTTTGTTTAAAACACTAGTCAGGCCTCACCTGAAGTACCATGTGCAGTGCTGGAGGTGGCACCTTCATAAGGACATTGACAAGGTGGAGGTGGTCCAGAGAATGGTGACTAAGATGGTATGGGGCTTGCAGCACAAAACTTATGATAAGGAGAGATTGAAGGACCTCAATATGTACTCATTGGAAGAGAGGAGAGAGAGGGGGGACATGACAGAAACATTCAAGTACCTTAAAGACATTAACAAGGTGCAAGAGGGAAACATCTTCCAATGCAGGAGGAGTGCAAGAACGAGGGGGCATGATATGAAGTTGGAGGGTGGCAGGTTAAGAGGGAATGTGAGAAAGTTTTTCTTCACAGAGAGAGTGGTGGACACTTGGAATAGTCTGCCTCAGGAGGTGGTGGGAGCGAGCACTGTAGTGGGATTTAAACATGCCTGTCACAGGCATAGGGGAAACTTACAGGTGGGGCAGAAGGAGGGTCAGAGGCCATAACCAAGTATAGGGCTTACTGACTGACTGGATGGGCCTAGTGGTCCTTATCAGCTGACAATTTCTATGTTTCTAGTCCCCACGAGGGTGGACGTTTGGTGCTACAACATTGGCTGGGCCAGGAAACCATTCTTCAGCCTTCCTTGAAGGAATGTCTTTTGAGATGCTTGGAGTTAGTAATGACATCAAATGCATTTTTTGTTTCGAGGAGAGTACTTCATCCAGAAAAAAAAGTACTGCTATGGGGGCTGCGTTTGCCCCCAGTTATGCAAATCTATATTTAGGGAAATGGGAAACAGCATATGTCTATGATGCCAGCATCAACCCTTTCTACAATAGGGTTGATTTGTGGCACCACTATATCGACAACATTTTTCTTGTGTGGCAGGGTACTAGACAAAAATTTGGGGAGTGTGTGACTTACCTGGAGATTACTAATCCTAATCTTAAATTTACTATTCAGGTGGCTAATACACAGGTCTCTTTTTTGGATCTAATGGTAAAGAAGAACAGGAATGGTACTTTGTGTACCGATCTTTTTAGGAAAGAGACAGACAGAAACATATTCCTTCATTCTATAAGCAGTCACCAATGTCACACCATGAATAACATCCCAAAATCCAAGTTTTGAAGGGTTAATGAATTGTAGTGAACCTGGGGATTTTGAGGTTAGAAGTCAGGAGCTTCACAATAGATTTCTAGATTGTGGGTACAACCATAGAATTGTGGAAGAACAAGGCAGGAGACAGGTGGCATAGATAGGCAGGGATTGCTTACTCTCAGTAGAAGGGATAGGCAGGAGGACACAAGATTAAATTTTGTTGCAACCTTCCTGAGACATGCAGGGACAATAGAAAGAGTGGTAAGGGAGAACTGGCATATTCTCCAGTCTGACAGTGACTGATATTTGTCGCCAGCTACAGAACTACCACCTAGAACCATATACAAATGGGGGTTATCTTGGCAGACAAGCTGGTACACAGTCTACAACCCCGGAAAAAATCTAGGGTTGTACCATGTATACCTTCACGCCCCAAAGGATGTCATGTACTGTAATTGTACATTTAGTACAGACATCTTGGAGACACTGTCTCCCACCCCCTCCTACTAAATGTCCTCTATCATACATGTTTCTCTGCTGGCCCCCTCGCCTGGTGAGTGAGTTACCTATCAGCCCGCTCCCAGCATGTCAGAAACAATGGGACACTCTTGGTAACCCATCCCATCCACTCAGGGGTTCCCCAGGACTCTATCTTGGGCCCACTACTCTTTAGTCTCTACCTAAACACCCTGCCCAGTACCTGTTCTGGCAATATTCTACTGTATGCCGATGACGCCGTTATTTATGCCACTCACATGAATTCCACCTCCCTCCAAGACTCCCTCCAACGCTCCTTCAACGATGCAGAGAACTGGTTTAAGGAGAGCAGACTAGACTTTAACCTCAAAAAAACCAAGTCAATGCTCTTTGCCCTCCACCAGAACAAAGCTAGCAACAACCCTCTCCAAATCCTCCCCAGCACTCAACAACTGCTTGAACAAGTTTACTCTTACAAATACCTTGGGATCACCTTCGACTCAGCCCTCACCTTTCATGCCCACATTACAGCCCTCGCATCCACCGCTAACTCCTGACTTGGCATCCTGTACGGTCACAAGGACTGCCTCTCACATGATGCTCTCAGGCTTACCATTACATCCTCAGTAATGTCCCTTGTGGATTATGGCCTACCGGTCTATGATGCTGCTGACTCCATGGCCCTCAACAAGATTCGACTCACCCTAAACAAGGCTTGCACACTAGTGACCAATGCCCCAGATTCACCCACACTTGTCAGCTTTATGACATAGCCAAACTCCTTAACCTCGATGAATGTCTCCGCTACCAAACTTGCCTTCAAACTAAGAAAATTCTTCTTGGGCTCTCCCTCCCTGGGGTTTCTGCCTCCATCTAACTTACACCTTCCACCATCTCTATCCAAACTGCTGGCAAGGTCACCCTACTAATACCCAGAACTAGGACCACCCGGGCACAGAGGTCGTTCAGCTACAGAGCCCCATCCTGGTTCAGCTAGCTCCCCGCAGCCATCTCCAACACTACCAAAATTGCCCCCTTCAAAACTGCCCTTCAGAACCTACTGTTCAACACCCGCTGCTGCACCTATCTCTAGCAGATGCTCTGCAACTCTCAAGAAACTATTGACATAGCCCTCTGGGCTGAACTCCCCACCTCACCCCCCCACTCTCATGGTCTCCTTCCCACTGCCGGTACCTGCTGGAACTAAATCTGTCACTCTGAAATGTTTCTATTATTCATTGTGTTCTAGCAACTACGTAAAACTATGTTATTCTGTATGACTGTATTCTATAAGTATGTGACTGTATGTCCTCTCTGTGATGAGGTACCTTTGTAAACGAGCCCCGGGCTCAAAGGTTGTAAATCTGATTGTACAATAAATAAAAAAAATAAAAAAATAAAAAAAAACCTTCACTACTTTAAACACCAACCATAACTCTGAAATTCTGTATTTCACCAGCTGCGTTACACCAAACATAGTCTGCCTTGCAACGTGCGCATGAGATGCATTCTGCGTGGGGGGAAAAACGCATGCTCCTTTAAAATTCAGGTGGGGGAACACCTGAGAAACAAGCATCAGAGGGTGAGAATAATGACCTGGTGGCACACATAGCAGAATACAGAAATATGGAGGGTCAACATGGGTTCAGGTTTTGTGCAACTGATAATGTCACATTGGGTGAGGGGGGAACTTTACCGTGGGTATATACTTTAAGGGTACTACTTAGTCCAGAACTGAATGACAGATTCGATGTGGTACCCTTTCTCAGGAAATAGCCTTTTATCCTTCAGTCTCAGCATCACTCAGTATGCGCTGTTTGTATTCCCTGCTGTTCTCTTGAAGTGAAGTAGCGTCTCTGCAACATGACTGTATTTAAGAAACAACCTCCACATATTTGTGATAGTGGAGAAAGCAAGAAGACAGCATATCTATAACCAATTGCATCATACAGAAACTCAAACCTGCACAAAGAATAATGTGCTGTAGAAAAACATTGTTTTTATATTTGGCTACCACAAATGTATTTTGGCTAGTCAACATTTATTGCTGTCGAATGCTTCGTATTGATTTTTTTATGTTTTTCCATGTTATGTAATCTTATTCTGCACGTACACCTTGTGTAAATCATGTTATTTACGCAGTCTGCACATTTTTAATAAATATGACACTTGTACCTTTGAATTCATGACTTAAGTAGCGGTCATATACTGTACTCCCCCTCCCTTGAAGATGCAGAACCAGGTAAAACCGATAGGAAAGTCTCTGTACCCTCTACTTTTTGCTGTTTGTAGTTTTCTATTATTTGAACCTAATAAAGTAGTTCATTTTATTAGTGGTGCTCAGTTACTGCTTTTGTGGATCCGACTGTCCTCCATTGGATAGTTCTGCTTTCAGACCATTGAATCCAACCAATGTCGGATTCTGGATCCATAGTCGGATAGTTGTGGATCTACCTCACATAGTTGGAGCCAATGGTCAGATCCATCAGATCCAGGTCAGATCCACTGATTCCTTAGATACTTACAATGGATCCTAGCAGGTCATATCCTTGGTCAGATGTTTATGCCATCTGATGCTATCCAATATCTGACCAAAATGGTGGTATCCAGTGGTGTCCGACCTAACACTATACTATCCCAGCAACACTACATTTTGTCTCTGTGGTGTTTGGTTTTGATTTTTGACCTCTTCTTCTTTTCCTTCTGTGAAAAAGGAATCCCCCATTTATATAAACCATGGATTACTAATCCATGAAAGCCACTCTGCTTTTAAAATTTCAGAATTCTGCTACCAATGGAATTTCGCAGAATTAGGCAGAATGTTCATATATTTCATGGAATTCTGTTCCATTGGAACTTGAAAATCCCATGCACCACTACCCATTGCTGTATAATTCTATGCAAAACAACATCACCACCATGTCAGAGTCATCAAACTGCTTTATCACCTTGGTGTAAGCTAAATAAAGCCATAACGTGATTTAACGTGTGCCGGCGACAGCCATGGTGTCTTGCTTGCCATTCCATTTTCCAGTAATACAGCATGTAAGGAAACTGACCCTGGCTATAGGTGCTGGATGTTGTTAAAATATAGTACAACAAAATGGCTATGTTAAAAATTTGGTGACAAAAGTCCATAAAATGACTGTGTTATGAGCAAGCATTGCGGTTTCCACGCACCCTCGTAAGTTCATGAATTTGTAATATTTTCAGTCCAGATTTTCATAACTGGCATTTTTCCACACTTCCTTATGAACAGTACAGCTGTCATTTTTCACACTATGGCCGAAATGTGTTTTTGCACTTCGGCGCAGAAATGTGTGGTCACTGTGGGAAATCACTGTTCAGGACAGATTCAGAAAATCACAGTGACACTGTTCATGAGCAGAGGTCCCAAAATGCCTGTGTTGACAATCTGCTGTAAAAAATCCCCAAACTATTTACATTACGGATGTGCATTGCACAGTTTCTACGCACACTCATGACTTCACCAGTTTTTTTAATATTTTCACTGCAGATTTACAACATTGACATTTTTTACACCTCCCCATGAACAGTACAGCTGTCATTTTTATGTTGGTGTGCTTGCGCAGCCAACATCTTGCGGCAGTGGGGATTTGGAAGTGCAGTCGCTGCTCGGTGAATGCAGGGCATGCATCAGTAGGTGTGTCCCTCATTCCCCAATCAGTCTGCATGCCAGCACCACACCATGCATACTAATGTGGTGATCACATCTAAGGAAAGGTCCGCTGCAATCCGAGCAAAGCTCATCAGACGCAGGAAACCCTTGCTATGTGCTCGCCACATTGTCAGCATGGCAGGCAAGAGGCTGCCCAACTGCCAACTTCAAGGGTGCCCAATCCCCCTGCCGACTTACTCTGGCCACACGAATTTGCCCACAGGGGAGTCTACCCTGTTGGCATAAAAGCAGTTCCCCCATTTCTATATGTTGAAGGGGTGCCCAACTTCTTGGCCTTTGCCTCCCCCTGCTTTCCTTGTGTGCCGATGGGGTGCCCAATCCCCATCAGCATAAATTACCACCCTTTAGTTGTGTGCCTAGAGGTGCCCATTCCCCGTCAGCTGCAGCAACCCCCAGTCAGTTAGGTGGCACACTGGGGAGCCCACCCCATGTGCCAAGTCCTCTGAAAAAAAAAAACTGTCCCACAGATGTTAGTTTTTTCCCCTGTAACATAAAAACGGTCCCTTGTAGTCTCCCTACCCACCACCCGCACCCACTCACTGTGCACCCTGCCTCCCCACACCCCCCACCCCATACTTACGTCTGGAGTCTGGCACGACGATCTTCGGTGGACCGGGAACATGTCTGCACTCTTCAAAGCCAACTGTGAACTGAGGAAATGCCAGTAAGCTGTATAATGGAATAAATAAGTTTTTTTTCCAACCTTGATGCATATCTCAGGCATTTTTTAGAATTTTTGCATCAAATTTTCAACATGGGGTTTTTGGGACCCCTCCTCATGAATTCTGTTACAGTTATAACATTAATCGGTCCCGAAAGGTGATTTCACAGTCACTGCATGGAATCACCTTTTGGGACCGATAAATGCAAGGACAGTGGCAGTGTTCATGAGGTGGGCTGTCAAAAAGCCTATGTTGAAATCTAGGTGGAAAATTAAAATGGCTGTTTTATTTAGTGTATGCTGTAGTTGCTATGTACTGTGAATTTCAATTTAATTCACAATATTTTCATGCCAGATTTTCAACATTGTCATTTTTCTACACTTCCTTGTGAACAGTATAGCTATCATTTTTCACATCCTAGGCGAAATGTGTTTCAGCACTTCCAGAATACGATACCGCGGTCGCTGTGGGAAATCAGTGCTTGGGGCAGATTACGAAAATGGCAGTTACACTATTCATGAGAAGAGGTCCTATAATGCCTATGCTGAAAATTTGGTGATGATACTCCATAACATGACTGTGTTATGAGCATGCATTGTGCAGTTTGCACGCATGCTCGTAAGTTTGTAAATTGATAATATTTTCACTCCAGATTTTCAACATTTCCATTATTCTGCACCTCCTTATGAAAGTACGGTTGTCATTTTTCACATCCTGACCAAAATGTGTTTTCGCACTTCTGGCGCAGAATAGCGTGGTCACTGTGGAACGTCCATATTCGAGACACATCATGGAAATGACAGTGACACTGTTCATTAGCGGAGGTCCTAAAATGCCTATGTTGAAAAGTTGGGTCCGACAGTCCATACAATTAGTGTTTTACAAGCGTACATTGCACAGTTTGCATGCACGCTTGTGATTTCGTGCATTTGTAATATTTTCACTCCACATGTTCAAAATTGGCATTTTTCCACACCTCCTTATGAACAGTGCAGCTGCCATTTTACATATCCTGCCTGAAATGTGTTTTCGCACGTCTGGCGCAGAATCACACGGTCGCTGTGTGAAATCAGATTTCGGGGCAGTTTGAGGAAATGGCGATGAGACTGTTCATGAGCAGAGGTCCTAAAATGCCTATGTTGAAAATTTAGTGCCAAAAGTCCAGAATATGACAGTGCTGCAAGTGTACATTACGCAGTTTCCATGCAGCCTTGTAACTTAGTGTATTTGCAATATTTTCATGCCACATTTTCACCACTGGCATTCATGCACACCTCATTATCAACAGCATAGCTGCCATTTTTCACAGCTTGCCCAAACCGTGTTCCCACAACTGTGGCACACAATGGTGTGCTCGCTGTGGGAAATCATCTTTTGGGACACATTAACAAAATCACAGCCCCACTGTCCATGAAGAGAGGTCCCAAAATACCTATGTTGAAAATGTGCCTAAAAAACTCCCACAAATAATTGGGTTGCAGACATCTGCTGCGCAGTTTGTATGCATGTTCATTGCTTCACCAATAGTTCATATTGCCACTCTAGATTTTCAATGTTGTCATTTTTTACGCCTCCTCATGAACAATACAGTTGTCATTCTCCACATCCTGACCAAAACTGTTTTCATCCCTCTGTCACCAAATGCCACAGCCACTGTGCAAAACCACCTTTCAGCTAACAAAGTGATTGTGCCACTTTTCATGAGGTGACCTGACAAACAGCCCATGTTGAAAATGTGGAGTGAAACTACCACTACACGCTTATGCTGTTAGGGTTTCCAACTGCAGCACCCCACCTGGTACAGATTGATAGGTGTCAGGGCTGTGACTTGGGATCATCGGATGTAATGCTTATGCCATTTCACCCCCCCACGCACACCCTGCAGCCACTGACAGGCTTCGTGGTGTGTCTTGCACTGTTCGGCCACAAACTTCACTCCACGCTCCTGTACTGCACACGTCAGCATATTTCCTTATGGAATGGGTAAGTATAATGCCCAAAGACCCCAAAGCACACCATGATACTTGCCAGTGTCTACAGGGTATGGTGAGGTACAATGGCATGAACATTATACCTGATGACCCAAAGGTACACCCCACTGCCTGTCGCTCTCTACAGGGTGGGGGTGGGGTTGGTGGCACTTCAATACTTCACTGCCATTCCTAATATGCGCCTCTAGTTCCACCACTGCCAATGCCAGTGTGACAATATTTGGCACTGACAAATGCTTGTTCACATTCTGTTCGAAATGTGTTTTCGAACCTGTGGTGCCAAATGGCATAGTCGCTGTGCAAAATCAGCTTTTGGCTAACAAACTGATATTGCCATTATTCATGAGGTGGTGTCACAAAAAATACATATTGAAAATTTGGAGTGAAAATACCAATAAATGTCTGAGGCGTTAGGGCATCCGACCATAACGCCCCACCCTGTAGAGACTGACAGGCATCAGGGGTGTGACTTGGGATTGCTGCCTGTAATGCTCATACCATTCCACCCCCACCCACACCCTGCAGCCAGTGACAGGCATTGAGGTATGCCTTGGACTCTTCGACCCCAAAGTTCACCCCATTCTCCTATACAGCACCATCTCACTGTATTTCCTGACGGAATGGGGTGAACATAAGCGCCAAAGACCACAAGGCACACCGTGACACTTGTTGGTGTCTGCAGGGTGGGGTGTGGTGAAATGGCATGGCCGTTATGCCTGATGACCCAAAGGCACACCCCAATGCCTGTCAGTCTCTGCAGGGTGGTGGTGGGGTTGGCTTCAGTTCAATACTTCACTGCCATTCCTATTATGCAGCTCTGTAACTCCTACACTACCAATGCCGATGCCAGCAAGCAAACGTTCGGCATTGACAAATGCTTGTTTACTGTGACGCTGTATGAGGGAGACAGTTTTCTTTTGGTCATGAGTCATTGTGCTGCCTAGAAGGTTTTCACCATAGAAAAGTGTTGCATGTTTACTGTAATGAACACTCCTTCATTATGAAAAATTATACATGCTATTTTCTACTGGAAAAAATGCAACCCAGTTATTATATCTCTATAAATGCACAGTCATCCTGGTCCTAAACCACATCACACAATGATCAAAATAGTCCTCCTACAACCAGAACTATCTTCCATCACAAACATGGCTGCTACCTTTACACTGTAAAAACCTTAACTGGGCCCTAAAAATAAAACTGCCTTAAATAGAAAAATAAAACAAGATAATTAAATGTTGTTTCCATGATCGTCACACTCTGCTTATACACATACATTAGAAACATTAAGAATTGTTTATAGTTTTCATTACAACTGTCTCTTTGCTGACAAAAAAAAATTCCCCTTCTATCTTTACCTGCTCATCAAGGAACTCTCTTCTGTTTGCCAAGACGGTGAGATAATTGAGTCTCTGGCTCTAGAAGAGGCCTTTATAATATATGGTTAGCCTTTGTTCTGTATAAGACTCTGCCTGCTCAAAATCCTTGTTTTGTACATTTTAAATCATTGTGCGCATTCCAGAGTGTTGTTATTATGTGCATTCCAAACTGTTGTTCTACACAGTTCAAAGGTCATACAATTTTACATTTCTCATTTATTCCACACCTAGCTACTTACTAACCACCCAGTGCCCACAGTTGTACCTTTTAACTTTCAAAAGTCTGTAAATTTGATTTTGACCATTGAACAGAACAAAGAAATGGCAAGACTTTTTTGTTTTCACTTTGGTGGAGGTCTGTCAGTCTGATGTAAAAAACGATATGCTACATAAAATAAAATATGGACAACCACATGACTCCACACGTGTTTCCTTCTCAGGGTTGGGATGACAGCATAGATCTCTTGAGCTTCACTCTCGAGGTTCATATGCTGTCATCTCAGCCCCTCGATAGAAAAACAGCCTTGTTGTGTATGGTTGCCCATACATTATTCCATATGTTGTGTGTGTTTAGCATGTTAGGAGAGGAATATTCTGCTAGTGGAACTGAGCAGAATTTTAAATCTGTGTATTCCATGGTAAACATTCTATGATAAATAGTGGGTATGTGATGGACAATCATGTCACATGTGTTTTATCTTCATTAGAGATCTGTGACCTCTTGATCTCTCACGAGTGATGCAGCCACGAGTGAGGGCTAGAGGTCATAGACTTAGAGTGAAGATAAAACACATATGACTTGATCAACCATCACATATCTGCTTTATACAATGAGAATGATGGTAAAAATTGAGTTTGAGTTTTGTTTGATTTCTTTAGCGTACCACTATTTAATGTAGCAACAGGGTCTCCTTTATAAATGCATCCTCCTACACAGCTAAACTGACACACACATACTTGGGCAGGCTCTGCTGTCATGGAGTCATAACCTAGCAATAAGACTGCTAGGTAGTTTGACAGACAGCTTCATGTCTTGTTATGCAAATTTCACTGGTTGCCTGGTGATTTTATTGCTATGGTACTTGCATTAATAGGGAGTTTTTTTTCAGATTTTAAAAGGTTTAGAGTTAATGTGTTGTACACTTGTTTGAAAATAGTAAAGTAGTTTAAATCCCTGTCAGAGTGACTCAAACTAATTTTTTTATGATGGTGGCACTTTTTATAAGTGTGATAAGCCTCTCCAGGGCATGCATTAAAGGAGTTTAATGCACTTCCTAGGGGCATAAGGACTCTCAGCCTTCTGCCTTAGCACGCCCCCTGGGGCATGCATTAAAATCCTATAATTCACACCCTGTCGTGGCTTATTACTTTCATGTTATGCTGTTCCCCTTCATTCTTCATCATTCCTCATCACTGTGACATCACTAGAGCCCACTCTTGCAGCAGGTGAGTAGCACTTCTTGGTTAGCTGTGATGTCACAGTGAGTGACGTCACAATATTGATGTTGTACAAGGGGGCTGGAACTAAATATGTCAGCCTTCACAGAGAGTACTGTTCCATAAATCTTGTCCAGTACTCTTAAGTAGAAAAGTTACTAATTAACAAAAGGGAAAACACGACATAAACAAAAAGTAATAGCTGACGACTGTTTAGTAGATAACTCCAAAGGATAAACATCATGCATTTATGCTAGTTTCCTCATTAATAAAAAAAAAATTAGCAGAACTCTATAGAAGATTGTATATGGACACAAGCGTGCAGGAACATAAGCATGATAAAACCACAAAACAAATATAGCGTAAGGGAATACAATGACAGGCGAAGAATAACGCTGATCAGTATAGCACTTACCTGTTGCTGTATCCATTCTTGCTATGCAGGTGAAGTAAGGAAGTGGGATCAGAGTCAGCATACTGCTGTTGTGGCTCAAAGGGTAGAGCCACAGTTTGGAATGGCAGTATGGGGCAGTGCATCACGGGTTCGGGTCCTACCATGCACCCTTTGTGTCTCTTTTGCTGCCTGTGACTGATCTTCATTTTTTGTTGTCCTCTCATGCCCGAGTCTTACCTGACAGATTTTGTCACCCTCCCTGAATGTGGCCTCCCTTGGAGTTGATTATCTTTAGTGTGGGGGTGTGGGGGAAAAGCCCCCTGCATTAACACATTACTTCCATGTTGCCTGTTGTGTGCTGTTGGGGAATGCTGGCATTGCGAGGCCGCTACAACATGGTGAAGTTCCACAGCCCACCCCAGGACTAGGAGAGCAGTCTATGGGTGCTTGATCCTAGTCCTCCTCAGCCAACCCCGATGACCGGGGCTCATTCCTGAACCCAGGTCATGGGCGTGGCATGAGGTGTGGCGTCCAGTGCCTCAAACCTCAGTGCCACTGGGCCAGCTCATGGATTAATATTTTTTAACCAAACCAATGCTGGATTGTTCTTTCACCCAAACTCTTTCTACCCTGACAATGTCAGACCAAAAGACCAAAGGGTGTGGTTGCAGGGTGATGGGCAAAAAATGTGACAAAAGTGGTATAAAATGTGCTTTTCAGCACTTTGCTGTGCAGAAACCGTAAGTCTGACCAAAACACAACTTGACAGATCAAGTGATCTACCATACCAGACCACACATTCCAAATTTCGTGCAAATCTGTTGAACGGTTGCAAAGTTATTAACGTGCAAAATTTGGGGTTTAACATTAAAGTGCTTACTCAACCCTTACTATACTGGCGCAATTGCACCAGTATTTTATATATATATATATATATATAGTTGAACCTAGTAATTTGCATACATGTGAATTATGATACACATATTACATGCAGATTTTTAATTTGCATTTCAGACGTATAGAATGTTTTTTGTGTTACTGTGAGGTTCTTTGTGTTTCTTAAATTCTAGAATTGGTCTAATGGTAAGGGGTTCTTCTGTTTTTTTCTTTAGAATCGATACTGCCAGTCTCAGTAAGGCACCAGTATTTGCAAAGCACCAAATCTGAATATGTGTGCCGCTGTTTGGATTACGGCAGGAAATTCAGTAAAGTATTTTAAACAAAAAAATCTGCTGTTTCGGGCCCATTTCATTGTTTCTACTAGGAAGGCATCCATATGTTTATTGACTATTATGGTTGTACATTAGATAAAAAAATAATCAACAAAGATGATTTGTCCTTGCCAGTGTGGCTACAAAAGGTTCATATTAAAACAACTGAATGCTGCTCAAATTACATTATTCATTAAACACAAACTGGCAAGTCATCTTCAGGACATCCCAGTCTTTGAAGGGTTCAGGGATCATGCATATAATAACGATGATATTACAGGCTGCTCTTGTAATGTTTTTGGATTCTTGCCTCCTGTACTAAGAATTTGAACCCATAATTATAAGACATAAATAATCTCTACATTCTACATTGTCTCTGCATTCTACATTATCCCTCCCCTTTTTTACCTAAGGAATGAATTCAGAACATTTATCCTAAGAACGCTCACACATTTGATATGATGTGTTACACCGCTAGGTTACCCATTTGAGAATCAGAGTTTTAAAGTATTATTAATACTTCAAGTATATGGTCTATACCTACTTAGACTTTCTGGGCCATAACACAAAATGAAATGTAATTAATACTGTAGTAATGTGTTTTGTTTTATATGACCTTGCCAAATTTTCTTTCTATTTCTTTTATTTGTTTGCTTTTAATGTAAAAAAAAAACTATGCAGCTGTGTACATACTAACCAACAGGCTTTGCTGACACTTGTAAAAATAAAATGACCTCTGAAATGCATTTTAAGGTGCCTGCCTCTTGTAATTTTCTTTTTTATTCGTGGCCACAAAATTGCTTAACACTAACACAGTGGAAGAGACACCAAAATCACAGTTCTTTTGTGAACTTTTATCCTCTGACTCTGCTACTGTATATTGCCCTAAACATAATGTGGATCATGAGTAAATCCATCCCAAATACTATCGTTAAGTTGAGAACCGGACAAAAGCTGACTAAATGACTCTTCATTCTCTGTTTACTTTATGATAAACTGCCTGTAGGGTGCATGTTTTTGTTTCCTCGTGAACTCACTAAGCATGAAGTGTACAAAATGTGTCCTGCATCTGTCAACACTTGGCATTACTGTTTCTAGAGGTCACGGCACTTACTGTGTAAATATGAGAACGGGGACTTGCAAGTAACATAGAGAAGGTACTTTATTACCAAAAGCTAGTTAGCATTCCTTTAAAAGTGTCATTCAATCTACATTTCTATAACGTGATATATAAAGATTAACATAAACATAAACTGAAAAATGATGGCGTGCAACTTAGTAAAAACAAAACACCATAACTGGTTAAACAGAAACACTCACCAACAAAATCAACCTTTGCCATCCGTATTTATTTGTACAATAAACATTAATGGCAAATCAAGGCAGTCCACCCCATCCAGTCTGCCCACCCTACCTAACTACTCTTCCCTTGTCCTATTGGCAATCACACCTCTTGGTTTCTGCCTCTCCCGACTAAGCCCATATAGCTGTCCTACTCATCCCCCCTTCCCCACCCCCATGTAACAGCTCACCTGTTCGGCACTTGCTACTTCTTCCAAGAATTTGTTAAATAATAATAATAATAATAATAATAATAAAACTTTATTTATTGAGCACCTTTCAAATATCAAGGCATTTCACAGTATTTAAAAACAGATTCCATAAAAATATAACAGTTAAAATTAAACATTAAAATCATGACAGTTCATAGAAAGCTTGACTCCACAAAAAATTCCTCAGTGCCTGCTTAAAACTCCCCATGGTTGTACATTCCCTGAGCTGACTAGGCAGAGAATTCCTGAGGGTTGGGGCCGCAAACATAAAAGCACGGGCCCAAGAAGATTTCAGAGTAACCATCGGACTTTCCAGCAACCCCTCATCAGCTGAACAAAGCTGTCGCACAGGGTTGTTAAGAATCAGAAGCTCTTTCAAGTAGTCAGGACCAAGTCCGTGTAGGACTTTGTAGGTCAATAAACCTACCTTAAAGGTGATCCACCACTGAATTGGCAGCCAGTGCAGACCATGCAACACAGGGGTGATATGTGATCTTCTAGAGACTTCTGTCATCAATCGGGCAGCAGCGTTCTGCACTAGCTGCAAGTGGCAGATATCAACCCCAGGAAGCCCTAAGTAAAGGCAGTTGCTGTAGTCAAGGCGAGAGGTCACAAAGGCGTGGACCAACACAGGCAAATGGCTAGAATAAACAAGGTGTTTGACCCTGGTGATGTTCCAAAGATGATAAAAGGCTGACTTAATGACTGCTGACACCTGATAAAGAAGGGTCAGCCCGTCGTCAAGCACTACTCCAAGGTTGCGCACCCGTTCTGAGGTGAGAATCAGAACACCCCCCCAGAAATAATCCAGAGGGCTGATCGGTCCTCAGCCCCTCTATCCTGCAGCCAGGGTCCACAACCATAACTGCAGTCTTTCCTGCATTCAACTTTAACCAGCTCAAATTCATCCAGTCAGGAATTTCTATAAGGCAGTTATTAAATACTGAGAGAGCACTAGCCTGGTCGAGGGCAAAAGATCAGGCAGAGCTGGGTATCATCAGCGTAGCAGTGAAACCTCAGCCCATACTGTCTAACAGTGTCTCTGATGGGTAGCATATACACTGCAAACAACATGGGGGACAACACCGGGCCCTGAAGAACCCCACAAGACAGAGAGACAGGGTCAGAAGAAAAAAATCCCTGACACTACTCTTTGTGTTCTACCAGCTAGGAAAGGTGTAAACCATCTGAGCACTGTATGCAAAGTGTAAGTTACAGGAGTTCAAAATTTCACAATTTAGTTATTTGTTAAATTGTGTGAAAATTTTCAAAATATTTGGATGTTTATGGTTTCACTGCTGTTTCAGGTATACACTTAAAATTTGGCATGCACACTAAAGAAAATATGTCTTGGAATCTAATTAAGCTGGATAAATGTGGTTTAGTAGATTAAAATGCACAGTGTTGTGGATACTTTAGAAATTACCAATTGACAAAATTTCCTCAAAAATCCATGGACACATAATAGGTAATTCCACTAGAATTCCACTTGTGGAATTTAACTTTCACAAAAGCACTTCTCATCACTGACTCACCGCACCTTACCTACACTAGCATCATGGTCCTGCAATGACCCTCCAACACTCCTGTGACAGTGATGCACAGCATCATGCGCCATCATGAATCACCTTACCTGCACTAGCATCATGGCCCTGCAATACCCCTCCAACACTCCTGTGACAGTGATGCCCAGCATCATGCACCATCATGAATCACCTTACCTACACTAGCACCATGTCCCTGTAATACCCCTCCAACACTCCTGTGACAGTGATGCACAGCATCATGCTTCATTTTGAATCACCTTACCTGCACTAGTATCATGGCCTTGCAATGTCCCTCCAACACTCTTGTGACAGTGACACCCAGCATCATGCTCCATCATGAATCACCTTACCTGCACTAGCACCATGTCCCTGTAATACCCCTCCAACACTCCTGTGACAGTAATGCCCAGCATCATATTCCATCATGAATCATCTTACCGGCACTAGCATCATGGCCCTACAATCCCCCTCCAACATTCCAGTGACAGTGATGCTCACCATCATGCTCCATCATGAATCACCTTACCTGCACTAGCATCATGGCCCTGCAGTACCTCTCCAACACTCCTGTGACAGTGATGCACAGCATCAAGTGCCATCATGAATCACCTTACCTGCACTAGCATCGTGGCCCTGCAGTACTGCTCCAACACTCCTGTGACAGTAATGCCCAGCATCATGCTCCATCATGAATCATCTTACCGGCACTAGCATCATGGCCCTACAATCCCCCTCCAACATTCCAGTGACAGTAATGCCCAGCATCATGCACCATCATGAATCATCCTACCGGCACTAGCATCATGGCCCTACAATCCCCCTCCAACATTCCAGTGACAGTAATGCCCAGCATCATGCACCATCATGAATCACCTTACTTGCACTAGCATCATGGCCCTGCAATCCCCCTTCAACACTCCTGTGACAGTGATGCACAGCATCATGCTTCATCATGAATCACCTTACCTGCACTAGCATCATGGCCCTGCAGTACCTCTCCAACACTTCTGCGACAGTGACACCTAGCATCATGCACCATCATGAATCACCTTACGTTATATCAGAAATGCTAGTTCATTATTTGAGTTCAGACAGCTTATATTTGTCTCTTAAATGCAGACTGTAATCACTGTGTTCAATTCTGAAGCCTTTTCGTATTGCTTTTTTGATCTGTTTGTTTGGTGTAACCTGTAACCTTATGCTGCCATCTTGCCCAATCCACTTTGTAAATGAGACACATTTTCACTCTTTGCAAAGAACAGATCATAGCCATATTAGTCTTTGGACAAATAGATGACCACAGTAGGTGGTCTGATGCCTTTTGTTGGTCCAGCAAGAAATTTTCAGAACACCAACTTTCAGACTACACAGAGCCTTCTTTCGATGATGTTAAGTGTTGGCAATTGGCATTGTTTTGTGAGATTTGAGAGTCATGGGCAAAATATCCAATCCAATCTAACTTTATTTTTATATATATATAAATATATATATATATATATAGATATATATGTACACACATATATATAGCTGAACCTTGATTTTGAGGACCAGCCAAAGATGTAGAATTTGTCCAGATAAGCGATCATCCGGATAATCGAGGTTTAACTGTATGAGGTAATATTGTTTGGGACCAGGTCACTAATCCATACGAACAAGTAATCTGGATAATTGTGTCCGGATAATCGAAGTTTGACTGTACTGTTTATTCAACAAAGCTCTGAGCACTGCATTCTATGTTGTGAAATAAAATTTCACCAGCAAGGTTCCCATGAAATCAGCAGTTACACCATGCAAAAAAATTTGTGAAATTCCGTTGTTCCGCAAAATATTTTGTGGGTGCGAAGTTGTGATATTTTGCCCACGAAATGTGAGATTTCACCTGAAAATGGTGGAATTTCACTCAAAAGTGCTAAATTTTGCTATTTACTGGTGTAATTTTGCCATTTTTGGGTGAAATTTCGCATTCTGCAGGCAAAATGTCACATTTCAAACCTGCAAAGAATTTCACGAAATGCGCAAATTACGTGAAATATTTTGCGTAACAAAATTTTTCAATTTCATCCATCTCTACACAAAATACATTACCACACAAATAGATAATTGGCAAAAGGACTATACAGATGGAGGTAAACATGAAAGAATCATGAACAAAACATTTGATAACAATTTGGTAAACAACATGAGCACATTAGGTCCACATACTGCAATTTTAAATGCATGCACAGATACCAGCACTTTTACAGCAGTCTTAAAATCATCTTGGGAATCAAGAGTCTATGAACAGAGCCCACTTTGCATTAGAAGTCAATGGCATAGTTGCATGAACTAGTGGGTCTCACCTATATGACACAAGTGGGTGGCCAGTGCACCTGTGGAGCCCCATGATTTCAACACTCTGTATTTCTCAAGGGTCTTTTTTATCAGATTGAGTTGATCTACATTCCAGGGGCAAAGAGTGGGTGGGTGTAAACTGTAGTTTTGAGCTGAGCATCGTTCCTTAAACACAGATGATATAGAATCAGAGTTTTTATGTACTAAACTCTCCCTATTTTTCCCACAGCCTGGTTCCTGTAACCTAACCTGCATTTCTTTAACATAATGCCCTGCAGTTCTATGGAGCAATGAATTAATCTTAAGGTGTCAGAGTACCTGTTCAAGAAGACCACAGTGTCATTTAGGATACTCTTCATCATGAGTATTAAGCATTGCAAGGCATTACATTTAGTTGTAGCCCGTGTGATCTCGAGCTTGACCCCCCTGAATTTAGTGGCATAATATGCACTACTAAAAAAATTAATTCTGCTTTTAACCTTTCTTTTTTATGCATTGTAGTGAATGGTGATAATATGTCTTTTCATGTCAGTATTTAGTGTATGTTACGTGTTGCCTGGGTTGAACAATGAGACACATTAGCTAAAGAGGATGCTGTACAGTTTAAGAATAACCCCTTATATTATTTGTCTTTTCAGATCACTGCAAAGTATTTTTGCTGTAACGTGGCACTTAGGCAATCAATTCTTAGTGGAGCCTGATTTTAACTTTTTATATCTGAAGACATGAATTTATTAAGGACTGCACTGTTTACATGTTTGACTATGGCCATCTGTTCCAGTGGTGACTGTTCCATTTTTCTTTGTGTGCTAAGATATTTGCTAAAATATTGTTAAATAGATTAATGGCATAGGTTAATCAGATCCAGATTCTGTCTGATCTACAAGCTGGCTTTAGATCTAATTTTTCTATCACTGACCAAAGCAATACTCTGGCCAATTTAGCTGAGAAGTATATTTATATTAGACAAAATAAACTTTATGTGACTTTTGCTGACTTTCGGGCTGCCTTTGATACAATAGATTGTAATATTTTGTTGGATAAATTGTACAACCTCAGGATTCAATGCAATCTACCGATTCCTACCATTTGCCTTTGTTCCTACAACAGAATGTGCATCAGGTATAACCTTGAAAGTTCTCTGACTCCTTTATTTTTATCTAACAAAGAAGTCAAACAATGCTGCCTTCTGGTACCTGTGGTCTTGTAAGAGTTGCTGAAGCCTCAAAGAAAACTTTAAAAACATAATATTCAGGTACAATTTAGCTTGCATTCCATTTCCATATATATTCTATAGATTTTTCCTCCCCATTATTTATTACTGAGCAAATTTGCATGAATACATGATCTTTATCCCTTAGAGTTAATCTGCCTCTGTAGCTTATTATCTACTTCAAGTTATAATCCTCTGTTGTGACATCACAGTCTGTTGGAATGGGAATAGCAGAGATGTCACAAACCATTATGACTTCATGTAGGAAGAAAGCAATAGGAATAGATAAACTCTTCAGGAGCGAAGGTCCAGTTTTTATGCAAATGGTTTCAGCAATAAATAGAGATGCAGCAAAGTTTAATTTCACCAGTGACATTCCAGCAAAGTAGGGAATTTCACCCAGTGGAAGATTTCATGACATTTGCACATTTCGTGAAATATTCCGCGGGTGAGAAATGCAAAATTTCACCTGTGAAATTTGGAATTTCACCCACAAAATGCAGAATTGTATCTGCAAATGGCAAAATTTCACCTAGGAGTGGTGACATTCTGCCATTCACAGTTGAAATTCCACATTTCGTGGGCAGAATTTTGCACTTCGCATGCATGGAATATTTTGCAAAATGCACAAATTTTGCAAACAATTTCACAGAGCAAAATTTGTGGACTTTGCCCATCTCTAGCAATAAATAATGGGGAAGGAAACTACAGAGCTAATGTAAACTATAAGCTGAAGGGAGTCGAAATATTATGTTTTGTTAAACTACTCCTGGCATCTCTTTAATAAATTTATATTAACAATATTTTAGCTAAGCTACATGATTTTCAGTTTTGTTCTTCATGTATTAATGGGTACCTTTGTCCAGGTTTGGTTTATACCAGTGATATGGCACTTTTCTCCCTCTCTTCAATAGGGTTGCAAAGAATGCCTAATCATTTCTCAGTACTGTGTGCCATAAATAAACTTGAGCCAAACCTTGACAAAACAAAAGTTATGGTCCTTGAAGGGAAACATATAAACCTTCACTATCAGTAAAGTGCAGTTAGAAATGGTCAAAACATATAAATACTTAGGTGTCATGTTCTCTTCTAGTGACAATTGGTCTTCACATGCAAAAATACAAACTGGAAAAGTAACACAAAATGACAAAGCCTTGCTCAGATTCAATGTGTTGGTGCTCCACTGTACTCCCTGCCCTGATTGAAGCTGAAACCAGATGAAATCCACTGAACTTTTACACTGCTGAAGTATGGGGGTACTACGCCCCTTCATACTTAGAGGGTCCTTTCTCTAATTTTTATAAATAAAATCTTAATGTTCCAAAATTCTCTCTCACAGTGTATGTGAGGGTGGAAATGGGCCACCTCCCTACAGAAGCATTTAACAAATTACAAAGTCTTAATTATTGGTTGTGCATTATAAAAACTCAAATCCATGGTGGATAAGATGTCCCAGTGGAAAAATCAGGTGGGCTGATAGTGATGTTTTATCACCTTGGTTACTCTCAATCCAGAAGAGTCTCCAGGAGATGGGTCTGTTAAAGCTGTGGAAAGATTACTTAGTTAAGGTAAACATCACTATCTTGTATAAAGAAATTTTTAAAGATTGCTTTTAAAGACTGCTTATTTAAAGAGAAAGATCTGGCTCCTATAAGGTCTCAGATCTCTCCATTTGGTTTACAGATAATAAAAATTTATCATAGATGTGAACAGCATTTAACAATGCAACTCCAGCTGGAAGAAAGGGGTCTTATGACACTTATTCACTTTGACATTCCTTCTTTTAAAGATATGGAAAACAGGATCCACAAAAATCAGTATCCTTCATTATCCTTAGAATGTTTTTGCAGTACAGGTTATGTTGAGAATAATTTTCATATTTTGTTTCAATGTCCATTTTGCAAGAAGTGGAGAGATAAACTCCTAACAAATCACATGTCAATCTATAAAAACGCATCATTGGATCTTATGTATGTACTCTTAAATGCCATAAATCCAGTGGTAATTGGTGATGTTAAATTATGGTGCTAAATTACTGTCCAACTATTTAACTGCAATTTTAAGACAAAGGAAAAAAAACTAATTATTTCACTGTTTTAATTGTTGTATTGCACATTCCTATTACTTTTTATTACGAAGAGAATGTAAAAACATGTTTAACTGTTTGTATTTTTTGAAATGACCATTGGTTTATTTATTTATTTATTTATTGAATTTTGATGACCGGGTAAGCCCACTGGGCCCCAAAACTCCCTTTTTCAGGGGCGACCCGGGAATAACATTAAGAGAAAACATACAGTAGAAAAACATGTGGGAGTACAGATTAACACGGGTATATAGTATTCAGCTGTTTACACATAGCAGACATGACATTGGTTAGGTGTTGTTCATTACCTGGTTGATCAATAACACTGGAAACAAATAAAATATTGATGCAGGTAAATATGAAAGACTCATGAACAAAACATATAGGGCCCCATATTCAGTGCCAGCCAGTTGTGCACGCACACAGGTGCATCACATGAAACAACAGGGACGCCAGGTCTGGTGCCATATTCAAACAGATGGCATGATTCAAACTGACCATGCTATCTGTCTGAATATCGGCCATGGTAGCATGGCACACAGCAGGTAGTCACCATATTGTGTGCCATGCCACCAGAGTGCCAGGCCCAAGACCGCTTATAGGGGTACAGCATGGTACACACTGGTTAGCACCGCGGTCCCTATGGGTGATATTTGGTCCAACCATGCAGATGAGCCCACTGGGCATGCACAGTGCTAACAGTCATTTTGCAGGGCCATTGTGGGCTCATCTGCATGCTGTGCACTGGCTGAATGTGCTGGGCCAGGTCCTCCCTCTTTAGCCCCGATCCCCTCTCCAGTATAATGTTAGACATCCCTGGTGGTCCAATGGTCCCTCCCTAGCCCCGACCACCTCTCCAGTATAATGTTAGAAATCCCTGGTGGTCTGGCAGTCCCTATCTAGCCCCAATCCCCCCTCCAGTATAATGTTAGAAATCCCTGGTGGTCCAACGGTCCCTTCCTAGCCCTGATCACCTCTCCAGTATAATGTTAGAAATCCCTGGTGGTCCAACGGTCCCTCCCTAGCCCTGATCACCTCTCCAGTACAATGTTAGAAATCCCTGGTGGTCCAGCAGTCCCTCCCTAGCCCCGATCCCCCCTCCAATATAATGTTAGAAATCCCTGGTGTTCCAATGGTCCCTCCGTAGCCCCGATCACCTCTCCAATATAATGTTAGAAATCCCTGGTGGTCCAGCAGTCCCTCCCTACCTCCAATCCCCTCCTGTACTAGCTGTCAATATTCCCTGGTGGTCCAGCAGTCCCCCCCTTCCTAACCCCAACCTGTGTGTATCTTGTTCCTGGTGGTCTAATAGACCCCTGCACTCTGGCAGGTACTGTCCCACCACCCCAGTCCCCCCATCCCAACCCCAAGAGCCTGCGACCAGCATAGCCCTCCTCTCACCCCCATGGCTGGCTGCAGACTGAGCTGCCAGGAAGCGTGTACTGTAAATAAGTGCAGTATGCTCTCCATGACAGCTCAGTGTGCAGCTGGCCATGGTTGTCAGAGGAGGGCTGTGCCAGTCAGGGTTGGGATGGGGGGAGAGTGGGTGGTGGGATAGTACTTGACAGGGTAGGGGTCTACTAGACCACCAGGGACAAGACACAGGCAGGTTGGGGTTAGGGAGGGGGGACCACTAGACCAACAGGGAATACTGACAGCTAGTACGGTAGGGGATCAGGGCTAGGGTGGGACAGCTAGACCACCAGGGATGTCTAACATTATACTGGAGAAGGGATTGGGGCTAGAAAGGGACTGCTGGACCACCAGGGAATCCAGCCCTTACCGGTGCATGGATAGGGTGTGGGGCACCATTATAGCCTGGGTTTCAGAAACATTAAACTGCACCACACATTTATTTTTTTTTTTATTTATTCATTTGTTAACCAGGTAAATGACACTGGATCAAAGGCCCCTTTTCAGGTCTGACCCAGAGCAGCAATTTAAAATTACAAAAACAAACAAAAGAAACAATACACACACTATTCCATACATTAAGTATTACAAACACATTGATACTTCAACAAAAGAAATTCCATCAGTTTTTTCTTAAAACCAACAATTGATGCAGCCTGTTGGATAATCAAAGGAAGAGCATTCCAATAAATGGGGGTGGAAATAGAAAAAGCACAAGAAGCAATTTTCAGTTTGAACAATTCAGTAACTAATGTAATACCAGCAGATGAGCGCAAACTGGGAGGAACATTTCTAACATTAATTAAACCATTGAGTGGAAATTTAGACCTTAAAACCACACTTTTGAAGATCATACAACAAAAGAAGTATTCTATTCTTGCAAAAGGGTACAATCAACCAAATTTGGAGTACAATAGACAATGATGTAATCGAGGGGATTCTAACAAAACAAAATGACAAATATTATTATAGGACACCTTCAGAAGTTGCAATTCCCTACTACCCAACCCCAAATAAATATGTGAAACATAATCATAAAGTGATAACAAAGAACCAACCACTTACAGACTTCCTAACTTCAAAGGAAAAATAATCCTTATATTTATAAAGCAAACCTAATGTTTGATTTATTGCACAGGTAACTGAACTAACCTGAAAAGAAAATGTCAAACTGGAATCTAACAAAACACCAAGATATTTAAAAAGGAAAACCTGTTCAATAACCTGTCCATTTTGATCAAATAAATTTAAAGTTGGATTTGAACTTAACATTCCCTTAGTCCCAAAAACCATAGACTTCGTTTTAACTGAATTTAAAACTGATGAATTCTCCAAAAACCATGAACAAACCTTTCCAAAATCACAACTTAAGACGGTAGATATTTCCTCAGTAGAATTCCCCTGACAGTAAATTATCAGATCATCAGCATACATAATAGACTGACATTTCAAACAAATAGTAGGAAGTTCATTTACAAACTGAGAAAACGAGGGACCTAATATGGACCACCGGGGGACATCACAATCAGTCAAGGAGTTCAGCACTTCTGAAATCTCTGCATGTCACACTGTGCCATATATGCATAAGGGAACCCTCATTTGCATGGGTGCAGCATGAAATTCGGTACGCCGGCACCGTCAGGGTTGTGCTGCCATAGTTTCCCTTTGAATATGGGCAACACCCCAGCAGCTGGCACTATTCCCAGTTAGCGTGGCACACACCCAGTTTGGGCCATGCTAACGTTTTGAAAATGGGACTCACAGACAATTTGATAAACAACTTGAGCATGCTAGGTGCACATATTTGGAAGTCAATGGCATAGCTGCATGAACTAGTAGATCTCACCTATAAGATACAAGTGGGTGGCCAGTCCATCTGCAGACCCCCATGATTCCAACACTCTGTATTTCTCAAGGGTCTTTTCCATCAAATTGAGTTGATTTAAGCAAGTGTGTGTCTTCATTATTCACACTACGAGGTAGAGACCATGCTGCAGATTAAATAGCAACAGTGGGAAAATAGTCTTACAGTAATCACAGTAGATGTGCATGTTTATGAATCATATTAGCGTCAGTGACTCAATAGGTAGTGCACTCGCCTCTGTGGCCAGAAGATCTAAAGGTTATGGACTCTAGCCTTGCACCAGATACTTGCAGAAATACCCAGTAATGAAACTGCAGTGTAGCCCTGGGAGCTGCTGTACTGTTGAGGTGCCATCTTTTCAATGAGATGCTAAATCAAGGTTCCTTCTGCCGCATTCTGGTCACTGTCCTGGTGGAAGTGAAGATTCCATGGCACTTATCAGTGAAGAGTAGAGGAAGTTCCCTGGTGTCATGGCCAACATGCCCCCTTTCAATTGAGGGGGTCCATGTAATTCACCCCACAGGATGCACCTGACAATGAGGTGTCATAGCTCAGTGTGCCTTTTCTGGTGAAAAATAAAATAAATATAACAATAATGTTAGTTTAAATTTCTAGAGTTGCCGGTTCCTTTCATCAAGCAGTAAGAGTCATCTGAAAGAACCACAGATAATTTATTGCCTCGGTCCTAGCTTTCAGGAGCAGGCAGACAAATACCAGCCTAGATGTGATTAGCTGTAGGGTCATGGTACTGACACACAACATGCATCAAGACAAGCAAAGAATGCAAACATACAAACACAACTATAAATCTGTTCACAGCCCTGTGGCCTACCCTAATTAAAAAAGTATGAAACTCTCCCCTTCCTTCCCCTTCTGTCAGCCTCACCCCAAAATGAAATGCTTCCAATACCACTCATTCATTTTTCAAATGGTTCTAAATAAAAGCAAATCTGTTAGCATGCTAATCCTTCACAAATGAGACTAACTGGCTGATTTTTGTTATCTTTCACTGAACACACATACAGTATATTGTACAAAGATGTTACAGTACGCATGTTTGGGGTTTACAGCTGATGAAAGGGACTCTGTGGCCCCGAAAATCATCGTGCAATGCATATTTATGTTAGTTCAGTAAAAGGCATCAAACCACCCAACAAATGGAATTTGAAAAACATACAGTCTCAGAGAAAAATGGTTTACTGACCTGCCTGGAATTGCTTATGCAGATGTTACAGTGCATTATCTTATTTGCCAGGCTAGCTGGAGGCTCCTTTAGCGCACTATCTGGAAGCATTCAATCAGCTTACGCAAGATAACTGATTCGAGTACTGCTGTATTCCCCCCTTTATGTATAGATCTGTGCCCTTATCTGAACCATTTGAAACAGTACAAAAAGGATTAGCATGACCCTAGTCACATGATCACAGGCGCCTTATGCTATACGTCTGATTCATCTTTTTTTTTGTACTCCATCACCAGCCGATACCCTGTGCACATGGCCCGCATCAGTTATCTGAGGTCGATTTTTCAAGGGCACACTTTGTGCCTGTGAGGTGCTACAAAGTGCTACAGAACTGCACCACGCTCATTTGCATGCCATTTTCCAAAAGCATCGTTGTGATTTATAGCATATTCCCTACTTGGGGAAGTTTGTGGGAAAAAATAGCGCTGCCTTCATTTTAGTTTCCAAGTTAGTGCTCTTATAACTTACCCCAATCCCCGCAGTAGGGTTTCTGTTGGGTCAGGACGGCAGGGAGACTGATCCAGCACAGCAGGTGGCAGAGAATCATAGTCAGGAGCCACCTGAAGCTGTCATTTAAGCCATCACTTTCTCCCACTTTAAATACCGTAAGCCCCTTCACACTCATCATCACTCTGTCAGTCCACATGCTCCCCATGGCAGGTTGGAAGGGTAGGGGTACTGACACAGTGACTATGCTGCTCTTGGATCCATTGCATAGGGGGACTTAAACAGTGGGCCAACTTAACCCTACCCTGCCCACCTCACCAGAAACTCAAGCACATCTTTGAGACAAACATGAAGCTCAGGTATGGGTATGGGAGGTATGTAATAAATGGAACCTGGTTCTTGCATGTTGTAACACAATGTGCTCCCTCCCACTTGCCCTGGCACTGGGCATGATTTTAAAGTCATCTGGGCTTCTAATTAGAACTGGTTCTTATGCTGGTACGTCAGCACAGTGGTAGTGCTGACAACCTGGGTTCAGAAATGAGCTGGAGCCATTGGAGGAGGGCCAGCGAGGAGAGGAAGAGGGAGTATCCCAGATGATGTGTGCCTCCTTGGGGAACGAGGGATCTCCCACTCCACTGCAGTTTTGCCACCTGGGTGATCACAGGGAGCAGGGCATGCTGGAGATGGTGTGCAAGAGATAGGGATGCCGACAACTTAGGATGTGCACTGACATGCTTATGTGTGAGGCCATATCTGTAAGCTCCATGTCCGTGTCCTACAGGTGGAAAGAAGAAAAAAACAGACTTGGCAGTATGATGCCACTCCCATGTCACAGGCCCTGCACCACTGACCTCAGCTTCCACCTCTGAACTAAGCTGAACTCAATTGGGGGAACTTACCTCACCTCACCTCCTGATGGCCCCATCTTGGGGAGGGGGCAAGCCGGGAAGTATAAGTCCAAGAGATGATGAATGATTGGGCGGGCAGAGTGGTCTGGCTGATGAGGCAGTCTGGGTGTAAAGGGGGGGAAGCACAGTACTGTAAATATCAGAAAAGAAGTGGTCCTTGTCAGAATTAAGAAATGTTCTTTCATGGCTGGCCCAGTGGCACGGAGGGCAGAGGCACTCATGCCTCACCTACCATCATGACGGTAACCTGGGTTCGAAAATGACCCAGGGCCACACAGGGGCTTGCCGGGGAGGACTGAGCACCCCAGTGGATGCTTTCCTCCTCTGGGGAGGGAAAACAGACTGTTCTGCCACAACATCGCCACCTTAGCGATCATGAGTGGCGATGCAATCTAGAGCAGCAGTTCTGGGTGGGAGATGCTCCCACCCAGATGATGGAAGATGTAAAGCACGTCCTCTAACATACATACATCTAACCATTGCTTCCACAGCGTGTCCAAGGGTCAGGGACCAAAGAACATAGAAAAGCACCACTGGCAGCATGATGTCTTCCCATGGAGCCTCGCAGACCCATGCCATCTACTGGCCACAAGGACCACCGATCTGAGCATGGCACCAGAAGGGAGCTTGGAGAACCCTCTGATGGCCCATTCACAGAGGGTAATCTGTGGACCACTCAGTGGCCCATCATGGCAAATCTAAGGAATGGCAGGTGATGGGGCTAGGGGAGCTGCAAGTGCTAAAGGGGGCACGCCAGTGGGGGAGGGGAGCAAAAACAAAAGAACTGTTCTCTCATTCCACATATCTGCCAGCCCCAAAGTGCTGAAAAAAGAAATCTGAAAGTGCCACAGGTTTTTTTACACAACCCTCTAGGGGGCTTGCTTACCACAAGCCCTTGGAAAACCCTTGAACAGTATATCAGTCCGGGTTCCTTGCTGTTTAGTGGCTGGTTGTTTTTTTCTTCTGAGGGGTTAAATATGTTTTATTTTGGTGTATTTTATTTTATGTTTCTTTTGGTAGGATATTCCCCTGTTTTTATTAACACAGCGGATGACATTTCTTCTGATATTAATAATCTAGTTCAAGTAACTGTGTTTTATACAAAAGTCTTCTATTTAGACCTATTCTTGCCTGTCTTAACATCTAATGACTGGGTAAAGGATAGAATGGCATATATCTATAGGAAATTACAATGGTATATTACATTGCAGGTTTTATATAGCTTGTTTTCTAAGGTTTCTCAATCAGTGGTATATGACAGGAGCATTTGTACTAGACAGCGACTTTATGATTTTTTGCTTAAGAGAAGTTTGATATTGTCATTATTATTAATATCTGGTTCAGTCCATCCCAACCCAGGGCCTGCAGGTAATCAGAATTCACCTTTATTGCCAAAACATGCTTTGAATTTTGCTCATTTGAATGTCCAGAGCCTGCTTGCAAAATGGGATGATTTTACTGTTTGGATGGCCTGTCATCAATTTGATGTGGTTGGGGTATCAGAGACCTGGCTTACTGATAGAGTCTCTGATAAATCTGTTTCTATTGAGGGTTATAGGATTTTTAGACATGACCGAGAATTAAGAAGAGGAGGGGGGTGTCTTTTTTTTATGTGAAAGATCACTTAAAAGTTCTACCGAGTGCAGCTATTGAAGGACCTCCCACCTGTGAATATTTAAGCAATAAGGCATGACCAAGGGTTATGTTAATGGTCTGTTAATCACCTTCTAGGGGTGTATTGTGGCACGAGGTGTAGCCGAGTGCCACATGCCCTAGACGGTGATTGACTGACCATTAACATAATCCCCGGGAGTGCCTTATTGCTATTATAATAAAACATGTTTTTTAAACAGTTTTAAACCTTGTTCAGCATATGGTTAAGCTCTACATGTATGTTAATAAGAGATTAACATAAGGCTGTTAGAATGCTTGCAGCCAATCAGAAAGCTCAATTTCTCAGACCCTTTTTATAATTGCCTTTGACAATTGTCTTAGGTAATCAAAAAATGCTGTCGATGGTGGTTATTTATGTACCGGCCGGTTCCCAGAGGGATGGACTTCGATTGTTAGAGATTATACGTTGGTCCCTGCCAAGAAATAGAGTGCTCATTATCATAGGTGATATGAATATTAACTGGCTGGGGAAGGACAATATAAAACTTAGAGATACAGTTATTAATCAAGGTTTAACACAGATAATTGATGTTTCAACATGGACTAATTATAAATCTGGAACTTCTTCATTGCTAGACTGGGTACTGGTCTCTGACACTAATAACATTGTACAACATGGGGTTCTCCCTGATGGTGTCAGTGTCCACAGCCCAGTCTATTGTAGTTGGTCTGCAAAGAGAAAATCTGTTCCTCCTGTTTTTGGTTTTTCACATAATATAAAGTCCCGAGATTTGGTTGGATTTAGGCAGGCAGTTACTAACATGGACTAGTTTAGGGTTACACAGAGCCAGAATGTGGATATAGCATTAGGTAATTTCATTGACTTATTTAGTTTAGTTTGTGATAAATTTGCACTTTTAAAGAAGCTTAGGATTAAAGGTGATAAACAGCCCTGGGTTTCATCTAAATTAATAGATCAAATTAGAATTTGAGATAGACTTTGGAAGGCTTATAGGAAGACCCCTTGTCATACTAGTTTAGTTTTATATAAACAGACAAGAAACAAATGCAAAGCCATGGTTAGACGATTAAAAAGAAATTACTTTCTTGAAAGGCAGAAGGACATTCTGGGAAGGAATGTTACAGAAACCTGGAAGTTAATACATGAACTTACTGGGAAAAAGCATACTTCAGCTAGCCAATGTTTACAAACTAAGACTGGTACCATTACAGATCCATTTTTTTAAATAGCACAGGAACTAAATGATCATTTTTGTGATTATTTCAAGTATTGACCTGAGAATTTAATGCCTCATGTTAGTGTGTCTCAGGAGAATTTTGCTTTGAATATTCCAATGTTTTACTTTCAGTCTTTGTCACCAGGTGATGTTTTGAAAGACCTTCTTTCTATGGACCCTCATCCATCTGTGGGTAAGGATGGTATAGATTATCGACTTGTGAGGACCACTGCTGACTTTCTTTGTTTTCCTGTCTCTGCTATCTTTAAGTTTTCACTATGTGAGTCTAATTTTCCTATTATTTGGAAAGATTCTACTATTGTTCCTATCTTTAAAGCTGGCAATATTTCTGATAAATCTAATTATCGTTCTATTTCTCTATTGGCTCCACTTTCAGAAGTCCTGGAGATGGTGATTTTTGACCAGATTATGGAGTACTTGTCTAAATATAATGTTTTAACATCTGCACAGCATGGCTTTAGGCCAGGACAGAGTACCACACCTGCCTTGGTGGGGTTCATGAGCACGGTTCATGGGGCCCTTGATAAGGGTCATTTTTAGGGGTCCGTGTTTGTGGTCCTCACCAAGGCATTTGATCTTGTCAATCATTCCCTTTGTTGTTCTCTTTGGTTAATCTGGGAATATCTAAAGAGGTAAGGGACTGGCTAGGAAATTACCTGGTTGATCGTATACAGGTCACAAGGGTAAGTGGTCAATTTTCTTCTCCTGCCACACTTACACTGGGTGTTCCTCAAGGTTCTATTTTAGGTCCCCCTTTGTTTAGTCTTTTTCTTAATACTCTTCCCTCTGTCTGTACTAAATCTCAAATCGTCTTATATGCTGACGATGCAGTGGTCCTCACAAGTGGTTCTCAATTCGATAAAGTTCAGAAAGAGTTAGCTGATGATTTTCTGGAGGTACAGAATTGGTTCAGAGCTCATGGATTGGTTTTAAATGAGAAAAAAACGAAATCTATGTTTTTTGCAAATACAAAAAAAGATTGAATTTGGATACTTTATTGTCATTACATACTGTTTCTGGCACATTGATTGAACAAGTTAAACAATTTAAGTATTTGGGTCTGTTGATTGATGAGGGCCTTTCCCATGAACCTCATATACTTGTGGTGTATGGTGGTGGCTATGAATACAGTGCAGGGCTTCAAACAGGCATGGGATAGGCATAAGGGAGCAATACAAATGACTATGAATAGATAGGCCACTGACAGAGCAAAGGCCGATGGCACATTTATAAGGTAGAAAAAGAAATGGGCAGACTGGATGGGCCTTGCGGTCCTTATCTGCCGTCAACTTCTATGCTTCTATGTTTCTATGTTTCTACGTTACTTCGCATGGTGACGGTGACACACCAGCGGCTTGGGGCCCTATACGGGTTATCTCCTTTACTCACTGATTCTACACGACTTTTGCTGGCCCAAAGTTTTTTATTGCCGTTAATTGATTTTGGGGTTCTGTTTTATTATACTGCTTGGGAGGGGTTGTTATCTAAAGTGAAAGTGTTACTTAATTCAGTCACTAGGTTTGTAGTAAAATCTCCACAAAAGGTTCCTCATTGTAATCTTCTAGAGCAAGTGGGTTGGCTTCCTCTGGTAGGAAGATATAAACTTCAGTTGGGTATTTTGGCAAAAAGGGTGATGCTTAATAGAGTCCCAGACTGTTTTTCCTTAATTTTTAAAAAACAGAATTCTAGTATTAATACACGGTCATCAGATAATTTTTCTCTTTGCATTCCAAGAATGCATACGTCTTTAGGACAGAAGGCTTTATCTTACATGTTACCTACTTTTTTAATACTATACAGTCTGTCTTTGATTGTGTAAACCCTTCCCTTTGCTCTTTTAGGCATAGGTTGAAAGAGTATCTTTTTACTGAGTGTAAGTGTAAATGTTATTGAATGATGGTGCTAAGACTTATATAGTTGAATTTGGTATGTGTTTACCTTATTTGTTATTTGTATTTTTATTTTTAGATGTCTGTATTCTTATATTGTATTTAATTGTTATTTGTACACTGATCGCCCATGAAAACAGGTCATTTTTGACCCATGGTGTTATCAGTATAAATAAATAAAACAAACAAACAAAATGTACCCCCCAAATGCCAGTCTTCTTTTGCACTTTAATCCTGAAAACTTCCACTCCAGTATTGTTTCTGAAGAATTTTTCAGAAACAAAACACTGAATGCAAAAACTACTCCAATAGTGAACATTTGTCAATGGGTTTCATGCACATGTCTAATATTGCTATTTGTACAATAGGTGTCGGTTTGAATTCACCGAGATAAAACTGCTATCTTGAGGGCAAGCCTGGTGGTGCCTAGGGTTGAGTCGCTGGACACCACACCTCACGCCATGCTGGTGACCTGGGCTTGGGAGAGACTTTGGGTTGCCGGGAGTCAGCAGAGTAGGGAGAGGATTGAGTGTCCAACAGACTGCTCTCCTCTCCTGGGAAGGGAGGGAGGGATGGTCAGACCGCTTCTTGGCTGCCTCTGGTATAGGTCGAGTGGCAGGACTAGGAGTTAGGAGGCAAAAGCATGTGGCAAGGTAGCGTGCATTGCCTCCATGCATGCATGCTCACGACCGTGAAGGGGAAGGATGGAAAAATGGAAAAAGTGGTGTCTGCAGCCTCGGTGAAACCTTGCCTGCCAATCGGCACCCCACTCCTCTGTCAGATTGCCGGAAGACCCAAACTGGATTGGATGCCTTGGGTAGAGGGAGTATGGCCTATACTTCCTGGCCTCACCACAGTGGGTAAATACGTGGGAGTACTGGGGCTCAGTGGTACTGGGGGAGGTGGATGGACTTAGGGGGCCAGGCAGGGGTGATAGCTGCCTGTGGATGCCAAGTAGTAGGAGGGAAAAACAGTAGATGAAGATAAAACTGCTGTCTTATGACCAGCTTGCAAGATAGCACTATTATCTCACATAAGAGCAAGATGGTGCTACTATGGTAGTTAAAATTCAATGCTAAAAAGTGCAAGGTAATGCACCTAGGGAAAAGGAACCTCAACATAGAGTCCTGGATGGTTGGGGTGAGACTTAGCACTACAGCTGAGTAATGGGATCTGGGAGTTATCATTAGCAACTCCCTTAAACAAATGAGCCAGTGAAACAAGGCCTATAGCAAGGCTAACAGGATGCTGGGATGTATCAGGAGGGGTATTGATAGCAGAAGTGCGGAGTAACAAAAATGATTCAGGACCAGCAGGGCACATCCTATGAGGAACTTCTCAAGGCACTAAATATGTACTCAGAGGAAACCAGAAGGGAGAGGGGAGATATGATAGAGACCTCTAAGTTCCTTTAAGGAATTAACAAAGTAAACTGTGCAAACACTTAGTGCAGCACTGAAGCCAGTAGATGTGAGATGCTTTGTATGATAATACCACCATGGAAACCACTTGTGGTTGTAAGAGCCCTCACACATTCTTAATGTATGAGAACTGCGAACTGAAGGTGAGCTGTTCTGATTCCCTAAGAATATGAGACCACTTTTACAACTATAAGAGTGGCCTCTGCAGTGGTGTTAATAAATTAAGGATCAAACTTGATCAGTAATCTATACATTTTTTTAAAAAGTCCCAGAACGTGCCCATTTCCAGGGCATCTGCACGTAGAACACTCCTCAAAGAATAAGAGTGTCTCACACACTGAGGAAAGGAGTGCTCCAGGTGGTTGGGAATGCTCCCTCGGTCTACAGTGTAGACTTAGTTGCTGTCTAGTTCACATCTGTATTGATTATATTGATTTTGTCTGTATTGATTGTATTGATTTGTACTATATCGATTCATTTCTCTTATGCTGAGCCTTTGATCAGCGGGCACAGTTTACATTTTGTACTTTTTTCTTTTGTAAATTGTTAGCATTCCTATCACAAAACCACGTACACACCTGTTGTACAAATCAAATATGACACTGTGGAAAGAGATAGTAAAAATATCTTCACTCGCTATATTTGACCTCTGCTGACCTCACTCATGACTTCGTCACTCATGAGGTCAAGAGGTGAAGTATAGCTTATTAAGATATTTCTATTTCACTCTTACCCATGTCATATCACATATATACTAATATAATATCTGTATGTCTAATATACTAATGTTCAGCTGGGTAGGTGTACTGTAATAATTCTGCCTCCGTAGAATTCCACAAATTTTCACAAATTCTGCCAATTCTGAGGGTTGAATACCACCTCACATGGCATTCCACTGACAAAATTGGAATTCCATGGAACTCAGAGACATTTCTGTAGAAATTCCTAAATGTGGATTGACCATCCCTCCAGCATTCTGCCAGAGAAGGTTTTATGTCACTCACATCTAATGCCAATTATAATGATTTGGGTTTCCAGAACCATTCATACAATGGATATGACTCCAATACACCACACAAGAGTATTCTGCATTTTTTTTCTGGAGCCTATATAACTCCATCAGCGTACTAGGCAAGTATATCCCCATCCCACCTTCTATTTAAGCTCTGCCTAGAACCCCTAATTCTAATATTTAATGCACATCCAGATGGTCAGGGCATTCCCACTGGTCAAACTACATACCAGTTGTCCGTGTATCTGGCAAACATTCTTCTATATATTACTAAACCTGCCACCTCTGTTCCAGCTGCCTTAGATGTAATAAAGACATTTGGGGCTATCTCAGACTATTAACTGAATATAAATAAAACACAAGTATTGCCACTGAATGCAGCAGTAAATAAAACTGATGTAACCACATTGGGTCTCACATGGGTACCTAAAATCTTAAATACCTAGACAGAGTTAAACCAAGACAAGGCAGTGATGCACAAGTGTAACTTAGATAACCTGGTTGATAAAATCCAGCAAGATTTGAAAAGATGGAGTAGCCTCCCCTTTATCACTTTGGGGTTGAGCAAAATGTCATCAAAATGAATATTCTCCTGACTGACCTATGACTGCATGCCTCCCATTAAAGTGGTTCTCAAGCCTCCATACTCACATCTCAAAATTTATATGGCCTAACAAGGGCATCGCAGGGCATACACAAAACTTTCTAGACCTAAGACTCAAGGAGGCCTCTGCTTGCCACACTTTAACATATATTATAAAATGGCAAGAAAAAAATCTAGAAATGTCTTTGACTGAAAGGCATCACCTGACCATGCATTAAATCTCTATAAACACACAGTCAGGTGCTGAATCTTATTTTCCTCTGCTGAAAACCTAATTAGAGCCATTTTATAAGTGTAGTAAGCCCCTCCACAGTGTAAGCCATAGGACTGTAATGCATTTCCCAGAGGTGTAAAGACACTCAGCCTTCAGCCTTGTGCCTTACTACACCCCTAGGGTGTACATCAAAATCCTGTAATGCACACCTTGTCGTGGTTTATTACTTACTTATTTTGCCTCTCATGCAAGGCAATATAAGAGCTGGATGAAAGCACCCCAAGGAGAAAACACACAGGCATATACCCACCCCCCCGACTTATAGTAGAAAACCAACTGACTACTGAGGCAGGTTTGGAACTATCCTCACACACCTACTTAATAGGTTGTTTGAATCTGGGATAGTGCTGGGTGACTGGAGGGTGGCAGATGTGGTGCCACTCCATAAAAGTGGCAACAGGGAGAAGACAGGTAACTATAGGTCAGTCAGTCTCATATCAATAGTTGGTAACCGATGGAGTTCCTTATTAAGCAAGATCTGATGGAATACCTTGAAGTAAATCACCTCCAGAACAATAAACAATATGGGTTTGTGACAGGTAGGTCATGTCAGACAAACTGTATTACTTTTTTCGATCACGTAACCAGGGATTTGGATAAGGGCCATAAGGTGGATCTGCTTTATTTTGACTTCAGTAAAGCTTTTGACACTGTTCCACACAGGCACCTCTTAAAAAAGTTAGAAGACCTAGCAGAGCAAATAGCCAAGTGGGTATTAAATTGGCTGAAGGAGAGAAAACAAAGAGGGGTAGTAAATGGGGTAAGATCTACCAAAAGATATGTCACTAGCAGGGTGCCTCAGGGGTCGGTCCTGGTGCCGGTCCTTTTCAATATATTCATTAGTGACATCAGTGAGTCTATAAATGGCAACATTGCCCTGTTTGCCGATGACATGAGACTCAGCAGAAGAGTGGACACAGTGGAGGGAATCAGAGAGCTACAGGAGGACCTTAAGTAGTTGGAAAGATGGATACACATATCGCAGTTGAAATTCCATGCTAAGAAAATGCAAAGTGATGCACCCGGGTAGGCCCAACCCTGAAACACAATACTGGCTAAACAGGGTGAGACTTAGCTCCTCTGCTGAAGAACATTAGAGATGACCTCAAGCAGCAGAGTCAGTACAATAAGGCTTACAGCAGGGCCAGCAGGGTACTGAGATATATCACTAGGGGGATACATAGTAGGAACAGGGAAGTGATACTGCCACTCTGCCGGTCATTGATGAGGCCGATGAGGCCACACCTGGAATACTGTTCCCAGTTCTGGAGGCCTCAGCTTAGAAAGGACATTGACAGATTAGAGGTAGTCCAGAGGGCAACAAAAATGATTCAGAGCCTTCATGGAATCACCTATGAGATAGGCTTAGGGCTTTGAACATGTACTCACTGGAGACTAGGAGGGAAAGGGGGGATGTGATCAAAACTTTCACGTGATTACAAGAAACCTAGGTATGTTCCTCCAAAGTGTAAGTCTTCTGGAATTTCTGTGACTGTCTGAAATTACTGCGATTGTTCAAAAAAATTGTATATATCATCATATTGTATAATTGACATGTCCTGTATCCTACATTTTTCTTTGTAACTAAATCCAGGTCACCCCTGGAAAAGGGACCATTTGGGCCCAGTGGGCCTACCTGGTCAACAAAATGAAATAAATAAAGTTCCTTAGAGGTATTAACAAAGTACCACAACTGGTGCTTTTTAACAGGAATGCCAATTCTACAACAAGGAGCCATGAGTGGAACTTGAAAGGGGGAAGGTTCGGGGGGGAAAGTATTACTTCTCTGAGAGAGTGGTGGAACCTTGAAACAGACTGCCACCCAAGGTGGTGGCAGTTAAGACAGTATCTAGTTTTAAACACATGTGGGAGAAGGCTAGGGCTCAGTGCTAGACTTGGCATCTCGGGGACAGGGCACTGATGTACAATAGGTCCCGGGATATCATGCTTGGGCAGACTCGATGGACCACAGGTCACCTTCTGATGACATTTCCTATGTTTCTATGTTTCATCTACCTACCTTTCAAAAAGCTTCAAGGTCCCTAAAGCCTTGGCAATTGGAACCTTTATTAAAGTACACACTCAGTCATGTAAGATGCACAACATAACCCCTGCAAGGCCAAAGTGCAGTCCATCTATAACAATTCTAATCTTAAGATCAATGGAGTTCTCATAAAACCATCTGGTTACACTTTAAGTGTCCATTTCAGTATAACTAATCATTAATTACATACAACAGGGTAATTGCACTGCAGTTACATGTTTGTTGCATGCAACTACATTGCAACTGCAATGCAGTTACAGTGTAGCTATACTGTAACTACAGTGTAGGTATGTGACAAAGTGTAACCAATCATCCTTTTGGCCAGGGGTCAACCTCTCCTCAGTTGGACAGCTTATACTGGGGGATCACCTAATCCTGTACAGAAGCTTTAAAATTCAGCAACAAACACATAGATGACAAACAGATATTTAAATGTTTGCAAATAATGCATGTGATAGCCAAAGACATGGGCTCACAGCCCTGGGTAGATAATGGTACTGAGCTAACCGATGCCATCATAACAGCTGCTTCAGTGCCACACTCTGTTTCTTCCCTGTACAGAATTATATTCACCCACTCCCTGCAAAAGTCAGAAGGCCATTGTCCATACTGGCAAGTTGAATATTCAGAGGTATACCTTCAACATGTAACTACTAGCTGCTTCTCATTCTCTCTCCTCTCTCCTCTCTCCTCTCTCCTCTCTCCCTCTCTCCCCCCCCCCCTCTCTCTCTCGGACTATCTCCTCAGCCTGCTGACCTGGGCCCTGGCTCGCCTCTCTGCCACTTTTGCTACCTCTCCATCACTTGTTTGCTCTGTGCCATTCTTAATCTGTAGTGTGTATGGCTTTAGGTCCCCTTTGCCACTACTGTACCTGTCATTCTATCTCACCTCTAGTTAATATCCTCAGGATTTTAATCTACTCTACCTGGCAATTATTTGCTTTCTTGTTAATATATTGTTCACTTACAACCTATGCTTTTTTTATGCTATTGTATATTTGTGTGCGTACACATTGATACTATGTAACTCCCATCACCCTTTCCCCCAGGTCGTACTGGGAGACGAGCAACTTGCTGTTCAGTGTACCTTACCTGGTGAAACTTTTCAATAAATAAATAAACTGGGAAAATATTTATTCAAATGTTTATCTGTATAGCAAGAATAACTCCCACAATTTAATCATCTTTATTATACTCCACTGAAAGTTGCTGTACTGATTAGCAATCATGCTATGCGGGCAGTATAATGGCGGCCAGTGGAAGCGGTCATGAAACACTCAGGGACAGACATTCCGTGATGGACTACGTGTTGGAGATCATGGTGCATGTTATGAGTCTGCACATAGGTATTAATCAGAGATTAATGTAATCCTTGTGCCATGCTGTTAACCAATCAAAATGAAAGAACGTAATCTGCATTGCTGTAACTAGCATACATTTTTATTTATTTTTATTTAGCTTTTGTTAACCGGGTAAGCGCACTAGCCATAAAATGACTATTTTCAGGCACGACCCGGGAGAGTACAGACATGCAGAAACTTAACAGGATAACAAATTATAAGTGCTTTACATTCAATGAGTTAAAGAGGATACAGTATATTGGAACATACAAAGTAAAGCACTTTACATACAATGAGTTAAAGTGGATACAATATATCAGAGACATACAGAGTAGACCATTCATAAGTTCATAGGTGCCTAACTATGCAATGAATAGAGAGGACCTTGGACAATAAATTATCAGGTGACATATCATATGATCAGAACAAGGTACACAAAAACAAAAACAGGTAATACAAAAGGAAGAAATAACCATTGAGAGCAGGGGTGTCATTAAGGAAAAGGTCGGTAAGTGAGGAAAGGGGGAGCAAGCCATGAAATTAGATTATATGAGTATATGTAAGTGTAAGGGAGATGCCTGCAGTGCAAGATTGTATATGGGCAGGGAAAGGGAGCTGGGACAGGCTGAAGCAGTAAGAGGGTTATATAGAGGTGAGGAAATACTATTGTATGGCCAGAGACATCAGTCATTAGGTAGGGTGAAAGCAGGAATAGGTATCAGCAATCAGCAGATTCGAGCACAATTTTCTCTTAGAGCATGAAATTCCTTTGACATGCATACAGTCATTGGGATGTGTAAACTGTTCGTACATATACTGATTTCTTGCCATGTTATGTAATTATGTTCTGTTGTATGTTATGTGCACTGAAAATCAATAAAGTACACTTATTTAAAAAAAAAATCACCTAGATGATTTGAACCAATCAGCGCTCAGATCTGCAGGGCCTCGTATCCTGCATATAGCTGGTGCCTCAAGAGGTAGTGTGAAAGTTGGAGAGTTCCACTTCTGAGGCTGGGAGAGGAGCATTAAAAAATAATATGACAAAACAATACACGAAAATAAATCAAATTTTTAAATTAAAAAAAAATAACATAAATTAGTCTAGACTACTCAGGGGCCCTAGTAGCATAGCCCCGTTTACACTGGCCATTTCTACACCTGTGTAGGTGGTTTGGAGAGCCACGTTGGTGTACAGTACATATGCGTATGTAAACTGTGCAGCCATCAAACCAGTGTGGCTCTTCTGCTCGTCTCCTAGACAGAGGAGCTAAACTGGTGTAGGTGGTTTCAAGTGCTGTGTAAACTATGGCCACTTTTGTCCTCACTGCCTAAGGGTAATTTAATATCACAACACACAAGGGACTCTTTGCAGAATGAGTCCCAAAATGCAGTTCCCAAGACACGAGTGTGACACCAGTGTGGAAGCCGATGTTCTGATGTGGTGTACACTGCTGGCTTCATAAATGACAAAGTGCAGACTGACTGTAAGCCACACTCATGTGTAACAGCTTGGCCAGTATAGATGGGGCTTATAATAAGTGTAGAGTTGCTGTATAAGCTATCTCAGAATAAGAACATAATCCGATACATTTAGGGCAGGCAGAACCACTCAGTTTTGCTTCACAGTCTTCTTGCCCAAACTGCACAAAATGACACACGCACATAGCATCTATAAACTTATAGTATTTGCTCCATTTAACAAAGACATTCTGACCAGAATTCTACTGCCTGGGTCAGATACTCCATGTGTCTTAGCAACTTAGAAGGCTGTGAGTTCTATCCCCACATGAGGCACGTGGGCTAAATCCCAATACTGACACTGTAGTGTAGCATGAGGTGGGTGCTGCACTCCTGAGGTGCCGTCTTTTGGATGAGATGTTAAACTGAGGTCCCATCTGCCTATTCTGGTGCTAATTCAGGTGGATGTTAAAGATCCATGGGCACTTCTTGAAAAGAGTAGGGGAATTTACCCTGGTGTCCTGGCCAAATTTCCCCCATTCACCAAATAATATACCGCCAACAGCTTAAAATCTGGTTCGATTTCAGTTGGCATCCATCTGTACTCCCCTCCCCCGGGACAAGGCTGAACATAGGCAAAAAAAGTCTAGTCTTCCTTCCCAGTCAACAAAAACTAAATAAATAAATAAAATACACTTTCTGTTACCTATATCCCCTTCTTGCTGGCACCATTATTCTCTGCTACAGCATATCTGCCTGGTGGTTTCAAAATTTAACCTCACTTCCTCAAGTACTGTGTTTAAACATGCTGCGCTTACCTGTATTTTTTCCATGTTAGTTTAAGATCATGTTACGAAAATGGTACAGGACAGATGGATTAGTGTGCCTAGGAGGATGGGGAAACAGGTGGTTAGATGAGGGGCTCTATGCAAAGGACAGGCTACATCTAAATAAAGAAGGGTCCAGAGTCCTAAGGCAAAAATTGAGAGTGTGCTATACAGGGATAGGGAACTAATGTTAAACTGCTGGGGGGGGGGTATGAAGCTAGGAGGGATAAGGTGACAGGTGAGCAAGGGGAAAACCTAGCTGGCACTCCCCCGCATATGGGGAAGGGGGCAAATATGGAGGGCAGTACTAAAGGAGGGCTATAGAGGGCCATGTGTGTGAAGTCCCACAGCTTGGGGTAAGAAATTAGCAGACTTAGAGGCTGCTATTGTCCGGGGGAGGGGGGACTGGATATAGTGGCAGTCACAGAAACCTGGAGCAAGGAGCACCAGGACTGGGACTTGGTCATTCCAGAGTTTAATTTGTTTCATATGGATAGGATAAGTAAAGGGGGGGGGGGTAGCCCTTTATGTGAGGGATTACATAAAAGCTTCAGAAATGCCAGAAAGTCAGGGGAGGAGTGAAGGCACTGTGGGTACCTTTGGAAAAAAGAAAGGGATTAGTCTTACGCCTCAGGGTAGTATATAGACCACAAGCACAGGTAAAGGAATTGGACAGGGAGCTGCTACTGGACATTCAGAAGATGGCTGACAAGGGTGAGTTGTTGCTGATGGGGGACTTCAATCTTCCAGATGTTGATTGGAGTCACCCTACTGCGACAACCTCAAGGAGTAGGGACTTCCTGGACTCATTGCAAGGGGCATGCCTCAGACAGCTTGTGAAGGAACTTACTAACGAGGGCACGGTGTTGGACCTAATACAAATGGGGACAGTGCTGAACAAGTAAAGGTGTTGGACTACCTGGGCTCCAGCAATCATAAAATGGTTAACTTCAGCATTAAAACTGGATTGGTGTCAAGTCACACAAGGACGAGGGTCCTTGACTTTCTGAGGGCTAACTTTGTGAAGATGAGCAGGTGCCTGAGTGAAGCCCTAGCAGAAATGGGGGCTCTGAGGAGAGTATCTTATCATAGTATCATAGTAATGTGTCAGCAGAAAAGGACCATCCTGGTCATCCAGTCTGCCCATTTCCTACCAGTCCATACTTGTCTCCACTTCCCAGGGATATTTTCTTCTGTCCACTAGCTAACCCCTTGTGTCTGTCCCATGCCCTCTTGAATTCCGCCACTGTTTCTGCATATACCACCTCATTACATAATCTGTTCCAGGGTTCTACCACTCTCTCAGTGAAATAACATCTCCTTACATTGCTCTTATATCTTCCCCCTTCCAATCTTAAATTATGACTCCTTGTTTTAACTCCTACTTTTCTTTTGAATAGGCTACCTTCATTCAATTTATTAGTGGAGCAGCAATGGGTAGTGATAAGGCAGGCAATAGATAAGGCTGCCAGGTTATGGGTTAGATTGATTAACAAAAATAGACGGAGGAGGAGACCAATATGGTTCACCAGGGAGACAGGAGCTCAGGTAAGGGCTAAGATACTAGCCTTTTTGCACCACAAGAGATCTCAGAAGGAAGTGGATAGGGCACAATACCGGGAGAAGCAAAAGGAGGCAGGAAGGGCAGATAAAAGGGCCAAGGCATTAGTGGAAAAAAATGTAGCCAGGTCAATAAAAGACAGAGATAAAGCATTATTTAGGTACATAGGGTAGCAGAAGAAAACAAAGGGGGGGATAATCAGGTTAAAGTGGGAGGGGGGGTCCCTGTGGAGGATGACCTTAGGAAGACAGACACGCTTAACAAGTACTTCTGCTCAGCTTTTATGGAGCAGGAGAGGGGAATGGAGCCAGAACCAAAGGACAGGAGGTTGGGGAAAGGAGAAGGGGACACCAGCCCCTTCTCAGTAGATATGGTCCTAAAGGAGCTGAATAACATTAGGGTGGACAAGATGATGGGGCCAGATGGGGTGCAACCCAGGGTGTTAAAAGAGCTTAGGGAGGAGCTGGCTGCACCTCTAATGGTGTTATTCAACCTATCTTTGGATACTGGGAGGTACCTGGTGATTGGAAGAGAGCAGATGTGGTTCCACATCACAAGGGTGGGGATAAGGAGGAGGTTGGTATCTACAGGCCAATTAGTCTAAAGTCTCTGGTGGGTAAGATGATGGAGTCATTACTGAAGGAGAGAATAATTGGATACCTGGAAAACTCTGGACTGTTGCATCCAAGGCAGCATGGTTTCATGAGGAGGAGGTCCTGCCAGACCAACCTCATTGAGATTTTGATTGGGTGACCAGGGTGGCTGACCAGGGAGGGGTAGTGGACATGGCCTATCTGGACTTCAGGAAGGCCTTTGACACTGTCTCTTGCAGAAGACTGCTAAACAAACTAAACAGCCCAAGGGTGGGTCATAAGATTGTAACATGAGTTGGAAACTGGCTAACTGGCAGAAGTCAAAGGGTGCTGGTGAACAGGGTACATTTGGGCATGGGAGAAGTAAGGAGTGGAGTGCCACAGGGTCTGGTGCTGAGACCAGTCCTCTTCAATGTTTTCATCTATGACATTATGGAGCGGCTGGAGGGGAAGGTATGCTTAGTCGCAGATGATTCCAAGACATCCAATAGAGTGGACAAGCCAGGGGGGTGAATAGAATGAGGAGGGACCTTAAAAGGTTAGAGGAATGGTCTAAAGCTTGGCAAGTTGTATTCATTGTGAAAAAGTGTAAGATTATGCACATAGGAAGTAGAAACCTGTGGGCAACATATGAACTGGGAGGAGTACAACTGGCAGTCACACAGCAAGAGAGGGACCTGGGAGTTGTTATTATGAATGACCTAAAGGTGACTAGGCAATGCGATGCGGTAGTGGGCAAGGCTAGCCATTTGCTTGGATGCATAGGGAGCGGTATTACCAGTAAAAGGAGGGAGGTTCTGTTGCCCCTTTATAAGACACTGATGAGGCCTCTTCTTGAGTACGGCGTTCAGTTTTGGAGGCCTCACCTAAAGAGGGACATAAACAGACTGGAGGTGGTGCAAAGGAGGGTTACAAAAATAATGAAGGGTCTGCAGGGGATGTCCTATGAGGAGAGGCTGGGGGAACTAAATATGTATTCCCCAGGAGGCAAGGAGGGAGAAGGATGACATGATAGAGACCTTCAGATATCTCAAGGGCATAAACAGGGTACAAGGGGGAAGTGTTTTTCAAAGGAAGAGCTGCCAAAGGATGAGGGGTCATGACTGGAAGCTAGATGTGGGACGTTTCAAAGGAAACATAAGGAAGTACTTCTTCACTGAGAGGGTGGGGGACACTTGGAATAGTCTACCAGATGAGGTGGTAGAGGCAAACACAATTATTAGTTTTAAGAATGCATGGGACAGGCACAAGGGGATTCTGATACTTGGGGGGCCATAGTAGAGGTTAGACTGGGGGTCTCTTGTTCAGGTGGGACTTACATTGGGCAGACTAGGTGGTTCTTCTCTGCCGACACATTGTATGTATGCATGTATGTATGTATGTTTCTTTCTGATTATGCAGTATATATATTGGAGCAACCTCTGATATGATATGTCTTGCACATTATTTGCTTCCTAGATGCAGGGACTCTTTATATTCTGTACTTTATTTCATTCTGTACATTATTCAATGTTGTTGTTAGTCGGAGCACTTAGAAACATAGAATTTGTTGGCAGAAAAGGATTGGTAGGCCCATCCAGTCTGCTCTATTTCCCTGTTTATTGTTATACCCTGGACCCTGTTTGGTCTCAGGTGTCCCTCCCTCCTCCCTTCCTCCCTTTCCTCCACAAATTATGCTCCCTGTGCCTGTTCCATGCACGCTTCAAGCTCACCACTGTCTTTGCCCTTACAACCTCTTCTGGCAGTCTGTTCTAGGTGGCTACCACACTTTTCATGAAGAATTATTCCTTCACATCCCTTGTAACCCTCCCCCAAACTTCATTACATGCCCTCATGTTCTGGTGCTCCTCGTGCTCTGACGGAGACTCCCCTCTTGTTCACCCCTGTAAGGCACAGATAGGTCTAAATCATGTTTCCTCTTGATCTCCTCTCCTCTCCTCTCCTCCAGGGAGTACGTGCTGAGCTCCCACAACCTCTCCTCATACAGTTTCACATGCAACCCCCTACACCATTTTGGTAGCCCTCCTCTGGACAGCTTCCACCCTGTCAATGTCCTTGTGGAGGTGCAGCCTCCAGAACTGAACACAGTACTCTAGATGGTGTCTCACTAGTTCTCACTGATACAGTTTACTGTGCTTGGATGATATTTAAAATTACTTTTTGCTCAATGACTTTTCCAGTTGCTTCATAACCATAATCTAATCCAGGGGTTCTCAAATGGTGAGGCCAGCCTCCCTGGGGAGGCCCCAACCTGTCCCAAGGGAGGCTCAAGCAAGTCTTGAAAAAGTATTATATTTCAATTTTCAACTTTATAGACTTTGTGTGAAGGGACGAGGCAAACTGAAAGAGGACAATAGTAGGTGGATTTATGTATTTATTCACAAATCTGTAACCAGGGAAGGTGCTGTACACTGAGCCATGGCTTATTTCAGGTATACCCAAGGAATGGTAGTGAGCGAATATAATTCAAAACATAACTGCAAAACATTCAAGCAATACAAAATGAATAAAAGTGCAAACAAATTAAGAACAATAAACTAACAATGCAAGGAACAATTGATCAATTAGACTGGCAGCAGAACTGTCCAAATACAAGAGTTAACCATACAGGTACTAGGAATAAGAGCAGGAGGGAGCAAAATGATCCCTGAGAAGTTGCTTAAGAGCAGGGTGAGAGGGGGAGAGGCAGAGGTCAGCAAGAAGGTTATTCCAGATAGAGAAGAAACAGAAAAAGCAGTCTGACCCATGAATGTATGGCAATAAAGGGTAACAATGGTTCAAGAGTCAAAATATTGGAGCAAGTAGGTTGTCCTGTTGGGGGTTACAATAAGCTTAATAACATGAGAGTCAACTATGCAATGAGGTTTCAATTTATTCCTGATGTACTGCGAAAAGTAGGCTATTTTTCTATGGGGAGGTCCAAAAATATTTCAGCATTTTGGGGGAGGCTCAAGATCTTTTCCATGGCTTAGGGGAGGCTCACTATGACAAAGTTTGAGAACTGTTCATCTAATCTAATCTATATTTATTTATTTATTTTGATGACTGGGGAAGTGTACTGGTGCAGCAGTGCCTTTTTCAGGCACAACCCAGGTACACAACAAAACAGTGCAACAGGTACATGCGCACAAGTATCATAATACAAAATGAAGTGACCTGGTGCAAAAGTAAGGCATTCAGAGAGAACATTAAGTCAACAGTGTTTTGTAAGTCATGCAAAGCAGGTACAGACGTTAATCTCTTGGAGATGTACTTTCAGCTTGGCAGTGAACATTGTAGGGGTGGGGGTAGCAAATGGGATGGTGTTCTAGAACAACGCTGCTCTGTATCTGAAAGAGTTCCAGCCTATGCCTATGTTCATGAATGGAACTTTTAATAAACTGTTTGCAGAGGAGTGAGAGAAGGGATTGTCCACATACTTGAATAGCTTGGATAGGTGTTGTGGGGCCCGTCCATGTAGAATGTTGTGCATGGCATTTGCTAGGGTTAACTGGACTCTAGCTTGGGGTGCGGCCAACCAGGTCATTCAAAGGCGGTACAGTGATGGGACCATAGGCCATTTGAGCATGCAGATTTGGCAACCTTGTGGGTTAAGACTCTTTTCTTTGTCTGGATTGTGAGGTGAGTAGCATCCATAATGATGGAGCCATACTCAGTCATGGGGAGTGTGCAGCTTTTGGTAATTCTGACTTTAGTGTCAGGTGCCAGGTATTTTGCAATATGATAGAGCAGACAGTTTTTGATGAGCAGTTTTTATGGCACTGGTCATATGAACGTCAAGTGTGAGATGGGGATTGATGGTAACATCAAGGCATTTAGATTCATTAACTAGTTCCAAGTTCATGCCATCTAAGGTTGAGATAGTGAAGTCTTGAGAAAATCTTCTAACCTTTGGGGATGAGTTGAGTAACGTGGTTTTTGTTTTAGGGACATTTAGGACCAGTTACTCATTTCTGAACCACTGTTGAAGAGAATGGAAGTTGTGACCGAGGACTTCACTGACAGTGATGGTGTCTTTCCCATGCACAAAGATGACTGCATCATCTGCATATAGAAGGGTTTTTTTGCAGTATAGCAGATCTTGGGTGGGACACCAATAGAAATAATAAATGCAACAGGGTCTAAAATAGATCCCTGTGGGACTCTACAAGAGATCGTGTTCACATTGGACAAAACTTTACCAGTTTTGACAAACTGCTACCCGTCTTGCAGATAGTTGGAGAACCCAGAGTAACTGAGCCCCCCACTCTGAGCCCAGTCAGCTTCTGTATAGGAAATCATGGTCCACCAAACCAAAGGCCTCAATCAGGTCCTCGAACACGGCACCAGTCAGCAGGCCATTGTTGACAGCATTGTGTACTGCGTCTGTGAAACTGACCAACACTCTGCATGTTCCTTGACATTTCCTGAAGTCATGTTGCTCCTCACGGAGTAGCCTGTGCTGATTTAAGCAGGAAGTGAGCTGATTATGTATTATTCTCTCCTGCACCTTAGCCAAAGCTGATAGTATAGAAATAGGCCTGTAGCTGTCCAGGACAGTTTGCTTGCCCTTTTTGTGCAATGGTACTACAGAGGCCAGTTTCCAGATGTTAGGGATTTTTTGGGACACAAATGAAAAATTTAAAATTTTGGAAACAGAAAGAGCAATTTGTGTGGCTGCAATTTTAAGGAATTTGAGAATTAGGCTGTCACAGCCAGCCAGTTTATCAGTTTTTAGATGAAGCATATATCGTACATCCCTGTTATTCAGAACTGAGGTTAGGGTAAACATGTTATTCACCCTACTGCCCATGTTATTTTCCCAGAAGCTGTCAATCATTTTGGTTCTTTTCCTTTAGTAACTTGACTCCATGCCCATGATATAAATAGGACATTCCATATGGTGTCCAGGAATAAGCTTTTTTTTCACTCTGGCACGTTGACAACACTGATGCCATAGCACCTGTGACTCTGCAACTCATTGCTAGGCAGCAGTATTGGCAACATTTCCGAGTGAATAAAAGGCTAATTCCTGGACACCCTATGGAATATTTTCTATATATCCTGTCAGTGTCCAATAGTGACTTCTTGGCTATCTCCACCAGATAAACAAAATGTGATAACTAATGACATGACAGCAGGTAAAGGGAGGAGTTGTTTAACCAGAAAGGGCACACTAAGCCAAAGCTTGTTTCCAGATGCGACCTGGGAGCACAAGGAAGTTAAGTGACTTGCTCAAGGTCACGCAATATGCAAGTGGGGGCTGTGGGATTCAAACCCAAGTCTCCAGGTTTGCAACTCAGAGCCCTAAACCACAGAGCTATACTGCTTCCTATCAGTGAACATTAGAGTAATACATTGTGAAACAATAAAGAAATTATGGACACAATTTTATGTATTGAATTGTGCCAATAATTTTACCAGACCGTGAGGCTTTCAGATGCAATAGCACAAATTGTATAAAAATGGGCAGTTTGATACATTGTTTCCTATTTTCTGTCAAAACGACATCTAAAATAGAGTGACTACTTCAACTCAAAAGTTAAGTTTTGTTTTTTTAACAACTGCAAGAGAAAAATCATTTTTAGTTAATCTGTATAATGCTCCGTTGACATTCTGCAGACTGTGACACAGTTATGTAGCAATCAGCACGCTATCAATATTTGGGATGCTTTCTCAAAGGTGGTTCCAGGGTGGTGATGTGGTTAATATACTTTTAAGCTTTGTGTTAAAGGCTCCCAAACTGCATTTTTAAGATGACAGAAATTTTCTGTCACAGACTGGATGTGTCTTGTGCGTCGGTCACTGAATGTGAAACAGTTTTTTGGGTTATGAGTCCAATTAAAGATTTTTTAAACCTTTTATTTTTTAAATAGTTTATACTAGGGATGGAAGGGTCGGCTCTGGGTCAGATTAGCCCCTTCCCCCACAGATCAGCCCCCCCCCAAAGTGGTCTACCTCCGCTTGACTCTGGAAATCAGAGCCATTTGTGACTCAGCCTAGTCCAGAGTCTTGACCAGGTTCTGATCTGCCAGTGAGATAGTTCTGTCCCAGTCCAGATAATGTAAGTGATTTTGAAGCTTTGGTCTTGTTATAATTGAGAAATTGGTGGGAAAAGACATAAAACAAATATTTTTAAAATTAAATTACATGAAAAAAGGCTTATAATGAGGCAGTAGGGGCAACCTAATCCTGTCAAGTGACCCACCCCAAATCTGCCTCTGACCCAGCTCAGATTCAGTTTGAAAAGATTGATCCATTTTTGCCAACCAGAGTAAATCAAGGTTATGCAAGTGCATATCAAATGCAAGGTTATATATATATAGCTGAGGAGAAAAAAGGACAGTGTACTGGATGGGAAGGGTTAAACTGAGCACTATGGCAGAGGAACGGGACCTCAGAGTCATCATTAGTGACTGCCTCAAATAATGAAGTCAGTGCAGTAAGACCTACAGGAAGGCTAATAGGATGCTGGGGTGTATCAGAGGGGTATTGACAGCAGGAAAATGGAAGTATCACTACCTCTATAAAGGTCACTGGTGAGGCCACATCCGGAATCCTGAGCTTAGTTCTGGAATCCCCACCTAAGGAAGGACAGGGACAGGCTGGAGACAGTGCAGTGTAGGGTGACCAAGATGAGTCAGGGTCAGCAGGGCAGATTCTATGAAGATCATCTGAAGGCACTGAACACGTACTCACTGGAGACCAGGTGAGTGAGGTGGGCTATGATAGAGACCTTCACATTCCTAAAGGGAATAAATAAGGTGAACTGCGGGGAACTATCCCGCAGAACTCCGGAATCAAGAACCCATGAGTGGAACCTGGAGCGGGAAAGGTGCGAGAGGGATGTGAAGAAGTTTTATTTTACAGAATGAGTGGTGGAACCATGGAACAGACTGCCAGTGGAGGTGGCGGGCACCAAGACCATAACAGGTTTCAAGCATGGCTGGGACACAGTGAAAGGTTTGGTTGTTGCTCAAGTCGGTAGAAGTAGGGAGTGGAGTGGGGAAGGGTTGAACTGGGAGGGATAAAACCCATATGGACAATAGGTTCCAGGGCAGATGGGGAACTCTTAGTAGACTAGATGGACGTTTGGATTTTTTTTTTCTGCTGTCATTGTCTGTGTTTGTATGTTTCTAAATCAGAACATTTTGGAAACAGATCAGCGTCAAAATCAGAAATGGGTCACAGCTGACCCTCCTATCCCTTCTTTATAGATTTGTGACACAAAAAAAGAAAGATAATTTCATAAAGAGAAAAACAAAAATATATACAAAGATACACACACATAAATTAATATAAAAAAATCCTCTATTTGAGGAGCGCCAAACCATTACTTTAGTAAACAAAAATCTCCACTCCAGTAAACTGAGAGAATACATTTAATAAAAAAGGGAGATTGCCACAAGTGTTAGTCATTTTGAAAAAGCCACTCTTAGGATCAGTCAATTTTAAAAAGGAAAGCCATCACAACATTTATATCTGCAGAGTATATTAGTAGAATCATTCAAAAGATTCAAAGAGATCAAACAAACTTACTAAAGTCTGCAGTAAATATAACAAATGATCGCAAAGGTAAAAATGGAGTCAGAATTGGAGCTAAGATGCAATTAAATGTATTTTTTTTTTGTAAATTTTCTTTATTGTTTTATGAGATTGCCTTACAAAATAGGATGCTTAGCAAATACATTATACAGCATGTGTAAAAAATGTACACATAAGGGAGTATACCATATAGTCTACATACAATTATATAGGAATCCAGTATATCTAAATTACCACGTCAACAAACTCCACGCCAGTGATGACTTTTCATTAAAAGCTAGAAACATTCATAAGTTCATTTCTTGTCTTGTAACAGTTAGTAAGTACAAACATCATGAAGTAAAGTAACTCATAGCAGGGTAATTAGGTGTTTCGTACTCACTGCCCACCCCCCCCCTTCCAGAAGATTAAAATATAATGTAGTCCCAGCACAGCCTTATAAACACTGACATACATTGCTAATACCATTAGATTGATTGCAATGAACTGACTAGGAAATTCCAGCCTTGAGGCTATATATATATATATATATACACATATATATATATATATATATGTTATATATATATACATATATATATATATATATGTATATATATGTGTGTGAAATACAAAATCACACATACCCCCATAATGCAAAGCATCATGAGCCGTATATGCAAATCACCACAAAATGTTATGCTGGTGCAACACAGGAATGCATGGTGCCAAAAGGCCTCTCACACAGCCTGCAAAGGGTGCCAACAGAAGACACAGACACGTGTTTCATCCTACCAGGACTCATCCGTGTGCCACATCTGTATGACACCCCAGTGGAATGAACCTGCAACCCTAAGTTGGTCTATCGGGTTTGGGTTGTGGTGAGCCCAATAAAAACAAAAAACAAGCTAAAAGACAAAGAACCTTAGTGCGAAGGCACTGAGGAAACGGTTACCCCAAAGGGCATTTGACAGGAAGCCAAGTTTCAAAGAAATACAAAATCACACATACCCCAAGATGCAAAGCATCATGGCCTGTATATGTGAATCACCACAAAATGTTATGCTGGTTCAGTACTAGCGCTCATTTACCTAGTGCCTGTATTGCTGTAAGAAAACTCAACGTTGTTGGTTTGGCTGCCACCTGGTTTGAGGATGCCCCATCACTTGCACTCCACTAGGTCCAGCCACAGGTCCCCTCTCGCTGCTTCCTTCAGTAACCTTCTGTGTGTTCTCCAATTTCAATTTTCTCTTGAAAACCAATCAGACTGCTAGTCAGGGACCACATTATAAAAAGGCAGAAATTCAAATTTATAAGCACAGACTGAAATGGATTTTAATCTTCCCTTTAAGAGCTGAGTGAAAACACACCCATTCACGATAACTGCTGGCCATGCCCCCCCCCCCCTGCAATTTTACGTTAAATGCAAAAATATTTGTATTGAGGTTCTCTAAGTACCTGAGCCCACTCAGCAAATACTGAATTTTCAAAAATGCAAAACTATATGTATGGAGGTTCTCTAAAGGCCAATTTACTTGACTGCATTTGCACTGCAACAACCCAAGCTCTCAGGTTGCTGCAATGTGGAGAAGTAATATTACATGTGAACCTGCAATCATGGTAAGCTAGCTCTGGATCTCTCTCTGAGCTGCAGCAAACCTGAAGACACGTTCCAGAGTCAGTGGTGTAAGCAGCCAGCCAAGTGGACAGACTACACTGTTTGCTTCGATGCACATGTGACCTCCCAGTATCCTCTTGTGCCTCCCAGCATCCTCCTCCCTGAACTCAGGGCCCCTCTCCAGCACATCATGCAAAGGTATGGAGAGGGGCCATGTAAACTGAGCTGCAACCAGTTCAGGAGGTTGGTGTGAGTGGCGACATGGACTGCTGTGCACAGAAGAGAATCTGTGTAAGCAGGACTTAAGTAGCTGAGCCCAGTCAGCAAATACTGAATTTTCCAGACACATTCTTTGTCTTTGTGCTCTTCTAACCATGGCATATCATCCATCTCTTGTGTTACTTCCTGTTCTCTTTTCTTTGCTTCTTTTTTTAAGCTGATCTGGATCCTAAAACAAATATTTATTAATTTCTAACATAATCAAGCATTTAGCTAGAAATGGAGTGGAACCCCCCCCCCAAGCTCAAGAACCTGTTCTTGGAAACACAACTTATTTTCCCTTTATCCTTGAGTCCAAGCAGAGACTTCAGTGGAAATAAGAAATTGTGCAGATTAAAAGAAGAGGCTGCCTTTTCTTCTTGTCATTTATATTATCCCTTCTCTGTCCATTTCAAAGGCCATGCTAACAATGAAGGTTGCATGCCCCAGGTATTTACTGATCTTCCTTTTGCTGCTGTTGCAGCCCTGTAACTGAAGTAGTATCCAGAAATGCTGTAGATTTCCCAAACTGAGACCTTTTTTTACCATTGCTACACAGAAACATGGAAATTGTTGACACGAAAGGGCCCCACGGTCCAAGAAATCTGCACAGTCTTTTCCACCTGATGTTGATTGTGAGGCCCCTAGTGGACCTTCACTTTGTCTCCCCCATTTTTAAAATGCCTTTTCCAGCCCCAGATGTCTGTCCCACCCATGGTCCCTCCAACTAATTTCACACAGATTACCTACCTTGGTAGTCTGCTCCACTCCTCCACCACCCACTCTGTGAAGAAATGATTTTTGACATCCATATTAAAACTCCCTCTCACTAGCTTCATTGAGTGCTAGTGTTCCCACTCCACAGGAACAACTACATACTTTATCCCATTGAGGTATTTGTACATCTCGGACATGCCCCCCTTCCTACTTGCTCCCAGTGTGTACATTTTGAGATTTTTCAACCTCTTAATGTAAGCATTTTCCTGCTGACCCTGGATTAGTTTGATTTCCCTCCTCTGTACCGCTTCTTCCCTGTCTCTGTCTTCCTTTAAGTTCGAGCTCCAGAAATGTATTGAGTACTCCAGCTGAGGACGAACCAGTTGCTGGAGCAGTATGTCTGTGTTTGAAGGCAGTGCAGAGTAAACAGTGACCTTCCTCACACAATGTGGTTCCACACTCACTGTTCATATTTATAATGAGTCAGTTCATGGCCAACACAGTGGTGCCACCACCAAGGTAGAGATGTGAAAAGTTGGCAAACTTTGCTTCAAGAATTAAAGGAGTTCTACTGAGAGATGTGAAGCCCCAACCACTGCACAGATTGGAGCCTTACATCTCCAATCCCCCCTGTAGGCACCATAAGCAGTTATTACTTCTATTACCTGAGCACTTAAAATCTCCTCAATCTTCGATGTGCCCAGCATTTAAATTATGGTGCTTCATCCCCGGCGATTATCTCTGAACATTGTACAGACGATGCATCGCTCATCTTATATCATTTATGTACAGAGTTTACTCTGATGCTCAGTGCGCTTTTATAGAATTTGCTCAACCACCCATGGATTTAGGCAAATCTTATAAAAACAGCACTGGGCATCAGAGATATAGACATTGGAAACTTTCTGTACATAAGGGCAGTATTATAGGATGGGCAGTGCAGCATCATTTTCTCACAGTATTACCAGTGAGATCCCAGCTGGGGGTTGAGGAGTACCATAATTAAAATGTTGGGCACATTGGGGGTTGAGGAGATTTTTTACAAGTGCTCAGGTAATTGAAGTAATAATTGCTTGTGGTGCCTAAAGGGGGATTGGAGAGGTGAAGTCTTGATCTGTGCAGTGGTTGGGGCTTCACGTCTTCTGGTAGTTCTCCTTTAATTTGCAAAAAATGCCAACTTTGTAAAGTATGAAATGCTGACTTCACAAAGTTTTCAGCAGGCAGAGTGGCACTTTTTCAAGTGAAGTCATGCAAATTCGCCATTAAAGGTTGCAACTATGCCATGACTTTGCCTGATTTCACCTGAAGAAGGTGCCTTTATGAAAATTCATTGTAAAGTGGTGGCTAGAGATGTGGTGAAGTTTTAATTCGCCTGCAGTCTCAGAGCTTCGCAAAGTTTTCCCAGCCCTCAGCAACTTCAACTTTACCCAAATCATGAAGTTTTCACCATGAAGTGTGGAATTTTGCTGCAAAGTGTGGAATTTCACCCACAGAATTCTGCACTTAGTGGGCAAAATTCCACACTTCATGGCTAAACTTGTCACTTCCCGGATCGATCCACACTCTGCAAATTGCATTAAATTCATGGGTTAATTTGCGGAGAGCATTTTGACAACTTTGTCCATCTCTAGTAGTCAAGTGGGAACTTCGCAAAGGTTTTCGCAAAACCAAATTGTGCAACTTCTACGGAACTTCCTTATTGCAGTAAAACATTGCAGCCTGTCTAAATCTCACAGTTATTACTAAGAATCCCCTGCTAAGGCTGGCTAGGGGGTGAGGGCATCAAAGAGGTGAGGCACCAGGCTCTTGGAGAAGAAGGATGAGGATCGCCTGACAATTGTGCATCCCTCCTCCTCTACTGCCAGCCAAGTATTGAGTTTCACTTGCACTGGTTGTGAAGACCTCATAAGTCATGAAGTTGTCCCACTGAGTACGAATTGTAATACATAAAGTTGTACTGCTCTACCAGTTGAGCTACTAGAACAAGAAGATACCCGGGACTCGAAGCTCAGCCTGGAGCTACACAAAAGTGAATCACATTTTTTTTATTCTTTGGTAACTGGCTAAGGCCCACTGAGCACAAGGTCCATTTACAGGGGTGACATGGGAGCACAAAGAGGTTAAGTGACTTCCTCAGGACCACATGGTATGCAAGTAAATATTTACAGGGGGTGCAATGTGCATATAATATTAGTGCAACTAATAATGCCTGTATTAGAATATGGAAATATGGTGTATAATTTTGTGGGTCAAACACATTTAAATAAATTAGTCATATCATATAATCGATTGGCAAGATTTGTCCTGAACTGTAGCTATAATACTCATCATTGCATTTTGTATAAAGACCTAAACTGGGACAGTTTATCAGTACGATTTAAAAAACAATATTCAGTATTTATCTATAAAATAAAAAATGGGATGATTGATGGAAACGTGGAATTGCCTTCTGTTAGTAAATATTATCCATATCTTTTAAGGGATGTAAAGCATAAAGGTTACACTTTTCCAAAAACTAATACAAGATATGGTACTATGACAGTTGAGGCTCAGGCTGCAAATATTTGGAATAATATTCCCCCCGAATTGAGGAAAGCAACTAAACTATCCCAGTTTAAATTAGGATTGAGCACCGTATTTTATAATGAAAGTACTTGTTTTTAAAATGTGGATAAATGAGTTAGTTGTTGGTCTGATTGAAGATTTTTGTCTTGTATAATGTCAAAAATTATTTATTAGTTGTTTTATGTAGTTTGAATTTTTGTATGTTATATTGAATGTAATTTGTTCTTGACACAGGACAACTTTGAAAATAGGTCTATGACCTAAAGTTTGCTATCCTGAATAAAAATAATTATTTTTACTACTACTACTACTACTACATATGTCTGAAATATAATTAAAAAAAATGTGAAAAAAAGTTAAGTATCAACTAGGGCACTTCATTTCTTTCTCATTACCAAATTGCATTTGAAATATATGCTTATGACACCCTTTATAATTAAAATGTAAATAATGAAGTACCAAGATATGATGTGTTCTATTCTAGGAAATGTTGTTTTCGATCTGAGGGCCTCCCTTCTAAGCTGTAAACCTGAGGTATCTTGTGTACTACAATTACGTATCCTTGAGGGCACAATATTTACCCAGCTGCTTGTTGTGCCAGCACTGCTTTTCAATTGAAGCAGCTGTGACTGAGAGGTATTATCTTCAATAAATACCAGCAGTGTGACTTTTATTAAACATACTGTATACAGCATAATGTAAACAAACCCTTTTCTTTGACTCGGTGACATCATTGAATAGTCCGATTGGGCACACTATAGTCACAAGCAGAACGGAAGCTTTTGAAGCAAATCTATACAAGTTCTACTGCATAGCAACAATGTAAGATCTACTGAATATGGGATAATGGGATGAGCATCTCAGTAAGGTCATATTGGTTAAAATGAAGCAGCATGCCTGAGTTCTCAGAGATCTTTTCTTTGTCAGAGCTAGGACCCATAATGTCCTGGGTGTTTGCCCACCACCCTTCGACCTCCGCTCCCTATTTGCCCTGCACTTATGTTAGTGCTTCTCCCCTACACCCCCCTCCCGAGTACAACCATTGCCCCCACCCTGAACTCTGCATTGCCTTTTGCACACAGCAAATTGTTCTCCTTCAGTACCTTACTGCACTACAGTGTATTTAACTTATGCAGAATCATTGCCTTTGTTTAGCCGTTAACTTTCTGATGCTTACTCACCTATTAATTGTATGTTTGCATTTATTGTATCTGATTATTCTGCTCTGAGTCCCCGGATACATCTGGAAATGTGCTGATACCAGCTCAGTATGACTTTCCATGTAAAATTTTAAAATAAATAAATACCTAACTACCTCATAGGTATCATAGGTTTATCAGAGCGTTGTAATAGACCAATGTCCATTTCAGCTCGCATTTGTGTGTGTTATTTAATAGCCCAAAATATTATTTTTAATTAGGTAGTCGTCCAAATTTGATTTAAAACTATTCATATTATAACTTGCCACTACTTCCAAAGGAAGATTGTTCCACATTTTGGTGATTCCTACTGAGAACCACTGTTTTATTGGGTACTTACCTACCTGGGTACTTACCTACTTGGGTAACATGTCAGTTTTTCTGCACAGTGCAGGACAAGCACAGAACACCTATTTTTTTCAATGGTGCAGAATACTGCGGAATCCCCTTCATCCCAAATAAGTTTTTAAGGTGCTAAAACAGTGTAAAAATGGACAGGAGGTCAAAAAGTAAAAGCAGGGAAATGTAATGTGATGAGGAGACTGGAAAGCTTTCATGTTGTTTACAGATCTTCTATTGCTGTTTCACATCATCCATTTTGTTATATCCATACAGTATCAGACCAAAAATAAAAAAATAACTGGTGTGAAAAAAAATCTAAAGTTGTTGAAAATATTTAAACTAATTTTGCAGAATTTAGCTTTTTTTCTTTGCAGTAAAAAGAGATTGTAGCCTTGTTTGTCCTCCTGGGTGGTTTGATATCTTTTATTGGACCAACATACAGAATGTCTTGTACAACAGTGGTGTAGTACACAAGCGTTCGGAGCCACACAGATCCCTATTTCATAGTCCAGCAGCAGCGTCTGGCTCTGCCATGCAGATGACCTGAGTTCAGGAGTGAGCTCAGGTCCCCACATCAGGAAACAGGTCCAGGGCCAAGTCAGCAGCCATGTGGCAGTGTGTCTTGGCCCGGGAGAGTTGGTGGCAGCTCCAGCACCACAGCAATCCCTGCTGCTGGGTAGGGGAGCTTTCTCCTGCCACAGGGTGACCTGTGTGTATCCAAGGCCACAGACTAGGCTCACATGAAGGGAGGTGAAAGGTACCAAACACAGGAACCCCCGCCCCCACTTTTGCCTATATTATGGTCTGAAGACTTAGGATTCCCCTGGGTCCTAGTGCATGTTGGCACTGGATCTGGACTGACTGGGGGGGATGGCCTTCTCTCTGGAGCCCCTGCCATGAGGATAAGTCATAGGGGGTAAGAGATGAGTTACTTGGGTCCAGGGGAGTCGTAGGCTGTGGGCCTGATAAGGCACATCACTGGAGTCAGGGTATATGCCTGGAGAATGTCACAGGTGGCCAGGGAGAAAACCTATATAGATTATAAAAGAGTATGTCTTATATTAGCATGTGTTCCTTGCTTACATACAAACCCTGCTTAGCTCTTGTCTAAAGCTCTGTACATACTGTGCCTCTTAAAATGTTTGAACTCACTTAAAACATTTTAGGAGGTTTGCATCCAGATTGCAGCATGTTAAAAACCATACTACAATCCATGTTCTAAACCTATACTGAAACCCTGCTCAGAGTAAGGCTTTAGCATGGTTTTAGATAAATGTGGTTGCCTTAACCCATGTTGATGGCAGTGTGGATGTGATCTGTGCTATAACACAGGTTAAGGCAACCCATTCTGAAACAAAAATCATAGTTAAGCCTGCAAGAATTAAATAAAAAAATTGTCATGCATGCCCAATCTCCCAATGCACTCCTAATTCTGGCAGTGTGCTTTTTACTGCGATCAGCACTGATGTCCAATCACGAGTGTCCCATCATGCATTGCATCACCCACAATGCTTTGCATGGATGCTGCAGTCATGCCTGGGAACTCACTCTAGCTAGCACAGTGTCATAGCCCAGTGTAAATGCTCCAACAATCATGTCAGGAACATTTTCAAACACTGCCCAGTGTGTACAGAGCTTAAGAGACTGGGCAGAATTACCTCTAACCTCCTGTCCCAGAGCCCAGTAAATAACTTATAATCAATATTGATATTAATATTGGTCTATAAGAGGTAGGGCTGGCAGGGTACTTTCCCCAGCTTCAACAGTGCTAAGATAGTGGTGTACCTCCACAGTGGGAGGGGTGGGTTTTCCCTCCTTCACACAAATGAAGGTATGGTGCAATAAAGGCAAAGGGTTTCCTGAAATTTCTTATAAAATTCCACTGGTAGCCCATGTGGGCCCAGACACTTCCCAGTTTTAAAAGATTTAATCCCCTCCAGAACTTCATCTAACGAGAATGGAGATAAAAGATGGGCTTGCATCTCTGGTGATGGTGTGGAGAGGTTCAGTTTATCCAAAAATTGGTTGGTAGTCATCTCATTATGGGGAAAATCATGGGAGCACAGCTTAATATAGTAGTCCACCAAATGTTTTGAATCTGGCCATGAGCCCTAGTGAGTTGCCTGGTATTTGGGTCCCCCAGCTGCAAGATACAGGCCAGTCGTTTCTGTGCTTGCAGTTGCTGAGCCAATCTACAGGCCCCCTTGAGCCACTCTCTCATAGTAATGAAGTTTAAGAAAAAAAAGGACGTTGCTCAATGTTTTAGAAACATAGAAACATAGAAGTTGACGGCAGATAAGGACCGCAAGGCCCATCCAGTCTGCCCATTTCTTTTTCTACCTTATAAATGTGCCATCTGCCTTTGCTCTGTCAGTGGCCTATCTAGTCATAGTCATATTCATTTGTATTGCTCCCTTATGCCTATCCCATGCCTGTTTGAAGCCCTGCACTGTATTCATAGCCACCACTTCTTGTGGTAAGCTATTCCATGCATCCACCACCCTTTCTGTGAAAAAGAATTTCCTCACATTCCCCCTTAATCGGCCCCCGTCTAATCTCATGCTGTGACCTCTTGTCCTGCTATTTTTCTTATATTTAAACATGTTAGACTCTTTCACCTTGTTAATGCCCTTAAGGTGTTTGAATGCCTCGATCATATCACCTCTCTCCCTCCTTTGCTCAAGGGTATACATATTGAGCTCTGTTAATCTGTCTTCATATGTTTTCTGATGCAGTCCCTGCACCATTTTGGTTGCCCTTCTCTGGACTGCCTCAATTTGGTTAATGTCCTTGTGAAGGTGTGGCCTCCAATACTGCACGCAGTACTCCAGATGGGGCCTAACCAGTGTCTTGTAAAGAGGGATTATTACCTCCCTTTTACGACTTGTGATACCCCTACTAATACACCCTAACACCCCCCTAGCCTTACCTACTGCTTTAGAGGTCTGCTTGGATGATTTCAGGTCATCAGTGATGATGATGCCCAAGTCTCTTTCTTCCTTTGTGACTGCTAGCAACTCCCCTCCCAGCCTATAGGTGGCTTCAGGGTTTCTCTTCCCTATGTGCATGATCTTGCACTTCTTTGCATTAAATTCCAGTTGCCACTCTTCTGACCATTTTGCTAGTTTATCCAGATCTCTTCTCATTCTGCCCACCCCATCTGGATCATCTACTCTGTTGCAGATCTTGGTGTCATCTGCAAACAGACAAACCTTACCCTCTAGTCCATCTGCAAGGTCACTAATGAAGATGTTGAAGAGGACTGGCCCCAGAACTGATCCCTGAGGTACCCCACTTGTGACTTGCATCTCTTCTGACTGTACACCATTTACCACCACTCTCTGTTTTCTGCCCGTCAACCAGTTTGCCACCCAGTTGACCAACTTCTGACCCACCCCGAGCCTACCCAGCTATTTATCAATCTTCTATGTGGAACAGTGTCAAAAGCTTTGCTGAAGTCAAGGTAGGCGACATCAACTGCTCCCCCTTGGTCCACCACTCTGGTTACCCAGTCAAAGAAATCTATGAGATTAGTTTGACAGGACCTTCCTTTTGTAAACCCATGCTGTCTTGGATCCTGTGCCCCTATGGATTCCAGGTGTTGCACTATCCTTTCCTTAAGGAGTGCCTCCATAATCTTGCCCACTACTGAGGTAAGACTGACTGGTCTGTAGTTCCCCGCCTCCTCCCTGCTACCATTCTTGTGGAGCGGGATCACATGAGCCCTTCTCCAGGTCAATAAAGAGTATTAGTTCCCTTTTAGTCTGGGCTATATGGTATGCTACTGTTTTGTCTTCTGAGGTATCTAGAAGCTGATATCTTGTCAGCTTGTCTTTCGAATCATGGCATTTCTACTCCTTCAGTTTCCTTTGCCAGGAAGAATACTCAGTAAAGACTCAGGTGCATGCGTGACCACGGGTCTGAATGGATGCTTGAGTAAGGAGCTCCACTACACTGCTCAACTATCCAATAATTTTCAATAATTATTTTGTCTCTATAAAGTGCCTTTCAACTTACAGTACCTCTCTACATTGAACCCTTCACTTTGTGTTCTCTGGCGGTATCCATGGTTGAGTTCTTGAAGGTTTTCAGGACTGTTGCGCAATAGCGCTCCTGACAGCTGCTAATATGGCTGAGCAGAACCCCATGACTGCACATGTGGTGATAGGTTTAGCTGATCTCTCAGATATTAGAGAGATGCTGCGAGCCTTGATGCAGGATATTCCAAACCTCAAGTCCAAGGTGGCACAGCTTGAAGCGAGGGTGGAAGTGGCTGAATTATGAGTGTCAGACACAGAATTTTTGCCCTTAGATGGAGTCAGACACTGCCACTCACAAGGATAAAATTGCTTTTCTAGAACAACAGGTCCGCTCCTTGTGGGAGAAGTGGATGATTTGGAAAATTGGGGATGCAGAAATGGTTTTCGCATTATTGGGTTCCCCGAGGGACTAACATGATTGAATTTTTGAAGAATTTCATATCCCAGGTTCTTGGACATTGATGGGCAGCTCTGTTAGAAACAGAGAGAGCCCATAGGTTCCTGGTCTTCAAACCTGCCAGAGGAATGCCACCAAGACCAATATAAGCATATTTCCTCAGATTTTCTATCAAAGAACAAGTGTTGCATTTAGCCTGGGAACGAGGACTGTTGAAGGGGAAACAGTCACTCTACATACAGGACTTCTTTCAGGACTTTTCGAGGGAGGTGTCAGCCTGCCACAAAGCCTTTACCCTGATAAGATGGGAGCTAGCACAATGTTGTGTCCAATAAACAATGCAGTATCCTACAACACTTGCTATTTTATGGGATGGTGTGTGGAAAAAGTTTGACTCCCCGCTGGAGGCTCAGTGCTTCTTAAATGACATCCATAGATCTGACTCATCCACTATGGCAGGTCCTAATTCCCTGGGGCAGCCTGCTTCACATAATAACAGATCAGCTTCAAATAGGAATAAGGGGGATCAGCTTCATTCCAAGGTGGACAGAATCCAACACTTAAATTGGGCTCTTTCTGACACCCCTATACCTTCTCCAGTGTCTGGCTTGAAAGAAACTGGTGCTAAACTCAAGTGGCAAAGCAACACCACTCACAGGGCTGGATCTGCATTGCCCTTACAAAGGGATAAGGGGTCTAGCCCGCAGTTTGTCTCTAGAGGGCCATCACCCTCCACACATCCGCTATCCAGCCCTATGGAAACATCTGTTACTCCTGACCCAAAACATCCCAGGATGTCCCCCTCTTTTGAGATTTCCTAGTTGCAGACTTCAGAGATGGACTGGGAGGATTTTGAAGAAGAGGAGTTGATTGCCACCCTTTCTCCTGCAGGCATGGATAATCCCATTTCTACTTCTGAACCATCAGTGGAGACAGCAGCAATCTCATTAGGTCCAGTAGTACAGGTGGAGCAACATCTGCAAGCAGCAGCGCTGGTGGAATCTCTTGGCCGACCAACTGATGCCCGCTCTCAGCCATGATATATATTTTTTATCCTTTGTTCTAGTCCTCTTTGTTTTCCTTTCTTCTCTTTCTTTCTAGGTGGGAATCAGATGTGGCCACAGGAGTACAGAAGAGGAAACAAAGTACCAAAATCCACGCAGAGTTGGGAAGGTATAAATGCTGTTATGACTTGCCATTTCTGTGTTCTGCTTCATGCAGATGTTTGTAGCCCACTATGTTGTATATCCTTTGAGGGGGCTACTGTAAATGGTCCTCACATGGTGTGAAAGTATGTCATGACTCATGTTTCATCAGATTGGTGTAAATTTTTTGAGGGCAGTGTGCTATGAGTTCACAGTTTAACCTGTTAAATTTATATTTAGACTTGGCTTTTCAGATACCCGTTGATTAAATGGAGGCATATTCGGGGGGGGGGGGTCTTTTTATGTTTGCTTGCGCAAGAAACTTGTTGTGACAGCTTGCTGGAGAAGCAGGTTGTGGAGGTGCGGTCGTGTTGTGGCCAATGCCGCCATTGGTTTTGGGGGCTTGTCTCTGTGGCACCAGTAAATGAGCACACTGTCTATGACAGCAGCTCAAAAGCGTGCCACTAACTTGAAATGTTTTTGCTATGGCAATGAGGGAGTGCCCCTTCATTGCAGGGCATGCTTTGGCTGGTGTTACATTTCAATAATCATGGCGGCGGCTGTCGCCGACCACCTCTCACAGTCCCAACAAAAGCTGACATGGGGGTGCCCAATCCCCCTGTCTGCATGCCCCCTTCCCAGTTCATTTGCCAACAGGGGAGCCCAATCCCCGTTGGCATAATGCCCTCCCATAATTTGTCTGACAAGGGGTTGCCCAATCTCCTTGGCATCATGCCCCCCAACACAGACCCTTTTTCTTTGCCGACAGGGTGCCCAGTCCCTGTCTGCTCCAGTCCTCCTCCCCAAAAATACAGGTGGCATGCTGGGAGCCCACCCCAGTGTGTCAAATGTACCTGTAAAAATGAAAACCTTCTCGTGAAGTTTTTTTTTTGTTTGTTTGTAAAGCTGTAAACAAGAAAACAGTCCCTTGTTGTCTGTGGTGCCCCCCTTCCCCAACCCGCACTCACCCTCTGTGCACTCCACCTCCCCACACACCCCCTCACCCCATACTTACCTCTGGAGCCCGGTGCAATGATCTTCGGTGGAGCGGGAACACATCTGCACTCTTCAAAGCCGACCGCAAACTGAAGAAATGCTGGTAAGCTGTATAATGACATAAATGGGGTTTTTCAACTTAGGTGGATATCTCAGCCATTTTGTGACTTTTAGCACCAAATTTTCAACATGGGGTTCTTGGGATCCCACCTCATGAACTCAGTCACTGTCATGTTGTTATTCGGTCCCAAAAGGTGATTTCGCAGTCATTGAACAGAATCACCTTCCAAGATTGAATAATGAAACAGCAGTATCACTGCTCATGAGGTGGGCTCCCAAAAAGCCTATGTTGCAAAAAAATTCCCCAAAATGACTGTGTTACGAGTGTGCATTGCGCATTTCCCACACACGCTTGTAACTTCAAGAATTTTTAATATTTTCACTCCAGATTTTCAACATTCCCATTTTCCCACATCTCCTTATGAACAGTACAGCTGTCATTTTTCACATACAGCCCAAAATGGGTTTTTTTTGCACATCTAGCGCACAATGGCACTGTCACTGTGCGAAATCAACGTTTAGGACAGATTAAGAAAATCACAGTGACAGTGTTCATAAGGAGAGGCCCCAAAAGCCCATGTTGCAAATTTGGTGGAAAAATTCCCCAAAATGACTGCGTTACCAGCGTGCATTGCGCAGTTTCCATGCACGCTCGTAACCGCCATTTTTTTATATTTTTACTCCAGATTGCCAACATTGTTATTTTTGTACACTGCCTTGTGAACAGTTCAGCTGCCATTTTTCCCATCCTGCCTGAAACATGTTTTTGCACCTGTGGCACACAATGGGAGCGGTTGCTGTGCAAAATCAACGTTCGGGACAGATTAAGAAACTCATAGTGCCACTGTTCATGAGCAGAGGTCCCAAAATGCCTATGTTGAATATCTGGTGTAACAAATCCTCCAAATAATTGCATTATGGGTATGCGTTGCGCAGTTTCTATGCACGCTCGTTTTGTTATATTTCATCTCCAGATTTTCAACATTACCATTTTTTACATCTCCTCATCAACAGTACAGCTGTCATTTTTCACATCCTGTTTAAAATGTGTTTTTACACCTGTGGCGCCAAATAGCACAGTTGCTGTGCAATATCACCTTTTGACTAACAAAATGATAGTGTCACTGTTCATGTTGTGGGGTCACAAAAAGTCCATGCTGGAAACTTGGAGTGAAAATATCAAGAAATGCTCAGGGCATTAGGATTTCTGACCATAACACCCTACCTTGTAGGGACTGACAGCATGGGGTGACTTGGGATTGCCGACAGTAATGCTCATGCCATTTCACCCCCATTCCCACTGCACAGCCAGTGACAGGCATGGAGGTGTGCCTTGGACTCTTCAGTCCCAGAGTTCACCCCATTCTCCTATACTGCACCCATTGCAGCATATTTCCTCATGGAATGGGGTGAGTGTAAAACCCCCAACATCTCAAGGCACACCGTGACACTTGTTGGTGTCTGCAGAGTAGGGTGAGGTGAAATGGTGTGAGCGTTATGGGCAACAACCCAAAGGCACACCTCAATGCCTGTCCAACTCTGATGGGTGAGGGTGGGGTTGGCGTCACTTCAATACTTCACTGCCATTTCTATTCTGCATCTAACTCCTGCACTTCCAATGCTAATGCCAGCAAGCAAACATTCGGCAAAGGCAAATGCTTTTTTTTTTTAAACTTTACACAGTAGCCTTGTTGGGCTTTCCCTCCACAACCACCTGCAACAATCTCTTCCATGCAGCACCAGCCTGCAATTGTATTTTAAGATTGTGGATCATTTCCAAAGCACAATAACCACAATCCTTACCAGCAGCTCAGTCTCTCTACATCTTCCTCAGCTCCCCCCTTCCATGTATTGGCTGCTTACTGCTGGCATTCATGAGCAAAGGGGGTGGGACTTTCCTGGCTCCACACAGTCTTAGGGCAGAATGCATTGCGTGCACGTCTGAGATGTGAATGCTGCTTCTACATAATGTGCGCCCCAAAAACTTTCATTCACAAACACCGGCATTGGGTGACAGGCATATGGAAGGAAGGAAGGAAGGAAGGAGAGAGGACTTACAGACACTGAGTTACTCATGAGGATTATGGGATGGAAGAGCTTTAAATAGAGAATAATATATGGGGTGGTGTGTGTAACGAGATTTTACACACACCGAGGTTGTGGGATGCTACATAAACCCCGAGGGCGAAGCCCGAGGGGTTTATGAAATGCATCCCACAACGAGGGTGTGTGTAAAATCGAGTTTTACACACCACCCCATATTTTGTTTTTTATAATTGCTGGCCTGCGCTTTTTCACCTCAGCAATTGTAAAAAATCAGGCAGTAGACTGGCAGTCAGGCAGTGACAGACTACTCAGGAGTCTGTGCTGTTGTGGTCCATGGTCTGACAATTTACAGTGAATAGCTAATTTTTTAAGTCACAAGAAGTATGCAATTTTTTTTTAAGCTTACCGGCGAACAGAAGTTGCTGAGCCGTGGAATGCTTCGGTACAAAGAGGTGGAGATCTGCTGGCTCGCGTGCTGGCAGGAAACCAGATGTATGTTTAAATATTTTCTGTTTGGTTTTCCTGCCAGTGAGAGAGGAAGAGATTTTGTTTCTAATTAAAAAGAAAAACAAACATTCAGCCTTGGTGCGATGGGGCGATTTCCAACCGTCGCGCACACTGAAGGAGGACCGGATAAGTGGCGCATGCATGCTCCAAGGGAAACCCAGCACGTGTTTGCCATTATAACCAGGGCAGCTGGTTATAACGGCAAATTATAACTGGGTTTCCCTATGAGAAAAAGCGCGGCGCGCGTCAGTAATTATAATACAATTACAGATATGTGCTGGGGGCCTGTGATGGAAGATTGCTACAAGAGAGAATGAGGCTAGTAAGGACATTTTTAAAATGGAAAACAAAAGAATCCTAGTCCAGTCAGATAACCAGTATCTGGAGTGAGCAGAATACGTGCCTCAGTATCTACTGTAAGATAACAGTGCATGTGTTCTGCTCAGGGCTGTTATCCCCCCAACATACACACAGGCATACACTTATAGTCTTTAGCAATTTACCTATTCATTCATGTTCCAGAGGAACCCACCTGCCCAGTCTTCACTCCCTCTTCTGATGGAGTTGAAGAAGCAGAAGGCTTTGACTGGCCTGGCATGTCCTGAAGACCTGAGAAGTCTGATCTGCAATGAAGCAGAACATCCTGAGACCAAACAGGTGTCATATGGTAACCTGCTTCACAGGGTAAAACACTGCCATTGATCGACACCATGAAACCCTGACCAGTATGCAAGGGACAGCTATGGAATGGGAAGCACTCGAGAGAGAGACTGCCCAGCACAGAAAGGCACAGCAAATGACCTCAGCAGCACTCAAAGTATGCTTGACAGGGAAAGGCACAGTCACTGACTGGGTGGCACCATGAAACCCCAGACAGCATGGAAAGGAAATGTTACTGGGGTGTTTGGTTGCGATTCATGCAGTCCTACTTACACTGTACACATTACAGTACTATATGAACATTTACATTGTACAGTTTAATATAAAATTAGCAACATTATGTTGCTTTTGCTTCTTGTTGCATCTGTTTTGTTGTTTTCCAGAGGCATACTCATTGGGTGGGCAGCACATTGAAATCACACTAGATAGGGAAAGACACAGCCACTGAATGTGCAGCACTGCGAAACACCACTCAGTGGGTAAAGGCAGAGCCACTAAATGTGCCACACTCTAAAATCATGCTTGCCAGGAAAAGACACAGGCACTAAATGTGCAGCACTGCGAAACACCACTCAGTGGGTAAAGGCAGAGCCACTAAATGTGCCACACTCTAAAATCATGCTTGCCAGGAAAAGACACAGGCACTAAATGTGTTTGAAGCAAACTATAGTCCTCCTCCTCCTTTTCAACAACATTGGAAACACATCTTCCCTTGGAATGTACTGTCTCACCACACTTCTCCCCACCCTGAAAAAGGCAAAAGAGAAGCTTGTTCTCTCTACTTCTCCTCCTTCCTTGACTTCTCTTTTCTTCCCCTACCAATCCGGCTACTGTAAATCCCAGCCTACTTTCTCCTTCCTCTTTTGGGTCACTGATTCTATTCTGACAGGAATGGACCATGACCAGATCACAGCAAACTATTTCATCAACTTAGCCAAGACCTTAAGAACTACAGCCCACCCTATTAAATATTATGAGGTGGGGGGAAGGAGGAGGAGACTGCTCAACCTTATGGCTGTCTGGCTCTGCTCCTTCCTTGTAGGCAGGTACTGGCCAATCTGGGACAGGTTGTGATATTATGAAATTTTGAGATTAAATCAGAATATGTTGTGACCTTATTCATGTTACATCAGAAAATTTTGTGACCCTGTTCATATTACATCCGAATAGGTTGTGAATGACCTTGTCTATATGCTGTAGGAACAGGTTGCAAGACACGATTCATATTACGTCAGAGTAGGTTGTGACCTTATTCATATCCCATCAGAACAGGCTGTGAGACATTATTCATGTTGCATCAGACCAGGTTGTGACCTTCTTCATATTCCATCAGAACAGGGTGTAACCTTGTTCATACTGTATCAGTAGAACAGGGTGTGACCTTGTTCATACTGTATCAGTAGAACAGGTTGTGACCTTGTTCATACTGTATGAGTAGAACAGGGTGTAACCTTGTTCATACTGTATCAGTAGAACAGGTTGTGACCTTGTTCATACTGTATCAGTAGAACAGGGTGTAACCTTGTTCATACTGTATCAGTAGAACAGGTTGTGACCTTGTTCATACTGTATCAGTAGAACAGGTTGTGACCTTGTTCATACTGTATCAGTAGAACAGGTTGTGACCTTGTTAGTACTACTGTACATCAGGAAAGGCTGAGACATACTAAGGACTTTCAGATACTAGTAGGCTGTTAATGCCCATTGTGACTCGGCCCTACTTCTCAGTGGTGAAAACAGCTATGTTATCTCTCTCCATAAATACGTCCAAAACATTTTTTTTCCACAAAAGCTTTTATCTTCTTAGAGAGACACTGATGCCTCAGAAGAACCTTGAATATTGCAATATTTGGGCACAAAGCAACTTATATATTTCTCATGAGCTCTGCATTTCTTCTTGCCATCATTTATTAACAAGGTGCTATGCATAAAAAAACAGGAGCTTTGTTCCTTGAGGGTTAAACAGCTCTTATTGCGTATTCCCAACCTGATGTAATAATACTCTGCTTGTGACATCACAGGTATTTCTATGGCAACCAACTGTGATGTCACAACAAAGCATTATGATTTCAGGTAGGGAGTATGCTGAAAGGGCAGATAAACTCTAAGGGGAAAAGATCCTATTTTTGTGGTACTTCCTCAACAATGAATATGAGGGAAGAGAACTCTATAGAAGGTAAAAACAGTGGTAGAATTCAAGCATGCATGGGGCAGTCATAAGGCAATTCTAGGGGGTTGGGGTAGGAAGAAGTAGGCTGCTGGTTAACTAGGATCTGCAGCTTATCCAGTAGGTAGGGAAATGGGCAGGCTGGGTGGGCCAAGCGATCCTTATCTGCCATCAAATTCTTTGTTTCTATGTTTCTAAATGACATACAGTACATGCTTAACTGTTTCTATGTATTATGATTTTCAAAGTTTTCCCAGAGATGTCAGCAGCTCTTTAAGGCAGGCCTGGGTGGCATATCAGCCCTGTCCCTGTTTCCAACAGTTGTCCACTTACCTCCTCCAGGTCTGGCAGCAGGTACTCACACAGATTGAAGTGGGAAGGCCGCCCCCCCCAGCAGACAATCCAGTGTGGCCTTGGGACCAGATCAGTAAGGTAGACTATTGGGACACCGGCAGGGTTTCATGAAGCCCGGGCCTCCATGTTTATACGTCTTCTCCCTCGGGCCCATGGATGTGTAATGAGGGCAATGTGTGTGCTGCGCCTCTGCAGAGATGCCCCTGGCACTCTGTACGTGGGATCCCTTTCCACTGTGAACCTCACTTGTGTTGCCACCCCCAGTCAACAGCAAATCATGGCATCTCCCCTTCCTGAGGGAGGAGAGCAGTACTACGGATGCTCAGTCCTCCCTCTCTCAGCCAGCCCTCAAGTGGCACAGATCTGTTTCTAAACTCCGGCTGCTGGCAGGGCAGGAGGTGAGTGCTCAGTGCCTCCGCCCTCCATGCCACTCAGCCCGTGTAAAGCATTTTTAGAGGTCATCTTTGATCATGGATTTTGTTATATATCAGAAGTTTCAGAATAGGTCAAGACCTTGTTTATATTCAATCAGAACTGGGTGCGACTTTATCCATTTGAAATTAGAACAAGTTTTGAGTGACTTTGTTCATATGCCATCAGAACAGGTTGTGACATATCTGTATTCAATAGGAACCAGTTGTGACCTTGTTAATGTTGGTCATGATAGGTTGTGACATTGACAGCATTCCATCCCAACAGGCTGCAACATTGTTCATAATCCTTTTCAATCAGAACAGGTTGTGACCTTATCCATTTGAAATCAGAACAGGTTAGAGGTAATCTTGTTCATTTTCCATCACAGCAAGTTGTGAATGACTTTCTTCATTTTCCACCAGATCAAGTTGTGATGTTCATATTGCAATGGACCCACACACCCACACTTGGCACCTCTGAAATAGAAAGGACTCCTAGAGCCTTCAAGCTCAAGAAGAGCCCCAGATTCTGGTACCTGTTCCCTGGTTGTGGGCTGTCGAGTTGCTTGAGGGGCAGCCCTGGTCACCAAAGGGACAGACTATGGGCAGGGCTTACAAATGGAAGACTGTGCTACAAGTAGGCAGCTCTGGTGGAATTCTCAATGTGAAGAGGCTTGCTATGCTGGGAGTGGGTTTATGCTGCAGCATTCTAGGTCTACCAATGCAAAAGTGAGCTGTGAAAAAAGTGGTTGTGTTCCACATTGGAAGAGCATGGCAGCTGCATGCAAGCCATCATGTTCACAATGCTGAAGATGCAGCACAGAGCAGGAGACAGAGGGTTGCTAATCCAGGTCCTGTAGAAAGCACTTCAGCAAAGTACTGGGCTTCCATTGACACAGGAGTTTGGAAGCAAGCTAGGATGTGTGTTGGTCAGTCTGGAGCTTCAGCAGTCTGGACAGCATTGAAGAAGGATGGAGGAGCCAGTGACCAGTGTCAAAAGTGGATAGCTCAACATGAAGCAGAAAAAGACAACAAGCCTGCATTGTTGATGCCTGGAAGAGCAGAGATCGAGAGGCCTGCTGCGACAAAAGAAGCCATCTGTGTCCAGGAACCATGAGTATGCCAAAATGCGGCATTGTTTAAGAGACATCTACTGTTGCTCATCATTTTCTGCAAGTTGGCCATCAGGCTGGATTACAAAAACTCTAGTTTATGGTGTTCTCTGCCAAACAATTGCATGGCCTGTTGAAGAGGAGTTAACCGAGCATGTTGCTCCTTATTAAGTGCACCAGCACTGGTCAGCCTGTGGCAAACATCTATGGGCCTACAATGGTTCAACACCTGTGGTACTCGGGGACAGCATGGGACTTAATAAATCCTGGCATCACATTGGCAGTGGTTAGACTGGCCTGCTTGGAAGGGTACTTAATTGGGTCATGAGTTCAGCTGTGTTGCTTGCCCTAAATGTTTTCTTCCCTAAGTTCAGTTTCCTGTTAGAAAAAGCTTTGTTCTTTCATTACATTTGTTTTGATTATTGACTCCAAAAGTGGTAGAGAAATTAGCAGTCTCGTTATGAGGCCCACCAAGAGCTGAGGCCCTTGTGGCTTGGACAGTTGGAGTGTCCCCAGCCTTTGCCCTTGAAGCTAATTACACTGAACTGACTCACTATACCAAAGGTGGAGGCAGCACCACATGCACGGCCCAGGCACGCCTTACTTCGGGTCTATCAGAATATTCTCTTTGAATATGTTGTAACCTTGTATAAATTACATCAGAATAGGGTGACAACATGCCTCCAATTGTAGTAGTAAAGTAGTAAAATCTTTATTTTTATATAGGAGTATTGTTGCAAATTTATACCATTAGGACCAAAGGTTCAATTTACAAAGTGGTTCTTCTGTTTAAACATAGGATCTAAATTTTAGCTACCATGATCTATAAAGACAAGCATTCTAGCCCAAACTCATTATATACTTAACAAGCATTTGTCAATGCCGAACGTTCGCTTGCAGGTATTTGCAGTGGTGTTTGGCATGTATGGTGCTTTACCCTAATGCCTTGTGCGATTGCTGGTATTTGCACAATAAATTGTCAGCATGATCTTTTTGTTACCCCCATTGTGCGCTACATAGGCGGAAACACATTTTGGGCAGGATGTGAAAAATGACAGCTGTACTGCTCATAAGAAAGTGTGGTAAAAGCCAATGTTGAAAATCTGGAGTGGAAATATTGAAAATTAGCAAACCCTCTGACGTCGTGTGGGAACTGTGCAACGTCACGCTCGTAAAACAATCATTTTAGAATTTTTTCACCAAATTTTCAACATTGCCATTTAAAACCTCTGCTAATGAACAGTGTCACTGTGATTTTCTTACTGTGTCCCATACATTGATTTCCTACAATCGACTGTGCCATTGTACTACATGGGGAAAGACTTTTGGGCAGGATGAAAAATGACAGCTGTACTACTCATAAGGAGTGTGGTAAAATGGCAATGTTGAAAATCTGGAGTGAAAATATTGAAATTCGCAAACTTACAAGCGCATGAGGAACTGCACAACGACGCCAGAAACAGTTATTTGGAAGAATTTTTTCGCCAAATTTTCAACATATCCATTTTAAGATCTCTGCTCATGAACAGTGACACTGTGATTTTCTTAATGTGTACCATACATTGAGTTCGCACATCGACTGTGCCATTGTGCGCTACATGGGCAGAAACACATTTTGGGCAGGATGTGAAAAATGACAGCTGTACTGCTCATGAGGAGGTGTGGTAAAATGGCAATGTTGAAAATCTGGAGTGAAAATATTGAAAATTCGTGAACTTATGAGCCTGCGTAGGAACTGCACAACGCACGCTCGTAAAACAGTCATTTTTTGGAATTTTTGCACCAAATTTTCAACATGGGGTTTTTGGGACCCCTTCTCATGAATGATGTCACTGTCATGGCATTATTCAAGGACGAAGGGTGATTTCATGCAGTGACTGTGCAGTGCCTGCGAAATCACCCTTCGGGCCCGAATAACGCCATAACAGTAACATCATTCATGAGAAAGGGTCCCAAAAACTCATGTTGAAATTTGGTGCAAAAATTCCAAAAAATGACTGAGATATGCAATAAAATTGAAACCCCCCTACGTAGCCCATTATACAGCTTACCAGCATTTCCTCAGTTCGCGGTCGGCTTTGAAGAGTGCAGACATGTTCCCGGTCCACCGAAGATCGTCGTGCGGAGTCTGGAGGTAAGTATGGGGTGGGGGGTGTGGGGACTGAGTGCGCAGTGGGTTGGTGCGGGTTTGGGGGTGGGAGAGCGGCAGGAACCATTTTGTTTTACAGGAAAACAAAAAAAAGACGATGTGGGGCGTTTGCCACGCTGGGTGGGCTCCAGCGTGGCAGAAGATGTGGGAGGCCAAGGAGCCAGCGGGATTGGGCACCCTGTCGACAAACTATGCGGGGGCCGAGGAGCTGATAGGGATTGGGCACCCCATTGGCAAAACAAACAACGTTTACCATGCTGGGGTGGGCTCCCAGTGTGGCAGGAAAGCTTTGGGCGTGGACGGCGTGCGGGGAGGCGTGACGGAGGGGACGGCGGCGGCGCGCAGTATGGCAGCAGTGTTTTCCTTTGAAGCAGAGGAACACCGCTGTCATACTGAGCTCCTGCACCCATTGGTGCAGGACCACCATGCCTGCTCAAGGGAGCAGTGTATTGGATGGGAGAGGCACACCTCCAAGTGTGCTACTCTCCCAAAACATTCCTTGCGCATGCGCGCAAGCGAACGTAAAAAAAATATAGCTATGCGCGCTCTGTATTAGATTACTACAAAAATATACACAAATATGTAAATACAAGTAATATTTGAATCAGTTTACAACATCTACAAATATCAGTTTAGTTAAAAATGAACATACAGTCAAAATTACAATACATTTAATAGTGGGGCCCGTTAGGGTATGTGTTAATAAGTATTTACCTTTCACATATACTTGTAACCTTCAATTCATTTTTATGTTGTCTTTCACATGCACAAACAACATTTTGTGGCAGTAGGAGATGGTAGTAGGAGAAATACAGAAGTGTGTCAGTTTGGGCGAATGCAGGGCACACTTTATAAGGTGCGTCCCTCATTCTTCAATTAGTGAGCATGCTAGAGGCAACATAAGTTTTATACAAAGTGCCACCAACTTGAAACGAATTTGCCACTGCAATCAGAGACAAGCTCGTCAGACAGTGGCACAGATGACACGTCTCTGCTACATGCCTTTCTTGGTGAAACATTTCAATCAACATGATGGTGGTGGTAGGACAGCAAACCTTGTAACCTCTCTGCCTCGCCACCCCACCGGCCCCTGCCTGAATAGTAGGAGGAGGCTTTTTCCTTGCCTGCCTCCTCCACGTCCCACTGTATCTGACTGGAAAGTTTCTCCCAGCCATGCAGAGCAGGCCACAGCCTAAGCTCCACGTGGGCTGGGAGTATTGAGTGCCCAAAGGCACTTGTACTGTAAGCATGATCCTGATCGCGCAGGTGGGCCCCCCCCGCCTGGTGACATTGGGGTGCTTAATTCCCCCCGACATCCTTTAATGTGGCACACTGGGAGTCCACCCAGTGTGCCAAACCTTGCTGTGGTGTTTCTGACACCGAGATGCTCACTACCGGTATCGAATGTGCCCCCCCACATATCTTCCAGCTTTGGGGTGCCTAATCCCCGGGTTGGCACTGATCCTGCCAGTACTGTGGCACACCGGGAGCCCACCCCAGTGTGCCGACATCTAGGTTTCCCTGTAAAAAAAAATTGACCCACAACGTCTTTTTAGTTTTTTACCCTGAAAAACAAGAAAACGGTCCCTCGTCATTGCCGCTGGTCCTCCTCCCCAACCGCACCGTCCCTCTGCACACCCCACCTCCCCGCACCCCCCATCACCCATAATTACCTGCAGAAGTTGGGAGCAGCAATCTTCAGTGGATCTGGAACACGTCTGCACTCTTCAAACGCCGACCGCAAACTAAAGAAATGACGCTAAGTCTTATAATGACACTGAATGGGCGGGAGATTCAATTTAGGTGGATATCGCAGCCATTTTTGGAAGTTTTGGTCCCAGATTTTCAACATAGGGTTCTTAGGACCTCACCTCATGAACACAGTCACTGTCATTTCAGTATTTGGTCCCGAAAGGTCATTTTGTGGTCACAGCATGGAATCACCTTTCGAGACCGATTAACGAAATAACAGCACCACTGTTCATGAGGTGGTCTCTCAAAATGCCTATGTTGAGAATCTGGTGAAAAAAATTCCAAAATATGACTGTTATGAGCGTGCGCTGTGCAGTTTCCATGCACACTCGTAACTTTGCCAGTTTTTAATATTTTCACTCCAGATTTTCAACATTACCATTTTTTTACATCTCCTTATGAACAGTACAGCTGTCATTTTTCACATCCTGGCCAAAATGTGTTTTTGCACATGTGGGGCACAATGGCGCAGTCGCTGTGGGAAATCAACATTTGGGACAGAATAACAAAATTACAGTAACATTGTTCATGAGTGGAGGTCCCAAAATGCCTATGTTGAAAATTTGGTTAAAAAATCCCCAAAATAATTGCGTTACGGGTGTACGTTGCGCAATTTCTACACATGTTTGTGACTTCACCAATTTTTTATATTTTCACTCCAGATTTTCAACATTGCCATTTTTTTACATCTCCTTATGAACAGTACAGCTGTCATTTTTCACATCCTATCCAAAATGTGTTTTTGCACCTGTGCCACCAAATGGCATAGTCGCTGTGCAAAATCACCTTTCGACTAACGAACTGATAGTGCCACTGTTCACGAGGTGGGGTCACAAAAGGCCCATGTTGAAAATTTGGAGTGCAAATACCAACAACTCCCAGGGCATAAGGGTTTACAACCATAATGCCCCACCCTGTAGAGACCGACAGACGTCAGGGGTGTGACTTTGGATTGTTGGCTGTAATGCTCACGCCATTCCACCCCCACCCTACAGCCAGTGACAGGCATTGAGGTGTGCCTTGGGCTCTTCAGCCCCAAAGTTCACCCCATTCTCCTATACTGCACCTGTTTCAGTGTATTTCCTTATGGAATGGGGTGAGCGTAAGGCCCGAAGACCCCAAGGCACACCACAACGCTCACCGGTGCATGCAGGGCAGATTGAGGTGAAATGGCATGAGCATTATAACTAATGACCCAAAGCCACACCTCAATGCCTATCAGTCTCTGCAGGGTGGGGGTAAGGCTGGCGTTAGTTCCATACTTCACTGCCATTCCTACTATGCATCTCTCTAACTCCTGCACTACCAATGCCAATGCCAGGGGTTAAAATGGGGGAAGGCTCCTATACCACACTGATTTACTTTTGACCCTGATGCATGTGGAAACTTCATTGCCTGGAGTGTGGGAGATAATTGATTTGTTTAGCATCATCTCTGGCTTGAGAGTAAACTGGTCCAAGATGGAGCTGCTCCCTCTCTATTGGGGTGATCTGAATTGGGCCCTTTTGGGGAGGAAGCAAGTTAAACGGGCAGACGCTGGAATTAAGTATCTAGGCATGCATATCATCAGCTCAATTCAGGATATTGCTACCTAGAATTTACAGGAGATTTTGGAATCTTTGTCTAAGGAAATGAATAGATGGCCTAAATTACACTTTATTTCTGGAAAAATAGCTGTTATAAAGATGGCGTTTCCAAAAATATTTTTTTATTTGAGTAATCTCCCCATACCCATTACACTGGGCTGCTGGAATAGACTTGATAGATTATTTTCTAATTTTATGTGGGAAAAGGAAACACCTTAGTTTCAGGAGAGGGATTTTGACAGCCCCGCTGCTGAAAGGAGGCTTGAATATGCTGTGGCCTTGGGCCTATTACTTAAGTCATGGTTTACGGCAAGCTCTATTTGGTTAGACCCATTTTCTCCTGCGGCTCCTTTATGGGTGGAGATAGAGCAATCTATTATGGGAGTTTTCCCATTCATAGTGGTTCTGTCTGAACCAGCTTTGATCCCTGCAAGGGGTATTCTATCTATGACCCACATACTTCATGGGCTTGGAGGAGGTTTTGTAAAATTTTGCAGTGAGAACTGGACTTTCTGGGACCATACAAACCTTTATGATATAATCCTAATATTAAGATAGGAGGGTCTCCTATAATATGAGTCATGGGGTCATGCCGCCACATGCAAGAACCATGCAGCAATAAATGTTGCAAGCAAAAGAGCACTGTCTAAAACAGGGTCAGATAATACAGCAACCCGTTGGCAACAGCGCAGCCCCAGCAAAACAAATGGGAGTTGTTTCTTTATGTGGGGGGCTCTGCCCTCCCCGCACCCCGACAACGTGGGGAGCGTCACCTCACCACACCCCTGGACTTAATATAATCAACTCTGGGGAGTCATGGACTTTCGGGATGGGGAGAATGTCAGGAGGGAAAATACTTGTTTCTGAAAAAAAAATTTGTAGGAGGAAGGAGACCTGGTGAGAACCAGGCCTCCTACCATGCCGTGCGCTGGAGCACTAGCCACTCCACCACAGAAGCAGTTCAGCAATCCACCCCAGTACAAGGCAACTTCAGCGCTCTTCAGGAAACACACAGAGCAACAGTGGAGCAGTAATACCTTAGCGATATTATACCCCCGTCTCTCTAAATCCCTTCACACTTTACACAGCGCATTTCTTGCAGTGCTCTTCTTGGTGCACTCTTTTGACCCATTACCTAATAGGGTGTAGCTGGGCTGCTAAAGGGATTAGAGCTCTTGCTAGTCTAATAGACCCCAAAACAGGCTCTTTTAAATCATTTTCTCAATTTGCAAGAAGAATGCCACTTACCTTCTAGGGATTTTCGGAAATTTTTACAAATTAGACATGCCTCCTCTAAGTGGGTTACAGCGGATCATGTCCTTCTTCGGATGGATCCAATTAATTTCTCATTAAGTGGTCCTTGCTCCCTAGAGGCCAAATACGTAACATATATAAGTTATTTCAAGAGAGACATCTCCAGAATTGGGACTCACATAGAGTGAAATGGGAACAGGAGTTACAAGACAAGCTAAATGATAAAGCCGGGATAAATGTTGGTCGACTGCTCATCAGGTACCGACTGACCCTAAGCTGCAATTAATTCACAAAAAATTTTGTGTAGATGGTATAGGACACCAGACAAATTAAAATGGATGGGAGTAGCAACCTCTGGGTTATGTTGGAGATGTAATAGTGAACCAGACTCTTTGCTTCATATTCTATGGCACCGTTCAACTATCTGTGCATTTTGGTCCTCAGTTATTAGAAAGTTGGAGCAGGCCCTCGCAATGCCCTTGCCATTTTCCCCAAGTTGTGGGTATTAAGAGACATATCTGAATTATCTCAAGAGGCCAGCAATTATAAATCTTTATTGTACATCACTGCTGTAGAAGCCAAGAGGTTAATACTGTTGAAGTGGGCCTCACCCATCATTCCCATCATGTCTTACTGTGCGCAGGAAATTGCGAAAATGGTTTAATATACTGTATAGCAGATTATATTAGCTTTCTGTTTATATTAACTATATTAGCTGAAAGCAAAGAACCACTAATATAAACAGACCACTAATATAATCAGCCACGCTAACTGTACTCCAGCGGTAAGCACTGAGCACTAAATATATTAGGCACTAATATATACAACTGGAGTTGTCGCGTTAAATATATCAGGCACTAATATTAACTGCTATACAGTATTTGTGTAAGTTACTGGTGGAAGGTAGTCTTGTCCAAGTTTTGGACGGCATGGTCACCAATATTAGTACTAATTGAGGTGGAACACAGATAATGTTAGGTTTCTCCCTCTTCTGCCCAGGATCAGGAAGTATCCTTTTTACTTAAACATTTTATTTCCAATATCTCTAACCAGATGTATGCTGCCAGACCTTCTTTAAAAGAGCCTTTGGGATATGTTTTCTTTCTCTATGGTTGATGTGTTGGTTACATTCATAGCGTGTATTTGGTATGATTGCTTATTTGTATGGCTATACCAATAAAATATTCTTATACAAAAAAATATTCAGTAAAAACTCCCCTATGAAATGGATTTCAGTATGTCCCATACTTAGTCAGGGAGACATCTCCTTATCGTCCTCAGTCAAGCTTTTGGGGACCCGTTCCTTAACCAAATCTGTAAAAGCATGGTCTTTGAGCACAGCTTCTGCATGGCGAACTTGCTTTGTTTCCCCAATTGCACCTTTAAGTACAAAGGGGAATGGCCTGAAAGAAATCTTGACCCGGCAATTATATCTTGTACCTTATCTGGGTGTTCCGCTGTGACAAAAAAATAGTCCAACCACAGTAGCTGTGACTAATATCAAAGGGAGTAATGAGTGTATCCCCTTTGTGAAGGAACACGCCTGTTACAAGACATCCAAATATACAAATTGGTGGACAATCAACTTAAAATACTTTTGGGTTGGAGATGCCCGATTTGCCCCCCTTCCCGAGGATGAGGTACCCACAGCTGGATTCCATACCAAATTTAGGTCACCATCCATAATTAACATCCTTTGGGAAATATCCAATAATTTATCAAACAAAAGCTTTGCCACTAATTTATCTGCACCTGGGGAAGGTAAACATTTACTAATGTAACTATAAAGGGCATGAAACAATAAAAGGTGAAAATGCCCTCAAGCTCTGGGGGCATTCATAGATATGCATTCTGCATGCCTTAATAGAATCTAGGTGGACACTGACCCCGACCCCCTCTGTTCCACCATGAGGATACGTGCACCCAATGATTTACATGAAGGCCAAGGACCTCCACTCCTCCAACCCCTCCTGAGTGTACCTGTGCCATGGGCTGAGTCCACCATGGGGATGGTCTAACTGATCCACAGAGGGACTGATTGTAAGCAAATATGGCCGTGACTCAGTCCAGCATGGTCCCAATACAAAATGTCCAGGAAAAGCACAAAAGTTATGTAGTCTTCAAGTGTCCAACAATCTAATGTTCATATAGACAAACCCTGGTAGACGTCCAAACGAAAAGCCAAGCAATCTTTGAGTACTGGGTCACCTGCTGGAAGTGGAGAAGAATGTCTTTAAAGGACTGCAAAGAGTTTGGGGCTTGCTGGCATGCCTTGTCTGAGCTAATGAGTTGATCCTCTGACCTAGGGTGCTGGCTGGATGCTTCCAGGTGTGCATGAACCAACTGTCCCCCTCTCCTGTGGGACTGCTTTCATTGTGGTTGTGGGAGATCAAGCCCCTTGCATTGTAAATCCACCAGAGCCTCCTGGACAGTATGGTACAGAATAAGAATAGAGCCAGCTAGTAAAATGAACTTGGACCTGAGCAGGGAATGGCATCTGATACCCGATACCAGATGCACGCAGGGCTTTCAGGCATGGAGTGTATGCCATCTTGTGGGCCTGTACTGCAGGGATAGTCCTGATCAAAATAAAGCTGGTGGTCACCCCCACAGTATCATGTTTTCTCTCCAGGCAGCTGAGAGTACCATTTCCTTAGTCTGATAGCTTAAAAACTGCATAATAACAGATCTGAACCATGTATCCGATGCAGGTTTAGAACCCAAAGCCTTGTGCATGTGTTCAGTATAGAGGGGTTCCTCAGCAGGAAAGTCCAGCTGCTCTTTTATCAGTTTTTCATCAAATTCAGAAATTTATGGCCCCTTGACCCCCTCAGGCAAGCCGTATAGCCTCAATTTTTTTCTGCAGATGCTCCCTCTAAATCACTGCATTTATTTTCTAACAGAACTTGCCTGTGGTGCATTTTCAATATAGGTTCACTGATGGCATCTGTCCTCTCCTAGAGGTTGGGCAGCACCCCCTTCATTTCTGCATGCTCGGTCTTGAGTGTGGCTAACTCTGATTTTACTACTTCCACCTGTGATCTGACAGATTGCAAAGAATTTGCCACCTCGGCCCTATAAGCTTGTAGTTCTGCTAAGATAAGTTCGTTGGTGATCAGGGGCTGAAATGCATGGTGCGGCCTGTGGGGAAAAAGCCATGCTTGATGTGGGTGAAGAGCAATACGAGTCTGAGGTAAAAAAAATCTGCCACAGTAAGCTGCCGGTTGCCTTTTTTTAAAGTTTTTTTTTACTTCCCCATGCTAATCCATCGTTTGACACAATAATTAAGATCATCTGCTTATGTTTAACCTCTCTTGTGAGGCGATTTCTCCTTGATGAACCTTATATTTTATATTTATCAAGTCTAGGATTACAAATACCTTTGAGCCAAGGCTCTTTTACAAAGGTTCCACGTCAGAGAAATACAAATTATGGGGAACATCAAGACAGACATTACAACAATGTGGACATTGCAAACAGATTACAGATTAATACAATTCAAGGGTAACATTGTAAGCAAGGAAGCCAGTGGCGTTTGTCAGAGAAAACAGACAAGAGATAAGAAGTGCCAGAGTCATAGGGAGAGGGAAGAGGGGAGTGGGGGAAGGGGAGAAGAAGGAATGTAGGAAGGGTGGGGAGAGGGTGAAAAGTGCAGCATTGGGTATACCAAGATGTGAGGGTAGACTCCAGTGAGGAAGGGAGGGGGACCACTAGAGCAGGCAGGGAAGTGGAGAAACAAGGTTAAGTTGGGCAGTCACAGGAGCTGTTGGTAGTGAGATAGTCCCAGAGCCTAGTTTTAAACATACCAATTGGGGCAGAGGAGATGGTGGAGCTGAGGCCATTGAACCAGAGTGGCGCTCGATAAGCAAAAGAGTGTTATCCCTGTAAAGTACGAAAGTGGGGGACTTTCAGTAGCTGTAGTGTGGCTCTCAGAAGGCACCGTTTGTTGGTTCGGTGTTGTAACAGAGTTGAGACCCCAGAAGATACAGGGCCAAGGTAGATTTTTTTCACCATGGAGCAGGTGAGAAACTTTATGTGGTTTGATAATTGGAGCCAGCCGGTCTGGGTGTACAGGTCACATGTGTGGGTGAGACAGTGAGCACCAGTGATGAGCCAACATGCCTTATTTAAGGCAGTTGAGAGGCGTCTAAGGGTTGTGATTGTGGCCGAGCCATAAATAATGAGACCATAGTCTATTACAGATATCACAGAGCTCAGGACTGCAACCTTCAAAGCTTCTGGCGTGAGGTGTTGTCTGTGTTTGTAGAGGAGACCAAGCCGTGTATTAGCAGCTCTAGCTACATTATCTATGTGAGGTTCATAGGAAAGATTAGGGTCAAGCTGTATCCCTAAGTATTTGAAGGACCCCACCTGATCTTCAGTGTTCCCCTGGGTGGTGGAGATAACCCAGTGGTGTAGCTTGTGTGGGTTATGAGAGCTGCAGAAGAGCATAGATTTGATTTTCTTGTCATTGAGGACCAGTTTATGATTAAGAAACCATGTCTGTACAGAACTGAAAGCAAGTTGAAGGTTGTGTTAAAGAGTTGCAGGATCTTTGTGAGTGGAGAATACAACAGCATCATCGGCATATAGTATGATCTGCTCAAAGCAGTGGTAGGGGAGGGAGTTTAAGAAAAGGCTAAAAAGGAGGGGGCCCAGTATGAATCCCTGTTGGACACCTGAGTGAACAGGCAGGGTGTCAGAAAGAGCATCAGCAATTTTTACACTCTGTGACTGGTTTTCTAAGTAGCTTTTAAACCAGAGAGAAGAATGGTCAATTAGTAGTCCATGGTGTACTGTATCGAAGACCTTGAAAACGGCCCCTGTGAGAAGGCAGTTGTCAAGGAATTTGTGCAAAGCTCCAGTGAACTCAAGAAGGGCTTTGGTGGTGCTGTGACCTTTCTGGAAACCGTGTTGTTGCTGACAAGGTATATTGCATTTATCCAAGTGGTCGGTAAATTGATCAGCCGTGATGCACTCGAGTGCCTTAAAGAGTCGGGGCAGTATGGAGATAGGGTGATAATTTGAGTGATTCATCTTATCCCCACTGCTATGGACAGGTGTCACGGTGGCTGTTTTCCATAAGTCCAGGAATTTTCCACAGCTAAGAGAGAGGTTTAGGATTTTTGTTAATGGATGAATTATCTCATCGAGGGTGAGCAACAGAAGCTTAAGGTCCAGGGTGTCGCTACTAGATCTAGATTTAGAGATAGCTGCAGTAATATAGCGGCAAGCTTCATTCAGCCTTACCTCTCTAAAGTAGAAGAGGGGATGGTTAGACTGTGGGGCTGAGATATTTGGGGAGTAGGCCCTGTTTTCAAAAAAGTCATGGGGTAGGACAGCACAAAGGTCTAAAAAAGCCATGTTAAAGATGTTTGCGATCACCTTGGGGTCGAGAGTTGAGGATCCATCAACCATTAACATGGCCGGAGAGGTTTTTGGCTGCTTCCCCGTGACATCCTTGATATTGTCCCAGAAAGCACGACCATTTCCCCATGTATTGGGAAATCTTTGTAATAGGTGGATTTCATTAGCTGGATGGCTTTTGTGCAGGCATTTCGTGCTTGTTTGTAATTTTGGATGTCCAGTTGTTTGCCAGTGGCCCTGGCAACTGCCCAGAGGTGATCCCTTAGTTTCAGCTGTGAGAGAAGGGCTGCGGTGAGCCATGAGTTAGAGAGAGATTTTGTTTTGCACCTTTTAGCAGGGCAAAGAGGTCGCAGGCTTTGTTGAAAATTGAGATGAAGTGATCAAGAGCCAAGTTAAAATCTGTTGCTTTGTAGATTGGTAGCCAGTCTTGTAGAAGCAGGTATTGTTTGAGATGTGGAAGTTTTCCACGAGGAAGGACTCTGCTAGTGATAATTTTGGGAGGGGGCTTGAGGAATTTGTTAGACCATGTACATATGACTGGGGAGTGGTCACTGAGAGAGTCTGGGAGAACAGTCGTACGAGAAATCCTTGTGGGGTGAGTGGTGAGGACCCAATCCAGGAGTGTACTTGCGCCAGTCTTGTAGTTAACCCTAGTAGGGGAGTTTATCATTTGTGTGAGGTTAGCTGCTGAGATGGAGTCTTTATAGGCCCTATCCTGGGGCTCCCGTGGCTCACTCTTCTGTGGCTGGTGATGCCACCGGAAGTCTACGTAACTGTCTTTTTGATGCCTTCCATCTGCCTTCCTCACTACGTAACAAGACATGTGAATGCTACCAAACAACCCTCAGCATGTCCCCTTTGTGGGTGTTAACTGCTAGAGTTAGCGTCCATAGAAAGTAGCTGGAATGCCTCACTCACATGGGATCCAGTAGCAGCCATGTCTCAATAAGGGGGCCCCACACCTGAGCTGCAGCTAAGGGGTCCAGACCTTCGAAGGCCTGGGTTCAGGTGCAGTTAGCAGATGTACCTACTTCTGATGGCACCTGTTGGATTTGTCCTCCATCTGGACACAGGGGGCCTGACTTTCAAACACAGGCATGGTGCCTGCATCACTCCTTGTGGCCACACTGTTTGGCACAGCAGGTGTGCCATGTCCAAATACTGCAACGGCACCCAATATTTTGTATTGGCCGTACATTGGGAAGGAGAGAGGAAAAGGTAGAGGGGGAGAAGTAGCTCTCTATGTCAGGGATGGTATTAAGGTGGTGGAGGATAAGTGCATCAGGGGCAATAACAGTGATTCAGAGTTGCTGTGGATGCAACTCATGATAGCCTCGGGCAGGAAACTATGGTTGGGGGTGGTCTATAGCCCTCTGGAGCAAGGGTGAAGAGAAGGACAGACAGCTAACAGAAGACATTGAAAGAGGAGTAGCAAAGTATTAGTAGTAGGCAATCTGAATCTGCTGGACATCAAATGGGATGTTCTGGTGGCCAGGCGCACCAGACATCAGGCCTTGCCGGATGCAGTTCAGGACTGCCTCCTGGTGTAGCTTGTTAAGGAAACCAACTGCCACTCTTGATGTGGTACTTACCAACCCAGAGGTGGTATGAGCGGTGACAGCAGGGGAGCCACTTTGTAACAGTGATTATGACTCCATTTGGTTAGAACTGGCCCTAGAGCTGGAAAGCCCCCGACGAGAACAGAAGTCCTTGATTTTAGAAGGGCAGACTTTAGTAGGCTGATGGAACTGGTCAGGGAAAACATAGTTGGGGTAGACAATTTAGATGGGGTGAAAGAGAGTTGAGTGTAATAAAGGGGGCCATTCTTGAGGCATCTAAGTTATGCATGAGAGTGGTAACCAAAAGGAATACATTCAAGAGACCACGATGGTTCTCAACAAAAGTCAGGGGAGTGGTGAGGGCTGAGAAAAAGGTCTTCTACAAATACAAGTACAAGGAGAAGCAGTGGGAGGAAGAATGGGGACAATATTTACTGAGAAGTAAGGAAGCAAAGGGGGCAGTTAGGGATACAAAAGCAGACACAGAGCTGCATATTGCTGAAAGGGTCAAGAGCAGAGACAACATTTATTTCAATATATTAGGGAAAAAAGAAAGAAAGGATGGGGAATCATTAGGCTGTCGGAGGTGGGAGGGTGAACAGAAGAGGATGGTCAAAAGGTTGCTGTCCTTAATGATGACTTTTGCTCAGTTTTCACAAGGGCGGAAGGTGGCCCCTTGCCATAAAGTAGCATCAAAGTAGCCAATAAGGGGGTCCCAGCGATGAGACAGATAACATTTACAAGAGACAGAAAATATGCAGCACTCCTTCAAGAAAAAACATACCACCATAAGTATCAACTGGACTGCTGGTTTATTAGAAATTCACAGTGTGTGCCCTTAGCGCCTCATCTCCAAGCCTTCAAGAGGGCGTAGGTACTCATTTATACAATTTGCAACAATGTGACATCATTGAGAATAAAATTTCATCCAATCAGAGCCTAAAAGACTGACTCATTGCACTATTAAAGAGAAAAGCTGACTAATTAATCATTACATAAATAACCTAGTGTTACTTAGACAAACAATAGAAAAAACTTCAATATATCCACAACTATATCACAATTCTTAGAACTGTGTTGAAAAGGACCATCTATAAGCTTCAAAACAGGAATAAGATTCTCTCTAGTGCAACACCTGAGATTCAATTCTCCAGCAGATGGCAACATTTAATACATATTTTAATTACTAATTAGTTCTCCCAAAAAAAAAAATTTTTTGGGACACACCAAAGTTTTTATTTTAAACTTATTATGCCATCTTGTTGGGTATCAACATTTACTAATAAAGCATACAACTCTTTAGTGCACAGAAAACACTCTCAAACCATGTGTAAGAAACACAAGACTTGCAGTGCAAAAGGAGTTTTGATAATAGGACCCAAGGTGTGCAGTTTTCATAACCATGTCTGCAACAATCAGATGCAATTTATATCGGCATCTGTTCAACGTTCGATGCATCTGCAGTTCAGGGACATAGGCAAGCTAGACCATTAAATGGTAAATGAATATCTGCAGCCTTCTCTCCAAACTGCCACAATTTCAGGCCTGGGTGGCTCAGATTGATCCTGACGTCATCTCCCTAACAGAAACGTGGCTATCACCAAAGATCCCAAACACAGCAATTGCCCTTCCTGGATATAACCTGTTCCGGCAGGACCGTACCTCAAAAAGGGGGTTGTCTGGTTTACCTCAAGAGTGACATCAAAGGGCAAATACTACCAATTAGCTTCCACACCAAGGAAGCACAGGTTATAACACTAAAACTTAATATTGGCCAACAAAACAAAGTGCTACTATTAACCACCGTATACCTGCCTGCTGGGACACTACTCACTGGCTTCCCACAGCTCATAAGCCACCTCGAACAGAACAAACTAAACTGGGAACATATAATCCTAGAGGACTTCAACATTAATTGGCAAGCACAGGATGCAGCGACAGCTAGAGACCAAATAGCCGGACTGTACCTGACCCAACTGGTCACACAACCCACCAGACAAAACTACCGTACAGGAACCAGCACCCCCATTGACTGGCTACTCTCCTCCTGTCCTGAACATATCGCAGAGGTAACAGTCCTACCTGACACCATCAGTGACCACTCCCCTGTACTACTTACCTGGACAAACAAGTTCACCAGGAGTAAGCCTAAGACCACCAGGAACAGATCATTAAGGCCTGGTCAACTAGACTCCTTCAGGCACTACCTAAAAGGGATTGACTGGTCCCCACTGGGTAGAGTCAAGGACGGAAACCAAGCACTGGATTACTTCTGCAGTATTTTTACTAAAGCCTGTGACATCTTTGGTCCTTACAAAACAAAGAAAGCTAGAGGAATCCCCAACCCCTGGCTGTCCAGCCCTCTAATTGAATGCATGCGACTTAGATATCACCTGTGGCATAGGGCCAAAGCCACCAGGAATCTAGCTGACTCCCAAGCATATAAGACAGCTAGAAATACCTGCAAAAAACTCATACGTATGGCGAAAGCAGCTTACTACAATGACCTCCTAGGAAAGGCCTGGGGTAGAAGGAGGGAGTTCTGGGACTCTGTAAAATCTCTCATGGGTAGAGCCTCAAGTGCCCCACCGGACCTTATAGTTACCACCACTGGTACATTGCAAGACCCAAAGGAAATCACTGATGCTTTTAATGTTGCATTCACGGACCTCAGCAATGTGTTGCCACCTGAATACCTGAATCACACCCTTGCAGGCCAGCAGCACAACCTCAACACTCCATTACCACAGGATAATGTTACCCCACCATTCTACTTCAGGCAAATCTCCACAGGTGAGACCGTCAAATATATCAAACGGGTCTTTGGTAAGACCAGGATGGAAAGTGACATGATCGATATGAAGATGGTAGCACTCACATTAAACGAACTTGTGGCACCACTCACCAAGGTATTCAAAGCCTCTCTAAGATCTGGCATCTTCCCTGACAAGTGGAAAGAGGCTCTAGTCACACCTGTTTTTAAATCAGGAGACAGAGCTAATTTAGCAAACTTCCGGCCCATCTCGATTTTACCCCCACCCCCAAAGCACTTGAAAGGGTGGTCTCAGAACAACTAATTGAGTACCTAGAAAAGCATAGGCTTCTCTGCTTGCAACAACATGGATTCCGACAAAACCACTCCACTGTCACCATGCTAGTAGAGTACACCACTCAGCTTTATGGGGCCCTGGATAAAGGGATGGCGGTGGGGTCTATCTTCATAGACCTCACCAAGGCCTTTGACACAGTCAATCACCAACTGCTACTGAAATGTCTCCTCTCTACAGGATTGTCAATGGAATCTGTGGCCTGGTTCCATAGTTACCTAACCCATAGATCTCAACGTGTCAGGATTGGCAATATGATCTCTGAGCCCAGGGAAGTAAACCTAGGGGTCCCGCAAGGTTCTATCCTTGGTCCTCTCTTATTCAGCCTCTTCATAAATGACATGCCTTCTACCTGTCCTGCACACTCCGTACTCTATGAAGACGATACTGTTCTCTCTGTCCCAGGGAAAGACCTGGGATCAATTAGCTCTGAACTTCAGCACAGTTTTCGTGCATTGGAATCCTGGTTCACCAAAAATAAACTGCTACTCAACTACAAAAAGACAAAGAGCATATTCTTCAGCACCACACAGAGTAAGATTCGAGGGTCCTCACTGCATATACTTAGTAGCGAAGGAGAAGTACTAGACCAAGTCAATACATTCAAGTACTTAGGGATTCACCTTGATGACACCCTCACCTTCACTGCCCATGCTGAGCAACTGGTAAAGTCCACCAACATGAAGCCTGGCATCCTGTACAGACACCGCACCTCAATGACAACGGCTGCCCTGAAACTTGTTACATGCAGTTCAGTTCTCTCATCTGTGGATTATGGTCTTGTCATATATGGGGCAGGCACAGACACAGTGCTTAAAAGGGTCAAAACCATCTTCAACAAGGCCTGCTGCCTGGTCCTCAGAGTACATAAAATGACTCACTCTTGTGACCTATACAAGGAAACTGGCTGGCTCCCACTCCACCACAGACTCCAATACCAGGCCTGCCTCCTTGCGAAAAAGTCCCTGATGGGGTCCATGCCTAGGGCTACTTCAGAACTCTTTGAGCCTGCACAACCATCTAAATGCAGAAGGAGTGCCTCCAGGACTGTTCTAACTGTTCCCTTCAAACGAACCACCCTTGGCCAAAGATCCCTCTCCTACTGTGGGCCTAAATAGTTCAATGATCTGCCTGCAGACCTTGCCAACTCCCCCAGACTTGGCTACTTTAAAAATGGGCTTTGATCTCTTCTTGCCGGCAAATCTGACTGCCAGTGTTTCTGTTAACCCATGGCCTCTGACAGCAGTTCTCACACCCGACAAACACTGCCCTCTCTCACTCTCCCACCCTCCTGTTCCACAACTGCCCACTTCCCCCTCCCACCTTCCACCACCTACTGCCTCCCCTTGACAAAGCCTTACCTTGGCTGCTAAAACATGCATTTCTGCAGACTGGGAGCACCCCGGCTGAACTGTAACATGATTGTTAAACACTGTACTGCACTTAATTAGTGCTGCATTAATATGTTTCTCTGGAAGTGTGGTCCTGTTTCTCCTTACTTCTTATACCCTGCTTAATGTTGTAACTGCACACTAATGCCACTTGTTAGTTGATGTCTTTCTGTTCTGCAATGTTTCGTCACCTATAAATGTCTTGTATTCCTTGTTGACTTGGAGCCTTTGTAAACGAGCCCCCGGCTCAAAGGTTTTAATCTGAATTTGAAATAATAAATAAATAAAGTTTGGTAAAGCTGGCAACCCACAGCCCTATGTCCACAGATGGATGCGCTGACTTATCCTGGGACCCAGTGCACCCATCTGATGAAACACTGCACCCAGATACATCAGGGCTAGAATGGCACACCCTTGAAAATATGCTCATGGGAAGGGTTGGTACATGACTTTAAAAATCCATCCATGGGGTTTTCCATATGGTCCTCTTTCATGCAGACATAAATTGTCATTTTTGTTATGTCTGAGCCCCATCTTACAATATGGAGACACAGGAGCTTCAACTTCTGTGCTTATAAGCTAATTTGTAGATGTGTTTACTAGCTGCAAGTTGTACAAAGTAAGAAGATGAGCCAAGGCAGATTATTTTAAGTCCTGCCTAAATACCGCCCTATACTTTCCTCCTTCTGGAAGGTGGTCCACTCCCTTATAGACCCCTGTCTCAGACCACCACCCCTATTCTCAAGCTAAATGACCAAAGCATCACTGACCCATCAAAGCAGTGGAAATCCTAAACAACTTTTTCACCACATGTGCCCTTCCTTACCAGTCCTCTCCCCCACCTCCAGGTCACTGCTCGCTCCCCCAATGCCCTGCCCAAAACACTTTCATTCTTACTCCCACATTGCCTGAAGAAGTACTAAATGCCCTCTTCTCTTTAAACATCGCCAAATCCAGCCCAGACGGCATCCAACCCAAGCTTCTACACATTTCATCATCAGCTATAGCAGTTCCTCTCACATACCTATTAAATTTGTCTTTCGAGTCTGGTAAGGTCCCCCTGGCATGAAGATCAGCCTATCAGCCTGTGTCATCCCTCTCCATAAGGTGGCGGCCCCTCAATCCCTGAAAACTACCATCCCAGCTCCCTTCTCCCCTCTCTTGCCAAGCTGCAAGAGTCTCTTGTCCAGACCAGACTAACTGACTTTCTCAGGTCCACAAATTACCTCTCCCCACATCAATTTGGGTTCAGGAAGCACCACTCAGCAATATCTTCCCTCTGCCGTGTCACTGAACATATCCAATCTGCCTCTGACCAAGGCCAACTAACTGCTGCTATTTTGGTCAATTTGGCTAAGGCCTTCGACTCTGTCACCCACCCCTTGCTTCTTGACAAACTCATGGGAACTGAACTCGCACCCCCTTCCCCACAGTACAGTGGTTCAAATCCTACCTCAAAAATAGGCAAAAGTCTGTCAGGCTCACAAACTCCATGTCCACCCCTCTCCCCATCCTTACTGGTGTTCCCCAAGGGTCGATCCTAGGCCCAATTTTATTCTCCCTTTTCATCAACGATCTCCCCGCAGTCTGCAGAAGGTCCCATATACATATGTATGCGGACGACACTATACTTTTTGCATCCGGCCCTGTTCTAAGTGATGTCCACTCTCTGCTACAATACAACTACAACAACATGCAGCCTTGGTTTCGTACAGACATTCTCAAAATAAATACCTCCAAAACTGTTTCCATGACCTTCGGGTCAGCCCAGCAACTAGCAAGAACACCCAGCCCCCTTTCCCCCGTAATCACCACCCTGGATAGAAACACACGAAGCACCATCTGTTCCTATAAATACCTAGGAGTATGGCTGGACCCCCTGCTAAACTACTCAACCCACATAGATGCCATCACTTCGAAGCTCTGCCCAGAGCTTGATCTTCTTTACAGAAACTGTGACTCCCTCCCACTATCTGTTAGATGGACACTGCTAACAAAAATGATCACTCCCATCTTTGATTACACAGATACTGTGTACAACACCGCCCCCTCCACCTTGCTATCCAGGCTGGACTCCTTATTCCACGCTTTTTGCTGTTTTGCAACAAATTCCCCTTTCAGAACACACCACTGCATGCTCCTTTCCTCCCGCAGGTTAGCACCCCACTCCCATCACTGTTTTTGCCACTCCATTTCTTTTATTTCCAAATTTTGGTTCGACCTACTGCCCCCCTACCTGGCCAAGAAACTACACCCTGTAGCCTTTTCTCCTTACTCACTGCACTCCCGGGACTCCCGCTCCTTCTCCCTCCCCAAACTATCCTCATCAGCTGGCAAATCTGCCTTCTCCTACCATCTCCCCTACCTATAGAACCAGCTTCCTCAGCGCCTCAGAATCTCGCCCTCACACAACTCCATTAAATCTCAACTTCGTCGACTCCCCTTCCCCATCTGTAACTGCAGCTAGTCTGCCTTTAGCCCGATGAATATGGTTTAAACTTCAAAACCTGTTTACTGTATACTATTGTATTCATGTAACCGATTGTAAATAACTGTATATTTGCAACCGAATTTAAATAACTCCCTTGTACAAAATTATGTGATTGCATGTGATATTCTCATGTATCTATTCTACGTATGTGTACTGTTGTAACCCCCCCCGGGTCGCACCTGGAAATGAGCCTCGGCTCAGTGTGCTTTTCCTGGTTATCAAATGTTTAAATAAAATAAATAAATAAAAATACCAACAGGAATCCAGTTAGCATAACTGGTGACTTAGAGGCAAGTTTCACAGTGATTAAAGCACAATTAGTAATGCCTCATCCTTCAAATACACAGTCATTGCGTATGAAGTTAAAAAAAGATTTGTTTGGGAGTGTACCAAGACTGCTATTGCTGGAGCTGTCAGGGCTGGGGAACTGCTTCCTGTGTCAGTGCTTCCCCAGCCTGGGGGAGGAGTGTGCTTCTCTGCATCACTGCAGTGATCCTCTGTAATGGACATGTGAAACGTTCTCCCTCTGAGGGGAGTGGGACTCTGGGCGCACAAATCCATACTGAGGGGTGCCTACAGCAGCAAAGGAGGTGGGATGAGAACGCTAAGGGGTCACTCCCGCAGGAAAATCACACACGCCACGATGGCAGCTCCAGCACTCCCAGAACCCATGATCCCATCTGGTGCCCGTGTCACATCCTGATTCAGAGAGGAGAGGTGTCTCTCTAATAGCCCTACCATGGAGGGAGCTGTGGAAACCCTTGGATCCAGCTAGGGATCATCAGGGCTGGGATGTAGCCAGGTCTGACAGGGGCATCTGACTGCAAGATAAAACCCTATAAGTAATACAAAAATGGTAAAATGACCAACACTGTTTTAGGTCCATTTGATTTGGATCAGAATAAAGGTGTCTTTCTTCATTTTTCCTTCTTGCTGTATGATTTTATCTATTTATTTCAAATTGGTGTCTGGGAAAGGCACTCTGAACTGATGCCCGTTCTGTGGTGTGACTAAGGGAACAGGAAAAAGGGTAAAAATACAGATGGCATAAAACAGTACTGGCAACAATATGGTGCAAATAGATACCATTTGTATTTATGTATGTCTGTCTGTATGTGTATATGTATGTATGTGTGTATGTCTGTATGTACTGTATGTATGTACTGTATGTACTGTATGTATGTGCTGTATGTATGTATGTACTGTATGTACTGTATGTATGTATGCATGTACATGTTTTATTTATTTGTTCACTAGGGAGGTGAACTAGTCCCAGGGACCATATTCAGGCATGACCCAGGCCATAAAGATGGCTAAAATAAACAGTAGCAGTAGAACGCCAATACAGAGAAGTTTTAAATACGTAAGTTATCAATGTACAATACCTAGTAACTACAGTCGAGATACAGATTCTACAAAAATAAAGGTACCACAATAATGACAGCAGAAAGATATAATGGGGGCTGGCAGTGCAGAATTAGAGGTTAGAGTAATGAGCTGTGAATAAACTTGATACATCCAGCAGACAGACCCAGGTTTGATTCCCACAGCCTCCGCTTACATACTGTGTGACTTTGAACAAGTCACTTAGCCTCCCCAATGCTCCCAGGTCACCAACCCCTGAAAACAGGCACCAGTGTTTAGCAGACCCTACCCCATTTACCAAAGAATGAACTAAAATAAATAAATAAATAAACAAATAACGAGCAGACAAATACTATAAATACCTTAAGAGTTACAAAATTGTATATTGACACATAGTACAGGTAGGATTTTATTGTCACTTATCGATTTCATGTGTTTGGTTTGGAACTTTTAGGGCATTATTATATTTTTCAGTGCAGTTAGCCCATCAGAATGAGAGTTATAGCCACAATGAGATGTAATTTGCTGCTACTTTGTGTGAGAAATAAGAACTCACACACTGCAGATTGGCTGGTACAAGAAAAACAGGGACTCCAAGCAAGGCTTATTTGCTCAGGTGTGGTTTGCAGTAAGGGTGGAGCTGCTTGTAAAAATAGATCAAAAATATTCTGACATGCATATAAAATGTATTGTTTTGTCTCTGCTAGACTATCTGGCGTTGTACTTGATAAAGCTTCAAAAGAAAAAACTATGCTTACCTGGTCCTTCCTCATTGGTTTGATATTAAATGACAACTCTGCATTATTTTGCAGTTTGGGTGTTTTGTATTTTTAATTTACCATTGAGTTTATTATTTATGTACCCAAGATAGCCCATCTGGGATACAAAACCTCATTTTCAGTGAGGTACTGTTTATACCCAATTTTCAAGAGGAGTGAACTAAAATACAATTCAGAAGATTCCTAAAGGTCGTACAGTGGTTGATTGCAGGATTCAAACCCAAATCTACTGCTTTAGAGGTCTGTGTTTTAACTGAAAACTCCGGTTTCTGTCTTAATCTTGTGGAGAGTAAGAGGCCAGTGCTTTGTGGCCAATCACACCAGGAATCAAAATAAGGGATTTACCATAATTTGGGAGTAGGACTTCAAGAAATTCACCCCTAAACTAGATACCTAAGGCACCAGGTTTTATCCCATATACTGATGACAGTGAGACTCCCTCATACCAGAAAGCTTAATAAAAATAATAGACCGTAACCTTTTTCAGGAGGGAATGGATAGCAAAGTAGAGGTGTGGCAACAAATCCATCTAGGCTGTAACTAGGTTAAAACCCATTACCATGACAACTGAAACAAATGAAAAATAAGCTGCCTCTCCCAGACACCGGAACATTAAAACAGGTGTACAGACAGTACAATAAAAACTAATGACTTAAAGGATTTGACTATCTTTTAAGATTCTGTCAACTCACTGACTGATGAGAGCAACTTATTCGTCCTGGTGCATGGTTGGCTTAGTTCTAAAGGGGTAGAAAACATTACAAGTTCAGTGATCCTGTGAAATGTATAGCCTGGGTGCACAGAAATTGAATTTCTTCAATGGGATTATTCTTTAATCATTCTATTCAAGAGGGCATAAAAGAAAAAAACAACAAATTGGTTACAAGTAATACCTTCTGCTGGACTAACAAAAACTGTTGGACTAACAAAACTGTTTTTGAAACCAGTTTTGAGAGTTTATATTCCCTCATCAGGTCCCTGGCAGTTTAAGGAGGCATTACTGAAAATATTACACTGGAAAAAACTTCTGCTGGTCCCCAGTAAATGTGTTCATTTCAAAGGGCCAAACTGTGAGAGAAACTCAGCACCACGCTTACTCCTGATAGCAAATATAAGTAATTTCAGGAGCCTATGGTCTCAGTGATTCAAAATGAATCACATGCTCAGTGCCACTTCAAGGCAGTTAACTCTGTAAGCTAAGCACAGGTTTTGAAGCCAACTGCAGAAGCTCCAGGTGAGCTTGGCAACAGAACCAGCTTGTCTAAAATATTGGTATGGTAGTGCAGTCTAATGGTTTGAGTTGCCATGAATTGGCACTGAGCTCTGCCATCTGATTCATTTTGAATCTGTGGGACAAAAGACTCATAGAAGGACTTTTAAGTTTGAACTTATTGAGCTGCAAAACTGGAGACCTGGGTTTGAATCCCATCCACCCCCACTTGCATACTGTGTGACCCTGAGCAAATCACGTGCTCTCAGGTTGCACCTGAAAACAAGCTCTGCTGTAGTATGCCTTTCTTGGTTAAAAAATTTCCCCTTTCCCCTTTCCTTTAGGGTAACAAACATGAAAACTGTTGTTTCACTATTCTATGCATCAGTTATTTTATTCCTTAACAAGTCTGTTCCTGCATAGGTATTAATTGAAGACTGCATCACTATAAGTGTAGGACTGGACCCACGGAGACTTCAAATATATGAAACTAGCTGGTCTGGGTTGCTATAATGGTTCATAACTCAGGAAGAAGTGAGAGGAGGACTTCGGTGTCAGGGGGAATTCTGATGCAAACCAGTTTAATCTTGGTGTACCTTACCACTCAAGCTAACTGGATCAAACTACCACTGAAAACAATGCCAGGTCTGCAAAGTACAGTACTGCAGCAAGAATCAGCTTTGGTGGTCTGCTTGCATCCCCTCACCCCCTTCACAGGCAGGGGATGACTATTCAAACAAGGGACTGGCAGAAGATCTGGTATTGCCCTCCCCTCAGCAAGGGGGAGAGGGTGTCCCTGTCATTCAGCAGGAGTGGTCATCAAGGGCCACTGTGGCAGTGTAGATTTGGCCTGGGAAGGGGCAGTGAAAGGGGGCATAAGGCTAGATGAAACTTTTAGGTGGCCCTGTTTGTTTCTGTCTACTGTGAGGGAGAGCATTTGCATGGAGGATTTTCCTCCCCCATGGGGGAAGGGGAGGTATTGGTCCTTGCTTCCTCCCTTGTTGGGGTGGGGGGCAGTTGGTGTGACCCCAGTGTCCCTGGTTGAATGGGCAGATCAGAGATTCTGTAGCTGTTTATGCCACACTTGGATGTAACTGCTGGTGATATCATCAATGAATGTTCGCCTGCAGATAGTTAACTCAATATTGAGTGCAAGGGTTGTTTAGAGGGTGGAGGGAAGAAGCTGGCATAGTGGAATGGAGGGCTGAGGTGCTGTGTGCCTTACTTCCTGCCACACTGGTGATCTGAGTTTGGGAATGATCTCATCTTGCTGGGAGTCGGCTGGGCAGGAGAGGATCGAGTGTCTGTCAGACGGCTCTCCTCTCTTGGGGTGGGGAGGCATGTCATCCTGGTCCTTGGCTGGCACTAGATGGAGGCCAGGTTGTATCACCGGTGCCCAGGCAGTGTAGAAGGGAGGGCTGTGGTTCCATAGTATGCACATGCCTCCGCATGTACATGCTTACATTCCGCTATGGCAGGGAACCAAAGGGGGGGAAATGGAAAATAGTTGGTGCAGGCTTCATGAAACCCTCCCCCCAACCCCCTCCCCGCACCACCACCTGGACCACCAAGTCCATTTCTAGATGAGAATCACTAGGTGGGGGGGAAGGATGGTCCTCCCCTTCCCAGCCCCACTATGAGCGGCAATCCATGAGGGACTTCAGTCATGATGAATCTGGGGGAGGTGGGTGCAGGGCAGGGGAGGTGGGGACAGGGTTGAGAAGCCCACCTGCGTCAACTATGGAAAGAAAAAGCTTTATTAAAAAAAAGTGTAAAGGGAATATTGGAGCTTGATTCCACACAGGAGTTGCTGCAGTATGCATACCTCATTTGCTGCAGCATACCAAGGCAATGGGAAACTTTTCAGTGATTACCACTGGTATAATCACAAGACTCCTGGGGCACTTGAGGGGGTTTGTAATAAACTGCCATTTATGCTGAAGGACTGGTAACCAGAGGTAGGTGGAGGGGCTTAAAACTTGTTCACCATTTGAAATGACTTCTGTGATTTCACAGTCACAGTTACGAGAAATTGACAAAGTGGGGTAGTACTATACCCGAGCGTACCACAATGCCAGCCTAAATGATTGCATGTTATACAAATTGCTTTGCAAAGGTGTCTTGTTTATGATATATGTCTGTCTACCTCTGTTTATGTTCCCTTCCAAAAAGAACTCAAGCACATATGTTTGGGGGAAACAAGGGATTCACCGTACTGTAGAACATGCATATAAATTAGAATCATGCAAGCATCTCAGGATTCAAGATTGTGAACGCTGGGAGCTAAACCTGGGCAGCTGTTTTTTTGTGTTTTGTGTTTAGGCCCCAAGTTACCCTGGCTATTCCATTCACCCACAGACGTTGCCAGAGATCAGTATACTTTGCAAGCCCTCAAGGAGGGAGTGACGTTGTACAGGCATGAAGTGAAAATCAATACTTCTGTTGTTACCAGGATTACTGGCTATTCTATACAAATCAGTCTACATTGTGGGCAACCTCCCCATGCCGTGACCCATGTCCAACCAAGCAACCCCATGGCATCCTATGGTGGAGAGGTAAGGGGCTCACCCACTGGACTTCAAGACACCACTGTCCAGGGAGGTAGGGGGAGTGGGCTCCAAGAGTATCCAGGGCCTCGACTGGAATCACCAGGAGGCTTTCCATCAGTTTCTTCCCATGGGTGCTGGCAAGAGAGCTCAACGCTTGCACCCACCCCCCTTCCCCAGTGTGTTGACTCAAAAGCTCAGTCAGGCAACCCAGCTCCACACTAGAGGCCCTCAGCTGCACCAATGCCAGTGATCACCAAGGTAGGGGTGCTGCAGAAAGGCCCTGAATTTAATGATCTGAGCCTGGGGGAGCAAACTCATATCATGGGTGCCACAAGTGGCAGAACTGCTGCCGAACTGTCAGGCCTGCCCACAACAAGAACAAACCATATCAAAATTTCTCTTCGGTCTGACCCTGAATATCAGCTGCGCTTGTAAGTCCTTTTGAGTTTCAGGTGACGTTTGTTACACAGTGGCAAAAAGAGATGGTGAGGCAACACTCACCTGAGGCGTGGTGCTGCAGCCTCCACGTGGCAGGCTGCCAACGGCTCCGCAGATGATGTCACCGGATTTTAAAAGGGAAGTTGTCATTATGATTCAACAATCAAAAAGCCTTCTAGCCATGAGAAAGCAGCGCTGGTTTGTTGCTGAAACTGTCAACAGGCAGGTTGCCGGGTGTTTCAAAAATCTTGCCCAGTCTGAATATGCATGAACAGAATGAAGGAGTGGAAATACAGTAAACCAGGAGATTTTTCCATCTGTGTCAGTCAGATAGCTGCAGCCTTTATGGAACCGGTTGCGAACTATTCCAATTATGATGCCCTTTCTCTACAATGGACCTGGACAAGAGAACTTAAACAAAACATACTATTTAGATACAGTTCAGCTTGTATTTCACATTAGTGGCCCCCGTCTTTGTCCCCAGACACAAAACAACTAAAGGCGCCAGCGCTTTCTTCTGCCATGCCCCCAAATACTGGAACTCCCTTCCACTAGCTTTACGCCAATCATCATCTCATACAACTTTTAAAAAAAGGCTGCAAAACTATCTTGATTCTTCCCACAAGTGCTCCTGTTTCAAACCTCCATAGCTTCTTTTGCTCCCAGTCTTCTCTTCCATGGCATTTATAATATGATCCTCTACACGCTATGCACTTCTCCTCCCTATCTGACCCACCTCCCTCCCCTTTTTTTCACTCTCATCCCTCTTTTCTTGTTCCTAACTCTATAACTTACTAGTATCCTACCCATTGAACTGTATTTTTTCCCTTATTTAGCACTAAATGTTCAATCTGTTTCAAGTTTTTCTTCCTTAAATCTCATGGTAGTGTAGTTTTCTGGTGTGTACTGTTACTCTCTCATTTTTATTTAGTTTTTACTACCCGCATTTGTATTACATTTGCTGAACTGCTCTGTATAGTACTGTCAACCATGTTTGTAATTGCTTTGAAATGTTACCCTGTATTGTTGTACTGTACCCTTCCGGGTCGTGCCTGAAAATAGTCATTGCTATGGCTAGTGCACCTACCCTTTTAACAAAAACTAAATAAAATAAATAAATAAGTAAATTCCTCCTCCCCACTATTTATTATTGAGGTAATCTGCATGAAAACAGGATCTTTGCTCCTGAAGAGTCCATCTACAATGGTGCCCCCCAGGATGAAATGCACTTTTAACACACCCTGCAGTATGCTGCAGTAGGCCTACTGAATAAAGCAATGTAATTTCAATTTCAATGGCAATTAGTCCTCTTTGTCATGCAGGAAACCATGGCATTCACTTCATCCTGGCAGTATCACATTTTCCTGAATGACAAAAGAGACTAATTGCCATTGAAATTACATTGCTTTATTCAGTAGGTCATCTGCAGCATTCTGCAGAGTGCTGCAAAATGCTGCAGAATTGCATTTCATCCTGGGGGATGCCACTGTATTTCTGTTGCTGTCTCCCTACCTGCTGTCATAATGCACTGCTTGTGACATCACAGTTACTCTCATGGCAACAGATTGTGATGTCACAACAGGGGATCATGACTTGAAGTGGGGAGTAAGCTACAGAGGCAGATTAAAGTAACCGCAAGGGATAAAATCATGTATTCATGCACATTTTCTCAGTAATAAATAATGGGGAGGAGAAATCTAGAATATATATGGAATTTTAACTAATTATTATGTTTTACAAAGTTTTCTTTGAGGCATCAGTAGCTCTTTCGAGGAGACAAGCCATTGTTAAAATATATTTGTTCAGGATAACCTGACTGAAATATAACGTCTCTTACTGTATTTAGCTCCCACAGAAGAAGCTGCCATTGGTTGTAAAAACTGTGTCCAGTACAGACCTGAATAAAGAAGGAAGACAACAAGATGTAATAGAAGTAGAAGATCTAGGTAATACGGCATGTCACGGGGTGTGTTATGATGGGATAATGACATGCCGAGCGACTTCAGTCAGCTGAAGAGTGACATTACCCCGCTATAACACACCCTCTGGAGATCCTTATTGCTATTATAGTTCGAGGGAGTGTTCCTGACCAATTGGAGTGCTCCTTTCTTCTGCATGTGAGACACCCTTATTCTGTGAAGAGCATCTCAAGCAGCTGCCCTGGAAATGGGCTTGTTTGGGGATGGTATTTTAACTTTTCATATGTCATTGATCAATCTCAATCGATATTATATTAATACAGCTGTCGAGACCACTGTTATGGTTACAAGAGTGGTCTAACTTACATCCTTAGGGTCTCAGAACCGCACAACTTCAGTTTGAGGTTCTCATACTCTTAAGAATGAGCAGGAGACCACTCTTAAAACTGTATGAATGGTCTTGGCAGCTGTATTAACATGCATTACAAAATGGCTTGATTTGAGTTAAGGGGGGGCACTAGACACCAGGTATTTAATTACTAATATGTTTTTTTTACATTGGGGCTCACGATCAGTGTGGGGGGGTAACACTAGACACCATGGGTTTAATTAATAATATCTTTTTTACATTATTGCCAGCAATTGGGAGGGGGGAGCCACTAGACACCAGGGATTTAATTAATTAAATTTTATATTGGACTGCGATCGGCGAGGGGGGGGGCACCCAGTAGTAGACACCAGGTAAGTTTTTGCCACAAAGTGTGGGAGTTCACCAGTGAAATTCCACACTTCACAGTCGAGCTATGCGCCACGAATTGGTGAATTTCGTGAACTGCACTTCGCGAATTGCGCAACATTTAGGAATTAATTCGCTGAGTGAATTTTGCCGACTTCTCACATCTCTATTACTTATTCCCTCCACTTCCTATAGCACTGGTGTCCCCCAAGTTTCCATCCTTGGCACTATACTATTTTCTGCTTTCCTGAATTACCTCCCTGCTGCTTGTACCTCTGTGTCCATCCATATGTATGCAGATGATACAGTTCTTTTTGCCTCTGGTTTCTCCCCTCCTGATCTGATGGCCAAGCTCCAGCACGACTTTGCCAACATCCAACACTGGTTCCGTTCAAATCAATTGCCCCTCAGTGCCCAAAAAAATCTCCTTGACCTTTGCCTTGAGGCAGAAACTCTCCAGGCTTGCTGCCCTCCCATCCTTCCGCACCCTTGATGGGACAGCGATCAACAATGTTCCCTCCTTTAAAGTACCTCGGGGTCTGGCTTGACTGACTCCTTGACTTTTCTGGTCATGTGGATGCCATCCATACAAAATTACACCCTAAACTAGGAGTCCCACACAGGAACCATGGTTGCATCCCTTGCCGGCTCGTAGAGCCATTATCCAGAAAATGATTCTCCCAGTTTTGACTATGGAGACATTGTCTACAGTGCTGCTCCTAAGTCCACCCTGACCAGGCTGGATGCCCTCTTCCACACTTGTTGCTTTACTCTGGACTGCCTGCCCTGCACCCATGACTGCTCCCTTTATACCTCCCTCTCCCTCCCTTCCTCCCTCAAAGCCAGGAGCCTCGCTCATTGTACCTCCCTGTAGCTAAATACTGGCAAGGCTCTCCTTCCTCCTACCTCTTTCCTTCCCACACCCCCTTCTCACTACACCCTTTGCAACTCTGGCTTTCATTTCCTGGCAGTCCTTTCCAGGACATCCTAAGCTGGCCAGGCTGCCTTCCCTTTCTGCTTCCCCATACTTTGGAATTCTTTTCCCATTTCTTTTTTTTTCTTTTTTTCTTTTGTCTTTTTGGTGCTACCCCTGCCGTTACCCTCAGCTCGGTCACAGACCCCCGGCTGCAACTCCCACATCAGCTGCCCTCCTGATACCCCCTGGCTTACCTCCCAGGGTGGGGTCATGGCATCCAAACCCCTCTTAAGGGTGCCACAATCAACAGGATAAGGTGGGAGTCAGCCTGGGGGTTAATTTGCAACCGGGGGCAAGTGTCATCTGGGTGGAGGGTGGCAGATTTTTTCTTCCTGGTGTTTCCAAGGGCGGGGATGTGCAGTGATGACCAGCATCTGCCTCACCCTCTGAACATGTTGGTGTCAGCGCAAGTAGTACACCCAGCCTCCGCTGGACATCAATATAGAGCCGACACACTCCCCACCCTCCCCCCTGGAGAAGGAGAGCAGTCTACAGATGTTCAATCCTTCTCCCCCCAGCTGGCCCTTCCGACATCCCAGGTCCATTTCAAACCCCGGTCGCCGGCATCGCAGGTCGGCGCCCTGCCCCTGCAACAACGGGCCAGTGCTCTCTTCCCCTTTCTATCTGATCTGCCTCTTCCATATGCTCTCTCTCCTCACTTCTCCTCAAATTCACTTCTCACTCCTGCAACTGCACCTGATCCCTACCCCGTTGAACTCTTCCTGTCCTTCCACTCCCCCCTTTCTCCCCCTCATTGCCCCCCCCCCAACTCTCTGCCCTAACCTTTGCAGCAAAGCTTCCAGGAGGGGGGATCTCTTCCATTGCACTTTTCCTTGTTTATTTTCTGATAGCTTCACTAACTCTTGTTGACATTTATCGCACTTCTGCACTTTAGTTAACACCCTCTTGCTACCCTCCTGGATGCACTTTCTGCAATATCTCATGCCTCTGTACATATTTGCTTAAATAGCCTATCTGTTGTAGCTTGTTTGTGATGCTTAGCTCTGTTTTGTTTTAGTTTTTTTTCATGCCAATATACATATTACTCTAACTTGCCTATCTATTGTAGCTTGTTTTTGATGCCTAATTCTGTTTCTTCTTGCCATGTAAACTCTGTTTTCTGTTGTTACTCATAACACTCCTCTAACCCCCCACAGGCCACATCTGGAAACGAGCTGCTGTTTTTGCCTGGTGAAACTTTTGAAATCAATCAATCAATCAATCAGTGTAGGACTGGGCCCATAGGAAGAGGGGGAACTTCCAACTATATGAAATAGCTGGTGTGGGTTTCTTTAATAGTTCATAACTCAGGGAGAGGTGAGAGGAGGACTTAGGTTTCAGTAGGAATTCTGATGCAAACCATATAACCTCAGTGTACCTTACCACTCAAGCTAACTGAATAAAATGGTATCCAGTGAGAATGGCGACTGAATAAGAGTGACCGTCAAAGCGGCGACTCATAATCAACGCTTTCTTCCTGGGCTATACTGGAAGGATAGTGACCTATGTGAATGCAAGGGTACTACAGGGCAACAGAAAGGTGGGATAGCGAGGGGAGGGACAGGGAAGGGGTTTTGAGGGACTGGTGTGCCTGCTGCCACCGAGCTAACCATGTGGTGTGGTGTGGTAGTGTGTGTGGCTAGCTCAGGTGCAGCAGATACAGGGTTCGGGACTGGGTGCGGGAAAGTTTTGCCACTGCCTGTAGCTACGACACTTAATTTTTTTCAATGCAGGGATTATGCACCCTCCCCAGTATGCACCCCCCTGGAGTTGAGAATCCTTATTCAGGGAGGCATGGTGGGGGGCACTGCTCCCCCGGCAAAAACATTTTTTTTCTTTTTCCAGATGTCGGGTCACCTGGGAGTGTATACTGCCAATTTGCTTTTCGGCAATATGCAGTACACTCACCATAATAATGATTGCTATTTTGCAGTTGCTATTATGACATGGAACCAAATCAAACTACTATTGGAAATAATGCCAGATCTGCAAAGTACAGTACTGCAGCAAGAGTCAGCTTCGGTGGTCTGCACGCCTTCCCTCACCCCTTCACTGGCAGGGGATGACCATTCAAACAGGGGACTGGCAGCAGATCTAGTACTGTCCTCCCTTCAACAAGGGGGGGTGTGCAAGTCATCCAGTAGGAGTGGTCAGGGGCCAATGTGGTGGTCTAGATTTGGCCAGGGTAGGGCTCAGAATGGGGCATAAGACTAGTTGAAACCTTTGGGTAGCTCTCTTTCTCTCGTTATCTACTGTGACAGACAGCATTTGCTGGGAGGATTTCTCTCACCTACGGGAGAGGGGGGAGGATGTTGGTCCCTGCTTCCTCTCTTGTATTTTGGGGGGGCAGTTGTTGTGGTCCAGTGTCCCTGGTTGAATGGGTAGATCAGAGAGTTGGTAATGGCACATGTCACATTTGGATGTAACTGCTGGTGATATCATCAGTATATGTATGCCAGCAGACAGTTAGCTCAATATTTGAGTGCAAGTGTTATTTAGTGTAGAGGGAAATAGCCAGACTTACTTCCTGCCACAACAGCGATCCAAGTTCAGGAATGATCTTGGGTTGCTGGACGTCAGCTGGGCGGGAGAGAATCGAGTGTCCATCAGACAGCTCTCCTCTCCTGGGGTGGGGTGGCATGCCTCCTCAACCCTGGGCTGCCACCAGGTGAAGGTGGGGTGATATCACTGGTGCCCAGGCAGCACAGAAGGGAGGGGCCACCATTCCACTGTGTACACGTGCCTCCACATGCACATGCTTACGTTCTGCTATTTGTAGGGGACCAAAGGGGAGAACAGGGAAAATGGTTGGTGCAGGCTTCATGAAACCCTACCCCCCACCCCCTTCCCCGCACCACCACCTGGACCACCAAGTCCACTTCTAGATGAGAAGCACTAGGTGGGGAGAAGGATGGCCTTCCCCTCCCCTTCCCAGACACACTATGAGGGGCAATCCATGGGAGGCTTCAGGAATGGTGAATCTGGGGGATGTGGGTGCGGAGCAGGGGAAGTGAGGACAGGACCAGAAGCCCACCTGCAACAACTGTGGAAAGAAAAAGCTTTATTAAAAAAAAAAAGTGTAAAGGGAATATCGGAGCCTGATTCCACAATGGAGTTGCTGCAGTATGCATACCTCATTTGCTGCAGCATACCAAGGCAATGGGAAACTGTTCTGTGATTACCACTGGTATAATCACAAGACTCCTGGGGCACTCGAGGGGGTTTGCAATAAACTGCCATTTATGCTGAAGGACTGGTAACCAGAGGTGGGTGGAGGGGCTAAAAACGTGTTCACCCTTTGAAATGACCTACATGTTTTCAGTCGTACTGTAGTTGAGTTACGAGAAATTGACAAAGCGGGGAAGTACTATACCCCAGTGTATCAGGGTGTCAACCTAAATGGTTGAGCATTACACAAATTGCTTTTCTGAGTTGTCTTGGTTATGATATATGTCTGTCTACCTCTGTTTATGTTCTCTTCCGAAAAGAACTCAATAACATATTTTTTGGGGAAAACAAGGGATTCATGATACTGTAGAACACGCATGTAAATTAGAATGGTGCCAGCATCTCAGGATTCAAGATTGTGAATTCTGGGAGCTAAACCATGACATCTGTGTTTTGTGTTTCAGCCCCAAGTCACCCTGGCTATTCTGTTCACCCACTGAGGTTGACTGAGATTGGTTTACTTTGCAAACACTTAAGGAGGGTGTGAAGTTATACAGGCATGGAGTGAAAATCAATACTTCTGCTGTTACCAAGTATATTGGCTGTTCTATACAAATCAATCTACATTGTGGTCTACCTCCTCATGCCATCACCCCTGTCCAAATAAGCAACTCCATGGCCTCCTATGATACAGAGGTAGGGGGCTCGCCTACTGGAATTCAAGGCACCACTGTCCAGGGATGTATGGGGAGTGGGCTCTGAGAATACCCAGGGCCTCGTCTGGAATTGCCAGAAGGTTTTTCCATCAGTTTCTTCCCCATGGGTACTGGCAAGGGAGTTCAATGCTTGCACCCCCCACCCCCACCTGGTGTGCTGACTCAAAGCTCAGCCAGACAGCCCAGACCCACACTAGAGGTCTTCAGCTGCACCAATGCCAGGGATCACCCAGATGAAGGTGCTGCAGAAATGTCCTGAATTCAATGATCCAAGCCTGGGGAACAAACTCATACCATAGGTGCCACAAGTTATAGAACTGTTGCCAAACTGTCAGGCCTGCCCACAACAAGCACAAACCATATCAAAATTTCTCTTCGGTCTGACCCTGAATATCAGCTGTGCTTGTAAGTTCTTTTGAGTTTCAGGTGGCTTTTGTTACATGTTGGCAAAAAGGGATGGTGATGTAACACTCACCTGAGGCGTGGTGCTGCAGCCCCGAAGTGGCAGGCCGCCAATGGCTCCGCAGATGATATCACCGGATTTTAAAAGGGAAGTTGTCATTATGATTCAACAATCAAAAAGCCTTCTAGCCATGAGAAAGCAGTGTTGGTTTGTTGCTGGAACTGTCAACAGGCAGGTTGCCGGGTGTTTCAAAAATCCTGTCCAGTCTGAATATGCATGAATAGAATGGAGGAGTGGAAATACAGTAAATCAGGAGATTTTTCCATCTGTGTCAGTCAGGCAGCTGCAGCCTTTATGGAACCGGTTGTCAACTGTTCCAATTATGATGCCTGTTCTGTACACTGGACTTGGACAAACAGAAAAACAAACAGACATTAAAGCTGACAAGCCTTTGCTAAAATGTATTTATTCAGGGTAACCTGACTGATATACAGCATCTCCTTTTTAAGAAATACAAAATCACACATCCCTCCACAATGCAAAGCATAATGGGCTGCATATGCAAACCAGTGTAGACTCTTATTCTGGTTTAACTTTAAGCAGAAATGCATGGTGCTGAAAGACCTCTCACACAGTTTGCAAAGGGTGCCAACAGAAGACATAGACACGTGTTTCATCCTACCAGGACTCATCAGTATGCCTCGTCTGTGTGACACCCCAGTGGAATGAACCAGCTACCCTAAGATGGTCTATCTGTGTTCTGTGTTGTGTTGTGGTGAACCCAATAGCTCCACAGAAAAAAATGTCATTGGCTCTAAAAACTGTATCCAGTACAGATCTGGATAAACAAGAAAGACAACAAGATGTAGTAGTAGTAGTAGTAGTAGAAGATCTGAATAATAAGGCATGACATGAGGTGTGTTATGGTGGGATAATGGCATGCCGGGCGATTTCAGTCAACTGAAGAGTGACGGTAATAATTACCGAAGGCTAAGGAACGAGTGTAAGATTAAATTAAGAAAAAGTAAATCTAGTTATGATTAAAACCAACAGAATAATGATTTGAAAAATCCTAAAAAAATTTAGTCATCTATAAAGTCCCTCACGAACCCAACCATTACGCAGTAGACCAAAGTGTTTTACAATAATGGGAAAGAACTGACAAACATGCAGAAAATTGGTGAAACATTTCTTCAATCAATCAATCAATCAAAATCTTTATTTATCCAGGTGGGCACCATTGAGCAAGGCTCATTTGCAAGGTGAACCAGGTCGTGAATACATCAAAGTACAGTACAGAAGCAGGTATACAAAAAGCAGTAATATACAAGAAAGAAAAAGTATATACAGTGTATACAGTACAGTACAAGGTTGAAATAAAAAAAAACAGCATTATTTTACAATTGAAGAAGTCAGCAGATGTACAATCAACCATAGGCATACAGGGGTTATCAGCAGAGATCTTTTCAGTGAGGCAGCCGGCAACTACACATATAGGAGAAAGAGGCTGTGTATGGGGTGGCAGGTTAGAGAGGTAAAGAAGAGGAGGGATATATTACTGATGACTAGGGAAAAAATTGGGCTAAAACTACAGGAAGTGACGATGACTGTCATGTACTTGTTTATTATGATAATGACGGAGGAGGGGTAGATAATTGGGACACTACTATGGATGGGGTGGGACTTTAGCCAGGCTGGAATGGACAGGGAAGGGTGGATGCAGCAGGAAGAGTTAATAGGGAAAGAGTGAGAGCCAGAGGTAGAAACATGGTGAGCATCAGGATGGAAAGGGGGAGTTGCGGAATTAGTGGGCTAGTGGTGAGGAAAACATTTGCAAGGTGCTTTCATGTAGCGATCGTAGAGCACCTTGAAGATATTCAGGCTAACAGGGCAGCTGAGCTTCAAGTTTCTTTGTAAACCATTCCACAATGTGGGTAGAGAGAAGCTTAGAGTAGCTTTGCCGAAACTAGTGTTGACCCTTGGAACTTGGAGGGCAATTAGGGAATAGCTCCTTAGAGCATAGGTGCCTAACACTCTTCGTGGAATAATCTGAGACATATGAGGGGAGCTTGTTGGTCACCGCTCTGAAGGCCCATAGGGCAGCGTTTCTATTCCTCCTATAGTGAAAGGAAGTCCAGCCTAACAACGAGTACAGGGAGCAGTGGTGTGTGGAAAGTGGAAGGCCAGTAATGAACCTGATAGCTCTGTGGTAGAGGGTGTCCAACTTAGCCAGTGCAGAGGCAGTGCAGTGGCTGTAGAGCAGGTCCGCGTAATCTATTAAAGATAGAAATGGAGCTTGAACCAGTTGAATCTTGGCCTCCTTTGTGAGCAGGTGGTTAATTCTGTAGAATAACCCTAATATTTGCCTTAGTTTCTTCTGTAGTTCTTCGAGATGGTCAGTGATGGAAAGTTTATGATAGAGCCAAACTCCTAGATATTTGAATTTAGCTACATACTCTAGTGTTTCTCCAAGAACAGTGGTAATTTGTGGGGTACCCCCCTTCAGCAGGAATTGCCACATGCAAGCAGGGGGAGAAGAGCATGGATTTTGTCTTTTTCGCATTGAGCAAAAGCTTTTTGTTTATGAGCTGGTATTGTAGAAGGTTAAATTCAGCTTGGAGGTCTTCACAGGCTGCTTCCAGCATGGGACGACTCAAGTGCAGTACAGTGTCATCCGCGAATAAGTGGATGTTGGCTTTTTTGATGGGGTCATTGATGTTGTTAATGTAGACTGCAAAGAGGAGGGGACCAAGGATAGAGCCCTGGGGCACGCCCCTCAGTGTAGGTTTTAATGGAGAAAGATCACCTTCAGCTTTAACCTGCTGTTTCCATTCTCTGAGGTAGTCTGCAAACCAGCACATTGATTTATGGTCCAGGCCTAAGGTGCTTAGGGAGGAGAGAAGCAGGCTGTGATCGACTGTGTCGAATGCCTTACTAAGATCCAAGAAAACAGCACAGACATGCTTCTTGTTGTCAAGGTCTGGGAGCCAATCATTGGTCACCTTAGCTAGGGCTGTTATGGTGCTGTGCTTTGCTCTAAATCCAGACTGAACCGGGTTTAATAGGCTTCTGGATTCTAAGTAAACCCCTAGCTGGCCACACACTATTTTTTCTAGTAATTTAGACAGGATGGGGAGGAGGGAGATCCGTCTGTAATTATTTAGATTGCAGGGGTCACCTGCTTTTAATAGAGGGATGACATGGGCTATTTTCCATTGAGGGGGGAGGCTACCCTGGGAGAGTGACATGTTGAATAGGTGGATGATTGGCACTGCAAGCACATGGTAGGCACATTTCAGATAGTATGGTTCTATGAAGTCGGAGCCTGCTCCCTTCCTGGTGTCCAGTTGCAACAGTAGGTCTTCCACCTCTTTTAGAGAGACAGGCAGGAGGGAGAAGGCCTCCTTGGTAAGGGGAGGACTCTAGGGTTGGTGGGCCCTGAGCTGTGCGGAGGTCATTGGCAGGAGAAGTATCAAATGCTAGCCCTGCCGTTGCAAAATGGTTATTGAGAGCTTCCAATATCTCCAATCGGTTAGCAATAATGCTGCCACTGGACTTAATTTTTGCTGGAATGGAATTACCAGGTGCGTGTCCAGACATGTCTTTTAATGTTTTCCAGAGCTTTGAAGGATTTCTTGAGGCAGAGGCTAGCTCCGTACGATAGTAGGCAGCCTTGGCTGCTCTGACCAACTCGGTGCACTTGTTACATGCTCTCTTAAAAAGACACCAGTCCGAGTCATTCTTGCTTCTTCTGGCTTTTTTCCATAAAGTATCCCTTTCTAACAGGGAAGCTTTGAGCTCAGGTGAGAACCAATGGCAGGTACTGCTCCTGACCCGCACCTTAACCAAGGGTGCATGCTTATTTGAAGCCTCACTTAAAATATCATAAAAAATAGTATATGCCCTGTTAACCGTTTTGGCTAGGAAGAATTCCTGCCATCGCGGCGAATGTTTCAAGTCATGGACGTAAGCAAACAAATCGAAGTTGCGTTTGCACCTCTTGATAGAGAACTTTGCCACAAACTGTGGGTGTGCATGGATCTAATGGGGGTGATTATACAATGATCACTAATGTCTGAGAAACATGTTCCAACATGAGAGAACAGGTGTGGCTTGCTAACCAAAATTACATCTAAGAGGGAGCTGTTGTTAAGGGTCTTTTTATTTGGGTGAGTAGGTTTCGCCAATGAGTTGTACCAGCCCTAGAGTGTCACAAAAGGATTTCAAGGGAGCTGATGCACTTGATAGCCAATCGTAGTTTAGGTCGCCAAGAATAATGGTTTCCAAGGAACTGAGCCCCAGTACGGAACTGAGGTGAGACAGGAAATGAGGCCCGGCAGAAGAAGACCTGTAGCAGCCTATTGCACAGAGTGCACTGGAAGGAGAAAGTTTGATCTTTAGGGTCAAGCACTCAAATTCTTTGGGGGAGGATGATGCGTCTATGCATGTGGCTGAGTATTTGTCCCTTACATAAATTGCCACCCCACCTCCTCTTGATTGCCTATCCGCTCGGAAGAGTAAATAATTTGGGATATTGATTTCATTGGCTGGGGTGGCTGGCCTAAGCCAGGTCTCAGTGATCACTAGGACGTCAGGTAGGGTGTGGCTCACCCAAGTCTGGATAAGGGTGAACTTTTTTGCAAACTACAGGCATTAAGATGCATAAAACACATTCCTTTGATACCTGCCAGGTCTGATGGAGAAGCAAGGGTGTCTAATGGTCCTGGGTTGAGTTCGACATTGCCTGAGCACAATAGTAAAAGAAGCAGGATTCTTTTTAAGGCAGTGAACTGTAATTTGTAAACACTATTTTTGGTGGGATGGGCGAGGCAGTGTTGATGGGTAGGCCTGTACCCACTCCTGGTGTTATACTGGCCTAGTGTTGCAGCCACTAATGTCCTGGCAGGAATTTGCCATGAGTAGGAAGTCTCGAGTCTGGCTGGGGAGTAATCTGCAGAGGCAGCTCGGGAGATGACCACTCCCTGGCAGAGACAGCTGAGAAGCCCAATAGTCCAGAATGGTTACCTGAAAGGAGCTGTTGGATGCAGGACAGGGAGAAGCGCAAGGGTCATTCCACTTTTGGCAGGGATGAGGGTTCTGAAGAATTAAGCTGAGCGCTAGTAAAGCTAGTGACACACTGAGGAACCAGCTGTAACTTCCCATGGTAGATCTAAATGCCACAACAGCTGGCAGTAAAAGTCACTAGAAGCCTAGAGAAATCATCGATCAGGTGTCATAAGTTCAAAATCCTTTTGTTGGCTGAGAGGCAGTTTTGGTGCTGAACGTACCTATGGAGCAACTCTTTACAGCTGAGCCAGTGAGGTGGTTCAAGGTTGAAATCCACTGTGGCAAGATTGGTCTGTAGCTTTCATTTCAGTTTCTGGCCCTGCTCCACCAGTACAGAATTGGAGTGGGGACAGGCGTTCAAGTCTTGCAGCCTTAGTGGATGAGCATGGTTCAGCCTGAGAAACAGGCAGGAAAAAAACCATGTCTGGCCCCCTGGGTTTGAATCCAGACAAGAGGCCAGATTGTAGAAGAGTTACACCTGGTGTAACAGCAGTTGCGCAGGTAGAATGGCATATGTAGCAACTTACACCAGCAGTTGCATCATGCACGATTCTACAATGTGGTCTGAGACATGGCACAGGCCACTTACGCCAAACAGCAGTTACGCCAGCAGTTGCACCATAGACCCCCTATGACATGGCGCTAGGTTTTATGGCAGCAGTTGTGCCCCATTCTAGAAGGGCAGCCATAAAATCACCACCATCGGGATTCTACAAGAACCCCCAGAGGAGAACCGGCAACGTAAGATACACCAGCATTTCGCTGGTGTTACAGCCTCCTCCGAGGGTCCTGTAGATGCAGGCCATGTGCCCTCCTCCCCATGCCCAGACCTCCACTGTTGGTGCCCCAATGGGCAGCGCACACTGCGCCCCATCCCCCGTTGGGTACATGGCCCTCCATACCCCCACACAGTAACCCCCCCTGCCCTCGACTCTCTGTGTTGACCATGCCCCACAGGGCATCCCCGCACCCCAGCCCCTAGTCCCCAGTGTAATGTACCCCTTGAAATCTCAGGCTATCATCCCCCACCCTTGCAGCCTCAACCCCCAAAGTTGCCTGCGATAAGCGACAAATATCCTGAGAAGCCCTGGTAGTCTAGCAGCACCCCCACCATGATCAATGTAGAATGATTGAATAACTCCCATTACCCTGGTAGTCTAGTGGCCCCCGATCAATGTAAACTGATTAAAGAACTTCCCCATTGCCCTGGTGGTCTAGTGCCCCGAGCAGTGAAATAAATTAAATTAACACCACCACTTCCCTGGTAGTCTAGTAGGCCACCACCAGCCATGCCAGCAAACCCAGGACCCCCCCCACAACCCCAGCCAGCTACTGGCACAGCCCACCTCTCACCTCCATGACCAGCCGCCTCTTGTGGGGGGCACGATGAACTACCAGGGAAATGGAGGAGTTATTTAAATATTCTACATTGATCAGGGGACCACTAGACTACCAGGGCTTCTCGAGATATTTGCGCATATAGGCAGTGATTTGGGGGATGGGGTGCTGCATGGGTGGGGGGATGACAGCGCCACCCTGTGGGTGAGTTACAAAAGGGATTTGGGGGCTGGAGGTATGGGATGCCCTGTGGGTCTTGGTTCACACAGGGCGTCGGGGGGGCAGGGGGGTGGGCAGCCCTGCAGGGCATATGTATGGGGGTTTCTGGGGCCACTTGGTGTGGCCAGCCCTGCAGGGCTCATTATTGAGGTGTCTAGGGCCACTTGCTGTGGCTAGCCCTGCAGGGCATATACAAGAGGTGTGAGGGGGTGTGGGCCGCCCTGTGGGGTGGCTATTGTGGCTTGCTGGACAGGGGGGTGCACTTGCACCCTGCGGCAGCGGGTTATGACATGCTGGCCAGGTAACCCCTCTGTGTGGCATACCTAACCGCATGGCGCAAGTTGCAGGACTTTGCTGAGGAGACCCTGCCCCTTCTAGAATAGGGCGCAGGGCCAATGCCGCAGTTGATGGTGGCACAAGTCGCATTCAGTGGCAACTTGCGCCACCCTTATAGAATCGGGGCCACAGTCCCTAGTTTTTCTAGGTATAGACCTTTCCACTAATGAGATAATCTTCTGAGCATGCTAAGTGATCAACTTTATTTTGCTCATGTTGTCCAAAATAACATTTATCATGGCAAATTTATTTTCACACCTGTTGTATAAATGAGCAATATCCCATGTGGTAGCCTCAGATATGCATATTATTTGGTTTAGAATGTTGTTGTTATTGCACACGTGCATGAGCGGCGCAGCCATGAGTACACTGTGACAACAACACCGACATTTCAAACCAAATAACATGCATCTCTGAAGCTAGCTCATGGGATATCTGATGTATACCACAGGAGTTTGCACTTTTTTGTTCAGTTGTTTTGTGTCTATTGCAGGTAAGAAAGTGCTGTGTTATGTAAAAGGATGAATCTTTTTCCAGTGTTTTCTTTCTTTTCCACTTTATTAATGACACTAAGCTGAGCCGTTTACTTTTATGGTTAAAGTGACAGTGCCACTATTTAACGTGCTGCTCCCAAGGAGCCAGTTCGTGTGAAAAGCAAGGCTTTTGACTACTATGCAGATAACATAGCTGCTGTGTAAATAACATGATTTCAACTGTTGTTTGCACAGTAGCCATATCTTCAGTGAAAATAACAGCTTTTATCTTCCAAATATATATGTACTCCCACGGTATACGTGTTAACATTATCAACTGTATTAGTTATTATTACGTATTTTGTTTCTCATTCCTCAGTCCATCTGGCAAGCTTCACAGAGACTTGGTAAGGGGAGGATGTAGGTCCAGTTTTGGAGATGGCTGTCCCTGCTGGTTTCTCCATGGTGCATGCACTGCCCACTGAAGGACTGCAGCGGAGAGGAATAGCCATCTTTTTTAGATCGGAGCTGAACAATGGTGGTGCACCTGGTCAGTAACACTTCATTCCTTGAATGTGTGGCCATCCATGGGGGTCCAGGTGCTGGATGCAGGATCCTACATATATTCCAGCTGCCGGGGCAGGAGGGGGACTTCCTGCAGATCATGGAGTTCATCGCCAACAGGGTGCTGGAATCACCAAGGTGGATTATCCTTGGTGATTGCAATGCCTGGGTCAATGACAAATTCTCACATTTCAGACAGGATTTCCTCCAAAGAATGACAGTGTTGGGCTTGGCACAAGCAGTTGCTACTGTGAATCACCAACATGGACACGCACTGGACTTGGTGTTCCACATGAGTTGGAAAACCTTAAGATTGATCTGATCAGCTGATCAGATCATTGTGCCATCAAGTTTGAGTTCAGGACACCCCTTTAAAATGCACCCTCCATGGAGGTGGTCAGATACTGCCCTTTGAGAGGACTGAGGCCAGATGAGCATCTAGCAGTACTCGGCACCTCAGGTATGATGGCAGCATGTGCAGAGGGAATGGAGGAAGCAGTGGCAGCCTATGATAGGGCCGTCAATGCAGCCTTCAACCTTGTAGCACCAGTCCATGCTCGTCCATTGGTTTAATGCCTTCGCTTGTCATGGTTTGATGACAAGTTGAGGGTGATGAAAGCAAAAGGAGTGTAGGCTGGAGTGGCATTGAAGGAGATCTGGGGCTCAGGAGGATAACATGGCTTTGAATACTCACTACAGTGAGTATCAAAGTGCAATCTCTCATAAGAAAGCAGAATTTCTTTTCTGGGATATTGCAGCCAGGAGGAACTGACCAGCTCAGCTCTTTAAGATGTTGGACAGGCTTTTGCATACGGCTTGCCTGGAGTTAATTAAGGCTGTTTCATCCACAAAATGCGAGGAGTTTGCTTGGTTCTTAAATAAAGTGTTCTCTATCAGGGCTGGGATCTCTTCAGTGGGGCAGGCACCATCCAGCAGTGTTGAGTCTGGGAGTCACAACTGAGGTCAGTAGTCATGGGGAGAGTTTCAGTCAGTAATGAGGAGGTTGTAGAGATGATCTTGGGGCTATGACCAGCATATTGTGAGCTGGATCCAGGCCAAACACGACTCTTGGTGAGCTGTGCTGGGCAGCTGGGCCCAGTGTTTGCCAGAATTATTCAGTGTTCCTTGTCAGAGAAGGTCTTCCCTTCAGCATTGAAAAGTGTACTTGTGAGACCCCTTCTGAAAAAGCCAACATTGGACCCGGATATCTTGGTGAACTACCGGCCTGTCTGTAACCTGCCTTACTTAGGCAAGGTTATTGAGAAGGTTGTTGCACTGCAGCTGGAGACACATTTGGCAACCTTTGACACACTGTATATGAGCCTCTTCAGTCGGGCTGTATGTCAGAGTTCAGCACTGAGACTGCTTTGGTCAGGTATATAATGACCTGCTCAGGACGAGGGATAGAGGACAGCACTTAATTCTTGTTCTCCTTGATCTCTCTTCAGCATTTGACACCGTTGACCATGGACTTTTACTGGATCGACTCAGGGAGTATGTGGGACTCACCAGCAAAGTGATTACCTCAAGGGCAGGTCTCAGAGGGTTCTGATGGATAACCTTCATAATGCCCAATGGACTTGTACTGTGGTATATCCCAAGGGATTGGTCCTTTTGCCCATGTTGTTTTCAGTGTATATGCTACCCTTGGGTATGATCATCATGCAGTATGGCGCTGGGTTCCACTGCTATGCAGATGATACTCAGCTCTATCTATCTTTTGCACCTTAGGATCATGAAGCAGTGGATGTGCTGAACCAGTGTTTGGCTGAGATCCAGGGCTGGATGTCATCGAGCTAGCTGAGACTGAACCCAGACAAAACTGAATTATTGGTGACTGAGTCATGGGGGGGTGGCAGTATCTGGGAGGGAAATGGGTCTTTGCCTTGGTACCTCCAAGCTTGATGCTGCCAAGAAGGTGGAGAATCTGGGTGTCATTCTAGACAAAGGGCTGACATTGAAGGCTCAGGTGTCGGCAGTTGTCCAGAATGGCTTCTGCCATCTGAGGAATATTAGCCAAATTCATTCCCTTATCCCTCTGAGGACTTGCCCTCTTGAGTACATGCTTTTGTGACCTCTTGGTTCGATTACTGTAACTCCTCTACCTTGGGGTCTGTGGAGGTATACTGTGGCACCTGCAGCTGGTGCAGAACGTGGCTTTGAGGTTTTTGACCAGCCTCTCGAGGATGAGTCATACTACTCCAGTGCTGCGGTAACTGCACTGGCTGCCAGTTAAGTGGCGTATATCCTATAAGGTTGGCTTGATAACCTATAAGGCCCTACATGGTCTGGGTCCAGGCTACCTGTGTGAGTTCCTTTATCCTTACCTGCCTGCTCGTCCACTCCATTCTGCAGTGGAGGGTTTCCAGGTTGTTCCCATGATCACACTCAAAATGTGGGGGGGACAGGGCCTTTGAAGTAGCTGGAATTTGCTCCTGAGGGCTCTGATGGAGGTCCCCTCAGTGGAAGTCTTTGAAAAGGAATTAAAAACCTTTCTTAGCCGGCCCGGTGGTGTAGAGGATTGAGGCACTGGTGCCTCACCTCTTCCCACACCGGCGATCCGGGTTCGGGAAAGGACTTGGGTCATCGGGGGTTGGCAGGGAAGGATAGGATTGAGCATCCGACGGACTGCTCTCTATCCTGGGGAGGGTTTGGGTGAAGCCCCACTCCCATAGCGGCCCCTAGTGGAGACCAGGGGCACTACAGGAAGCAGTGCACTAGGGGGAACAAGAAAAGCGGAAAATCCATGCCGGAAGTCTAGCCGGATGCCAGATGCCAGCCCCAGGCATCCCTGAAGACTCCCCAGGAAGCCACATGAATGCCTCAGCAGCTCCCAGGATTGCAAGAAGTAAATAGTGTGCTGGTGCCTCCTCCCCACCAGTGCCTTCCCCCTCGGAGGAGCAGGGACCCACACGGTGAAGGGATACACCGGGGCTACTCTGTGGACGGCTGTGTATATGAGGTAGGTGGTCGAAAGGGGAGTTAGTAGGGTGAATGACTGTGGACCTCGGCAGCCTGAAGGAGAGGCATCTCGGGCGCACATGAGGTGATAAACAGATAAATAAATAAAAAACAAAAACAAAAACGTTCTTTTTGCACAGGCTTTTGGGGTTTGAACTATGTTATTTATGAGAAACATTGCTATTTATCGCGCAATCTGTAACCTGGATGTTGGCTTATTTGTCTAGTTCAGGCATAGGGTTGTAATTTATGATGTATTACTTGTTTATAAATTGTTTTTGAGTTTTTAATTATCTGCTGTTTCCTCCTTATACTGGCACCCTGGACCTCCAGGGAAGGGCGCCATAAATAAATAAAGCTATTACTACTATTATACTGTGTGTCTATTTGTATGTGTCTCTTACCAAATAAGAATGGTATCTCATGCTGCCAGTTATAGCATTAGAAGTAACGTGACTTTTAGGGAGGTGCTAGACTGTTGTCTGTTTTTTGTACTGTTGCTTTGCCTGCACTTGTATCTGTTTTCATCATGTTATTCTGACTGCACATTAATGTAACTATGAAACATGACTGAGTAATGTATTTTCCATATCCCATGTCCTCTCAACCCCACCCCGGGTCACACTGGGAAGGGGAAGGGAGAAGGGAAGGGAAGGGAAGGGAAGGGGAAGGGAGAAGAGAGGAGAGGAAATTCCCCAAGAAGCCTTTATGGTAAGCTCAACTGTTTTTAAGAGAGACCCAAGATAGCTCAACATACATTATAGTATACGAACATGCGAATTGCCAGCAGAAACAGGTCACTTGGTCTATCGTGTCTGCTCAATTGTGCAGCTAGCCCCTCAACTTGCAGCTGCCCCCCCTCCCCCCAGTCATTCCCCCCTCACTCTGTCCCAACCCCTCTTGAAGCAGCCCATCATCCTACAGGAAACCACCTCCTCAGGTAGCATGTTCCACTTGTCCTACCACCCTCTTTAATGAAATAATGTCTCCAGGATTCCCCTGAATTCCCCCTCCAACCTCAGTTTATGACCTCTAGTATCCCTCCCTTTCTGACCTGGAATATCTCTCCTGTATTAGCCTTGTTTATCCCCTTCAGATACTTAAAGGTCTTAATCATGTCTCCCCTACCCCCCCTCTCCTCCAGGGAATACATGTTAAGCTTGTTCAGCCTTTCTTCACAGGATTTTCCCTCCAAACCCTGGATCATCTTAGTCGCTCTGTGCTGCACCCCCTTCAACAGTCTGATGTCCTTTTTCTGGAATGGGCACCAGTAGCGCCCGCAGTATTTCAGGTGTGGCCTGACCAGTAACCTGTACAAGGGAAGGATCACCTCACTCCTTCTAGAGGAGATCCCCCTCGCTATACAGCCCAGCATCTTGTTGGCTTTTGCTGCTGCCTTCCTGCACTGGACTGAGTTGTTCATATTCCCCATTATAATCACCCCCAGGTCCTTTTCCTCCTCCGTGTTCCCCAACTGTACCCCTCCTAGCTGATAGCTCCTTCTCTGGTTTTTAGCTCTGAAGTGCAGTGCCTTGCACTTTTTGGCACTGAACCCCAACTGCCATGTTTCCAACCACTCCTGTAGTTTAGTCAGGTCTCCCTGCAGTCCCCTCCACCCTTCGATGTTATCCACCACAGCTCCCATCTTGGTATTATCTGTAAACAGACTGATCTTACTCTGGGTCCTGAGTTAGATATCTGCGATGATTACCCCAAACAGCACTGGTCCCAGTACCGATCTCTGTGGCACCCCGCTGGTTACCGCTCTTGGTGATGAAAGTTTTCCCTCCACCACCACCCTTTGCTGCCTGCCCTTGAGCCAGTTAGTGATCTATTTAACCATCTTAGTACCCATCCCAACATATTCCAGCTTCCCCTCTAGCCTTCCATGGACTCAAAGGCCTTGTTGAAGTCCAAGTACAGGACATACACTGCATGCCCCCTGTCCAGTTCCCTGGTCACCCAATCATAGTACTCAGTCAGGTTTGTCTGGCAGTACCTGCCTGAGATAAACCCATGTTGTTGCCGGTCCTAGAGACCAGTTAGTGATCTATTTAACCATCTTAGTACCCACCCCAACATATTCCAGCTTCCCCTCTAGCCTCCCATGGAATCAAAGGCCTTGTTGAAGTCCAAGTACAGGACATACACTGCATGTCCCCTGTCCAGTTCCCTGGTCACCCAATCATAGTACTCAATCAGATTTGTCTGGCAGTACCTGCCTGAGACAAACCCATGTTGTTGCCGGTCCTAGAGACCATTGTCCTCTAAAAATGTCACCAGTCTCTCCTTAAGGATTCTCTCCATGAGCTTCCCCACAATTTATGTACTGCTCTATCCTCTGCTTCAATACTCCCTTCCCTTCCTCGCTCAAGTGTAGCCTGTCCCCTGCATACAAGTCATTATTGTCCCAGGCTCTGCCCCCAGCCCCCTACTAACCCATACCCCTTGGTATGGCATCATTCCCTCTGCCAGGTGTTGAACTCCCTTGTCCTTCCCTTCCTCACTGTACTTGCACAAGGTACTGGAAGCACCTCCAAGAAGACCACTGTTGTTCCCACTTCCTCACAAAGATTCCCCAGTTCCTTGAATCTCCTCTTTACTACCTCCACCATCTCCCATGACAGGTCATTCATACCCACGTGCACCACAACGTGTGGTTTCTTCCATCCCATCCCTGTGCACTTGAGAATGGCTTGCCCTGCCCTGCCTGCCATCAACCTGGGAATAGACTCGACCCATATTAGGTTATATCTTTCTCCTTTACTGCCCCCATCTGATCCCTTTCAGTATGGAGTTCCCCAAAACTAGCACCCCCTTCTCCATACCCCATTCCTCCCCTTCCCCATTTTCCTCCTTGACCCTCACTAACATCTGCCCTCCCTTGCCCACTTATGACTCTTCACTTCTCCCCTATAACCCCCCACTGTCCCCAACCTGTGTTTCCTATCCCCTTAATCCCTGCTATCATCCAACTTTCCTCATCCTCCCTCAGCCCCTGCCCCTGCTTTAGCTATGCACCCTTGCCTGTCCCATCATCACTGCCCCCTCCTTACACCCTGCTACCAACCTATCCTTTTCAGTTGTGCCCCTCCCCCTGCCCCTTACACTCCTTAAATGCCCATCCCTGAGCACACCCTTCCCTTGCCCCCCCCACTTCTGGTGCTCCCTTAACTCCCCCTGATCCACCATTGTTGCCAGCACTGCAAACCTGCTGCCTGCCACTCCTGTATTGCCCTGTTCTGACTCCTTCTACCTGTCCCCTGACCTGGTTCTACTGCTAGACCCCTTTACAGATGAGAATCTGCACCCCCTCCTTGTCCCCTCCCCAAACCTGGTGTTCTTCTCCTGATGTGCCCTCCTTGTCCCCCTAGGAGAGGCTCTCCTGCCCGCTTTCTCACCCCCTCCACCTGCACCCTCTCCAGCTCTCTACCAAGCCACTGCACTCTTTCCTACAGCCTCCTTAGCCTGTGGCAGATTAGACACTCTCTTAGTCTCCATAATATGTTTATCCCAATAGCTGCCCCACACCTATTGCAGCCCACTGTTCTACCCATGATGCCCCCTCTTGTTCCCTGCTGCCCCTCATTCCACTCGCTGCCCCCATCACAGCTGTTCCACCCCTAGTGTATCCCTCCCTGTATCAATCCATTATCTACTCCTAAGTTACTATAGCCCTTGTATACTTACGATGTTACTGTTGTTCTTTGGCCTCCTTAGTTGTTTAGACCTATAATTGTACCTCACTCTTACCAACAGTGTACCCCTCCTCAGATCAACAGGACTCCCCTGCAAGGATACGCCCCCAGGTGCTTACTGTCTTGCCTGATAAGCTGGGAACCTCAGCGACTCCACCTGGCCTTGCTATCCACCAGTAGTAAGCCAAGAGCAACGTAGCATCTACCAATAGCCGAACAGCAAATCCCAATATATCCGGACCATTTGGAGGAGGGTGGGATCATGGGATAAGGTGGGTGTAGGGCTGTCCCCAGCTCTCGTGGTAGTCAAACAGTCCAGGCCCTGCCCCTCAGCCCTTCTCTCCCGTCCAACCCCCCCCACTTCCAGCAGTCCTCCAGGCTCCATCACCCTCCCACTGCTCTCCTCGATCCAACCCCCATTTCTCCCTCTCGCCCTGCCAGACAAAACAAACACTCTTCCTCTCGCCCTGCTGGACAAGCCAAACAACCCCCACCTAGGCCAGTGAGAATAACATTTCTGCAAAACAAGCACGTCCTTTTCACATGCCCTACCAGATGAAACAAACACCCTCCCAAACACCAGTGAATCAATAAAATCAAGAAAGTACAATTATCAAGCCTGACAATTCCCTTTAATCCACCCTGCTGGATGAAACAAAACCCCCTCCCAGCATCCAGTGAATAACGAAAATAAAACTATAAAACTATAGAGCACTTCCCTTCAGCACTCATTGCTCCCCACTTCAGTCCCCACCGGAGGCCATCTCTGGTCCCTTCTCTTCTCGGCAGCCCAGCAGCAGCCCAGTGGATCCCCCACCGAGAATGCCCTCCCCGTGCCCGCAGCCTAATATAATACCTCCCTCCCTCACTCCTGACTCTGCTCTGACTAGCTCCTTACTGTGCGGCCGCTGCTCATGAAGGCCCCGCTTCCCTTTGTTCACCCTTTGCGCCCTTTTTTAGTAGCCCGATTGGTCCTTTGGGATGTTCCTGGCTCTCATGGGAGACAATCAGTCCAGGCCCTACCCCTCGAGCCCCTCAGCCCTTCTCTCCCGGCCACCTCTCACACTTCTTGCCTGCGTGGTGCTGGTGCAACAACCTCTCTTCCAGCAGCTCCCCAAGTTCCATTGCCCTCCTGCTGCTCTCCCCAGTCCAACCCCTGCTTATCCCTCTCGCCCTGCCAGATGAAGCAAACACTCTCCCTCTTGCCCTGCCGGACGAGCCAACCACCCCCCACCTAGGCCAGTGAGAAAGTTACCCCTCAGGTATATGGTTACCCCTTGTTTTTTATGGATTTTCCTCCTATCTGAAAAGCAGCTGTACTGCACTTCAAGGGCCACAGAATTCAGTTGTACCCTGCTGTGGTAAAATAGCTTTTTATTAATTAGAATGAAAACTCATGCCACCTGCTGTGTTGTTTGTATTTTCCCCACACACAGAGCCCAGTCCCTCTCCCCCCACAAAATGTTCTTTTGTTGCATCCTTTTAAAAAATAGAAGCACACCCCATACCCAGGTGAGTTTTCAGCAGCTGGGTTATGGTGGATTTCTTTTTTTTTTTAATAATAAAGACATTAAACTGAAGATTTCTTGAGAAGCAAGAAAACTAGCATTTTTTTTATTTTATGCTTCAAAACATATACTAAAGAAACGTAGACAATGATGGCAGGAAAATATCACTGGTCCATCCAGTCTGCCTGAGTTCTCTATTTAGCCCTAGGACCTACTGTCTCTCCAGGGTCTTAGCCTTCCCAACCACCCCATTCTTCTCCCTGATTCTGCCACCCTAAGCAACCACTTTACCCTTCATTTTGTCCCAACCATGCTGAAACTACTAACGGTTTTTGAACCCACTACCTCAGCTGGCAGATACTTCTACAGCTCCACCACCCTTTCTGTAAAATAGTACTTCCACACATCTCTCCTGAACCTCCCTCCTGTTAGTTTCCACTCATGCCCACGTAACTACTAGCTAGTCTTCAAGTTACATAGTTCCCCGCAGTTCACCTTGTTAATTGCTTTTTGGAACCTGAAGGTCGTAATCGTATCTCCTCTCTCCCTTCGTGTCTCCAGCGAGTTCATGTTCAGTACGATGCTCACTGGACCGGCCCTGTTGGCCTTGAATCTTTTTTGTTACTCTACGTTGCAGTGTCTCCAGCCTATCCCTATTCTTCCTGCGGTAAGGACACCAGAACTGGGTGCAGTACTCCAGATGTGACCTCACCAAGGATCTGTATAGGGGAAGTATTACCTTTCCCTTTCTGCTATCAATTCCCTCCTCCCCCACCGATACATCCCAGCATCCTGCTCGCCTTGCTGTATGCCTTGTTGCACTGACTCAATTGCTTTAGGGAGTCACTGATCATAACTCCAAGATCTTGCTCCTCCGCTACATAGAAACATAGAAGTTGACGGCAAATAAGGACCGCAAGGCCCATCCAGTCTGCCCATTTCTTTTTCTACCTTATAAATGTACCATCGGCCTTTGCTCTGTCAGTGACCTATCTATTCATAGTCATTTGTATTGCTCCCTTATGCCTATCCCATGCCTGTTTGAAGCCCTGCACTGTATTCATAGCCACCACTTCTTGGTAAGCCATTCCATGCATCTACCACCCTTTCTGTGAAAAGAATTTCCTCACATTTCCCCTTAATCGGCCTCCTCTAATCTCATGCTGTGTCCTCTTGTCCTGCTATTTTTCTTATATTTAAACATGTTAGACTCTTTCACCTTGTTTATGCCCTTAAGGTGTTTAAATGTCTCAGATCATATCACCTCTCCTCCTTTGCTCAAGGGTATACATATTGAGCTCCGTTAATCTGTCCTTATATGTCTTCTGATGCAGTCCCTGCACCATTTTGGTTGCCTTCTCTGGACTGCCTCAATTTGGTTAATGTCCTTGTGGAAGGTGGCCTCCAATACTGCACGCAGTACTCCAGATGGGGGCTAACCAATGTCTTGTACAGGGATTGTACCTCCCTCTTGACTTGTGATACCCTACTAATACACCCTAACACCCCCTAGCCTTACCTACTGCTTTAGAGGTCTGCTTGGATGATTTTAGGTCATCAGTGATGATGATGCCCAAGTCTCTTTCTTCCTTTGTGACTGCTAGCAACTCCCTCCCAGCCTATAAGTGGCTTCAGGGTTTCTCTTCCCTATGTGCATGATTTTGCACTTCTTTGCATTAAATCCCAGTTGCCACTCTTCTGACCATTCTGCTAGTTTATCCAGATCTCTTCTCATTCTGCCCACCCCATCTGGATCATCTACTCTGTTGCAGATCTTGGTGTCATCTGCAAACAGACAAGCCTTACCCTCTAGTCCATCTGCGAGGTCACTAATGAAGATGTTGAATAGGACTGCCCCAGGACTGATCCCTGAGGTACCCACTTGTGACTTGCATCTCTTCTGACTGTATACCATTTACCACCACTCTCTGTTTTCTGCCAGTCAACCAGTTTGCCACCCAGTTGACCAACTTCTGACCCACCCGAGCCTACCTAGCTTATTTATCAATCTTCTATGTGGAACAGTGTCAAAAGCTTTGCTGAAGTCAAGGTAAGCGACATCAACTGCTCCCCTTGGTCCACCACTCTGGTTACCCAGTCAAAGAAATCTATGAGATTAGTTTGACAGGACCTTCCTTTGTAAACCCATGCTGTCTTGGATCCTGTGCCCTATGGATTCCAGGTGTTGCACTATCCTTTCCTTAAGGGTGCCTCCATAATCATGCCCACTACTGAGGTAAGACTGACTGGTCTGTAGTTCCCGCCTCCTCCCTGCTACCACTCTTGTGGAGTGGGATCACATGAGCCTTTCTCCAGTCTTCTGGGACCTCTCCTGTGCTCAGAGACTCACTAAACAATTCTGCTAATGGCTCTGCTAGTTCCTCCTTTAGCTCCTTAAGTACCCTGGGATGTATGCCATCAGGTCCCATTGCCTTATCCACCTGAGCTTAGCAAGCTCTGTAGGACCCTTTCTTTTGTGAAGGGAGTAGTGCTCACCTCCCTCCCCCCTGTGTCCATGATGCTGAGCTGTGGGCCCTGCCCTACCTTCTCTTCAGTAGTACAAAGTCTCACCCCTTCCATTCAGTACTCTGTCCCAGGTTCTTGTTCCCTAGGTGCATTCCCTTGCACTTTTTGGGGTTGAATTTCAACTGCCAAACCCTAGACCACCCCTATAGCTTTCATAAGTCTCTTTGCATTTCCTCTATTCCCTCATTACTATCCCCCTCCCACAGAGCTTAGTGTCATCTGCGAAGAGACACAACCTGCCCTGTATTCCCACACCAATGTCGCTGCTGAACATGATGAAGAGGACTGGACCCAGGACAGATCCCAGTAGTACCCTGCTCGTGACCTCCCTCTCTTCTGATTTAACCCCACTGACCACAACTCTTTGCTGCCTTCCCTTTAGCCAGTTACCGACCCAATTTATTATGACCCTAGCCACACCCAGATCCTCCATCTTCTTCAGCGAATGTCTGTGAGGCACTGAGTCGAAAGCCTTGCTGAAGTTGAAGTAGAGCAGATCCACATCATAGCCCCTACCTAATTCCCTCATCACCCAGTCAAAGCAAACTATCAGGTTAGTCTGACAGGACCTCCCTGCCGTAACTCCATGCTGCTTACGATCCTGGAGGCTGCTGCTCTCCAGGTACAGTGTACAAAATAAGACACATGCCACCATGCACAGGTCCGTTGTGTTTCCATCTGGGGGTTCTGATGACATCAGGTACCTTTCATGTTTTGCTCTCGAGGACCCTATGATGTCATCAAAACCCCTAGATGGAAAAACAGCCTTGTTGTGCATGGTTGAGCATGCATTATTCTCTACATTTTGTACTTTTCCCTATCCACGCACAACAGCACATCTCTGGTGGGTGGACGCACCTGAAAATGCTGCAGCACCAAACACCACACATGGGAAATAAACAATACCGCAAGTGTAAAGGTGGCTTAAAATGTTTTAAAATGGTTCCTTCTCAATGGGGAGAACTTAAATACCCTAAAGAAGCTGTCTGGCTACATGCCACGTGCTACAAACTATCTACATGCAAACAAGCTCCTATCAAACAAGCAGAAGGAAACTAAAGCTATTCGTTTGGCACAATGATATGAGTAAATTTGCCCAGAAATGTCTTTATGTAATCTCTGATAGTATTAAGTTGGATTGAGTCAACAGTTTTAAATACTTCCAGCAAAAGGCACGGCACTCACCACTCAAGTTTATTAAATGAGGTAGTCCATACTTGGGATGTTTTTTACGTCATTTTATTCAAACATGCAGAACAAGAAACCCAGCATAACCCAGCACAGCAGGGAGTGGATAATGATCCTGACGTTTCACCTTTTGGTTTCTCATAGGAGTAGTACCCTCTAGGGCATAGCCTTATTTAGAGCAGGTGTTTCAGCTGTACTCAGTTATGCACATTTAAAGTGCTCAAGAATACTGTCCACCCCTTTAGGCATCAAGCTGTCCCTAGTTTAAAAACACGTTTTATGATTGTTTGCATTCTGTAGAATGTAGAATAGATGTGGTTGATAATTTAATTCTGATTCCTTTTTTCTTTTTAAAAATGAAAAACAGACTGCCCACCATACTGGTGTTACCATACGAAAATGTGTTTGTTTTTACATTCTTTAATCAATTCCCAGTGCATCTTTCTTGGACTTGGGAACACCCCCAACTGTCTAACCACTCAAGATACAGTGGGAGCAGAGGAGACTACTACATCATGGGAGGCTGCACTGCCTGGGGTGTTCCTAATGTCCAGGAAGTGAGTAATAAGAGTAGATCAAGGATTTGAAACAAAACAAGGTTTGGTATATTTGTACAGCTACCATGCATTTCAGTTCTACTAAGAAAGGAGGCAGATTAAACCACCAGCAACATCAATGAATTTTAGAGAAGGTAAGCAATCATAAAATGTGGGGTTTCAACTTAAAAGAATATGATGCAAAAAGGGGACAGTGCCCCTTTAAAGTGAAATTGTGCATACATACATAAAATTCATAAAAAAAATTTCACCATGCCCAAATACAAAAAAACATACATTATATTACAACACAAACTGCATATGCTTTCTTTTTCCTCCACCCTTTTAAACTGCCTTAGGATTCTCTAATTCATATCCTGTATCAATATTAATATATTCGATTAATGTCTTATCAGTCAGGGATTTCATTGTCTTAGTACCCTAGGAATGTGTTTAATTGTAAGTAAGCCTCTGTTAACTGTAACTGCCAGTGTAGTCTCCATGCACGGAGGGCCATTTTCTTCATACATAAAGAACTCTTCCCTTACATCAGTCACTTCTGGGTTCACCTCCGTTGAGGGTCCAGGTTGTGGCTCCTGATCAGTCCCTGGAAAAAAAGGATTCTCTTTGCTAAAGCACATAAAAATTCTGTCCATGATACTAGCTGCTCCCGTGCTGCTGCTAGTTTGATTCGGAACTCTCGGTTCTCCTTTGCTCACTTTTCGATGTCTGCCACCCTTTTCTTGTCAGTTATCTGAGTTCCCTCAGGCATTGCTCAAAACAGAATACCTCCTCTTGCTAAGAGCCACTTAGAGGACCGGGTGCCAGTGACAATTCAGAACTCACTGCCAGCAAAAGTCACGTGACGGCACTCACCATTCACGTTTATTAAATAAGGTAGTCCATACTTAGGATGTCTTTTACCTCATTTTATTGAGACATGCAGAACAAGAAACGCAGCATAACCCAACACAGAAGGGCACAGATAATGATACTGACGTTTCACCTTTCGGCTTTCTTAAAGGAGTAGTACCCTCTAGGGCATAGCCTTATTTACAGGAGGTGTTTCAGCTGTACTCAGTTATGTTCATTTAAAATGTTGAAGTGAAATTGTGCATACTCATATAAAAAATTCATAAAAAAAACTTCACCGTGCCCAAATATAAAAAAAACATACAACATCATATTACAGCACATACTACATATACTTTGTCCTCCACCCTTTTAAACTGCCAGGCCTCACCGGGAGTACTATGCCCAGTTCTGTAGTCTGCACCTGAGAAAGGACAGAGAAGGGCTACAGTCTGTGCAACAAAGGGTCACCAGAATCATCAAGGGCCAACTGTGCAGATCCTTGGAGGAACGGCAAAAGGCCCTTGACATGTACTCGCTGGGGACCAGAAGGGAGCGGGGTAACAAGATAAAGACATACAAGAAACACAGAAACATTGAGTTGGATGACAGATAAAGGCTGCTTGGCCAACCCAGTCTGCCCATTTTTTTCCTCCGCCTATAGTGTCACCACAGACCTTATTTGATCTCTTGCTCACCCCCCATGCTTTCCAGTAAATTACCTTACACCTATTCCATGCATTCTTGAATCCCATGACTGTTTTCACTGCCCCCCACCTCTGCTGGAAGACTGTTTCAAGCATCTACCCTGTGAAGAAGTACTTCCTCACATCTCTCCTGAATTTACCCCCTTCAGCTTCACTGCATGTCCCCTTGTTCTTAAGCACCTTTTGTTTCTAAAAAAAACAACACTCCTCTGCTATACCTTATTTACACCCATGAGGTATTTAAAGGTCTCCATCATATCCCCCTCTCCCCCCTCTTTTCCAGGATGTACATAATGAGGTCCTTAATTCCCTCCTTTTGGTTCCTGAGGGAAAGTAACAGAGTGGACTGTGAATGTCTATTCAACAGGAGCAGTGGTGCAGTCAAAAGAAACCATTCATGGAGGCTAGTTGGTGGTAACTTCAGGCGGAATGTGACAAAGTTTTACTTCACTGAGAGGATGGTGCAGCTGGGGAACAGATTACTGTCAGATGTGGTGGGCAAAGGTCTATAAATGGGTTAACAGATGGTTGGGACAGGTTTCAAGTGCTGATAATTCCAGGAGGAGGTGCTTGGGTGGTGCTGAGGTGGAGTTAGAGGAGAGAGGGAAGGAGGGTTTGGGGTAGAAAGCCCCTTCAAGACATTAGGTCAGAGGCAGATATAGGAATCATTTTATGGGCAGACTGGATGGACCTTTGATCCTTATCTGCTGGCAGCATCTACATGTACGTTTCTGTCTTAACTTGTTCATGGACGTGGACTCAACATGCTGTAACTAATTATATATGTGGGTGTGTATATATATTACATATATATATATATATATATATATATATATATATATACACTTTAAAAAAATACCTTAATGCAGACATTAGTCTGCCACTGCCCTCTGAAGGATAATTTGGGGTCACACTCAATAAAGCTTGCAGGCTACTTACTGGTGCTAGCTGGGACACTCACACCTGTGACCTGTATGTACTATCTAACTGGCTCAACCTCCAAAACAGAATCCACTATATACCTGCCTCTCAGCCAAAAAGATTTCCCTAGGGCTAGCTCCCTCCTCTGTTCAGCAGCTTTTGAAGAGGGCTCTGACTAACTTGCATTACACTAGAAGCACACCCAATCAATCATTCCAGGTTCCGCTTTGTAGGACCTCCCAAAGACAAAGAGCATTTATGTACAGAGCACCCAACTGGTTTAATAGCCACCCGACAAATATCCAGTCCACTCCAAATATTGACCCCTTCAGGAATTATACCGAAAATTGTCACCACCTTTATTTTCAGTGAGCCACTGCCACTGTTCTGCTACACTCCCTTCTTACTCTAATGTCTGCTAACCTCCCCTTCTCATTTCTATTACCAGTATACCACTAACTGACTTTCTCTGCCCCGACCCTCCTTCCTACGTCTGAAGCCTCTCCAAAATATAACACTTATTTACTATTTTTTAGTTTGTACATCAATTTGTCTCTGTACATATCCAACTTATTGTATCCCTTCCTGCCTGTTTATCTGTGTACAGTGTACTAATGTCTGTTATTTAATCCTCTGTATAGTTATTTTTATTGATGTGGAGCCTTTGTAAAAGAGCCCCTCACTCAAAGGTCTTAATTCAGAGATTCAATAAATACAATTAGGGTTGTAAAAATGCAAAGCATACAAAGACGGAAAATGAAAAAACTTTAGGGATTTGGGTCTCCAGAGTATTGGTGAATCAGTGGTGGGGTCTTACTTGGGGTTGTCAAACCTAATGCCCACCCCCAAACTGTAGCCTCCTGTCTGAAGCACAAAATACAGCTCCAACCTGATGCCTCACAGTAGTACAATATAGCCAACATAATTTGTCAGATCTTTCTTCATGCAGGTCCCGACATCACATTTGACCTTGTCTGATCTAGGGAAGAGGTGGGCATTAGGGTTGACAACCCCAAGTAAGACCCCACCTCTGATTCGCCAATGCTCCAGAGACCCAAATCCCTAATGGTTTTCATTTCCTTTCTTTGTACGCTTTGCATTTTTTACAACCCTAATGTCTGCATTAACATAGTTTTTTTTGCAAAGAATTTCCCCTTCTTTTTGTGATAGTTGAACTGTATCCTCATTTGCGCAGGTCCCTTTGGAACCTGTGCAAAACAATACTAGAGACAGTCATGATGCAGTGCATGAACCCAGCAGACCCCAGCACACATCTCAATACCTTGTGAGTGAGGTTCTCTGACCCACCACATGGTGTGGCATCTGTGCCAAAACACTGCTCCATCCCTACCCAGGCCGTGACTGGTGTTGCATGCTGCAGCACCTTCCCCATCAGCCTGTTCCCAGTAAACCCAGCTCACTGGCAGGGTAAGGTAGCGTGTTCCCCAAAGGTGCAATGGACATACCTGCAATAAATGTCACTTAATAAATTTTTTGTTTTGTAACATTTTGCCCCCAAATTTTCAACATATTCTTCTTATGACCCCACCTCATAAACCCCATAGATGAAAATGTTCAAATCTGTGCTGAAACGCCATTCTAAGCCACAGATGTGAAAACCCATTTCAAACAGGATGTGAAAAATGACAGCTGTACTGTTCATGAGGTGGGTGAAAAAATGGGTCTGTTGAAAATCTGGAGTCAGAATATTGTAAATTACCAATGGTATGCACTTGAGTAGAAAGTGTGCAACGCACGCTCGTAATGCAGCCATTTTTAGGAATTTTTTCACCACATTTTTAACATGGGCTTTTTGGGACCCCACCTCATGAACACTGGCACTGTCATTTCATTAATCAGTCCCGGAAAGTGATTTTGTGCTGTGATCTCAAAATCACTTTCCGGGTCAGAGTAATGAAACAACAGTGACAGTGTTCATGTGGTGGGGTCCCAAAAAGCCCATGTTGACAATTTGGTGAAAAAAGACTTAGAAATGGCAAAGATATCAACATAAGTTGAAAACGCCATTGAAATACATTATACTGCACTTATCTTGAATCCTCAATTTGCGGTATGCCTTTGAAGAGTGCAGACATCTTCCAGTCCACAGAAGATGACATCAACCAACATTCGGAGGTAAGTACAGGGCAAGGGGGGTTGGGTGGTGGGTGCTCAGTGGGAGGGTCGGGAGGAGAGGGATGGCAGGGACAACTAGGGACAGTTTCTTTTTGCAGATAAAAAAACGATGTCAGGGGACTGTTTTTTTTTAACGGTACCATACATTTACAGATCCACAATGGGACACTGGGAGTGGGCTTCCCAGCATCCCACACTGATGGGGAGAAATACATCTAATTCCAACATGGGGATTGGGGCCCCCAATGTTGGTAAGGTTTCATCAAACAAGGGACAACGAAGGGGGGCCAATTCCAGGGGTGGGCATCCCGGTGTTGGATTATATGAATTTTTTAATAAACTATTTGGGGATACTGGGGTGGGCTCCCCAGGTGTCGCACACTATGGGGGGAGAGCTAATAAATACCGACATGGGGATTTGGGCCCACGATGTCGTCAACTGGCTGGAGGGGAGGCAGCACCTTAACTTAGTGTCCTATTATGTATTTAGTGGATAAGAGTCAGTTTGCACTATATGACACAGCTGTCCTTTAGTAATCAACAGCTGTGTCAGACTGCAACCTGGCTCCTATCCACTAAATATTATACGGGTACTAAGTTTTAGTCCTCAGTTTGTGTTTTGGCTTTAACAGTTCAGACGTGTCCTGGTCCACAGAAGATGACAGCATACGACCCTGGCAGGTAAGTATAGGTTGGGAGGGGTGTTGGGGTGGTGGGCACTCAGTGGGAAGTGGGGATGGGGAGGTAAGGGAGGAATGAGGAGGACTTTTTCAGGTTTAAATAAAACAAAAGAAGTGGGGGATGGTTTTCTTTTTTCAGGTATACATATAAAAATTAATCTATCCGGGACACTGGGTGTGGACTCTTCAGTGTCCCACTCAGCTGTGTGTGTGTGTGTGTGTGTGTGTGTGGGGGGTGAATTACATGAAACAATGGGCTGTGGGAGCATCTGACACTGGGGGTGGGCATCTCGGTGTCAGCTTGTACAAATAAATAAATAAATAAATACACTGTCACTGGAGACTGGGGCCCCCGGTGTGCAGTACAGTTGAAGGCACAGTTAGGCTGGTGGGGCTACAACGACAGTAGCCCCATCCCTGACCTATGAGTGGTGACAGTAACAGGGGTTGCACTGTATGACACAGCTGTCGTTTATTAAATACAGCTGTGTCATATAGTGCAGCCTGCTGCTTTCGTAAAAATTCAGTTATGAATAGAATGTTGTTTTTTTGAACTGCGCATGCTCAGAAATGGAACATTTTTAATAAATAATTTAAACACTAATTAACAGTAGGACCTACAAACCACAAACACACACACCTTGGACTAACCTCTATCAAACCTGAAAGTTTCAGGTTTCAAAGTCTCCTATTATTTTAGTTATCAGGTGGCAAAAAAAGTCTTAACATTTTCAAAAACAGAGGCTTTTTCATTGTTTTGCACCTCTGTAACTTTGCCTCCCCGATCTGATCTGCATGCCATGTACAGGATCAAGGGATACTGGCACTGATGCTGTGCTTTCCAAATTTCATGTAAATCAGTTGAACAGGGGGCTAAGTTATCAAGGAGCAAACATTTGGGTTTAACATAGAAGTGCTTACGCAACCCTAATATACAGGCGTGACTGCGCTTATTATATATATAGTGATACATGATGGGCACAAGTGTGATATGGAAAATATTTTCACTTCTGTAGAGTGACCTCTGAATGCTCACGAGTGGCAAAGCCACAAGTGAGGTTTCAGAGGTCACTGTACAGGACTGAACATATTTCCCATATCACACGAGTGCACATCATGTATCCTATTTATACAATGGGGGCCTCGTTGTTGCAAAAAGGTTTCCAGGGGTGTAATAAATGGTATTTATTTTAACTCTGCTGATGTCATCAGGATTTATTTCACTGCAGTGAAAATAACTTGTTTTATCTCACTGGAATATGTCTCACCCCCATTGTATGTAAGCAATAATGCCCGACAGGGTGGGCGGTAGTGCCCATACCGCCCACCCTGGAGGGCATTATTGCACTTAGAAAATGGGCAATGCATTTTATGTGCTTTAAATAAACAAGTTTGCATAACAAGACTTTTAATATATTAAGTATTTTATTTGTAGAGTTAAAAAAATAGTTCCTCCACCTGCTTTTTTTGTTGTTGGTTGTCATGGCAACCCTCCCCCTGCCCGCCCGCTACTGGCATACAGGGCTTGCGTTTGAAATTTCTTTGGGGTCTTTTTTTAAAATACAGGCAAGGTTTGCCTTGGTTCTTTCATTTCTTTGGCTGCTGAATACAAGCAGGATCAGTAGCAGCAGCGACCCTGAAGAACTTCAACACCGCGCACGAGTGGGACTTTCTGCGTTACCGGACCATGTGAGGTGAGAGTGAGCGGCGGTGATTGCAGTTAGAGTCATTTCCTGCTGCACAGTAGCCAGTACTTAACAGCCCGGTGGTACGTTTTCATTACTTTGCTGTTTATTTTTATTGTTTTGAGCTGTGTTCCTGAGGAGGGCTGCCTGAATGAATTAGAAATGAGGAGCGGAGGAGGGGCGCGAGAGCACAAACGGCTACTATGCCAGATTTGCGTGACCGAAAGAAGCCTGTTTCACCTAAATGTAGATTACAATTGATGAATGGGGTGGTAAATTCTAGATTTAACTGCACCCTTTTCAAAAAGTGACAGTTTCTTGGTGTGTGTGCTTCCACAGACATGCTAGTTTGGTTGTGATAGTAACAGCCCCAAGACGCCAGCATCAGCCAGAGACACACACACGGCTTCAAACAAGTAAGCAGGCTTAAAATAGAAGACGCATGTGTAGCGTGACCTTGGTTTAGGCTGCAGTTGTGAAAATAATAACTATCTTCCTTGTGTGGTAAGAGAGGGTGGACGCCGGAGCAAGAGTCTTAAATGTGGCATACAGTTAGTGTGATTGTGGCGTGACAGTCGGTCGCTATCTTTCCTTTTTTTTTCATCAGTCAGCTGTACCATCTGAACTGGCTCTCTCGCTAAGCAAGGGAAGAAAATGGCGGCATTTTTAAATTTTTAATGAGGTGTTGCAGCCAATTAGGAAGTAGGGTGAGCACCAGGAGACATCCTGGGTGAAGGGGCATTGTAGACTGGTACTTTTTGTTTCCTGGGCATCTATTGAAAGTTAATGTACCCCTCTGGCAAGGGTACTAGCCAATCAGATGCCAGGAAATAAAAAGCCCATTTTCTAAAAATATATATATATATATATATACCATCCACTATATTGTATGAAAGGCTGGGTCATCCTATGCATATATACATGTGTGTGTGTGTATATATATATATATATATATATATATATATATATATAATATAAGACAAAGAACCTCTGTGCGCAAACACTGAGGCAAGGGTTACCCCAAAGGGCATTTGGCTGGGAAGCCAAGTTTCAAGAAAATACAAAATCACACATGCCCCCACAATGCAAAGCATCATGGGCTGCATATGCAAATCACCACAGAATGTTATGCTGGTCCAACTTTAAGCAGAATTGCATGGTGCGAAAGGCCCTCTCACACACAGTTTGCAAAGGGTGCGCCCTTTGCACCATGCTATTCTGCTTAAAGTTGGACCAGCTATACATGATGATTTGCATATGAAGCCCATGATGCTTTGCATTGTGGGGGGCATGTGATTTTATATATATATATATATATATATATATATATATATATATACACCACATTGGTGATAAATAAATTGGGCAAATAACTCATGTTATTTTTGGATAAATATTTCGCTTAGAACACAATTTATTTCACTTACAATGTGTTATGGAATTAGAGCACAGAGAACAATAGGTTAGATACAGAGGGCTGGATATTCAAACTGCACTATTTTGTGGCGCAAGCCCTTGCGCTGCACAAAATAGTTGCGCAGGGGTGTGGCCGGGGTGATATTCAAAGGAGTTGCACTATTGAGCAACTTCTTTGAATATCACCTCCGCCACAGCCACTGTGCATGGCGCAGTGGAACTTGCACCACCGCAAGTGGTCAGAGTGGAGCATTCAAGTTGCGGTGGTGCAAGTACCATTGCGCCATGCGCAATTTTCCCATTTTCAAAAGGTGACATGCAAATGGGGCCATAATTCATGCAAGGCTCGGGGGGCCATTTGCATCTATTTATGGCCCCATTTGCATGCCATTAGCATGCAGGTGCGCTGATCCCCAAGGACTTGCGCCTGGTGCCCTGCCAGGCAGCAGCCATCGGGGACTGACTCCCCTGCAGCCCGATCGTGGGCAAAAGTGTAAAAATCCCCCCACCCCTGACTGGCCCTTTCGTGGGCAGCAAAGTGTCAACCCCAGGAAATATCCCTGGTGGTCCAGTGGACCGCTAAGCCCGATCGTGGGCTGCAAAATGTTTAAACCCACCCCCAAGACCAGATCCCTGGTGGTCCAGTGGACCGCTAAGCCCGATCTGAGGCTGCATAATGTGGCAACACCCCCAAGACTATATCCCTGGTGATCTAGTGTCCCCCACCCCCACGAACCCCACCACCCCCCCGGCAGCTGGCGGGTGGCAGCATCCACCCGCCTGCCGCCCGCCCGCCTGCCGACTGACTGCCGGTAGGGACTTACTCCTTTTTTGGGCTCAAAGTTGTGCAGGCGCAGGTTGGGGTTGCGCCTGCACAACTTCTGCACAGCCCGCTGAATACCGGGCTGTGCAGTTTATGCATGGTTCCTCCCCCTCCAGTTCAGCATGCATTCATTTGCATTGCGCTGTTGCTCAGCTTGCCTTGGGGGACGCAACTGCCTCCTGCTGAATATGGCAGAATGGCGCAATTTCGGACTTATGCAGGCGCTACCCTATTGCGCATGGCGCAATCCTTTTGAATATCCAGCCCAGAGTTTACAACAGAATTAAAGGCAAAAACAAAATAAGACACTATGAAAAATATTACAGATGGTGAGATATACATCAAATACATAATGGGGAAAAAGTAGAATAACACATTTATCTCCACACATGAGTAATAAGACCTCTATAATTATATGCGTGGCTTCACCACTCCCAAGTTATTTGTCTTACCACTCACTAGTGGAGATAAATGTGTTATTCCGCTGCAACCTATTATGAATTTGTTAAGTATATATGGAGTGCCTTAATACTGGGCAGCTTCTTTTTTTTTTCTATAATTGCCCCCTCCCCAAAGAGTGCCCACTGATTAGTTCTGTATATAGTAATCCAGCCCTTCAATTAATATTTGGAGGTTTTTTTGTTTTTTTTTACTCACCTAAAGCAAACCAGATTTATAATAAGCCTGACCTTTTGGAGCAACATTAAATTAATACATTTGGCGTGGTCAAATGTTCCGGCACATGTGCGTAATGAGTGTGAATAAGCAGGCAAACAGCAAAAACAACTGGTTTAAAAACACCTGCACTGTAATATGCAAATGAATACACTAGCGTGCTCCACTGACATTAAGGTCTGAATCAGAATGCAATGTGGATTAAATTAGTAGGGCAGTGAGGGAGCCAAGAAATAGGGGGAAGTGTTTAATGATTTTAATAGACAGTGTCCCAGACAGCACTGAGGCATTTTGGCTACTATTCAGCACATCTTGTAACTTCAGTTCCTAATCGCTGTACCCATCTTTGATATTACATAAGTATGCAGCTCCTCTTCAGTTCGTTGATTAGTTCAGAAATTAGCTGAAACCTATAACTACTAAGTAGGGGTAGGTGAACCAGGGGTGTAGCTACAACGGTGCAGGGGTTGCAGTGGCACCAGGGCCCATGAGGTTTTAGGGGCCCAAATCATAATTTTGATGTTTATTCAAAACTGGGGAGGAGCCCTGTAACATCGCCTTGCACCCAGGCCCTTTGGGAATTTGCTACGCTACTGAGGTGAACGGGCCAAAATTCACTTCGCAAATTAATTTGTGAATTCTGTGGAATTTGCAAAGTGTAAATTTGTGGACTTCGTGATGTTTTACCTGGCAAAGTTGCCATTTGTTCAGTAAATGGACCAAAATTCACTCCTGAAGTGGTCACTTTGATGCCCAAACAGCAATTCTGCAGTACAAACTTCAAAATTTCAGCAAAGAAGAAGTTCGTAAGGTCTGCAGAAACTTAGTGAAGGTGAATTGTGGCCAGTCTGTGATCACTTTGCTAGCAAAGTTTAAATTCACAGCACCTCTAAGTACCTGCACATTTTGTTAGAGTTTCCATAGTTTTCAAATAACTTCAACATCTTCCTGTAGCTTACTACATCTACAATGTTCCCTCCCTTGTATCTCAGAGATCATTTGATACTGTGCTCCATAAACTGCAACAAAAACTGGGATGTCTTTATGGAAATGCAAGGAGGGCTCTATAAAGTCATAGTTCTCTGAGCTTTTTAGCTGTGCTAATGAGATCTATTGGCTAGCTTCTCCAAATGTGTGTTCATCGTTGTAAGGGGTTTATAATACAATTGTGAGGTTTCCAGGGTTGGACTGTGGCACATGGTAACCATGTGGTGGGAAACCCCAGTGTGCAGGGACTCAGATGTTCTGGCCCAGGAACCAGCAGGGGTGTAGCATGTAGCATGTCATAAAGAGGAAGAGGAAGAGAGGAAAAGTTTAGTTCATGGTGTGGGGGGGGGCAGTCAATTCATCTAGTGTAACGTGCCCCGTATTGGCTGTCTATGGAGCAGTGCAGCCATTAATTACAAAGGTAACCACTAACTTGCACTAACAGCCTGACAAAAAAATCTGATCATGGCTGACCCCCCTCCCCAAAATGACAGAAGGGCTAGGACCAGGAAAATGATGGAAGAGAGAGACACATGGGCCTGTCTATCACTCAACCCCCAGGAGGCCAGGGTGCATGTAAGAGCCTGTCCAGTGGTAAGTGGCAGTCTATCACTCAGGCCCCTGGGAGGCCAGGGTGCATGTAAGAGCCTGTCCAGTGGTACAGCGGCAGTCTATCACTCAACCCGCTGGGATGCCAGGATGCATGTAAGAGTCTGTCCAGTGGTACAGTGGCAGTAGATCACTCAGTCCCCTAGGAGGCCAGGGTGCATGTAAGAGTCTGTCCAGTGTTACAGCGGCAGTCTATCACTCAGTCCCCTGGGAGGCCGGGGTGCATGTAAGAGCCTGTCCAGTGGTACAGCGGCAGTCTATCACTCAGTCCCCTGGGAGGCCGGGGTGCATGTAAGAGCCTGTCCAGTGGTACAGCGGCAGTCTATCACTCAGTCCCCTGGGAGGCCAGGGTGCATGTAAGAGTCTGTCCAGTGGTACAGCAGCAGTCTATCACTCAGTCCACTGGGAGGCCAGGGTGCATGTAAGAGCCTGTCCAGTGGTACTGCGGCAGTCTATCACTCAGCCCCCTGGGAGGCCAGGGTGCATGTAAGAGCCTGTCCAGTGGTACAGTGGCAGTCTATCACTCAGCCCCATGAGAGGTCAGGGTGCATGTAAGAGCCTGTCCAGTGGTACAGCGGCAGTCTATCACTCAGCCCCCTGGGAGGCCAGGGTACATGTAAGAGCCTGTCCAGTGGTACAGTGGCAGTCTATCACTCAGCCCTCTGGGAGGCCAGGTTGCATGTAAGAGCCTGTCCAGTGGTACAGTGGCAGTCTATCACTCAGCCCCATGAGAGGTCAGGGTGCATGTAAGAGCCTGTCCAGTGGTACAGCAGCAGTCTATCACTCAGTCCCCTGGGAGGCCGGGGTGCATGTAAGAGCCTGTCCAGTGGTACAGCGGTAGTCTATCACTCAGCCCCCTGGGAGGCCAGGGTACATGTAAGAGCCTGTCCAGTGGTACAGTGGCAGTCTATCACTCAGCCCCCTGGGAGGCCAGGTTGCATGTAAGAGCCTGTCCAGTGGTACAGTGGCAGTCTATCACTCAGCCCCATGAGAGGTCAGGGTGCATGTAAGAGCCTGTCCAGTGGTACAGCGGCAGTCTATCACTCAGTCCCCTGGGAGGCCAGATTGCATGTAAGAGCCTGTCCAGTGGTACAGCGACAGTCTATCACTCAGCCCCCTGCAAGGTCAGGGTGCATGTAAGAGCCTGTCCAGTGGTACAGCGGCAGTCTATCACTCAGTCCCCTGGGAGGCCAGGATGCATGTAAGAGCCTATCTAGTGGTACAGCGGCAGTCTATCACTCAGCCCCCTGGGAGGCCAGGTTGCATGTAAGAGCCTGTCTAGTGGTACAGTGGCAGTCTATCACTCAGCCCCCAGGAGGCCAGGGTGCATGTAAGAGCCTGTCCAGTGGTACAGCAGCAGTCTATCACTCAGCCCCCTGGGAGGCCAGGTTGCATGTAAGAGCCTGTCTAGTGGTACAGTGGCAGTCTATCACTCAGCCCCCGGGAGGCCAGGGTGCATGTAAGAGTCTGTCCAGTGGTACAGCGGCAGTCTATCACTCAGCCCTCTGGGAGGCCAGGATGCATGCCAGAACCCCAGAATCCCATTCTCGGGCCAGATTGGGCAGACTGGAATTGAGCACATTAACAAGCTGAAGCCTCTGGCTCCAAGAGTGGGAGAGTGTGAACAACCCAGCATTCATGTACCCTCTTCTGGGCATTCAAGGAGCAGTGTCAGCTGCAATGCAGCCAGTCCAGCCACAGTTAGTGCTATTTTAAATTTTTGTTACGCTTGTGAAATTGCATAAAATTGCTGATTTCGCATTTGCACAGTTTTAGTGAAATTGTGCCAAAATCCAGTTTAATTTGGCCAACACTTTTTTTAATTTAATAGCACCATTTTTCTCAAATTGCACATTATTTAAAAATGTAATTCCTAAAAATGCACAATGTTAGCTATTTCCAAACTGAGCATTTTTAAAACTGTAATTAGAAAAGGTGCAATTTCTACCAAAATTTGTCACTTTAAACACAGTGTTGTCATTTGCAAAATTGTGCCAAATGACACGAAATTGGCCGAAATTCACAAAAAGTGCTCAAAATAGAGTTTTCTAATTTCAACCAGTGAGCCACTTGTCTACCCTCCTGACCAATGGAATGATGTAGCTGTGGTGACTCTGCTAGCAGATCCAGCTATGTAGCAAAATAGCACCCACTACCCCCTGAGGCCAACAAAAGGTTGCTATTTTAAGCTAAATCTGAGTTTTAAAAGAGAACACTTTATATTTGCAGAGGGAAGTGTTACCCCACTGACAAACTTGTTAGTCCCTTAAAAAATTCTGGATCCACCCTTTGTTGGCTCGAATGGTTGGGATGGGGAACGGGGAAGAAAATACAGGGGGAAAACAAGCATTTGTCAATGCCGAATGTTTGCTTGCTGGCATTGGCATTGGTAGTGTAGAAGTTACAGGGCTGCATAATAGAAATGGCAGTGAAGTATTGAACTGAAGCCAACCCCACCACCACCCTGCAGAGACTGACAGGCATTGGGGTGTGCCTTTGGGTCGTCAGGCATAATGGCCATGCCATTTCACCACACCCTGCCCTACAGACACCGACAAGTGTCATGGTGTGCCTTGGGATCTTTGGCCCTTATGCTCACCCCTTTCCATCAGTAAATACAGTGAGATGGGTGCTGTATAGGAGAATGGGGTGAACTTTGGGGCCGAAGAGTCCAAGGCACACCTCAATGCCTCTCACTGGCTGCAGGATGTGGAATGGTATGAGCATTACAGTCGAGAATCCCAAGTCACACCCCTGATGCCTGTCAATCTCTACAGGGTGGGGCGTTATGGTCGGAAACCCTAATGTCTCAGGCGTTCATTGTCATTTTCACTCCAAATTTTCAACATGGGTTTTTTGTGACCCCTACCTTATGAACAGTGGCAATATCAGTTCGTTAGCTGAAAGCTGATTTTGCACAGCGACTACGCCGTTTGGCACCACAGGTGTGAAAACACATTTCGAACAGGTTGTGAAAAATGACAGCTGTACTGTTCATGGGGAAGTGGGAAAAATGGCAATGTTGAAAATCTGCAGTGAAAATATTAAAAAAATTGGTGACGTCACTAGCGTGTGTAGAAACTGGGCAACGCACACCCATAATGCAATTAGTTTGGGGATGTTTTACGGCAGATTGTCAACACAGGCATTTTGGAACCTCTGCTCATGAACAGTGTCACTGTGATTTTCTTGATCTGTCCCGAACAGTGATTTCCCACAGCGACCACTCATTTCTGCGCTGGAAGTGCGAAAACACATTTCGGCCATGGTGTGAAAAATGACAGCTGTACTGTTCATAAGGAAGTGTGGAAAAATGCCAGTGGTGAAAATCTGAACTGAAAATATTAGAAATCCATGAACTTACGAGGGTGCATGTAACTGCACAATGGTCGCTCGTAACAGTCATTTTATGGACTTTTTTCACCAAATTTTTAACATAGCCATTGTAACACCTCTGCTCATGAACAGTGTCACTGTGATTTTCTTAATCTGTCCCGAACATTGATTTTACACACCGACTGTGCCATTGTGCGCTACATGCACAGAAACACATTTTGGTTAAGATGTGAAAAATGACAGCTGTACTGCTCATAAGGAGGTGTGGTAAAATTGCAATGTTGAAAATCTGGAGTGAAAATATTGAAAATTCGCGAACTTACGAGCATGCGTAGGAACAGCGCAACGCATGCTCGTAACACAGTCATTTTATGGAGTATCATCACCAGATTTTCAACATAGGCATTTTAGGACCTCTGCTCATGAACAATGCCACTGTCGTTTCTTATCTGTGCGAACACTGATTTCACCAACCGTGCTATTCGCCCACAAGTGCGAAAACACATTTCATCCAGGGTGTGAAAATGACAGCTATACTGTTCACAAGGAGGTGTGAAAAAATGCCAGTGTTGAAAATCTGGGGTGAAAATATTTCAAATTCAAAAAATTACGAGCGTGCGTAGCAACTGCGCAATGCATGCTCATAAAACAGTCATTTTGGGGATTTTTCCCACCAAATTTGCAACATAGGCTTTTTGAGAGCCTACCTCATGAACACTGCCACTGTCATTTTGTTAATCAGTCCTGAAAGGTGATTCCGCACAGTGACCACAAAATCACCTTTCAGGGCCAATCAACGCCATGAGAGTGATAGAATTCATGAGGAGGGGTCCCAAAAACCCCATGTTGAAAATTTGGTGGCAAAATTCCCAAAAATGGCCCGAGATATGCAGCAAAGTTGAAAAAACCCTATTTATTCCATTATGCAGCTTACCGGCATTTCCTCAGTTCGCGGTCAGCTTTAAAGAGTGCAGACGTGTTCCCGGTCCACGAAGATGCGTCACGCGGACTCCATGAGTAAACAAATGTGAGGGTTAGCAAAGGGAGGTAGACTGCACAGTAGGTGGGTGGAGGTTGTAGAGGGCCAGGGAGAGCGCCAGAGGACCGTTTCCTTCGTTACAGGTAAAAAAAAAAAAAGATATTGCGGGACAGTTTTTGTTTACAGAACATATGGCACACTGGGAGTGGGCTCCCAAGCGTGCCAACTGAGTCTTTTGGGGGGCTGCTGTAGCCGATGGGATTGGGCAGCACCCGGCACACAACAAGGATGCGATACGTTATGCCGATAAGGTTAGGCACCCCGTCGGCACACAACAATGGGGGTTGATTATGCTGGCGGGATTGGGCACCCCGTCGGCAACATACATCTGGGCTACTGCTGCCGAAGGGGATTGGGGCCCCCATCGGCAAACCAACGTGTTGGGGGGGCACCCCCTCAGCAGGGGAAGGGGTTAATATTGTTTGTGAACAGGCGGCAAACCACTGCCATGTTCACAAACAACATCAGTGAATATCCGCCCTGCAATGACGGGTCGCCCTCATTGCAGCGAATGGCTGAGGCCAGAGACGAAGCGGCCCCTGATTGCAGCGGCTAGTTTTCACAAGTTGGTGGCAACATTCCAAACTACTGTCACCGGCTGTGTCCCCCATTATTGGTGGACATCACACAAGCCCCAAAATGCCATGCAGGTACTGGCCTCAACAGTGCCGCACCTCCAGAACCTGCTTCGGCACCAAGCTGCCACAATATGTTTCTTGTGCTGCATGTAAGCAAACATAATAAAAATGACAGAAAAAAAGACATTGGGGCAGATTGGCGCTGCAGTGTCTCATAAACCACAACCGCAACTGGTATAATGTTTGCTGTTATTATTGGCGATTGTATTTTCTGTAACTCTCCATGTTCCATCTCCCCCAGGATGCAGGACAGCACAGATACAGCGCACACAGAAGCAATGAAATGAATGTGGGTAAAATGTAATGCTCAATTGAACCTACAGCAGGATGGCACTGTACCCCAAGATGCAACTGGAAATGAATTTCAGCTCTGGTGTCTTTCCCAGTCACCCAGCATTAACTAAATAAACATTAAAAGAGCTTTGCCAGAGGCACATGAAACAGTGTAGTGTTCTCGTTGGATCCTTCACTGTTCAACTGCAGACAGCTAGTAGAACAAACAGAATGTTGATATTTTTATCTCAGTGTTCCAATATGTTTATTGTGTTTATTATACAGAGGAAAATAAAACAAAATCCTGTATTCTGATTGGTCAAAGAATATTCCATGGCCTGTGGCCTGTACCCTCTTGAAAATGAGAGGAATAAAAAGATGGTTCTGTACCTCAGGGCAATGATAACACAAAATGTTTACCCCTGGCAGAGAAATTGTAATACCAAATTAAAAACCAAATGCACTTGTGTAAATGAGGGCTAGCAGTACTGCCTTGCGGTTAGAGCAATGAACTGTGAACAACCTTGGTACATCCAGCAGACTTGGGTCTGATTCCCACCACCTCCATTTGAATCATGTTTGTGTGACCCTGACCAAATTGGGTTGCCCCTGTAAATGGGTTTTTGTGCACTGGGCTTTAACCAAAGAATTAAAAAATAAATAAAAAAATGAGAAACAGAAGAAGAATGTACTCAAAGTGGGAATAAGAAAGGGAGCAGTCAAAACCCCTATGAGAAGGCTGGGAGATTCCATTCCACCAGATTTCCCAGGGGCAGCTATAGTATAACACCTGTCTTCAAATACCTAGCCAGCTATATCCATTTCCGAACTGCCAGGGTTCCCATTTGTACTTTTTCATGTGATACAGTACTACAGTAACTTTTTTTGGAGTGAGACCAGATACAGGGGGGAGCATCGCAGCATAGACCAGACATTAAAGCAGCTGGCCAAACATTAAAACTCCTTTTCAAAGGCCACCCCAGTGGTGTAGAGGGCTGAGGTGCTGCAAAATGCCTTATGTCCTGCCATGCCAGTGACTCGGGTATGGGAACAGATTCGAGTTGTTGTGGGTTGGCCAGAGAGGGAGAGGACTGAGCATCCGAGGGACTGCTCTCCTCTCCCGGGGAAGGAGGGGCTTGTCATCCAGGCCTCGACTGCCCCCAGGTGGAGGCCTGAAGTTAGAATGGGTCAGGGAGGCAAAGTATGGGAGGGACCTGCATGGACGTGTAGGATGGGCACGCCTCCATGTGCGAGTCCTGTGCTCCACAGGAGGGTTGGGATGGAAGAAACACCAGGAAGAAAATGGACATTGGGAGGTTTCATGATGCCCGGCCCAAGCCATCTCCGCACCCATGCCACTGCCCAGTGAATGACTTAGTCCGCCTCAGATCTTTTGTACTGGGGGTAAAGGATGGCACTCTCCCTCGACTCTGCCATGAGTGGAGAACCCGTGGGGAGAAACTATGACCAAGCACACACCAAGGCAGGCGGAACCCTGGCCTGAAGGGGCTGGGGATCGGGCTGAAGCAGCTGCCCCTTGGACGGAGGAGGATAAGCACTTGCATAACAAAAAAAAAATTAAAAACATTCTTTTTCAACTAGGCAGACATTTTTTATCAAGGTTAAGTAACTGAAGGTTCGGACCTCTAAAGGCACTATTGCAAGTGATGAGTGGTGAGTCAGGGCTGCTGAAAGAATTGATGCTTCCTATAATAGCAGATGGGCCAGAGATTTTTCAAATTCTCATCAGAACCCCAATGCGTGAAAATGTAGAATATTGATGTGTATCTTATCTAGTTTAAACAGCCCTAACATCACAGGAGAACTTCATTTTAAGACACAACTCGTGTCCACTTGATATAGTGATCTTTGTTTTTTTTCAAATAGGGACTCTGCTTTTGATGTTCAGCATGAAGCCAGTGTCATGTAGTCAAGCATCAAGTGCTCTAACTGCTCATCTATACAGCAGCTGCTCTGATCATCTGTTGCCATTTCCCGATCGGGATTTCACAGTGATTGGCCCACAGCAAGTAATCCAGGTTATGGAAGCTCTGAACTAGGATAGTCTTGTTTCCATAGCCAATGCTCACTAATACCCAACCCATCCCATAGACGTGCCCCAGACATTGAGTCATTTTTGGCTCAGGTTCACACATAATTCATCACAATGACCTCATTACCTTACTGTCCTGTCCGGACAAAACATTTGTACCTAAATGTGCAATTATCCAGGGTATCCAAGCACCCTAGGACAGATTTGTGACCCTGGATACAGTAGATTAATTCCAGATATAGTAAGAATTATCTGAAACAGGCTGATCCACTAGCGCAGTGGCAGGGGTGCCTCCTACAATGCTGGTGACCCAGGTTCAGGAACGAATCCAGGTTGCTGGAGTGCGGTTGTCAGGAGGATAGCACACCATCCCACAGGATGCTCCGCTTCTCGGGTGGGTGGATTACTATTCCCCCACCTGTGTGAGTGCCACCTAGGGCTGCCCAGGTGGAATGAGCCAAACAGGGATGGTGGGGGGGGTGCAGGGGCTTTGTGGTATGCACACCCATTGCATAAGTACATCACACATTCATAGCCATGCATCTTAGGGGAAGGGAGAACCCCCCCACCCCAAAAACATACTGGCAAGATGACACTGGCATATTCATGCTCTGCACTACTACACAACACACACACGAACACACACACACGCACACACACCCACCCATGCGTGGACACACACATGCACACACACGCACACCATGAAGGAGCTCCCTAACTAATGAATTCAGAGAAGACTGGAAGGGATTATGGCCAACACCATTGAAGGCCCCACTGTGCTCTATTGGGAAGGTTCCCCACAGGGCGGGTAAGGATGAGCTCCCTGGGGTCTGGGACAGTATCAGAGCTGAGAAATAGCTGAGAAAATGGGGGCCAAGGTGGGACAAGTTGGAGAAGAAAAATTAAATTATCTGGAAAATTTCCTGAGGAGATGAACCCCGATTAAGGTGAACTGCCAAATAACTGAGCTATCTGGTAGAGTCTAATGGTGCGGTTCAATCACCCTTGAAGCATTCTAATCAACACCTGATCTCCCAGTTCTCTGCTGGTGGCGTCACAAATTATTGCTGTGGAAAGGATAATGATGTTATAAACAGAGGATAATGAGATCAGACATAGATCAGAAGTCAGCACAGATGACATCTAGGGGACAGCGATACTCATGTCATGTTCAAGATATTTAGTAATCAAGAAATGGGGAAGATGAATATAGAAACTACATTAAACAACTGACTGTATCAACGCATTCTGTTTTTCAAAGTTCCCCTGTGGTGTCACTGGGTCTTTAAATGTAATGGTAAGAGCTCAACCAAGATAACCGAAATGGGTACAAGTCTTTTACATTTAGTATATTATACTCCAGTCACCCAAGCTCAACTGAAATTAAGAATCTCATTTTCAGTGGAGTCCCATGTCTACCCCAGTTTTCAGCTGGACGAAGTGGAGCACTGGAAGGTTATGGGACATGCTGAGGGTCTCTCAAGGAGTTTGTGACTCTGATGAGATTTGAACCTGTAGCTACTGGTTTCCAAAACTGATCTCTAACTGCTGATGCACAGTGTTTCCATCAAATCAGGATCAGGGTTCCTAAATGATGAGAAGGCATGAACTGCGCACCAACTTAAGAAAAGTTATAACTACGGTAAGTAAACAGAAAATCAAAAACATCAGGAAATAAACATGGTAAGAGTCACAAAACATAAAACCACATAAAAATAGCATTAGTGATATGAAGAGAAATGTACTACATGACTTGGAGAAGTGCACCATCTGCTGGAGGAAGTGTAACTGCACACCATCTGTTGCACCATTTGCATTACAGTCTCCATACCACCAACCCCCCTTCACTGGATGCCCTTGTGTCACTGTTGTTAGGGCCTAATGCTGAGCCTGGAACAAGGGATGAAAGAATGAGCTGTAGGATGTTTGGTAGCCAGTGTCCATTCTGGGGTTAGCAGTAAGCTGCCATTCTCAACACAGATAGGACAGCCACCTAGGTTTGTGAAATAAGAATCTGTAAAGTGCACCTGTGATTATATGAACTCAGACTAAAACTGGGCAGAGATTGGTAAGTGTCCACTGGTCATCAGACAAGTCATTAGTGCAAAATGTACAGCGTAACATATGCTTTATCCCCCGGGCAGCTACAAACCAACCTTCTGCCCTTCTGAGTTCTAGCCACTGCTGGAGCACAGTTCCATCTTCAGTGTGCCCTAGACCTCAAAGCAGTCGTCAGTGATTGAAACAGTCAGCTGCAATTCAATGAGGTCGCAAACAGTTGTAATTGCATTGGATTGCAGTCATAAAATAGTGGAGTTGAAATCCACTGCAGTTGACAATTCCGAGACCCGTCCAGGTTTGTTTTTGTGGTGCACTGCAGTGTTTTCTCTTTTTTTCTTTCCTGTGGGGTGGAGGGGGGCCACAAATATCTAGCGGTCCTTAATCACCGGCACTGAGACTTACAGCCAATAAAATGCACCTCTGGCTCCTGGGCACGAAGCAACCACCAATTAGGAGAGATAGAAGGAGGAGCCAGGAGCTTGAGAGGGTCTGTGTCTGACTGCATGAGGTGGCGGAGAGAGCATGCCTAGGTAGGAGAGGAGCCTATCAGGAGAAGAGGCACCTGTGTTGGTGTGGGGGCAACAGGGTGAGCAGCATTTTTCTGCAGGGACGAAGTTTGGTGGTTCTGTCTTTAATTTAAAAATAAGTTAACTGCGTCCACTGCCCTGACGTGTCCAGTGCATTGAGAGAGACTAGTGTGTGGCTATGCAGGTCCCAGTCAGTCCTCCAGCAAAGCCAAGCAGCAGTTGTGTGAAGGCAGCAAGTCAGTGGATTGGTTGTGGTCGGGATCAGTCCACGACCCCATCGGTCAGGCTCGTTGGGCGAGGCTCACTCAGTCTCGGTCAGGTCTTCAGAGTTGGCGTGGAGGAGGAATGGTAGGTGCAAAAGTTCCACTGCGCAAAGTACAGGATTGGGGACGTGGGTCTGTGTTGGGGACCGACTGTGTGGGTTGGGAGGAGGGAGCACACAGCACCAAAAAAAACACTAGCACCACCACCGAGTAGAGTAGCAGTGGCAGCCTGAGCCATGGAGTCACCCGACGCCGCCGACCGAATCATCACCCGACACCTGACCGAACTGACAAACAGACCGCTACAGTGAGCAAGGTACTGTATGGGATGTCTATGTAAGGCTCGCCAGGGCTGAGCAGTAGGAAGGAGGAGGAGGACGGTCTCTCACAGACTAGTCTGTCTGTCTGTTTGTCTGCTGCGTGCCTGGCTGGCTCGTTTGGCTGGTTGAGGGCTTGCAAAGCCAAGGTGATCAATCATCGTCAATCTACTGCTGGCAGCCCGGCTGGGCTCTCTCTGACTGTGGTGACATTATGAATATGTCAGACTCCCCACGAGATCGAGGGGCAGGCCAGGCGCAGGTGGTCGGTTGATGAGTTCCCGGACCCATAGGAGGCCGGAGCGCAGAGCATGGCTGGTTGGGTACAATGGGCAAAATGTTTGTCGTTTGCCACTGTAGGAATCGGATAGACTAAATATTAAAGTCCTGATGGCAAGATGAATAAAATTGTATAAAACACATAAGTGTATGTGCTGAAAGCCAAACAAAGTTCAGAAACTGTTGTCAGAAAATGTTTTTTTAATATGCATGAGTTTTTTTTAGCTTCACATTTAAACTATGGATACATCTCTGGTATACCATACAGGAGGTATTTCTAGGGGTCCTCCCTTAAACTGTTCTTAGTCTCACAGATTCCACAACTACTAGTAAATTAACATACTGTATAGCAGGTTGAATTAGCGTTAGTTATATTTAGCGGGAGTCAACCTTCTACACATATTTGCGTCTGACAGAATTAGCGCAGACAGCTTACTCATCAATACAGTACTACTGACAAGCAGCTGTCCATTATTTTTCACTATCCATTTATTTTTACTGATTGTCAGCAATATTGATGTTTAGCTCTGTCTGCAAAAGGATACCTTCTAGCTTCTGTGGCATGTTTAAGAGTCCCTACCTATACTGTATTTTAGACTCACAGTTCTTTTTCTAAGTAACTAGCATTACTGCTGCTTTTTTTCTATGCCGTATATTGTTTTAATGCCCTGCTTCAACTTGTTACTTTCAGGGGCTTAGTATATTTTGTTGTTGTTATTTTGACTGGTTATTGTGCCTTAGTGGGTCCCTACTGTGTGTAGATGTGTTTCACTGCCCTTTGTATTTGCATTTTAAAGAGCAGCCTGCTTCTTAGCTGCTGCTGACTAGTTGCTGCTGCTGCCAACATATGCAATACCTCACCTGCCCCAGAGTTGAGGGGCACAAAAAATTCCTTTTGCTTCTGCCCATTTATGAAGTTATAATGCTGCTAAATCCCAAGTGCTAAAAATGGAGCTGCTTCCTGACCTTAACCCACCAACACGCCCCCACATAGGAACATGCAATCCAATTTTGTGATGTCATAAGGTGAAGGCTGTGTGTGTACGTGCCCCATTGATTTCAAGGGGGGGACATTTCCATACATTTTATTAACTTTTATAGTCAAAATATTATTAAAAAAAGATACGAAGTTAAAAAAGTATGACAAACTACTACACAATAAAATTCAACAATGGTGAAGGTTGAAAAAATTGGTTGGATTTTCTTCAGTTAGCTGAAATCAGAAATTTCAAACTAGTGAAACAAATCAGTCATAATGTGTGGTAAGCCAGTCATAGAAACATAGAAACATAGACTTTGACAGCAGATAAGGACCTCTTGGCCCACCCAGTCTGCCCATTTCCCTACCTACTGGATAAGCTGCAGATTCTAGTTAACCAACAGCCTACTTCCTGCAACCCCCAACTATAATTGCCTTATGACTGTCCCATGCATGTTTGAATTCCCCCACTGTTTTAGACCCCACAACCTCTCCAGGAAGGCAGTTCCATGCGTCCACCACTCTCCCCGTGAAAAAAAATTTCCTCACATTACCCCTGAGCCATCCCCTGCCCCATCTTTAAACTGTGCCCTCTTGTTCTTGCACATGTCTTTTTCTGAAAGATGCTACCCTCCTGGACTTTGTCATAAATGGTTTTTCAACTGTCTCCGGGGTCTAGATCAGACTGTTCCCAAATAATGAAAAGACATGTCCTGTGCACTGATTTAAAAAATGACTACTAAGTAAACAATCAATACAAGATGCATAGTGGATCACATAAGGAAAACACCATGCTAACTGAATCACAGAATGTAAAACTGCACAAGAATAGTGTTTGTTATGTGAATCATGTACTGCGTGACTTGGGGAAGGGCACCATCTGCTGGTGGAAGTGTAAATGTACACCAACTGTTGCACCAATGTTAAAAGTCAGTTTGCATTATTTTATTTATTTATTTTGAAGAAATTCACAAGGAAAGTAACATGAATTGATAAAACAGCTCATTTCCAGAAGCATCCTGGGGGGCTGGGGGTACATAGGAGGAATGCGACAGACTTCAAACAAGAGAAAACATGGTACAGAGTCATAAACATGCAAGTAAAAATAAAACCAGGTAGTAGGCAGTTAAGAAAATAAGTGCAGTCTAGAGTACAAAATTGATATACAATCCAGTTACAAACCGGCAATAAAAAACAGAACATAAGTTTACTCACAGACTTACGTAGCAGAGCACCAATAGTTTTTGTATACAACAGTTAAACATTATCAGGTGAATAAACCATTTATAGTACAATGGTGATAGACTGACAAAAGAGAACCAGGTTAGTACTCTTGAGGGTGTTAGGTGGCCTAGTTGGGAGGTATAGTTGCTAAATGCTAGCTGTATTACATTTTATATATAATACTGCTGGGGGTGAGGGGGTGGGGCAGGGTGGAAAGTGGTTAGCTCGGTCGGGTCCATCCCTCCCTCAGGGTGTTGAGAACCCTGCAAATGGGACAATGGCACTGGCCAGAGAAGGTGGAGGAGAAAGGGGTAAAGAAATAGAGAGGCAGTGAGGGGGAGGGGGCAATTGGCAGGGTTACTTTGGAAACGTAAGGGGTAGATGTCGGGAAGGTTAAGGAAGAATTGAGAGTAGAATGGGGGAGAGGGGAGTCAGTGCCTTCACACCTTCAGGATGTAGGAAACCCAGCAAGGTGGTGGGGAACTGGCAAAAGAAAGAAGAGTTGGATTATGGAATATGGGATAGGAGGGGGATGGGAGGGGTGGCAAGATAAGGAAGCACAGAGGTAAGAGTTTAGGGGTGGGGAGTCAGATTCTTCATCCCTTCAGGATGCAAAAAATCCTGCAAGGGGGGAATGGTAGAAGTTAGGTGAGTTGGACTAGAGAGAGAGAGAGAGAGAGAGAGAGAGAAAGGAGGAAAGGGGTAAGGGGGAGAGAAGGAAGTTAAATTAATTAGTGGTAGGGGAGGTGGGAAGCAAGAGTGACAGAGGGATGGGAAGGATATAGGGAAAGAGAAGTGGGGTGGAGGTTGCAGATTGCCAAATAGGGTTTATATGGGGGAAGGTATTCAGGGGGTTAGTTGCACTTGCAGCAGTGTGCTGTGTGCTGTGTGCTTCCTAAGGAGGAGTGGAAGGGAGCGGCGAGATTGGGCCAGCCAAAGTTTGAGGGAGAGAGAGTTCCAGGAGCTAGGGATTAAGTAGGAAGAGGCGTTGCAGCCAGATGTAGTGCACCGCGGTGGGAGGGCGCGCATTCTGTGAGTTGAGGACCATAGTGAATAGCAGGAGGTGGGGGGGGGGTTGACAAGAGGGAGAGTGGGTAAGATGGCAGAGTGCCGAGCCAGAACCTGCCGATTAGGTTGGTGGTATGGGATAAGCGCATGGCTGAGAGGGATGGGAAGGAGATTGAGGTGTACATATAGCAGTGGTGGGTGTGGGAGAGGACAGCCAAGGAAAAAGTGGCAGAATGAATTAAAGGGAGCGTCCAGTCTGGCTAGGGTGGTCTCAGGGGCAGAGCTGTAGACAATATCCCCTAAGTCAAAGACAGGGGGAATCACCTTTTGAACAATTTCTCGCCTGGCTTGCACGGACAGGTAGCTACGGTATCTGTACAGGGCACTGAGTTTAGGGAGGAGTTTACTGTGAATGGCTTCAACATGTGCACCAAAGTCTAGATTTCTGTCTAGACAAACCCCAAGACACTTAAATGAGGGAACGTCATCTAGTTTGGCATCTGACAGGTTATGAAAGTTAGGGGTGGAGTCAATTCTGGACAGTTTTTATCTAGTGCCAAAGGTCATAGAGATTTTTTTTTTGACATTCAGAAAGTTGGTTGGCACTAGCTAGTACTGGACATTGTTGAAGTGCAGCTGGAGCCTGGCAGTCACTTTAGCAGTGGAGCAGCCAGACGAAAATAAGACAGTGCCATCTGCATACATGTGTATGTGAAGTGGTGGACCCATTGGCTCATTTATTCAACAGATCACTGCAGGCGGGTGTTGTACCAGAGGACTGTAAATGAGGTGTGGTGCTACTTCACAAGGGTGGTAGCAGGGAGGAGGCAGGAAACTACATACCAGTCAGCCTCACATCGGTGGTAGGAAAATTAATGGAAGGCTTGATTAAGCAGGGTCTGGTGGATTACCTGGACAAAAATTACCTTCAGGATATCAGGCAGCATGGATTCATAGCAAGAAGATCTTGTTGGATGAATCTAATTTCATTCTTTGACTGGATACCTAAGGAAGTAGATAATGGATATCCAGTAGCTCCCCTTTATTTTGACTTTAGCAAGGCTTTTCTTTTTTTTTTTTTTTGGTTTACACTTTTTGCCATTCACGCTGCAGCTGAGGGGTGATACCTATGGTTCCCCCCAGTAAGGTTGGTCTCACAGCTCCCTTGCCTGCCCCAAGTCCTGGTGCTCTACCCCTTCTTTTGGTCCGCGATATGGCCACATCATGGCAGGTACGTACCCCACCACCACGGAAGCCGGGGGTTAGGATCCAGGGGAGCAACCCGGAGTCAGAGCGGCAAGGCGCTGTTGGACCTCCATCATACAGTGCGCCGAGGATGTTTTGTTATTATTAGTATGTTCCCTGGTTCCCCTCAGCCCAGATGTGCAATGGCACCAACGTCACCATCGTGCATGCTCCCACGCACCATGCATCAGACACCACCCACACTGACCCTCCATTTGAGACGTCACATGCCACGACCCCCCCAGCCGCCGCCAGGAGTCGACACAGCCATGGCTTCCCCATCCCTTCCTCCCCAAAGAAGGAGAGCAGTCATTAGGACGCTCAATCCTTCTCCCTCTCGGCCAACCCCCCGACGACCCAGGCTCGTTCCTGAACCCGGGTCGCCAGTGTGGTGCAAGGTGTGGTGTCCAGTGCCTCAACCCTCAGCACCACCAGGCCGGTGACTTCAGCAAGGCTTTAGACTCGGTAACACATAACCACCTGCTGAGTAAACTAGAAGATCTGGGTGCTGCAGGGTGCATCGTTATATGGGTAGGTAACTGGCTGAAATGCAGGAAACAGAGAGTAGTTATAAACAGGAAAAAATCAGAGGAGGGGGACATCACTAGTGGTGTACCACAGGGCTATGTCCTGGGTCCGGTATTGTTTAACATGTTCATCAGCGACATCAGTATTGGCATTCAGGGCAAGTTAGCTCTATTCACAGATGACACAAGGCTGGGTGGGAGAGTGGACAGTGCAGATTCAGTCATGAGCCTGCAAAAAGATCTTCAGAAGCTGGAAAAATAGGCTAGCATCTGGCAGCAGAATTTGAATGCCAAGAAGTGTAAGGTGATGCACCTGGGTAAAAAGAACCCTAGAATGGCTTATTGCTTAAATGGGATCAGACTCAGTGTCTCTCAAGAAGAAAGGGACCTGGGAGTCATAGTCTGTGACACTCTTAAGCAGTCCCAGCAGTGCTCCACAGCTTACAGTAAGGCCAGCAGAATGTTAGGATGGATTGGGAGGGGGTTTGACAGCAGGAGCAGAGAGGTCATTCTACCACTATACAGAGCCTTGGTGAGGCCACACCTGGAGCATTGCATCCAGTTTTGCAACCCCCACCTAAAGAAAGACATAAACAGGCTGGGGACAGTTCAGAGGAGAGTGACAAAGATGATCCAGGGCTTACACAAGCTTTCATATGAGGGGCGCTTGGATGAGTTGAACATGTTTTCACTGGAGACTAGAAGGAGGGGGGGGGACACGATAGAAACCTTCAAGTTCCTGAAAGGAATAAACAGGATTCCATACTCTGAACTGTTCAACATAGCACCCTGTACCAACACTAGGGGGCATGAATGGAAGCTGAGGGGGGAAGCTTTAAAAAAATATATCAGGAAACTCTACTTCACTGAAAGGGTGGTGGAGCCTTGAAACAGGCTGCCAGCGGATTTGGTGGGGGCAAAGTCAGTAACAGCCTTCAAACTGGGCAGGAACAAATGGAACATCGAATTGAAAGTCAAGAGGAGGGTACACAATGGCACGGGGGTTAGGTCCATGGAATAGTAATGGTCTAGGACTCTCTAGGAAGACTAGATGGACCTCGGATCTCCTGCTGTACTTTCTATGTTTTTATGTTTCTACAGTGATGTCTTGCATAGTAGTGTGTAGCACAGCGATGGGACCAGAGACAAAAATTGCCAATTTTTTTTTTGTCCTGAAAAGAGATGAGTGATATACTACAATGCAAATGTTTGAACTCTTCAAATTAATGCCTCTAAATTTGGACAAAGGTACAGGAGACTTATCTCACAAAGGCTTCCTTCAGTTACTGTATTGAAGGGTAAGGCTGAAACTTGTGGGGGGCAAGGTGCTAGGCTGGAACAGGAAGAGTATGGTAAATGGTAGAAAGGAAGATTGTGATAAACTAGGCCTGAGAAAATAATGAATCCTCTATCAGCGGAGACCGACATTTACAGATTCAGCTGTGCTATTATTTCATGCATGTGGCCACAAGGTGGCAGCATGTAAAAGTTGTTGTGCAGCAGCATCAGTGGTGTGGAGTCCAGATAGGTGTTTTTTTTTTTTAAATATCTTTTTATCCCGCCTACTTTCTCCGAGCTCCTCTTCTTTGGGAGCTCCAATGAAGGACTGCCCCTGCTCCTCCACCTACCTGATCTCACGGTCAATCCCCCATGGACCTGCGGAACTTCCCCCGGGCAGGGATGAGGTGGGGCAGAACACCCCAAACTAATCAACTTTCATTGGGAGACCCTGGGACGAGGCAGGCGGGAGCTATTAGGTGTCCCATCTACCTGGAGCTCTGAGAGTTCTTTTTCCCTGATCGTTGTGGGAGTGGCGCATGCCTGACATCAAGGCATCACCATTGACATCGCCACTCCCCCCCCCCCAACATCAGCTCCATGCTTGCCATGCCTCAGAGCTCCGCCAGAGGCTGGTCAAGTGCCGAGCAAGGATCCTCCTCCCTCCCAGGAGAGGAGAGGAGAACTGGAGGCAGTATAGCGTAGTGGGTTAAGGCTCTGAGCTACAGATCTGGAGACGTGGGTTTGAATCCCACAGCCGCCTAAGTGCATACTGTGTGATCCTGAGCAAGTCACTTAACTTCCTTGTGCTCCCAGGTCACATCTGGAAACAAGCTTCCGCTTAGCGTGATACTCCTGGTTAAACAATGTTCCCTTCCAGAGGCTCGATCCTCTCCCTTCCCTGCCAATATTGTGTTTTTGCAACAGGGTTGGGAGAACCAGCAGAAGGTTCTGACTACTTGGGCTCTAAAAGATTCAAATACAGTTATTCAAGCCTTATGAGAACGTTCAGAATATTTTAGCATTTTGAAGATTCAAAGTACATAAAGTATTTTTAAAATAATTTAGGGGAAGGAAAGGAATCTGGTTTCATAAAGGGCCTGCCAGACAGACTGTATGCCAAAGCCCTTTGCAATCTACAATCTATAAGCTATTAACAGTAAAGGAAATGGTACTAAAACCACCTAACATAGTATTACGGTAAGAACAGTTTTTGTCAGATAGCTAATTTATACCCTACAAACACATTGTACAACACCCCTGTGAACATTTATTTATTTATTTAAAGTTGTTGACTGGGAGAGGCACATTAAGCAGAAGTTCATTTCCAGATGCAACCCAGAGGGAAAGGGAAGTAGGGAAGTTTACAAACACAGAAACTGAAACTTAAAGCAGAAGTACTCCCCAACCATGAAGTGAGCCATTACAGCCTTCGTAGTGCCACAGAACATATGGCAGCTGCTATCTAGTCAATGGAGTGGGGCAGAAATGTAAACAAACACAAAGGATAACAGAGCAGATTATTCAGTAATAGTACATTGCTGGTGGGAAAGAGTACCAGGTACATGCTCAGCAGAGCACAAGGAATAAACAGTCGAAAAAGCGCAGATTTGTTTTACATGGTACTGCTGCTTTATACAGATAGCGACCTGAATACAGAGTACATATGGAATCTGTAAGGTGCAGGTAGCAAAATAAATCATAAATAACAGTGTTTCAGAATCTTGTGAGGCTAACAAATAGTGCAGAAACAGCATATACAGCAATTGTGCTTGGTGGCGACAGTAGGGGAAAGAAGAGGGGGAAACAGAAGTTGTAACAGGAGGACAGAGACAGGGACAAAATGAAACTGGGACAAGGAGGGAGAGAAGTGCCAAAATAGTAGCTGAGCAAGGGTGGCATTCTAGGAGGAAAGAGTTATGATGTGAGAGAATTAGTCTTGGCAGGGACAGGAGTCTGGGAACACAGGCGAGTGGGATAGGGCATGCTTTAGGTAACAGATGGAAGGGGAGTGTCTAATGTGGAAGGGGGGGAGTGTTCCAGAGGGCAGTCTGTAAGAGAAAGCAGCAGAGACAGAAAAGGAGGAGGGCTGAGGGAGGGAAAACGTGCCGGTGTCCCTAGACTGAAGAAGGTAGGAGGCCTCGGGTGAAGGAGATAGGAGGGAGAAGAGGTAGCAGGGTAAGGACCCAAACCAGTATTTTGAGATGAGAAGGGAAGAGTGAAGTAGGTGTTGGCTGTGTGGAGAGGTAAAGGAAAGAGACGAGTAGAGGGAGCAGAGGTGTGAGTGAAGAGAGTCATTTAGAGCAAAGCGGCAAAAAGCATAGTAGAGTAAGTCAAGCATGGCTAAGGGGGAGGCTGACGCAGTGCCCTACACTATGCTGGCAAAGTCAAAGGATGGTATGATCATTTTAGAGAGGAGTTCTCATTGGGTATTTAGGGAGAGGGTCTCTGTTTCTATACAGAGCACCTAGTTTAGGGTGTAGTTTTGCGTGGATGTGCTCTATATGCTCAGTGTATTCGAATCAGGAGTCAAGCCAGAACCCCAGGTATTTGTACTGGAGGACTACGTCCAGAGTGGAGCCATCAAAGGTGAAGAATCTGAGAGGGGAGGGGAGGGAAGCAAGTTTTTGAGAGGTCCCGCAAGTCACAGATACCGTTTTTTGGTTTTACATTAACCTTAAGGAGGTTATCATGAAATCATTGAAGGACTGAGTGGAAGTCGGTTTGGAGCTGGGATTGGACAGTTGAGACAGAGGGGCCAGAGGTGAAAAGAACAGTATTGTCAGCGTACACCTGTATGTTTGCCACAGTGCAGGCAGATGGAAGATCATTTAAGAAGATAGAGAAAAGTATGGAGCCCAAGATTGAGCCCTAGAGGACTCCAGCATGGAGAGAGAGGGGAGGGGAGGAGAGAGGACACAACCAACAAGAACGTTTTGGGTTCAGCCAGAAAGGTAGGTGTTAAACCAGTTTACAGATTCAGGAGAGATACCAGCAGAGGACAACTTGTTTAGTAGGAGGGGATGAGAAATAGAATCGAAAGCCTTAGTGAGATCAATGAAATGGCAGCAGTAATGTGGCCTTGGTCCATACCGGAAAGGGCAGAACTGGTGACACAGAGGAGTGAAGTAATTGTGGAGTGAATGGCCCTAAAACCTGACTGGAAGGTGGAGAGGAAGTTCAAGGAGTTTGGAAAGTCTGTGAGACGTGGGAGGACTGCAGATTCCTGATGTTTGGCCAGAGTAGGAAGCAGAGATACGGGGCGATAGTTGCCCGGAGTGAGGGGGTCACCGCCTTTGTGTAGGGGTATGACTTTAGCTATCTTCCAGACCTGAGGTACAGTACAGTTGTAGAAAGATTGATTCAAGGTGTAAGTAAGAGGAAGGGATATTGTCAATATATGGGAGGCAAGGGTCAAGAGAGTCAGGGCTACACTTTTTGGGGCTTAGGGAGGTAAGAGCATGCAGGGCTTCATGGACTGAGATAGGAGGAAAAGAGTAACCATGAGAGGATAGTGGGGAGGGGACAATGGGAAAGGGGTGGCCGAAGGTAGAGCACAGGTAGTAACATAGGAGTTCAGTGCAGAGGCAACTGATGCCGGGTCAGTAACAGGAGAGCCATTTATGGACAGTGTGGGGGTGGAGGATTAGCTAAGTGGGTGAAGGACTGGGTAGGGGTTTTGAGAAGAGAATGGAGGGTAGTCCAGAAATTAGCTGGGGAGCTTTGATTAGAGTGCAACAGAGTGCACAAATATGTGGCCTTAACTGACCTAATAGCCTTTGTGCAGACATTTCATAAAGGCCCTGTAATTAAACAGACTGGGAAGGGTTTGCATAGCTTTGTGTCAGGCCCAGGCTTGGTCATGGGATTTGCACAGGCAGATGAGCGTTTGGCACTCTGTCTACCTTGGAGCTGTACCTTGCAACCCTATGGAGGGTCCTCTGGAAGCGGTGGGGGAGGGCAGTGCAAGTCACACCTCACAACCCAAGAGGCAGGGGGATGAATGCTGGAAAATAGAGGTGAAATTTCTGTAGAGAGACAAAATAAATATAGATCAGTGCAATCCGACACTATGGGGGAGGGATTTGGTAAGGGGAGAGGGGAGGAAGGGAACAGAGTTGCAGAGAGAGCGGGAAAGAGCAAACACTTGAAAATGCCTAATACAGACTATAATACAGAGTAATAATTAATACAGACTATTCACCCACTCCCGCCACCATAGCCTTCTTTTTAAGCCTTTAAAGATCTTATTTATTTATTTTAATCTTTTTCCCTCAGGTCACAGTCTGCGGGGCCTCTCTCAGGCATCCTACCTGCTCCTGCCATGCCTGAAGTCCTCCTACCTGTGCCTTCTCTCTCCTCCTGCCTCTATCCACAATCAGCACCCCCAGCTTAACCCCTCCTCTTTGGGTGCTCTCAACACACAGACTCCGACGTGGTAGAGGGCTCGGGTGGAAGAACCTGGAAGGCCAAGCAGGATGGACCAGGCTGTGGGCATGGGGGCAGGTGCCATCGCCTACCCCGCAGACTGGGTTTTTCCCTTGTTCTGGTGAGCACTTCTCCCCCCTCCCTTGTGTGTGCACACCCTGATGCATGGCGCACAGCAACTTCTGCCTGTGTCAGGTCACGCCAACTATGTGCTGCTCAGCGAGCTACAGCACTCCCGGTCTCCACCAGGAGCAGCTGATGCCGGCGAGCAATCCTCCAGCATCCCCCCCCCCCGGGGAGGAGAACAGCCCTGCTGGCGCTCAATCCTCTCCTGCCCCTGCCGTCCACCAGCACCCCAAGCTCGCTCCCGAACTCTGGTCACTGGTGTGGCGCAAGGTGTGGCATCCAGCGCCTCAACCCTCAGCGTCACCAGGCCAGCAAAGATCTTAGTTATAAGAACAGATTGAAAGAACTTGGTTTATTTTCTCTTCAGTACAGAAGACTATGGGGAGATCTACTTACAGATCCTGCTTTGTGGGATTGTTTGGGTACTAGGATGATGGGTTCAAACTATGCAACTGGATCACATATTTTGCAGTTAAGGGGCGACAGTTGTCATAGTAAGAAAATGGTCACATGGTTTAACCAGAGGGTGGCATTACTTTGGAATACTCTGCCACTTGACTTTGTAGGAAGTATGAACATAACTGAATTTAAAACAGACTTGACAATTTTTGGTTAGCCAGTGATATAGAGATATCAGACCTAAACTCTGGCAAGCCGGAATGGTCAATGCCTTACTCAGCTTGTAACAACCCATGATACCTATGATGATACAGTGCCCCCCGACACAACTCACACACTGCATTCTGTCTGGGTAAGCACCTGTTGGAGCTTATAACGAGTTCCAAAACCAATTTGTAAAAAATTATCAAAACCTTATCTGAACATGAACATTTAAAAAGTTTATTTTAAGAAAATGGCACCAGTTCTGGAAGGTTTGGAAATTATCCCCAAATAAAGTTTTCTCAGCCCTATTCTGCACTAAGGCTGGGATCATTCAATCATTTTTATGTTGATTGCATGCATGCATGGAAATTACCTATCGAACTCAAAACCACTGCTAAGGGGTGTACCACAAGGCTCTATTCTTGGCCCCATCCTCTTTGCCATTTATATTAATAATATTGATGCCAACCTCACTCAATCTAACATTCATCTGTTTGCTGATGATACTGTATTATATGTCAGCAATCCCTCACCTTCTAAAGCCTGTGAACTGTTACAATCCGAATTCTCCATCCTGCAGCACAATCTACTTGATAAAAAACTACTTCTAAATGCCAAAAAAACCAAAACTATGTTCTTTGCCACAAAGAGTTGCTCCACCACTACCCCATCACCCACAATTATCCACCTTACTTGGAGAGAAACTGGAATTTGTTGATAACTTCAAATACCTTTGAGTCTGGATTGATAACAGGCTTGTCTATTCTGTCCATATTGAAGAGCTACTAAAAAAGCTGAGACAAAGGCTTGGTCTATTTTTTAGAATAAAACATTACCTAAACAGTGATTCCAAAAAGGTTAATTCAAGCTTCATTCCTATCCTCATTGATTATGCTGACTTTCTATGGCCATTGTTCACGCCACCTCTTACATAAACTGGACACCCTGTATCACAGGTCCATCAGATTTATTACTGACCTTCCCTCCAGTACCCATCATTGCTCCCTTTATATGGCAGTCAACTGGACATCACTACAACACAGAAGAAATAGGAATGCTGCTATCTGGATATTCAAAGCGTTAACAGGCAAATTACCCACCTATATCACTGATTGCTTTACCCAAATTACTACTAGGCCATACACTTTAAGGATCAGTAATCTCATCATATTAAAGGTCCCCAATGCCTACACCCAGTTTGGGAGGGCTGCTATCAGCTACACCTTAGCAGTTGCATGGAACGCTCTCCAAAAGTCCATGAAGCTAGATAGCCTATTACCTCTGGCATCTTTCAAAAGATTGTTCTCCGCCCTTTTTCCAGAGCTCTGCAATTGCTTTTGTAAAGCCTAATCCCTACCCTACCTGACCCACCTTCCATTTTCCGTCCATTATATTAAATCAATTTCTATTTTCAAGTCACCTATTATATTCTTATAAAAGCTAGTTAGGCCCTATAATTTATATCTTATGCCTGCTATACCCTTTGTCCCCTTTTCTTACAGGTTAAATGGTTTTACTGTACATTGTATATATGTAAATTGTTGTATATTGTCATTTCATGTCATTGTATTGCTGTTTATGCTATTTCTTGTCTATGTAATAATACTTGTATTCTCATTTTATGACCACTCAGGTGCATCTTGTAAATGAGCTTTGCTCAATGATGTTCGCCTGAATAAATAAAGATTTTGATTGATTGATGCAGCGCAACAAACATATTGGGACAGCTTGCTCAGAAGCAGGTTGTGGAGGCGTGACGCTGTTGTGGCCAATGCCCTCACAGCCTGCAAAGGCTTGTCCCGCTTCCCCCAATGCCATTGCATGCTGCTGGTGATGCAAGTTTGAAACGTTGGCACCAACTTGTGACAATTTCGCCACTGCAATGAGGGACTGACCCATCATTGCAGGGCGGAACTTCCAAACCCTGATATTGTTTGTGAACATGGCGGCGGCTTGCCGCCATGTTCACAAACAATATAACCCCCCCACTGTGTATATTTGCTGACGGCGGCCCCAATCCCTGTCGGCTTCAGTGCCCTAATGTTGAATTTACAGAAGGGGAGCCCACTCCCCATCGGCATTCTGTAACCAACCCCTCTTGCATTGATTGTCTGCCAGCGGGGTGCCTAATCCCCTTTGGCTTAATCTAAGCCTCCCCCCCCTTTTGTTGTGTGCCGACGGGGGTACCCAATCCCCGGTCAGCTACTGCTGCCCCCCCAAAGAAAGAGTCCTTTGGCATGCTGGGAGCCCACCCCAGCATGCCACATGTCCCTGTAATGTTAAAAACGGTCCCGTGCCATCTTTTTTTCTTACCCTGAAAAGAGGAAACTGTCCCTCAGCGCTCACCCTGCCCCCCACCCGCAACCCGCACCCATCCACTGTGCACCCTGCCTCCCTACACCCTCCTCACCCCATACTTACCTCCGGAGCTTGGCGCAACGATCTTCGGTGGACCAGGAACACTTCTGCACTCTTCAAAGCCGACCACGAACTGAGGAAATGCCGGTAAGCTGTATAATGGAATAAATAGGGTTTTTTCCAACTTTAATGCATATCTCAGTCATTTTTTGGAATTTTCACACCAAATTTTCAACATGGGGTTTTTGGGAACCCTCCTCATGAATTCTTGCACTGTCATGGTGCTAATCAGCGCCGAAAGGTGATTTCGTGGTCACTGTGCAGAATTACCTTCCGGGGCCAGTTTATGAAATGACAGTGCTAGTGTTCATGAGGTGGGCTCTCAAAAAGCCTATGTTGCAAATTTGGTGGAAAAAATCCAAAAAATGACTGTTTTACGAGCGTGCGCTGCGCAGTTGCTACACACACTCGTAACTTCGTGAATTTGCAATATTTTCATGCCAGATTTACAACATTGGCTTTTTGTCACACCTCCTTGTGATCAGTACAGCTGTCATTGTTCACATCCTGGCGGAAATGTGTTTACACACTTCCGGCGCAGAATAGCGCAGCCACTGTGGGAAATCAGTGTTTGGGACAGATTAAGAAAATGACAGTGACACTGTTAATGAGTAGATGTCCTAAAATGCATATGTTGAAAATTTGGTAATGATACTCCATAAAATGACTGTGTTATGAGCGTGCATTGCGCAGTTTGAATGCACGCTCGTAACTTCGCGAAATTATAGTATTTTCACTCCAGATTTCCATCATTGCTATTTTCCCAGACCTACTTATAAATAGTACAGCTGTCATTTTTCCTATCCTGGCCGTAATGTGTTTTTGCACTTCCGGCGCAGAATAGAGCGGTCGCTGTGGGAAATCACTGTCTGGGACAGATTAAGAAAATGACAGTGATACTGTTCATGAGTAGAGGTCCTCAAATGCCTATCTTTAAATTTTGGTGATGATAGCCCATCAAATGACTGTGTTACAAGTGTGCGTTGCACACTTTCCACGCACCCTTGTAACTTCGCAAATTTGTAATATTGTCACGCCAGATCTTCAACAGTGGCATTTTTTCGCACCTCCTTATGAGCAGTACAGCTGTCATTTTTTACATCCTGACCGAAATGTCTTTCACAGTTGTGGTACAGAATAACACGGTCGCTGTGGGAAATCACTGTCCGGGACAGATTAAGAAAATGACAGTGGCACTGTTCATGAGCAGAGGTCCTAAAATGCCAATGTTGAAAATTTGGTGACAAAACTCCATAACATGACTGTGTTACAAGCATGCGTTGAACTGTTTCCATGCATCCTTTTAACTTCGCAATTTTGTAATATTTTCACGCCACATTTTCAACAGCGGCATTTTTCCACACCTCCTTATGAACAGTACAGCTGTCATTTTTCACATCCTGGCTAAAATATGTTTTTGCACTCCTGCCAGAGAACAGCACGATTGCTGTGGGAAATCACTGTTTGGGACAGATTAAGATCAAACGAGTGAGAAAGGAGAGTGACCAAGCTCAACTGAGCTCTGTCGGAACTGCTGCAGATTTGTTTGTGGGCAGAAAAAGGCCCCAGTGCAAGAGCCCAGTACAAAAGGGCAGCCTGCAGCACTGGGAGAAACAGAATGAGAGAGCGAGTGAGGGAGGGGGAGTGAGCAAACTCATCAGAGCACTGTCAGGACTGCTGTGGATTTCTTTGTGGCCAGAAAAAGGTGCAAATGCAGGCAGGGGCCAGTATAAAAGGCCAGCCTGCAGTGGTGGGAGAAACAGTATGAACGAGTGAGACAGGGGGACTGAGTGAGCTCAACGGAGCTCTATCAGGACTGCTGTGGATTTCTTTGTGGGCAGAAAAAGGTGCCAATGCAGGCAGGAGCCCTGTACAAAAGCGCCACTTGCAGCACCAGGACAAACAGAATAAGCGCGTAAGAGAAGAAGACTGAGTGACCTCAATCGACCTCTGTCGGGACAGCTGTGGATTTCTTTGTGAACAGACAAAGGTGCCAACACAGCCAGGAGCCCTGTACACAAGTGCAGCCTGCAGTGCCAAGAGAAACAGAATGCACGAGTGACAGAGCAGTAGTGAGTGAGCTCAACGGAGCTCTATTGTGACTACTGCAGATTTCATTGTGGGCAGAAAATGCGACAAAGCGGGCAGGAGCCCAGTACAAAAGGCCAGCTTGCAGCACCAGCCGAAACGGAATGAGTGAGTGAGAGAGCTCAATGGTGCTGTGTCGGGACTGCTTCAGATTTCTTCCTGGCCCGAACAAGCCGCCAATGCAGGCAGGATCCCAGTACAAAAGGGCAGCCTGCTGCGGCAGGACACACAGAACAAATGAGCGAGGGAAGGGGTGTGAGTGAGCTCAACGTAGCTCTGTTGGGACAGCTGCAGATTTGTTTGTGGGCAGAAAAAGGCAGCAATGCACGCAGGGGCCCAGTACAAAAGGGCAGCCTGCAATGGCAGGGAAACCAGAATGAGTGAGTGAGAGAGGGGGAGTGAGTGAGCTCAACGGAGCTCTATTGTAACTGCTGCAAATTTCTTTGTGGGCAGAAGAAGTTAGCAATGCAGGCAGGAGCCCAATAGAAAAGGGCAGCCTGCAGCGCCGGCAGAAACGGGATGAGCAAGTGAGAGAAGGGGAGTGAGCGAGCTCAACGGAGCTTTGTTGGGACTGCTGCAGATTTCTTTGTAGGCAAAAAAAGGGGCCAACAGAGGCAGGAGCCCAGTACAAAAGGGCAGCCTGCAGTGCCAGGAGAAACAGAATGAGTGAGTGACACAGGGGGAGTAAGCGACCTCAACAGAGCTCTATCGGGACAGCTTTGGATTTCTTTGTGGGCAGAAAAAGGTGCCAATGCAGGCAGGAGCCCAATACAAAAGGGCAGCCTGCAGCGCCGGGAGAAGCACAACGAGTGAGTGAGAGAGGAGGAGTGAGCGAGCTCAATTGAGCAATATCGTGACTGCTGCGGATTTCTTTGTTGGCAGAAAAAGGCGGCAATGCAGGCAGGAGCCCAGTACAAAAGGCCAGCCTGCAGCACCGGCAGAAACGAAACGAGTGAGTGAGAGAGGGGGAGTCAGCAGGCTCAACAGACCTGTGTCGGGACTGCTGCAGATTTCTTTGTGAGCAGAAAAAGCCACCAACAGAGGCAGGAGCCCAGTACAAAGGGGCAGCCTACAGCTCCAGGAGAAACAGAATGAGCAAATGAGAGAGGGAGAGGGAACCACCTCAACGGAGCTCTGTCAGGACAGCTGCAGATTTCTTAGTGAGCAGAACAAGGTGCCAACGCAGGCAGGAGCCCAGTACAAACGAGCAGCCTGCAGCACTGGGAGAAATAGGCTGAGAGAGCGAGAGGGGCACTGAGTGAGCTCAACACATCTATGCAATCAATATTCGGCATTGACAAATGCTTGTTAAGATTCTGAAAGTTTCTATGTTTTCAGGCCTAGTATTTAAAATGTTCAGGTTTGCTTTGCAAGAGCAAAATGGGTCCTTGCAGGTCCATGCACAAAATGGCTCTGAGAAAACCACCTTGCTGGTAACAGTCTGTTACATCGCACACTGGGGAAAATCTGTTTAATTTTGTACATTTTGTTTTACTGAATCACTTTGAAGAACTGTCATAGCCCATAATCCCCTGCTCTGTTTGGCACTGGAGATCCACTGTCACATTGGATCAGACATCGATTCGATGCCCACTGTTCATCCATGCTCCACCTTCAGCACCTCCCAACCCCTCCACACAGCTTTGGGCACATAGTCATGAAGGCGGGGAATTGTGGATCATGTCACAGGAGCCGCGTCGGCTAACACAGAGCAGCACATATCTGGACCATCTCTGCAGATTGGGCCTTAAGACACGATCAGCCCATCCCAGACACACACTTTGTTTGAAATGGTTGAAATGGTCTTGTAGGGGTTGTCAATGTCTATTTATGCCTTTTCCGTTATGTATGGATCAAAGGGTTGAGAGGCACTTCCTGTCTTCAGTAAACAAGTACACTCTGCTGCAGTTACTGCAGGAAGGAGGCCAAGTTCAACAGCAGTAAATCCCTTCTGTTATTCAGGAAGCTGACACACTGCATTGCATCCTGGTGTGCTCCACTGTATCATAGTCTTCAAAAGATATTGTTATTGCATGAAGGTGAATACTAAAAGATGAACTAAAGCTCCTTTGCAGTATGTACATTTTGCAATCAGTACAGGATGTCTTTCTCCGAATATTCTGGTCAGAGAGAACTGCTGAGGCTTGCTAAGCTCAGAGCATCAGGGATGGTATAGAATGTAATTGACCAAGTAGGAGTAACTGCAGATCTCCTATTAGCCAAGCTAGAGGACCCTCTCTCTATTTGTTCAATCACAGCACTGCTCATCTCCAAAGGTTTCTAACTCCTGTCTTAACATTTGGCCAGCAGGTGGCAGAAGGGAACACACAGTCTGAGTTGCTGGCAGCAGCTTACGGACGCCATGTACTGACTATGTTGAACCAGAGGCTGCAGTTCTCATGGCAAATCCAAGAATAGATATTTTCTTTTATAAAACGGGCTTCAGAATCCTTCAAAATTCTAGCAACTTCATTGGTCTAAACACATTCATTACACCATTCATTGACCTCTGGTATACAAACAGTTTGTAAATAGGCTGCCCTTATCTACCCAGCAACAACCTAACTAAATGAAAACAAAGTTTTTTTTCCATTACAACAAAATCTTTTTCCACTTTTTAAACATGCACACACACACACACACATACACACACACACGCAAAACATAACAGGGCATAGGTTTCTTCAAAATAAAGGCACTTCCTGGGTTCATTCGGGGCACTCTGCCTTTGTTACCAAACTCACATAATCTACCTAGCAACAACCTAACAAAAGTAAACTGAAACTTTTTTCCTAAACATAAACATTTTGCATTTTATAAGTGCAATAATCCACTGCGAGGCATGGGTTACTTTAGAATTAATGCATTTGCCAGGTGTGTTGAAAGTCACTTGGCCATTAGCTAGTGCCTTTCAGTTCATGTGGGGTGTGCATTAATTCTTCAGAAACGCATACACTGCACTGTTGTGGGTTATTGCTTACTTGTTCCTACTCTGCTTTTAGTGGTGGTGGGTGGAGGGGTACCAGGAAGCATGGTACACAAAAAACCGCAGGATGCCACACAATTTCCATTAGTTTTTATGTTAGGCTCTGATTTAGTGGGTCTGGTATGATTGCCCGACTGCTACTTTCCCGACACACTTTTCCCCGCCCCCATTTTCCCGAATTGTGGTTGCCCAACTAGGTATGTTTACCGAGTGCTGTTTACCCGACAATCATGGTGAAAATATCATCAGACGCTTTAGCTTATGCACTCGCACAGTAAAAGAAAGTGTAATGCCAAAAATAATGCATTTGCATTGTTGATCATGGTAGAGGTTCTGAAGCACAGCCTTAGTTAACATGCAGCTAAGCTTCAGACCTCAAAGCAATCCAAACAATAGCCGCAGTTTCATCAGAGCTTCAAGTGCATGCCCACTGATGCAAGTTCATGCAAATCCCTCAGTATGTCTAATTTGTTGATCATCCGTAACAGGACATAATCAATTAAAGTGTCAATACACCCCATAAAAGTGCAATGTGCCAACAAAAGGTGAAAAACACAAGAATTAGTGTTTAGAGAAATGTTTAGTTTTTAGAGCAGGGTTTCTCAAATGGTGAGACCAGCCTCCCAGGAGAGGACCTAACCTGTTCCAGGGGAGGCCCCAACCTGTTCCAGGGGAGGCTCAAGCAAGCCTTAAAATGTACTATATTTAAATGTCAAGTTTTGGATGCTTTGTGTGAAAGGATGCAGCAAACTGAAAGCAAATAATGGCATGCAAATTTATGTACAAAATGGTTACCAGGAAAGACACGCTCAACAAACACTTTGTTTCCTGGTACGACATGGGGGGGAAATACAATTCTTAGAAACTGTGCAAAACAAAATTCAAAATAATACAAATGAATAGGAACAAGGTAACAATTGACCCATTATACTGGCTGCAGAAAAGCACAAATACAAAGGCTAAGCAGAGAGATACTAGGAGCAAGGCCAGGATGGAGCAAAATGGTCCCATGGAAGGTGTTTAAGAGCAGGGTAAGACTGACAAAAACAGTCTGACTCATGGAGGTATTGCAATGAGGGGTAAATAGACTCCAAAAGTCTGAAGTGTGGAGCGAGTAGGCTGACCTGGGGAGGGGGGTTATAGAGAGGGAGAATAATATGTTCAATAAAATGAACTACTCAAATGCACTTCATTGTATTATTCCTGTAACGTGCAAAGTATGATAGTTGTTCTCACTATGGGGGAGGGGCCCAAAATTATTTCTATATTAAGGGGGAGGCTCAAGATGTTTTCTAAGGCTTGAGGGAGGTTCACTAAGACAAAGTGTGATAACTCCTGGTTTAGAGAAATGTCAAAGTTTTCAGCGTGTTTCACTATTCATCACTATTCATCAGATCATAATACCATGAACACTAATATTATGCGAGCACACAGTTATGTCTTCTAATCTGTGGCAAAGCTTGGATAGTGCAAAAGAAATACTTTAGTTTTAACGGTGCGTTGCTCTCTGTTATTTTCGTTACCTAGCCTACTATTGTTTGGTAGCTTGCTAGTGTATGCTCTTGTCAGCAAAGTGCATCACGGGATTTTAATTGTTGGTAAAATGAATCTGACGGTAAATGGGTGCCGGGCAACTTTCTGTCAGGCAAATGGATGTCGGGAAACCGTACGGATCCTGATTTAGTTCTTTAGTATATTTTCCTGATCTTAAAACATACTTTGGGTGTAAAAACCGCTTAGGGTGAGATTTTCTTGGACTTGTGTTTGTGTTCATTAGGTCATGCTAGACAAACATGCCTGTGCTTCCATCTGACTTCCGTCTGGATTTTCAATCAAAGAGACTCAAACTGAATCTGAATATTTTTTATGCAAGTTGCCTCAAAGAGTGTCTTCATTTTTTTTATCTATTTAAAACGTTGTTAACTGAATCAAAATGCACTGTCCACACAGCCCTTTTACTGGCATGCAGAAACATACAATACATATACTAAAAGCAGTGTAAATAAGACAAAAAAAACAAATAATAGCTGAACAGAAAAAGATTATATATTCGTTTGACATACAATAACCTGAAATAAAATAAGAAAAAATATTTACAAACTATGCAGATGGATGCATCCTTCAAAGATTTAGACAATTTTTGGTACAATTGTGACTTAAGATGAAAATGTAGACACAGGTGGAAGCATAGCGCACATTTCTGTCTCATCTGCTCCTTGACTATCTGGCCACTATGTTTCCCATTACGTGCCTTTGTAACTTTTTGAAAAAATGTATATGGTTATAAAACTGATTAGCGCTTATGAAAGGCGCCAGACTTACAATGCTGGAGAAGGAAATCCTCCCTCCACTTACAGGCACGGTACACGTTCACCCATCAATATTACGAACGTACGAAAACGCCAGCAGATACAGGCCTCATGATCTGTCGAGTCTGCTCGATTGTGTAGCTAGCTCCTCATCTCACAGCTGCCCCTCCCACTCCTCCCCTCCTTAGCTTTACCCTCCCCCTTCCCTGTTCATCCTCTCTTGAAACTGCCCACCATCTTACAAGCCACCACCTCCTGTGGTAGAACATTCCACTTGTCCACTACCATTTCCGTGAAGAACTGTCTTCTTACCTCCCTCCTGAATCTCCCCCCTCCAGTCTGAGACTGTGCCCTCTTGTGTCCCTTCCTCTTCTTAATTGGAAGATCCCTTCTGTTCGAGACTTGTTTATCCCTTTCAAGTACTTAAGGGGCTCAGTCATGTCCCTGCTATCCCTCCTCTCCTCCAAGGAGTACATACCTAGCTCGCTCAGCCTTTCCTTGTAGGGCTTGCCCTCCAATCCCTGGATCATCTTTGTTGCTGTACACTGCACCCCCTCCAACAATCTGACATCCTTCTTCAGGTACGGGCACCAGAACTGCATGCAGTACTCCAGGTGCAGCCTGACCAGTGGCCTGTACAGGGGGAGGATTACCTCCCTACTTCTGGAGGAGATTCCCCTCTCTATGCATCCCAGCATCTTTCTGGCCTTCACTGCCACACTCCTGCACTAAGCAGAGTTGCTGATGCTCCCTGTTATAAGTAACCCTAAATCCTTTTGCTCCACAGTGCTTTCCAACTGTACCCCTTCCAGCTGATAGCCCCTCCCCGGTTCTTAGCTCCGAAGTGCATTACCTTGCACTTCTTGGCATTAAACCCCAGCTGCCATGTTTCTGAACATTCATGCAGTTTATTCAGCTTGTCCTGCAGCCCCTTCCATCCCTCAATGTCATCAACCACCACCCCCATTTTGGTGTCATCCGCAAAAAAAATGATCTTACTTCGGATCCCATGTACAGACAGTTGGTAAGACCACATCTGGAGTACTGTGTACAGTTCTGGAGACCCCATCTCAGCAAAGACATAGACAGGGTGGAGGCCGTCCAGAGGACGGCAACCAAAATGATGCAGGGTCTGCACCAGAAGACGATGAAGAAAGACTAAAGGAACTAAAGATGTATAACCTCAAGGAAAGGAGGGAGAGAGGGGACATGATAGAAACTTTCAAATACCTCAAGGGAATCAACAAAGTCCAAGAGGGTAGCATCTTTCAGAAAAAGAGATGTGCAAAAACAAGGGGGCACAATTTGAAGATAGAGGGGGGATGGCTCAGAGGTAATGTGAGGAAGTATTTCTTCACAGAGAGAGTTGTGGATACATGGAACAGCCTTCCTGAAGAGGTTGTAGAGTCAAAAACAGTGGGGGAATTCAAGAATGCATGGGACACACGTAAGGCAATTCTAGTGGGGGGTAGGAGGAAGTAGGCTGTTGGTTAACTAGGATCTACAGCTTATCTGTTAGGTAGGGAAATGGGTAGACTAGGTGGGCCAAGTGGTCCTTACCTGCTGTCAAATTCTATGTTTCTATGTGAAATATCAACTATGAATAACCTGAATAACACTAGGCCCGATCCCTGTGGCACCCTGCTCATCACTACCCTTGGTGCTGAGAGTTCCCCTCCCACTACCACCGTCTGCTGCCTACCCCTTAGTTAATTCTTTATCCATTTCACCAACTTTGCCCCCGCCACCATAGATTCCAGCTTTCATCTTGGCCTCCCGTATGGCACAGAGTCAAAGGCCTTGCTGAAGTCCAAATACAGGACATCCACAGCATGGCCCTTGTCTAGTTCCCTTGTCATAGTACTCAATGAGATTGATCTGGCAGGATCTGCCTGAGAAAAACCCATGCTGATGCCCATCCTGGAGTCCATTCTCCTCCAAATGGGTCACCAGCCTTTCTTTCAGGATTGTCTCCATGAGCTTCCCCATGATTGATGTGAGGCTCACTGGCCTGTAGTTCTCCAGTAGTTTCCCAGTTCATCCTTTAGGCCACCTTTGTGGATGGGCACCACTTCCACCACATGTCTCCATTACATTACTTCACTCCAAGATTACCCAGTCAAAACTAAGGAGTGTGACTGTCGAAATCAACATACTAACATACGTAATATTTTATCCTTTTCAAGGTTGAAAGGGACACGAAGTCCATCAAGCTTGTTACCCCTATGCCATAGAGATTAAGAAGCATGATGTGCAAACAATTAAATTCTCCTACTCTTTGCAAATCACTAATTACTGGACAAGAGATAGTGCCCTAGAGATACTTGCCTGGGGTATTAGAGACACAGTGTCACATGGTCCTTGAATGTCCCTATGTGTTGAGATTTGGGCAGATTGTAGCTACTGGATGGCATGACCTGATCTGGACGACAGCCACATACCCTGAAGTAGATTTAGGGATTTATGGTAACAAATGGAGAAAGTTTCCTATGAGCACCCTAAGAGTCTGCTTTGCTGTGATAAACTATTTTTTGTGGCAAGGTTGTCATGTGCTAACACTTCAGAAAGAACAGTATACTTGAAACAGAAGTAATGTGATCACAACCTCCAGGTTTCAAATATACAATGCAGAATTTGGGACACTTACTGTAAGTGGGTACGTTATATAATACTCTGGCACAGTTTTTTGGTGGCTGAACAACTTGGTTGCCTCCATGACATAGTAACTGCAGCTCAACCTATGGTGGTAGTTATACAAAAGTTCCTCTGTATTGTGATATATTACATGGTATTGGCAGCTGCAGAAACAGTATGGTATTGCTTTTAGGCATGTATAATATGTTACTACTGCAAACATCATGATTTGCCACAACAAACAGTGGGTTATATAGTAATAACATTGAACTTTGTATAACTACCACTGTACTTTGAAGGGGCAGACATTGGTCTTATCTATAATCTATTTGATAATTAATACTTTTTATTTGCATGGGCATGTAGTACTGGGTATATGTATATCTTTGTTTCTTTTTGTTTATGTTCATTTGATCTCTCTTGGCTATTTTTTAAGTAAAACATTTCCCTACTCTTTTCAAGATGTGCCATGGTATTTTTAAAGGCCATCTTAACAATCACCAAGGCAGGCAGATGGGACCTCGGTTTAGCATCTCATCCAAAAAGACGGATGGTGAGAGTCTTTGTACTAGCACCCTCCCCTTCTCCTCTATGCCTGAATGTACCTAACATTGCCTGTGAACCATGAAAATCTCCTGACAGCTGTCACAGGGCAGGAATAGCATGGTGCCAGGTAGTGAACTACTGTGTACATCAAGTAGCTGTCCACTGTATGAACTACTCTGAGAGTATTGGTCATGTCCCAATCATGAACCATTAATGGACTGTTCTGCATCAAAGTGTCATATTGTACTACATGGGGTTCAATTTTCAGAGCCCTGTTAGATCGGTGCACCTTGCGCTGATGCCATGTCTGCGGCAAACTTGAGTGCACCAGGGACATTGCGCCCAATTTTGTAAAAATCGGGGTCTTTACACTGAAGTCCCTGAATCTGCCACAAGTCATCCTGTGTGTCAAATAACTGGTGCACAGGCAGGGAATGCCACAGACTATGGGCATTTTGGACAACATTGGCAACCATGGGATGGGGGAACCTGCTGGCTGCCAGCAGGGTCCATGGAGAGCAGGCTGGGGAAGATTGGGAGGTGGGAGGTGGGGATAGACCCCAGTGTGGCACTGGCACAACTCCATTCATGAAGAACAGTGGGTATGGGGGGCAGTACTGTGACTTGTGATGGGGGTGGCCTGGAATTAATCCGGCCACAGCCCCACCACTGTGAAAACACTTGACTGGGTATGAGAGGGCAGCAGGTGTCCCCTGGCAGCGGCAATGGGGGCAAAGACCACCTCCCACCACGGCAGGGCACTTGGAGTGGTGTAGAGGCTGTTAGACCAGCTCCTGGCTGGTCTAACTCTGACAGCCCACATGCCCATTGTCAGGGTTTGCAGAATCACAATCAGAGGGATACTGCTGCACAGGCCTGGCACCAGCCCCCCTCCACCTTGCCACAACAGTGCATTCATCACAAGGTTGGTGTAAGTCCAGCCAGTGCAGGTGGACCCCCAGTTGCCACAAGGGCATCTGAAAATTGGGACTGGTGCAATGTGTGGTACAAGGAGCCCTTTGCACCATTTATCCATGAAACAACCCCTTGCACCAGCCCCAATCCTTTGAAAATAGAGCCCATGGTCTCTTTGGGAGAAGGGGGACCAAAGTAGCCCTGATCTTACATTGCTGGAATTTATAGCCAAGGCTCCTGGAATTCTACAGTTCCACTGCCACAGAATTTGCTGCAGAATTCACATCATGCCATAGAATTATAGTGGTGTGGTAGCACCACGATAGTTAGGGATGAGCAGGGATTTGTATATTAAACCCCAACCTTTACACTTCAATAGCTTCACAACCGTTCAACAGATATGCACAGCAACATCGATGCATGAATCTATGGAAGGATGGAAGCTCATGGAAGCGCATAGATATGTTTATGAAGGTCCCAAACAGGCTTGCCTGAATGAGGATGCGATTATTCTATCTCAGAAAGTTATGTAGTCTGGGTACCGCCTCCCAACAGGCTACTATCCCTGTCTGCTGCCCAGAATGCATGTTGAGGGGCCTGGGTTCTGGTTTGAATGGATAAAGGGTCTCAATACCAACAATAGAACTATTTGCGTGGTGCCTCCACCCCAAGGGACTTTCAAGTGGGTTTGATGTTAAGCTAGCACAACTGTCTGGGATGTTGTACCTTCCTACTGCCCCAACCAATGATCTCACACATGGAATAACATTAAAACACTTCACTTTGCATTCAATGGCACAATTAGTGGTGAGCACTAATAATATGCTCACGGTAACACACCAGCAGGGTCTGGACTTCTCAAATACACCCTGTGCATCTGTAAAGGATGGTTATTAACCCCAACAATGCACCTTTTAGTTTCACACAACGTACCAGCATTTAGTAATAATGTGCTCATGGACCAAAGTAGCATTCAAACAACAAAACAGTTTTTTCTAGGTGATTGAACAAAGAGAAGGGAACTTAAATGAAGATTTAACTTTAAGGCAAGTTGTTTGGTTTTGTAAAACACATTCAAATACCACATCTAATACCCTAGACAGTCTAACTAATACTACTCGGTACCCAGTGATTGCTCAGTTGCAGGCCTGAAGCATTGCTGGTGGTCGGCTGGTGTTGCAGCTGGTTGTGGCTCTTAAATAAAGAATTTGTCAGTGATTCTTCTACCCTTTGCTGTAGCAACATAAACAGAAACTTTTGGACACACAGAAAATTGTAATCCTCAGGTCAGATGGCCTGCAAACAGTCTAACACTAACTTGAACTAAGTAGGCAAATTAAATGGCAAAGACCACATCTCAGGAAAGACATAGACAGAGTAGAGGCAGTCCAGAAGAGGGCTACCAAGAGGGTCTGCATCAAAAGCTCTACAAGGAGAGGCTAAAGGAGCTAAACATGTACACCCTAAAGGAAAAGAAGGAATGGGGGGATATGATTGAGACCTTTAAATACCTCACAGGGGTGAATAAGCTGGTGGGAGGTATTTTTCAGATGAAGGGTAATATAGTAAATAGAGTCCACTCAGAAGAAAGGAGGGTTACTAGTGGGGTACTGCAGGGTTCAGTAGTAGGACCGGTCCTCTTCAATGTCTTTATAAGCGACATTGCAGAAGGACTGGAAGGAAAAGTATGTCTCTGCAGATGACACTAAGATCTGCAACAGAGTTGATGCACAGGGTGGGGTGGAAAGGATGAGAAGGGACTTGGCAAGGTTAGAGGAATGGTCAAATGTATGGCAGCTTAGATTCAATGCTAAGAAGTGCAGGTAATGCACCTGGGAAACAAAACCAGGGAAGAGTACACAATGGGGGTGAGATACTAACAACAACAAAATGGAAAGGGACCTGGGGGTAGTCATATCAGATGACCTAAAGGGGTGGCAAGCAATGGAGAGGCAGCAAGGAGGGCTGGAGGTTACTGGGATGCATAGGGAGAGGCATCACCAGTAGAAAACAGGAAGTTATTATCCCTCTGTACAGACAGCTGGTGAGACCCCATCTGGAGTACTGCATGCAGTTCTGGAGACCCAATCTCCGAAAAGACATAGACAGGATGGAAGCTGTCCAGAGGATCTAGCACTAAACGGTGCAGGGTCTGCACCAGAAGACATATGAAGAGAGACTTAAGGGAGCTTAATATGTATAGCCTCGAGGAAAGGAGGGAGAGGGGGACATGATAGAAACTTTCAAGTACCTCAAGGGAATCAACAAAGTCCAAGAGGGTAGCATCTTTCAAAAAGAGGTGTGCAAGAACAAGGGGCACAATTTGAAGATAGAAGAGCGGCTCAGAGGTAATTAAGGATATTTTTTCACAGAGAGGGTTGTGGATGCATGGAACGGCCTTCCAAAGGAGGTTGTGGAGTCAAAATCAGTGGTGGAATTCATGCATGCATGGGACAGTCATAAGGAAATTCTGGGGGGTGGGGGTAAGAAGAAGTAGGCTGCTGGTTAACTAGGATCTGCAGCTTATCCAGTAGGTAGGGAAATGGGCAGACTGGGTGGGCCAAGCGGTCCTTATCTGCCGTCAAATTCTATGTTTCTATGTTTCTATGTAAGGGGTGCTCTAGGACAAGGGGTCATGATATGAAGTTTGGGTGGTAGGTTCAGGAGAGATGTGAGGGACTACATCTTCACGGAAAGGGTGGTGGATGCCTGGAACAGTCTTCCAGTGGAGGTAGCGGGGGTGAAAACAGTGGTGGGATTCAAGAAAGCCTGGAATAGGCACGAGGGAATCATAAGGGATAGGAAAGGAGTGGAAGAGAAAGTGCCATAGGCTGGAAGGGTATGCAGCGAAAGCAGCACAATGAAAAAGGGCAGACTGGATGGGCCAAGCAGCACTTATCTGTCGTTAGTTTTTATGTTTCTACATGGAGTGTGGGAAGCACCACACTGTTGATTCTTTGTGGGTATGCCTCAGTTTTCCGCTATTGCAGTAATATTACACAGCTTGTATGTACTATGAGAAGGTAGGATATGGAACAACAAGAAATTAAAATTTTAGTGGAATATTGCGCAGCAGAGTTCTGCTGATGCAATTGTGACTTCTTTCCCTGAAAATTGGAAATTCTTGTAAATAAAATGCTTTAAAGACAAACAAACATATCTCCACACAGTAATAGGACCACAAGGCCCTGAACTTCAAAAACACTTTATACAAATTTTCATCTTACTTTGTCAGTATCTCTTATCCAATGTTGGTTGTCCTAGAAGTCCCCCACAGCAGATTTCATCGATGACATAAGTGATGGGGGCTTGAGGTACTACTACTACATCAGGATAGCAGGGGATGAGGGTCATAGTTTTAACCAGACAAAACAGATGTTCACAAAAAAGTAGCAAAAAAAAATGCGCGTCAAACCTCATGGTCCCCACATAGTGCGTAGGGATACACTGTTGTTCCCATTAACATTTACAGAATGAAAATTATATAAATGCAATACAAAAGGGTCAAGATAAGCTCTGGTGCACAGTAATGTATTGGCACAAAGTTTGGACTGGGTGTTTCAAAGCCTCACATTTAATGGCACCAAGGGCTCCACACTGAAGCACAGAGCCAGTCCCAATATGCACCCAATGTGCAAAAGCATCTTGGTCCACTCTCTGTTAGAGATGTGCAAAACTGGAAAATTTTGTTCCGCAAAATATTTTGTGAAATCCGCGCATTTCGCAAAATATTTTGCGGGTGCGGGTGTGAAATGTAAAATTCCACAGGTGAAATGCAAAATTTCTCCATGAAATGCAAAATTTCTCCCATGAGACATGAAATTTCATCTGTGAAACAGCAAAATTTGGGTGAAATTTGGCAACATTTTGAATTTTGCTGTGAAATTTCACATTTTGCAGGCAAAATTTCACAATTTTGAACCGGCATAATGGTAGAATTTCACGAAATGTTTTGCACAGCAAAACTGCTGATTTCTCAGCAATTTCACAACATCTCTACTCACTGTTCACTGCAGCATAGCAGACCACATCAGACCAATCCTGTTTGCTTCCAGGCTGACACCCTCTGCAACTACAAATCCCAGAATCCCCTGCAGCCAACAACAGAGCAAGTAGGTAGCAACGGGAGACTCAAAAACCTGCAGTGCATGCCAGAGTCCACATAAGCCAAGGTCTTTTGTTTTCTAGTACCACTGTCCTCCCTGGGCCAAGCACAGTCACAGAAGACTGCAGTTAGCCGCTGGAGAAAAGCAGAATCAGAAAACATCTGACCAGAGATTATAAAAGCTCCAACGTGCACTGCAGATGATTGAACTGCCCAACACCGCCCACCTTCTCTGATGCCAACTCAAATGTCATATACGATGCCCTGACTCAAAACAGGCAGTTTATCATCACTTGTTAGGAGGCTGGACTTTCAGAACTCACTCGTGGCTTAGACGCTCATGAGTTATGATCCTGCCCCTTCATACTTGAAGATATTTTGAGTCAGACCATTGCATATTCCCTGTATATCACATTGGAAATCTTATTGAAATAAATGGAACTTCCAGGAATACACTGCAATATTCTGCAACTTGTCACTGTCTGCAGCTGTATGATATTGTGTGTAAACCATTCTAAGGAACACTCATCCGACTTAGTAAAGTTAATTTAGGCATAGGATACCATGGTCAAGAGTATCAAAGCTTTTGATAGGTCAATACAACTTGCTCCCATAACGAACCCCTTATTGACAGCAATTTAATTGTCACTTGTCACCTTGACCAAAGCAGTAATGGTACTGTTAACAGCCTTGAAGGCACACTGATATGGATTTAAGATGCTTTTATAAGAAGAGAAATCCACAGCTGTCCCGACAGAGCTCCATTGAGGTCAGTCACTCCCCCTGTCTCACTCAGTCATTCTGGCTCTCCTGGCACTGCAGGCTGCACTTTTGTACTGGGCTCTTGCCTCTGTTGGTGCCTTTTTCTGCCCACAAAGAAATCTGCAGCAGTCCCAACGAAGTTCCATTGAGCTTGCTCACTCCCCTTCTCTCACTCGCTCATTCTGTTCTGCCAGTGCTGCAGGCACTGGGCTCCTGCCTGCATTGCTGTCTTCTTATGTCCACAAAGAAATTTGCAGCAGTTACAATACAGCTCTGTTGAGCTCACTCACTCGCTCATTCTGGTTTTCCTGCCACTGCAGGCTGCCCTTTTGTACTATGCCCCTGCATGAATTGCTGCTTTTTTTTGCCCACAAAGAAATCTGCAGTAGTCCCAACAGAGCCCCGTTGAGCTCACTGACTCTCCCTCCCTCACTCACTCGTTCTGTGTCTCCTGGAGCTGCAGGCTGCCCTTTTGTACTGGGCTCCTGCCTGCATTGGCGGCTTTTTCTGGCCAGAAAGAAATCTGAAGGAGTCCCGACACAGCTCCACTGAGCTCGCTCACTCCCCCTCTGTCACTCTCGCATTCTGTTTCTGGTGGCGCTGCAAGCTGGCCTTTTGTACTGGGCTCCTGCCTGCGTCACCGCATTTTCTGCCCCCAAAGAAATCTGCAGCAGTCACACTACAGCTCCGTTGAGCTCACTCAATAACGCGCTGTCACTCACTCGTTCTGTTTCTCTTGGCGCCGCAGACTGCACTTTTCTATGGGGCTCCTGGCTGCATTGGCACCTTTGTCTGTCCACAAAGAAATCTGCAGCTGTCCCGACAGAGCTCCATTGAGGTCGCTCAGTCTCCCTCTGTCATCGCTCATTCTGTTTGTCCTGGCACTGCAAGCTGCCCTTTTGTACGGGGCTCCTGCCTACATTGGCGCCTTTTTCTGCCCACAAAGAAATCCCGGCAGTCCTGATAGAGCTCTGTTGAGCTCACTAAGTCCCTTTGTCTCACTCACTCACACTGTTTCTCCCACCGCTGCAGGCTGGCCTTTTGTACTGGGCCCCTGCCTGTAATGATGCCTTTTTCTGCCCACAAAGAAATCCGCAGCAGTCCTGACAGTGCTTCGGTGAGTTTGCTCACTCCTCCTCCCTCACTATCTCTGTCGTTCTGTTTCTCCCAGTGCTGCAGGCTGCCCTTTTGTACTGGGCTCTTGTGTTGGGGCCTTTGTCTAAACACAAACAAATCCACAGCAGTCCCGACAGAACTCAGTTGAGCTTGGTCACTCCCCCCCCTCTCACTCGGTCGATCTTAATCTGTCACAAACACTGAAGTCCCAGAGTGACCGTGCTATTATCCGACAGAAATGCAAAAACATATTTTAGCCAGGATGTGAAAAATGACAGCTGTAGTGTTCATAAGGAGTTGTGAAAAAATGCCACTGTTGAAAATGTGGTGTGACAGTATTACAAATTTGCAAAGTTACAAGGGTGCATGGAAACAGTTCAACGCACGTTTGTAACACAGTCATGTTATGGACCTTCGTCACCAAATTTTCAACATAGGGATTTTTGGACCTCTGCTCATTAACAGTGCCACTGTCATTTTCTTAATCTGTCCCGAACACTGATTTCCAACAGTGACCACGTTATTCTGTTCCAGAACTGTGAAAATACATTTCGGCCAGAATGTGAAAAATGGCAGCTGTACTGCTTATAAGGAGGTGTGAAAAAATGGCACTGTTGAAAATCTGGTGTGACAATATTACAAATCTGCGAAGTTACAAGGGTGCGTGGAAAGTGCACAACGCACACTTGTAACACAGTCAATTGATAGGCTATCATCACCAAAATTTCAACATAGGCATTTTAGGGCCTCTACTCATGAACAGTATCATTGTTATTTTCTTAATCAGTCCCAAACAGTGATTTCCCACAGCAACCGCTCTATTCTGCACCGGAAGTGCGAAAACACATTTTGGCCAGGATGGGAAAAATGACAGTTCTACTGTTCATAAGTAGGTCTGGGAAAATGGCAATGTTAAAAATCTGGAGTGAAAATATTACAAATTCGCGAAGTTCTGACGTGCATGTAACCTACGCCAATGCTGCGTATTACATGATCATTATAGGGTATCATTACCAAATTTTCAACATAGGCATTTTAGGACCTCTACTCATGAACAGTATACTGTCATTTTCTTAATCTGTCCTGAACACTGATTTCCCACAGCGACCGAGCTATTTTGCGCTGCAAGTGTGAAAACACATTTCAGCCAGGATGTGAACAATGACAGCTATACTGCTCACAAGGAGGTGTGACAAAATGTCAATGTTTAAAATCTGTCTTGAAAATATTGTAAATTCTTGAAGTTCTGGCCGTGCCTTCATAGCGCTTTCATTAAAACAGTCATTTTTGGATTTTTCCACCAAATTTGCAAATTAGGTTTTTTGAGAGCCCACCTCATGAACACTAGCACTGTCGTTTCATTAATCCACCCTGAAGGGTGATTGCTCACAGTGACCGTGAAACCACCTTTCGGGGACAATTAACGCCATGACAGTTCAAGAATTCATGAGGAGGGGTCCCAAAAGCCCCATGTTAAAAATTTGGTGAAAAAATTCCCCAAAATGCCCGAGATATGCACTAAAGTTGAAAAAACCCTATTTATTACATTATACAGCTTACTGGCATTGCCTCAGTACGCGGTCAGCTTTGAAGAGTGCAGACATGTTCCCGGTCCCCCGAAGATCATCGCGCCGAGCTCCAGAGGTAGGTATGGGGTGTGGGGGTGTGGGGAGGCAGGCGGAGTGGTGGGTGCGGGTTGTGGGTGGGGGGGCGTGCGCCAAGGGACTGTTTTCATTTTTCAAGGCAAAATAAAAAGATGTCAGGACCATTTTCCGTTCACCGGGTATCTGGCATGCTGGGGTGGGCTCCTAGTGTGTGCCAGCAGAGGCTTGGGGCAGCAGCAGCCGACGGGGATTGGGCACCCCATCAGCAGGAACAAAACGGGAGGAGTTATTATGCTGACGGGAGTGGGCTCCCCTACGGCAAAATAAACATGATGGGAGGGGTTATTGTTGTGAACATGGCCATGTTCACAAACAATATCAGGGGTTTTCACATCCGCTCTGCACTGACGCACGTTCCCTGATTGCAGCAGATGGCTGATGCTGCAGTAACGAGGCGGCCCCTGATTGCAGCGGCTAATATTTTAGAAGGTTGTGGCACGCTGGCTGAACTAGTGTCAGCAGCAGCAGCGTGCCACAGCATTGGGAGATGGAGGGCAAACCTCTGCAGGCTGTGGGGGCATTGGGCACAACAGTGCCACACCTCCACAACCTGCGTTTGGAGAAAGCTGACGCAATATGTTTCTTGTGCATGCGCGTAATCAACATAAAAATAGCTTTTACATAATCTTGGAAACAGCTGGTAATTATGATATGGGTCAATATATTCCAGTGTGGGAGTTTCAGCCCAATTGGAAAGTCGGTGCTATTTGGGCTTGTTTCTAGGTAACAGGAAATTCCTCAATAGTAACTGACAAAGATTAAAAAATACATGTCAGAGTTGGTGGTATGGCTCGAGGAGCACGTTGAAACGATTTCAACAGAATGGCATCTAACGCCCTAGATCTGTGAGAATTAAGAGACTGTAGCTATTCTACATCAGTCACAGATGCTGGTAAAAAGCATATGGACGGGCACAGCTGGGTAATTATCAGATATTAACTATTAATAAAATATATTCAATTTAGAAACAGCAGAGCTCATTTGGACAAAAAATGTATTAATTCTTCAACTATGAGTGGGTAGACTGGACTTTGTTTAGCATCCAGAGGAAAGGAATTCAGAATATCAAAGTATTCTTGATTTTGCAGAGATTTAATCATTCTCCACAACTCTCTGGTGTTGGCTGATTGAATCAAGTTAAATTTTATAGTTAAAAAAGGCAGCTTTGGCTATCTCATTCAGGTAGGAGTTCCAGGTGCTACAAGAAAGGTTCAAATCAACTTGTAATTTCATTTTCTTAGCTTGTTTCCAGCTTTTGTAGTAGTAGAAGTAGTAAAAATGTTTATTCAATTGACAAGCAAAAGAATCGGAAACTCGACTGAGACAAGCTAATTTCCAGCGAGGTTTGTGACATGTATTCCAGTATTTATGGAGCAAGGTAGGATACCAAGGTACATTATTACCTTTGATGCTTGTAACAAAATCATTTTTGTTACTAACCACCAGGAACTCCTGTCTTTTCAGATACCAAATTTCCTCAGTTGAAGAAACAAATTCCAATCTCTCTGTCCCGATTAATTCATTCAACATCAATCATTCAAGCGTTCCGCTTGTCCCATCACTGCTCCCTCCACGTAAATCCTTCTCTCCCCTCTCCAGAGTTCAGGTACAGTACTCACGTCTCCTCTATTCTCTCCAGGTATTGATTCTCCAACCTCCCACCTACCTTTCCCCTCATCTCTCCCCCTTGGCCCTGGTATCCCATGAAAAGGGTGAGTGGACGGTAAAACAGCGCAGCACAAAGAGTGACCAGGAAAAACAGTAATCACCGAAATGGCAACCTATGGCTTTCTCCCCCTTCCCAATTTGTGCCCCCCTCAGGAGTTGGTTATCTATAGTAAGTGGGGTACATGGGACCAAAGAAGTCTCAAGGGGGATGTGGGGGGCAAAGAAACTTGTTGGAGCAGTGTTGTCACACCGTTTCTGCAATTGCTGTTATTTCCTGTTTGCTCTTTCGCCTGTGCTGCTTTTACTCGCCTTTTTGTATTCACCCATTTGCGCTCACCCTTTTGACAAGGAACCTTGGATCCTACATCCTACTCTTTCTACTCTTCTGACTCTCATAACCTTGTTTCTTCTCTTTAGAATACCTCCCGTGAGTTAGATTGCTTCTCTGTCCATTTCCTCTCCATCTGGAAAAATTATCATACCCAACTCAACCTCTCCCCCTCTTTCTCTACTCTTAAGTAACTTCTCAGTGATCATTTTGCTTCCTCCTGCTCCTGATACCTGTCTGCTTAGTCCTTGTATTTTGTGCTATCCTGTCACCAGTTTAGCAGGCTAATTGGTATCCCACATTAATGTTACTTTGTTCAGTTTTGTTTGCACTATATTTACAGTACTTTGTAATGCTTTCTTGTTCTGTACAGTTACCTTTCAAGGATGAAGCTGGACAGCAAAAATGTGTCCACCGTGACCACATTTGTTGCCTCATCTGCTACTATAACCACAATTTCTGTGCACCATGGCAGTGTTTGTTGCCTCCTCTCATGCACCAGTAATGCAGTTGCCATACATTGTTCCCTCTGACACCCACATACTGGCCCCAGAGCCTGTAATACTGTATGGTCCCTGGGATGCAAAAACAAACTCAGTAGCCAACCCTTCTACTTTTGACTTCCAAGAATGAAAATACTAAAAATAAGCCCACCCTCTGTTGTGTTGCATGCAATGCTGGTATCAATGCAAAGCTTTCTTCTCTGTCTCCTTAACATAAAATTGTACAACACAGAATACATGGAGTATGCCTTCTTGCACCCACATTACCTTCAAACTATATCAGTTCCTGTACACATCCCAGGTCATACCTGGAAACTAAGTCTTGACTCAGCGTGCATTTTCTGGTGGCCCATTTGTAAATAGATAAATAAAACTGACATAGTTAAACAGCTAATAAGTTCTATAAGAAAGTAATCTGGGGGCTTCCTTTCTTTTATCCTTTCCCTTCATACACAGTATGATGTGGCGATCGCTAAATGAAGCAGGAAAAACTTCGCAGGTTGAAACATTTTCTGGGCATGATGTAAAAAAAAAACAAAAAAACATCATAGATAGATGAGGTGGTAGGGTATTTCATCCTGATCCTAGTTAAGACATCACCAAGTCAAGTTAGGGCAAGACTGAGAGACAGATCATGTTGACTGTGAGTAGTTTCAATGGTGCCTCAATTAACATTCAGATCCTCTATAAATATAATTTTATAGGCCACTCTGATAGTCCAGAGATCGCACACCGCACTGGCATGCAGGTGACCTGGGTTCAATACAGACTTCAGTCACCACATTGGGAGGCAGGAGAGACTGCAGCAGCTGTTGCTCGACAGTGCACTGCAGTCAGGAGAGATGACATTGAGCACCTGGTGCCTCAGCAACTCCTGTGGTGGGTCAGGGTAGCTTTCTCCTTCTGCAGGATATAGCTGCACGCACCTGCAGCCATCAACAGGCCCTGTCCACACCAGAGGAGGATGGGAACAAAAACAGGCAGAAAATCCAAGGAACCATCTAGGCTTCCTGGTTCCCCTGGGTCCCAGCACCACTGACACTGGCTCTGTCCACCTGGTGGACTGCCTTCGGGGGAGGGAGGACAGTCTTTCCTCCCTCACCCAGAGCTCATACCCATGGAGGGGAACCTGTGGGAGCCATTAGGTAACAGCCAGATCCACAGGGAGGAGGGAGTATCAGATCTGAACAGGATATATATATTCCGGACAATGTGTCCAAAGCAGAAGCTCTATGGAAAATTAGAAGCCTAATTAAATATTCATGAGCCTAGTGCAGCTCTTGATTGGCTACTGGATCAGTCATTAGCCTCTTAGACATTACCAGTCCAGCCACCAACCGATGCTTTTTGCGGCATGCGCAGCTCGTGCAACTCTGCTCAAAACCTAAAAGTAAGTAAAAAAACAGTAAAAACAAAAGCTGGTATTGTGATTAGACTTACAATCACAATAACAACATCCAAGCCAGTCATTTCCTTGGATTAATGACCGTCTGGGGGTAGTGGCCCTCAGCTGTGCCTCGGGCCACCCATCCCACCAACCATTCACTAATCCCTTGAAAATTACCAGCTTCTCTGTCGTTATTCCTTAAAAAAAATGCAATTTCATGGCTAACCTTGTAAGGGAAAAGAAAATCTTGCAAAATGAAAAACACATTAGTGTCTCCCTTAGGTGGTTGATGACCGTCTATCCACTAATAAAATAGGTTTCAAGAAGGCAGGAAGCTTTTAAGCATTATCAGTTTAAAAAGCAGGAGATCAGAATCTAACTTATATTCATTTGTAATTACCTTATATTACCTTCCCCTACCTTCCCATACCCTCGGCTGTTTTTCTGACCTACCCTGCTTTCGCCTGAACTTCTGTTTTCTGTTTCCTCCTCTTTTGGCCTACCTACATCTTTTTCCCTTCCGCTGCACTAACAGCAGCTGTACCCCTGCCCCCACCCTGCTCCTCATTCTTGTGTAAGCACTTGGTGCCAAGCTTGATGACCCTCAGGACCTGGCTACTCCCCCCCCCCCCGCCAGCTCCAACCTTCTGCTCATCCATCCTTTGTTTAATTAATCCCTCTTTTGTCCCACTAAACCCACCCCCGATCACCTGAATTTGCTGCCCTCCTGGTGGCTATTTTAATTTAACTAACCTCTTTTCCTCTCTTTTCAGCTCCTGCGCCCCCAGCTGAGTGAAAACACCCCTCAGCTAAGGCATGGCCCCCTCCTAGGGCTGGCTGTCCTCTCCTCCCTAGCCGCAACACTCAACACCCACTCAGGTACTGACCAAAAGGACTCCTAAAGCCAGATCCCTATTGGCAGTTGATTGCTTCTGCACAGCCCGGCATTGGCTACTCCTACACTGGCTCCCACTCCTATAGACTGCACAAGATTTTCAGTTTAAGGGCTGCCCACAGTTTTTGGCTCGGGAGCTCCAAACTGACTCTGCTCCTGTTTAACTTCAGAATTTTCACTCTTCCACCCACCCCCTCCACCAGCCTTAATTAAATACATGCTAGCTCCTCCCTCCTCCCTGCCTGTTTTCCTATTGGCTGCAGTCTGCCTCAGCACTCTACTGCTACAGATGCTTAACCCCCACAGCTCTTCACCCTGCTCAACATCTAAAATTGCTACTTAGGCATTTGTACCTTCCCACCCTGTGTTCCACGCCACATCAGGGATATGTCCTTATTTACTGCACTCCATTTACTGTACTTCAAATACTGCAACATATTCCTCAACACTAATCTCCCAAAGTTCTCTACAGCAGGGCTTATCCTTCTATGTGCATTTTTCTTGTTCACCTGCAGCCCTTCTCTCCTGCTCATCCACGGAACCTAGGTCCCCTACCCTCCAATCCTAAGCTTGACCCCTATACAATCATAACAGGGTACCACTCCTCAGCCCTCCATCCCCCCTGGGATTGAGACACGCTACTCCAAGCTACACTTCTTACAGCCTCATATTGTCGACCCTTTCGGACTTTGCTGCTCTTCTACGTCCTATATCCCTCCCACCAGACTTACCACGTAGCACAGTCACCCCTCTCAAACCCCCAATGCAGGCATGCATACTCGTTCAAAATTATTATGCTGTATAGATGGTTTATAACCATAATTCTACTACTTCTAATATACGCAAGGAATGTAGAACTAAACCCTGGCCCGCCACAGACTATCCCCTCACCTTCTGCATTCGCAACTACTAAAGGGCTGAAGTGCCTGCACATTAATGTGTACAGACTTCTAAAAAAGCCAGACCTTGTTTAAACCTGGATCTCCCATATGGACACGGATATCCTGGTTCTGACTGAAACATGGTTGAAAAAATCCACCCCGACTCTGCGTTATCCTTTCTTTCCTTTAATCTTTTCCGCAGCGACCGACCAACCAGGGGTGGCAGTGTAGCAATATACGTAAAAGACAAGGTCACAGCTTCCGATAACACCCCATTCAGCGCACCAGGCGAATCTGAAGCCTTGATGCTTAATCTGCCTTTATCCCCCGTAGAAACCTTAACAGTAACAGGTTGTTACTGAGGCTTAGAGCTCCTGAATTATCTGCACACTGTTTCTGATGCAAGACAAAATGAAATCATTCTACTTGCCGATCTAAACCTGGATTGGCTAAAAAACAGCAAGAACTGCCAGAAACTCAAACAGTTCTACATGAATCTGACTTCATGCAACTGATCCCTGAAATCACACAACCAAACACCAAATTCCCCTCTCATGGCTCCCCGATCGATGTAATCCTCACAAATAGGCCCCACAAATTCTCCCACTTAGCAGTGTTTCATAACGATGTTAGCGATCACTGCACAATGACATGCATTAGAGGGCAGTCACCACCCAAGTCATCACCAAAGTTCATCTGGAAAAGAAGTTTCTGTAATTTCAGTCTAGTCCATTACCTGTCAGACCTCAGGAACATAAATTGACACAATTCTACATGGCCTCAGAAATAAACACCACAGCATCCTTTTTTTTAATAACACACTAAGCAGTATAATCAATAGACGCACCCCTATGATTAAAGGCAGAGTCCAGAAGCTCTCTTGCCCATGGTTTACTCCTAAACTAAATGCTGCATTAACCCTGAGGGACCGCCTATGGGCGACAGCCAGGTGATCCAAACTACCTGTAGACTGGGTGGCCTTCAGAGCTTGCCAAAATGACTGCACTAAAAAAGTCAGGTCCACAAAAGTGAATTATTTTCTTTCTGCCTTTAACGCTGCCAAGGGCAATTCTGCCAAATTCTGGTAGATCGTTAAATCAGCCAAAGGTAACAAAGTGTCTTCCTCACTACCTAGCAAGATCTTGTTTAAGGGAAACACCTTCTTAAGTAAGTCCGACATCCTATCTTGCTTCACTGACCACATCTCTACCATGGGCATGGCATTTGATTCCTCCAAAGCTTCTACTCTCACCTCTAGCTTACCTAGAACCTCCCCAATGCTGCCCCCCCCCCCAAATTCAACTTCTCTTTCTCTCCATTTCAGTTAAGAGAACTAGAGGGCCTCCTACTCCACCTAGATGTAAGTAAAGGTGCAGGTGTGAATGGCATAGGATCATATTTTATTAAAGCTAGTGTCTGGTACCCCATAGCCCCCATACTGCACCTGTTTAATCTATCCATCAGCTCTAGTAATGTCCCCGAGGCATGGAAGATAGCCCAGGTCCTTCCCCTGTTCAAATCAGGTGACCCTATGAACCTTAATAACTACCGTCCCATTTCTATCTTACCCCTTCTCTCAAAACTCTTTGAAAAATTAGTAAATGCACAGCTAAGAGAATACCTCAATAAAAACAACCTAATAAACCCTGCCCAATCAGGATTCAGACCAGCACACTGTACCATCTCAGCCTTAGCATCCATCACCAATGATTGGCTCTTCTCCATGGACAAGAAGCAAGTAGCAGGAGTGGTCTTCTTGGACCTCAGTAAAGCATTCAACACCGTCAACCATTCTTTACTTCTTGACACCCTAAACAACTGTGGCATCACTGGCCCTGTACTACTCTGGTTCCATAGTTACGTGGTGGCCAGACTCCAGCTGGTGAAAGCAGATAGCTCCCTATCCCCACTCCTTCCAGTCATGAGAGGAGTTCCACAAGGATCAATTCTTGGACCTCTTCAATTCATGCTTTATATCAACACTATTGGAAACAGTGTCAACAAAGCAAAAATTCATATGTTTGCAGATGATACTGTGATATATATCTTCAGACCTTCGGTAACCGAAGTTCAAATTGAGCTACAATCTGAATTTAATTTCCTCCACCTCAGCTTGGTCCAATCAAAACTACTACTAAACAAGAGAAAAACAAAAGTCATGTACTTCCACTCGAATCGCCTCACCTCCGTCACTAGCACACTAACTACCCTACGCACTATAAAAACTCACCTCGACGACAACCTTGAGGTTGGTAAAAACTTAAAATATCTTGGGTGTGAACTAGATCAACATCTGTCCTTCTCTGCCCACATTGCTATGCTTGCGAAGAAACTGCGGCAACGCATTGGTTTCTTCTTCAGGAATAAGTCCCTATTCCCCACACTGAAGCCAGAATGTACCTAGTCCAGACTACCTTCATGCCACTCCTTGACTACGCGGACATAGTCTGGGGACGATGCTTGGAATCTTTGCTATTCCAATTGGACACACTCTATCACACAGCAATTCAGTTCATTTCCATTGCCCACAGATGAACCCATCACTGCCAACTCTACTCTTATCTGGGCTGGACCTCACTGTTGACTACATGCCTCACTCACACCCCCACCTGGGTATGTAGTGCCCCAGGAAAATTGGCAGCATCACAGAAAATAGGGGATCCTCAGAGATATGAGGGGTCAGACAGTCATGGGGACCCTGGCAGCTTAATGGGGAACCCTTGAAAAGCTTTGGTGACCCTCTGAAACACAGAACAGGCTCAACTCCAGAAGACAATCCTAGAAGTCTAAATTCAGGATTTTAAAAGGAAAACCCTTTTTTTCTTTCTTTCCTCCCCCTTCCCCCTCTTCAAGACTGACACCCAGCCAGCCAAACTAGTTGGGCAACATTCCTGTCCCCAGTGGAGAAGGAAGCCAGGCTGAGCCCTCTCAACCAATCCCTGTGGCTAGGGTAGATTCAAATCTGGAGATTTTTTTGTTTAAGCCACTGACCCAGCTCCAGGAGGCTGACCTCTGGATGAAGGAGCCAATCCCCTGGCAGGTAGCCAGGACTGCCCCAGCCTAGAGGAGGCTCTTCACAGACTGGAGAGGGAGAAAGAGTTTGACCAGGGAGGGTGAAGGACAGCAAGGTAATGGATGTCAGCTTCCCTGTTAGGAGGTTGAAGTAATTCCCATGGGTCCCTTTGGTGTAACTCCCTCTAGAAGATCTCCAGTAGCAGCCTCGGTCTTTTTTTGCAGAAGTCTGCCGTCTAGTCGGGTTCCGCAGTGTGTTGAGTCAGTTCATTTGGCCAGGAAACAGACCCAGTGAATCTTCCATGTAGCAGTCTCCAGGAGAAGAAGCCTTATCACTCCTTCTTGGTTGTGCATTCCCCAGAGGACAGAAATCTTGGTTGAACTCCAGGGGCTCCTGCACACACCTCACACATCACACCTCATCCAGAAGTCCTCCGGTGTCTCTTCTTCGACCCAGGGAGGGTCCCCGGAAAGCCCAGTATCACCTGCACCCACTTCCAATGACCTCCAACAACTCCAAGTGTTCGCCATGATGCCCCAGGTTTGAGTTGCGGGTCGTAAGTGGTAGCCAGCTGGTAGCTAGGGCTCACCAAAGTGAGTCAGATTAGGGGCCGCCCCGGCTCTAGCTTGAGGGACTTAAGTCGTCCACCAAACATGGAGTCACATTGCCCATTCTCCCAAATAGACATTGTCCTAAGGTGGCAACAGTACTGGTGGCCCATACCAAGGCCTTGCTGAGGATTGCTAGGCTCTGTGCCCCCTTCCCTGAGGTGGCATAAGTACTGGTGGCCCACACAAGAGGCCACACCAAGGGTCGCCACACCCTTGATTGTACTGCACATAGGTGGCTCGTGTTCCAGTGATGCATCAAGCGGTCACACTGAAGATTGTCGGATTCTGAAGCTGCAGGGGTGAGGTGGTAATGGTTCCGGGGACCTGCCCAGAGGTTGTCCAGTGGATCATCACACCCAGCATTCTTTTCTCGACTGGAGAGCACCTGCCTGAGGTCACCATAGCCAACATCCCCAGAGGAGGTTCTCTTTCCCTACAACCTGACGTCAACACCCATCCTTGACCAGGTACTGCCCTGTCAATGTTGCCTCGGTGATGCCAGGAGTCACCTTCTTCCCAGGGTCAGGAGGCCTACAGTGTTTTACTTGTTTTTCGTTCACTGGGGGACGCTCCATTTTATGGTCTGTATAGGAAGCGCTTCCTTAGGTTCACCCTCAGCAGTCGGCTGACCAGAATACTAGAAACCCAAGCTTGGTGCATTGGATTGCTACACCTTTAAGACTTGAATAACCTGGACTTTTGTAGGACATTAGTGGGGCCAGTTTGCGGTCCCAGTAACCTTATTCACTCTTTCTTATGTGTATAGTGTTAGTGAATGCTAAGTCTTTTCTGTGTGCTCCAACTGTGGCTAATAAACCTTGCATCTTGGCTCTAGAGTACGTCTCCAGCCTCTCCTTCCAGATTTATCTGGCATCACCCTAAACTATAGGGTTACGATCCAGCACAGCTCGTCCACCACAGGTATATAAAGCTCTTCTGTCAAAGCTCCCCCATACATTGCTAAACTGTTATGGTGTACGTTCAGCTCCTACTCACTATGCTATAATGATCTCATTATGCTAGAGGTCCCTTATGCCCGCTCACATTTCAATGTCATGGCTATTAGCCATGCTCTACCATTAGCCTGAAATAAAGCTAAACAAACCCTCAACCTACAAAACCTCATGCCCCTGCACAGTTTCAAAAAACTGGCCACTAGCGATCTTAGAGATATCTGTGCTTGCCATTGAACTGCATTCCTTCTCCCTTCACGACCTGTTCTAATTCCTGTCACACTAATCACATTGTAGAGCTATCCATACCCCCTTCCTCTTCACTCAAACCTCCTTCCAACCCAGTCAGTCCACCTTCCCATTCCTCGCCCATGCCATCTCCGATCCACCCTGCTGCCCTACAACCTCCCCCTCTTCTCTGTTCAATGCCACCCTTCTCTCCTATGCTTCGGAACACTATCATCTACCCTCTACTGTTCTATGGTGTAATCCTGCTTGATAATTAAACTAAATATCCTAATGTTTTTACTTTTCACCACTAATCTGCCATGTTATTCTGTGGTGCTCCCCACTGTTTATATTTCCTTGTATATAACTCTTTCTATATTTTTTTGTTAATCATGTATATTACTACTGTTGTTTATTAATTGAATATTGTGTTTAAATGAGTCTGTATGCTGTCCAGTCAGGACCTCCTTGTAAATAAGCCTGCTCAATGGAGTATTTTCCTGTCAAGAAACTTGAACTTGAACGTGAACTTTTTTATCAGACCCTACACCATATCAGATAATTTTGAATTGTTATAAAGGAATCTGGGATGTACTGTAGGGCTAAAGAAAAATAAAGACTAGTTTTGTATTGAATTTTTATTTTTCCGTATCCACTAGTATGGTAACAAAAATAGTTTAAAAAAAAACAGCGTTTCAGGAAAACACCAAAACGAACATGAGGGAAAACCTACAGAAAATTACTGAAGATACGTCAGCTACTCTCTTTTAGCCATCGTTTTAAGTATGAAAGGATGCCCACAAACCATACACTGCATCCAAAGAATAAACAACCCACCATCCTGTACATCTGGCAAAACATTTTAGGTGAATGTCGACAAAAAGCCAGAGCATAAAGTTAACAGATTTTCTGGTGCAAACATTTAATGAATGGATTGATCATCTAGCAATCTGTTTAAAATCAGCATGTCACTTTTACAGAAACAAATTATATTGTCCCTTTGTTTTCAAACCAAAGGGCAAAAATCATTAGCAAGTATATGTTTTGAAAAGGTTTCCTGCAAACTACAAAAGATTGACATATTTTCTGTTAATCACCTACACTGTTGATTAAAATCTTTCAAAAATGCAGACTCCATAGTTTTGCAAGCCTATGTACTGTCTGACTGGGTGTAACCAATCCCCACCCATTAGCCAGGTCTTTCCAGTATGCTGAACCCAGCAGTTCAGGACAATACACCTAAGTACATACCAGCAGCCACACCCAAGAGTCCTCCAGATTGAGTTTCAGTACTAATATTCCTGTTGTGCTGTGCAAGCAGTTCCTGTTTAGCTGTTTAATGAGTTCGTTATGCCTTAAGGGGCAACTATGAGAAAGCATTGTTTGACCCATTTCATCTGATGGTTACCTACTTTCTGTATTCACTCTCCCATTATTCCTTCCCAGCGTCCCCTAGAGTTCATCTGCTCTGGTTCCTTGTCTAAACCTCCCCCATTAAAAATCATGTGCATACCTCTCAACTGACACCAGTGTCAGTGGCTCAGCAGGTTGCACACTCTCCTCTGAGGCCGGAAGATCAGAAGGTTGCAGGTTCTACCCCCACACCGGGAAATTTGAGTTAAATCCCATTACTGATACCATAGTGCATCATGAGGGGGATGCAGCACTCTTTGGGTGCTGTCTTTCAGATGAGATGTTAAACCAAGGTTCTGGTGGTTGTTCAGGTGGATGTTAAAAGATCCCATGGCACTTCTCAAAAAAGAGTAGGGCCCTGGTGACCTGTTCAGATTTCCCCCATTTGATAAATAATAGTTCAGTTTCACTTGGTTTCCACCTGTATTCCTGCCCCCCAAAAAAAACTGGGAAGAGGCTAACAACAGGTGAAATTGCCTAGCTTTCCTTCCCCGATCAACAAAAACAAAATAAAATAATAGTAGCTGTCCAACACTAAGAGGGACAGCCCCTCATTTTGCCACTCAGAAGCCCGTTGTTCCACATGGGGAGGGTGATATCCCACATTCTGCTCTTAGATTTTGTCAGCACTGTGTCTTGTAACTTTTTTTTTTATTTAAAAAGTTGTTTATCAGTAAAGGCACACTGAGACAAAACTCATTTCCAGATAATTCCCAGGGAATAGGGAACAAGGAGGGTTACAAAAATAACAAACATCTATAACAACAGCTGACGTTTTGTACAGTACCAGAGCTAGAATGGTTTAAAAGGCTTGCATCTGTAATGTGACATGGTAAAAAACGTACAACAGTCTCTGTTCTAGCCCTTCCAGTAGGCAGTCTAGAGCATGATTTCAGAAAAACACTGTTACCTTGGGTCAAGTTAGCAGTATTATGGAGATGAACTATGCTGCCACTCAGGTTAAGGCAGGCCTATGCAAACTGAAATTATGTTTTTAGGCTTCACACATCCACAGCAAAAAAATAATTTGACCACTTAAGTGATGTGAGCATATGAATTAATCATTTGAATGCTCACCTTTTTCACCATATGCAAAGCCAAGCCCAATAACAAGTAGACAGACAGACAGACAGACAGATAGCTAGATAGATAAACAGACAGACAGATAGCTAGATAGATAGACAGACAGATAGATAGATAGATACTTTATTTTTATAATGCCCTATTCCAGAGACTTGGAGCGCTTCACAATTAGCAATTTAAAAACACGGTTATATAACACATCCAACAATCAGTTTAGTAACAGATCCAGGTGGAGCTGACAGCAACACATTTACAAATATCTATCCATATATTATATTACAGTACAGTAGAATCTTTATCAGTTAAAGGTCTGGTTGAATAAGAAAGGGTTTAATCCCTTTTTAAAGGTTTTCACCGAGGGTGCCTTCCGAAGTTGTTTAGGCAAAGAGTTCCACAGGGTATTCCAAATTATAAATGTAATTAATTATTCATGAGCTAAACTAGCTCACTGATTGGCTGCTGTGCTGGTCTGAAATCTTTTAGAAATGCCCAGCACTGGGAGCCACACTCAGCTCACCACGTGCTCTACGCTGTCAGCAGGGGCGCCAAAACCCTACATAAAACTGGCAACAAACAAAAGTTGCGTGCGCATTAACCATAATCAGAATAACAGCCTTCAGCCAGTCATTTCTGATTAACGACTGGCTGGAGGAGGTGACCATCCCACCAACCAGTTGTTAATCCCTCAGAAATGATCGTCTTCTCGGTCGTTATTGCTTAAATGTACTGCAGCAGCTGCCATACCTAGTGCCAGTGTCAGAATAGTGTCTGTGAACTCACTCAGGTGAGCACACTAGTGGAGTGAGGTCTGAACACCCTGAACACTGTGCTTGGCACAGTTTTAATAACGTTTGTGAAAATATTATCACAGTGTGAACAGGGTCTAAGAGTGTTAAAGCAAAAAAGTCATAGTACAGTAGTTAATATTGTCCAGTGAACAACAGATTTTGTGAACCTGAAAGCACAAATTCCCGGTGTTCAGAGCTTCTGCTGAATCGCAAATGATGTGTCTCACGTTCACCTTCATTCTTCCAGATTTTGTGGGGTAGTGCTTTCCTTTGCGTGATGAAAGGTTGAGAGAGTTATGTCTGCTTGTGACATCATCGCCTGTTGCTGTGGAAATTATTATGACATCATAAATAGTGAATTATCTTGTTAGTTGCACTCAAGCAGCTAGCCTAGATGCGGTCCAAAAGGACAGTGATCCAGTTTTCATGTTAATGTGCTCAAAGGTAAGTTGCAGTAAATAAAGTGAATATGTTACTTTGAGAAATTACAGTTAGCGTACTGCCTGAAATTAAAAATCGTGAACTATTACTTCTTTTATCTGAAGATTGTTTTCTTTTCCCTTTTGCTGTTTAGATTTTCTACCTGACAATATGAGGTGGATGAGTGAAACAGTACTCTGCCTGGAGGCTGACATAGCTAGTTCTGTTCCTCCCCATACATCATTAGCCCATCCCTTACAGAAATACAAGTGTGCAGCATGTGTGCAGCATGCATGCAGCGATGCTTATTAAACACTCCGGCGTGCATATTCTTATTTCTATGAAGAGATAAACTTCATTATATGTGACAAAACAAGTGACTAAGAAGTGCCAGTCACCTGCTGCACAATTGGTCACTTGTGATGTCACAATAAGGTGAAGTCACAATGCAGATGAGGTATAAATAGGAATTGAATCACTGTATACTCTATGTAAGTCTTCAGGTGCAAACGTGTTCTTAACTTCAGATCTACTCTAACACTAATCAGGTAGAAACACTGCAATAAGCAAATGAAAAAAAAAAACTTCAGAAATAGAAAGTAACACATGCCTTCTTTTAAAAATTAATAACATTTTCTGCCGCTATTTTTTGTGCTTCTAGCTGTTTAATTATACTCTGAAATGTATTCTTATCTACAGCTTCACCTGTGATGTAAGGGACTCCTTAGGGCTACTTAGTTGTAAGAGACTGTTGCAAAATTGTTGCACTGGTGATTTATCAATTTTCCCTTAATAGAGACCTCCTGAGCTATGCTTGGGGGCACAACTTCTCAGCTCAGTGCCCAGCTCTGCTGCAGTCATGCAAGGAAGGGTGTAGGGGGTCGTCATGCATGGTGTTCACTAAGCACCCTGCCCTTCCCATCCATGTCACAACTTTAGTGACATCCCCAGCCTGTCAAACTGTTGCAAGCAGGCAGTAGGGGTGTGATTAACGTGTGACCAGGAACAAAGGGATTGGCAGGAGATAGAGATCAGTGAGAGACCACATCAGTGGACACTAAGCGGGGCAGAACAGGGCAAAGGAAAGGTTTCACTAGACAGCAGGGGCTCTTTAGTTGATTAACAGCAGATAGGAGGGTACAGGGCTTACAGGGTGAGCCACAGGTAGCCACAATTGACAGGGAGAACTTCCACCCAGAAGCGGACAATAAGGCAGCATTCAGGTGTGCATGGGAACATCTAGTGCCAAGCCCCTGTGCCTCTGGCCTCTATGTACAGTAAGTTGTGCTGTGCCATGCATAGAAGTCTGCGGATGTCGCAGTTCAGGTTCAGCAAAATCTGCAAACCTGCTGTGCACACTTCCATGCAGATTGACTCATTTGCATTCCTGACTTAGTCTTAGGTGGACTAATGGTCAACCCCTGTGACTACGTCAGCCTTTTGTGTATGGCTGCTAAGTAAGTTGCTGCAAAGGGGAAGCTATTTGCACACTGTTTTTGCAGTTCTGCATTAGGCGACTGAGAACTGGACCCTGTATTTTTCTTCTGATGCCTTTAAAAGTTTTCTAATTGTGATAAGGTAAACAATGACATAAATAATGTTGTGGATTTCTCAGTTGTCTAATAGTTGAAAGTATATCACCAAACAAAAGCTCAGTGTGATATCATCGTGCCCCTTTTTATCTTCCAAGGGATCTTACATCAAGTTGCTCCATTGCACATTTTCTATTTGCAATAAACATGTAAGTGACTAAGCCTACATTTTCATTATTGACCATTTCTAAATAAGACCCATGATTAAAAATGGCTATTCCAAATTTATTTTCTACTCTTAGTATGCATGCAATTTACCAGCTGTGTTTTATTTGCAGCCTGCCCAGTGATGCAGTGTTCTGTTTTTTGGTCTTGCAGGAAACATAATGAACCAAAATCTAATCAGATGCTTGAATTCTCAAAGAAATGCTGTTCTGAAGATTTCTCAAAGTACTAGCCCAATCACATGCTGCAGTGACGCTGACATAATGCAATGGTAATGTAAACTCTCCAAGGTATGGTGAATTATGTAGGCAGTGTGGCACTAGACACATCAAAATGAGCTAGGAGTGGCCCTGTTTCTGATGTTTCAAGACTAGCACTTTGGTCCAGACTGGATTTATTTAGGGACCACTGGAAAACTGGGCCCTAAATAACATTAAGCCCACAGTAACACAGCAACAGTGCACCCCTCCCTATCTACATCTTATGGCTCCTTATTATCTGTTTGGCCCCTTGCACAGAAAATCAGTTTTTTTCTTTGACTTTTAGTGCTTAAGCATTAGAGCACACTCCCAAAAAATGAGCAACTCAAAATGGGGCCAACGTAGCCTGGGGCCTGTCAGGGTTTCCCCCAGTCCTTGCTTGCTAGCTCTTGATGAGAAGGAAGATCTTCAATAGGGGGACAATAGCCTTTGTTTTGAGTGTTTTTATGGGCAGATGTGTACACGGCACATGTAAGTAATACTATATACACTCGTCCATAAGTTGACCTTACATATAAGTGGACCGTCCCGCTTATCAAGGTAGGTCAGCTAAGGCTTGGTCATGGCCCAGTTCATGCTACAGTAGACTAGCAGATATAACATTACAAATTAATCGTACAGTGCATATAGTAATTGTCAAGGTTCAAAAGCACAACCTGTATGTATGTATGTGTGTGTGTGTATATATATATATATATATATATATATATATATATACAGTATATACTGTATATATTTCATAGGGACTTATAAATTACAAATAATGCTTAGCTGACCTATCTCACAGTCCGCAAACAGGGCAGAACCTACAAGATTGGTGCAAAGGGTTAATCAGAGCTCAAGTATGTAATTAGGCCAATAGCTGTGTTTTGCATCAGTTACAGGATGCTGATCAACTTCAAAGACAGACCCACAGTGTACACATGACAGTAGGCAATCTCTGATGTGACCAAAGCATGCACAAAGGTGGCTAGGACCTCAGGAAGAAGAAATAGTTGTAAACATACAACATTTCTGAGCTGACAGAATCCACTCGTAGCTACTGCTCGAGCAAATGAGTATGGTTCACAGGGACCACCAAGTCAGTTAACCACATGAATCATTTTCAGTTCCACACCTTCGAAGACAGGTAGTACTGACTGGGATTTCTCAAACCTGGAATGAAATCTCAACCAACAAGGCCTCCACCTTGTCTGTGCTGTGCTTGAGTCAAGTCTCATTATCCAATGAAACAGAGGTAGAGCTTGTTACTCTGTGCAGAAAAAGGAAACTCAAGCCATACTTCCTTTGGGCATGCATATTAAAAACAATCAGGGCATCATAAAAACTCAGGCTCTCCGATGAACCACACTCAAGTCCGGCCTGTCTAAATGATAATAACTTCATCATTGCTTTCTCATTCTTGTCCTGGAAGTGGCCTTAACCACTAAAGAATGATTCTTGAAGTCAGTCCAATGGCATTGCAGGTTGAGGCACCCCACCCAACATCGACGATCCTGGTTAGGGAATGGACCATCGTCACTTGGGGATTGTTAGAGGGGAGGAAAGGTCAAGCATCTATAGATGACTCTTCTCCTTCGGTCATGTGGGAGACAATGCATACTGCTCTTTGGCTGCCACTTGGTGGAGGCTAGGGGGTGCAGCATCTGTTGCCTGGCTCCATGTCTGGGCATGGGCTTACAGACATGCATTATCTTCACACTGGACATGTGCACCGTTGTACGTGTGCTGGCCCCAGATTGGGGAGCAATGAGAGGAAAAGCTCCTCCGCAAGGCAGGGTGATGTCAGTCACCCCCCAGGCTCCACACCACCTACCAGGCATCCACTCACCAATCGCAGTAAGTAACAGATGGTGTAAGCCACAGGGACAGTGGGTGATGGGACTGATGGTCACCAACAGAAGGGGATCAAGGTGGAGAAGTGCAGGAGGATAAAGAAATCAGAGAGAAAAAAAAAAAGAGTTGTTCTGGAGAACCCCCCATATGTTACCATGCACTCAATAAAGACCTGGTTGTCCACAGTTTGAAAGACTGCTGAAAGATCAGGTTGATCAGCACAGGGCCAGCCTGCTGATGCAGAGGTAGCACTACTGCTCGTGGTGACTACAACCCAGGTTCAGAAGCAAGCCTGGGGTGTTGGAGGGCCTGCCAGGGGGAGGAGGACTGAGCATCCGAAGAACTGCTCTCTTCCTCTGGGGGGAGGGTTTCCAGAACCTGGTAGTAATCTGGACCGTGCAGAAGCTGACGGTAAGGCACACAGGACTGGTTAGACTGCAAGGTGGGGGCATGGCAGTCAGCTCTGCAACATGTGCAACTAGTTCCAAAAAGGACATAAGGCTGAGAACCTCTTTTTGCAGATGAAACCATATTAGCATCACACAATGAGTGAACTATGTTGAATGTGGCTGCCTGCAATAACATTTTTTGCATGTGTCCATAAATTCCGACTTTTGATATAAATCACACCATACTTAAAAGATGACACATGACTCTGGCACAAACTCTGATTGTAACACAGCTGGAGTTTGAGGCTGAATCCCATTCCTCTCTGGCCTCGGGTGTCCCACTTACTGGGCAGATGGCAGTGAAAGAATCATAAAGGCAATGCTCCCTCTTTCTGTAGGAGGATGGAGGCCTAGAACCTATTGCACTGCAGTACCACTTGCAGTTGGAGTTGTGAGGGGGACTTTGTAGGGTCTAGAAGACTATCACCTGTGCCCCTTTCAGCTAAGGCTGGTTACCACACGCCATATGAACGTTCAAGCATGGGACAGAGAAATTGGGGGACAGTAGATAAATGGCAGCATATTCAGTCCTTAACCAGAAAATAAAATGTTCCTGCCAAAGTTAATTGGTGTCTGTACTTGATTATATTTTTACAGTGTAGTGTGTAGATGTTCTAATTTGAGAGGGATGTTATGCAAACTGTTTTTATCCTTTTTATGTTGATTGCACGCATGTGTAAGAAACATATTGCGAAACATATTGTGACAGTTTGCTGCAGAAGCAGGCTGTGAAGGCCTGGCACTGTTGTGGCCAATGCCCCACTGCCTTTTGAGGCTTGGCTCGCTTTCCCCAATGGGGTGGCATGCTGCTGCTGACACTAGTTCAGCCAGTGTGCCACAACCTTGAAGCATTTCAGCCTCTGCAATCAGGGGCCACCTCGTCACTGCAGCATCAGCCATTCCGCTGCAATGATGGAGCGACCCGTCATTGCTGGGTGGAACGTTGGTACGTTATATTGTTTGTGAACATAGCGGTGGCTTGCCGCCGTGTTCACAAACAATATGACTGAGCCCCCAGTGCCGAGGGAGTGCCCCCCCACAACAGTGTTTGTTTGCTGACGGGGGCCCCAATCCCCATCGGCTTCAGTCCCTGCACAAGTTCAGGTTGCCGACAGGGGAGCCCACTCCCCATCAGCATAATAGTTCCCCCAGCCAAAATGCTCGGGTTTATGCCAAGGGTGCCCAGTCCCCTCGGCTGTTGTTCCCCCCTTCAGCACACCATATGAGCCGATGGGGGTGCTCAATCCCTCATCAGCTACAGCCCCCCCCACAAGCATTCAGGTGGCACATTGGGAACCCACCCCAGTGTGTCCAATGCCCCTGTAAAGAAAAAAAAGTCCGGCGATGTTTTTTTTTTGTTTGTTTTTTTGTTTTTGTTTTTTAAACCTGTAAAAAAGGAAACGGTCCCTCGCAGTCTCCCTGCCCCCTTCCACAACCCACACCCACCCACTGCACACCCTGCCTCCCCACACCACCCTCACCCCATACTTACCTCCGGAGTCTGGAGCCACGATCTTCGGTGGACCGGGAATACGTCTGCACTCTTCAAAGCCGACCGCGAATTGAGGAAATGCTGGTAAGCTGTATAGTGGCATAAATGGGGCTTTTTCAACTTTTTTGCATATCTCAGGCAATTTGGGGAATTTTGGCACCAAATTTCCAACATGGGGTTATTGGGACCCCTCCTCATGAATTCAGTCACTGTCATGGTGTTAATCGGTCCTGAAAGGTGATTTCGTGGTCACTGCGTGGAATCACCTTTCGGGACCAAGTAATGAAACAACAGTGCCAGTGTTCATGAGGTGGGCTCTCTACAGTCTATGTTGCAAATTTGGTGGGAAAATCCAAAAAATGACTGTTTTATGAGCGTGTGTTGCACAGTTGCTACACACTCTCGTAACTTCGCCAATTTGCAATATTTTCACTCCAGATTTTCAACATTGCCATTTTTATGCACCTTCTTATGAACTGTATAGCTGTCATTTTTCACATCCTGGCCGAAATGCGTTTTCACAGTTCTGGCGCAGAATAGCACGGTCGCTGTGGGAAATCAGTGTTCAGGACACATTAAGAAAATCACAGTGAGACTGTTCATGAGCAGAGGTCCTAAAATGCCTATATTAAAAATTTTGTGATGATAGTCTATAAAATGAGTGTGTTACGAGCGTGTGTTGCGCAGGTTCAATGCACATTCGTAACTTCACAAATTTGCAATATTTTCACTCCAGATTTTCAGTGTTGCCATTTTTCCACACCTTCTTATGAACAGTACAGCTGTCATTTTTCACATCCTGGCCGAAATGTATTTTTGCACTTCCGGCACTGAATAGCGCGGTCGCTGTGGGAAATCAGTGTTCGGGATGCATTAAGAAAATCACAGTGACACTGTTCATGAGCAGAGGTCCTAAAATGCCTATGTTGAAAATTTTGTGATGAAACTTCATAAAATGACTGTGTTACGAACGGCATTGTGCAGTTTCCACGCACCTTTGTAACTCGCAATTAGTAATATTTTCATGCCAGATTTTCAACACTGGCATTTTTTCACACCTCCTTATGAACAGTAGAGCTGTCATTTTTCACATCCTGGCCAAAATGTGTTTTCGTGCTTCCGGCGCAAAATAGCACAGTCGCTTTCGGAAATTAGTGTTTGGGACAGATTGGGATCAAGCGAGTGAGAGTGGGGAAGTGACCGAGTTCAATTGAGCTCTGTTGGGACTGCTGCGGATTTCTTTGTGGGCAGAAAAAGGCACCAATGCAGGCAGGAGCCCAGTACAAAAGGGTAGCCTGCAGCGCTGGGAGAAACAGAACGAGCGAGTGAGGAAGGGGGATTGAGTGAGCTCAACGGAGCTCTGTTGGGACTGCTGCGGATTTCTTTGTGGGAAGAAAAAGGCAGCAATGCAGGCTGGGGCCCAGTACAAAGGGCAGCCTGCAGTGGTGGGAGAAACAGAATGAGCAAATGAGAGAGGGGGAGTGAATGAGCTCAATGGAGCTCTGTCGGGACTGCTGCAGATTTCTTTGTGAGCAGAAAAAGGCACCAACAGAGGCAGGAGCCCAGTACAAAAGGGCAGCCTGCAGCGCTAGGAGAAACAGAATGAGCGAGTGAGAAAGGTGGAGGGAGCGACCTCAACAGAACTCTGTCGGGACAGCTGCGGATTTCTTTGTGGGCAGAAAAAGTTACCAACGCAGGCAGGAGCCCAGTACAGAAGGGCAGCCTGCAGCACCGGGAGAAATAGAATGAGCGAGTGAGAGAGGGAGAGTGAGCGAGCTCAATGGAGCTCTGCCAGGACTTTACAGTTGCCCACCCTCCCCCGGTCCTCTGTGGTCCTATATTACAGCAAGGTCTCTGGGGTGGAGACAAAGCAATGATTGGATACTTTAGAATTGCTGTAATAATACAGATTTAGTTGTTCTGTTTCTTTCTCTAACTGACCTATGTACTGAGCTATGCTGTTATGATTGCTGTAATAATACATATGTATTTGTTCTATTTATTTCTCTGACTGAGCTGAGTAATACTTGGAGTGCAATAGGATTTCTAACTGGGTTAAATGAAACTATATGAGAGCTGAGAACAAAAAGTATGGTAGCTGAGGGGTGAAAAACAGACAAGGAGGCTTTAGGATTGCTACAGCAAAGCAGTATCCAACGGATGAGATTTGAGACTGAAATACCCCGGTCAGCAAGAGGTCAGTAGGGGGACTACTGTTGGGGGGGAGGACAGGAATTTGAGTAAATAGGGGCCTAACAGTTGTAGTAGGGTACAGAACCTTGGAGTAAGAGCCTGTAACATAAGATGGAGGCCAAAATGGGGCAGGTGCCACATGTCAATAGGGCAGGCATCTTTGTAAGGGTGGAGGGGTGTACAGGGTGTGGGTCTGCCATGATCCTGGACTGGGATTGGAGTATGGGGGGGTGTATGGTCTGTAGATGACTGGCTAGTTTGAGGGAGGAACTCTGGAGGCGAGGGAGGAGTCTAAGTGGCAGGGCAGATAAGTATGGTAGGCATCCTGAGGGGGGAATAGGGGATGGCAAAGGATGACGGAGGAAGAATAACTAGGGACTGAAACTGACCCCAGTATCAGAGGCACTAGCAGAAGAGAGAGGAGAAGGAAGGGGGTGCCTGAGGCAAAGGGGGGTCTCTGATGGGGGAGGCAAGAGACCACGAGGAGTACCAGTGGAGAAAGCAGATGGTTGCAAGTAGGGAGGGACCAGGGGTGGCACGGAGGGAAACAACTAGGAGGGGGGAACTGATAGGGGGAAGAGATGTAGGAGGGGTATCGACTAGGAATAGATTCAAAACTCTGCTATCGGATAGAGAGGGGGAGCAGGAACATACTGAAGGGGGAGGACAAGTGGGGCATGAGAGGGATGGCAACAGCTAGGGGAAGAGATAGCGAGGACAAAAGGGTAGAAGGGGCTACTAAGGAAGGAGGGGGCGGACTGAAGGAGAGAAGGCTACAGGAAGGGGAAGGATGGGAGGCATCACTATTGGGGTAGAAGGAATGGGGCTCTAAATCGACAACAGTGGGGATAGGAGAGGGGTTGGAAATCAGCAGGGGAGGGGGGAAGGTAGACATGGGAAGCCCAGTAGGAAGTAGTCAGGCTGGGAAGGGGTTCAAGGGGGATGGGAGGAATAAGGCAGAGAAAAGGGGTGAGGTGGAAGTAGGGGGTATAGATACAGAAGTCACAAAGGGTGCAGTTGGTGGGGTAAGGGCAGGGAAGAACAAATGCTGGGGGGGTGGAAGGGGCATTAGAAGGGAAAGGGGGTAAGGGGCAGGGGGTACTCATCCTGGGGGACTCTATACTGAAATGAGTGAGATGGGGTGGAAAGGGGGAAAAGGCACAGCCATATTTGGGTTGAACCTCTCCCCAGGCTGACTGCAGGAGGGGCAGGGCAGGCACTGCTCAAGTGTGCAGCAAGGGGGAGGAATAAACCTCATTTACTGTTGCATGTGGGTACAGATGACTTGGCAGTGGACACTATGGAAGTAGTGAGGGGGAGGTTTGAGTACTTGGGCAGGCAGTGTGAGGGGGTGGAAAAGTCAGTGGCATTCTTGGAGGTACTGCCAGTACCATGTGCAAGCATGTGGAGGAAGGTTAGGCTTTAGGAGCTCGAGTGGCTAAGGGATTGGTGCCACATGAAACATTATGGGTTAGTGACTAACTGGGGTAGGGTCTAGGGGGAATAGAGACTTGTACGCGGGGGACAGGGAACACTGGAGCAGGAAGGGGAGGGGAGTATTAAAGGCAGCATTGCTGCCGGGCCACTGGCACTGAGGGTTAAGGCGCTGGACACCACACCTCGTGCCATGCTGGTGACCCAGGTTCGGATGCAAGCCCAGGCCACCAGGGGTTGGCAAGAGAAGGATAGGATTGAGCGTCCGGAGGACTGCTCTCCTATCCCGGGGCCGGATCCAGGGACCCACCGCTCTGTGGCAGCCCCTCTTGACAACCGTGGATGCTACTACAGCAGTGTAGTAAAGGGTGGCAGAGTGTGGCGGATGGTGGTACACTGTGCCTAAATGTCATTGCACGCCCGCACTCTGCAAAGGGGAGAAAAGTGGAAAATGGGCTACGGTCAGGCAGCATGAGCTTCCGACCCCCCGCCTGCCCTGAATGGTGTCTCCTCAACCAGATCCTGCTCTGGTGGGTCGACCTGGGAAGCTCCTCACCACCCCAGCACAGCGGTAATCCATGGAGGTGAGCAGGTCAGCCTGATGTCGGGGGTAGGGCTAGGGGGGTCGGTCAGGATGACCAAGCCGACTGTAGCCCTGTGAGAAAATATGTAAAAAAAAATATAAAAAAGCCAGGATTAGAGGGGTATATCTCTACTAAGGTGGAGTTAAACAAATGGGGGGGTTGGGGTGGTCAAAAGACTGAGGTTGGTAGAAAGGTCCGGACAGGGGAGCCTGATGAGCTCACCCCCCTAGATATAGGTAAAGGCGGAGGTGTAGTATCCCTGGAAGGGAGCAGGCAGAGTGGTCTGAGTGTAATACAGAAGGCACCAACACCCGGTAAGAATAAGGAGGAGAAAGGGTGCGGACTACCAGGAGGAGGGACACAGGCCAAGGAGGAGAAGAGTGAGGAGAAGGAGGGGTACTGGCTGGTGGAAGGTGGTCTGACTAAATGGATAATGAACTGGTTAGGGAGGGTGCAGAGGGTGGTGGTGGTGGGGTAGCTCTCGGCACCCAGAGCAGTGACAAGAGGGGTGCCGCAGGGCTCAGTGCTTGGTCCAATGTTATTTGGGCTCTTTATCTCCAATATAGCACATGGAGTGGGGAGCAGGGTTACTCTGTTTGCACATAATACTAAATCAAAAGCAAATCCTTACAGTAGCAGAGCCCCCCCCACACACACACACACACATACACACTCCCCAAAAAGCTGCTTAAAAGCCTGCAATTCATTCAAATCAATTCCATTTTCTTACATACTTGGGGTTCAATGCTAACAAGTGTAAAATCATGTACCTAGGGTATAGGAACCCCAATGCTGGGTATAGGATGGAGGGAGGTACTGATACTCATGAGACATGAAAGGGTTCTTGACGTTATTATATCAGAGGATCTCAAGATGGCAGTACAGTGTCACAAGGCTATGGGCAGGGCAAATTGGATTCTGGGGTGCATGAGGAATGGCACCTCCAGTAGGAGGAGAAGAGATGTTGTGCTGCCATTGTCTCACTCTGTGGTATACCCCCAGCTGGAGTACTGTGTCCAGTTTTAGAGTCCACACTTCAGAAAGGACATAAGGTGGAGGTTTTACAGAGGAGGGCAACTAAAATGGTTCAGAATTTTCACAGGAATCCCTACAAGGAAAGGCTGAAGAATCTCAGCATGTACACTCTGGAAGAGAGGAGGGTGAGGGGTTACATGATCAAGACCTACAAGTACCTCACAGGGGTAAAGAGGGTACAGTTGGGGAGTTTCCTTCAAATAAGGATGAGCACCCAAACCAAGGGACATACAATGAAGCTGGCGGGGGGAGGGGGGGGCATTCAGGATAGATGTGAAGAAAAATTTCTTTACTTAAAGGATGGTAGACACCTTAAACTGACTGCCAGAAGAAGTGGTGGAAGCTAAAATGGTAGGGGGCATGAAGCATGCATGGGATAAACATTGAGGTATATTAGAAAAAGGAGAAGGAGGGGGTCAACGGTGATCAATAGGGCTATGGAAGTGGAGTAGGTTCAAGTTCATTGCAGGAAAAATCCATTAATCAAGCTCATTCACAAGGAGGTCTAGATGGACGCAGGCAGAATAAGACATGCACTAACATATGCAGGCAGGAGTTACAAGTAGGTAGAGAACACTTGGGCATACTGGATGGGCTGAGCGGTCCTTTTCTGCTGACAAATTCTATGTTTCTGTGGCATCATGTGTTAATTCAGATGCAGTGTTTATTTAAAGTTGGCCTTACCATACATCCAGATGTAAGGTACAGTAAATTACCTAATTAAATGCAGCCCACTTACAGTACAATAAACACAACCCCAGTGCTTCGAGAAGCATGTACTCTCCATAAGGCTGCTTAAAGAGCTGTAGTTCTGTTTGCAGTGTCCACACCAGTATGCTGATCTTAAAATCGACGCCACATCTGAATGAGTACTTCATTCTTGCTCACTCCATTTCTTCCCCACTTTGAAACCTGCTTGTCCTGAGTTACTTTTCAGCTGGCAGTACCTTGCCTGTGTTGGAAGATGACCAATAGGTGGCACTGAAAGACGTCAAACTTCACAGACTCTGAAGGCAGCTGCTCACAGACAGACACAAGGCAGTTCTACTCGGGGGTAGGAGGAAGTAAGCTGTTTAACTAGAATTTGCAGCTTATCCATCAGGTAGGGAAATGGGCAGACTAGGTGGGCCAAGCGGTCTTTATCTGCCGTCAAATTCTGTTTCTATGTTTCTCACCCACCATCTTGGCAAGAAGAAGGCTGCAACTGTGGCCACTGATGACTGTTGGGGTGTGGGGATGGGGGACCAAAGTGGACAGACATAATTAGCCACAATCATAATAAAAATTGTGAGAAATTCACCAGCTTTCCAAAATGCTTACCAGTAAAAGAACACTCTATGAAGTTGTTCAAATGGCAACACATCTGGTGAGCCCTCTGTTTGCCATCTGACACCAGGCATCCACCAGCTTAAAATTGCCTGCAGAAGGCAGTGTGGTCATGTGGTTACTGAAATACTGGAGATTACAGATTTAGAAGAACAAAAGAATATCACACAGAAGCTGGTACATATGCCTATAGCAGCTGTCTCCTGCTTCTCAGTAGTTATATTTATACCCTTGAGGTACTTGAATGTTTCTATCCTATCCCCTCTTTCCCACCTCTCTTCCACTCAGTACATATTGAGGTCCCTTAATTTCTCCTCATAAGTCATGTATTGCAAACTGTGTACCATCTCATTCACCCTTCCCTGGACCATCTCCAGCTTGTTAATATCCTAACGAGGGTGCGACCTCCAGAACTGCACACAGTACTCCATGTGAAGCCTGACCATGGTTTTATATAATGGCATCACTACCTCCCTCCTTATGCTGGTGATAGTCCTGCCTATGCACCCCAGCATGTCAGTGGCCCTCCCAGCTGTCTTACCACTTTGACAATTTCAGGTCATCTGAAATAACAACCCTCCAGGTCCCACTTCCTTCTTTGTGACTGTCAGCAACCCCCATCCTGTACCTTTCCCTAGGGTTTCTGTGTCCCAGGTGCATCATTTTGCACTTCTTTGAATTAAACTTCAGTCGCCAGTCCCCAGACCATTTCTCAAGCTTCCCCAGGTCCCCCCTCATTTTCTCCACCCCCTCTTGGGTATCCACTGTCTTACAGATCTTGGTGTCATCTGCAAACAGGCAGACCTTTCCCTTCAGCCCTTCTGCCATGTCACTAATGACACTGAACAGGACTGGCCCCAGGACCAATCCCTGCGGCACCCCACTGGTCGTCCCCTCTCCCCAGACTGTGCCCCATTTACCACCACTCTCTGCCTCCTGTCTGTTACCAGTTTCTAACCCAGTTTACCACCCTTTCCCCCATGCCCAGCCTACTCAGCTAGTTTATCACCCTTCTATGTCGGATGCTGTCAAAGCCTTTACTTACATCAAGGTAAGCACTGTCCACTGCCCCACCCTGATTTACTTCCTTTGTCACCCACTCAAAGAGATCAACCAGATTTGTCTGACATGACCTCCCCACTCTGAATCCATGTTGCCTATGGTCCTGGGCTCCGATGGCTTCTACATGCCCCACTGTCCTTTCTTTAACCAATGTCTCCATGATCTTCCCCACTACTGAAGTGAGGCTGACCGGCCTATAGCCTTTACAACTGCTGTACTGCTGTGGCCCTTGCCCCTTCCCCTATTCTGTGACTACTGAATAGAATGACACAGTGGATATCTTGGGGTGGGGGGGGCACATGACAGTTCTTAGGCATGGTACTTTCACTTCCAAATACCTAAACAGCACATATAAGCAATCAACATTCGGCATTGACAAATGCTTGTTTCTTTTAGACCTGCTTGGTTCTTCATGTCTGTACAGTAGTCTTCACTTGGACAGGGTAGTATTGTTTGGGGATCTGTTACTCCCTTGATGGAATCTTGATCAGTTGTTTTTTTCCATTACTACATGCCAAAAAGAGTGTGAGATTTTGTCTTTCGTTAGGCAGCCTGCTATTTGCCCTATGCCAAATTGTCTATATGACACCTTATAATGAATAGACATATTTTACAAAAAAGCAAAAGAATACAAGTCATGTGTCAAAAGAATGCAGTCTCTCTGGACAAGGGTTATCAATTCTCTTTAAATGACATTCTACTGTGTATTTAAAAAAATAATTAATCTCTGGAATGTTTGAGTGTAAATCTGTCATGAAATAATGCTTCCTTAAAAGATAGAAAATAATTACGCACTGTGCCAGAAGGGCATGGCAAAGAATTCTGAACATCCAAACCAACACCTTGCTTTCTACTGCTGTATGTTGGCAAAATATGAAAGGATTGTTGTGGGTGCGGATAGCAACTGAGACTGAAAACAATAACCATGCATTACCGCTGACAATTATCCCATTGCCTTTTCCAGCAGCTTCCCAGTTGCTTCATCCTTAAGAAAGTTAATCTGAAAGTGGAAAAAGCAATGGAACCATATGAGGTACATCCTAGGGTAGTGAAGGAGCTCAGGGAGGTACTGACTACACCTCTGACAGTCCTGTTTAACAGCTCACTGGTAACAGGAGTGATTCGAGAGGACTGGAGGAGGGTGGATGTAGTCCCACTTCACAAAAGTGGTAGCCAGGAGGAGGCTGTGAATGACAGGCCAGTAAGCTTGACATCGGTGGTGGGAAAGTTAATGTTATCACTGCTGATGGAGAAGATGGTGGGATATCTTGAATCAGATGGGTTATAACACCTGAGACAGCATGGTTCATATGTGGGAGGTCATGACAAACAAATCTGACAGATTTCTTTAATGGGTTGACCAAGGAGTTACATCAGGGTGGGGTGGTGGATGTGGCCTACCTAGATTTCAGTCATGTGTTTGACACCATTCCACATAGAAGACTATTAAGCAAGCTGGGTAGCTTAGGAGTAGGTCCAAAGGTGGTAAACTGGGTAAGAAACTGGTTAGGGGTTTAGGCAACAGAGGGTGGTGATAAAAGGAGTTCACTCTGAGGAAGGGAGGGTGACCAGCGGGGTGCCTCAGTGATCAGTGCTGGGACCAGTCCTCTTTAATTTCTTTATAGGTGACATAGCAGAGTTGCTGGAAGGGAAGGTCTGCCTCTTCTGGGAAGATACCAAAATCTGTAATAGGGTGGACACTCTGGGGGTGGAAAGGATGAGCATAGACTGGAGACAACTTGAAGAGTGGTCAAGGGTATAGAAACATAGAACACAGAAACATAGAATTTGACGGCAGATGAGGACCACTGGGCCCACCTAGTCTGCTCATTTCCCTACCTAATGGATAAGCTGCAGATCCTTGTTAACCAACAGCCTATTTCCGCCTACCCCCCCACTAGAATTGCCTTATGTCTGTCCTATGCATTCTTGAATTCCCCCACTGTTTTTGACTCCACTACCTCCTCAGGAAGGCTGTTCCACGTATCCACAACTCTCTCTGCGAAGAAATACTTCCTCACATTACCTCTGAGCTGTCTCCCCCTCTATCTTCAAATTATGCCCCCTTGTTCTTGCACATCTCTTTTGCTGAAAGATGCTACTCTCTTGGACTTTGTTGATTCCCTTAAGGTACTTGAAAGTTTCTATCATGTCCCCCCTCTCCCTCCTCTCTTCGAGGGTATACATATTAAGTCCTTTAATCTCTCTCTTCATATGTCTTCTGGTGTAGACCCTGCACCATTTTCGTTGCCCTCCTCTGGACAGCCTCCATCCTGTCTATGTCCTTGCAGAGATGGGGTGTCCAGAACTGCACACAGCACTCCAGATGGGGTTTCACCAACTGTCTATACGGAGGGATAACAACTTCCTGTTTTCAGCTGGTGATGCCTCTCCCTATGCATCCCAGTATCCCACCAGCCCTTCTTACGGCCTTCTCACATTGTTTGCCCACCTTATGGTCATCTGATATGATTATCCCCAGGTCCCTTTCCATTTTTGTAGTTGTTTGTATCTCACCCCTCATTGTGTACTCTTCCCCTGGGTTTTTGTTTCCCAGGTACATTACTTTGCACTTCTTTGCATTGAATCTAAGCAGGCATACATTTGACCATTCCTCCAACCTTGCCAAGTCCCTTTGCATCCTTTTCTACCCCACCTTCTGTATCGACCCTGTTGCAGATCTTTGTGTCGTCTGCTGGGTTTCAATGTGAAAAAGTACAAAATAATGCACTTGGGGCAAAGAAACCCAGAGGCAGAGAACAAAATGGGGGATTGTTATTGACAACCACCAAGCAGGAAAGATACCTGGGTGTAATCATCTCTGATGACCTAAAGGTGGACAGGCAGTGCAACATGGTGGTTGGAAGGGTTAGTGCGGGTGCTGTGGTGAATAGGGAGAGGTATCACCAGAAAAAGAAGGGAGGTAGTACTGCCTCTGTAGAGATTGCTGGTAAGACCTCACCTAGAATACTGTGCACAGCTCTGGAGGTCACATCTCTGGAAGGTCATAGACAGAGTGCAGGTGGTCCGGAGGAGGGCAACTAAAAGGGTGCAGGGTCTGCATCAAAAACCCTATGAGGAAAGACTAAAATAACTCAATAAATATATACACCTTGGAAGACAGATTGTGAAGGGAATAGGATAGAGACCTTTAAATACCTCACTAGGATAAATAAGGTACAGGAGGAAAGTATTTTTCAGACAAAAAGGTACTCAAGAACACGCTGTGAAGTTGGAGAGGGGTAGATTCAGGAGAGATATGAGGAAGTACTTCTTCATAGAAAGAGTGGTTAATTCCTGGAGAAGACTTTCAGCGAAGGTGTAGGGGGTGAAAACAATGGTGGGGGTTCTAGAATGCATAGGATAAGCATGAGGGAATCATAGTGGAAAGGAAGGAGGAAGGCAGAAAGAGCTGTAGATCAAGTGCGATCTGTGGTAATAGTGTAGGTAGGAAGGAATGGGAAGACTGGAGGGGCCAAGCAGTCCCTATCATCTGGCAACTTCTATGTTTCTATGTGCTAACCATGTGATTTTTTTCATCAGAACCAATGTAAGAATCATGGCTATCTTCAGATAGGGAAATGAATGAGAATCTCCTTAGGTACGTTTTGCTCCTTCCCTCCACTGAAAAATGTGTCTACAAAAATTCTAGTTAATTTCCCTGATCAGAGATGGACAGGGTTCATACATGGACTTTATTGAGTTTGCACTCTAGGTTCTATTATGATCTCGATGTAGTTCAACTCACACACCCTATGGCTGACAATGACATTTTGTATCAAGGTTGAACAATGCAATGTTCAGACTTCTAAATGTGCTACTGGAGGAAATGAGGGGGGGACTTCCTACAGCTGGGAGCCATTCAGGGCCAGGAAGATCAGGCAAGACTGTATTTTGGCCAGTCACTGTCTGATGGCAAAGGTAATGCAAACCATTTTTTTCTTGGCATTTAAGGTTTGCACTGTGTCAGCATTGGACATTGCTGAAGTCACGCTGCAGCTGTACAGCTAATTCAGGGTCTGAGGAGCCACAGCTAAAATCACACTGTCATGTTCCATACATGTTAGTGTACAAGGTATGACTAGCTTTGTGTACAGAAGGCCATTTAAGAATACTGAGAACAGGATGGGTCCAAGGACAGAACCTTGAGTGGTACATCTGACTCAACTGAGAGGGTGGGGGACTCACCCATGAGGACTTACAGAGACCTGTCCAACAAACAGGAGTTGAACCCTTTCACCATGAGATCTCATAATCTGATCCCAATAGTTTATGTTTTTTATTTAAAATTATTTGCTTTCACCAGGAAAGTCCTACTGAGCTGTGGATATCTCATTTCCAGAGCCATCCTGGGAAGACAGTACCGAACAGAAAAATGCAATTAAACAATACAGTAATACATACTGATCATTTAGCAAAATATGGGAACCTTTCAGTCAATATACAGCAAGAACTAAGAATGAGAATGCTGGAACTACACTTAATTTTTATGTTACTATATCTATGTTTTTCATAATGTACGTATTAACTGTTACTGTCTGCATTTTTGATACTTTTGTAAGACTTGTTGCTTGTGAAAACTGGCAGAATTGCTCATCTCGCTTACGAGTATACAAAATAAAAATGAAATGAATCTCTCTCTACCCTGAAATAGGTTAAAAGTTTTTCACTTTTCTTTTTTCTTTCGTCTTCTTTTTTTCTGTTTGATTTTTCAGCTTGTCCCTTTCCTACTTCCGCTCTCTACTGCAATCCTATACTGTGGATTTTTGCTGTACTCCTATATGTGATACCTTGCTGCAGTTTGACTATTTGTGTATGACTGTACCAGATTCTGTATGCATCTTCCTCTACAATAACAAAAATTAAAAATCCAGTTATACAGCGTGATATACAAAATGTGCCAGGGACATCATGCCAAGAACATTTCTTGGAGGCACACTATAAGAAATTCACTAAGGAAAGGAACTAAATTGTGCTTGCACAGTCCTTCATCAGCCTGAAAAGTAATACTTCACTGGGGATTTTGGGTGGGCACCATGTCCCTAGACCTTATGAGTATGACAGCTTGAAAAATATAACAATCATAACAAAACAACACAAGTGTGTACAATGGGCAGGAGTGTAAGCTTGTCTAGTATGAGGAAATAGATAACAGCATCCAAGACTGAAACTCAGCCTTGCACTCTCTAGTCCCAACTTGTTTGTGGATCTGCAAAGAACAGGGTGGAAGCTCAACAGATCCCCTTACGGGAGTGTTATCCATGAATATGGCCCCAGTCCCAGCATCAGAGGAGCAGGGACAAGACTCCAAGCTGTACACATCTTGCAGGCTTGTATCTGCCATTTGAATGGATGTCATCGATAAACATGTTGCGATGGCCATTTAAATGCCAGTATTATCAATGTGTGATGTCAATTCTTCTGGCAAGAGTGAGGGTAATGGAGTCTGGAGATACAGTGTAAGATTGGTTAAAGATATTGCAGTGATTAAACCAGGTTGCTTGTGTTTATCACATGTCTGCTATGAGCTAAGCATGCTGAAGCCTTTCTAAATTTCTTTTACTGAGGTGATCTGTGTTTCAGTAGCTAGGTAGCGCAAAAACTATAGCTCAGATTAGAGTGAGTAGGACCTTGCAATGATTTTATGATGCAACTCTATAGATATGTATTCTTTTGCCTTATGAAAAGAATAAAACAATGTGTCTGTGACAACGGACTAAGCAGGCACTGTAGGTAAACGCTTTATATTTTAACAGGATGTGATTGTTATTATGGATTGAGAGGGCGCATTCCCAGCCAATTGGAGCACTCCTGTCTGCTGTGTGTGAGACACTCTTATTCTGTCAAGACTGTCTCATGTACAGCTGCTCTGGAAACAGGCATGTTAGGGTAAGGTTTTTTAAATATTTGCTATATTATTGATCTAGGCTTGATTACTAATATATTAATAAGGGTGACGAGATTATTCTTACAGTTGTAAGAGTGGTCTCACTTACATCCTTAGGGTAGCAGAACAGCTCACCTTCAGTTCACGGTTTTAATACTCTAAGCATGCATGCATGTGAGACCACTCTTATAACAATAAGAGTGGTCTCCTAGCCCATAGTAACATACAAGATAGAAACCCTATTTTTAAAGTCATTCTAACAGTGTACCAAACATACTGCAAACATATGAGTTTCAAAAATACATAAAAAAGCGGCTTGTCTGAAGATGGCAATAGGAACATCATTAACTATTGGAGGAAGTGGTACAAATCTCAGTAAAGGACTATGCTATGATTGTGCAGCAGATCTCTTTACCTGTAAGAAGTATTGAGTTTTTATGTGGGATGAAGCATTCCCAGGAAAACATTTAATGCAAATTTAAAGCTGGAGACTTTTCCTAGGATTCATGGAGAATGCTTCCTATCATGACTCATTATTTGATATATACAATGCCACACAACTGCCATTGACATCTTGTAGGATCCTGCAGGAACACAATGAAATCTAATGGCAGTTATGCCAATTTGTCATGCAGAAAAACTGTGATATCTTTATGACAGGAGGCTTCATCCTGGTTTGCTGCACTGTATTATTATTATTTTTTTTTATTTTTATTTGTATTTTTCCAGGACATCTCAAAATTGATGCCTCTAGTTTTGTTGTTTTTCTTTTGAAAATGAAGTTAGGCCAAACAGCAAGACCCACATATAGCCCTGTCAGTACCAGTAAATGGAACAGCCTTGAAAGGTTATATCAGGATGGTAGCAATGGGATGCCATTGGAAATTAGCCATGGCTCAGTGGTTTGTGTGATCTCCCTAAAATACTTATCATAGATTGAGGGAGCACTTCTGACCAGTTGGAGCGTTTCTTTCCTCTGCATGTGAGAGATTCTTATTCTGTCAAGAGTGATTCATGTGCAGCTTTCCTGGAAACGGACACATTCGCGTAATGTTTTAAAAAAAGTAATATATTATTGATCAAGCATGAGCTATAGTATATTAATACTGCTACCGAGACCACTCTTTCAGTTGTAAGAATGCTCTCACTTATGTTCTTAGGGCATCAGAACAGCTCACCTTCGCTTCACCAGTCTCATACCCTAAGAATGTATGTGAGAACACTCTTACAATTGTAAGAGTGGTCTCAGCAGCTGTATTAACACATAAGTGTTAGTATATGATGGTTAGAAACACTCAGGATTGCATGTGGATGGGAAATTATCCCAAGAAAAATTTCTAAAAAGCAAAACACAAAGCTAAGGATTGTGGTAGCATATTAATAGAAAATATGATACATGGGACCACCAGCTCTGAAGAAGTGAAACATTAGAGTTTGTATGGCAAGGTGGAAGAATACGTAAGAGAAACACAAGAGTGACAGAAGGACATCATGGACCCTGGAGGGCAGCAGAAGGGCATATAATAGCAACAGGGTGCGGAAACCAAATGAAGAAGGGGAGTGGGGGAAAATCAGAGCACAATGACAAGGCTGAATTCCTGCAAGGCCATATACATAAATGCAGCTTCGGGGAACAAAATATGTAAGTGACCTTCAGGCAATGGTGACAGAATCCCAGTTAGACTTTACGGCAGTTACTGAAGTATGGGAAACACAATACCACAACTTGGCTCTAACAATTCCCAGCTATAATGACTTCTGAAGGGAGAAGGGTAAGGGTAGAGGAGGGGAGGTGTCCATGTATGTAAGGGAAAAATATAGGTAACTGAAGATGGTACCCTGGGGAGAGCACTGAATCCCAGTCAGTGTGGGCTCAATTGGTGACAGGTAGATGGGAGGGGATTGATAAAAATGTAAGTGGTCTACAAGCCACCTCAACAAAAGGAGGAGACTGACAAGCTAGTGGTGTAGAAAATAAGAACAGCAACAACACAGAGGTCGTGGTCTTAATGTGCCAGGTGTGAACTGGATGTCAAGCACTGGTGGAAGCATTCCAAGATGACTTTCTAGTTCAGGGCCTCAGGGAATCTACTAGTAATGGAGGTGGCAATCCTGGATCCTAGATCCGGTACTTACAAACAGGGACTCATCCAGGAAGATAAGGATAGTGGAACCACTAGTCAACAGTGATGATTTTTTTAGTATGATTTAATATTGTAACAGTACTTGAGTATACGAACTCTAAGACCAAGGTCTTTGATTTCAGGAGGACAGATTCTGAGCAATGAGCAGTCTAGTCAGGATGATGCTGGAAGGTGTTAGGGAGGCAGAGAGAGTGGAGGGGACACAGGGCATAATTAAGAAATACCCACAGTAAATCATAAACTCCTGTCTGAGGTAACTAGGGGAAAAAAACAGGAAGCAGAGGAAACCTATATGGTTTACAGAGAAAGTGCAGTAGGCAGCCTATGAAAAATGGTGGTGTTCATGAGGTGCAAAGCAAGTCAGACAGAAAGAAACAGGGATTGCACATGGACAAATTGAAGGAAGCCAAGAGGGTGGTAAAGAAAGCAAAGGCTAGTGCAGAACTCAGGCTAGTGCAGAACTGCCTTCCCTGCTTCCCTTAGGGAAGCAGGAAGGCAGGCGGCAAAGGCCCAAACCGAGGAAACACTAGCACGAACAGTTAAATAAGGGACAAGACTTTCTATAGCTACATTAGTGAAAGGAGAAAGTCTGGAGGGGGTATTCCTAAGATCAAAGGGGATAAAGGGGAGTGTGAGGAGGAGGACCATGGAAAGGCATCTATCCTAAATAGATACCTCTGCTCAGTATTTACTGAGGAGAAGGTGGGTCAGGGCCCAAAGCTCAGCACCATGGACATGGGGGGGGGGGAAGGTGTGAGCTAGTCCCTTCACAAAAGAAAGGGTCCTACAAGAGCTTGATAAGCTCAGGGTGGACAAGGCAATGGGACCTGATGGCATACATCCCAGGGTACTAAAGGAGCTAAGGGTGGAACTAGCAGAACCATTAGCAGAACTGTTCAGTGAGTCTCTGAGCACAGGAGAGGTCCCAGAAGACTGGAGAAGGGCTAATGTTATCCCGCTCCACAAGAGATGGTAGCGGGAAGAGGCAGGGAACTACAAACCAATCAGTCTTACCTCAGTAGTGGGCAAGATTATGGAGGCACTCCTTAAGGAAAGGATAGTGCAACACCTGGAATCCATAGGAGCACAGGATCCAAGACGGCATGGGTTTACAACAAGGAGGTCCTGTCAAACTAATCTCATAGATTTCTTTGACTGGGTAAGCAGAGTGGTGGACCAAGAGGGAGCAGTTGATGTCACCTATCTTGACTTCATCAAAGCTTTCGATAGTGTTCCAAGCAGAAGATTGATTAACAAGCTGGGTAGGCTCGGGTGGGTCAGAAGTTGATCAACTGGGTGGAAAACTGGTTGATGGGCAGAAAACAGAGAGTGGTGGTAAATGGTATTCAGTCAGAAGAGATGTAAGTCACGAGTGGGGTACCTCAGGGATCAGTCCTGGGGCCAGTCCTCTTCAATATCTTCATCAGTGACGTTGCAGATGGACTGGATGATAAGGTTTGTCTGTTTGCAGATGGCACCAAGATCTGCAACAGAGTAGATGATCCAGATGGGGTGGGCAGAATGAGAAGAGATCTGGATAAACTAGCAAAATGGTCGGAAGAGTGGTAACTGGGGTTTAACGCAAAGAAGTGCAAGATCATGCACATAGGGAAGAGAAACCCTGAAGCCACCTATAGGTTAGGAGGGGAGTTGCTGGCAGTCACAGGAGAAGAAAGAGACTTGGGCATCATCATCACAGATGACCTGAAATCATCCAAGCGGACCACTAAAGCAACAGGTAAGGCTACAGGGATGCTGAGGTGTATTAGTTTTAGTTTTTTTTGTTGACCGGGTAAGTAGTAGGGGTATCACAAGTCGTAAGAGGGGAGGAAATAATCCCTCTTTACAAGACACTGGTTAGGCCCCATCTGGAGTACTGCGTGCAGTACTGGAGGCCACACCTTCACAAGGACATTAACCAAATTGAGGCAGTCCAGAGAAGGGCAACCAAAATGGTGCAGGGACTGCATCAGAAAACATATGAGGGCAGATTAACAGAGCTCAATATGTATACCCTAGAGCAAAGGATGGACAGAAGTGATATGATTGAAGCATTCAAACACCTTAAGGGCATTAACAAGGTGAAAGAGTCTAACATGTTTCAATATAAGAAAAATAGCAGGACAAGAAGACAGCATGAGATTAGAGGGAGGCCAATTAAGGGGTAATATGAGGAAGTTCTTTTTCACAGAAACGGTGATGGATGCATGGAACAGCCTACCTCAGGAAGTGCTGGATATGAATACAGTGCAGGGAGTCAAACAGGCATGGGATAGGCATAAGGGAGCAATACAGACTGGTATGAATAGATAGGCCATAGACAGAGCAAAGGTCTATGGCACATTCATAAGGTAGAAAAAGAAATGGGCAGACTGGATGGGCCTTGCGGTCCTTATCTGCCATCAACTTCTATGTTTCTATGTTTCTACATTTCTATGATTGCAGAAAGGGTCAAGGAGGACCAACAATGTCTTCTTTTGTTATATTAGGGAGAAAAGTAAGACAAAAGGAGGAATAGTCAAGATAAGGGAGATGGTGGGTGTAGGGAAGATAGGGGGAAGGCAGACATACCTTACTGAATGAGTACTTCTGTTTGGCACTGAGTGAAGAAAGGAGGACCACCATCAGACTGCATGCTCTGTCCAGGGATTGAAGGAGCTCTAGAAACCAACATAGGACCAATACCAGTGGCTGGGATACTCAAGGCAGTTAGGTCAATGAAGGTAGGTAAGTCACTGGGCCAGACGAGTTGCAACCTAGTGTGTTTAAGGAGGTGGTGCAGCCTCTGCGAGATCTCTACAACAGCTCTCTGAAGACAGGCAAAGTGACAGTTGATTGGAACGTGGCTGACATAGTGCCCCTTCTTGAGAATGGAGGGACGGATGAGCAGGGGTAGTAGAGTCCTGTCAGCCTGACCTCAACTGTAGGCAAACTGCTGGAATATATCATCAAGGAAAACTGGTAGAGTTCTGTAGAGCAGGAGTGCTGCAAGATAACAGACCCAACAACAGGTTTGTGACAGAAAGATCACGTCAGATAAATCTAATTGATTTCATCAGCTGGGTGACAAAGTCAGGTGGTAGAAATATTTATAACTTAACTTTAACCATGAATTAGACTCAGTCCCACACAGGAGACTAGTTAAGGAACTGGATAACGTAGGGGTTGGGGATAAACTAGCACAGTGGACCAAGAACTAACTGGGAAGGAGGAAGCAGAGTTGTTATTAAAAGGGAATGTTCAGGACTGAGGGAGGTAACAAGCAGGGTGCAATAAGAATTAGTCCTTCAACTGGAACTGTTTAATATCTTTGTCAGAGACATAGCAAAGGGGATATTGGGTAAAATATGTCTCTTTGCTGGCATCACTAAGCTCTGTGGCAGAGCGGACAATAAAGAGGGTATTCAGGAAATGAAGGAAGGTCTGGAATGGTTGGATAAGTGGTCTAGGGTCTGGCACTTCGAGTGAAATGCAAAAAACTGCAAGGTCATGCATGTAGGTAACAAAACCCCAAAGGCTGAGTGCAGTGTGGGGGTAAGGGTGTAATGGACAGAGGAAGCATGGGATTTGGGGGTAATTGTATGTGAGAGCTTAAAGCCCTCTGCATAGTACAGTAAGGCAGTGAGGACAGTAAGCAGGATTCTAGGGTACACAGGCAAGGGAGTTAGTAGCAGATGAAAGGTGATACTGCCCCTGTACAGACCTCTAGGGATGCATGCAGTGCTGGAGCCCGCACCTCAAAAATGACAAGGACAGGCTAGAGTCAATACAGACAAGGGTAACAAAAATGATTCAGGGGCAGCAGGGTAGGGCTTAGGAGGAAAGGCTGAAAAGGCAGGATATGTGCATATGAGAGACCAGAAGTGAAAGGCAGTCTGACTGAGTCATGCAGATGCATGCAAGGAACCAAATAAAACATTGAGCAGCGAGCTGCGTTCCAAAAGTATCAACAGCAACACCAGGGGTAAGGCAAGGAAAGTGGTAGGGGAAGGTTTAAAAGGGATGTCAGGAAATATTTTTTCCAGGAATGTGTGACAGACAAGTGGAGTAGACTGCCCCATCAGGCAATCAGTGCCAAAACAGTGGTAGGCTTTACACAGGAACAGGACAGACACATGGGCTTCGTAAGGAAAGACCAAGGGTAGGGGAGGGATGGAAAAGGACCAGTATGGCCCATAGATCATATTTAAGGAATAAGCCATGAAAAGGTGTGGGTTGGGCTAAGTTTGCCACACCTGGCATCATGTGTTGCATGTGACCTTCCTCATGCACCAATCATAATTTTCCTTCTGTGGTCTAGTGCCCCCCACCCTGTTTGCACCCTGCTCCCCCCTCCCCACATCCCAATTCAAACTCTGCAACCATCACAGCCCTCCTCTCACTTTCACAGATGGTTGCAGACTGTGCAATGACTGAACTGAACCGCGGAATGTGATCATATTCTGCAGCACAGCTCATCCATGGACAATCTGCAGCCATCTGCGGAGGTGAGAGGAGGGCTGTGATGGTCACAGAGTCTGAACTATGATGCAGTGCGGGGGAGCGGGGGGTGCTAACGGGGTGGTGAGGCCACTAGACCAACAAGAAAATGAATTGGGTTTGAGGGGAGGGGTTGTGGAGAGGGGTGGGACTACTAGACTGCAGGGTAATTTTTAATTTTTTATTTTTACATGAGGACAGGGATCAGACATGGGGGGACCACTAGACTAGCAAGTATTTTTTATTTATTATGGTGATGGTGGTCACACATCAGGGAGGGGAGGGACCACTACACTACCAGGTATTTTTCTTTTTTTGTTACGGGGACAGTGATTGCACATCAGTCCTCAATCTGTACACAACTGAGTTTGGCTAGCACTAGCCACAGGGGATCATATACTTATGTTATAAAACTATTTGGGGGTGGGGGCAAGTTGTTTTACATAAAACTGGGGGATTCAATAGCTTTTTGTTAACATCACTTTTGTTCCCACAGAATCTCCATGAGCCAGCCACAGGGAGGTGCTGGGACTTGTACAACCAGCTTTGACAGGCATGAGGAAAAAAGTCTAAACACACTTGGGCTGTTCGGTGGGAATCTGGCACAGCACAATTGATATTTGAATTAACCTACATGTTTTATTTCTTTTCCACATTGCAGCTCTCCAGCCCTACTTCACTTGCTTTCCCTGACTCTCTGAGTTCTGACTGTCAGTGAGGTCAGGGTCCCATTAAAATCCTGAATCAGACAGCAGGAGGGGAAGCTGAAACAAGTCTGGAGTAGGTAGCGACCTGTTTGGGGAGTTTAGGATACAGAATTTAATCTTTGTAGGGCATTTTGAGTTGTAACAGCATCACACAATTGGTATGCAGAATGGGAAGCTAGCACAAGTCTGGGCCGTTTTCTGTGTAGGTGTTGGAGTCATACATTTAAGTGTATAATGATTCCTTCACTGAAGCAGTTTTTAATGTCGCTTTCAGTGGTTATCAGCACCACACACCCCCTAAGACACCAGTGCATGTGGAGAACACTTGGCATTGACAAATGCTTGTTTTTCACTTGTGCTGGGCTATCATTTTTTATGTTGATTGCACGCAGTGCAAGAAACATACTGGCACAGCTTGCTGAGAAACAGGCTGTGGAGGCACAGCGCTGTTGTGGCCTATGCCCCCACAGCCTGCAAAGGCTTGTCCAGCTTCCCCCAATGCCATTGCAGGCTGCTGGTGACACAAGTTTGGAACGTTCACACCAACTTGTGACAAATCAGCCACTACAATCAAGGGCTGCCTCGTCATTGCAGTGTAAGCCATCCGCTGCAATGAGGGAGCGACCCGTCATTGCAGGGCGGATCTAGCAAGCCTGATATTGTTTGTGAACATGGCGGTGGGTTGCCGCCCTGTTTACAAACAATCAATCAATCAATCAATCAAAATCTTTATTTTTCCAGGCAGACACCATTGAGAAAGGCTCATTTGCAAGGTGGATCTGGTCATGAATACATCAAAGTACAGTACAGAAGCAGGCATACAAAAAACAATAATATACAAGGAAGAAAAAGTATATACAGTCTATACAGTACAGTACAAGGTTGAAATAAATAAAAAAAAAACATTATTTTACAATTGAATAAGTCAGCAGATGTACAATCAACCATAGGCATACAGGGGTTATAAGCAGAGATCTTTTGAGTGAGGCAGCCGGCAACTACACATATAGGGGAAAGAGGCCGTGTATGGGATGGCAGGTTAGAGAGGTAAAGAAGAGGAGGGATATATTACTGACGACTGGGGGAAAAATTGAGCTAAAACCACAGAAAGTGACGATGGCTGTCATGTATTGTTTATTATGATAATGAAGGAGGAGGGGTAGATAATTGGGACACTGCTATGGATGGGGTGGGACTTTAGCCAGGCTGGAGCGGACAGGGAAGGGTGGATGCAGCAGGAAGAGTGAATAGGGAAAGAGTGAGAGCCAGGGGTAGAAACATGGCGAGCGTCAGGATGGAAAGGGGGAGTTGCAGAATTAGTGGGCTAGCGGTGAGGAAAACATTTGCAAGGTGCTTTCATGTAGCGATCGTAGAGTGCCTTGAAGATATTCAGGCTAACAGGACAGCTCAGCTTCAAGTTCCTTTGTAAACCATTCCACAGTGTGGGTAAAGAGAAGCTTAGAGCAGCTTTGCCGAAATGAGTTTTGACCCTTGGAACTTGGAGGGCAATTAGGGAATAGCTCCTTAGAGCATAGGTGCCTAACACATTCTGGGGAATACAATCTAAGACATATGAGGGGAGCTTGTTGGTCACTGCTCTGAAGGCCCATAGGGTGGCATTTCTATGTGAAGAAAAGTCCAGCCTAACGATGAGTACAGGGAGCAGTGGTGTGTGGAAAGTGGAAGGCCAGTAATGAACCTGATAGCTCTGTGGTAGAGGGTGTCCAACTTAGCCAGTACAGAGGCAGTGCAGTGGCTGTAGAGCAGGTCCGTGTAATCTATTAAAAATAGGAAGGTAGCTTGAACCAGTTGAATCTTGACCTCCTTTGTGAGCAGGTGGTTAATTCTATAGAATAGTCCTAATCTTTGCCTTAGTTTCTTCTGTAGTTCTTCAAGATGGTTGGCGAAGGAAAGTTTATGATCGAGCCAAACTCCTAGATATTTGAATTTAGCTACATACTCTAGTGTTTCTCCAAGAACAGTGGTAATTTGTGGGATAGCTCCCCCCAGCAGGAATTGCCGCATTCAAGAAGGGAAGAAGAGCATGGCTTTTGTCTTTTTCGCATTGAGCAAAAGCTTTTTGTTTATGAGCTGGTATTGTAGAAGGTTAAATTCAGCGTGGAGGTCTTCACAGGCTGCTTCCAGCGGGGGATGACTCAAGTACAGTACAGTGTCGTCTGCGAATAAGTGGATGTTGGCGTTTTTGATGGGGTCATTGATGTTGTTAATGTAGACTGCAAAGAGGAGGGGACCAAGGATAGAGCCCTGGGGCATGCCCCTCAGCATAGGTTTTAATGGAGAAAGATCACCTTCAGCTTTAACCTGCTGTTTCCGTTCTCTGAGGTAGTCTGCAAACCAGCAGACTATAACCCTATTGTTTATCTGCGACGAGGAGCCCACTCCCGTGGGGCATAATGTGCCCCCTGTTTCAGTGTCTGCCAACGGGGTGCCCAATCCCCGTCAGCAAAAAGGAATTACCCCCCTTTTGTTATTTGCCAACGGGTGCCCAATCCCCGTCGGCAGAAAGGATTTGCTCCCCCTTTGTTATTTGCCGATGGGTGCCCAATCCCCATCGGCAGAAAAGAATCCTCCCTTTTGTTGTTTGCCGATGGGGGTGCCCAATCTCCCATCGGCTACAGTGCCCCCCCAAAAGCGAGACTCCAGTGGCATACTAGGAGCCCACCCCAGTGTGCCAAATGCCCCAGTGAAGGTAAAAACCGTCCCGCGTTGTCTTTTTTTTTTTTTCCTGAAAAGAAAAGACGGTCCCTCGCAGTATCCCAGACCCCCCTCCCGCAACCCGCACCCACCCACTGCGCACCCTGCCTCTCCACACCACCTATCACCCCATGCTTACCTCTGGAGTCCGGCGCAATGATCTTTGGTGGACCGGGAACACGTCTGCACTCTTCAAAGGCGACCGCGAACTGAGGAAATGCCGGTAAGCTGTATAATGGAGTAAATAGGGGTTTTCAACTTTGATGCATATCTCAGGCATTTTGGAATTTTTCTGCAAATTTTTAACATTGGGTTTTGGGACCCCTCCTCATGATATGCTTCAACTGTCATGGTGGTGTCGGCCCCGAAGGTGATTTCGCGGTCACTGCGTGGAATCACCTTTGGGGGCTGATTAACAAAATGACAGTGCCAGTGTTTATGAGGTGGGCTCTCAAAAAGCCTATGTTGCAAATTTGGTGTGAAAAATCCCAAAAATGACTGTTTTACCAGCGTGCGCTGCACAGTTGCTATGCACGCTCGTAACTTCATGAATTTGCAATATTTTGACACCAGATTTTCAACATTGGCATTTTGTCACACCTCCTTGTGAACAGTACAGCTGCCATTGTTCACATCCTGGCAAAAATGTGTTTTCGCACTTCCGGCATAGAATAGCGCTGTCGCTGTCGGAAATCAGTGTGCAGGACAGATTAAGACAATGACAGTGACACTGTTCATGAGTAGAGGTCCTGAATGGCTATGTTGAAAATTTGGTAACGATACTCCATAAAATGACTGTTACGAGTGTGCGTTGCGTAGCTTGCACGCACGCTCATAACTTTGCGATTGTATAATATTTTCACTCCAGATTTTCAACATTGCCATTTTCCCACACCTACTTATGAATAGTGCAGCTGTCATTTTTCCCATCCTGGCCGTAATGTGTTTTCACAGTTCTGGCACAGAATAGAGTGGTCGCTGTGGGAAATCACTGTCCAGGACAGAGTAATAAAATGACAGTGATACTGTTCATGAGCAGAGGTCCTAAAATGCCTATGTTGAAAATTTGGTGATGATAGCCCATCAAATGACTGTTTTACAAGGTGCATTGCACACTTTCCACACACCCTTGTAACTTTGCAGATTCGTAATATTGTCATGCTACATTTTCAACAATGGCAATTTTTCACACCTCCTTATGAGCAGTACAGCTGTCATTTTTCACATCCTGAGTGAAATGTGGTTTCACAGTTGCGGCACAGAATAACGTGGTCGCTGTGGGAAATCAGTGTTCGGGACAGATTAAGAAAATGACAGTGGCACTGTTCATGAGCAGAGGTCCTAAAATCACTATGTTGGAAATTTGGTGTCAAAACTCCATAACATGACTGTGTTACAAGCGTGCATTCAACTGTTTCCATGCACCCTTGTAACTTCGCAAATTTGTAATATTTTCATGCCACATTTTCAACGGTGGCATTCTTTCACACCTCCTTATGAACAGTACAGCTGTCATTTTTCACATCCTGGCTAAAATTGTTTTTTGCACTCCTGACGGAGAATAGCATGGTCGCTGTGGGACATCAGTGTTTGGGATAGATTAAGATGGAACGAGTGAGAGGGGGGAGTGACCGAGCTCAACTGAGCTCTGTCGGGACTGCTCCGGATTTGTTTGTGGGCAGAAAAAAGGCCCCAACGCAAGAGGCCAGTACAAAAGGGCAACCTGCAGCACTGGGAGAAACAGAACGAGTGAGTGAGTGAGCGAGGGAGGGGGAGTGAGCGAACTCACTGGAGCGCTGTCAGGACTGCTGCAGATTTCTTTTTGGCCAGAAAAAGGTGTCAATGCAGGAAAGGGCCCAGTAGAAAAGGCCAGCCTGCAGCAGTAGGAGAAACAGTATGAGTGAGTGAGACAGGGAGATTGAGCAACCTCAATGGAGCTTTGTCGGTACAGCTGCGGATTTATTTGTGGACAGACAAAGGTGCCAACACAGCCAGCAGCCCTGTACACAAGCGCAGCCTGCAGCGCCAAGAGAAACAGAACGAGTGAGTGACAGAGCGGTAGTGAGCGAGCTCAACGGAGCTCTATTGTGATTGCTGTGGATTTCTTTGTGGGCAGAAAATGTGGCAACGCAGGCAGGAGCCCGGTACAAAAGGCCAGCTTGCAGCGCGGGCAGAAACGGAATGAGTAAGTGAGACAGGGGGAGTGAGCGAGCTCAATGGAGCTGTGTCAGGACTGCTTCAAATTTCTTTCTGGCCAGAACAAGCCACCAATGCAGGCAGGAGCCCAGTACGAAAGGGCAGCCTGCAGCGGCAGGAGACACAGAATGAGCGAGTTAGTGAGGGAGGGGGACTGAGTGAGCTCAACGGAGCTCTGTTGGGACTGCTGCAGATTTGTTTGTGGGCAGAAAAAGGCAGCAATGCATGCAGGGGCCCAGTACAAAATGGCAGCCTGCAGTGGCAGGAAAACCAGAATGCGCGAGTGAGAAAGGGGGAGTGAGCGAGCTCAATGGAGCTGTATTGTAACTGCTGCAAATGGCAGCAACACAGGCAGGAGCCCAATAGAAAAGGCCAGCCTGCAATGCCACCAGAAATGGAATGAGCGAGTGAGAGAAGGGGACTGAGCGAGCTCAACGGAGCATTGTCGGGACTGCTGCAGATTTCTTTGTGGGCAGAAAAAGGCGCCAACCGAGCCAGGAGCCCAGTACAAAAGGGCAGGCTGCAGCGCCAGGAGAAACAGAATGAGTGAGTGACACAGGGGAGTGAGCGCCCTCAATGGAGCTCTGTCGGGACAGCTGTGGATTTCTTTGTTGGCAGAAAAAGGTGCCAACACAGGCAGGAGCCCAGTACAAAAGGGCAGCCTGCAGTGCTGGCAGAAATGGAATGAGTGAGTGAGAGAGGAGGACTCAGCAGGCTCAACAGACCTGTGTTGGGACTGCTGCAGATTTCTTTGTGGGCAGAAAAAGCCACCAACAGAGGCAGGAGCCCAGTACAAAAGGGCAGCCTGCAGCGCCAGGAGAAACAGAATGAGTGAGTGAGAGAGGGGGAGTGAGCCACCTCAACGCAGCTCTGTCGGGACAGCTGCGGATTTCTTAGTGGGCAGAACAAGGTGCCAATGCAGGCAGGAGCCCAGTATAAAACAACAACCTGCAGCACTGGGAGAAACACACTGAGTGAGTGACATAGGGGCAGTGAGCAAGCTCAACACACCAGCGCAATCAACATTCGGCATTGACAAATGCTTGTTTTGTACAGTAACTAAGTAGTACTGATCACACAGCTGAAACAGGCACTCAAGTCCAGTGCTGCTCTACAGTATCTCTCTCTAGAGAGCCCTCTCTCTCTCTCTCTCTTTCTTTCTGTTTCTGTCCTGATCTATTTGTCTCTCTAGACTAGCACTGTCTGCCTGTCTCTATCTATTCTCTCTTTTTGCTTTTTGATTACTCTGCCTCCCTCTCTCTGTCACAGTCTCACTGTAAAATGTTTAAAATCCCACTTTCCCTTGATCTTGCTCACTTTCTCAGTCCCTCCTTATCTCTCGCTGCCTTTTTCTCAACTGATCTCCGCAAGGCATGCTAGCATGTTGAGCCAGATCACATGAAGATTCACCGAGAAATGCCAACTGAGAGGAATGGCTCACAAGACTTGTGATACTGCAGACCTAGCTATATCCTCAACAATGAGACGCCCCCCATGTATGGCCAAATGCGGCAGCATGTGACCTCCTCCAGTTAAGTACTGACAGTGAAAACTGCAGCTCACTCATGGACTGGGAGCCGAACTCTGGCATCTGAGTCCCTATTGATCCAAGTCCATGAGTGATCCTGGATCCGGGGGGGGGGGGGTTCAAGTTGTTGTAGAACAGTCCACCCACCCCTAATGAGTGCTACCACTAATGCGATCTACACTGGTTGCCACCAAGATTGACCTAAGAAGTCAATTGTACCTGCCGCTCCACCCCTTGTTGCAGCCAAAGCAATCACTCACTCACACTGAGTCACAAAGCATTTCTAGCCATTGCCAGAGATTAGTGATAGTGAACCATAAAAAGCTGACCCATGTTAAAGACCTCAGAGTTAACCTACTGCCAGTATCCAAGTCACGGATTTAAAGGTCCTTCTTCTCTTGGGGAAAGGTCCTAGGTTTGCCTGTTTAAAAAGCAACTTCTTTTCAAATGGCTCTCAGCCCTGACCCATGGCTATCAGACTTCCTCCACTTTATGTCTGTTCCACCATCTCAGCCTCAATTCCTCCCCCAGTGTAAAAATGCTCTTGCTGCTTATGCAACAGAATGCATTACCAGATGGAAATGTGAAAATGCAGGACTACTGCACCCTTGAATCACACATGCCAATAATGGAGACAGGAGGTGGCGAGAGTGATAATGTAAACCTCCAGTCCATCACTCCTTAATCCTGGCTGCAATGTTTTGGTGCTCTCATTAAAGGACTCCTGGAGAAATCTGGAGATGTGGGTTTGAATCCCACAGCCACCATATGTATACTGTGTGACCCTGAGTGAGTCACTTAACTTCTAGTGCTCCCAGGATGCATGTGGAAATGAGTTTCAGCTCAATATGCCTTTCCTGGCCAAAAATGATAAATGAAGGTAAAATAAATAAATAAACAAAGACGTACTTGGAACCGGACTCCTGCAGCCGAGTCCTTATTTCTCTGAGTTCTGCAGCAAGGGCTGGATCTGGTGTGTGTGTGTGTGGGGGGGTCTGATTTAAATGACAACTGTCTGCACACCCCTAGTTTCTGGATTTAATGATCAGTGGGAAATGGTAATTTGGCACCAAACAAATTTTTACCAGAACTCCACAGATCAAAATAGTTTATTGTTGTAGTCCAGTTGCCATCCCCTTCATGTTGCCCACAATATCCGTAAAGGGCAACTTATCAGGACACTTTGAAATGGTACTGACCCCCTAGATTTTGAAGTGAGAAAGTCACAGCAGATTACAATGCTCAAAGAATGTGGGTATGGTGCAGAGTCAACAACGAGTGCAATGAACACATGCAAACCATTGCCAGGGAGTTGACATTAACACCCCAAAATCATGATCAAGATGGGTGCAGTTTTATAGCTACATAAGTCGCTAGAGCCAATGCTGTAAAAAGAATAATCATGAATACCTGGGGTATCCTTAATTCCTTAATATAAACAATAGTCTAAGAAGAATAACAGAAAATGGTTCAAAGTTTGTTTTCAGACATCCCGAGACAGTTCAAGACATAGTTATATCCAGCCACTTACCATTCCCCACACAGCAGAACATTACGTGGTTACCACCACATCCAGTAGGAACCTATCAATGTTCTGGATGTAGATTTTGACCAGATTTCAACCAGAGTAAACAGTTTAGCAATTCCAATACTGGTGGAGTGTATAACATAAAAAATGTCATTAACAGTGAGACATGTGGCATTCTGTATTTGATGACATGCACGTGTGGGGACATTTTTTGTGGGACACATCATAAGACAGTTCAAGAGCCAGGCCTTTGGCATGGAGAACTGAGATGCTATGCACCTTATCTCCTACCATGCCAGCAGCCCAAGTTTGGAAACAAGCCTGGGGCCACTACCAAGTCAATATGACTCTGCTAAAACAGCATGGCAAGAACCACGCTGTGTAAAGTGCGAAAAGATTTAGAGCAACAGGTGTATAATAGCAGTAGGGAATTACTGCTACTACTGTCGCTGTGCACTGTGAAGTGATCAAGTTTCCATGTGATGTGGTACCTGGCTGAGCCACTCCCCTGGTGGAGTGGCTAAGGCACCAGCACATGGCAGGGTTGGAGACCTGGGACCACAGTTCAGTTCCCCCCAGGTCTCCAGGTGTTGCTACTTTTTTTATTTAAAAAAAAAAGAATTTCCCCCTCCCAAGTTTCTCATCATCCCTGAAGTCCTCACCCCCTTGGACATGATTATTTTAAGTCCAGGGGGGTGTGGAAGGTGAAGCCCCTCATGTTGGGGGTGTGCCCCCCTGAAAAAACAAAGATGTCATACTGTTTTTAATGGTGTGCACTTTTTTGTAAGGTCAGTGTTTTTCCTGACCTTATTTCAGTGCACGGCATTTTGCTTGTGGCATCGATTGCCAAGCTGTTATTGTTCTTAGCATTATGACCCTGTGCCCTTGGAGCTGGGGGGGGGGGTGAGGATTGAGTACCTAGAGAACTGCTGTCCTCTCCCAGCATGGGAAGGTCTGCCATATTGGCTCTGGCTGCCCCCAGGTGGAGGCCTGAGGGTAGCGCTGGTGTCTGAGCATCAAAGGAGGGAGTGTCCATAGTTCTGTGGCATACATGCATCTCCATGCATGCACACCATCATACCACCATGGCAGGGGACCCAGGTAGAACACACAAAAAGAAGGCAGACTTGGGCTCCATGAAGTTATGCCTTCCCTGATCCACGCTGTCACCTGGATCATTGACCCACACTGGATAATGAAACTCCAGTTGGGGGTAGGAAGGCCCTCCCTTCCAGGGGTGTAGCCAGAAATTCCCATTTTGTACACACTCTCCAACAGTTACCTCCTCCATAAAAAAATATACATCCTCTTCAAATGGTACCCCATTCCAAACAAGTCAGATTGCTGTCAGATGATTCCTCCAATCTCTAAAGAGGTTGTGCATGTATCTGTCTCCTAAACAACAGAAGTTTAAACAGAGACACTCCTCAGTGGCCTATACTAACCCGAATACTACAGATTAGAATGAAAATTCTAACAGAAAGGCATATGGTTTGTGACAGGCACTCAACAAAACTGTACACAAATGTGTATAGTGAGTATGCCTGCCTACACCCTTGCTCCCTTCCCAGCTCCAGCATGGGGGGTGGGGAAAGACTTGGGGGTCACTGGATCCAGTTATGTCCTGGCAGAGGTGGTGGCCAGTAGAGGATGGGGTGGGGATGGAAACTTAGTAGCCCAAACCTGAGTCTGCTATGGAGCAAAGCAAGATGTGAAAAAAGAGACAGTTCAAGACTCATATAGGTGAACATGTCAGGGCAATACAGCAGAATGATATGACTTATGCCGTTGTACAACATATTAGCTCTGCAGCTAAGGGGATACACACTATTTCCTTTCAAGGTATCAAGAAAATGAATAGAAATTCAAATGGGAGGAGACGTGAAGAGACAAATAGGTAGAAGGGAAAACTATCTCATATTTAGGCTGTCAGCCAGAAGTGCTAAAGGCTTGAATTAATCAATTAAATTAGCAGTGTTTCTGTACATCAGTTCATGGTGCCAAGCTATATGTTATGAGAACTATAGTTATAGATGTCTGGGTTTGCTTTATTTTTTTAATGACCCTATTTCTCTAGCTCCATATTTTCAGCAGTCTTCTTGTTCATGGTTTTTCAATGTTAATCTGATCTCCTGTTTAAACAACCAGAGGCACAAACCCTATTAGGAGTCCTGGTGCTACACGTTATTCAAAATTGCCCCCCTCCATTTGCTATTTTCTTTAATATATATATATATCCCATTTCCATAGCTGTTGTGACCTTTGGGATCATCTTGCTTTTCTGTCATGGGAGGGAGTAGACAATTGAGAGACTGTGGTTATTGAAATATTTCTTTATAACCACCATATCGGCAGATGCTGACATCTATAACGTTGTGAACAAGTCTGTGTATAGCTCACAGAAAATCTAGACAGATATTTTATTCAAACAGTATATATGTACTAGCGTTCAACATATGCAAGTTTATTACTGAGATAACATGTTATATGAGTGCCCATACATGTTGGTTTGCTATTTCAGTAGCTAAAATATACAACACAGTAATTGTTTATAATATAACAAATAACCCTGAGGTAGTTGTATGTCATACCATTACTTTAATATACAGTAGAGTGGTATTAATTACCTATGATCCAACAAGTTTGAACAGATCATGGGTTTTCTATGCTGCAGGATCACACACTAATTTACAAAAGTTTTATAGTATATGGTTAGGGCTTATTGCACATTGAAATCAGTGGCTTTTCAAATCTTGTTGTAGGACAGTTCAAAGGTCAGAAGAGTTGTTGTACTACCGTTCTGACGTCACATCGATAGTACAACAACTTTTCAGCCTTGTTCTACCTCCTGATTGGCTGACTCAACTGGCTGCATCAGAGAGAGAAAAACAAGTAAAAACATGGTGGCGTGATTAAGCAGGCGTGGAGCGGCAGAACTGTGGATCCTCCTTCTTCTGACACAAATAGCCTTAGACTGCTCTGTGTCATGAAACCATTTTTTTCGTTGAATTTTTTGAAAATAAACCGTGCCACTGTGAGAGAGAGTGAGCGGGAATGGAGAGAAGCCCCAGCCAGCGGGGCGCAATGAAGCAGAAACAAGTGGTAGGCAGGGGCAAGACATAAAGCAGGAGCAGGAACACCACAAAAAAAAAAGAAAAACACATGAGGTAACCGGCAACGAAAAAAAAAAGAAATAAGCCTTAAGCATATACTATACAAAGCAGTGGATGGTCGCCCATCACAACTAAAACTATTTCCCTCACCAGGGTTGAAAGTGACATCAAGAGACCTCTAGAGCTGCTCTCAAGGTCTCAATGATGTCATCAACTATCTCGAGGGAAACACAGCCTTGTTGTGGATGGGTACCATCCAGTATTCTATATGTGTCTGATCATATGATATGGTGAAGGTGTGCTGTTGCACACCATGCCTCTCAACTGTCCCTGATTTTCAGGGACGTCCCTGATTTTGCCTCAGAATTTTACTATGTCCTTCCTAAAATTTGTGTTTCTGTGGCTAAACAGTGGAAATTGTAAGCACAAAATAATATCAAGCATTAAAGTTACAGACTTGTTCTTCTTTAGAAAATGCATTCTGCACTAAGCCCCATATTCTACCAGCTTTCTGGGTGGATATCTTTAATTTTAAAGATGTGTCCCTGATTTTGGTCCTTTGTCCCTGATGTTTTTAAGCCTTGTCCCTGATTTGTGAGGCAGGAGGTTGAGAGGTATGTTGCACACATGCTTTTAATTCATGCATGGGTGTTAATTGTAGGTGCTATGAAAATACTAAGCAGATACAAGGTTTATGTCTCAGATGCAGCCTGCTAGTGGGTAGGCGAAACGTCATATGTTATATGATGTAAACAGTCGGTGCCAGTATGCTATATGCAGCTGGGCGCAGTGAAGTTCGATTTTGGACAGTGAGTGATTATGTGTTCTAAATAAACAGAAGGACACAAACGTTTTATTACCGTGTGCTGTCAGTTTTTGCTTGAGGGTGCTTTGAATCTGTTTTACATCTTGGCTCTTGTGTCTATATAGCACCACAAATTTGTTTCCCAGTTGAAGCGTTTGTTTTCTTTTAGTTACCATTTAGAACCAGCTGATTTTCTATTGTGCAGGTTTGAATGAGTGACAGGGAGTGTGCGAGGAGCAGGCGAGTCTTTGGGATGTCTGCCGCACTGCCATAGACAACCAGGTTATCGGCATAAAGCAAACATTCAACAAAAATGGCAAAATGTTAAATGAATGGGGAGAAACACAGACACATTTTATGGCAATGCAGACAGTGATGGCAGAAAAGGCCCACTGACTCCTCCAGTCTGTCGGGTCCTACCTATACTATGATGCATGATTGCCCCAGTGGTTGCTCACTCTCCTTTCTCCATGTCATCCTCCCCTGCTATCCTCACCAGCCCCACACATCTGTCCCACCCTTGCTTGAATCCCTCCACTGATTTGATACAGACCACTCCCTTCAACAGCCTGTCCCACTTATTCACCACCCCCTCCATAAATAAATACTTTCTGGCAGCCTTCTTGAATCTCCCTCCTGCCAGCTTCTTTCGGTTATCTCTTGTGCTCTTATTTCCATTAATTAGTTCCCCAGTGTCCACCTTGTTTATCCTGTAAAGTAACTTAAAAGTTTCAATCATGTCCTCCTCTCCCTCTCTCAGTATGTATATATATATATATATATATATATATATATATATATATATATATTACACTGGCCCAGTAGAGGCCAGTATAGTTAGGGTTTGTAGGAGTGTTTGATGTTAAAGGGAAATTTTTCCTGGTTAATAACTTTAAATTGGTTTCACAGCTTTTCCTGAAATTTGGCATGCATCATCTGCTGGGGTAGGTCTGTTGATGTACCAGATTGGGTTTGAATCCCTTTTGATGTTTTTTGAGATATAAAGTGTTGAAAATACAGAGATTTCACTGTTTTTTTTTTGCTGTTTTTTTCGACCACCTATATCTCAGAAACGGCTTTAGGTGTTGGGCTGATATTTTCAGGGTAGAAAGCCTTGGCCTCGTAGATGTGCCTTTTGAAGGTTTGGTAAAACAATAGTAATCCATTCCAAAGTTATTAAATCTTGAATTTGCCATTATTTCCTATGGGAGAAAATGGATGTAAAAGTGAAACTGATTTTCGCACATTGTCATCCAGTTTTGCATACTTTGCACCTGAATAACTTTGCAACACTCTAACAGAATTGCAGAAAATTTGACAAGCATCAGCCTAGGGCACAGGTCTCTTGACTTGACAAATTTGGTTTGAATCTCTTGTTTGGTTTCTGAGATAAATAGTGTTGAAAAAAACAGATTTTGAGGGTTTTGCTGTTTATTAATGTTAAAAGGCAATTTTTGGATCTTAATAACTTTGTAATGGTTAAAGTGATTTCTACAAAATGTGGCATGCATAATTACCATGGGGAGGTGTTTGTAAGTGATAAATTGTAACTTAATAGCTTTAGCCGTTTCTGAGATACAGAGTGTTATAAATAAAGGTTTGGGGGGGGTTGACACTTTTTTTGTCCACCTGTATCTCGGAAACGGCTTTAGCTTCTGGGCTGACATTTTCAGGGTAGAAAGCCTTAGCCTCACAGATGTGCTTTTTGAAGATTTGGTGGGAAAATATAAATTTTTTCCAAAGTTATGGACATGTTGAATTTCCCATTATTTCCTATGGGGAAAAATAGATGTCCCACACAACACAGAATTCTGCTTCGAACTAGGATTCTGCTTTGAACTAGAATTCTGATTCGAACCAGGATTGTGCTTCAACCTAGGATTCTGCTTCAAACTAGGATTCTGCTTTGTATGAGCCCTATGGAAAAGGATTTTGCACTGAACAAGGATACTATTTTGCAGTACTAAATCCCTTTTGGCAGACAGAACCAACACAGCGGCAGAACAAGAACCAACAGTCAACCAACCCTGCCTATTCTACAGCCCCCAGGGCCCCACCCCAGGCTGCATAACCCCCTAGAGTTTTATTTAAAACATAATCTCCATTCTGGGGTGATCTGCCAGGCTTTGTTTTCTGCAACACTGTGAACTGAGATTTAAACTTACTATAGGACTGAATGAAGTGCTGACCTTTTTGCTGGTTTTCCTGATCGGTGCGTTTCAACTGAGTTTAACACCCTGGTAAGTGCCCCTCATGCTTGAAGGCTAAAGGTTTTGTGCCATTGAGCTACCGTCTTTTGTGCTTTTTGCTATTTCAATATCTTATCCCCCCCACCACCACCACCAGCACGGTGGGACACTGCGGAGCCCACTCCCAGTGTCCCAGATAAAGCACCCTTCCCTCCACTGTGGGACACTGAGGAACCCATTCCCATTGTCCTGAAATATGTATGTAATGGTTTTGCCAACAGCAGGGTGCCCAATCCCCATTAGCACTAGACTCACCCCCACCAGCAGTGTGTGACTCTGGGGAGCCCTCTCCCAGTGTACATAGTGTACCCAGTTATGCCGACCCCCTCCAGAGTAGTGTGGGACATTGAGGAACCCACTCCCAGTGCCCTGAGAAATGGTTCTACTGTTCCTGTGAAAAAAGGAAACAGTCCACAACATCTTTTTTTAAACTCCTGTAAAAAAAAGGTCTCTCATTGTTTCCCCATCCTCCTTTCACATCCCGACCCTCCCACTGAGCAGCCAACCACCCCACACCCCCTTGCCCTATACTTACCAACCGAGGTCAGCAGTTGTCATCTTCTGTGGACTGGGACACATCTGCACTCTTCAAAATCGAACAACAAACTGAAGAATAAAAGTAAGTGCCATAGAGAGGTGATCAATGGCATTTTGAACATATTGTATGTTAACATCTCAGCCATTTGTAGGTATTTCACATAGATACATAGACACTGTTGGCAGATAAGGGTCTATGGCCCACCCAGTCTGCCCAGTTGAGCTTGTAAGTTCACTTTATGTTCTTCTAGATGTCTGTTGCCCCTTACCCCTGACCTCCAGAATGTACTTATGTCTATCCCATGTATTCTTAAATCCCGTGATTGTTTCAGCCCCCACCACTTCTTCTGGCAGGGTGTTCCACTTGTCCACCACCCTGTCTGTGAAAAAATTCTTCTTCATGTTTCATCTGAATTGCCCTCCCTTCAACTTCATCCCATGCCATCTAGTTCTGGAACATCTTTGTCACTGGAAAATAGTGTATTCTTGTACCCTGTTCCTCCCTGTAATGTACTTGTATGTCTCTATCATATCCCCTCTCTCCCTCCTCTCCTCCAGGGAGTACATATTCAGGTCCTTCAGCCTGTCCTCATAGGACCTGTGATGCAATCCCTGTACCATCTTTGTTGCCCTCCTCTGAACCTTCTCTGCCCTGTCTATGTCCTTATGTAGGTAAAGTCTCCAGAACTGCACATTGTGCTCCAGGTGGGGCCTCACCAGTGTCCTGTATATTGAAATTATCACCTCCCTTTTCCTGCTGGTGATGCCCTTCCTATGCATCCCAGCATCCCTTTTGCTTTACCTGCTGCCTTGTCCCCCTGTTTCCCTACCTTGAGGTCATCAGAGATGATAACCCCAAGGTCCCTTTCCTGCTTGGTGCATGCTATATCTTCACCCCCCCCCCCTCATTGATATGTTGTTGCAGGGTTTTTGTGCCCCATATGCATTATCTTGGACTTCTTTGCATTGAATTTCAACTACCAAACCCTTGATCATTTGTCAAGCTTCTGCAGGTCCCTCCTCATTCTGTCTGCACCCTCTGGCATAAACCAAATTTTCAACATGGACTTTTTGGGACCCCACCTCATGAACACAGGCACTGTCATTTTGATACTCTGTCCTGAAAGATGATTTCACTGTGACCGAAATAAATCACCTTTTGGGACTGAGCAATGAAATGGAAATGCCATTGTGCATGAGTTGGGGTCCAAAAAAGCCCATGTGGAAAATCTGGTGCAAAAATACCCCAAAACACCCAAGTTATGCATGGTCGTTAAAATTTTCCTTTGCACGCATATAACTTTGTCAATTTATATTTTCACTCCAAGTTTTTAACATAGACACTTTTCACACCACCTCATGAACAGTACAGCTGCATTTCTCAGATCCTGCCTGAAATGTGCTTTTGCCCTGTGGCCCGGAATGGTGCGGTCGATGTGCAAAATTACCTTTTGGGATTGAGTAACGAAATGACAGTGCCAGTGTTCATAACGTATGATCCCAAAAAGGCAATGTTGAAATTTTGGAGCAAAAGAATGGCTGAGTTACACGCAATCAATTAAATTTTCCTACGCATGCATGTAACTGCCAATCTTTTATATTTTCACTCCAAAGTTTGAACATAGCCATTTCTTCACAGCACCTCATGAATACTACAGCTGTCATTTCTCACATCCTGTCCAAAATGTGTTTCCACAGCTGTGGCACAGAATGGCATTTTGCCATGGATTAAGAAATTTACACCTACAATATGACGGTTATGAGGTGGGGGTGATAAGAAGACAATGTTGAAAATTTGGGGTCACAATGAGAAAAAAATGATAAACTTATGAATATTTTTGCAATTTTGTTACTCACTTATCTCAAAAAGTAAGGAAATTCATTGCAAAAAACTCAGTTTTACAAAACCAGTTAGGGTTTCTATTACACCTTTAAAAATATGGAAATTCAATGTTAGGGTTAATACGTGTTTCAGCACAACACCACCAATCTCTGCAAACATTAGAAACAAAACAGTTATTTGATATATCCCTTGGTGTCCTTCTACCTAACTCGTACACCATTTGAGCTGTTAATCATGTGGTATAGAACAACATATTTGTATGGTGTACGAATTAGGTGTAAGACAACAAGGGATATATCAAATAACTGTTTTGTTTCTAATGTTTGCAGAGATTGGTTTTGTTGCTGATAACTGATTAACTCTTAACATAGAATTTCCATACTTCTAAAAGTGTAATGGAACCCCTAACTGGTTTTGTAAAATGGAGTTTTTTGCAATGAATATATATATATATAGAGAGAGAGAGAGAGAGAGAGAGGGGTTCTCTAGTCTCTCCATGTAGGACTTCTCTTGTTGCCACAAATCATTATTGTTGCCCTCCTCGGTAGCACCCCAAACCTATCCCTGTCCTTTAATGAGTGTGGACTCCAGAACTGTATGCTGTACTCCAAATGTAGCTGCATTCAGGATCTCTACAGAGGCAGGATCACTGCCTTCCTTCTATTGCTGATCCTACTGCCTATACACCTCATTATTCTATTTGCCTTCCCAATGGATCTGTCACACTTCACTTACTGCTTTAAGTTGTCAGCTGTCGTCTCCCATCCTGTATTCTATGTGCATAATTGACCTGACCCCATGTGCATAACTTTGCTTTTTTTCTGCATTGAGTTTTAATTGCCAGACCTTTCACCATTTTTCCCAGTCTCTTCAGATCTTCCTTAATCTCCTGATGCCCTCATCACTGTCCACACTACCACCGAACTTTGTATCCTCTACAAACAGGCACATTCTTCACTTTACTGCCTTCCCTGATGTTGCAAATAAAGTTACTGAAAAGTACTGGCTCTAAGCTTGATCCTTGGGGATGAGAACTACTAGGCCTACAATTGGAACCCCACTGGCAATTTCCCTTTCCTTATGGAATTTTTCATTTAAGACTGTATTCTCCCACCCAGCCCTTTCCTGTCCCATCCCGTAATCTTGTCCCACACCCCAAGAGCCTCCAGTTTGGACACTATTTTCCCACGTGGGGCAGAGTCGGCGCTTTGTTAAATTACAGACACAGCATGTCCACTGCCTGTTGTTTGTCTGCCACTTTCACAGCCACATCAGCTGGCCTCCAATACATCGGAACCACTCCTTTTTTTCCAGTGAACAGCTGAAGAGACCTTCCCATGGTGTCACCAGTTTGTAACACGTTTCATTTAGCAGGCTACGGTGTAACTCATGTGGGACCATTGATTTACCAATCTCCACAGCACTAAGATTCCTCAGCACCCTCTCCTCACTGATCAGTTTCATAATGAAGTGACCCCCCCCCCAATCTTTTGGCCTTAACGCTGCCTTCAGCTTTTGGCCCCTTATCCTCCACTATGAATACTGAACAGAAATGGTTATTTAGGGTTTTCTGCTTTACCCTTATTAAGTTTTATAAAGCTTAAAGCAGCAGTATTTGTTAGTAGGCAAAACAAACTCATAGTTGTTGTCATGTTAATAAATATGACCACCACTAGCAGTCTTTGAAAATGTCTTTTGGTGAGGTTGTTTTTGGACTGTACCAATTAGATTCATGCTGTAGGTGCATTAGGGCAGTGCTGGCACATGTTTCTGACTGTAAACAGACCATCAGCACTCCACGATTTTTAATGCCCAGGTCACAAAATAGGGGCACGCTTCAGATACCTAAGGTGTACAAAGCAATTGGAATGAAGACCTTTGCAGTAGCTTCTCCTAACACCAGGGATGCCCTCTCCAGATGTATTAAGGAAGTCACCAGTACCGCTGCTTTCAAGCAATCAATGTTTGCATACCTCCGTTCCCCATGCAACTGCTCCCTCCCCATTCTTCGGATGCTCCAGTCACCTAGCCATCTATTCTTCATCTTTACATACTTGTCCTTGCCTGCCATAAAACATTGTAAGTATGTCTATATCCTTCTTGTTGTAAATGTTTACCTTCTGTTTATGAACTTCATGCTAAGCTAGTCTTGTTGTAACTGTTAGAAATGCCTGGTACTCCATTTGTCCTCCTTGGACCCTCTTTAAAACTATGCATAAAACTAACTGAGGATAGCCCAGTGCTTCACATTCCAAATTAAATTAAATAAATAAATATTTTTATAGCTGGCCCAGTGGTGTGGAGGGCTAAACTGCTTGATGCTTCATGTGCCACCATGCTGGTGACCTCGGTTTAGGAATGGACTCGGGTTGCTGGTGGTCGCTCAGGGGGGAACAACAACGATCAAGCATCTGGAGGATGGCTTTCTTCTCCTGGGGAAGGGAGGTTCACCATCCTGCTGTTGACCACCACCAGGTGGAGGCTTGGTGGCAGAGCAAGCATGGGTGACATTGTAGGGAGGGAGCCACTGGGTTGATGAAGGATGTGCTGTGGACCTGTGTGCCTTGGCAGGGGTCTCAGGGAGAAAACAGGAAAGTGCATCAGGCTTCATGAAGCCCCGCCTGCCTGACTCTGGCCTGCACCACCACCAGGATACATTGGCCTTGCTTCTAGATATGGTCTCGGGGTAGGGGGAGGGTTCCCCCTTGTCCTTCCATGGGGGGATCCATGGGGGAATTCTGGAGGCAGGTGTGTCCCCAGGCTATACCCCTTGCCCCACTGTGGGGGGATCCACAGTGGAACTCTGCAGAAAGGTGTTTCTCTGTGCTCTCCCCTTGACCCACTGTAGAGGGATCCATGGGGGAACTCTGGAGAAAGGTGTGTCCCTGGCTCTGCCCCTTGCCCCAGCATTGTGGGTGGATCCATGGAGGAGCTCTGGAGAAAGGTGTGTCTCTGGGATGTGCCTCTTGCCCTGCCATGGTCAGTGGATCCATGGGGGAACTCTGGAGAAAGGTGTGTCCCCAGAAGGTGATATAAAGCAGGTTGGTGCAAAGCTAAGGTGGTACTAGCCATACTATGGGGTGGAAGAATGGGGAGAGGGGATTGCCCTACACCTGAACAAGAACTAATTGAACCAATAAAAGAGCATGTATCCATCGACATAGAACAAGTCCATGTAAATAAAGCCACAAGTGTAGTTCCTCCAAATGAAATAAAGACAATATTACTTAATGCAAGAAGTCTCATAAATAAAATAGATGAGCTGAGTATTCTATTACACAATGAAAACACAACTATGCGCTGTTACTGAGACATGGTGGCAGGATAATGACTGGGGCAAAAACATACCAGGATACAAGGTTTTTAGTGCAAATTAAGCCGGGAAAAAAGCTGGGAGAGTTGTTTTATATATATATATATATATATATATATATAAATATATAAATATATATATATATATATATATATATATATCTCAGAGAGGCATATGAGGTATACCCCAAGACAAAGGATAGTGGCAGTATCAAACAAGTCCGGATAAATCTCTTGCAATCAGGAAATAAAAAAGATAACAATACACATCTGTTATAGAGCACCAGGATTAAAAGCTGAAGGCAATATGAAGTTTCTCAAAGCTATAGAAAGTATGGAACTGAGAGGGAGGTCACTGATTTTAGGGGACTTCAATCTACCTAAATTTTATTGACATGCTCACAGATAATGACTTTGAACAATATGTAAGTTATAATACAAGGGGACATAACATCTTAGATTTAGTGTTTAGCAACATGAGTGAAGACATACTGTGAGGTCGGAGAACCTTTGGGAGTCAGTGACCACAAACATGATTGAAATTAAGATAATGTGTAATAAAACAACATGTAGGGGAAGAACAAAAGCAAAATGCTGGAGTAGGCAAACTACATGGGAATGAAAACATATCTGGGCGACTGGGACTGGGAAAATTACTTGAAAGGCCAGGATGTACAAGAAATGAGGAACACAATAAAAAAAAGTAGAATTTTGTACAAAAAAAGTATATACCTGAAAAATAAAATATAATAGCAATGGTAAAATACTAGTTTGGTTCAACAATAAGATTAAAAAATGTATAAATAAAAAAGGTCTTACAATAAATATAAAATAAACCCATCAACGTGCAAATGGCTAAAATTTAAAGAACTAGCAAAGGACTGTAAAATAACTATCTGAAAAGCAAAAATTAGGCCGACCTGGTGGCGCAGAGGGCTGAGGCGCTGGATGTCTCACCTCGCAGCATGCCAGCGACCCAGGTTTGGGAGCGAGTCTGGGTCATCGGAGGTCTGCACGGGGGGGGGGGCGGAGGTGGATGGAGCGGCCGGCAGGCAGCTGTCCTCTCTGGGGTGGTGGAAGGGCAACCCTCACTCAATGGCTGCCCCCTGGTGGAGGCCAGGAGGCTGCACAGGCAGGAGGCCTGGCGTTAGGCCAATGGGGTGGGAGGAAGGGGGTTGTTACCGGGGCTGTAAGGCGCATGCGTGCCTCCACGCGCATGTGCCTTTTCCTGGGGCCCACGGGAGAAAATCAGTGGATGAAAAATACTGGTGGCAGGATGATGACAGACTCCCTGCAGGCACTGTTCCTGGACTGGGCGTAAGGTAAGCCCCAGTAATTCTGGGTGACAGGAGTTGGGGGAGTCGGTTAGATGGGAGCCGCCGGGGGATGAAAAATAGAAATAAAAAAAGGCAAAAATGAACGAAGAAAAAAGGGTAACCAGCATGACTAAAGACAACAAAAAAACATTTTTTAGATATATTAATGGTCAGAAAAATGGAAAAACCAGGGTAGGTCCTTTACATGTGGGAAATACAGTTATATCAGAACAGCAAACCATGGCTGACACCCTTAATAAGCACTTTCTTAGTATCTTTTATGGTAAGGACCAAAATCAGGGAGGATCCACTATATGACATGGAACATGAGAAGGGAGACCATACTTTCTGAGAAAAACAATATTTTGGAAAAATTCAGAAATCTAAAAGTGGAAAAGTCACCAGACCCAAATGGATTATACCACGTGTATCGAGGGAGTTGGCCGTGGAATTGGCAGGTCCCATGACTATACTGTTTAAGGAGTCATTGGAAAAGGGAGAGATCCCCAAAGACCAATGTACTAATGTACAGCCAATGTAATGCCTATTCATAAAAAAGGAGCAAAGACAGACTTCCATAATTATAGACTACCAATCTGACATGTATAACTAGTATGGGTATGGAGGAATACATCAAAGACTACCTAGATAGGTACATACAAACAGAGGGTCTTATGGATGTATCTCAAGATGGTTTCACACCCAAGAAGTCATGTCAGACTAACCTGGTCCATTTCTTTGAATAAGTTAGTAGGGCATTAAAAATTAGGCTACTGCCATCCCAGTGGCATGGAGAGCTGAGGCATCTGTACTTTACCTCCTTCCACACTGGCGACCCGGGCCACTGGGAGTCAGCTGGGGAGCGAGAGCATTGAGCATACAGAGGACAACTCTCCTCTCCCAGGAAGGGAGGACCGGCACTCCCACTGAAAGACCGCCCCCAGGTGGAGGCGTGTGGGTGGTATGGGTCTGTTGGACACCTGGAAAGGAAAGGGTGCTGTGGGACTTCCGCTGCTGTGCGTGCGTCTCCACATCTGGCTGTATGTACTCCAGCAATGGGAAAAGGGAGGAAAATGGAGGAAAAAACCACGGTGGCAGGATGACGTCTGACCCTCCGCAGGCTCTGCAACCGGTGACCAGACTGAAGGTAAGTCCTAGTGATACTGAGGTGATGGGGCTGGGGAGGTTGAACAGAATGGGGCAGCCAAGGATGAAGGAGATAAACACAACATGGAAAAAAGAAAAAAAAAAAGAAATGAGGCTACCAGTAGATGTGATTTATTTAGACTTTTCGAAGGATTTTGACCCAGCCCCCATACAGAATTAATAAAAAGCCTGGTAGAGCAGAAAGTCAAAAAGTTGGTAATAAAATAGATTGAAGCATGGATATATAACAGAAGGCAACATGTTAATATCATGGAATTTGTGTCAGACTGGTGGGATGTAACCAGTGGGGCCCCCCAAGGCTCCGTCTTGGGCGCAACTTGTTTATATCTACCCTTCAAACATCCAAAAGCTCCTGGATAAGTAAGTTTGCTGATGACAGCAAACTGGGTGATATAGTGTGTAATGAACAAGATATTATAAATCTCCAAGGAGAACTGGATATTGACTTGTGAATGGACAGTACAGCACAAAATGGACTTCAACACTGACAAATGCAGTGTTATGCACTTCGGAAAAAACAATATGCTAGCTAACTAAAAGATAAATGGTGTAGAGCTTAGAAGTACTGGAAAAGAAAAGTACCTGAGAATATTGGTGACAAATGATTTAACATTTAGGCAGCATACTACGGAGGTAGTTAAAGAAGCTGATGATACATGAACTGTATCATGAGACACATAAAAAGTAGAGATAAATCTGTGCTAATGCCTCTGTACAGATCACTGGTTAGGTCATTGGTAGAGTACTGCACCCAGTTCTGGAGTCTCTATCATAAGAGAGAGATGTGGGACGACTTGAGAAAGTGCAAAGAAGGGCAACAAAGAAAATAACTGGACTAAAAGACTTTACATATGATGAAAGAATTAAAGAGCTGGGACTTTACACTATACATTTATAGGGCTAGTGGGGGTTGTGTCTTATGAGATAAAAATATTATATTGTGCTGGTTTGGGCGAGAGGACTGCGAAGCGAAGCTGAGCGGTTCTGCGAGACCAAACCAGTATGAGATAACATTCTTATCTTGCAAGAAACACCCCCCCGCTAGCCCTGTCAACATATTATATAGCAGTGGAACTGCCTCTACCACAAAAGACTACATTTTTTGTTTTTAATAATGTTGGAAAGGGGGCTAATTGGGAGAATCAGTTATGTGGTGCCGGTGGGGATCTTTGAGGTGGGGAGGAAGCTTTTCATCATCAGCTGGAAGGAATTGCTGATTACAGGTTTTCATTTTTTTTAAGTTTTGTCCATTTCTGCTTCACTACATGTATTTTTTTACAGGCGAGATTCCCCTGGTAGCTGATTCCACCATGGCGACTCCGACAGTAACAGTCTGACAAGCAAGCATCACCACAGCAGGAATCCGTTGTGAAGAGTAATGCGAGGCAGCAACTGTATGCTCAATAAGAGGTACTAATGCTGCACTATGATTCGTGGAGGCAGTTCTACTGCTCTATAATTTAGAATACTGCAGACTGAGGGAAATCTCTGCTTGGTCTATGCTGCATTTAAGAACGAAGATCTGTGAGAATGTCTGTGGTTGGAAAAGAAGGTTACAATCAAAACAAGAAGAGCTCATGGTTACCAACTAAAAGGGGAATGTCATAAAATGAATATACAAGGGTACTGGATAAATCAAAGCATGGTGACCCCATGGAATGAACTTTCTGAAGACATAATAACTAGTGACACAATTAATGCATTCAAGAGGAAATTAGATGTGAACTTAAATTAAATAGCATCTCCACTGAAGAAATGGCGAGTCCCTTTTGGCGGAAGCTATGGACTTGTAATCAAACTTATGAAACTTATATCCCTTGTAATAGCATAAAAAGTACAACTGTAGGCTGCACTCAGGAAAAATAACTGCACAAATTTAAATGCAGCTAAAATACTTTATTTTAAAGACATTGCCCGCATTCACACCATGGGTAGCAAACACAAAAAAAGACCTAGCACTTCGGCCAAAACCTGTGGCCTTCCTCAGGGGCAGAATTACAGCAGCATCCTCTAGTCCTTAAATAGTGAACTAATTACAAATACCTGGCAACAGTACTAACTACTAATTAAAAAATTAGGTCTTATACCTTTGCAACATTTAGATGTTTTCTTTCTGCGAATGAACCAGACAATCTGAATGGGTGCAATAAGCTGTGCGGTATTTTTTATTGCACGGCAGAGGATGCTGCTAAAATGGGTATGAGTGTGGACACGCCTAAAAAAAATAAAGCATTTTATCTGCATTTACATTTTTGCAGTTGCATGTCCTGAGTGCAACCTACATTTGGCTCATTTGTCCAGGGAAGTGATTGCCATGGGAGGAAGGGGATGGGGCTGACAGCTCACCCACTGCTACATCGGTGACACATCAAGTTGTCCTGATCAATCTGCTCTGTGACAGCTCATGCCATACTATTAGATCTGGCATCAACTGGCTGCCTGCTAATTTGATCCCAAACTGCACTCCCCTGGAGTTTATTTTATTAAATTTATTCTGGGGCAAATTGTCAGGGAACGATTTGTACAGGGGGCTAATTGATGCTAGAGCTAATCATATGGCACGAGTTGCCACAGAGTGGATTAACTGGGATGAACTGACATGCAGCCAGCTACATCTGGGAGAAAAAGCATTATATAAAAAAAATTATGCTTTTTTAATGGGTGTGGCAAGACAGCACTAACTTTTAAAGTCTTCAAAACCACATATCACAGTTTAGGAATGAAGCAAAATGAAAAATTAAATGTATATATTGAAGTTTTTGCTAAAATGCATTATTATTCCAAAACAGTATGGTATTGTTTTGCCAACAGATACTGCTGCTTTAATGGGAGGAATTACCATTGGTCATCACAGCCCCAGCCCACAGCATTATTTTCACTTTACAATGTCATATACCCAGCAGAGCCCAAGTAAGATAGCATGCCATGCCATTTACATTCAGCTAGCTCTCTTCATGTCAGCATTTCCAAAGCTTTTTACAATCAACACACAGCTCAATGGCAAACAGTTGCTGAAGTGTTGTCCCCCGTGGGATGATACAAAGCAGCCATTTTGTACCAACACACTATACAACAGCTGTCTTTGTTCACAAACAAACTGATCGTTTTTAAAGCAAGTAAATCTGTTGGAGGGTTAAATGGAAAATTTAATTCACAGTTGCTTTCTTACTACCCCTTGGAATTTAAAGTTGTGGTCTTCCGTTCCCTTGTAGAATGATGTGTGATCACTAGACAACATGGCCTCTCGGAGGACTTGGTCTCATGTCATTGTCACAGATTTTGTTTTTCTCGTGTGGTGATGTCATGATTTGGCAGCAATCTCCTCCACCCATGCCATGATTTACCACTTTGGTACATTACAGGCCACCATACCTCTCAACTGTCCTTGATCATGAGGGATGTCCCTTGTGTTACCCCTCAAAACTGCTCTGTCGCTCACCCATCCCTCATAGAAAAGGTGCGGCCCACAGAGAGGATGTCCTGTAAATTTAGACTTTGTGGCAGAAATGCATAAAATTCTCTGATGCTATTTCACAGATAATATTTTCACAAGTAAATACAGTGGTTTCCCTGTATTCTGAGCTTGTATCACCATGTTTGAAGGTGTGTCCTTCATTTTGAGTGTCTGTGTCCCTCATTTCAGTGACAAAAGGTTGAGAGGTATGTTGGCCACAGCTGACCTGTAGAACAGCAAAAGTGGGTGCTACAGTTTTGGGAGTGGAAATGTAATCCAGTTGCATGTTCTCAGCTGCCACCCACACATGCCTGCACCTGTTAGAAGTGAAACGCCAAGTGACTCTATCAATAAATCAACCACACCCATCAGCTGTCACTAAAGACACATTCTTGTTGCCAACTCAAATGCTTCATCTCCCTTTTGTAAAGTTTAAATTGCTGTAGGTTTCCTATAAAGTTTCACACATGTAATAATGTATCTTTATACTGTCATTCGGGGCAAGTTTATCATATATAAGAATGATAGTTTCTGCATTATAAAGTTTCCCCTGTCATGTTTGGTAGCATGTTTGGAGACACAGAGGCACTATAGCTTAGCCTAGAGGGTTAAAGCACCAAGCTGTGAACTCCGAGACCAAGCAGACCCAGAATTTTAATCCCCCCAACTTGTGAAGTGCGTGCTCCTGAGCAAGCAACTTAACCTCCCAGTGCTCCTGGGACACACCTGGAAATAAGCAGTGACTCAGTGCATACTTGGGTGATTTACAAACCCCCAGCACAACAGGGATCTGTGGATAGATACATGGCAGATGAAATCTTGAGAATGGCTACTAAAGGTGAGGTGGTGCTGATGGGAGACCTGAACCTACCAGATGTAGACTGGGGCACCCTATTGGCACCATCCGCCAGCAGCAGGGAACTATTAGACTCTCTGCAAACAGCCCTCCTAAGGCAACTGGTCAGGGAACCACCCAGGAAAGAAACAGTTCTTGATCTGGTCCCGATAAATGGGGATAGGGTAGGAGATGTGTCAGTTGGGGAACACCTTGGTACGAGTGACCACAGCACAGTTTGGTTTACAATACGGAACACTACTGATGTTCACCGAACCAAGGTAAGGGTACTTGATTTTAAGAGAACAGATTTCAGGAAACTGGGGGAATTCATGGGAAGGGTTCTTGAGGGGGTGGAGAATTTAACAGAGGTGAAGGACATGTGGGAGAGGATAAAAGAGGCTATTGTAGGGCCACTGACCTATGCACCAAGAAGTTAAGTAAGAATAAGAGGAGGAGGAGACCCCTGTGATTTAATGGAGCTGTAGCAGAAAAGGACAGGGTGAACAGAAGGGCTTTTCAGAAGTTCAAGGTAACACAAACTGAGGAAGACTGGAAAAGGTACCAGGTAAGTCAGAAGGGAGCAGGGGTAGAAGTAAGGAGGGCGAAGGCATGAACAGAGGAGAACATAGCAAGTGCGGTCAAAAAGGCAGACAAAACTTTTTTTAGGTATGTCAGTGAGAGGAGGAAGACTAGGCAGGGAATACTCCGGCTAAGAGCAAGTGACAGTGAGCTGATACAAGGGACAGGAAGAAAGCAGACCTTCTGAACAACTATTTTTGTTCTGTGTTCACTAGGGAAAATGAAGGGGTGGGCAGTGGAAGTGGGAGTGGATCCGAGTCCATTCCAAGTGGAGGAGACTCTGGGAGAACTATGCTGCCTGAAGGTGGACAGGGTGATGGGGCCAGATGGGGTGTACCCCAGGGTGTTGAAGGAACTTAAGGATATGCTGGCAGCACCCTTGACTGCACTCTTCAACAGCTCCCTGGAGTCCAGAGTGGTACCAGAGGACTGGAACGAGGTGCATGTGGTCCCCCTGCACAAGGTGGGGGAGGTGGGAATCTACAGGCCCTTTGAGCTTGACATCGGTGGTGGGCAAGCTCATGGAGAAGCTACTGAAAATAGGATCACCAGTTACCTAGCGGTAAGCGGCCTGATGAATCCAAAGCAACACAGCTTTACCAGGGTAGATCCTGTTAAACAAACTTGATTGAGTTCTTTGACAAGGTCACCAAGGAACTGGATCAGGGGAGGGCAGTAGATGTTGCGTATCTAGAGTTCAAGAAGGCATGTGACTTTGTGCCACACAGGAGACTCCTGTACAAGCTGACATGCCTGGGTCTGGAGCAAACGGTGGTTCGATGGATGGGAGACTGGCTGGGGGCCAGGAGGCAGAATGTCATTGTAAATGGGGTGGCATCAGGAAAGGGCATGGTCACCAGTGGGGTCCCACAGTGTTCGGTATTAAGGCCACTATTGTTCAATCTATTCATGGGGGACATTGTGGAGGGTCTTGAAGGGTGTGTGTGTCTGTTTTCAGATGATATTAAGGTCTGCAATAGGGTGGACACTCAGAAAGGGGTAGAAAAAATGCAGAGGGATCTAAGGAGGCTTGAGGCATGGTCAAAGAAGCGGCAGCTTTCATTTAACATGGACAAGTGTAAGATCATGCATCTTGGCTACAGAAACCAGAGGGTGGGGTACTGTATGGGGGCTAAGACCTGGCAGTTACAGAACAGGAAAGGGACTTAGGCATCACTATATTGAGGGACCTGAAGGTGGCAAAACACTGTGAGAGAGCAGTAGCTAGAGGCAGCAGAATGCTGGGCTGCATCGGAAGGGGGATTGCCAATAGGAGGAGGAAGGTCATAGTACCCTTGTACACCCATCTGATTAGGTTGCATCTGGAGTATGGGGTCCAGATCTGGAGACCATATCTCAGAATGGATGTGGGGAGGCTGGAGTGAGTTCAGAGGAGGGCAACAAAAATGGCAAAGAGGCTCAGTCACCTGTCCTACGAGGAAAGGTTAAGGGAATTGAACATGTACTTCCTGGAGCAGAGGAGGGAAAGGGGGGGGGACATGATTGAGACCTTCAAGTACCTAAAATGTATAAACCAAATGCCAGTGGAAAGCATCTTACAGCTGAAAGGGAATCAGAGAATTAGGGGGCATGGGTTGCAGATTGGGGGGGGGACAGTTCAAGGGTAACATTAGCAAGTACTATTTTACAGAGAGGGTAGTGGATAAGTGGATTAGGCTCCCTGAGTAGTTGAAACGTTATTTTCCTCTGTATGTATAACTGTCTTATAAAGTGTATGATGTATCTGTTGTGTATCAACTATTGAACCTTGACCTTATCAGGTCCATCTTGTAAATGAGCCTTGCTCAATGATGTTCGCCTGAATAAATAAAGATTTGATTGATTGATTGATTGATTGAGTTGGTTGGAGAAACTACAGTGGAAGGGTTCAAAAGAGCGTGGGACAGACACAAGGGATTGTTCGGGGGGGGGGACATGTACTTACAGATAACTAGGCAAGTGAGCAGACTAGGTGGGCCTGACGGTCCTTTTCTGCCATCACATTTCTATGTGTCTGTGTATATGTTTAGACAAAATAACTTAACCTTACATCAAGAGCAATAGAAATATGTACTCATCTAATAGAAAAGTCAAATCCTTCTCATTGAGGCAGGAGGCAATATAGCGTAGTGGTTAAGGGCACTCAGCTACAAATCTGGAGACCTGGGTTTGAATCCCATCTGCTCCCACTTGAATACTGTGTGACCCTGAGCAAATCACTTAATGTCCGTCTGCTCCCAGATCATGCCTGGAAACAAACTCTGGCTTAGTGTGCCTTTCCTGGGTTAAGCAATTTCCTCTTTCCCTTTCCTTTAATTGCTCATTTAAATTAATAACTGCATAAGAATGTAGAGAAAAAGTCCTATAATCACAACATGGTTCGCACTTGGAAAGCATGGGCTAGATTTTTGGGGACTAAGTCCTTCACTGCAACAACCACTATGTTACAAAATCTTTGCAGCTGCAGAGATTTCTGTTTTCAGCCTGTGCTCTGCACAGATGGTAGGCACAGCTGCAAGAGATGTTATGCCTGGTCACAGCAGGTGTAACCTTTTGGTGCATCTGCTTCAAAAAAACTCACGGCAAGCTACCGTAAATCGGGGAACCGGTCATGAACCCACTTTGAAAATATGGTGTGTGTGGTGAACACTGTCTCCACAAGTGAAGCCCTACTTGTGGCAGTTTTTCCATGCACCTGCGTTGATTTCAGATTGCTGAAAACCCAGCCTCCTCCCCCCACCAAGTTTCATGGCTCAGTAAAGGCCAAAGACTGCCATACTGTGACTCTTGATACAAAGGGTATAAAAATGAAGGCCACCAGCTGATGCAAAGTCAACTGTGTATCCCTACTATGAACAAATCAGGTGTACTGGAAAACATACACAAAATGAATGACAAAGGGGAGATGAATGTACTGGGTGACTTCAATTTACCTGACGTAAACTGGGATATACGTACAGTGAGTTCAGCCAAAAGCAAGGAGTTTCTAGAGGCCCTGCACATATAGGGCCTGAAACAGCTTGTAAAGGACAAAACAAGGGGGGAAGAGGTCATTGACCTGCTACTAACAAACAGGGACAATATCACAGAGGTAGAGGTTGTGAGCCATCTGGGGATAAGTGACCACTGTATGGTATGGTTCCAGGTCAAGACAAAAACAGACATAAAGCACTCTGAAATAAAAGTCATGGACTTCAGACAAGCAGACTTCACAAAAATGAAACAAAGTCTTAAGCTGAATCTGGCTAACATTACACAGGGGTAGATGTTGAAGACTACTGGATACAGCTAAAATTAAGGGCTACATTAAATACTGTAAGCCATTGCATAAGAAGGGTGAGCAAAGCTAAAAAGAAAAGAAAATCACTGATTTTCTAGAGAAGTAGCCGCTAAGGTCTGGGAGAAAAGAATGGCTTTCAGGAAATACAAACAAACTGGATCCGACAAGGACAGAGAAGAATACAAGGAGACAGAGAAGGAAGCAAACAAAGTGATCAGGACAGCAAAGGCAGAAACTGAGTAGAGGATAGCCAAGAAGGTCAAAAAGGATGACTAGACATTCTGCTGATATGTCAGTGAGAAGACAAAGACATCGGGAGGTATTGTCAGACTCACAAGGATGGATGGGGAGATTGCAGAAAATGACAAGGACAAGACTGAAATCCTCAACAGTTACTTCTGCTCTGTACTCATGAAGGAGGAGGAAGGATGCGAACCCAGCAATGCAACACTCAGCAAGGAAGGAGTCAGAGTACACTCAGGTCCCTTCATAAAAGAAAGGGTCCTACAGTAACTAGAGAACCTCAATACAAACAAGGCCAGACATGGGACTAAATGAAATTCACCCTAGATTACTAAAGGACGAGATGGCAGTGCCCCTGGCTGATCATTTCAACTTATCATTCAAGCTGGGGGAGGTCCCCCAAGACTGGAAGAAGGCAACAGTTATTCCTCTGCACAAAAGAGGAAGCAGGGAAAGTGCAAACAGCTACAGACCAGAAAGCCTAACCTCAGTTGTGGGTAAAATAATGGAAACCCTGCTCAAGGAGAGGATTATATCCTTTCTAGAGGAAAACAACAAATCAGTCACAAAACAGCATGGCTCTACAACAGGAAGGTCATGCCAAACCAATCTGATAGACTTATTTAAGTGGGGGACTAAAATATTAGACCAGGAAGGAGCAATGGACATAGAATACCTGGATTTCAGCAATGCCTTCGACTCGGTCCCACACAGAAGGCTACTCAACAAACTGTACAGAATGGGAGTAGGACAGCAAGTAGTGAAATGGGTAAGGAACTGGCTCACTGGAAGGACACAGAGGGTACATGTAAATGACTCACTTTCAGAAGAAAGAGGAGTGGATAGTGGAGTGCCACAAGGATCAGCACTTGGTCTGATCCTATTCAATATTTTTATTAGTGACATGACTGAGGGACTAGAGGGGAAGGTGAGCATATTTGCAGAAGACACAAAAATAAGCAACAGGGAAGACACTCCAGGAGGGGTAGAAAAGATGAAGGCTGACCTTAAAGGCTCTGGAAAATGGTTAGAAACGTGGCAACTAAAGTTTAATGCTAAAAAAATGCAAGGTCACACACCTAGGAATGGCCAGCCCAAGAGAGGACTACTACCTGGGAGGAGTACAACTGGAATCTTCCAAACAGGAAAGGGATCTGGGAATAATTATAATGGATGACCTAAAGATGTCCAAACGGTGCGAGAAAGTGGCACTTCGGGGGTATGGCATATTGGGCTACATAGACAGGGGGATCACCAGCAGAAAAAAAGGAGGTCATCCTGCCACTCTATAGATCTCTGGTGAGTCCACACCTGGAGTACAGCATACAGTTCTGGAGACAACACCTAAAAAAGAATATCAACAGACTGGAGACAGTGCAAAGCAGAGCTACAAAAATGATACACGGCCTACAGAACAAAAACTATGAAGAGCATCTGAAAAACCTGAAAATGTACTCCCTGGAGCAGCGGAGGGAGAGGGGAGACATGATTGAGACCTACAAGTTCCTAAATGGAATAAACAAGGTGCAGGTTCAGGAACTGTTCCAAGTCAGAAAGCACACAAGGACTAGGCGGCACAACATAAAGCTGAAGGGGGACAAATTCAGAGGTAACACACACAAGTTTTTCTTTACCAAGAGGGTGGTGTATGCATGGAACAGCCTTTCTCAGGTAGTGGTGGGGGCAAAAACAATGGTAGGTTTCAAGAACACTTGGGACAGGTACAAAGGCACAACCACACTGACTAGCAGTTAAGGGAGAGGGGTAGGCCTATGGGCAGACTAAATGAACCGTATGGTCTTCTTCTGCCATCACTTTCTATGTTTCACTCCCATAGTTGATCCTTTATGTTTCTTTATTTTAGTGTCACATGAACAAAAACCCGAGGTGACGTCCCATGGACATTCACCACTTTGTCTGCATCAAACATGGTCGTGAATCTGAGTAAATTCTCCAGTACTTTAAAGCTGCTTTCCCTTAACACTTGAATCAACCTAACCTTAACAGAGGAACACCATCCCTAATATTATAACCTGTAGGTCACTGCCACTCAGAGGTAGAGAAGTCATGGTGCCCGCTGACAGTCTCCCTGGGTCACTGGGAGATGGAGACTGTTGGAGAGCATAATGACGTCTCTGCATCTGAGTGGCACTGACTGACAGGTTATAATCATAAGTCAATTCAAACGTTAGGGGAAACTTCACTTTAAAGTACTGGAGAATTTACTGAGACTTAACACCTTGTTTGGACCAGACAAAGTGGCAAATGGCCATGAAATATCACCCAGGAATTTGTTTGGTGTTGATTAGATAGTACAATAAAGCAGCACAAGTGATAAACTGTTGCAGTGCATCTAATGTGTTCATATTAGGGATATATGGCTATTTTAGGGAAGCCTCCGAGACCAAGGATTTTTTCATACCACACCAGAGGGACAAGGGCATTCTGGACCTTCTGTATCTAATTCCAGATTCAACTGTTTCATTTTTTTCCCCTTGCTCTGCTGGGAGCCGATCACTCCAAAATATATGAAGAATAGAAGAAACCACTCAGTACCTGATGAGAAATGTTGACTTAGTAGCCTACACTTTAGTCTAGGCTACTTAACCTCAGTATAACATCCGAGTGCTTGGGTTCCTTGACCAGTATTATAAAATGGGTCTCGCCATAGGTGTATACTGTATGTATGTATATGTTAGTTAAGAAAATACAGAGATGTTATTTATTTTATCTTGTTAGTTTTTGTTCATTGGGAAGAGAAGGCTAAATTGCCTATTTTCAGCCCCGCTGGAGTGGAAATTCAGATGCACACTAACATATTGAATCAGGCAAAGCTGTTGGTGGTATTTTTAGTGAATGGGGGAAATTTGGCCAGCACATGAAGGGAATTCCCCTACTCTTTTTGAAAAGTGCCATGGGATCTTTAACATCCACTTGAAGAACCACCAGAAGAGGCAAATAAGGCCTCAGTTTAACATATTATCTGAAAAATGGCATCTCAGGAGTGTAGCCCCCCCCATCCCATACTGCACTATGTTGTCAGAGTTGGGATTTTACCTCAGATTCCTAGGTTGGGGCTAGAACCTGCAGCCTTCTGATCTTCCAGCCTCAGAGGTGAGTGTGTAACCTGCTGAATCACTTTATTAACTTCCCTCAAATGATACCAAGTATACATACTGACAGACTTTTCAAATGTAATTATTAATACGGTAGCTATTGTTTTTTATTACCAAGTGTGCTGGTTTAACCAGAGAGCAGCGGCCCGACCTAAGCAGTATACAGCATTACAGTACAACCTCGGTTATCTGAACTGACTGGGGGACGTCAGGTTAGTTTGGATAATCGAGGGTTTCGTAAAATCGAGGGTCCCTATCACCATGTTCCTATTAGCTTGGGGGACATGGTACAAGTTCAGATAATCCAGAGGTTCGGGTAATTGGGGGGGGGGTCAGATAACTGAGGTTATACTGTATATCTTAAAAATATAAGTATCGCTTTCCGCAAGTAGATCCAGCAGCAGTATCTGGGCATGTGAAGCACAGGAAGCCATCATGCTCTTATATGTGGTGACCGTAGCCTCCTCTCTGAGCTGTTTTAGCTCTAATCCCATTTCCATGCATTCTGAAGACATTAAGTATCACCTAGTACTGTATACCTGTGAGACAGACCAGAGCAGTAATTTCATCTTAATCTGATTTTTCAAAGGGCTATTTTAAATATTCGGGGGGGGGGGGGATTAACTAAATCATGCTTCTTGTCTGGTCTTCTCCTCTCTTTCCCTCTCCTTTCCCACCCTCCCCCTGACTATCTTACTTCCCTTCCACCTGCTTTATACACTCCTGACAGCTGACTCTTTATTTTTCTGCTAACATTTCACTGTTGTGTATCAGTGACAGTGTGGCTCAGCTGGAACCACATTCACTGCTAAACCAGAAAGGCAAGGGTTCTAATCCCTCACTGGGATTGAGCCTGTACCATAAATGTTGGCACCTGAGTATAGGACTAGGATGGTGCTGTGCTGTTGGGGTGCACCATCCTAAGTATGAGATATTAAATTTGAGGTCCCATCTGCCTTTTCTGGTGCTTGTTCAGGTGGACATTAAAGATCTCATGGCACTTCTTGAGAAGAGAAGGAGAATTTCTCTGATGCCCTGACAACATTTTCCCTTTTTTTTCTGAAAGATCACAAACAGCTTAATCTGGTTCAATTTCATTTGGTTTGCATCTGTATCTCCCGCTCACCGCTGATGGCGAGATTGAAAGTAGTCAATACTGTTGAGGCCTTCTTTAAATAAATACTCATTGCCTTTTTCTTTTTGGCTGTCATGATTCTAAGCTAGCAGGATATCTTTGATTTATTGTATTGTTCATTACCACAGTACTTACAACATAGCAAAGTGCTCTGTGATGGTGATGTTGCAGTATATTAAAAATAAAGATTGTAGTGTATTGTTTTGTTGTAAAGTGTGCTGTAGTGTATTATTGTGTTGTGTCGTGTATTGTAGTGAATTATGTTATATTGGGAAAGATAATATTCATACATTTTCATTGTATCCTCCTTTTCCCTAATATTGGGTCATGATTCCTACTTTTTCCTCATTGGCAATATGCCAGCAGCTGCCCATTAATCCACAGCACTGCTTGGAAGCTTCATTTATTGTAATATATTGTTCGGCCACTTATTGTTACATGGAAACTGGAATAAAGTTTGTTGTCCATTTTGTCTCCCAATAAAAACAAATCCATATATGTGTGCGTATATATGTAATAGATAACCCACTCTTAGGTATGCGGTCGCACTCTGATATCGCACACCTTGGTGTGCGTTGTACGACAAGGCTGCAGGACAAGTGCCAATCCACCCAAGGTGTGCATATATCAGAGCGACATAGCACATCCTAGAGTGAGTTATCTATCTTATAAAATGGTAAAATAGTTTTTTAGGGAGGGTAAAAGTGCAGGTGTGTGGTCACGCTCTGATATATGCACAGTCATAAGATGCCCATGCTCCAATAAAAAAGCAGCAATTTCCCTACCCATTTTATAAATATATATATATATCTGCATTTGAAATAATGCATTTTTGTGAAACATTAAAACACTCTTCATTTTTGGAGGGTTTTTTTTTGTCTCTAGAATTTGAAGAATTGGGCACTGACTGGAGCACTGTTCTGAAGGACCATAAAAAGTTTCAGACAGCCTGGATCTGCACTAGAAAATTATTAACACCAATAAGAATCCTTTTAGAAAAATGTAGAACACAGCTGATATTACCTGTTGCCTGTTCCAGCATTGAATTTCACCTTGTAGGTAACTGAGTATCTACCTTTCTCACAAGACGCTAGTCATGATTGCTGGCTATGACTGGAATCCCAGCCTGCGTCGCATTCTTGCTACCCCACCTTTCCCCACCCTTCCTTGGAGCTGCATACCAAAAAAAAGGTGTCAGGGCAAGACAGTGCTTGAGAAAAGAAAGGAGAGATTCCAGCTGCCTTTATATTCCTGTCTTCAAAACAACACATGCTTTGACAAGTAAAGCCTGTCGCATGTGTAGACTTGACACCAAATAGAGTACTTTTGGAGGATGTCTTTTCATTTTATTAATACCATTTCTTAAGAACAGAATAGAACAGAGTATTACTTCTATAGAAAACATACAGTGCACAAAATATCTCAAAACATTTATAAAGCATTGCATTAAAATTTAATGGTGAAGTGCATGAATGCTGAAAGATGATATAGCTTCCATGTGATGAACAACCTTCTAAACATTTTATACATTGAAGGAGCACTGTCAACCAATCCCAATAGTCCTCTACTCTGAGAGTGAGTGAGTGAGACACTCTTATACTGCAAAGAGTGTCTCACATGCTGTTGTTCTGGAATGGGGCTTGTTCAAAAATGTCTTAAAATGTTAATATATTGTTGCTCAATGCTATATTAACATGTTCCATCTCTGTTGATGGCCAAGGTCGAAGTTCCAAATGTCATGGTATAGTATGAATGTTCTGGGCAACATTTCCTCTCATTCCAATCAGATTGTCAAGGGCAATCAGTGGATGTTGCCAAGCTCCCTCATAGCACTCCTGGAAGATAGCTTATATCATGGCCATTACTCCATAAAATGTGCAGGCAATAATATCTGACAGATAGGGTGATATTGCGCTATACTGGACTGCCCAGGGGTGTAATTAAAGCCCCTGGAAAGTCCAGTACAGTTGGTACTACCCATCCTGGAGGCATTATTGCACTTAGAAAATGGGTATCTATTGACAAAACCTTTTAAATGAGTGAAGTTTGACTGCAAAATCATTTTTTGTAAACTAGTCCCTCTACTGGTACACTTTCCAGTACAGGGCACTGCTGTTTTTAAAAGTGTTTTTTTCTATCTGAGGTTTGTTTCATGTCCTCCTACCCACCCCCTCACCTGCCCAACCAGCAGTGAGAAATGAGCACCAAGAAGTGCTTGCTGTTTGTTTGTGGTTCTTTTTTCAAATGTGCCTCTTCTGATCAGGAGCAGGAGTGGGAGCAGAGTGGACAGGAAAGCTGCTCGCATGCCACCTGGGAAAGCTGCTGCTGGGTGTTGAAGTGCAGTATGTGTGTCTGTAGCGATAAGAAGGTAGGCATGTGACTGTTAGCTTAGTGCTAAGATTACCATTTTTTTTCTGGTTGGGGAGAAAAAGGAAAAAGAAAATTAAAGTGGTTTCTGTGCCAACTGGCACATGAGCTTCAGTAGGGAATGACAATTAGATGTTAGTTTTGGTGAGGGAGTTATCATTTACTTGCTAGGGAAGTAGAAAAAAATGGCTGCCATTCAGCCTTGTAAATTCAAGTGGGGGCTCATTGATTCACATTGTGATGAAGCATGTTGGCATGGGGCTTGTTATTTCCTGGTCGCTGTTGGTAGTTAATGTACCCCCTTGCTAAGGGTCTCAGATGAGGAAATTTCAAATGTGTTTTCTAACATGACAAACTGTCCTTTGTATGGAAATTGAAATTAAGTTTGATTCTGTCAACTCACATTTTGCTTTTCCCTAAATTCATTTTGATGTGTCTTTTCTGATATGCAGTTTGTGACTTTTTAATGCATTTCATGTAAAGTGGCAAGGCCACTTTTCAGGTTGCCAGATTGCATCATGAAAATAAATCTGATATTTTCAATGCAGACATGACCTATCCTTTATTCGGTTTGTAACAGGGCAGCTAAGAGAATAAACAGGTTATTCTCAAAGTTGACTTGTCATTAGCATTTATTCCTTCAGTTGACCCCTCATCACTTGTTTAAAAAAATTGTACATTCACACTGGACCTTGATTTGGAACTAGCTGTTCAAGCACTCACAAGCTGATCCTGCACATTGTTTGTTAATGTATAATGTTTGAACACTCACAAGAAGATACTGAACATTATATGTTGGCATTCTGACAGTGCCATGGCAGCCAGGACAAATAAAAGCAATGGCTCAATGGGCAGAAATAATAATAAATATTAATAAATCTGTATTTATAAAGTGCAATGTCTAAAATTAAAGTGCTGTACAAGTCATAAAACAGTTAGAACCACTGAACGTAAAACATCAAATACAGTCGAAATCAAGTAATGCAAGAATACAAAAATTCGAGCAGGAGCGTACATCATAACTGATCACCAAATGCCTGGCAGAACAAAAAGGTCTTTAGGGCTATTTTAAGGCTCTCCATGGTCTGGCACTCTCGAATCTGGTGCAGTAGGGCATTCCACAGGGTCAGAGCTGCAAACATAAAAGCACGCGAACTAGGTGTTTTCAACCATACCGTGGGAATCTCTAACAACCCCTCGTCAGCTGAGCAAAGTGGGTGGGTGGGTGGGCAGTAGGGATTCAGGAGCTCTTGCAGGTAGCCAGAGCCCTGTCCATGTAGGGCTTTAAAGGTCAGAAGACTGACCTTGAAGGTGATCCGCCACTGAACAGGCAGCCAGTGCAGTTTGCACAGCACAGGCATGATGTGGCTCAAACGAGGAGCCCCCATCAACAGCTGTGCCGTAGCATTCTGCACCAGCTGTAAGCAATGGATATCAACCCCTGGAAGCCCTAGGTAAAGGGAGTTGCAGTAGTCCAGGCACGAAGTCACAAAGGCATGGATCGGTGTAGAAAGGTTGGAACAAGGTGCTTAACCTGAGCGATGTTCCTAAGGTGGTAAAAAGAGGACTTGACAACTGCGGACACCTGTGAACGCAGTGTCAGCCTATTGTCAAGGAGCAACTCTCGATTTCATGTCTATTCAGAGGAAGGCAGCTGACTATTCCCAAGCCAAAGCTCGGAGGGCTGCCCTGCCACCGGCCCCTCTATCTGGAGACCCGGATCCACAACGAACACCTCAGTCTTATCAGAATTCAATTTCAACCAGCTGGATTTCATCCAGTTCTGGATTTCTGCGAGGCAGCTGTTAAAGACTGAGAGTGCATTATCCTGGTCAGGCGCAAAAGACAAGTAGAGCTGGGTGTCATCAGCGTAGCAGTGAAACCTCAGCCTATACCATCTTACAATGTCTCCCAGAGGCAGCATATACACTGCAAACAACACTGGGGAGACCACCATGCCCTGAGGGACTCCACAAGACAGGGAGACTAAGTCTGAGGAAAACAACCTGGAAACTACCCTCTGGAGCCTGCCAGAGAGGAAAGACTGAAACCACCTGAGGACTGGACCAGCCAGGCCACAGATGACCCTCAGATGCTCGAGCAACACCCCATGGTCCACGGTGTTGAAAGCTGATGAGAGATCAAGAAGCACCAAGATGGAGTGGCACTTCTGATCTCTAGCCATCAGGAGATCACTGAGCACCCAAACCAGAGCTGTCTCAGTGCTATACCTCTTCCAAAAACTGGACTGGAGGGAATCGTAGCTATCATGGATGGTAAAGTGGTTTTCCAGCTGCAGCAAGACTACTTTCTCAATCACCTTCCCTAAAAAGGGAAGGTTAGAGATAGGTCTGTAGTTAGCCAAGCAGTTTGGGTCCAGAGAAGCTTTCTTAAGGAGTGGTGTCACCGCCGCCTCCTTCAGGAACCTAGGGAACTCACCTGTCTCTAAGGAGCACCACACAATCTTAGCCAAGATGGGGCAGATAGAATCAATACACCCCAAAATAAGGCGTGTTGGGCCTGGGTCCAAACAACTGCATGTTGGCTGCATATTCTGGATAATCCACATGATATTGATGATCTACAGTCAGTCGAAAGAAGACCAAGAAAACTGGGGTGCAGTGGACAGGCACTGACCACCATCAACTCCCACAGAGTGAGCTGGTTGGATCTCTGCCCTAATGTTGGCCACCTTATCAGCAAAGAATTGAGCAAACTCGTCACACTTAGATTGTGAAAATGCACCTCGGACCTATAGACAGGTTGGGTTGTACAACCTGTCTACAGTCCAAAAGAGCTGAGCTGGTCAATTCTGAGCTGCAGCAATCTCCCCGGACAGGAACTCTGCCTTCTTACAGGTGATTGCTGATTGATAGAGCTGATAATGCTCCATCAATCTAAGGTGGTCAGCATCCAGGGAGGATTTCCACCAGCATCGCTCTAACCTTCGTCCAACTCATCTCATCTCCCTCAAGGTCCCATCAAACTAAGGGGACTGAGGGTGAAGAGAGAGGATGAACATGGACAGGAGCGATAGAGTCCAGGACATCCGTCATGGCCTTGTTATAGGCCAGGACTACGTCCTCTGGACTCCCGCTTGCACCTGACAGCCTCAATAGGTTCAATACCACCAGCAGACCATCGGGAGTCACATCCCTCAAGGGGAGGTATCTGACCATCTCCACAGGGGCAGACCTATAGAGGGAAGCCTGGAAGTTGAATCTTATGGTGTGGTGGCCTGACCATCTGACTGATTCCACCACCAGATCAGTGGCCTCCATCCCCAAGAGAAAAAAACAGATTGAGTGAGTGACCATGATCATGAGTTGTAGAGGTAACTACCTGTGTGAGGCCCAATGAACACATCAGTGGGAGGAAATCCTGACTAAACTGTGAGAGTTCGTTGTTGACCCAGAAGTTGAAGTCACCCAGTACCATCAGCCTGGGAGACTCAAACACCATGTCGACAAATCCATGAAGTCCACAAATTCCTACAGGAACAGTTTCTCATCCCCGGGTGGACGGTAGATCAGAACGATCCTGCATTCCACACCTGCAACAATGGTAGGCTCAAACGATCTGGATTCCTGAACTGGCACTTCTACAAGGTCCAATTCCAATCTAAAACAGATGGCTACATCCCCCACCCCTGCGGTCCGATCTTGAGCAGTGCATCACTGAGAACCTGACTGAGATAATTGCCTCCAAAATGGGGCCAGGATTATCATCCAGAAACAGATGGAAATTCACTGCTAAGTCATAAATATTGTAGTACCCTACAAAGCCTAATAGAATAAAAACAAACACCCATCTAGTTGTAATAAAGCTTGGACATTCACCAACACACAAACAGCAAAGAATTAAGGCCATACCATAAACTGAATATGTCATGGCAGCACTAAAATTTCTAATTTATTTTTATTTGTGCTTTTAGAACCTGCTGAGGTCACTCATGGCTATGCCGCTTGTGAGGTCACTGGGTTCTGAAAGCACTCTTGAAAATAAATCTGATATCTTCAGTGCAGCCATGACATTTATTCTCTTTATTTCCCTGTAGAGATAAATATCAGCCTCCTACGTCTTAAGGCATCTCCCTCATTTAAGAGCTGGAGCTTTGTAACACTGCAGTAGAAAGCATAGTGGTGCTTAAGTTGTTAAAAGCCTGTTCTAACCAGTGTTGGGTGCGAACACCATGCATGACATAAAGAGTGCCAGGGTCAGGTGTCCAATGTTATTTTCCCCACCAAACACCCATTCTTCCCAATGGGTGGGTACAGTATCACAATACACATGTTATTACTCTGACTTTGCATAAGGAAGTCACGGGTGGTGATCTGAAATGATGCACTCAATATGCTTTGTTGATTTTTTGATCACAGGGCTAGACTGGGTTATGGCTGTTCTTTTGTGCAATGTAATTGGTTCCCAGCAGAGCAAAGGGTAAAAATCAGACAGTTGATTCTGTACCAGTTGGACTCATTAGTTGTTCTAACCAGTGTATCGAGAGTCCCAGTCTGGCAGGTTACAGTCTTGATAGAGTTGTGCAGTGTTTCCCTTACGAAAGAGCCTGGAATACCCAAGGTCAAACCATGTTGTGATCATGGCCCATGGGGGTTTTGCTCTGATGTCTTGTATGGATCATCCTTTCAGTCAAAGTCCTAATTGCAATGGGGACCTGCCACTAGGGGTGTGCAGAGGGACGGGACAGAAAATCAGGCCAGTCATGTACTGGCCTGCCCGATTAATTGGGCCAGAATCGGATCAGAGCCAGTACAGACTGATTTGTGACCCAGACTTTGTTTCACGCAATTTAAAAAAAATAAACTGTGCCACGCTGTGTACAGTGAGAACCAACTGACACTGCCTGATGCTCTTCCAGTGACATCAGAAAGCCAGGGAGAAGAGAGCTTGTTTTGCTGGCACCACAGCTGGGCTTCCTTTAACCAGGGGTAGTGACAGACACTTGCCCAGGTAAAATTATGTTCAGCCTCTCCTGTGCCTCATTTGTTGACAGACTGAGTTGTGTTTTTTTTTACCTGGTACTAGCTTGGGGTTACTTGGTGGTGGGCTGGTAACACTCACACTAGGATTGCAGAAGAGAGGGGGGTCCTCCAGGTTGGAGTGATAGACATACTGCTCCATGAACCATGAAGCTTCCTGTAGTTCAGCCAGTCAATGGAGTGTGTGGGGACTGAGGGCGGAGGAGATTCCTGACCTGACATTTGTCTGTATGGTGCATGGCAAGAAAGTGCCAAGATGGGTCAGGTGGTCACAGTCTCTCCTCCATTCTCATAGTCCCATGTAGTGCAGTCTGTTGACTCACAACGCTTTCTCGTTCTCTTAGTCTTTTTCTGCTGTCTCTGTCCCATTCACTGGATTAAACTGGTCTGTAGCCTGTTTAATGTGTTGCTTTGCACTGGTGTGCCCACCTCTGCCGCCGTGGCTTGGAGGTGTGGGTGAAGATGAAGCTGAAGATAAGGCAGGGCCCTACCTTAGGACAAGTCAAGGATGTCACTGAAGGAATTGTTTGACAGACATTATTGACACAAAACAACATGTGGAACACTGACTGTCTGGCCTTCAGAATGTTGGACAGATCATAAAACATGGAAATACAGCTCAGAGCACTGTGACAGTAAATGTCTTTATTTGCAAGTTAATGTTGGTTTAGAATCATCAAGTGTTATGTGTGTATTCTTTAAAGTGAGTTCAAAGGCAGCAACGTTTCCATAAGGGACACAGGTGTACCAGTGAGACAGAGAGAGCAATTCTGAGAGGAAGGAGGGGGAGTTATCTATGTTATACTATCACTGTATGGTTGAAACTAGGCAGAACCCAATTCTATGGCAGAATGTTTTTGTGTGAGACTGTACCAGTGGAGCAGGGTGGGTGGGATGGAACCAGTGGAGGAAGAAATTATGCCATTGGTTCACGCCAGCCTTTACAGTGCAGCAGATCCAAACCAACTGCGTAACATTACTCTTGTGATGAGTCTGCTGTGTAACACAGAAACATGGAGGATTGTGGGTGAGCAATCATAGACAATGCTGTGGTTTCTGTGGTAACAGCATACCTCAACAGTGCAGCTCTAGAGGTCTCATTACCATGGAAACCTTGAGACTGAAACATAGTCTTGTATATGTATGGTTGCTCATACACAGTGTTTCAGAGTGTATGGGCAACCATTAATCCAAGTCTGTGTCCTTACTGTAGTGTTTTTTCCATCACCGCTCACTTCCTGGCCACCTCTCACCGCCACGATCAATTCATGCAGTGTGGAGGTTTCAGGAACGTGCATGTGCAAAGACATTCTATCTTGTGCTGCAGTTGTGATGTCACTACTGCAGCACAACAAGCCTGTTCTACAGATGGAAATACATCCACAATGGTGTTCCATCATACACTGTATAGAGGATTGTGCATGAGCAACCATACATAACAAGGCTGTTGTTCAGTCCAGAGGTTTCTATGGTAACAAGAGACTTTGAGACCACAGTTTGAGAAGTCTCTTGTTACCGGAGAAACCTTGAGATTAACAAAAACAGTCTTGTACGTGTATGGTTGCTCATGCACAATTTTTTATAGTGTATGGGCAACCAGGAGGTTAAACTCACATAAGCTTGCCCACCTTTAGGTCATCTGATATAATTAACCCCAGGTCCCTTTCCATTTCTACTGTTGTCAGTATCTCATCCTCCATTGTGTACGCTTCCCCTGGGTTTTTGTTTCCCAGGTGCATTACCTTACACTTCTTTGCACTGAATCTGAGCTGCCATACATTTGACCATTCCTCCAGCCTTGCCAAGTCCCTTCTCATCCTTTCCACTCCATCTTGTGTATCAACCCTGTTGCAGATCATTGTGTCATCTGCAAAGAGACATACTTTTCCTTCCAGTTCCTCTGCAATGTCACTTATAAAGACATAAAAAGAACTGGTCCCAGTACAGAACCCTGTGGTATCCCACTAGTAACCATCCTTTCTTCACTGTGGACTCTATTTACTACTACCCTTTGCGTCCTGTTGTCTAGCCAATTTTTTATCCAGGCTACCACCTTGGGATACACTCCAAGGCTGGCTAACTTGTGTATTAATCTTTTGTGTGGGACTGTATCAAATGCCTTGCTAAAATCTAGGTAGGCCATGTCCACAGACCCTCCCTGGTCTACTACTTTGGTCACTCAGTCAAAGAAATCTATTAGATTCATCTGACACAACCTTCCCATCGTGAATCCATGCTGCCTTGGGTCCTGTGCCCCACTGGCCTCTAGGTATTCAACAATTCTTTCCTTCAGAAATGATTCCACCATTTTCCCTACCACTGAGGTCAAACTAATTGGTCTGTAGTTTCCTGCCTCTGTCCTGCTCCCACTTTTGTGAAGAGGAATTACATCTGCCCTCCTCCAGTCCTCAGGTACCACCCCATCCTCCCATGATTTGTTAAAGAGAGTGGTTAGCGGTGTCACTAGTTCTACCCTTAGTTCTTTTAGAATTCTTGGGTGAATCCCATCAGGCCCCATTGCTTTGTCCACCTTCAATTTTATTAGTTCTTTCAGAACCCTTTCTTCTGTAAATAGACTGGTATCGACCCCCATCTTCAGAGTGTTTCTCTTGTTTGGTTTAGGTACCTCTCCCTCCTCTTCCTTTGTGAATACTGAGCAGAAATATTCGTTCAGTATCCCTGCTTTTTCACTGTCACCTTCTATCCACATTCCCTTCCCTTTATTAAGCCTCAGTATCCCTCCTTTGGTCTTTCTTTGCTCCCTAATGTACCTATAAAAGGTCTTATCCCCTTTCTTAACAGAATTGGCTATCCTTTCCTTGGTTTGGGTCTTTGCAATTCTGACTGCCTTCTCAGCCTCTTTGTGCTTTAACTGATAAAGTTCTCTGTCCTGCTCCTTTTGAGTTTCCTTATATTTCCTGAATGCTATCCTTTTCTCCTTAACCTTCCCTGCCACCTCTTTTGAGAACCATAGCATTTTTTTTCCTTCATTGTGTTTTGTTGATTTGCTTTACACAAAGGCTTGTTGCCTCTGTGATGGCTGTTTTGATTACACCCCATTGTTCCTCCACCCCTCCTTCTTGCTTGTTTGCTAGTGCATTTCTGAGGCACTCTCTCTCATTTTCCCAAAGTCAGCCCTCCTAAAGTCCAATTCTCTTGCTTTTTTATGGCTTGATTGTATGGCTGTGTTTATCGTGAACCACACTGTTTGATGGTCGATTGTTCCCAGATGGCAACCCACTTCTAAATCTGAGATTCTTTCTCTATCCCCATTTGAGAGTACCTGATCTAAGACTGCTCCCTCCCGAGTGGGTTCCAATACTAGCTGTCTGAGGCATGCCCCTTGTAAGGCATCAAGAATGACCCTGCTCTTGGATAGGCCTGCAGCAAAGGTGCTCCAGTTAACATCTGGCATATTCAGGTCCCCCATCAACAATATCTCCCCTTTTTCTGCCATTCTAAGGATGCCTTTTATCATTTCCTTGTCCATTCCCTCCCCCTGAGATGGAGGTCTGTATACAACCCCCATGTGGATTGTGGTGCCATTTTCTGTCTCCAGGGTGACCCAGAGTGCCTCATCTGCTTCCTGTTTACTTTTTAGTTCTGTTGCTTTGATCCCTTCCTTTACACAGAGAGCTACTCCTCCTCCTCTTTTACTCTCCCTGTCCCTCCTGTAGATTGTGTATCCTGGTATGTTGACATCCCAGTCATGGTTCTCTGTGTACCATGTTTCTGTGACTGCCACAATATCCAGGCAACCCTTTTCCATCAAGGCCACTAGTTCAGGGAGCTTGTTACACAGACTACAGGCATTGGTACTCATCACCCTCCACGTTTTGATGGCCTTACTCCTTTTAGCCCCATTCCTGTCCTTACTGCCTTTGCCTTTTTTTACATTTACCTTTGTCCTGCTCCCTAATGACTTCTCTACCTTGGTGTTTACCTCACTAATTGCTGTGTTTTGTGGGGGGAGGTGGGACTTCCCTGCTCCTTTTCAGTGCCTCTCCCCTTGGCTAGTTTAAATGCTTGCCAATGAAGCATTTAAACCTCTCACCTAGGATCCTGATTCCCCCCCTGGACAGATGCAGACCATTGTGCCAGTATAGGTTTGCATCCCTCCAGGTGGCTCCCCAGTCCCCAATGAAGGCAAAACCCTGAGATTCACACCAGTTTTTCAACCATTCATTGAATTCGCTGGTGAGGAGTACCCTAGCATCACCCTTGCCATAGACATGCAGCACCTCTGAGAAGGTTACTGTAGCGCTACTTGTCTAAGGCCCCTCCCCAACTCTACAAACTCCTCTTGCACTGCTCTGATCCCATTTCTAGCCAGGTCATTTGTCCCTAGGTGGACAATGACATCCAGCTCCCTGTGTCGTGCAACTGCTCCCACGATCCTGAGTATTCACTTCCTGTCCCTCCAAGCCGTGGCGCCAGGCAGGCACCTTACCTCCCTCTCCCCTTCCTCCCCCATTTCTACTCCTCTAATGATTGAGTCCCCCACCAGGAGTTGTTTCCTTCCCCTATGGGGTCCCATGCCACCCTCCTGTGGGTCTCCTTTGTAAAGGTTCCCAGCATCCTCCTTGATCTCCACTGCAGGTACCTCCATAGAGGAACCACTGTCCACCAGAAGAGCGTATGAATTGTGAAGAGGTACAGCTGGAGGGATGCAACTCTGTTCCACCGCCCTCTCCCTCCCTGAGCCCACCCTGGTCCAGCCTCTCCTCTTTCTGGCAACCTCTGAGGTAGTGGCATTGGCCTGGTGGTCTCTGGGTGGGTGAGGAGGTTCCACGAATCCTAGCCAGGTCAGCCTGGAGACTGGCAACCTCCTCCCTCAGACCAGAGAGGTGCCTGCAAATAGGGCAGCATTGCAGCCTTCACAATGTCTCCTGGAACACTGCCACCCCACAGTCATTCCACTGCACCACTCCAATCATGTCTAATTTTGTGTCCCCTCTCCAGTTTCTCTGTATGCTTACTCTCTCCTCTCCTAACAACTCTCACCCTTCCTGTTCTGGGACAGCAACTTCCTATATTCTTCAGTAGCCTCCTTCTTCCTTGCTCAGTGTCAGACCACCACCATCTGGGGGGGAGAGCGAGATACTTTTTTCCTTTAGGGTTGACAAAACCAATGTTTCTCTATGATCCTTCCCTTCCTACTGCCAAACAGGAAGTTCCCATAGCCAGACAAATCCAGTGGCTATAAAAGTAGAACTAGCTTAGGGTGGGTGGGTGGAGCGGTGCGATGGAGGGCAATTAGTAAGAAAAAAGGTTAGCAACAGGAAGTTGTAATTTGAGTCACCTGCTTTTATATTGCTTTTATAAAAAAGTGCACTGTTCCACATAGTGGTGTTTAGCAACACTGTCCCACATAGTGGTGTTTAGCACCACTGTTCCACATAGTGGTGTTTAGCACCACTGTTCCACATAGCAGTGCTTAGCACCACTGTCCCACATAGTAGTGTTTAGCACCACTGTCCCAAAATAGTAGTGTTTAGCACCACTGTTCCACATAGTAGTGTTTAGCACCACTGTCCCAAAATAGTGGTGTTTAGCACCACTGTCCCACATAGTGGTGTTTAGCAGTACTGTCCCACACAGTAATGTTTGACAGTACTGTCCCACATAGTGGTGTTTATCAACACTGTCCCACACAATGATGTTTAACAGCACTGTCCCACATAGTGGTGTTAACAGCACTGACCCACACAGTAGTGTTTAGCACCACTGTCCCACATAGTGGTGTTTAATAGCACTGTCTCACATAGTGGTGTTAAGCATTACTGTCTCACACAGTAATGTTTAACAGCACTGTCCCACATAATGGTGTTTATTACCACTGTCCCACATAGTGGTGTTTAGCACCACTGTCCCACATAGTGGTGTTTAGCAACACTGTACCACATAACGGCGTTTAGCAACACTGCCCCACACAGCGATGTTTAGCAACACTGTCCCACATAGTGGTGTTTAACAGTCCTGTCCCACACAATGGTGTTTAGCAGCACTGACCCACACAGTAGCATTTAGCACCACTGTCCCACATAGTGGTGTTTAGCAACACTGTCCCACTCAACAATGTTTAACACCACTGTCTCGCATAGTGGTGTTTAGCAGCACTGTTCCACACAGTGGTGTTTAGCAACACTGTCTCACATAGTGGTGTTTAGCATCACTGTCCCACACTGTTGTGTTTAGCAGCAATGACCCACACAGTAGTGTTTAACAGCACTGTCCCACATAATGGTGTTTATTACCACTCTCCCACATAGTGGTGTTTAGCAGCATTAACTCACATAGTAGTGTTTAGTACCACTGTCCCACATAGTGGTGTTTAACAGCACTGTCCCACACAGTAGTGTTTAGCAACACTGTCACACACAGTGATGTTTAACAGCACTGTCCCACACAGTGGTGTTTAGCAGCACTGACCCACACAATAGTGTTTAGCAGCAATGTCCCGCATAGTGCTTTTTAACATCACTGTCCCACATAATGGTGTTTAGCAATACTGTTCCACACAGTAATGTTTAACAGCACTGTCCCACATAGTGATATAGTGTATGGTGGAACGCTGTTCCGCATGGAAATCCATGCCTGGAATAGCATTGTTGTCCTGCACTCGGTGCGTCACGATCTTGTTGTGCTGCACCGAGTACGTCACCGGTGCAGCACAACAAGATCGAACACATTCGTGCATGAGCAATTGAGCGGCGCACGGCAACGCGGAAGCATGCATGCAGCGGCAGAAACAGAAGTAAGCTTTTTTTTTTACAGATACTTGTTCCTGTGTTCACGGTACCGTATGGTTGCCCATACACTATAAAAGATTGTGTATGAGCAACCATACACAAACAAAGCAGTTGTAAGGTCTTGAGTTTTCCGTGGTAACAGACCTCTCGAGCTACGCTCTTGAGGTCTCTGGTTACCACGGAAACCTCTCGATCACAACTGCCTTGTTGTGTATGCTTGCTCATACACAATCCTCTATGTTTAGCAAACTGTTCCAGACAGTGATATTTAATAGCACTGTCTCACATAGTGGCGTTTAACAGCAGTATCCCACATAGTGGTGTTTAGCAGCACTGTCCCACACAGTGGAGCTTAACAACACTGTTGCATATTAGCAGTACTATTCTTCATATCTATCTGCTGCTTGGAATAACAATTGAGAACTGACACCCCGCAAATTGTGCAAATGGAACCCCTCGATCCATATGCTGATGCTTGACAGGCACATGCTGATTTAAGTAGAGTGTAGGCTGTGTCCATTGATTTACAAACAGTTAAATACGAAGGTTATTTTGTTGACATTTAAAGTCTTGAATAGACTGGTTCCTCAGTATCTCCATGAGCTACCCCACTTCTCAGACAGAACCACATGGTTCCACATGAGCTACCCCACTTCTCAGATGGAACCACATGGTTCCACATGAGCTACCCCACTTCTCAGACAGAACCACATGGTTCCACAGGAGCTACCCCACTTCTCAGACAGAACCACATGGTTCCACAGGAGCTACCCCACTTCTCAGACAGAACCACATGTTTCCACTTGAGCTACCCCACTTCTCAGACAGAACCACATGGTTCCACATGAGCTACCCCACTTCTCAGACAGAACCACATGGTTCCACAGGAGCTACCCCACTTCTCAGACAGAACCACATGGTTCCACAGGAGCTACCCCACTTCTCAGACAGAACCACATGGTTCCACAGGAGCTACCCCACTTCTCAGACAGAACCACATGGTTCCACATGAGCTACCCCACTTCTCAGACAGAACCACATGGTTTCCACAGGAGCTACCCACTTCTCAGACAGAACCACATGGTTCCACATGAGCTACCCCACTTCTCAGACAGAACCACATGGTTCCACATGAGCTACCCCACTTCTCAAACAGAACCACATGGTTCCACATGAGCTACCCCACTTCTCAGACAGAACCACATGGTTCCAGGGAAAGGAGCTGCTTCAGGGATTCCCATTCCACCTTAAATCTGCATTGCACTGGGCCTTTGCTGTGGCACCCCAGTCTTTTAAGAATACAATCCATTCTTAAACATTCCAAGCATCCTGTCTGGCAACCTCTAAAAGAAAATCCATGGTTTATCATCTGAACCCATCTTTCCCCTGCATTTTGCAGTCTTTTGCTGTATTTTAGCCCAGTAAGTATTCATATTTTTGGATAACTATTGTAGCACTTTCTCTTTGCACTTTACTGTCATCTGCGGTTTGCAAATGAGTTAGCAATAATTGCTGACAGGGTGGGCAGTATTTGGCTGTACTGGACCACCCAGGGGCATAATGAGGCCCGATGCCACAGGCAGAGGGCTTTATAGACCCCTGGAAGGTCTGGTGTAGCCTCTTCCTGACATCATGGAGAGTATTACTATACTTAGAAAATGGGTCTAATTTTAAATGTTAATAAGACATAAAAAAAAGCAAAATAAAATCTTACAATCTGGTAAAAAATAAACAATTTATTTTATTGTAAAGTAGTCCCCCTATTAGAATCCATACCAGCAGAGGGTGCTGCTGTTTGTGAGACAGTTTTATTTTGTGACCCCTGTGAGATAGTTTCCAGGGACATGATCTGTCCTGTCTGTGTTATAGTTGCAAAATGGCCAGTAAATAGGTAGTGAAACAACAAGCTGATTTTTTCCCATGCTGATATTCACCCCTGCAGATTTTGAAAAGACAGAGTTCTCAGGGTCCCAGTTGGAGATGCTGTGTAGTTAAATTCCAGAAAGCTATTTTCAAGTCCTGAAGGGAATTTATCAATGAACATGATCATTTTCATTCCATATTTTCTCCTTCTCCACCCCCTTCTGCTGGAGAACACAGTTGGAGTAACGCAGACCCACATCTCATGTTCCACCCACTGGTGAAAAGATCAGGAGGAACTATGGACTACAGATACCCCTCCTGCATCCCACCCACTTGCCTGCGGGTGAAAAGATTAGTGAATGAGTGATCTGGAATGGTAGCATCATATAAGGTGATTTAAAAAAAATCAACCAACAACTTGTTTCAGTCTGGGTCGAGTGGGGGTTGAACTGTGGTGTACGTGGAGAGGCATGGCAGAAAGATTGTCTATCCTATGTACCACTGAATCATAAGATCGTGGTACTTTCTTGAATAAGGCTCCCACAGATGGGGACATGCTGCTGATTGGTGGCAGTAGGCTAAGAAGGTGGGCAGCTGGAGGACCAGGTGTTTGACAAAGAATAGTTGTTCTTCAGTTGGGTGGGTGACAATACTACAGTACCTTGTGTTTTGCTTATTTGCAAGGCCTGATTAAGGCATTGGCAACATAGGCACAGGTCTAGGGCCCCAGCCTGCCAGGTGGCCCCCAGCAATCCCTAACATATATTTACTATTATATACTCTTCTTTTTGCCTGTGCTTGCATGTTGCGTTTGTTTTGTAAAGGACTCAGCAACTGAGTAATCTGAGCAAAACAGGGGATGGACTGTCACATGATTCTCATCTCCCTAATTATGTGTTAAATGCAGATGATAGTTTAAGGGGCCCTGGCCAGGCTGACCTTTAAGGTGTGAACAGGCCCATTTCCTTTGCTTTGTCTCCCAACTCCACTTAGAATCAAGTCTTACACTTAAATATAATAGATTAACAGTACAATTCAATGGGTATGCTTTAATATGCTTTAATCTCTTTCCTAAAATTAAATCTAGAATGCATTTCAGTGGTACAATTAAAAATTGTACTTTTTGTTTTAATTCCTTCATCTCACTCATATTGAAATTCTGACCTTGATATAGCTCTGTTTTCAGGGTGAATAAAAATGAACGTATTTCCAGGATCCCATCAGTAAATCTTGCCATTTATTGATCCTGGCTTACTTATCAATAACAGAAATGTTTGATCCTGGGAATGATTTCTTCCAACAATCACTCACTTTGAAATATAATCTCTAAAGTTCATGACTTCTCTAGTAAACTACCAACTTAATTCTTACACCACTTGAGGACCTAGGCTGTTTTAGAGATGGGCTTTATCCCACCCCACAAAAGCCCCACATCCTGGTTCATAATACCTGACAGGACGAAGTCCAAAGAAGCAGCTCCAGTGACTTGTTGTGATAAGGTGGTGCACACACAAATAGGCGGCCATCCCAAATGCTGAACAAGTCCCAGAACAGTGTAGCACTCTGCAGTAACAGTTGAAAACATTCAAACAACTGTAGATGAAATTTTAAAACATTTATTTTGTATTCAAATTCACAGCACAATCTGTGGTTCTATGGTCCAAGGGCTAACCGCATAGTGCTACACTGTTCTGGACCTTACCTGACAGGACAAAATAATAACACCCAGACTACAAGCACATACATGTGTGTTTTGGGGGGGGGGGGGGCGGAAGCTTTGGAGAAGTGCACAGCATGACACTTCACATCCCAATTATTTTTTACCAGGCCAAATAGTAATTATGTTCTGTAAATGACAAAACTCAAACTATTGTTATTTTTCCATATTGATATTATTAGTTTCATTAATCTGAAGCATTTTAGTTAGGTTATTTATGTTTTATGCCACTTTTAAGGGTCAGGAAGAACATAGGGAGGGGCTAACCTACAGAAAGATGGAGGTAGTGTTATCCCTGTATGGATTGATGGTGAGGTTCCACCTCAAGTACTGTGTCCAGTTTGGGAGGCCCTATCTCTGGAAGGACATACTGTAGATAGGGTGGAGGCAGTACAGAAAAGGGCAGCCAAAACTGTGCAGGGCCTGCATCAGAAGCCCTATGATTAAAGACTCAAGGAATTAAATATGCACTCTCTAGAGAAAAGGAGGGAAGGGGGGAGCATGATAGAAAGTTCAAATACCTTACAGGTATTAAAAAGGTACATGAAGGTAGCATTTTACATAGAAAAAGATGCTCAAGGACAAGGGGTCATGCTATGAAACTGGAGAGGGAAGACTCAGAGGAGATGTGAGGAAATACTTCTTCACGGAAAGGGTGGTGGATGCCTGAAACAACCTCCCAGTGGAGGTGGTGGGTGCTAAAATGGTAACAAGATTCAAACATGCATGGGATAAACACAAAGGGGACCTTAGAAATAAGGCAAGGGGGGGTGAAGACCAAAGAGCGAGTAGGGTCTGTGTGGCACAGTAGGTAGGAAAAATAGGGCAGACTAGGTGGGCTAACAGGTCCTTGTCTGCCAACTTCAATGTTACAATGTTTCTGTTTTTCTTCAAGTTTCAGTAGCTGATATGAAAATGGCCAAGGGGTGCAGACACAGCAAAGGGGCACAGTCATGGTGAAGGGACACGGTTGTGGTGGAGGGGGCCCTAAATTTCTCTTGGACCTAGGGCCCCAGGTTGCCTTAATCTGGCCTTGCTTATTTGGTCTGTTTTTATAGAAAGTGTTATATTCCGGGGGCAGCATTTCTAAGTAGTGGGTTGGATCTTGAGCTCTTGTTCAGCTAGAGAGAAAAATGGCAATATTCTGAAACTGAACATTGTATGGGCACAGTGATATTAGAACATAATTAGGCAGCCAGAGACCTGGACTCATTATTTCCCAATCTCTGTTGCCTGGTGCCGAATGACTAGTTGGTGGAATTAGCCAATCAGAACCAAGAACTCTCCCTACCCATCTTGTGACTGTACTTGTTCACTGTTTGGTTGTTGTATCTACATTAAAGAATGCAGCCTGAAAGCCCTGAATATAGTGACAGAATCTGACAAGAACTGGGGAAAGACACAGTAAATTTTTATGGAGAGTAACATTTCAGAGTAGGTCAGTCTGAAACACATGCTATCATTGAAGAACAGAAGTCAGAGGAAATATCTTAGAATGAAACAGAACCCTAATGCCTCTTGTTCAAGGCCTGGGTGGGTCCTAGACATCAACAGGGCCAGCCTGCAAGCCTGGCTTACACGGAGTCATACCCAGCTGGAGGATTTTACATAGCACTGCCGGGCATGAATTCCATTCTGAGACGGATTATGGAGAACGTTTCAATTTTGTTCATACTGAATGTATTACAGTTGATTAACTTCATATTACAAAGCATACTGCATGGCAACTACAGACTGAAAAGGAACCCAAACATGAAATAGCACAGAATATGCATGAGAACTGTATCTGGGGTCCTGCGTTTCAGCACAGCAGATGTATTGCCCTCCCAACACCAATCACCTGGGTTTGCAACCAGAGGCTGCTCTCCTTTGGGGAGAGAGAAGGGCAGACCTCAATGCATGCTGCCACTGGTGGTCACAGGTGGCAGTGCAGATGAAATGTGTTAGCAGGAGACAGGATGCCAGGCATGCGTCAGTTTTGGAGCCACTAATGCTGAAATCATGGGTGTGACAGAGCTGCATAAGGCTATGTCCCATTTGTTATGCAGAAAGAGTTAAACACAAGGATCTATTCTATCCTCTCCTTTTCTGTCTCTTGTCAGTCTGGTTGCTCAATGAAATATTCTTGTGAGAACTGGGAAATGATCACTCTGATGGGTGACGGTCTTGCGATTCTCTGCCTCTCGCTATCTCTTTGCCTTCACTTGTTGTTTCTGTCATTGCTTCACCCTTGCGTATCTGCGATTATAAAAATATATGTGACTTTTTAAGTGATACTGGGATCCCTTTATTTGAAACTGTGTTTACTTATTTATGTATTTATTTATTTCAGATTCAGATTAATACCTTTGAGCCAGAGCTCATTTACAAAAGTTCAAAGTCAGAGAGAGACAGTACAATACAATACAATGCAATGCAATACAGTACAATATATGTGTTACAGATCAAGTAGGAGGAATAATTATCAAATACGAATGTTTGCTGGGATACAGTTGTAGACAAAGAAAGAGCATATTACACGATTTCAAATGAAGCAACTTACTTATACTGCTGAAATGATTGCAAAAAGATATTTGGAATTTAAGGGGTTAACCTGAGATGCAGCTTGAGCTCCTCTCAGACTTGTTTGCAAACTCTTTAGCAAAGCTGTCAGCATGAGGCCAGCCTGGGACCTTGTTCTATTTGCACATCTGCTCTGCAAAGAAACTGACAAGAACATTTTCTGAGAAACAGAATGTTCTCTTAACCAGTTCCAAGGTAAAGACTTGTTACAAAAAGAGCAGCAATATTTTTGCTAGAGATAGTGAAACTTGGAATTATAGATACCTTCAGATGAAATACTTTGCTCTGTTTATGCTGCCTTTATAAATAGTTATACTGAACAATTTGTTTCTGTTATCGATAATAATAAAATGCTACTTGTGAATTTTATAACCGCTCCTGGTCTTCCTATGCTTCCTGACCTGTGCCTCAATGACAGTGTGTGTGTGTGTGTGGGGGGTAATGAAAGGAAATACCTCTCAATCACAGCAGGATGAAGATCCCAGCACTCATTGACCCTGGCCCCTATTAGTCAAAACTGCATCTGGCGGGGGCAGCCCTCAACCATTATCGTCCCTCTAAAGGGGCTCATCCAGGCCAGAGATGGGTTCATGAGGTTGGGACATTGCTAAGTTAGGGAGGAGGCAGCCTGAGACATGGGAGATAAAGTAGAAAAAAAAAAAAGAAACGTAACTGCACCCCAGAAGTGCTCAGTGTCCACAGTGGAGTAGACATAATGCACAACATGTTGCATCCATGACAGCAGTACAGTACAGCAGTGAATTCTGTCACCTGAGTGCAGCACAAAAGGAGTGCTGTACTATCAGGGAGGGCTGTCCTTCCGATGAGATGTTAAACCGTGGTTCCTTCTGCCTTTTCTGGCGGATGTTCAGATGGGCATCAAAGATCCCATGGCCCTTCTCGAGAAAAGTTTGTGTCCAGTTTCTTCCATTCAGTAAAAATACCTCCAGCTCCTTAATCTGGCTCAACTTTAGTCAGTTTGCATCTGTATCCCCCCTCTCCCAGATGAGGCTGAAAATAGGCAGAATTGTCTAGCCCTTCTTTCCCAGTCAACAAAAACGAAATTAATAAAATAAATCACATCGGTTATCAGCAGACGTCTTCCTAAGAAATCTGCATTTTGGGATATGTATATTTTAAAACTCTTTAGACAACCAGAATGCCTGTCTAGTGGTTCTCTGAACAGTTTTCTTTTCTTTTCTTTTTTTTTTATTAACAGATTGTATTTGTGTACAGCCACTGTACTGTCAGCTGCTCATTTAACCATTATAGTGCATAAACGGAGATATGGTCTATCAGTGGCCTCTCAGATATGAAAAAAAAAAACAACACATATTTTTATCTGTGCATTTTAGGCCTGGCGTGACAACACCCAGTTCCACTCCCTGTTTTCTATCTAGCTATGATCTAAGCACTCTTTTATTTTATTCTTTAATTATTCTTGGAGTCAAACTGCAGGGAGGGGACAAGATTCACGCTCCGCGTCCTAGCGTGCATAAGCATGCCTATGAATAAAATGAACAAGTTTTGTTGTTGTAGCACTAAAATTTTCTCAGGGTTTAGATCAGACTAGCAAGAGGCATTTGCTCGTACTTGCTTTTGAAAGAAGAGTTTTTGCTTACTCTGAGCATTTGTTATAATTACAGAGAACGAATGTAGAATCTTCAAAGACAGGACATGTTCTGAGTATATGGGATAGTGTATGGTTACCCTTATGCTACAAGGCTATTCTTCCACCGAGTGGATACAATGCAACTGATGACCTCGAGAGTGAAGCTCAAGAGGTCTCCAAGTCGGCATTGTATCTACGAGGTGAAAAAATAGCCTTGTAGTGTATGGGTAACCGTAAACTGTTCTTTATAGTGTATGGTGCCCGAAAAAAAGACAAAAAGAGACTCACTTTTCCATATTTTCGCTCAGTTCTGCCGAGGCCATCGATTCACAACTGCCGCTGCCCAGCACACTCACGTGCCCCTCTCACACAGCAAGGGACGAATCAGGATGTCCGCTGTAGCTCCTTGTAGTATGACGTCCTCACTAACGCAGAACGAAAAGTCATTCTGCGTTAGTGAGGATGTCACTACTGCAGCAGAACAACTTTTTGCAGTGTATGGATTTCCATACACAACTGCATGCCACCATACACAATAAACACTTAGTAAACACATCTTGTGCTACTGGCAATGTAGATTTTTGCATAAACCTCTGCTTATGGATCAGCCAATCAAATTCCTGCAGCAGCAGACTGTGCTCCTCATGAAACGGTCTGCTGGCTTACAAAACCTTCTTCTGCCTACTAGAACTGAAGAGTGAGACTGGCCCAGGAGTGCAGTTGTATGGCTACTGCTTGCTACGCAGGCGAACCGTGTTCGGTAATGAGCGCAGAGCATCGTATGTCGGCTGGGGTAGGAAGGATTGTGCATCCCAGAGACTGCTCTTCTTCAGGGTGGGGGAAACAAGCCTGCAGCTGTGGGACTGCCACCTAGTGGAGGTCATGCGGCAGCACAGATGGGAGCACATACAAGGGGAGGAGCTGCAGCTAGATGTACGGCATGTCGCATGCCACATAGCATACGCCCTTGCGCCGTTGTATGTCATCCCTGGTGAGAAAACAGAAAAGGCCAGGCTGTTACATGCCAGCATCCAATGCAGGCTCTTGCACAACTGATGTGGCTGACCATGCAACACATTGTGGTCCTGGGTACGTGGTGCATTACTTGTAACTCCATGAGAAGGTCAGTGACGGGGCTGGGGATGCTGCTGGGCAGACCCAGTGGGAGGAGGAGAAAGAACTAAGAAACAGCTGGTTCCAGGTTTTTTCACTCCTACTGTTTAGGGAGTATAAATGCAGCCATGCATGGCCACTCAGTGGCCCAGCAGATAGCACGGTATGCTCTGATGCTGGCAACCCATTTCTGAGATGCTTGCAACTGAATGGCCAGTGATCAAGCAGCGCTGCTGGTAGCAGCACATCCTCAGCCAAGTGGGATGGCACAGCTGTTCTATAGCATCACTGACCCCTGAGGTAGGGCTCTGGAAGGGTCATCTTATAGCTACAGGGGAAGTGACATGTTGGCAAGATCAAGGGAGGCTATACTGTGCACCACAGAATGGTGAAATGGCTGTATTTCAGGGGAAAAATAGCATGGCCCTTCTAAATGTCTACCACAAGCTGTTACACTTAGGCCTTCGGCACAAAGTTCACTGCCTGCCCTGACTCCTGATTGAGTCACCACGGTGGTGAGGCCCCCAACCCGAACGCTCCTACCATTAAGGGAATAACTAAAGGAGATGGCAGAAGTGGTGAAATTTGGGGTGGATGGGGCTGTGTAGTCTTCAGTGGACTGGAGGAGGGTGAAACAAAAAACAGGTCAGGGGAAAAAAATATACCCTGGTTACTCCCAAGCTGCAGCCTCCTCCTTGTCAGTGTCAAGAGCACGTTGCACCAAAAATAGCAGACAGGAAATTATTAGTAATTTTTAAAATGAATTCCTTATTACATTTCATTTCTGAAGTGTTTTGCTTTCTCCATGTGCTTATTAGATAGTTTCCTACCCTGTACTACTGAGTTGTGATTTGAAGAGCAGTGCTTTACCTGGAAGTAGAGATACCTAGTTCTATTCCTTCCACTAGATCATCAGCATGCGACCTCATTCGTTGCTACATCTCAAGCCCTGCTGCCTGCTGGGTAACATGTGTCTCTAGTTACCAGCCAAGCAGAAGGAGATTGTCTCTTCTTGGATATTAGTGATGTCACAGTCAGTGAGGTCACAATGCGATGATGCGTAGGGAGGAACAGAATGGAGTAAGTCAGTCTCCACACGGAGCGCTGTTCCACACATCACACCTAGTCCTGCTGGACAGAAAACATTCTATGTAGCAGAACAGAAGAGAAAAGAATTTCAGATATAGGAAATGATTACTTCTGAAGGTTGGTATTAATTCCAGGCAGTACACTAGCTCTTTAAATAGCCAGTGATGAATACATCAAAGTTCTGAGGCACGGCTAGGTCCCCTCTGCTGCAGGGTGGTGGCAATCCCACAGGAACAGCCTTTTTGACCCTCTAGTATAGCTTAACTGACGGAGGGCTATAGTTAAGGAGTGTCTGGGGGCCTAATTAAAAGACAGTGAACTGCAGGATGGCAGGTATTATGGGTCTGTGTCAAGTAGGTCATGCCAGACCCAACCTGATACTGCTATACTAGTGTGTCACTAGGTCAACAGATAGAGGGTAGGTGGTAGATTTGATCTTCTTTGACTTTAGCAAAGTCTTTACTTTGGTGCCACACAGGATGCCGCTGAAAAAGCTGTAGGACTTGGGAGTAGAGAAAGGTTTAATCAGATGGGTGGGGAACTGGGTAGGGACAAGGTACTAGAGGCAACAGAAGGTTGTAGTAAGCAAGGCAAATCAGGGGACAGAGGGGTCATGAGTGGGTGCCACAGGGATTACTTCTGCAACTTGTCCTCTTCAATATGTTCAGTAATGACATAGGGGAGGGCATATCCAGGGTGATATCCAATATATGTCTCTTTGCTGATGATGCAAAACTATGCAGCAGGGCAGACAGTGAAGAAGGGATAAGGGAGCTTCAGAATGACCTCGGGTAGGGAAAAGTCGTCCACAGTGTAGCAGCTGAGATTTGATACCAAGAAGTACAAAGTGATGCATTTAGGGAAAAGGAACCTATGCAGAGAGTACTGGAAGTGAGGGGTTAGGCTGACTACTGCTACAGAGGAGTGGGATCAGGGGAACATCATCAGTGACTCCTTCAAGCAAACTAGCCAGTACACAAAGGTATACAGTAAGGCATTGAGGTTGCTGGGGTGTACTGGGGTTTTGATATCAGGAAAAGCAAAGTAATACTTCCCTTATACAGATCTGTGATGAAGCGTCACCTAGAATACGGTATCCAGATCTGAATCTCTTGCCTTGACTGAGAACGGACAGACAGGCTGGAGTCAGTACAGGAAGGGTAATCAATTAATCCAGGACCAGCAAGGAAGATCCTATGAGGAACTGCTGGCTGTCTGAACAGAGAAACAGAATTTGTCAGCAGAAAAGAACTGTTTGGTCAACCCAGTCTGCCCATTCCCCCCCACTGCTTATTCTGTCCCAGCAGACCTTAATTGGACTTTGGCAACCCCCCCTTTTATTCACTAGCATTCCCCTATGTCTATCCCAATGAATGTTTGAAACCCCCACAATTTTTGCCCCACTACCTCTTGTGGTAGGCTGTAACAGGCATCCACCACTCTTTCCATGAAGTAGTATTTCCTTGCATCCCTCTTAAATTTTCCCCCTTCTAGCTTTGTTGCATGCCTTCTTGTTCTATTGCAATGCTTCATTTGAAACAGGCTCCCCACCTGTACCCTGCTCACTCCCGTGAAATACTAGTAGGCCTCTGTCATCATGTTCCCTCTCTCTCCTTCCTCTCTGCCAGGGTGTACATATTTAGATCCCTCAGTCTCTCATCATACTGTTGCTCATGCAATCTATGTACATTTTTAATTACCCTCCTGTGGACTGTCTCTACCCTGTCCCTGTCTTTTCTGAGATACGGACTCCAGAGCTGTACACAATATTCAAGGTGTGGTCTCACCAATGATCTGTACAGTGATAATGTCACCTCCCTCCTTCTGCTTGTGATACCTCCCCCTGTGCACCCCAGCATTCTGTTGGCCCATCCACTGCCTTGTCACACTGCCCTGCGACTTTGAGGTCATCAGATATTATAACCCCTAGGTCCTGTTCCTTCTTAGTGACAGACAGTACTCCTCCACCCCACCCCCATTTTGTACTCAGCTCCTGGGATTCTATGCCCCAGGTGCACGATTTTATACTTTTTGGCATTGAACCCTGGCTGCCACACCCTTGACTGACCACTCTTTAAGTTTCCTAAGGTCCCTTCTCATTTTATCCACCCCCTCCTGAGAATCCATCCTGTATCAGATCTTGCTGTTGTCTGCAAAAGGCAAACCTTCCCTTCAAGCCTTTCTGTAGTGTCAGCTATGAAGATGCTGAACAAGACTGGCCCCCTCTAGTGAACCCTGCAGCACCCCACTGGTCACTCTCCCCTCATTAGAGTGCGTGCCATTTACGATCATCCTGCCACCTATCCAGTAACCATTTTTTTACCCAGCTGACAGCTTTGGCTCCAGCCCCTATACAGTCCAACTTCTTTATCAGTCTCCTGTGTCGTACAGTGTCAAAGGCTTTGATAAAGTCCAAATATGGCACATCCAATTCCCTTCACTGATCTATTTCCCTGAACACCCAGTCAAAGAAATCTATCAGACTTGTCTGACACAAACCCCTCCTTCATAAATCCATGCTGTCTTTGGTCTTGAAACCCCCTGGATTCAAGATATTCCACTAACCTTTACTTTAATAGTTTTTCATTAATTTACCCACCACTGATGTGAGACTGACCGGGAGTATAGTTGCTAGCCTCCTCCTTGCTGTCACCTTCATAGTGCAGAACTACATCAGCTCTCCTCCAGTCCCCTGGAACCTCTCCCATATCCAGTGATCTGTTGAATAAGGTTGTCAGTGGTGCAGCAAGCTCCTCCCAGGGTTCCCCTAGCACCCTTGGATGTATCTCATCCGGTCCCATGGCCTTGTTCGCTTTCAGGTTTGCAAGTCCCTTCGAGACTCTTTCCTTTGTAAATGGATTTGTATTTACCTCCCCCCTTCTGTGTTCTTGCTCTGCCCCTTGTTAGTCCATGTCCCTTTCTCTCCACTGTGAAAACTGAACAGAAATATTTGTTCAGAATTTCAGCTTTTTCCAGATCATCCTCTGCACAGTTACTATCTACCAACTTCTGTATCCTCACCACCCCCCCCCCCCGACTTCCTCTTCTCACGTGTGTGCCTGAAGAACGTCTTGTTCCCTACTGCCACACCTTTGGATATCCTTTCATTTGTTTGCACTTTTGCTTGCCTCACTGCCCTGCCTGCTCCCTGTGTTTTACTTGTACTCCTCCCTGTCCCTTCTCTGTCTTTCTTTGTACCTCTGGAATGCCATCCTTGTTTCCTTCAGTTTCTTGGTCACCTCCCTACAGTACCATAAAGGCCTTTTTGTCTTCCTGCTTTTGCTCACTTCCTTCGCATGTAGGCTGACATGCATTCACTATACTTTCCTAAACTTGTCTCCACTGTTTCTCTACCCCACCTTGACCAGCCACCTTTGCTAGGCTGTCTGTAAAGCAGTTTCCCATTATTTTAGTCTGCCCTTTAAAAGTCCAGGATCTTTGTCCTCATGTGGTTTGCTTCTGTACCCATCTCAGAACTAAACCGCCCTATATGGTGATCACTGGCCCCCAGGAGACTGCCCACTGTGACATCCGTTACTCTGTCTCTGTAAGTTAGCGCCAGGTCCAGTATTGCCTCTTCCCTTCTGGGGTCTCTTACGAACTGCCTAAGAAACACTCTCTGTATGGAGTCTAGGCTTGCCCTGCTTCAAGCTGAAACTTCTGCTGGAAGGCTTCAGTCCACATCAGGGAGACTGATGTCTCCAACCAGCAGCACCTCTCCTTTATTTGCTGTTCTGCCAGTGTTTTCCCCTAATGCCTTGCCCAATTCCTCCCCCTGTGTAGGAGGCCTGTATAACACCCCAGTGTTAATAATGGCCCCTGCCCCTGTCTCTAGTGTGACCACAGCACCTCCTCCTCTGCTTTTTGGTTCCCTTGCACTTCCATAGCCCTAATTCTCTCCCTCACATACAAGATATCCCCTCCTCCCTTCCCTATCCCTGCTGAATTGAGTGTCACCAGGTATGGCCATACCCCAGTCATGATTTTCAGTGCACAATGACTCAGTTATGGCCACCATATCTAGATCCTTCTCCGCTATGATGGCCTTCAGATCCAAAATTTTATTTCCTAGGCTCTTTGCATTTCTGCATTTTGCATTCCACACCTTTGCTCTTTCCCTGCTTGAAGCCCTCTTACCCCCCAGTTTCTGCCTGTGATGCTTTCTGCAACCTCTCCTAACATCCCAGTCTCTCCTTTGCCCCCCTCTGTTTCCTGTCCAATTGATCTCTTCCTAACCTGCTCTTAATGGGGGGGGGGGTGATGGCCTCCTCCTAGAGACTCTGAGTATTAAGACCCTGTCTGCCTTCCTCCCTTCAGTTTACTGTATATTAAAGCTTCCAGTTATGTACTCACCCAGCCTATCCCTAAGGACCATGCCACCCCGCTGAAGTGCAGTCTATCTGGTGCATGTAGGGTTTTGTCACTCCGGGTCCCCTCCCATCCTCCTGTGCAACCATAACACTCCCCCTACTCCATTCTTATAGCCAGCTATTGAAATCCTCCATCCCCCTCTTCCTATCTGTGCTTGCTCTAGGTACAGGTAGCACTTCAGAGAAGACTACTGACCTGGCCATCCCCCTACATATACTCCCCACTGCCCCAGATCTCTCCTGCATTACCTCCACCTGTTCTTCAGCTGGGTTGTTTGTTCCTAGATAGATTACTACATGAGCCCCCCCCCCCAACCTCCTGGATAAGCTGATCAATCATTGGACTCACCTGCTCTGCTGTCATTCCCAGCATTCACACACCTTCCTACCTGTGTGCATATCGCCTTTCCCTTCCCAATGAATTGCCTTCATTATTGAGTTATCCAGGATTATAACTCTGCCTACCCTATCCACCAACCCTTTCTCTTCCATACCACACCACCCACACCACCCTGCCCTTGAGATCCCCCCCGCCTGACTGCTTCCTTTCAGCCTTACTTTCCAGCCTGCCCCTGCCCACTGGTCTGACCTTCCCCCTCACTGCCCTCCCCAAGAGACCCCTTCTGTCTCCCCTCCCATGGCTTCATCCTGTTTGCTTGTACCCCCCGTTCTCTTTTCATTTTTCATCCCCTCCCCATCCCTCGTCCCCCTCCTACCCCTCCCTTCTTCTACTGTCTCCTCCCTAGTCTTTCAACCCCTTCCTCCACTACTGCCACACAGCATTCCATGCCCTTCCCCTGCTCTAACCTCTTGGTTCCCATGTCATGAACCAGAACCCTCTCCCCTTCCTAAGACTGTGGGAGGAATCCATTCCAAACTAGTACCATTCTAGATGCTTTCACTCCAGTCCCCTCCATCATGACCTCCCCCCTTTCTCTCACCACTCTCTACCCCAGCACCCTAGGTTTCTTCACCCTCTGATTAGGAGGAGCCCAAGACATCTAGATCTGCCCCTCCTCACACCTCCCCAGCCTGCTGGCCTGCCACTCTCTCCTGGCCCATCTCCACTACCCTTCCTCTTCCCTGCCCCATCTCCCACTCCCCCCCAACTAGTCTGTCTAACTCCTATCTAAGCTGCCTCACTTCTGCCATCAAGTGATTTAGACTCCTGCAGTCTTGATAACCACCTACATCCCACAAAGTTCCTAAGAACACGCCAGTCCGGCAACCCCTACTTCCCTCCCTACCACCTGCCCCCTATGTCTGTTCAAGTCTTCTTTTTGTTGTGTATGATGCCACCACCTCTTCCATACCAAACAAGTACCTCCCACCACACTCTGGGTCTATCCCAGATAGGTTGTAGCTGCAGCCTCTTTATTTCCTTTATTGGTCTACCCTAGATATTTTAATTTGCCTTATAGGGCTTCCCCAGGTAGGGTTTAAGTAACTTTGCAACCCTGTCCTTCCACTGCAGACCTGCACCAGGCAGAAAGTAACTGTAGTCCCAGTTTATACTGCCTCTAGAGGTCTACCACAGATAGCTACAGCAGTCCTACTAGATTTGATTCTGCTCCACTCTGTCTACTATTGGAGTGCCCACTTTATTATTTTAGCACATTTCCAAGTTTTGACAAATGTTACTCTTTGTCCGGCCCTGCTGCTTTACATTAAAAAACTTATACCATGTTATTCATTAAACTTTCTAAACACATACCATTAAGTAAGGATGAACCCATGACAAAGCATGGGTTTACTTGAGAATTAATCTATGCCTGGAGGGGTTGGGGCATGAGCCTGTAGGCTGAGTGCCTCCAATCACCCAGGTGTGGATTAATTCTGAAGTTAGACCACACTCTGGAGTGGGTTAATTTACTTGTAACATGGTTAACAAAAAGGGTTCAGCACTGCGGAACACTGTGTGGAAGGAATGATGTGCAACCTTGCTTTGTTACCATGTTACAAAGTCGAGTCAACACTGCTGATGTCTGCAATGACTTAACATCATGGATGTGTGTTGCTGAGCTGAGCAAGAGTCTGCAACTGCCATGCAGTGCCAGGTCAGTTTCTTCATCTCTCACCAGCAGACTACAGTTCTACCCACTCCCAATGCTTCCTGCCCCGGCTTGCAACCACAATCATCTAACCATTCATCCTACTTCTGTTACAAAGCAGAGCCAACACTGCTGATGTCTGTCCCAGGTTGCTCTTGCCATCTCCCACCACCAGACTACAGCTATCCCCGCTCCCTGGGCTTCCTGCCACATCCTGCAACCTTGATCGCCTAACCATATCTGTGTTAGAAAGTCTAGTCAACACTGCTGATGACTGTGGCAACTTTCTAGCATGGAGGTGTGTCTGTCAACTGAACGGTGAACTGTGACTGCTGTGCTGTCCTAGCTTGCTCTCACTGTCTCCCACCGCTAGACCAAGTACCAGTAAGGGGGGGTAGCTTTCTCTACCGAGGCTACAGTTCTCCCCGCTTCCCATACTCTGCCCCGTCCTGTGACCATGATCACCTAATCATTCACCATCCCTCACCAGTCTGCACAGATCTCCACTCTGGTTTTGGTTTCTAGTGCAGATTCACTCCCCCACCCGAGCTCCGCCTTCTCTGTGGAACATGACTTTCCCCACTCTCCATATCTCTGTACTGTGGACAGATCCCCTCTCTGTTTTGGTTTCTGCATGGGCTTCAAAATTGCTGGTTTCGGGGATCACTGGGGTACAGAGTTACAACACTGGGAGGCAGTGAGAGACACGGAGAGAGGGAGCTGTGATCACTGGAGGGGAAAAACCTGAGCAAGGAGGTACAGTAATGAGACAGCTACAACACGCACTCACTCTGACGCTCGAGCCCTGTCCTCCCTCTGGAACAAAACTCTCTCTGCTCTCCGTACCTGTGTACTGTGGACAAATCCCCTCTCCCTTTTGGTTTCTGCATGGGGTTCAATCAAAATTACCAGTTTCAGGGATCGCTGTGGCAAACAGCCAAAACACTGGTAGACAGTGAGAGACACAAAGAGAGGTAACCACAATCAGCCGAGTACATTTCTGCAGCTTTGAAAATCATTGCACACTGTCTTGTGGGTGGCTGCTCTGGGTACTGCAGGAGCAACTGTGGATTAATTGAGAATTAATCCATGGTCAGCTGCTGTCTTTCCTCCAATCAGGTACAACCCTTTTTGATGGCCACGAGACAAGTGAATTAACCCACTCCAGAGCATGAGTTAACTTCAGAATTATTCCACACCCAGATGTGACCACTCTGTCATTGCACACCCCACCTCCATATATCACACACAAAATACTTCATGGAGCAGAATGCCACCTGCCCTGAGCATAATGCTACCTGTCCCCAGTAGAAGGTCCCATGCATCAACCCCCAATTTCTGCTGGGGATGTATTCTACCTTCCACACAGGGTAAGCCCCTTCCCGGGGGCCCCACCCCTGGAAGGGGTAAGCCAGGGGCGTACCCCCAGACAGTGATGTCCTGGGGCCATATCCCACTATCCACCAGGTGTCTGGGTTCCCTCTCATGGCCCTGCTCTGTGGAGTAATCCAGAGTGCATCTCCGCTGTGAGTGGCGGTGGTAGTATGATGGGATGAGGCTCAGGGATGGGTTGATGTAGAGCCGGCACATAAAGTATAGTAAATTAAAACAAAAAAAAACAAAAAAGAAAACGGGGCAACTTAAAGTTTTACACTTGGGATGCAGCATCTCCTGCATCTGCCACCCCATGCTGATGCCTCCAGTATGTCACCCTTAAGCTATGGCCCTTTAGCTCAAGGGCCGCAACAAAGGACCAGTAGGCTGAAGCCACTCCCCTTTTTCTAACAGGCTCCCAACTGGAGCCAGGAAGCTCCAGTTGGAGTATGAGCCAGCAGCACAGCTCAGTCCACACAGAAACTACTTGGCCCCCACAAAGTTTAGCAGTCACATAATCAAAGCCAGGTTGGCTCTTTTCAGACATGCTGAACCACTTATTACAGCAGCTCCCAGAGAGAGAGCTGACACGGTAGAACTCTCAAGCTGCCAATTTAAAAGCCACTCTTTGGAAATGATGTTCGCTCTGCCCCACAGCAGCACTCTTCCCAGTTGCAAGACGTGCCAGCAGCACAGCTCCGTCCCCACAAAAGTTGCCCAGACCCCCCAAAAGTTCAGCAGTTACATAAACAGAGTCCAACATGTACTCGCTAGAGGCCAGACATGAGAGGGAGACATGATAGAGACATATAAGTTTCTGAGGGAGGTAAACAGGGTGAATAGTAATGACCTGTTCAGTAGAAATTGGGAGGCAGTCACAAGAGCACACAGTTGAAGGTTGGTGGGGGGTAAATTCAAGAGGGGCGTGAGGACGTTCAATTTCACTGAGAGGATGGTAGGGCTGTGGAACTGATTGCTGGTGAAAGTGTTTGGGGCAGGTACCCTAAATGGTTTCAGACATGGCTTGGGCATAGCAAGATGACTCATTGTCCCACTGGGGAGTACCAGGGAAGGAGGGTTGTTGGTGGGGTGGGGCAGAAAGGGACAACCCTCAGGACAGTAGGTCGTGGTTAGGTGGTATAACGTGGGGGGACTTGATGGATCACATTTCTTTCTGGTGACAAATTCTATCTTTCTGTGTTTCTATATCATAATCCCAAACGTATGACAACACAATAATTTCTGTAACAATAGTTATCACCCTTGGCCACTGCAGTTTTTTTCTACACACTTTATTTACTGGGAACAGGTAGTGGATGTAGTCTATCAGGACTTCAGCAAGGTCCTTCACTGTGTAACACATGGAAAGCACATGAAATGTAGCACAGAATGCTGTCCACAAGGTATACAGGTATGCCATCTTTTGAGAAAGGGGTAACATCCCGAAACTCATCAAGATGAGTGCTTTTTAACTAGTTTTTGCTTCTGGACACCTGCAATAAAGATTTTGGCATTTTTCGTATTTGAATGAGAGCAACATTTTTTCCTTATATCAAGAGGTGGCAAGTGCTGGATTTTGTGTGTTACATATAGATACTTAGGCCCAGATATTCTAAGGGGTTGTGCCTGGTGCAACTGAGTTGCACCAGTGCAACCCCAGAAATGTGCCCTGGGGCAATATTCAAAAGAGGGACTTGCACAAAGCAATTTCCAAATTGCCTGGGGCACAAAGATAATGTACGTGGCACATCTCCAGGGGGCATACCCATGCATATGAGGCACAACCTGACATTCAGCCCGAGACGTGTGGCGTATATGCCTGCACAACCCTCAGATGCGCCACGTACCTGGGCTCAAAGTTGAGTCCGTAAAAAATGGCTCAAGTGCCTACCACCCACAGGCGTGCTGCTGTATTGCAATGTGCAATGCAGCAACCACCAGCTGTGGGTGGCAACCCTTCCCACAACACCATGCACAAGCACCCACATATGTTCCTGGTGGTCCAGTGGTAACCCCCCGCCCCTCATGTAGCCCTGATCACCGAAAAAATCAATGCAAATAATGCCCTGGCAGTCTAGTGGTATCCCCTTCCCTTCTTGTAGCCCTGATCACCGAGAAATAAATATAAATAATGCCCTGGTAATCTAGTGGTAACCCCCATCCCATCCCAGAATACTGATGATCATACATCTCTAGTAGTCTAGTGGTAACCCTCACCTGCCCGTATCCCTGATCACCCATAAACCCAATGTAAATAATTCCCTGGTTGTCCATTGGCATCCCCCACCCTCACAGGACACCCTGCCCACCCAACTCCCCCTCCCCATCATTGGCAGGCAGAAAAGCCCACCCACATACCTCTGCAGCTGCCCAGCAAATGACAGCTTACAGTATCATCTGTCAGCCCATTGGTCCACATGGTGGACCAATGGCTACGACATACACTGTAATAGTCATACACAAATATGTAAATGAATGACTTCATTCACATATTTGTGTATAGACTAGCAGTATGCACTGTAAGCCCATTGGTCCACAGAGGACTAACGGGCTGACAGCTGATACTGTAAGCTGTCATTCTCATCTGCAGGCAGTCGAGAGGCATGAGGGTGAGCTTGCTGCTGCCCACCGAGCAATGGGGGAGGAGCTGTGGGCAGAGGTCCTGTGGTGGTGGGGGTGCCACTGACCACCACAGGGAATTATTTACATCTGTATTTTTACGGGCGATCAGAGTTATGGGTGGTGGGGTTACTAGACTACCTGGGATGTACTATCCACATATACAGGCAATCGGTGTTCCAGGATGGGGGGGGGACTACTAGACTACCCGGGGAACATGTAACTTATTTTTTGGGGATCAGGGTTATGGGGTGGGGGGTGCCATGTGAGCCCTTCTGGCAGCACCGCATACTGTGCAGGGCACCATGAGCATTTCACTGGCCTGCCCTACACAACACATGCAAATGAGGCCATAATGACATGCAAATGGCCCCATTTGTGCCTTGCATGTATTATGGCCCCATTTGCATACTGCTGGCTGAATATCAGGAATTTGCGCACAGCGTAACTCTCTTGCACTGGCGCAGTTTCTATTCCTGGTATTCAGTCCTGTTTGGGGTGGATGCGCCAGCGCATGGTATTTGTGCAGTGCGCATTACCTGCTATATTCAAAGGAGATGCACCATGGCTCATCTCTTTTGAATATATCCCTGAGTTGCACCAGCACACCTCAGTTGCACTGCAGCAGCACACCTCAGTTGCGCTGTGTCACCACATGCGCCATTGCCAGGTGCAGTTCTGAATATTGGGGCCTTTGTATCCAAGAGCGCTCCATCCTAGTGCGGCTTCTGTTTTGTATTTTGTACACAAGGCATACAGGAAGTGGATAGCAAATTGACTGGCAGGTAGGAGGCGGAGGGTGGTAGTGGATGGTCACTACTCAGAGTGCTAAATGAAGTACCCCGGGGGTCAGTGTTGGGTCTGTTGCTAATTAATACATTTATTAATTACCTGGAGGAGGGTTCAACAACAAACTTCCTAAGTATGCAAATGACATCAAATTGAAGTGAAACTGAACCAGATGACGGTGTTGGTGGTATTTTTTAGTGACTGGGGGGATTTGACCAATGCAACAGAGAAATTCCCCTACTTTGATAGCGTTCGACATGGTTATGTGTATTATGTATTACATTAGCATGGAATTCCCCTGAAATTCATAACAAGGATTAAAAAATTATATGTGCCAGCAACTTTAATCTCTCTAGTAAGTGGACATCTAGGCACAGTATGTAAACTCAACAGTGGGGTAAAACAGGGATGCCCACTTAGCCCCATTTTATACACCTTTTATATCAACATTATTTTAAGAAAAATAGAAATTACAAGGACAATATGCCCATAACAGGTTGAGGGGACTCCTGCTAATAGTAGATCGTTAGCTTATTATGATGGCATCTGCCTGCTTGTAAGGGATGTTAGATCGGGTCGACATGCTGCTGAGCCTTTTTGAACAGTTTGGATCTGTTTCCAGCTCTAGGCTAAGTATAGATAAAAGCTTGAGGGTAGTTTTGGAACAAAATGGCCCTTCAAACCAGGAGGTGTCAGGCTTACAACTGAACCCATTAAACTGTTAGGTGTCTGGTTTGGACAGACGAGCATGGCCAAACATAATTGGAAGAAAAAAGAGAGATTGCGGAGGCAATAGTTTAAAATGGTGCAATTGGCCACTTTAAAAATTAAAAAAGAGTTGATTTTGTTACACTTTTTGGGCCCTTATTTGTTATATTTAAGTCTAGTATTTCCTCCTCCATCTTGCTTGGACATATGATTATTCAGTGTCTTTTTTCACCTCTTGGGGCAGTCTAGGCTGAATCCTACTAAATGTGAGCATACCTGTAGCACAATTTCAGAGGAGGAACGGGCAATGATCAGTGCCATAGCTTTCTTTTTTGTAGGTTTTTCAGTTATAATTTGAGACCTGTCATTTTAGGCACAGCATCCCCAGATTTGCTTTTGTTGTCAGGAAAGTGTACTGCTTTATTAAACTTATGGAAAGGGGGTAAACTGAAAAATGTACGAGGGTGATGGAAGACTGAACCTTCTTATATTCTAGCTTGCTTTTTGAAATGTAAAATTTGGCAAATACCAGAACCTCTGATTCACAACAATGCAGGAAAAAACTATAACTGAGTGCAATGCAACAATTTTTATGTATACCAGTTTTTTTCTGTGCATCATAGTGTTTCAGAAAAAGTGATAATCTCACAGCTAACAGATGGCCATATGCCCCCCAAAATATGGGATGTGGTATGGTTGTGTGCCCATGAGTGCTTAAATGTTAATGGCAATGCAAAACTACAAATGGTAGCTGCTATATACCTATGAGTTGACTAAGCTACAACTGGTAGCTGCTATATACCTGATGGAATGAAATGTAATTTGAAATGTAATTTTGAATAAATATGTTCATTGTACAGCCTGATGTATGGCCATGCTTCCTGCTGGCAGTTGTAATTTTACTGTATATGAGACTGTGTAACGTGAATGTAATGTAAATAATGGATAAATGTCCGCAATGTACAACCTGGATGCTCTCATGAGAATGCTACCTGTGTGCAGCTGCTCGTCACTGTTTGTAACTAACTGTAATATGTGATGTTAATGTCAAACATCTGTATGTTTTCTGATGTAGAGCCCTTGTAAATGGGTCTCTGACTCAAAGGTATGCAATTCTGATACAATAAATAAATAAATAAAAATAAATTAAAAAACATGAACAAATAATAGCAAGATATTGTTCTCGACAAAGATGTGTAAATTATAGAAACACAGAAACATACAATTTGACAGCTGATAAGGACCGCTTGGCCCACCTAGTCTGGCAATGTTCCCTAGCTAATTTTCTTGCTTCTAAGGTTCCCTGTACCTGTCACATACCTTCTTAAATCCCATTACAGTTTTTGCTCCCACCATCTCCTCAGGGAGGCTGTTCTTGGCATCTACTACCATTTCTGTGAAGAAGTGTTTCCTTACATTTCCTCTGATTCTACCCTCCCCAGCTTCATCGCATGACCCCTTGTTCTAGCAGATCCCTTTCTCTGAAAAGGGCTTCCCTCTTGAACCTTATTTCTACCCTTGAGACATTTGAAAGTCTCTAGTATAGCCCCCCTTTCCTTCCTTTCTTCCAGTCTGTACATATTTAGATCCTTCAGTCTCTCCTCATATGGCTTTTGATGCAGATCCTGCACCATTTTAGCTGCCCTCCTCTGGACTGCCTCAACTCTGTCTATGTCCTTTCAGAGATGAGGACTCCAGAACTTGACACAGTACTGTAGCTGGGGTCCCACCAGAGACTAATATAGAGGTATCACCGCCTCCCGCTTTCTGCTGGTGATACCTCTCCCTATGCACCCTATCATCCCACTGGCTCTCCCTGCTGCCTTGTCACACTGTTTGGCCACCTTTAGGTAATCAGCTATAATAACACCCAGGTCTATTTCCTGTTTGGTGGTCACCAGTACCACTCCCCCCCCAGTTTGTACTCTGACCCTGGGTTTCTATTCCCCAAGTGCATGATTTTGCATTTTTTTGCATTGAAACTTAGTTGCTGCTTTCTAGAGCACTCCTCAAGCCTACCTAGATCTCTATTCATTTTTCTCACCACCCCCTGAGTGTCCACTCTATTGCAGATTTTTGTGTCATCTGTAAAAAGACATACCTTCCCTTCTAGTCCCTCTGCAATGTCACTTATAAAGGTATTAAAGAGAACAGGTCTCAGTGCTTATCCTTGCGGCACCCGCTAGTCACCCTCCCTTCCTCAAAGTGAACTCCATTTCCACTACCCTCTGTCACCTATCCTCTGACCAATTTCTTACTCAGTTTACCACTTTTAGTCCCACTCCTAGGTTGCCCAGCTTGTTTATGAGTCTCCTGTGTGGAACAATGTCAAAGGCCTTACTGAAATCTAGGTAGGCCACATACACTGCTCCACCCAGATCTACTTCCCTGGTTATCCAATCAAAGAAATCTATAAGATTAGTTTGATATGACCTCCCCCTAGTGAATCCACACTGCCTCAGATCTTGTAAGCCACTGGATTCAGGATATTCCACAATCCCGTCTTTCAGTAGTGATTCCATTAGTTTCCCCACCACTGAAGTCAGGCTGACGGGCCTGTAACTGCCAGTCTCCTCCCTGCTCTCACTTTTGTGAAGTAGTACTACATCTGCCATCCTCCAGTCCACCAGGACCACTCCCATTTCCAGTGCATGGTTGAATAGGGCTGTCAGACGTACGGTCAGCACCTCTCTTAACTCCCTCAAAAAACCTTGGATGTATGACATCTGGCCCCATTGCTTTGTCCACTTTTGCAAGTTCATTCAGGACTCTCTCCTCTGTTAATAGATTAGTGTCCACACCCCATCCTTTGATGCCTCTGATACAGATCTGTGGTCCCTCACCCTCCCTTTCATTTGTGAAAAAAAAATAATTGTTCAGGATGCCTGACTTTTCTTTGTCCCTTCCACCCAATCCCCCATTCCCTCCTCAGCTTTGCAATTCCTCCCAGTCTTTCTCCTTTCGCCAACATACCTGAAAAGCGTCTTGTCCCTTTCTTTACTGTCTGTGCTATTTCTTCCTCTATTTGCAACTTTAGCCCTGACTGCTTTCCTGCCTCCTCCCTCCCTCCCTCCCTCCTCTGCTTCTCTTGATACATCTCTATCCTCCTCCCTCTGTGTCTCCTTATACCTCCTGAATGCTAGCTTTTTTGTTCTTACCTTCCCAGCCAACTCTTTTGAGAACCATAGCATTCTCCTTTTCCTTTTGGTTATCTGCCTGACACAGAGGGTTGTTGCCTTCAATATGGCCTCTTTAGCTTCACCCACTGTTTCTCCACTCATTCCAAGTTCTCCCACCCTGCCAGAGCATCCCTGAGGCATTCCCCCATCATTGTATAATTGACCCTCCTGAAATCCAGGACCCTCGCCTTTGAGTGGTTCACATCTGACAGTGACACAATTCTTATATTGAACCACACCGTATGGTGATCACTGCTTCCCAGGTGACCACTGACCTTTACATCTGCAATACCATCTCTGTTGGTGAGCACAAGTTCCAATATTGCTCCCTCACAAGTGTGCTCCTCTACTTGTTTCCTGAGGAATGCCCCCTGCAGGGAGTCCAAGATGTCCCTGCTTCCACCTGAAACTGCAGCTGGGTTGCTCCACTCTCATCAGACGCACTGAAGTCCCCCACCAGCAGCACCTCCCATTTATCAGCCATCTTTTGGATGGCTTCTGCCAGAATCTTGTCCATCTCCACCCCTGTGCCAAATCAGGAAGAAAGTATGACTCATCTCTTCTTTGACTGTAGTTATATTAAAACTTTTTGGCAACTTTTGGCAGATAAATAGGGTATACCAGCCCTCCAATATGTTAATTATAATACCTTTATTTTAGGGAAGAGAGATTCACCTTGGAATGCTTGGACTGCCAGTTCTGCAAAATGTAATGTTTACATGTATCGAATGGTACATTCGGCAGTGTCCCTGTCAGTTTGTGTTAAAACAAAAAGATAATCCGGTGATACAGCTTGTGACATGTATAGAAAAAGAACTCAAGGCTAGCCTGCTGGTGCAGTGGTAGAGATACCACTCGCAACGCCATTGACCCAAGTTCGGTAGTGAGCTTGGGCCATTGGAGGGCCAGCAGGGGGAGGAGGATTGAGCATCCGGAGGACTGCTCTCCTCCTCTAGGGAAGGGATTGCAGAGCTAAGTGTATGCCTGGCTTCTGGCAGTAGCTAGGGGAAAGGCACCCAGGACTGCCACAAGAGTGAGTAGGGGGACAGGCAGATGCCGATGCATGGCATGCGGGTGCGTGGGTCAAGCATCATGGTGTTAGTGCATGCCACAGCCCCTGGGAGAAAAGGAAACTGAACTCTTGGTGGCAGGATAGTGCACGGACCCTTGGAGGCCCCGCACCTGAATAGCTGGGCTCACTGGTCCAACTACTGGATCTGGTTCATGGTGGTGGATTGGGGGACCCCACTGACCCTGTGGGGGGGCATGCCCTAGGGGTAATGGCCAGGGTAGAGCCAGTGGATGGCGGGCTGACAGAGCCTGATTGGTCCAGTGGATGGGGGCCACCTGGGGTGAGGGGAAAAAATGAAAATTAAAATAAAAGAACTCTTGGGGATTAGAATAAGAGAATGATAACTCTTGCCAAGACCACTTTTTGACAAGCTATGGTCACCCTTTAAAATTTAGATGAATATACCGCATGGCTTAATTTATATTTAGGGATTATAAAGGAGTTCCTGAAACTCTTTTACCCGATGTTCAGAGTCCCGATGCTGGGTGCCTGAAACATGGTTGCTCGACATCAGGATTTTGCTTCTGCAAATATTTTTTTAATGTTTCGAGGGAGGGGCTTTGCCCCCCACACCTCCAAGTGTGGGAGTCTCTGCCCCCCACTCCCCCCGTATTCAAACATACCAACTCTGCCACGGGCAAAATCTCGATGTCAGGCAACCATGTTTGGGCACCCAGCATCAGGATTCTGAGTGTTAGCGATAGAGTTTGGGTATCTTAAATGGATACCATACTTACATATAATTAGTTTATTTCTTTTGTGATTTGTTTGTTTCTGTATTGTTTTTGGTATGTATGTACTGTTTTTGATAGTTCAATAATAAAAAATTCCCTTGCTGTTTTCAAGAAGTGCCATGGCATTTTTAACGTCCCCCTGAACAACTGTCAGAACACAGGACCTCAGTTTAATGTCTCATCCAGGAGATGCCATCTCAGAAGTACAGCATCCCCCTCAAACTGCACTACAGTGTCAGTATTGGGTTTTAACCCAAGATCCTTGTGTGGGGTGAGAACTTACAGCCTTCCAGTCTTACAGCCTCAGAGGTGAGTGGGCAACCTGCAGAGCCACTGACAAAGCAATGCGAGGGCGTGCAAGGTACTACACTGGGTGAGAAATCCAGGTTGTGCATACATTCTGGGTGGTAAACAGAAGGCAGCACAACTAAGGAAAGCTGATACCTGACAAGCGGGTGCTGCAGCCATCAAAGAAGTAAATGTAGTGCTGGGATGCATTAGGAGAGGGAGTAAGGAGCAGGTCAATGGAGGTGATCCTTGCCGTGTAAAAGGCCTTGGTTCAACCACACCTGGAGTTATGCATCCAGTTCTGTCACCACAGTACAGAACGCAGATTAAAGAAATTGAGTGGGCCCAGCACAGGGCCATCAAGCTGATTAGTGGCTTAGGAGACAAGAGCCACAAGGAGAAGTTGCTTCTCAAATTACGTAGCCTAGAAAAGGGAAGGCTGAGAGGGCAAATGGTCATTGTTTTCTGAATACTAGAGGGGACTGACAGGGTGAAGTATACACTGATGTTTGATCTGCTGAGGTCAAGAAGAACTAAAGGGCATACCCTTAATCTTGGGGTGGGAGGGCAAGCGGAAGCATTAGAAAGAACTACTTTACACAGAGGGTGGTTAACATGTGCAATTGCCTACCCAGTGAGGTTGTGGAACTAGCACTCTTCAGGATTTTGAAGCCGATTTAGACAGTATCTAGCGTGAGAATGCTATTTAAGCATTAAAATATGTACAGGTGTTAGAGTAACAGTCTGTTAATCACCCCCTTGGGGCTAGAGATGTTGCAAAATAAAATTTCACCATTGAAATTGCTGAGAAATTATCAATTTTGCCATGTGAAATATTTCAGGAAATTTGTGCATTTTGTGAACTATTTTGCAGGTGTGAAATGTGATATTTGCCTGAAAATTGCGAAATTGGGAAATTTCACATTTCACAACAAACTTTTGCTGTTTTTGGTCAACATTTTGCAATTTTCGGGTGAAATTTTGCAATTTTCAGGTGAAATTTTGCATTTTGCACCCGTGAAATATTTTGCAAAAAAGTGAGAATTACGTGAAATATTTTGCCTCACAAAATTTCTCAATTTTGTACAACACTACTTTGGTTTAATGTGGCACAAGGTGTAGCCGAGCACTAGGGGCAGTCATTTTTCTACAAAAACATTAGCTTCACAGACAATTACTAGAACTTCTTCCAGCACTATTTTTAAACACATTTGCTGCTACCAGGCTCTACATGGTAGGGTAAAAGTCAAGTAAGCTCAGTACTCACGGACCCAATTTAACAAAAGTCCAGGCAAAAAGATACATTTAAAATAAGCCTATTGTGTGGCAAGCAAGTAGAAACTAACACGACTAGAACCCTGAGCTCTGGCGCTCACCCTATCCAGGTCTTCATTAGGGGTGGGGCTGAAGTGCTGGAGCTCAGGGTTCTAGTCAACTAATTTTTCTCTCTTGTTGGTAAATAAAACAAACCTCCTTGAAATGTATTTTTGCCTGGACTTTGTTGAATTGTCCTGACTGAGCTCACTTCACTTTTAGTTTGTTAGCAGGTTGGCCGCCTTACTCAGCACCTCTGTCATCTTCTGAGCATGACTGTTTTCCTAATATCTACGTGGTAGGGTAACACGGGTTAATGTAATCCTGCTAGAACTCTGACAACCAATCAGAGGAGGAGAATAATTCTTATATTATGTGCATGAGTAGGGGTAAAATAAATAGTAGAATAATACATGGGGCGGTGTGTTTAACAAGAATTTACACAAACCCCAAGGTGCTGGATGCAACACAGACCCTGAGAGCGAAGCTCAAGGGGTTTATTTAAACATCCAACACCAAGGAGAGTGTGTAAAATCTCAAGTTAAACACACCGCCCCATGTATTATTTTATATAATTACTGGGGAGTGTTTTCTCACCACAGCAATTATATGAAATACAGCTATATGAGTGTTCAGCCACGGTCCAGTTGGGCTGAGGCACGATCCACTGTCTGCGGCTGGTTAAAGCTTTCAGTTTTTCCCCCTTTTTAAAAAAAATAAGATTGAATGAAGGAGCACCTGTTAATGAAAGATTCGTGAATGTTAATGTGAGAGGTACTTTTTTTTTATTCATTTATTACTGCTGCGTGTTTCTGTCAGCACAGTATAGAGTACTCAGGAAGTGAAGCGTGGAGGCTTTCGCATGCATGGAGTGAAGGAAACTCGCTGCATGTTCACCGTTATAACTCACAGGTTATAATGGCAAAATATAACTGGGTTTCCCTATGGGAGAAAATGCTTCCCTGGTTATTTTATTCCAGTTATTAGGCCTGGAAGTGTGCCTATACTCAAACTAGCTACAGTCAGTGCCATGCACCAGGAGGGTGGACAAGAAGGTCCCTATATCCCTTCTGTTATCACAATACTATGTTAAATTTATCTGTTAAGATGTGGTGAAATTGCTTAGAACCTACCAACTAGATATCAGACCATCAGTCATTCCAATGATTCAGGAGCAGCAGGAAAGGACATATGAACAAAGACTGGAGTGCATCAACATAGACTCACTGACACCAAAAGGGAAAGGGTGGGCATGATTTAAATGTTTAAAATGGGGATGGGAGGCAGCCCGGTGGTGTAGAGGGTTGAGGCGCTGGCACCTTACCTCAAACCACGCCCGGGCGACCTGGTTCGGGAATGGACGTGGGGCCCCAGAGGGAGGCAGGAGGAGGATAGAATTGAGCATCTGACGGACTGTTCTCCCTATCCTGGGTGGGCTTGGGAAGACCTAGCTCAGTAGTGGACCCCAGTGGAGACTGGAGGCACTAACGACCATTGTGATGGAAACCAGAAAAGCAGAAATACAGCTTAGTGTCCACCGATTGATGGCTCTCTGTCCCCACTACACCTCCAGTGCCTTCAGCAAGCCTCTGCCAAGTCAGCAGCATCCCTGGGCCCTATCATGAGTGTGCTGAGCCGGCCCCACCCAGTGCCTTCCCCTCAGAGGAGGGGGAACCGCCTGGCAAAGGGTTACATCTGGGATATCCCAGGGACAAGCTACAATGTGAGGGTCAGAGAAGCTCATAAAGGGACGGTGGGGGTCAAGGGAGGACTTGCAGAGCATGAAGGAGTGGGGGTCACCAGAGCATGGCAGGGGAGAAGAAAAAAAATGGGCATGGGAGGGTGACCTCTATGTCAGATCAGGACCCCCAGAGTGGTCCACTTCTGCTTGACTCCAAAAATCAGAGTCAGTTGTCACTCAATGCTGATTTGACCTAGTCCAGAGTATTGACCAGTTTCTGATTGGCCAGTGACCTGGTTCTAACCCAGTCCAGATAATGTAAGTGTAAGCAGAGTTTGAAGCTTTATGTTCTGAAAGTATATTTGGGAAGCAGTTATTATCTACAGGAAAAGGGAAGCTACACGGTCCTGTAGCGACAGACGGACAAACATGGCTATCTTCCTGTGTCACTATACTCTGTGCAGGTACCACACAAGGATAGCGACTGAATATGAGTGACAGTCAAACAGCAACTCATAGTAGAGTGCTATCCTCATGGGCTACCCTGCAAGGGTAGCGACCATATGTGAAGGTGATGATACTGTAGGGCGACTGGAAGGGGAGAATAGTGAGGGATAGGGAAGAAGGGTTTTTGAGGGGGCGGTGTGCCCGCTGCAGCCGAGCCAGCCATGTGGTGGTGAGTGTGGCTGGCTCTGGGGCAGCAGGTACTGGGTTTGGTGCTGGAGACAGGGAAGGGGAAGAATTTTGCCACTGGCAGCCACTGCCTTTATTTTTGATGGCGATCTGGAGTGTCGCCCTTCCCTGACATGCATCCTCCTAGAGTTAATAATCCTTAAGCAGAGGGGTGGCATGGGGGCAACCCCCTCAAACATAAACATTTTGGGTTGCCTGATGTTTGGTCACTATGATGTGTATATCGCTGATTTGCTTTGGCGATATACACTCGCCATAATAGCGATCACTGTTTTGCAATCGCTATTATGACATGGAACCCTCTGTGCCAGCCATTTTACCTACTCTGTGTCCCATCTTAAAGAGGTAGTAGCAGCACAAATAGCAGGCATAAAATGTAATTAGTTTTTAAAAAACCTCTGGTGGTACTTTTTATTTCTGAGGTATTTTTCTTTATTATTTTGCTTAATAGGTTTCCTGTCTGAAAGTATGAGGTATGATGTGAAGACTGGGGGCTGGATTTTCAAAGCCCTGAAAATGCCACAAACACTGGTGTGCCAATCATATGGTGCACAGGGCTTGTGGGATTCTGCTGGCCATGATCAGGATTCTCAGTCCCATGCACCATGTGCCATAAGTTAGACCAGCTTTTCCCTGGTCTAGCTTGTAGCATTCAGGTGACCCTTTTTATGCGGCTTGCAGCAAATATTTGGCACAAGCTGCCGTACAGCGAGGAAACTGTTGCAACTGCACCCGAGATTAGAAAATTGTGTGCAGTTGCAGCAAAGGTGTGTGGCGCTGCTGCGCCAAAAAGTGGGTTCGACGCAGGACACAATGCAAGCCCTTCATCACCCTTGGAAAATCTGGTGCCAGTACTTTACCGGGAGGCAGACATATCTACTTCTGTCCATCCTCCTATCTCATCAGCATTGTGGGCTCAACCACTGTGACATTGTGGGTGACCAATGTGGCAGGAAGTGATTGGCTCTTTCTGGTCAGTTATGGTGTCACAATGAGTGAACTCACAATACTGATAGAGGGGTGAGGAGAACCAGGTATCATATGTCAGCATCCAGGCTGAGTATTGCTTTATACATTACATTTAGTTCTGCTAAGCAGAACATCTAAACTAGAAGAAGGACAATGAACAAGTACTTCAAATATAAAAAGTAGCAGTTTCTTAATTTTAAGTTAATCTTAATTCCATGCAATGTACTAACTCTTTTAAGGTAGTTTGTGCCAAGCTGCTGCTGTGCACATGTCAACATACTCTGTTAATTAAGTTACCAGTTAGATGCAACTAGCCTGCATCCTGCACGTTATTCTAAGTGGTGCCAATGTGCCACGCAACTTTAAAACCAGCATCATTTCCATGGTTTGGTTGGCCAGCCCCTGTAAACCAAGCCACAACTGAGAACTCCTATATGACAACATGACCAAAATGTCCAATTTACTTGAAAGCCACGGTTATGCTATGCTAGTTCTCAGCAGTGGTATAATTGAGCAGAAGCCCACAGGAACTCAGCTCCACCACCTGTCAAAAAAATGTATGACAGTTGCACTTATGTACTGTTTGCCTCTATTAAGATTGTATTGTCTACTCTAATTAACCGTTACTGTTTAGATCACCTATATTGAAATTGACATCTATAATGTACTCTCCCCCCAATGAATGGGATACCTAGTTCTATGAATGTACGTTAATTGTCTAAGACATTTGTACATAATATCTGTAGTTGTACTGTTTTCCTATGTATGGAATATTTAGTTCCCAGGTCGCCCTGAAAAGGGACTTGATTGTCTCAGTGGCCCACCCAGTCATCAAAATTTAAATACATATATAAATAAAATTTAAATAAATAAATTGTACCCTCCAGGGTCGTTCCTGAAAATAGGCATCTCTGTGCTTAATACACCAACCAGTTACTAAAAACAAATAAATAAATAAACAACAAATGTACTTCAGAGGTTATTCAGTATTCACAGCCCGTGGCAATACAAATAACAGGAGGACTAGTAAGAAACTGGTAGGGAAAGGTTCTAAAGGAAGGTGAAGAAGTGTTACTTCACAGAGAGTGTGGTGCAGTGGTGAACAAGCTACCTGAAGCACTGGTCAGAGCAAAAAGGGTGGAGAGCTGTAAGAGGAGGTGGGACAGGCACAAAGGGCTGTTCAAGGTAGCAGAAAAGGTGATGGGGGGAGAGGGAGAGGGAGAGGTCAGTCATGATCCCCAGACTGCATGTATGACCTCACAGCACAGACTAGATAAACCACAAGGCCTTCTTCTGAAGGCAAGTTTCAATATTTCTGTGTTTCAACATAACTGTTAATCAGCCAGGAATATAAAGGGGCATTGGGATAAGGGGTGGGGGGATAGCTGTTACCAAATGAGTTTTAGACAAAACCCTGCAAGCAGGAATCAAGGCTGGCCAGGAATTAATGGTGTGTTTAAGGGAAATTTTTCCTTTTTATTGTGTTATTTATTTTTCTCCTCCCCTGGTGACCCCAGGGGCTCTTCTCCTTTTGGGCCTTCAAGTGTGGCTCCCACTACCCATCTGCTTCACCTCTAGTCACCAATGCCTGTTACCTGATTCCTCAAGGTTTCTGTAGCCCATAAGTTCCACGGCTAACCCATCCATCTCTCTGCAACTGTCAGAGAGGAGGGGAAGTGGCATCTTACTGGGAATCAAAGCTGGGGGAGCATTTACTGCACTGCATAGGTTTGGATGGTGCGGGGGAGCTCACACAGAAGCTGTCATCCAAAGCAGCCTGAACAGTTGCCATTTCCATTTTTACCGCTCCCCACACACATACTTGAGGTTGTCAAGGAGGGTGCCTAGCGACAGGGCATAAACACACTGCCAGTTACACTCCCAAAACTTCACCACCACAAGTCACTATGAAAGTGGTGCACCATTTACAGAGTTTCAATGTTTTGCGAAAAACTTTCTTAACATCTTGACTGGCAATAATATCAGTGGCTCTGTCTAGTAGGGTAACAGGTGTACAGACGAACCTTTGGTCTAACTCCTTTAAAGATGTTTCTTGGCTTCTGTTTCATCCTGGTATATTCAACTCAAGTCCCTATGCTGACACCTAGTGGCCATATATAAAATGTCATTAGAAAACTCTGACATTTATTTGAAGAGCATGCATGAAAGATATTTCTGACTTACTGTATGTACAGTGCACAAGCCACCTCTTGGGTGTTACTGCACAGAGGCAACATATGTATGAACACATCTCTCTATACGTAGTCTAGCAAAGCCAGTTTCTTCTGATCACTGTGCTATAAGCTCCACTCCACTATACTGCCTCTGCTATGAGGAAGCAGTATAGTGCAGTGGTTTAAGGCTCTGAGCTACAAATCTGAAGACCTGTGTTTGAATCCCACAGCCCCCACTTGCATACTGTGTGACCCTGAGCAAGTCACTTAACTTCTTTGTGCTCCCAGGTTGCACCTTTAAACAAGTTTTAGCTTAGTGTGTCTCTCCTGGTAAAATAAATAAATAAGCAAAAGGGTTCCGCAGGAGTCAGGTCTTGGCCCTTTGATGCTTACTTTGTTTATAAATTCATTGTCTTCCTATTTTAAATACTGTGACTGTTGTATGTTAATGATCTGATTATTTACTTTTCTGATAAACATGTGGCTACTGTCACTAAACATTTGTTGTCTGATTTTCTTTCTGCTTGAACCTGTGTTTTAATAATCCATTGATCCTCAACTCTAAGAAAACAAAGTCTATGCTTTCTGGTTCTCATGGAATGATCAGTGATTCTCCACCCCTATATTTAAATAAGTAAGTAATTTATTATTTATTAGGCGCCCAATCCAGGAGGATCTGGGCACCGCACAGTAAAAGTTTTGAAAGAGCATTAAAAATCAAATTATATGATATTGTAGATATTAGTTTAACCTTCTCTTAACTGAGTTTCAACATGTAAATTCATTGTATATTATTGTGTTATAAACATCATTTTTTTCTGTATGTAAACTGTCTTATAAGTATGTGATGTAATTGCTGTGTAACAACTCGAACCTTGACCTTATCAGGTCCATCTTGTAAATGAGCCTTGCTCAATGATGATCGCCTGAATAAATAAAGATGTGATTGATTGATTGATTGATTGATATAAATAATTTCCACAGCAATTAAATAATTAAAATTTGTGCAAACTAAAAAACAACAACAGGGAATACTAAACTAAAAAGGTGCATCTTTAGGCCCCTCGGGAATGCCTCCACTGTAAGGACCTCCCTCAAAGGTCTTGGCAGCGAGTTCCAGAGGACCGGGCCTGCCACCCCAAATGAGCAATCACCCAAGGTGTTCAGCCTGGTCCTTGGAACCCCAGGAGGCCTTCAGTGGAGGAACAAAGGGAGCGGGCTGGGATGGCAGGCATAAGAAGGTCTGACAGGTAGCCAGGGCCCGATCTGAATACAGCCCTATAGGTGAGCAAGCCCTCCTTGAAGATAACCCATCAGCTGACTGGCAGCCAGTGCAGACCCTGCAGAACTGAGGTCGCATGACAGGACCTTGACAGTCATGAAGAGACATAAACATTTCAGTGGAAACTGGAAAAACAGACCCAACTCTGCTTATAGTTTATAGTTTCTGAAGTTCGTTTCTCCTTTCGTGTTGCAGCTATGGACTGTAACAGGAAGAGAGGATCACTGTCCCCCAGGCTCCAGCTGCTCTTGCTGCTTGTCTACATGTGACATCACAGTCCTTTGCCTGGGACATCACAATGTGTTGGGAAGAAAATGTTTATGAGGTCATAAGCTTTGGGGTTTTTTCTCCAAAGAAGGCAATTGGCTAGAGAAAATGAACAATAATCCTGTTTTCATGTTAATATACATAGAGGTTATTACAAAGGGAACACTATTTAATTATATATTGATTTAGTTTGTGAGTTATTAATGTTTTAGTTATTTATTTATTTATCTATTTACTTGCCTATTCATTTAAAAATTGGTAACTAGGAGAGCCACAGTGAGCCAAGGCTTGTTTCCATCTGTGACCCGGGGACGGGAACAGGAAAAAAATGGGAGGCAATGCAGTACAGTGGTTAACAGCACTGAGCTGCAAACCTGCAGAACTGGGTTTGAATCTTATAGCATACTGAGCGACCCATGAGCAAGTTACTTAACTTCCCTGTGCTCCCAGGATGCAACTGGAAACAAGCACAAGCTTAGTGTGTCTTTTCTGGTGAAAAACTGTAACTGTGAAAAATAAAAACAGCAGTACAATACATAATTACAAGGAACATTATAACAAGTAACATTAGTAACGGTTGGTAAATAAGTTGGTACAAAAATAAAAAGATACAAAAAGAAGTTGGTACTGAGAACACAGTGCATGAAATGAGAGCCAGCTATTCAGAGGAGTTTCCCTGTTTCTGATATACTGTGCAAAGTATGCAGTTTCTCTACAGGAAGGCCCACGATTACTTTAATATTTGGGGGAGGTTCAAGGTCTTTTCCATGGCTTTGAGGTGGCTCCCTATTACAAAATGTGAGAACTAATGCTCTGACTCGTGCTTGCCAATCAAAGTGACAATCAAAGAGAAAATAGAAATATCTGCTTGTTCATCTCGAGTCGCATCAACATCTCAGCCAAAGCATTAGACTGAAACAAATCTGATAAAAATATGAATTCAGTACTACCCCACACAGGAGACTCATAAACAAGCTGGGATGGCTAGAAGTGGGTTTGAAGGTGGTAAACTATAGTAAGTGAGAAACTGGTTGAGGGACAGGAGACAGAGGGTGGTGGTAAACAGAGTGCTCGCCAAGTAAAGGAGGATGACAAGTGGGGTGCCACAGGGGTCAGTACTTGGATCGGTCCTCTTTAATGTCTTTATTAGTGACATTGCAGAGGGGCTAGAAAGGAAGGTATGCCTCTTTGCAGATGACACCAACATCTGTAATAGGGTAGACACTCCAGGGGGGTGGAAAAAATGAGTAGTGATCTGGACAAGTTAGAAGAGTGGTAAAGGGTGTGGCAGCTAGGTTTCAGTGCGAAGAACTGCAAAATCATGCACTTGGGGCACAAAACCCAGGAGTGGAATACAAAATGGGGGGTTAGTATTAACCACCTCAAAACATGAAAGAAACATATCTGATGACACAAAGGTGGCCTGACAGTGTGACAAGGCAGTGGGGAGAGCTAGTGGAGTGCTAGGAAGCATAGGGAGGGGTATCACCAGCAGAAAGAGAGAGGTGGTGTTATCGCTGTATAACTCAGTGGTGATGAGACCTCACCTGGAATACTGTGTCCAGTTCTGAAGATTACATCTCTGGAAGGACATTGACAGGGTAGAGGCGGTTCAGAGGAGGACAACCAAAAGGTACAGGTTCTGCATCACAAGCCCTCTGAGGAGATGAGGTTAAAATATATGTACACCCTGGAGAAAGGAGAGGACGAAGGATTTGATAGAAATATTCAAATACCTCACGGGTATAAATAAAGATCAAGAGGAAAGCATTTTTCAGAACAAAAGGTGCTCAAGAATAAGGAGACATGCTATGAATCTGGAAGGGAGACTCAGGGGAGATGCAAGTACATTTTCACAGAAAGAGTGGTAGATGCCTGGAACAGCCTCCCAGCAGAGGTGGTGGTGGGGGCAAAAAGTGGTAACGGGTTCAAGAATGCATGGGATATACACATGGGAACCTTAGAGGTAGGGAAAGGGGATTAAAGTTGAAGATCAAGTAGGGTCTGCAGGGTTATAGTAGGTAGGAAAACGAGCAGACTAGGTGGGCCAAGCGGTCCTTGTCTGCCGTCAAATTATGTTTCTATGAATACATATCCAAAACTTGATTGTGTGCAAACCACTTCCTAAACATTTCAGTGGAAACTGGAAAAACAGACCCAACTCTGCTTATAGTTTATAGTTTCTGAAGTTTGCTTCTCCTTTCGCGTTACAGCTGTGGACTGTAACAGGAAGAGAGGATCACTGTCCCCCAGGCTCCAGCTGCTCTTGCTGCTTGTCTACATGTGACATCACAGTCCTTTGCCTGGGACATCACAATGTGTTGGGAAGAAAATGTTTATGAGGTCATGAGCTTTGGTTTTGTTTGTCACTGTAGTAGTCAACAGGCAAGAGAAGATGAATAATAATACTGTTTTCATGTTAATATGCATAGGGGTTATTAAAAATTGAACACTAGTGATTTATTGATTGATTTATATTTTATTTAGTTATCTGTTACTTGCTTATTTATTTGAAAATTAGTAACTGGGAGAGGCACACTGAGCCAAGGCTCGTTTCCAGGTGTGACCTGGAGGAGTGGAACAGGAAAAAAATGGAGGCAGTACAGTGTAGTGGTTAACAGCACTGAGCTGCAAACCTGGGAACTAGGTTTGAATCCCATAGCCACCACTTGCATACTGTGTGACCCATGAGCAAGTCACTTAATTTCTCTGTGCTCCCAGGACACAGCTGGAAACAAGCCTCAGCTTTGTGTATCTTTCTTGGTCAAAAACTGTTCCTTAACTACCTCTCTGGGAGGCAGCAGTATACCTGTTTCAATCGGACTCTCTCCAACCCCTCACCAGTCCTCCGAGGCATCCCCCAGGGATCTGTACTGGGCCCCACTCTATTCTCGCTCTTCATCAACGAGCTGCCATCCGTCCCCGCCCGTGGCCTCTCCACATTGTACGCGGATGACCTCGTCATCCTGGCCAGCTCCCCAGCATCTCCACTATAAACTCCCACCTAAACTCAGACTTCACGCGCATCCAAACCTGGCTAGGTGAACACAGGCTTACCCTGAACCTCAAGAAAACTCAAGCCGTGCTGTTTGGTGCCTCAAACAGAATTAAATCCTGCCCTACCCCTCTGCTAATCCTTGGGTCCGATGGCTCTCCCCTCTAGACCGTAGCTGCTGTCAAGTACCTGGGCATCATGCTGGACCCACTGCTGGACCTAACCCTCCACATAAGGAACGTCTGCAAGGCCACAAATGGAAAGCTTGGGCTAGCCTACCGAGCCAAAACTGCCTCACTGCTGCGGCTCGCTCAGCCATAGCCAGGGATCCTTCTCCCCCTACTCTCTGCTACGGGCTCGTCACCTTTGCGCCTGCACCTAAATCCAGCATCTCGAAATGGGACACGGCATATAACAATATATGTCGATTCGTGCTCTCTGCCCCTCCCCTCACTCACTGCTGCGATCTCTACACGCGTCTAGAGTGGCTTCCCCCAGAAAACACCGTACCTTTGTGCTTGGAAATCTCATTGACAACATCATTCACTCAGCCACCCCTCCTGCTCTTGCCCTTCCCCCCAAACCCGGCACCATCTTCTTAGATCCAGGGCATCACTGGATCGCCTTGTCCCCAGAACCCGTACCCTTGCAGGTGATCGGGCCTTCCACAACTACGCCCCAAAAATGTGGAACTCCCTCCCTGTACTAACGCAGTCCTCCCCCTCCCACACCAGCTTTAAGGCCTCCCTTTGGAACGTTTTAAAACACTCTTCAGCATGTCCCTGCACCTCGTAGCCTTCTAGCACAACCCAACTACTTTCCCACCCAGGGAATTCTGAATGGGGGCCACAGCACCTCTGCACTTATCCTCATGGACCACACTGAGCAATTGTACCTGACTAGGCACTGTTCCCCCCCGGGCACTTACCCCCAGTCCCTCTCCCCTGATCATATGTGTTACACACCCCCTATCCCACCCCGTACTTACTTTACCCGCTTTGTTCACATCCCACTTAGTTCTCAGATACTGTCATGCCACCCACGGCTGCCCCTACGTAGCCCGTTCTACCCTCTGTAAGCTTCCCTAGTATGCCTTCTATTCAAATCCTCCCTGTACTTATCTCCACTGAAATATTTTGTGCTATTAAGTCACCTGTTACTGTCTTACTACCCAATTACCCTGTATGTACCAATACCGTACTGTTTTTGTACTTTCGGTTATTCTAATTATTGTTGGCACCTGTTGTAATTCCCTGTGATGCCTGGTATTCTCTGTATCCTGCACTGACTGTAATCCCTGTGATGCCTGTTATTTCTGTTTGATGCATTGTCTTCTTACTGTATCGTGTACTCACTTTACCTGTAACCCTCCCGGTCGCACTCTGAAAATAGGCACTTAGCTGTCTAGTGTGCTTACCCGCTAACAAAAGCAAATAAATAAATACCTAGATTTTAGCAAGGCATTTGATACAGTCCCACACAAAAGATTAATGCACAAGTTAGCCAGCCTTGGAGTGAGTCCCAAAGTGGTAGCCTGGATAAAAAATTGGGTAGACAACAGGATGCAAAGGGTAGTAGTAAACGGAGTCCACAGTGAAGAAAGGAGGGTTACTAGTGGGGTACCGCAGAGTTCAGTACTGGGACCGGTGTTTTTTAATGTCTTTATAAGTGACATTGCAGAGGAACTGGAAGGAAAAGTATGTATCTTTGCAGATGACACAAAGATCTGCAACAGGGTTGATATACAACATGGAGTGGAAAGGATGAGAAGGGACTTGGCAAGGTTGGAGGAATAGTCAAATGTTTGGCAGCTCAGATTCAATGCAAAGAAGTGCAAGGTAATGCACCTGGGAAACAAAAACCCAGGGGAAGAGTACACAGTGGGGGGTGAGATACTGACAACAGTAAAAATAGAAAGGGACCTGGGGGTAATTATATCAGATGACCTAAAGGTGGGCAAGCAATGTGCAGTAAGGAAGGCTGGGGGGATACTGGGATGCATAGGGAGAGGCATCAACAGTAGAAAACAGGAAGTTGTTATCCCTCTCTACAGACAGTTGGTGAGATCCCATCTGGAGTACTGTGTACAGTTCTGGAGACCCCATCTCCACAAAGACATAGACAGAGTGGAGGCTGTCCAGAGGAGGGCAACCAAAATGGTGCAGGGTCTGCACCACAAGACATCTGAAGAAAGACTAAAGGAGCTTAATATGTATAACCTTGAGGAAAGAAGGGAGAGAGGGGACATGATAAAAACTTTCAAGTACCTCAAGGGAATCAACAAAGTCCAAGAGGGTAGTATCTTTCAGAAAAAGAGATGTGCAAGAACAAGGGGGCACAATTTGAAGATAGAGTGGTGACGGCTCAGAGGTAATGTGAGGAAGTATTTTTTTCATGGAGAGGGTTGTGGATGCATGGAACAGCCTCCCTGAGGAGGTTGTGGAGTCAAGAACGGGAGGGGTGGGAATTCAAGAATGCATGGGACAGACATAAGACAGTCCTAGTGGGGGGTAGGGAGAAGTAAGCTGTTGGTTTACTAGGAGCTGCAGCTTATCTGTTAGGTAGGAAAATGGGCAGACTAGGTGAGCCAAGTGGTCCTTATCTGCCATCAAATTCTTTGTTTCTATGTTTCTAGCAATCGACTGAGAGTCAAAGTACTGGTCAACTAGGATGGCTTTGGGAGCAGGATTACAGGAGGGTGGATAACAATAAACTGAAAAAAATGAGATCCAACTACTCGGAATTTCTCTTTATTTCTGATATACTGTGTAAAGTACACAAGTTTTCTATGGGAAGACCAAAAATTATTTCAGTATTTGGGGGAGGTTTAAGATCTTTTCCATGGCTTTGAGGAGGCTCACTATGACAAAGTGTGAGAACTAATGCTCTGACTAATGCTTACTAATCAAAGAGAAAATAGAAATATCTGCTTGTTCATCTCGAGTCACATCAACATCTCAGCCAAAGCATTAGACTGAAACAAATCTGATAACATGAATTGATACTGTCCCACATAGGAGACTCACAAATAAGCTGGAAAGCCTATGAGTAGGTCCAACGGTGGTAAACTGGATCAGAAATTGATTGAGGGCAGGAGACAGAGGGTGGTGGTAAATGGAGTTCACACAAGGATAGGAGGATGACATGCGAGGGTACCACAGGGATCAGTACTGGGACTGGTCCTCTTTAATGTCTCTATTAGTGACATTGGGGGCTGGAAGAAGGTGCGCCTCTTGCAGATGACACTAAAATCTGTAATAGGGTAGATATTCTGGGTGAGCAGTGGAAAAATGAATAGTGATCTAGGAAAGTCAGAGGAGTGGTTAAGGTTGTGGCAGGTATGTTTCAATTGGAAGAAGTGCACAATCATGCACCTGGGGACAGACACCCAGGGACAGAGTACAAATGGGTAGTACTAACCACCACCAAACAGGAAAAGGACCTGGGAGTAATCATATCTGTTGACCTATAGGTGGCCAGACAATGTGACAAGGCAGTGGGGAGAGCTAGTGGGATGCTACGGAGCACAGGGAGGGGTATCACCAGCAGAAAGAGAGAGGTGGTGTTACCACTGTATAGATTACTGGTGAGACCCAGAGGCATAGTAAACACCCCGAGGTCCTGAGTGCAAGAGTATTTTATAGACCTCCTTCCCCAGTTTTGAAATATATTATAGATCGAGGGCGCTCCTGACCAATCGGGCGCTTCCTTCCGCATGAGGCACTCTTATTCTGTGAAGAGCATCTCACGCGCAGATGCCCAAGCAGACACGTTCTGAGAAGTTTATTTTTTTTAAATATATTATTGATTGCTCTCGATCAATAATATATTAATACGTCCCTCTGAGCCACTTGTTGCTGAAAACGAATGGTTTTACTTGCCTTCAGCTTGAGCCAGAACAGCTCAGCTTTGCTTTTCTGTACTCACTCCAGCTGAAGACATGTGAAACCACTCATTTTCAGGAATGAGTGGCTCTGAGGAATGTATTAACACATAATATAATGATTTGCATAACTTAACCAGAACTGAGGACAATACATGTTCCAACCTCTCTCACCCAGACTAAGGACTCCAATCCTTGGACTCTGACAGGGTCTGCTTAAGGTCTGTCCTGGGTGCACTGCCCGGTCTGCTCAGAGAAGTCTGTTGGTTCAGTGCCAAGAAGGGTAAACACAGTACTGGTACCACTGTCAGATAATGGGATACACCCAGAGTAAGCCTCACTCTAGGGACTCTCTGTAAACCTGTGTTCCGGTTCAGTCTTGCAGCGATCCAAGTGTGCTGGAACTTGCTACTAAAGCTCAAGATCTGTGCCCGGTCTGGTTCAATCTCACAGTTCTAAATCCCAGTCCCAGACAGCACTGTGCTTGGAGGTCCAGCTATGCTCCGGACCCTATTGGTAATGTCAGACTCGGTCTCGGATCTCATGCAGATTCTGTCTCCCAGTCAGTCTGGTTTCATGTACCGCATGGAACCTTCATATCAGACAGCACTCTCACTCAGTGCTACAGCAGTGTCCCAGTTCAGTCCCTCTTGGTGTTTTCAGACACTTTTCCTGTATCAGTCTAGTGCACAAGACTTACTAATATTCACTCCTGCTTATTTGCACTTGCACTCCATCGACTACGATCATCTCATTCACGCCAACCACCAAAGCGCAACAAGTTATTAGAAGTTATTAAAAAGGGAAGACTGTTTATTTATTTATTGTTTATATTTAATTTATTTATTTATCTAATTACATATTTAAAATTGGTAATTGGGAGAGGCACACTGAGCCAAGGCTCATTTCCAGGTGCAACCCGGTGGAGGTGAACAGGAGAAGATGGGAGGCAGTACAGCATAGTGGCTAACAGCACTGAGCTGCAAACCTGGTAAACTGAATTTGAATCCCATAGTATACTGCGCTATCAGTGAGCAGGTCGCTTAACTTCCCTGTCCTCCCAGGACGCAGCTGGGAATAAGCCTCAGCTTAGTGTGTCTTTCCTGGACAAAAACTGTAAAAATGAAAAATAAAAAATAAAAACAGTGGTAAAATTCATACTAACAAGTTAAATAAGTAATGGTTGGTAGATAAAAATAAACAGATACAAAAAAGAAGTTCATACAGAGAACACAGTGCAGTCTCAGCATCACAAGAAAACACCTGCACAGATGCCAAACTAAAAGGGCAGCAATACACAAGTAAAAAACACTCACTAAAAGTGGCAGCAATACACACTAAATACGAGTATGTGGAATACAAGCTGAAATGTGTGAAAAAATATATAGTGTATGGTAGAACGTAGTCATGTGCGGAATTCAGTTTGCTGTGAAATGTTGTTCTGCTGCAGCAGTGATGTCTGTAATGCAGCAGAATGACTTTTCGTTCTGCTGCACTACAGATGTCACACTACACCGATCACCACAGAAACAGCAGGCTCAACCAGATGACAGTCATGGCGTTGGCGTCGGCAGTACAGTCACCCAATCCTGCACAGCTCAAGAGCTTTTTAGAACTGCAGGATCAACCAGATATGTAGTGTTAAAATTAAATTGCAGGATCAACCAGATATCTAAATTTAACTTACAAACGGGGTCTCCTCCCGGTTACATCTTCTCACTAAGCGGGGAATTCAGGTGCCATGTTGTTTTTTTAAATCCCACCCATACGCGATTAGCAACCAATCCAAGGTTGCCACTGAATGATGGACGTCTGCTCCCTAGTAACCTCACATCCCCACCCTAGCAACCACCCTAACTGCCACCACACTCTGTGGAAACGACTGTTTTGAACTTGTATTTTAGGTGTTAAAAAGCAGATTTTATTTATTAAAGAGTTGCTACCATACACTATATAGAATAGCGGATGAGCAAAACTATGCACAACCAGTGTGTTGTGCCACCTCAGGGATCTGATTCCCATGCACCTCTCGAGGTCTCAGGGAATCAGAACCCCTTGGTGGCACAGCACACTTGTTGTGCATTGTTGTCCATCCACTGTCCTATATATTTTTCAAAATGCCTCCTTCGTCATCAGGCACTCTTCAACTCCCACATGGAAGAAAATACCATTCTACTAAATGAGGATAAGACAGTGCACATAGTAGACCTTGCTCTTGGAGTAGATGAGTCAGGGAAGAAAACACTGGAGCTGTGTGATACCTCATCCCAAACAGAGGCAGTTGGTGCCCATACAAACATGGCACCGATTTCGATGCACAATTACATACAGATTTCCTGGTAGCAATCATGCTTAATCACGGGACTTTGAACCCTGCACCCCACTATTTTATAACTAGATAAAACATGCTTGCAATACCACATTATTCAATAAAAAGGAAGTAATTTTTGTCACTTATCAAAGTCTGACACTGAAGTCACACACAAAATCTCAGCTGCCATTTTGTGCAGCAGAAACTGTATGCGAGCCCTTTATCCCTGATGGAGCTGTGCAGAATTGCACTTTATAAAGATGTAATGGTTCATATAGTACTGTAAATGCAACATAAAACTTCAGGTTTCATGCCTCAGGACTTCATAGCATGGCCCTGTTTCCTGCTGGAGCCTGCCAGATCAAACATCTCCATCTATTTGATCTTTTCAGTACCCTTGAGTATGCCAAAGACCAAGAAGAGATCCCCCCGTGGTCTCCTTTCCTCCAGTGTGAACACGTTGGGCCTCTAGACTCTACTCATTGTATTTGTCCCACACACCCCTGATCATTTTGGTTTCCATTTGTTTTACTTGCTTGACTGCCCCAATATCCTTTTTATACTGAGGAGCCCAGAACTGTGCACAGTACTTCTGTTGGGGTCTGACCAGGGACTTCTAATGTGGCCAAATTACTTCCCCCACTGTCTTGGTCACACTTTCTTTTTGATGCTCCCTGATAGTCTTCTAGTCCTCTGGGCAGCAGTTGAACACTGCTTGGCATGCTTAAGGCCATTATTTAGTTTGGCCCTAGGACTGTTTGCTCCTCTACTACAGTAAGAGGAGCACACACAGTGTGTAGCTCCTACCTCTGTTGTTCTTCCCAGGTGTAGTACCTTGTATGCAACTCTGTTGGATCTGAGATTCCATGAGTCCTACTAATCATCTAGCTGATTCAAGTTCAAGTTGAAAATGAGCTTCGTCCTCAATAGAGCCTGCCACCCAGGCCAACATGATGTCATCAACAGCCAGCTGGAGGCCCGAGTTTCCAGATCAGTGATTCAAATGTTGAACATCGGTGGCCCCAGCACTGATTCCTGAAGTATTCCGTTAAGCATACGTCTCCACTCTGAGTGGAGCCCATCAACCACAACTGTACGCCTTCTGCCCCTAAGAAAATTAACAAGCCACCCTCACGTATATTCCTTGCATACCACATTGGTGTGCTTTGACCACAGGTTTGTCAGACACCAGTGTCAAAAGCTTTGCTGAATTCCAGATTGGCTACATGCATGTCCTGCCCTGTCCAACACTCTGTTCAGCCCTCAGAGTTGATGATCTTGTTCCAGCGAGGGCTCAAGCAACGCTGAAAAAGTACTGTATTTAAATTTTGAGTTTTCAATATTTTGTGTGAAGGGGTGAGACCAACTGAAAGAGGTTAATGGTCTTTGAATGTATATATTTATTTACATATCAGTAACCAAGAGCAGTACATTGAGCCAAGGCTCATTTCAGGTGTAACCAGGGAAGGGTAGGGAGCGAATACAATTCAAAAGATGACTGCAAAACAGTCTAGCAATACAAAATGAACAATAGTGCAAACAAGTAGGAACAATGAACAAATTATGAGAGGTAACAACTGACCAATTAGATTGTTGAAGAACAGCCCAAATACAAAGGTTAAGCAGAGAGGTAGCAGAGTACTAGGAGCAAGAGCAGGAGGGAGCAAAAGGATCCCTGAGAAGTTCCTTAACCGCAGGGTAAGAGAGGGAGAGGCAGAGGTTGATAAAAAGGTTATTCCAGATAAAGTGAAACAAACAGAAAAACAGTTTGACTCATGAAGGTATTGCAACAAGAGGTAACAATTGAGGAGAGTCAAAGTACTGGTCAAGTAGGATGGCTTGGGGAGAGGGATTACAGGAGGGGATTACAATAAGATGTGTAAAATGTGAGCCAACTACTCAAGGGAGTTTCTCTTTATTTCTGATATACTGTCCAAAGTACACAATTTTTCTATGGGAAGGTCCAAGATTATTTAAATATCTGGTGGAGGTTCAAGATATTTTCCATGGCTTGGAGAAGACTCACTATTACAAAATGTGAGAACTAATGCTCTGACTAATGCTTACCAATCAATGGGAAAACATAAACATCTGCTTGTTTATCTCGACTCACATCATCATCTCAGCCAAAGCATTAGACTGAAACAAATCTGAAAAAAATATCAGTTCGACACTGTCCCACATAGGAGACTCGTAAACAAGCTGGGAAGCCAAGGAGTGGGTCTGAAGGTGGAAAACTAGATAAGAAATTGGTTGAGGGACAGGAGACAGAGGGTGGTGGTAAATGGAGTTCACTCCAAGAAATGGAGGATGACAAGCAGGGTGCTACAGGGATCAGTTATAGGACTAGTCTTTGCAGAGGGGCTAGAAGGGAAGGTATGCCTCTTTGCAGATGACACTAAAATCTGTGATAGGGTAGACACTCCAAGGGGGGGGGAAGGGGAATGAAATGTGATGCAGGAGTAGTCAAGAGTGTGGCAGCTAGTTTTTAATGTGAAGAAGTGCAAAATCATGCACTTGGGGCACAGAAACCCATGGGCATAGTACAAAATGGGGCATGTAGTATTAACCACCACCAAACAGGAAAGGGTCCTGGGAGTAATCTTATCTGATGACCTAAAGGTGACCAGACAGCGTGACAAGGCAGTGGGGAGAGCTAGTGGGATGCAAGGGTGCAGAGTGAGGGGTACACCAGCAGAAAGAGAGAGGTGGTGTAACTGCTGCACAGATCACTAATGTGTTAACAGTCCCATCCTTGATTTAATGCAAGATGTAGGGCCTATTCGCAAATGGCTGTTTTAAGCAGCTTCAAGAATCAAGCAGCTCTGCTCACCAGTGGCCCCCTGTATTATCCAAATCCTCATCCACCTCTCACATTCACACTGTCACTACATCCCCTCCAAGTTACAAAAGGCCTTATTCACAAGAGAATTATCAAAGCTGATTGTCAGAAATTTATAAATATTTATTTTTGATATACGTTTTTATCCTACATAGCCATTGCCCTGTTCAGTGGCAATCTCTAGGGCCAGATAGCCATGGCAGAGCTCAGTTAGTTGCATGGAGTGGGGCCCAGAAGTACCAGTGACTCTCAGTCAGATGGTCCTTCTCTGGTGGCATCTCCCACCATCTGCTGGCACTGTGCAAAGTTATACTATTGACTTGCAGGCACACAGCTTCCCGTATGGTGTATTCAGGCTTCCTGGCCCACCACAGGGTCCGTTGCACAAGCAAAGTGTAATGCCACCCTTTTTGTTCAAGGAAGTAGTGCTGCCAGTACCACTCACTGACTGTGGATGTCTGATCGTAGAAGATGTCAGCCGACTTCCTAACCAGGGTCACCCTCGTGGTACTGCAGTATAGTAATGGACCCACTTGAGTGGGCCCACCCTGTGCTCAGAATCCTTGCAGGGGAAGTGACTGCAGGCTTCTAGTGAAAGGAGGATATCTGATTCTGGTGCCTTTTCTTTGTCCTGTGAGCTGTCACATTTCTGGAGTGACAGTTCCAGCCAAAAATTGTGACAGTCTATGAACAGGGCCTGTAAAGGTATGGCTGTGCTGCAGGAGGGCGGATCTGGGGAAGATTTCGTGGTAGAAAGGCCTGCAGTGCTTGAGTGGGTGTAGGCTGTGCCATTTCAGGCCCAAGAGGCGCAGAACAAACTGTGGACACAGCCGCTGAGTTCCAGAGATTGAGAGTGGCAACCATGTGCAAGCCAGAATGTGAACAATGCCAAAGATACAGTGGGGAGAAAAAGACCAAGGAGTGCTGATCCAGGTCCTGTAGGGGGCACTATAGCATGGTGCTAGGCTGCCTTGACCCAGACGTCTAGAAGCCAGGACATGTGAGGGTCAGATCAGGGCCTGAGCAGTCTGGAACATGTGGAAGGATGTCAGAAGTACCCATAGCCAGTGCCCAAAGTAGCCAATTCATCATGCAGCAGAGAGAGAAAACCTGTCTGCATTGTAGATGTCCTGGGGGAGCAGAGATCCAGTGGCCTGCCACATCAGGCAGTGCCATCTGGCCCAGGAGCCATAAGTATGCTGCAATGTGGCATTATTTCATGGTACGGTGCCTGTTGTTTCACCGTGCTTCACAATTTGGATAAAAAAATACCCTGTTTTGAGGGGGTTTCTGCCATTTTAGCAGTTCCAATGTCCTGTGAGGTTTGGATTGAGCACATTCAATTTAAAGTGCAGTAATGCTGGCTAACCTACGGCAACATCTATTGGCCTGCAACAATTCTACACCTGCAGTACCCAAGGACTGAGGTCCCTTTTGGATCTGTTTAAAAGCTGGTACCAGGTGGGAAGGAATAGATTTTGCCTGACTAGGAGGACACTTAAGTGGACCATGTCTTTTACTACTTTCCTTTTTATCCTGCCTGTCTGCCCTCTCTGTCCACTCCTTTGGACGGTCAACCCCCCCAGACCATCATCCTAGATTCTGTCCCTTGAGTGCCAGGCAACTCCATTGTCCCCTTTCTTCCTCAACCCTCATTGGAGAGCCTGCACAGTGGGGTCTGCCCATGGATAGGTGACTTGGAGGCATGGATTGGTTGTCATCTAGGACTGATGAGGGGTTTTTTTCCCCTTTTTCTCTCTTTTTTTTCCTGATCCCCCTGAGGATGTCAGCATGCAGAACAAATGTCTAGACAGACGGCATGCTGATGCACACCATTGTCAAGTGCCCTTAATTTCCTCCCCACCCCAACTCCGGAGAGCCGCCTTGTGTCCCGATGCCCGTGCTTCCACAGGCATAGGTGCATCAGGTGCTTGTAAGCACCCCAGGAACCCACCCCAGGAGGAGGAGAAATTCCATTGGGATGCTCAATCCTCCTATCCCCCCTCCGACCCCCGACAACCTGAGTCCATTCCCAAACCCAGGTCACAGGCATGGCGTGAGGTGTGGCGTCCAGCACCTCAACCCTCTGCGCCACCAGGCCAAGTGGACCATGTTTAAAGTTAACATTTTTACTAACCCTCTTTCTTGCAGGTGGCTGGTTGTTAATAAGCCTTTGTTGTTCTGTTAAACTTGGGCCAGTTACTGAAATCTGTGGTCTTCTTACTGAGCCCACCAAGGTCAGATCCTCGTGGCTCTGTTGATTGGTGTGTTTCCAGCACTCACCTCTGAACTGCAATTTACCAGACCGCACCAGTTCACTAACATGGTGGCAGCATCACATGTATGGCCCAGGGACATCTTGCTGTGGGGTGCATCACAATACACTATTATTGTGCCATCACGGGGACCCTATAATTCCACTGCTGTCGCTACAGTGCTTTCCATTTGAACTGACTGTGAAGACACAAACCTAGCAACTGCAAGGCCAGCTGGTTGTTGATAATTAGAAGTCTGAGAAACACATGGGTGAATAAGTAGCAGTTCAGGTTTTAAAGGGTAACAGTAACATGCACACAGTTCTGACTGAGATGGAATGGAAAATAGGCAGCTACTAGCTTCTGCAATATCACCAAGAAACAAATGTGCACAGCTGCTTAGCTCCCTCTGCTGGTATCTTTAAAACACACCAAGCAATGAAAACAATATACTCACGTATGACGAGCCCTAGTTTTTGATGCAAAAAATAGGCCCCAATGAAGGAGCGCTTGACTTATCAGCGAGGTCATCCTATCTTTGGGGCTTGTAATGGTAAACCATTGTTGCAACTGTGTAACCTGATTTGGTGTTCAGTTCTGGCCACTCAGACAAATTCTGTGCCTGATCTTGGTCACAAAACAGATTTTTTCATTCGATTTGGGCATCACAATGTCAGTAATTTTGCTAAATTTGACAAGGTAAAGGGGGACAACTTATGTGTGAGGCTGACTTACAGGCGACTATGTATGGTACTAGTTTATGTTTAAAAGAGCAAGAATGAAATGTCAAAACTAAGAAAATGTTTGTGTTAAATTCAAATGTTAAAACTAGAATGACATGTGCTGTGAATACTCTAGATAATATCTGCAATGCACTAGATGGAGGCCCTAGATAATAGAAACATAGAAATATAGAAGTTGAGGGCAGATAAGGACCACGAGGCCCATCCAGTCTGCCCATTTCTTTTTCTACTTTATGAATGTGCCATTGGCCTTTACTCTATCAATGGCCTATCTATTCATACTCATCTGTATTGCTAATCCTGTCACAGCTCCTCAGCTGTTTGCTTCTAAGGGACAGTAGTCCTGAGAGCACAGGGCTTAATAATTCAATGCTTTTCCAGTCTTTGGGACCTGTGACAGCCCCCAATTGTTCTCTCTGAAGTGAGAGGAGTGAAAACCAGTGTTGCAGGACTGTATGTTTCTCCAGGCTGTGTGACTCATCATGGCCCCTGCTGGCCCCTCTGAAGGTAGACGTGTGATTCCTAACGGCAGTGGACTAAATAATATGAAATTGTTCTGGACTGCGAGAGTTGGCAGGTCTCCTAACTTTTCCATCGGAAGGGAGAGCCACAGAATGGAAACTGTGTAATGAAATTTTACCCATCCCCCTAGACACACACACACACACACCTTGAAACTATATTTTTCTTCATTCCATGACCTGTCACGGCCCTCTTGCCCACAATTGCTGGGAGGAGCCACAGGGAACACAACAGCTAAAATGTTATTGTTTTCTGTTACCTATCATGGGGCTCCCACCCACCTCGCAAGGAAGAGAGGAGTTGGTGGGGGGGATGCAAAATATAAACTTTGTGATCTGTCAGCCCCCTTCCCCATAGGAGGATGATTGTATGGGGGACCAGTTTAAATATTTCAGAACTGCCAGGGACCTATCTCATCTCCCCCAACAGCTTCCACTGAAGAGAAAAAGGACTCAATGGGAAAACTGTTTGATTTTTGCCATGTTCCAGTGACCTGTCATAGCCCCCACCCTCCCATACACAACCACGCTACCTAATAGTAATAGTATAGTAATAGTAGTAGTATAATCTTTATTGCTCAGCTATAAAGTCATTACATTAAAACATTTAATCATATTACAGTATACTCAGTTGTACATAGTAGCACAAATACAACATGCATCAAGAAGACAAAATTATTTAAAAGATGTGCAAGCCACCTAAAGAAGCAACTCGTGTGGAGACCAGCTAAAGTTTGACTGTCATCCATGATGTGTCATGCCACTCCCCTTCCACTAGAGGTTTTGGTCTCCCTAAGTTCTTTTTTTTTATTTAAATTTTGTATTGAAGCAAAACCAAGACAATACAACATGTAAGGACAACAGCATCAGAATGTGTCTCCCTAAGTTCTGATGGAGAAGTTGGTGGTGCCCTTGACAGATCCTGGAGTAGAGATAGGCGAAGTGGCCGAAATTCACTTTGCAGAGTACTTTATGAAGTGCCAACTTCACAAAGCTTTTTTCCAGGTAAAGTAGCCCTTTTGCTATGTGAAGTGACCAGACTTCATTTGGAAAGTTGTCACTTCATGAAGTGGAAAACACTTTGTAGAAAAAGTGGCACTTTTTGCTGAAAACTTCATGAAAATGGCAAAGTATGAAGTTAATGGTTCCAGAAGGAACTTCGCAAAGCTTTGCAGAGGTGAATTTCATCCAGTTTACAGCAACTTCCTTGGCAAAGTTTAAATTTGGTACAGCTCCATCCCAGAGACCAGGACAACTAAAAGTTAATTAGTCCCCTGCAATAGTCACTGTAAAAGTAAGTGTGGGGGGGGGGACATAAAACTCCCACAAACGATGAAATACTTAAATATGACATTCTTCATAAACAGAGTTTCTGGCAGTCTAAACTGTCCCAACTACTGGGTCATTTCTCACATATACCGTGTCTGTGTAGGTAGATCTTTTTTTTTTCAGTTCAGGTGATCCTCTTTACCCTCTGTTCAGATAGGTGACTATGCAAAGAGACCTTTCCCCATCTGAAAGCAGCAGTGCATGATAGTGGTAAAACATTTGACCTATACTTTTTATTCTATTTTAGCTTCGTTATCTACTTGTATATATAGATGTTGCAAATTTTTATTCTGCCAGTGAAGTTGGTGTGAATCAACAGAAATTTGCTATTCGCAAAATCCGAGAATTCCATGGCAGATGCATCAACTTCGCCTTCAGATGTGTAAACAATAAGAACACCTTCCCCTCCCCAACCACTGTGTTGAAAAATCTACCCATTCCCAGCACCCAAAAAACATAAAAACTATAACATCCCCCCCCCACTGGCACTCTCCTCCCTCCCCCTGCCCAGCGAAATGCTACTTTATTTTTCACTTGAAAGTATAGTAATTCCTTCCCCCATCTGGTCCCCACTCCTCAACACCCTGCTCCTCTCATCAGTAATACCAACAAATTACAATGTAAAATAGAAACAGTCCTTATGAGCAGAGCATCTGCGCTGCTCAGTTTCCCTCTCAGTAATGGCACTGGTGCATGAAAGAATGGTGATGTCTTTGCTCCTAGTAAAACCTTATTGACTGAATTTTCAGCCATTCAGGTTTCACTAGGAGCAAAGACATCACTGTTCATTCATTCACACTATGGACACTGAACAGAGCAGATGCTCTGTACTGGGGAACTGTTTCTTTTCACATTGTAAATTGTGGTTGCTGGTGGGGAAGGAGGGTGGTGGGGACCAGAGGGGAGTTGGATGGGGGTTGTGTGTTTTGTAATAAAGACAGTGAGACTTGGCTGGATAGAGGCGGGTGGAGTATGTTTGGTGCATGGATGGGGAATAAGGAATTACTATACTTTCAAATGAAAGATTCAGCAGTATGTTGCCAGGGCAGAAGTAGGTGCCAGTGGGGAGGGAGGTTAATGTTTTTGGGTTGGGGAGAGTTTTTTATTTGTTTATGGGTGTGGGCTGCAATCATGTTGGGATTCACTGGCAACAGGTCAAGTGCCACTTAAAGTTGCCCAATCTGCCTGGCAAAATAATGTGAATTGTGGTCTCATTTTAGCAAATTTGCTAACATTCACAGATTTTTTCGTAGAGCAAATTTTGGCAAATTCATACACCACTACTTGTATGATAGCCTTTTTCCACATTTTAGTAGTTCTTTTAGGAGACTTTTGATTGCATGAAAAGTCTCAGGAGCCAAAGGAGCATGGAGATGCTATGGGCAGAGAGAGATGCTAGGGGAGAAGGGTACCGTTGGTCCACCTTGATGTGATTACCTTTGACCCTGGGTCTCAGTGATTAGCTCAGAGATGTCAGAGGGCACAAAGAGATGCCAAGGAGAAGGGTATTGGTTGATCCACTTTACCATGACAATCTGTCAGTGGCTCAGTAGGTAGCACAATCACCTCTGAGGCTGGGAGATCAAAGGGCTGTGGGTTCAGTTCCCACATCTGGCACTTGGGTTAATATTCCAGTACTGACACTATAGTGCAGCATGAGGGGGTGCTGCATTTCTGAGGTGCCATCTTTCAGATGAGACATTCAACTGAGGTCCTATCTGCCTGGATTGGTGGTAGTTCAGGTGGATGTTAAAGATCCCATGGCACTTATCGAAAAGAGTACGGGAATTTTTATTAAAATTTTAAAACAAGCCATATACACAATAGTGTTACTACACACAAATCAATGCAAAACAAATAATAAACAGAAATAAGTAATTCAGCATATATTCAACACAAAATTCTCTTTACATCAGAGTCCCAAAACTGAATAATAAATGTTAAAAACCACTCCTCCCTTTGCCCCCACTAAATGAGTGGGGGAATTTTTATTCAAAACTCACAGGAATATTCAAACAAAATTGTATTACTTCATACAAAATCATAAGAAATGAAAGAAAAAACAGACACTATTAGTACAAACTATAAACCCCCGACTATTATACATAACCCCCATCTCAACCCCACTAAAGGAGTAGGGAAAAAAGATTTCCCAAGAGGAACATATAGATAGTTAGAGCCAGTCAATACTGTGCCACCAATACCGAAATACTTCAGGAGGCACTGACTTACTTTCTAAATGTCTGTGATTCTGAACTGCAGTTGAAATCATAGAAAAAAGCTGTTCTTCAGTATACCAAAGTTGTTGAAGCATAAACCTACATCTCACGTGCCATATATAGAATTTAAAGCAAACTAAAAAGAGCCAGAGTGTCGCCCTGTCATGTTTAGTCCACATGAAAGGAAGGATTCCTAAATTTAGAATTTCTAGGGTCAAATCCAGAAAGGCGATGTAGGCCATTTAGTCTGTAAAAGTTTCCAAAAGTTTTGAATAAAAGGGCAAAACAAAAATAAATGATCCATTGTTTCCACAATATTCATACAAGTATCCATAGGACAATAACGGTGTTCCACACTTTCGTGTTTTAGATTACCTTTTACATTGAGTTTCCCATGCAAGGAAAGCCACTTTGCAACCCACATGTGGACAGGAATACGAGGGGGATTAACCAGCAGCCTACTTCTTTCTACCCCCAACCCCTAGAATGGCCTTATGACTGTCCCATGCATGCTTGAATTCCACCACTGATTTTGACACCACAACCTCCTCCGGAAGGCCGTTCCATGCATCCACAACCCTCTCTGTGAAAAAATACTTCCTTAAATTACCTCTGAGACACCCCCCCCATCTTCAAATTGTGCCCTCTTGTTCTTGCACACCTCTTTTTTTGAAAGATGCTACCCTCTTGGACTTTGTTGATTCCCTTGAGGTACTTGAACGTTTCTATCATGTCCCCCCCTCTCCCTCCTTTCCTCGTTCCTCGTATCCTGTTGAAAAAAATGTTCTGATACTAAACTCCAAAGTTTAATTTTCCCAAAACACACACGTAAAGTCTCAGGGATTCTATGTAGAGATTGCTGTTTAGGAATGCAAGACGTGGACTCAAAAAGGAAGTATGCCAGTAAAGGAATCCCTAACTCATGGAAACCAAACCTTTCTGGATTCCAGTAACAGCGTAAATTAGTATTAGTAAATCCCGAAATAATAACCACCTCTTAATAGGATTCAACTGGCTACCCCAGTTACAGGGGAAAAAAACAACCATACAACTTAGATTCAAGCTGTGGGGGCAAACTAAAAATTACAGCAAGGTACAAAAAAATAGGAAGTAAAAAGGTCTTAACCATATACAAATGTTTAATTTTGGATAATCTCCACCTATTCCAATGTAAAACCTTCTCTTTGCTATATCCAATTTGAAGTCCAATTTAAGTAAGCCAGATCCCCAACCAAATGTAAGTCATAGAATCAGACAGGTCTCTGTTACCACAGGATCCCAAGTAAGGTAGATTCAGAAAACGCTACTGTGCCAAAGGGTGGGCATTTGCTTTTTGCATAATTCACTTGGGCTCTCATACAGTCTGTAAATTTCAGGAGTGCCTACCCCACTAAAATTTCTGATGGTAAATCACCTACAATAAAATAAATATCATCCGCGTACGCAATACATTTTATTTCTTCTGTGGTACTAGAAAAAGAAACCCCTGGATAGCAGTATTGTGATCAATGTGATGAAGCAAAGGATCTAATGTAAATAAATACAATAGGGACTTAGCGGGCATCCCTGTCGAACTTCCGAGTAAGTATACATTTTTTCCTATCCATCCATTACAATAAGCTTGGGCCTTTAGCGTCAGGTAGCAAGATTGCATCCAAGATATAAAAGTAGCTAGAATTCCATACTTGGCTAGGCAATCCCAAAGATAAGCATGATTTACTTTATCAAAGGCTTTAGCCTGGTCTAAGCTAAGGATGAACCCAACCAATTCCCCTGCCTCCCCTTGAGACAAAATTTCCCTCAACAAAATTAAACTATCCGCAATACTCCATTCGGGAATAGTGCAAGTCTGAGAAGGATGTATCAAGGAATATGCACAAAGTAAAAGCCTGTTATTTAGCAATTTAGTAAATAATTTAAAGTCCGTGTTCAGCAATGTGATGGGATACCAATTAGAAAGATTTGTCCTGTCACTCGATTTGTATATAAAGATCACTAACCCGTCTCCCATTGAGTCAGGCAAGATCCCAGAAGAAAGCATGTCCTGAAACAACTCTAAAAATTCAGGAAGCAAATATTGAAAAATTACTTTATAAAGTTCATAAGGGATCCCATCCGTCCCAGGGGCAGAACCATCCTTGACCTGGGCTAAAGTGGCCAAAATCTCAGTTCGTGTGAGTGAAGACACCAGTACCTGTTTATCAATTAACGAAGCTTGTGGTATAAAAATACCATCCAACCACTCTGTGTGAGTATCTGGAGAGGACTCCTGAGTGCTAAAAAGAGATCACACATGATCCTCCACAGCTGTTAAAATATCAAGTTTAGTAGTACAAAGAAGTCCCTTAGCATCTTGAACTAAAGACATCTGTTTCCGATGTTGTTGCTGAGCACAAAATTGAAATGGAGTGATAAAACCTTGTGTGCCTTGGGTACCAAACTTGCGTTCTTGTTCCAAGGACTTGAGTCTGCTATACTGTAGGTCATTCATTTTCCATTTAGTCTCCGCCAGCTCTGCAAGAAGTTTCACATCCCATCAGGAGGCCTGAAACACCAAATTCTGAAAACATGTCTTGTAAATCTGATATTGTTCCCTCTTGAATTTCCTGTTCAATCTACCGATATACTGGAAGTACCAATTAATATCCAGCTTAGTCTCCTCCCACCACTCCTGTGAGGTGTCATACAAAAGTTTTACTGATTTTCATGCTTCAAGTAAATGAATCAAACCATCCATAACAGTCGGAAGAGACAAAAATCCCAAATTCAACCTCCAATATACAGAACCCTGCTGCATTCTATCATAATTAGAGACAGAAATCTCAATTATAGCATGATCAGATGGAGCTACAGGGAGGGTCTTAGCATGCTTAATCTCTAAAGAAGGAGATATAAACCAAAAATTTATTCTAGTAGCAAGACACCCCTGAAAGTAAGTTTTATCTGGCAATCCAAATTGGCCACAAACATCTATCAACCTGGTTTGAGATATTAAGAATTTAAACAATTGGTATCACAGCAAAGATTTTGGGTCTGAGGGTCCATGTCTTTTAAATACAAACCACAATTAAAATCGCCTCCCAGGAAAACATATCGAGTGGTAAATAGGTATGGTTGTAAAAGATGAAAGAGCTCTATTCTGGTTGTCTTTGTTTGTGGAGCATACACGTTGATAAACCGACAAGGTAAATTGTACAAGGTAACATCCAATAGCAGGGCTCGTCCCGGAACGATATCTACAGAATATGTAGATCTCAAAGAGGGAGAATTAATACAAATACCAACCCCACTACAAAGGTCATCTCCAGTGGACCACTGGGCTACCCTCCCATTTCCATCCCAAAGAGGCTCTATCCATCTCCTGCCAAGTATGCAACCTAGTGTCCTGAAAAAAGACCACATCATAATAAACAGATTTGAATAAAGCATAAATCAAAAGCTGTTTCCTCTCAGACTGAATACTATTAGTATTCAAGGAGGCCATCTTAATTTCAAACAGCTCATTCATAGCAATAGAGACAGACTGGGTCAGGGACACCAAAACTATCAAAAAAAGGATCTAAAATCATCAAGGTTTCTTTCGAACCCATTTATGGGAGCCCATTCTGGATTTATGTTTTGAAGATTGGTTAAATCTTCCGGGAACGTTCTGTATCGGAGCCCCTATCTCCTTGGGAGGAGTGAACCGAGACAGAATCTGATTCAGTTCCCACGTCAGGATCTTCGCCTTGTAACATGGAAAAGTATTATGTAGGGAACTTGGAAGCCATCAGAAGTAGAGGCTACAGATTTATTCTGTAAACTCTTATTTCCTATTGTTGACAATGGTAAAGACTCTTTCTGGCAGGTGGGGGCATGGCGCTCGCATCTTTAGGTAGCTCAGAAAGAACTAATGTATCCCAACAGGAGGCGAGCCAAGAAGCAGATCCTGAGGTTCAGAAGATGGAAATGTAGCTGGTAAATTCTCCACAATAGGAACAGTGGGTTTCTCAGAAGGTATTTTGCCAAAGGGTGAATGGGGCCCACGGCAATTTGAAATTGTTTTTAAAGTCACATTCAAATAATAATCTTGAATAGTAAAATCTTTATCATTAGTATTGTGAGCTGCCCAAGGGCAGTCTACAAAGGAATGATTTTCCTCACAGAGACTGCATTTTGGGGGGTGATGGCAATTGGACATGACATGCTCCAGTTCTCCACATTGTGCACACTTTAGTGTGTCACAAGTCCTACTCAAATGTCTACTAGAACCACATTTGTAACATTGTTGAGGCTGTCCGGGATAAAAGATAAAGCCCTTATCCTGACCCAGATAAAAACAGCTAAGAAGAAGATCTCTCCCAAAGACTTCTGGCCATTCCTCCAAATAAGAAGTGCCATCCTTACGTACAGGCATAAGTAGCACCAAGAGCAACAAATCTCCCAGGTAGAGTCATGGCTGGCCCTAGAAAGAGGACAGTCAAGCCGGGTATATGCGGCCATTCAGAGCACTATCCCGTCCCAAGCAGAGGAATCCAAGCATAAATGGGAGAAAGCACTGCATGCCCCTATTACAAAACCTGGAGGGAAGTCTTGTCTAAAAACTAGCTCACGGGCATATCCTGACACCAGTAGTCGATTAATGCAGAACAAGATAATCCACCCTGGTACAGGACTCTGTAGTCCTCGCCAAAGCAAAGCTGGCTCAGTCTGACCTATGTTGGAGGTGTCAGGAACTCCCAGGTGACCTGTTCCATATACTTTGGTACTGCAGGCTGATCCAGCTCTATGGCAGGCTACCTGTGAGATGGGGTCCAAAATACTTAGGAATCCTGTGCCTCAGCCCCCTGAGTTGCTGTTATTAGGACTCCGGACCCCGGCCCCTCACCTTCGTCTCTCCGAGTTGAAACTACTTCTGACACTCAGTATGCAGGGTAAAAGACTCCTACTGTGTAAATGGCGGTCCCAGATAATCCCCTCCATGGCTCAAGTTGTCAACTGGGCCAGAATATCACATACTGTGACCAATACCCTCTTTAAATATACTGCCCTCTGGACTCCCTTCCTTCTGTTTTTGAAACCTAGGGAGGGAATCGGCTGAATAGGCACAACCATGCAACCATAATGGTCTCCTCTCATGGTGCATTTAGGGGCAAGTGCTGGAGAGATTGTTACTGAGTTATAGGGGACCCTGCTCTACGGATGACATGGTATAATATCAGTAAAGGATAGCATCTTCGCTGACAATGAAGATCTGTTTGCTTTGTGTGTGTGATCTCTTGTGTTTTGTAGGGTAAGTAGAGGACAGCGGCCCTGGACCTCTCATAATTTCTGATGCTTTGTCAAATACTGCAGAAACTAGCAAGATGGGCCAGGTAAGATATGTTTGTATGAGTTAGCTATAATGGCAAGCACCAGCTGCTGATACTTTCAGAGTTAATCTCCAGCTGGATAGGTGTTGTACATCCAGGCATAGAGTATTATCCTACTGCTTACCTGGCTAGCATATTCAGTTCATTACTATTTGGTCAGCATGTTCTGTTCTCTGCTTCTACAGACATATGTAACAGCCTGTAAGATCTTTGCAATGTATCTGACTGTTTTAATGTTTGTATCTTCTTAATAAGTCAAATCAATAAAATTTATTAACCACAAAAAAATACTCCCCTCTCCTTCCTGCTCAAGTGTACCCTGCCCCCCGCATACAAGTCACTATTTCCCCAGACCCTACCCCAGTTAGTCACTAACCCATAATTTTTGGTGTGGCGCCAATCCCTCTGCCCCTTGTTGAAATCCTCAATCCTACCATTCCTCCCCATCCTTGCACATGGTACAGGGAGTAACTCCGAGAATGCCACTGACTTCCCCAACCCCTTACACTGCTTGCCCAACTACTCGAACCTCCCTCTCACTACTTCCAAAGTCTCCCCCACCTAGTCGTTTGTACCCACGTGCAACAGTAAAAGAGGTTTCTTCCTCCACCTCTCTGCACACTTCAGCAGTGCCTGCCCTGCCCCTCCTGCAGTCAACCTGGGAATAGCTTCAACCCAAATACAGCTGTGCCTTCCCCCCTTCTGCCCCATCTCACCTTTTTCAGTATACAATCCCCTAGGATGAATACCCCCCATCCCTTAACCCCTTTCTCCTCTAATGCCGCTTCCACCATCCCAGTATTTGATCTTTCTTGCCCCTTACCCCCGCCAGCTGCACCCTCTATGACTTCTGTATCTGTACCCCTACTTCTGCCTCACCCCTTTTCTCTGCAATATTCCTCCCATCCCCCTTGAACCCCTTCCCAGCCTGACTACTTCCTACTGGGCTTCCCATGTCTCGCCCCTCCTCCTCTGCTGATTTCCAATCCTCTCCTATCCCGCTGTTGTCAATTTAGAGCCCTTATTCTCTTCTACCCTGATTGTGATGCCCTCCCATCCTTCCCCTTCCCTTAGCCTTCTCTCCTCCAGTCACCACTCCTCCTTCCTTATTTGCCTGCCTTCTACCCTTTCGTCCTCTATCTCTTCCCCTAGCTGTTGCCATCCCTCTCATGCCCAGCTTGTCCTCTCCCCTTCAGTATGTTCTGTCCCCTCTCTCTCTCCCATAGCAGAGGCTCAAATCTATTCCAAGTTGATACCCTTCTACACTCTTCCTCTATCAGTTCCCCTCCTACTTGTTCCCCTGTGCCACTCCTGGTCCTACCCTGGTCCCTCCCTACCTGCAGCCAACTGCTCCCCACGGTACTCCTCATGGTCTCTTCCTCCCCATAGGAGGCACTCCCTTTCTACTCTTTCATCCTCGCTATCTCTTCCCCTAACTGTTGCCATATCTCTCATGCCCTGCTTGTCCTCCCCCTTCAGTATGTTCCTGCTCCCCCTTTCTCTCCCATACAAGAGGCTCAAATCTATTCCTACTCAATACCCCTCCTACATATCTTCCCCCTGTTGGTTCCCTCCTCCTACTTGTTCCCCTCCATGCCACCCCTGGTCCCACCCCTGGTCCCTCCCTACCCGCAGCCATCTGCTCTCTCCCCTGGTACTCCTTGTGGAGTCTTCCTCCCCCAACAGGAGGCCCTCCCTCGCCTCGGGCACCCGCTCCCTTCTCCTCTCTTTTCTGCTAGTGCCTCCGATACTGGGGTCGGTTTCAGTCCCTAGCTGTTCTTTCTCTGTCCCCCCTTGCCATCCCCTATTCCCCCCCAGCCAGGATGCCTACCATACCCATCTGCCCTGCCACTTAGACTCCTCCCTAACCTCCACAGTTCCTCCATGAAACTAGCCAGTTATCTACAGACCATACACCCCCCTATCCTCCAAGCCTAGTCCAGGATCATGGTGGACCCACACCCTGTACACCCCACCACCCTTCCAAAGACGCTCACCCTATTGACATGTGGCACCTGCTTCGATTGGCCCACTTCTTATGTTACGGCTTCTACTCCCAGGTTCTGTACCCTACTACAACTGTTAGGCCCCTATTTACTCAAATTCCTGTCCCCCCACTAGTCCACCTACTGGCCCCTTGCTGACCGGGTAATTCAGTCTCGGATCTCATCCATTAGATACTGTATTACTGTAGTAATCCTACAGCCGCCTTTGTCTGTTTTTCACCCTCAGCTACCATACTTTTATTCTCAGCTCTCGCATAATTTCACTCTAGCCAAGTTAGAAATCCTATTGCACTCAAGTATTACTTAGCTCAGTTAGAGAAATAAACAGAACAACTAAATCTGTATTATTACAGCACCTCAAAGTATCCAATCATTGCTTTATCTCCACCCCAGAGACCCTGCTGTAATATAGGACCACAGAGGACCTTGGGTGGGAGGGTGAGCAACTCTAAAGTCCCAGCAGAGCTCTGTTGAGCTCACTCACTCCCCCGTCTCTCACTCACTCGTTCTGTTTCTCCCAGTGCTGCATGCTGCCCTTTTGTACTGGGCTCCTGCCAGTGTTGTCACCTTTTTCTGCCCACAAAGAAATCCGCAGCAGTCCTGACAGAGCTCTGTTGAGCTCACTCACTCCCCATCTCTCACTCATTCATTCTGTTTCTCTCAGTGCTGCAGGCTGCCCTTTTGTACTGGGCTCCTGCCAGCATTGGTGCCTTTTTCTGCCCACAAAGAAATCTGCAGCAGTCCCGACAGAGCTTCGTTGAGCTCACTCACTCCCCCTCCCTCACTCGCTTGTTCTGTTTCCCCCAGTGCTGCAGGCCGCCCTTTTGTACTGGACTAATGCCTGCATTGGTGTCTTTTTTTGCCCACAAAGAAATCCGCAGCAGTCCTGACAGAGCTCAGTTGAGCTTGTTCATTCCCCCTCTCTCACTCGCTCGATGTTAATCTGTCCCAAACACTGATTTCCCACAGCGACCGTGCTATCCTGTGCCAGAAGTACAAAAACACGGCCAGGATGTGAAAAATGACAGCTGTACTGTTCATAAGGAGGTGTGAAAAAATGCCAATGTTGAAAATCTGGAGTGAAAATATTACAAATTCGTGAAGTTGCAAACGTGTGTGAAAACTGCGCAATGCACGCTTGTAAAACTGTCATTTTTTGGATTTTTTCACCAAATTTGCAACATAGGCCTTTTGAGAGCCCACCTCATGAACAGTGGCACTGTCGTTTCGTTAATCAGTCCCAAAAGGTGATTCCGCGCAGTGACCTCCAGATCACCTTTCGGGACCGAATAACGCAATGACAGTGACTGAATTCATGAGGAGGGGGTCTCAAGAAACCCATGTTGAAAATGTGGTGCCAAAATTCCCCAAAATGCCTGAGATACGCACCAAAGTTGAAAAACCCTATTTATGCCATTATACAGCTTACCGGCATTTCTTCAGTTCACGGTCGGCTTTGAAGAGTGCAGACGTATTCCCAGTCCACCTAAGATTGTCGCGCTGGGCTCCGAGGTAAGTATGGGGTGAGGGAGGTGGGCGGGAGTGGGCGTGGGTTGGGTTAGGGGCCACTCAAACTCTACAAGGGACCATTTTCTGTTTTACAGGTGTTCAAAAAAGTAAAAACACCGCTGACTGGGTTTTTTTGGGACTTTGACACACTGGGGTGGCTCCCAGCATGCCACCTGAGTGTTTTGGGAGGGCTGTAGCCGATGGGATTGGGCACCCCTGGTAGCGCATACCAGTGGGGAGAGCTGAGGGGGATTAGGCCTTTGGTACACAGCAAATGGGGGCATTATGCCAATGGGGAGTGGGCTCCCTATTGCAAACTGAACTGGGGAACTGAAGCCAATGGGGATTGGGACCACCGGCCGCAAAGAAAGACTGTTGGGGGGGGTGCATGCTGCCGAGGGGAACTGGGCACCCCCTTGGCACACAACAAATGGGGGAAGGCGGTTACAGTGTGCCGACGGGGAGTGGGCTTCCCCTTCAGCAAATGTACTGTGTCAGGGTGGCATACGGATGGCAAGGTGCCACCCTGCAATGATGGGTCGCTCCCTCATTGCAGTGAAATGGCTGATGGTGAAATGACAAGGCATCCCCTGATTGCAGCAGCAAAACGCTTTAACTAGTGGCACTTCTGCAGAACCAGTGTCATCAAGACACTGGGCTGCATTGGTCCACCACTGCCAAGCCCCCAAATGCAGTGACCCCATTGGCTGCCGGAGTGCGCACCTCCACAACCCGCTTCTCTCCTAAGCTGCCGCATAATGTTTCTTGTGCATGCATGCAAACATAAAAAGGAATCTGGAGAGAGTATGGCCCTAACTGATTGTCTACCAACACCACTAACTTTCATGTTCTCTCTTCTCTCTTATTCACTTTGTTCTTTATGAATACAGTATATATGTATGCAGAGTGACTGTTTGAGGTCTCAGTCTACCTCTAGGGCTAACTGAGAGGCACTTACATGTCTTAGGAACAAACAGAACTGCAGATACTGCTAAACAGATGAAAAACCTAACCAAATGGCTGGCCCAGTGGTGCAGAGGGCTGAGGCGCTGGATGTCTCACCTCGCGGCACGCCGGCGACCTGGGTTTGGGAGCGAGCTCGGATCATCGGAGGTCAGCATGGGGGGGTGGGTGGAGCAGGATGGAGCAACCACAAAGCAGCTTTCCTCTCTGGGGAGGTGGGGTGGCATCTCTCGCTCTTGGCTACCCCATGGTGGAGGCCAAGGGCTGCGAGGTGAGGGTGCTGGCGATAGGCCAATGGGGCGGGTGGATGAGGGCCGTCTACTGGGCTGTAGGGCACATCCATGCCTCCATACACATCCATCCTTCTCCTGAGGTCCTCGGGAATAAGGAGAGAAAATGGAAAAGGCAGGCGGTAGGGTGGGATGGCTGACTGACTCTCCTCAGGCACCGCTCCCGGACCGGGTGTAAGGTAAGCCCCAGTAATTCCGGGGACAGAGCTGGGAGTCAGTCAGATGGGAGCCGTGATGGAGCAGGAGAGAAACAAAGTAGAGATAAAAAAAAAAACTAATGAAATGCTCTCTTGGCTGAACCTCCAGTTTCTTCCAGTCAGCTGTTGAGAGGTCTAAACCTCACTTTTAGATTTTTGATGATATTGGGAATGCAAGTAATCACAAACATGTTGCATCAGAGTAATAAACAAGTTTATTACTACCAAAGGGATAAATCACAGTTGCCCTAAGCAGTTCTTACCAATACGAACCGGGAGCCAGTGCTAAGCGTTCCCTACACCTCGAGGTTTCTCTGTAGTCTCTTGAGGTCTCTCGGGTCTCCGAGGTGTAAAGCTTGTGCATTACATTATATACCTATGATAATTACCATGGTTACCAAAAGATAGAAACATTTCTAGTTACAGAGATGAGCCCTATTGGCTAAATTAGAGGTGGCTCCCTGGTCCAAGATAACATTATGTAATTCTGTAAAGTCATCAGTTTGAGAACAAAAGAGTTCTTATACAGAGTCTTACATAACTAAGTGTAGTAGTACAAATCACCAAAAGATGGCAATGCCGTCTTACATATTATAATTACTTCAAGGACACAGGTGTCTTGACGTCTAGTATGAAGAAATAGACAGAAAATACATGGTAAAATATATGTGTATTAGCAAGCAAAGTGGATTACAACAATATGCATTCATATCCTGACATCTACTCATATCACGGTGGATGCCCTTAGCCCTAAATATTAGTATGACCTATATCTAAGCATTAGCTGTCCTACGGCATACCTCTGGGGTACCAATTAGGATGCAGGAACCTCGTGTAACACAGCTTAGCATTTTCTTGAAACTAGCCAGCACTGCTAATATCAATTCACAATGACAAAGGATGTCAGCTTTGTTTTTCAGTGTTGTCTTTCTTGCCTTACCATTTATTGTCTGTTTCGTTTGCTTATGTTATTGCTGGTAATTAATGTGATGAGACGCTACCTTGAGGAATGTTTCCATTTATATGTGCCAACAAAGTTTGCACCTGTTTGCTGCAGGGAGAACAAAAGAACAAAATGAAAGGGCATACATTTTTAATCGGCATACAATGCCAGTGGCAGACTTTTGCTGCACATGGCAGGTACTTACTACAAAACGTGTTAAATCAGTTGCTGCAATTAGTTCAGGTAATTTTAGTCCTAACTCCATTTCCCTCATCCACCTCTACTATATTAGTACCATAAATTATTTATAAATATGTATGGAAACTTTGCTTACCTAATGTTATGGATGGAGGTGTCGTGAAGTTGATGCCTGGCCAGAGCTCATGATCTGTTTGAGGTGAGCTAGGTAGGATTTTTTCAGGTTTTTATATGGCAACAATAAAAAGGCCTCCATGAATATACAAAGATAAGTAGTCAAAATTACAAATAGAAAAAAAAAGTTAGGTAATAGGCTAACCACAAAGTAAATTCTTCAACAAAATAAAAGCGAGTTCTAAGTATCAAGACTAACAGTATCACTGTCTTCTATCTCCCAGACTAAATCCAGTTGCTAATAATTGTCTAAGAAATGAATAATTTTTCTTTCTACTTTGTGGACATAAGCTCTGGTCAGGACACCAGCATGCATATACAGTACAATGTCTCTTCCAGGAAGAATAAAGGGTGAAGGGGGCTGGTTTTGGCCTCTCCATCTCCCCCTCACCCTGGGACAGGATGGGCCAGGGCTACTTTACTCCCTCCCTTTCCATGTAGAGCAGCCCTGCCAGGGGGGAAGAGAAGGAGGAGGAGGAGGAGGAGTAGGAGGCTTTGGTCAAGGCCCACTGGAAGGAGGCTACAGCCAGATGAGAGGAAGAACAGGAAGAGGATAAAGCTAGGCATCGTGACCCCATGTTCTGCTTTCCCTCTCCTCTACAAGAAAGAAGGCTTCCTTCCACTCCCAAAGATGAACCGCCAGTCAACGTGTGCCAGTGGTGTTAGGCCTAGCTATTGTTGTTTCCTTCACATGACAGGGATAGGTAGGGCTATTTGTTACTGTCAGAAATCTAGCATGCTGCTTCGCTCACTGGCCACTGGCATTCTATTTGGCCCAGTGGCCTGAGAGATCTCTGTTAATCACAACATGCCATGCCAGTAAGTCACTACTAAGAGCATGGGGTCATGGGATTGGTGAACTCAGACCATGGAGGCAGGTTCTGCCAGGGGCATGTGTTTCTCAGTGGTGTGATTTCAGCACTCCAAGCAACAGCCAGCTTCTATTTGCAGCTTTTCTGCCACATTTTGATGCTCTTTCCCTGTCTTTCCCAACGTGCTTCCCACTTGAGCTGGGTGATGACAGGAGGGAGCACAAGTCAGGGACAGAGCAGCTGGCAGATACATTCAAAAATGAAAGCACGCTGGTAGCAAATCTGTGAGTCCAGAGTAAGAGTGTAAATGGGGCCATACACCAAAAAGTAGGAAGAGTCTCTTGGGACCAGCTAGATACATTTGGCTGTCCCATACATTGGTCAGGGCATTTGTCAATGCCGAATGTTAGCTTGCTGGCATTGGCAGTGGTGTAGTAGTTACAGAGCAGCGAATAGGAATGGCAGTGAAGTACTGAACTGAAGCTCACCCCACCACCCCCTGCAGAGAGTGACAGGCATTGGGGTGTGCCTTTGGGTTGTCAGGCATAACGGACACGCCATTCCACCACACTCCACCCTGCAGACACTGACAAGTGTCACGGTGTCCTTGGGGTCTTTGGCCCTATGCACCCCATTCCATTAGGAAATATGGTGAGATGGATGCGATATAGGAGAATTGGGTGAACTGGCTGCAGGGTGTGGAATGGTATGAGCATTACAGGCAAGAATCCCAAGTCACACCTCTGATGCCTGTCATTCTCTACAGGGTTGGGCATTATGGTTGGAAACCTAATACCTCAGGCATTCGTTGGTATTTTCACTCCAAATTTTCAACATGTTTTTTTTGACCCCACCTCGCGAACAGTGGCAATATCAGTTTGTTAGCCAAAAGCTGCTTATGCACAGCGACTACGGCATTTAGCACCACAGGTGCAAAACATTCCAACAGGATGTAAAATGACAGCTGTACTGTTCATGGGGAGGTGTAAAATGGCAATGTTGCAAATCTGCAGTAAAATATTAAAAACTAGCGAGTCACGAGCATAGAAACTGTTGCAGCGAACACCCGTAATATAATTAGGTTGGGGATTTTTACAGCAGATTGTCAAGTCAGGCATTTTGGTGCCTCCGATCATGAACAGTGTCACTGTGATTTTCTTTATCTGTGCTGAACAATGACTTCCCACAGCGACCACGCATCTCTGCGCTGAAAGTGTGAAAACACACTTCGGCCATGTTGTGAAAAATGACAACTGTACTGTAAATAAGGAAGTGTGAAAAAATGCCACTGGTGAAAATCTGGACTGAAAATATTACAAAGTCATGAACTTACGAGGGTGCGTGGAAACTGCGCAATGCTCACTCATAACACAGTCATTTTATGGACTTTTGTCACCAAATTTTCAACATAGCCATTTTAAGACCTCTGCTCATGAACAGTGTAACTGTGATTTTCGTAATCTGTCCCAAACATTGCTTTTGCACACCAACAGCACCATTGTGCGCTACATGTGCTGAAACACATTTTGGGCGACATATGAAAAATGGCAGCTGTACTGTTCATAACGAAGTGTAATAAAATGGCAATGTTGAAAATCTGGAGTGAAAATATTAAATTCACAAACTTACGAGCATGCATAGGAACTGCGCAACGCATAGCTCATAAAACAGTCATTTTTAGGAATTTTTTCACCAAATTTTCAACATAGCCATTTTAAGACCTCTGCTCATGAACAGTGTCACTGTGATTTTCTTAATGTGTGCTATACATTGATTTTGCACATCGACTGCGCCATTGTGTGCTACATGGGCGGAAACACATTTTGGGCAAGATGTAAAAAATGACAGCTGTACTGCTGATAGGAGGTGTGGTAAAATGGCAATGTTGAAAATCTGGAGTGAAAATATTGAAAATTCGCGAACTTACGAGCGTGCGTAGGAACTGCGCAACGCACGCTCATAAAACAGTTATTTTTTGAATGTTTTCACCAAATTTTCAACATAGCCATTTTAAGACCTCTGCTCATGAACAGTGTCACTGTAATTTTCTTTATTTGTCCTGTACATTGATTTCGCACACCAACTGCGTCATTGTGCACTACATGGGTGGAAGCACGTTTTGGGTGAGATGTGTAAAATGACAGCTATACTCCTCATAAGAAGGTGTGGTAAAATGGAAATGTTGAAAATCTGGAGTGAAAATATTGAAAATTAGCGAACTCTACGAGCGCATGAGAACCGCGCAATGCACATCAGAAATAAAGTCGTTTGATTTTCCACCAAATTTTCAAAATAGGCTTCTGAGAGTCACCTTATGAACATTGGCAGTGTCATTTCATTAATCAGTCCTGAAAGGTGATTTCGTGTAGTGACTGCGAAATCACCCTTCGGGCCCGATTAACGCCATGACAGTGACAGCATTCATGAGAAGGGGTCCCAAAAACCCCATGTTGAAAATTTGGTGCAAAAATTCCAAAAAATGCCTGAGGTATGCAACAAAGTTGAAAAAACCCTATCTAGCCCATTATACAGCTTACCGGCATTTCCTCAGTTCGTGGTCGGCTTTGAAGAGTGCAGACGTGTTCCTGGTCCACCGCAGATCGCTGCACCAGACTCGGAGGTAGGTATGGAGTAAGGGTGTGGGGAGGCAGGAACAAGTGGGTGGGTGCAGGTTGTGGGGGCAGGGAGACTGCGTGGGACCGTTTTCAATTTACAGTTTTTTTTAAATTGACGACAGGGACATTTGCCACACTGGGGTGGGCTCCCAGCATGGAAGAAGAATGGCTGGTGGGGGCAAGGAGCCGGCGGGGATTGGGCACCCCGTCGGCAATGAGATCAGTTGCCACGCTGGGGTGGGCTCCCCAGCGCGGGTACCCTGTCCTGGGGGAGAACAGTGGAGCTGACGGGGATTGAGCACCCCATCGGCCATGGCATCAGTTGCCATGCTGGGGTGGGGCTCCCAGAGTGGCACCCTGTACTCGGGGGGGGGGAGGATGGGCACGTACCGGAGGTGTGTCATCTGTGCCGCTGCATGATGAGCTTGTCTCTGATTGCAGAGGCACTTTGTTTAGAAGTTTTGTCCACTTTGCATACTGTTGCTGTCAGCGCTAGCATGCTAGCTTATTGGGGAATGAGGGACGCACCTACTGATGCGTGCCCTGCATTCGCCCAGCAAAAGCCGCACCTCCAAAGCTCCACTCTCCCAATATGTTGACTGCCGCGCAAGCACGGCAAGCCAACATAAAAAAAAGAATAAACCACATTATATGTTTTTAGAACAGACAAAAGCAGTACAAGCAGTTCACAAAAGTGGGAGCAAGACAGAGGCAGGAAACTACAGACCTTTCAGTTTGACCTCTGTGGTAGGGAAAGTGATGGAGTCACTTCTGAAGGAAAGAATTGTTGAGTACCTAGAGGCCAGTGGGGCACAGGACCCAAGGCAGCATGGGTTCACAGCGGGAAGGTCATGTCAGACGAATCTAATTGATTTCTTTGACTGGGTGACCAAAGTAGTAGACCAGGGAGAGGATGTGGACATGGCCTACCTAGACTTTTGGAAGGCATTTAACACAGTCCCACATAAAAGATTAATATAGTTAGCCAGCCTTGGAGTGGGTCCCAGGGTGGTAGCCTGGTAAAACATTGGCTGGACAACAGGACACAGAAGGTAATTGTAAATGGAGTCCACTCTGAAGAAAGAGGGGTTACTAGTGGGGTATCGCAGGGTTCAGTACTGGGTCCAGTCCTTTTTAATGTCTTTATAAGTGACACTGCAGAGAGACTGGAAGGAAAAGTATGCCTCTTTGCAGATGACACAAAGATCTGCAACAGGGTTGGTACACAAGGAGGCGTGGAAAGGATGAGAAGGGACTTGGCAAGGTTGGGGGAATGGTCAGAACTATGGCAGCTAGGATTCAATGCAAAGAAGTGCAAAATAATGCACCTGAGAAACAAAACCCAGGGGAAGATTACACAATTGGGGGAGGTAGTAACAAAAACAAAAAAGGAAAGGGACCTGGGGGTAATCATACCAGATGACCTTAAGGTTAGCAAGCAACGCGAGAAGGCAGTGGGAAGCGCTGGGGTATACTGAGATGCACAGGGAAAGGCATCACCAGCAGAAAACAGGAAGTTGTTATCCCTCTGTACAGACAGTTGGTGAGACCCCATCTGGAGTACTGCATCCAGTTCTGGAGACCCCATCTCCGCAAGGACATAGACAGGATAGAGGCAGTCCAGAGGAGGGCAACTAGAATGATGCAGGGTCTGCAAGAGAAGCCATACGAGGAGAGACTAAAATAGCTTAATATGTATACCCTTGAGGAAAGGAGGGAGAGGGGGGACATGATAGAAATGTTTAAGTACCTCAGTGGAATCAACAAAGTCCAAGAGGGTAGCATCTTTCAGAAAAAGAGACATGCAGGAACAAGGGGACACAATTTAAAGATAGAGGGGGGACAGTTCAGGGGCAATGTGAGGAAGCATTTTTTCACAGAGACGGTAGTGGATGCATGGAACAGCCTTCCTGAGGAGGTTGTGGGGTCTAAAACTGTAGGAGAATTCAAGAATACATGGGACAGACATAAGGCAATTCTTGTAGGGGGAAGGAAGAAATTGGCTGTTGGTTGACTAGGGTCTGTGGTTTATCCTGTAGGTAGGGAATGGGCAGACTCGTGGGCCAAGCGGTCCTTATCTGCTGTCAAAGTCTATGTTTCTATGTTTCTAAGGTTCACTTCTTAACATAGAAGTGCAGAGGACAATGGTCTAGAACCTTTTTTTCCTAAACTAGGCTATCTCGACCTCACCTCCTATCCTCCACATATTCAGTCTTTACATTTCCACTGCCACTGTTCCCTCCTGCTGGAAATCTGCCCACGTCTGCCCATTATTCAAGTCAGGGGACCTATGTGACCTAAACAGCTATAGGCCCATCTCAATCTTACCTGTCTTCTCCAAAGTCCTCAAAAGCTAATTTACTCCCAAATGAAACTCCATATTGAATCATCTTCAATCCTGAACCTCTGCGATCTGGCTTCCAGCCCAACCATAGTACAGTCACTGCTCTAGCCAAAGTTACCAATGAATGGATCACAGCCATGGACTCCAAGAAAGTTACTGGTGCAGCATTTTTAGATCTCAGCAAAGTGTTCGACACTGTTGACCACAATCTGTTAGTCTCAAACCTAATAAAAGTAGACGCCACTCCCCCTTGCTGCCTAGTGGTTTACCAGCTACCTATCTGGAAGGACCCAGAAAGTAAAAGCTGGTGGCCTCTTTACTGCATCCCTCCCAGTAGCCAGGGGAGTCCCGCAAGGCTCCATATTAGGTCCCATCCTCTTCTTCCTGTACATCAATAACCTTGACGCACATATATCCCAGTCCCATCTGCATTTCTTTGCTGATGATACTGTACTGTATAAATCAGGCCCTACATTGGCTGAAGTGAGGGATGTACTCCAAGCCAACTTTGCACAACTAGAAATCAACCTAATCAATGCCAAACTACTCCTCAATGCCAAGAAAACTAAGGCCATGATCTTTGCCCCAAACACCACCTCCACTTCCCTTGCAAACATGCACAAAGAATTCATCACTACCTCCCTAGGTGAACCCCTTGAAATCACTTCCAAATTCAAATATCTTGGTATGTGGCTAGACAACAAACTTTCCTTTCATGACCACCTCGATGATCTGGCAAAGAGGCTAAAAATTAGGCTAGGTTTCTTCTTCCGTAACAAGTCCCTCTTTCCATTGGATACCAGAACTAGGCTGGTCCAGGCCACTTTCTTGTCAATACTCGACTATGGAGATCTAATCTATTCCTCCACAGTGGCCTCAGGACTCAACAAACTAGATGTCCTCTACCACCGTGCCATATGGTTCATGACAAACCTACCCTACCAAACCCACCATTGTGATTTGTACCTAGCTGCTGGCTGGACATCACTCTCAACTAGACGCATGCTTCATGCTGGTATCTGGACTCTTAAGCTACTCCTGAACAAGCTCCCGAACTATCTCACAACCCTTTTCCATATTTCCCATAGTGCCTACTCTCTTAGGAAAAATGGCCTCCTCCTCCTCTTCGATGTACCGAGAACTCGCACCTCACTCAGCAAGCGTGCTACATCGAGCGTACTCCCAACTATCTGGAACCAGCTCCAAGGCATACTGAAGCTTCCCAGTACTGTCCCTGTCAGCCTATTTAAAAGGTTGTCTGCAGCAAAAATAAAAGATACATGCAGCTGCTTCTAAATACCAGCTCACTGCTCTAATCCTAGCCCACTGCTTCCTCTTACTTACCTAGAAATTAGCTGCCTTGATACTCCGAAACAAGCACTTTGTACCTTTTTTCTGTACTTGTATTTTTCTATGACATTGTCATTTTTATGCAACATGCTAATGCTTGCCCATAATTCTGTACTTGAATTTGTACTGTTTTTTAGATTATGAAATCTGTAACTACCTGTCTGTGTCAAAGGACCTTCTTGTGAATGAGCTTGCTCAACAGTTTTCCTACAATAAACTTAAACTTGAACTTGACTGCATGACAGTAGTCTACCAGTATAACTATGATGCTACCCCACCCCTAGAATGACATCACAATAAACCACACAGTGGATGATCTTGTTGGTAGCAAACAGCAAGAGTATACTGCCATTGGCTTGGGCTTTATTTGTGATAGCTTCTGATACTGTAAAAGATCTTTAAGGTTATGCAGTAGAGATATCATAATGTACACATTATTATTTTTGCATTTAATAGATCTGAAAGTCATAAGCACCTATACTTACATCACTTAAAAAGGATTACATACAGAATCCTTTTTATTTGCATTATTTAAAACAATATTAATTTTGAGAAATAATCACTTGTAAGAAGAAAAAAAAAACACCAAATCATTTATTTTGCAATGGATTACCCAAGTGGTGTTTATTAGACACCAAATCCATACATAGGGATAAAAGTGCAGTAAACGTAAGGAAGCAAGACAGATTTTACTCATAATCATTGCAGTGCAAGACATGAACTTGGTCCAGCACCAACTGAGCCAGCGTTGACTCATTTACAGCTGGTACCAAATAGTACAAGATTACTGGTTACAAGGGTACAAGTTTACAATGTTTGAATTACAGCTAAGTATACAAGGTTACAGGCATTGTGTGTTCATACAGTATATGTGTTCTAAGCTATACATTAGTTCTGTCCTATCTATTATTGTAAATGCCATCTAAAATTTTTGCAAGCTGTGACTATCTTTAAGAGGGAAAACATCTTCACTGCACTGTAGTTTAGTCTTTTGATTATGTTTCTATTTCACGCACTTCTGAAGAGACAACAACTCCATCAACCAAATTTTCAACGATGGTCGTCACTCTTCTGCTGGTGACAGGTTCTGAGAGGAAGCACAAAACACACAGTGACAAAATGCAACATTGAAAAGAAATATAGTAGCTGTGTTAGACCAGTCAAAGACTACAGGCAGGCAGTTTTGTTCATTTTTAAAACTAACAAGTTGTTACTTTGTATCACTTAAATACTGTTTTCTTTTTCATTTTGCTAATGAGGCTTTCATCCTGATACTTGTACTACAGCACGTGTGAGCTGCAGGACAGTACTGTAAGTAGAACTGATATTTCTATTGCTGTTCTCTTACATACCTTATCAGCACTGTGAATTCACTCAATGTGACATCACTGGTGACCAATCTGGTTGACGGTGACTGACTCTTCTTGGGCACCTGGCATGTCACAGTCAATGAGGTCACAGTGCTGATGAGGTAGGTACAGGAACAAAACAAAAAATGTCAGCCTCAGCTAGGGTACCATTCCATACATCACACCTCATGCTGCCAGGTAGACAAACCATGAATCAGCAAATGGAAAATAAACAACTTAAGATACAAAAATTAACGGTTCATTGCTTTTAAAATTACTATTAATTTCAGGCATTTGTTTTAACTCTTTAAAACAGGCTTCACATATTCTCAAATTTTAAGACATAAGCGCGGAGGCTACACTACTAGGCTGCTCCCTCTTTACTAGTATCCAGAGCAGAAAAGAAACCACATTGCAACAAGTTAGCCCACTGGGCTACTCAGACAGAGTACTATACAAATGTAAAGAACTACAAGTCCAGTAAGTCCTTAGCATCCCATGATGCCGCCTGTTCCTGGCATGCTCCTGGTCCTACAAACATTCATTCCTGCCTCTGCTCATCCTCATCTTTGCTGCTAGGTATAGCAAGAAGATGTTGAGCAGAGTGCGGGTATCCAAAAATGCTGTCAGAGTTCTTTCAGCAATGTGGTCAGAGTTAGTAGTCATGGTCAAATATCAACGAAACAAGAAACGACTACCAGTCACTGAGAATAGACCTGCATTCACAGCCAAGCAATTAGAGGCATTTATTGATGGACCAGTGGACCTCAGGATAAAAGAGTGAAAGGACGCTGCCTCCAACACCACCTATCAGGAAGTAGCCCCAGAGGGCAGAGGAGAGCTGGGCCACACTGAGGTGAGGATATTTTACAACTCAGAGGATGCAACTGGTCATCAGAGTCCCCTGCCTCCTCTGAGTTAGATTATTACACCGATTCCTCTGAGCAGGAATCTTGCTGCCTTAAGAGCACTGTTGTTTCCCAAAAGGCTTCCAGATGGGAAAAGGAGAAATCATCCATAGATAAAGGGAGGCCTGGGGACTACCAACTCAGAGCCAGGATAACCATGGGGCACTGCACATAAAAGGCAAACATCACCCCTTCAGCTGAAGGCACAGGAGCAGAGGCCCTTTCATCTGAAGGGATAAGGGCAGAGACCTGGGCACTTGGAGGCATAGCATCGACAGAGAGAAAGGGCTGGACAAGAAAAGAGCTGACCCAGCAGTTGGTCAAGTCACAGAACACAAGTTGTATCCTAAAATGACAGTCAGGCAGACCAGACCTCATCCACAGGCTCTGGATACAGCGGGAAAAAGAATAGTTAGCAAGGAAACCTGAGGAGGAAGGTTCAGCCAGAGGATCCCCTCTATGGCCAGAAAGGCCTTGAGAAGACTAAGCACAGACAGGACAGTCAACCAATCTGCTGTTGCTCCCACAGATTCTGTACTTCATTCAATCAAAGACTCAGATCCCTTCAGTGGGAAGAGATTAGAATCCTGTTCAGATTCAGACAGGTTCATTCCCTGTTACTTTTGGACAGAGATGTCAGGTAAGCACAAATGTTGCTATATGGATGTGGAATCAAAGCGGGGTTGGAGACAAGCTAGAGACAGCTGTTCAGCCCAGATGCCCTAGGCAATTCCCCATCTGAGGGGTTCCTTTATCCACCATGGCGGTGTACCTTGTTTCACAGTTGCACAAGGCACTGGACCTCAAGGCATGCTGCAAACTACAGAGGGACTGTCCCAGACCAGCCCTCCCCCACAAAATCTTACCCCCAACTTTGATAGACAGTTTTCTATTTATCGAGGAAAGGAGGGAAGGACTCAAAAATGGGCTTGGGTAAGAGCCTCCATATGGTCTAGGACAATTTCCTGGACCTAGCTGGACCCTTCACCCTACTCAGTGATGTGATCCAGAAGACTATGGACAGTGACACCCCTCTGGACCCCTCATACCTACAGAATATTATCCAAAGGGCAATCTGCTTCTTGGGTAACACAAATAATGCTTAGTCCTCAAGAAGGAGGAAATCGGCTCCCGTAAGGTTTCACTCAGACTTCACAGACCTGGCCTGCTAGGAAGCAGGGGTGAAGGCAGACTGGTGCCGCTTTGGATAGTCACTCCTCAGGGGGCTTCATAAGCTAGAAGAAGGTTACACTATCAGAAAAGACAAAGGTCTCATTCGGAAACATGAGACCTCTTTTTCATGGGCTGTAAGGAACAGAGGACACCCTTTAAGCTAAACCCAGCAGCAAAGGGGTTTCTTTCTTTTTTTTTTGTTTTACATTATCATATTTATTCACCTTGTCATGCTCAGTGACCCCCACTCCTTCAGGCTCCGCATTTCCCCTCTGAGCCCCACTGTCTTTACCTGAGCCTCACTGACTCCTCACATTGCAGCCAGTCCCCTGGGATATCCTGGATGTATCCCTTTGTCGGATGGATCCCCCTCCTCAGAGGGGGAAGGCACCAGGGAAAGGTAGCCCAGCGCACTCTGGTAGGACTTAGGGATGCTGCTGAGGAGAAGGAGGCCCCGGGAAGGCACGGGAGGTGTCGGGGACAGACAGTCATCATCCAGCGGCCAGCGAATGGTATTTCTGCTTTTCTAGGTTCCCCTGAGCCACTCATGTAGTGCCCCTGTATCAACTGGGGGCTGCTGCTGAGTGAGGCCATTCCCAAACCCACCCCAGGATAGGAGAGCAGTCCTATGGATGCTTGATCCTATCCTCCTCCTGCCGACCCCCAGCAACCCGAGTCTGTTGCCGAACTTGGGTTGCTGGAGTGGATCAAGGTAAGGCACCAGCACCTCAGACCTCTATGCCACTGGACTAGTCACAAAGGGGTTTCAAACAGGCCCACAACTATGGGTAAAACAACATTGTCCACTATGGATATGATTCCTGCATTAGCAGGGGAAGAAGAGACACATGAGACAGAGGCCATGCAAGAGGAGGAAGGGGGCATACCAGATGAATTCTCCAAACCACTACAGGTAAGTATGACTCACATCCTCCCTCCACTTGTTTCTGTCACAGGACCACCTCAATTGGAGCAAGGATGATACATTTTGCAGTCAACAGGCATTACATAACCCAAGACCAGTGGGTCCTGGAAACTACTTGAGGCTACTGGCTTAAATCTGAGGCACCCCCACCCCCACAGTAGTCAGGTTAGGCACTACTCCACATCTTGGACAAAGAGCAGAAGTTGGTCCATCAAATGGAGATCATGTTGGTAAAAGGGCAATTACACAGACAGGAAGTGGGATGTTTAGCAGAGTACGATCTTCCATGCTCCAAAGAAGGATGGTGGAGACTGACCCATTATTAACCTATGGAACCTCAATGCCTTCATTGTATACGGACATTTCAAAATGAAGGGGATCCACCTCCTAAGAGACACACTGATCCAGGGAGACTAGTTAGCCATACTGGAGTTAACGGATGCCTACCACCTCTTGATCTCCACCCACCACAATGATTGGTGTTGGCTAGGGTTCCCTGGAAAGGGGAACTTTGGCACTTCAAATACTTGTCTTTCAGTCTGGCATTAGTGCCTTGGTGCTTCACCAAGGTCTTGAAACTGACAGTGGCATGGCTAAGGGCATCCAGAATCAGATTAATCATTTGCCTAGATGACTGGGTGCATATGGCACAGGTTCAGATTCAACTGACGGCTCACGCTGTTACCCTCCTGGAGTGCCTGGGGTTCATGATCAACACAAAAGCTTGATCCTTTAACCTTTCCAAATGGTACATTTTCTCTGGGGTTCAAAGTAGACTCCAGACTGCCCCCAAAAATCAAGGAGATGAAAAGGGAGATCAGGAGGGTCATGAAGGACTTGCCTCCTCTCAAAGACATGGCCAGAATTATAGGACTCCTGAACTCCTCATGTCAGGCTATCTTCCCATTCCCATTCCCCTACAGGGCACTTCAGGAATTCAAAATCAGTTCCACGTGAGAGACAGGCTGATCTGACTCCTGCCGAACACTACCAAACCTAGTGCATTCAGAGCTCATTTGTTGGCTTTGCCAGATGGAGACCTGGAACAGATGGGCGATTTTCACAACCATGCCAGTGCAGGTAATCGACTGGGATGCCAATTAGTCTGGCTAGGTTGGTCAGTGTAAGGGAGTCTTCATGGGGGGGGCAAATGGCCCCACTGGGGCATATTCTTCACATCAACATATTGGAACTACTGGCAGTGACTTTGTGATTCAAAGCTTTGCGAAGGACAGGATGGGATCATCAGTCCTCCTCTGCATGGACAACATGGTGGAGGTAAGATACATCAACTACCTGGGGAGGACCAGATCCCAAAGACTGAAGAAGACAGCCAAAATATGTTATGACTTCTGCATGAGGATGAACATTCCAATCCAGGCTAGTCACATCCCAAGTCTAGGCAATGGGGTGGTAGACTGGAGCTTACATAACTGGCTTAAACAACATTTTCAGCTTTACCACAATATACAGTATTTCTCAAGACTGCAAACAGGCAAGGTCTTTTGAATCAGAACCTGTTGACCTTGAGACAGTCACCAAGTAAATATGCTCTTCAGCTGGTGACAGGATCTCTTGACAGAGGTCATGGATGCATTCATACATAACTGTGAGGAATTTAAGGCATATGCCTTTCCTCCCTTTCCCTTATTTTCAAAACAACAGCCCAGATCAGGAGACAGATGGCTTCAGCAGTGGTGGTGACCCTGGTGTCGCAAGCCCAGTCATGGTACCCAGTACTGCTGGAGCTTTAAGTGGATCTCCTGATTCTGCTTAGGTATCTGGTGGGCCATTCACCCACTCATTCATGGAACGGTCCTTGACCATGGTGGCGTGGATGTTTCAGGGTTCCTGGGCAACCACAAGCCTTTCAGAGGGAGTAAGCAGCCTTCTTCGACAGTTTTGGGCAGAGGGCACTAGGTGTCACACAAGTCAGCCAAGAATGGATGGGCTATCTGGTGTCTTTCTGACACCAGGATCCCATTTCAGCACCGTGACAGAAGTCATAGAGTTTCTGTATGGAGTGTACTCCACACGTAACTCATACAGGTACATCAGTGTATTACAATTCAATTAGCCATCTCGGCCAGGCATGACCTGGTCAAAAGAGGATTAGTGGGTTAGTGTCATTGGGTGTGCAGATTCCACAAAGCTATAGGGTGGTCCAGAGCCCTGTAACCAAGATGTAGGTACACCTGAGATGTAAACAGGGTCTTCAAATTGTTTCAAGGGTGCGATCCTAAGCAGTACCAGTCCACGGAACATCTATCTATGAAGTTGGCAATCCTTCTGTGTCAGATCGCCATTAAACAGGCCTCTGTTGTCAGAGCCTTGGAGGTCTCCAGGATGTCACAGACTGTGGATGGTAAGCATGTTGAATTGACTAGGCCAAATAAGACCTCCATTCTTGGAGTTAAATACGTCCAGTTCAAGGAGGAACCCAAGCTGTGTGTGGTCCAATGTCTACAAGCTTACCTAGAAAGAAAGGAGGTCTGGCATAGTCACATTCAGACGTAACTTCTCATCACATTAGTGAAACCTCACAACCCAGTTTCAGTCACAGCTGTCACCAGGTGAGTGAGCTGGATAATGACGGAAGCTGGTATTGATCTGACTCAGTTTGGGGCTCACTCCACATGAGTGTTATGGTGAGCCAAGCTTTTCACTATGGCATTCACCTGGAAGATATTGCCAAAATGGCAGACTGGTTGAAGAATACAAAATTTAAAACACAGACAAGTAGAACAGATTGTTGCTAAGGTGGTTCTAGCAAGGGATTTGAACAAGCCTATTGTTGTAGCCTCTAGCTCATATCTTAAAATAGTACTTTTCCTAAAGCGCTGCTTGAAAGAAAGGATTGTAATAATGAGTCAGAGGTGAAGATAATAGTCCCCCCCATTATTTGTCTTTCACCAGGTCTGAGATAAGAAACTCAAGGATACAGGATGACTAAGGAAGAGGGGAAACAAGGAGATTCTAGTCGCTCTGGTGGTGTTTCAGTTGTGCCTATTGCAGTCCATTTCTGAAGGACAGTTTGAGGTCCAGTTGTTAAAACTTATGGCAAAGAAGAAGATGAGCAGAGGTGGGAATGCATGCTTATAGGGTCAGAACCATGCTAGGAGCAGGAGGCATCAGGGGTTATTAAGAACCAGTGATGAGCCGGAGTAGTGGCGCAGAGGGTTGAGGCGCTGGCTGCCACACCTCGAACCATGCCGGTGACCCAGGTTCGGGAATGGACTTGGGGTACCAGGGACTGGCAGGGGAAGGAGAGGATTGAGCATCTGGAGGACTGCTCTCCTCTCCTGAAGTGGGTTAGGGGACGGCCCTGCTTTGTAGCAGCCCCTGGTGGAGACCGGGGTAATACAAGCATGCACAGGATGGACTCAAGAAAACCAGAAAACAGCTTCAGAGCATACTGGATGACAGCTTCCACCCTCCACACCACCGGGACCTCCGGGAACCTCCTCCTCCACAGCGGCTTCCAGGAGCCATAAAGCAATAATGCGTTGGGTTTCCCTCTCCCCGGTGCCTTCCCCCTCGAAGAGAGGGGACCCGCCCAGCAATGGGATATGCCAGGACAAACATGGGGGTCAGCCACAATCTGTGGATGGAAGAGCTCCTGAAGAGGATCGCTGGGGATAGTGGAGTGTTAGGAGGCCCGAAGGAGAGGTGGACTCCGGAGAGTCGGTGGGGTAAAAATAAAAAAATAGAACCAGTGATGGACCTGGGATTTTACAATGGGATTTTCTTTTCTTTTTTTTTTTTTTTGGGGAGGTTGTGTGAATACTTGATATGCTATATTTTAAATAATTTTTAATCCTTTATATAGTCTGCTATTATCTTCTTCATAACATTTTTGACACAAAATACAAATGTAATCTATAAGTTTGACTATAAACTTTGTACATTCAATAAATCAGACTTCTTCAACAAAGTGAAATGCAGTAGCAGCAAGCTAGTAAGTTACAATGGGGTGCAGCCACAACCCCCCACCCGATCTGCCACTGCTAAGGACTTTTGGAACTTGTAGTCATCTGCATATGTACAGTACTCTATCTGAATAAATAGGAGGGCTAACTCATTCTACTATAGAATTATAAACACAAAAATAGAATCTGTCAGCAGATAATGATGGTCCACCCAGTGTGCCCATTTAAACTTACCTACAGCAACCTTGCACATCCTACCTGATCTCCATTTTTTTCTCCTACCCTTCACTCCTTTCAACTAAGATTCTCATATGTCTACCCCAAGCTTTCTTGAGCCCTTCCACTGTTTTTTCCCCAACTACCTCAGCCAGTAAACCATTCCAGGCTTCCAACGCTCTTTCTGTGAAGAAGAACTTTCTTATATCTTTCATGAATTTTCACCTCTCCAGTTTCATATCATGCCCCCTTGTTTTTGAACACATTTTCTTCTGAAATATACACCCATCCTGAACCTTATTTACTCTTTAGGTATTTCTATGCCTCCTCTCTCTCTCTCCCTCTCTCTCTTCCAGGGTGCACATAATGAGTTCCAATAGTCTTTCCTCATAAATATTCTGCTGAAGATTCCACACTATTTTAGTGGCTGTCCTCAGGCCAACTCCATTCCGTCTATGTTCATTCATAGATGTGGTCTCCAGAACTGTACACATACACGTTATTCTAGATGAAATCTTACTAGTGAATTGTAAAGAGGTAACACCCCCTCCATACGTCTGATGGTGATACCTCTCCCTATGGTCCCCAGCATCCCAGTAGCCTTCCAAACTGCCTTATCAAACTGCCTGGCTAGAGTGTGGTATAATTCTTGTGCAGATGCTGGAGTGTGAGGTAGCTGTGGTACAGATAATAGAGAGCAGTATTCTGCTGTAGATGCTGGAGTGTGAGGTGGTTGTGGGACAGACACTAGAGAGCAGTATTCTGCTGTAGTTGCTGGAGGGTGAGGTAGTTGTGGGACAGGCACTAGAGAGCAGTATTCTGCTGTAGATGCTGGAGTATGAGGTAGCTGTGGGACAGACACTAGAGAGCAGTATTCTGCTGTAGTTGCTGGAGGGTGAGGTAGTTGTGGGACAGACACTAGAGAGCAGTGTTCTGCCTGTCAAACTAACCTCATAGATTTCTTTGACTGGGTAACCAGAGTGATGGACCGAGGGGGAGCAGTTGATGTCGCCTACCTTGACTTCAGCAAAGCTTTTGACACTGTTCCACATAGAAGATTGATAAATAAGCTGGGTAGGCTCGGGGTGGGTCAGAAGTTGGTCAACTGGGTGGCAAACTGGTTGACGGGCAGAAAACAGAGAGTGGTGGTAAATGGTATACAGTCAGAAGAGATGCAAGTCACAAGTGGGGTACCCTCAGGGATCAGTCCTGGGGCCAGTCCTCTTCAACATCTTCATTAGTGACCTTGCAGATGGACTAGAGGGTAGGCTTGTCTGTTTGCAGATGACACCAAGATCTGCAACAGAGTAGAATGATCCAGATGGGGTGGGCAGAATGAGAAGAGATCTGGATAAACTAGCAGAATGGTCAGAAGAGTGGCAACTGGGATTTAATGCAAAGAAGTGCAAAATCATGCACATAGGGAAGAGAAACCCTGAAGCCACCTATAGGCTGGGAGGGAGTTGCTAGCAGTCACAAGGAAGAAAGAGACTTGGGCATCATCATCACTGATGACCTAAAATCATCCAAGCAGACCTCTAAAGCAGTAGGTAAGGCTAGGGGGTGTTAGGGTGTATTAGTAGGGGTATCACAAGTCGTAAGAGGGAGGTAATAATCCCTCTGTACAAGACACTGGTTAGGCCCCATCTGGAGTACTCGTGCGAGTATTGGAGGCCACACCTTCACAAGGACATTAACTCAAATTGAGGCAGTCCAGAGAAGGGCAACCAAATGGTAGGGACTGCATCAGAAGACATATGAGGACAGATTAACGGAGCTCAATATGTATACCTTGAGCAAAGGAGGGAGAGAGGTGATATGGATCGAGGCATTCAAACACCTTAAGGGCATAAACAAGGTGAAAGAGTCTAACATGTTTAAATATAAGAAAAATAGCAGGACAAGAGGACACAGCATGAGATTAGAGGGAGCGCGATTAAGGGGAATGTGAGGAAATCTTTTTCACAGAAAGGGTGGTGGATGCATGGAATGGCTTACCACAAGAAGTGGTGGCTATGAATACAGTGCAGGGCTTCAAACAGGCATGGATAGGCATAGGGAGCAATACAAATGACTATGAATAGATAGGCCACTGACAGAGCAAAGGCTGATGGCACATTTATAAGGTAGAAAAGAAATGGGCAGACTGGATGGGCCTTGGTCCTTATCTGCGCCAACTTCTATGTTTCTATGTTTCTATGCTGTAGATGCTGGAGGGTGAGGTAGCTGCGGACAGACACTAGAGAGCAGTACTCTGCTATAGATGCTGGAGAGTGAGGTAGCTGTGGACAGACACTAGAGAGCAGTGTTCTGCTGTAGATGCTGGAGGGTGAGGTAGCTATGGACAGACACTAGAGAGCAGTATTCTGCTGTAGATGCTGGAGGGTGAGGTAGCTGTGGGACAGACACTAGAGAGCAGTATTCTGCTGTAGATGCTGGAGGGTGAGGTAGCTGTGGGACAGACACTAGAGAGCAGTATTCTGCTGTAGATGCTGGAGTATGAGGTAGCTGTGGGACAGACACTAGAGAGCAGTATTCTGCTGTAGATGCTGGAGGGTGAGGTAGCTGTGGGACAGACACTAGAGAGCAGTGTTCTGCTGTAGATGCTGGAGGGTGAGGTAGCTGTGGGACAGACACTAGAGAGCAGTGTTCTGCTGTAGATGCTGGAGGGTGAGGTAGCTGTGGGACAGACACTAGAGAGCAGTACTCTGCTGTAGATGCTGGAGGGTGAGGTAGCTGTTGGACAGACACTAGAGAGCAGTACTCTGCTATAGATGCTGGAGTGTGAGGTAGTTGTGGGACAGACACTAGAGAGCAGTATTCTGCTGTAGTTGCTGGAGGGTGAGGTAGCTGTGGAACAGACACTAGAGAGTGGTATGACTATGGTGTAGCTGCTGGAGTGTAAGTAGAAGTGGGCAAGCCAAACCATGCTTGAGCCTGGCTGGAGCTTAGTGCCTGGCCCAGCTTGGCCTGATCCTTATCAGAAATTGAAAGCCAAGGCCAAGCTAAGTCTGTTATGGTCAATGAAAGCATTTTGTCAGCCTGAGCAGTTAGTGTAGCATCTCCAACACTCAACACCTGTGCAGAGAATAGCCAGCAATAGCCAAGGCTTGGCTTTTGTGTTGGATCATACAGTCAAGCCAGAAACCTGGCTCAGCTCTGACTTGTTTCTAGGTGTGCAAAATCCTGGCTTGACCACCTTTAAGCGTGAGGTAGTTATGGGAGCAGATTCTAGAGACTGGATCATTCTGGTGCAGATACTGGAGTGTGAGTTAATTGTGGGACAGATACTAGAAAGCTGTATAATTCCAGTGTAGGCACTGGAGTGTGAGGTAGTCGTGGAACAGATACTAGAGAACAGTATAATTCTGCAGTAGACACTGGAGTGTGAGTTAATTGTGGGACAGATACTAGAAAGCTGTATAAGTTTGGTGCAGACGCCGGAGTGTGAGGTAGTTGTGGGGCACAGATATAAAAGAGCTGTATAATTCCAGTGCAGATGCTGGAGTGTGAGGTAGTTGTGAGACAGACACTAGAAAGCGCTATAATTCTGATGCAGGCACTGGAGTGTGAGGTAGTTGTGGGACAGATACTAGAGAGCAACATAATTCTGCAGTAGACATTGGAGTGTGAGATAATTGTGGGACGGACACTAGAGAGCAGTATAATTCTGCTATAGATACTGGAGTGAGAAGTAATTGTGGGAGCAGAAACTAGACAGCTGTATAATTCTGCTCTAGATGCTGGAATGTGAGGAAGTTGTGGGAGAAGACACCAGAGAGTTATATAATTCTGCTGTAGATGCTGGAGTGTGAGGTAGTTGTGGGAGAAGATACTACAGAGTGGTATAATTCTGCTGCAGATGATGGAGTGTGAGGTAGTTGTAGGCGCAGATATTAGCGAGTGGTATAATTTTGCTGTAGAAGCCTGAGTGTGAGGTAGTTATGGGACAGACACTAGACAGCAGCTATAAATCTACTGTAGCAAGGGAGTGTGAGGCAGTTGTGGGGGACAGATATTAAAGAGCTGTAAAATTCTGGTGCAGATGCTGGAGTGTGAGATAGTTGTGGGACAGGTACTAGAGAACAGTTTAATTCTGCTGTAGACGCTGGAATGTGAGATAATTGTGGGACAGATACTACAGAGCAGTATAAATCTGCTATAGATACTGGAGTGAGAAGTAATTGGTAGCAGATACTAGAGAGTGGTATAATTCTGCTGTAGATGCTGCAGTGTGAGGTAGATGGAGCAGATATTAGAGCGGTATAATTCTGCTGCAGATGCTGGAGAGTGAGGTAGTTTTAGGAGACAGATACTAGAGAGAGGTATAATTCTGCTGTAGATGCTGGAGTGGGAGGTAGTTGTTGTAGCTGATACTAGAGAGTGGATCCACGACAGGAGTCCGACAAAAATTTTGTCGACTGCCCCGTCAGCGACACTGGCAGGTTGACCACATTCTGCAGTCGGTTGCCAGTTCACTATTTGTCTCTTTGTTTTCTTTGGGGAGGCTTTGCCCTGAACTCATGCGGGCTGTGTCCCTGACACCCCTACTTAAGGATTCTCAACCCAGTTGGAGCGATTAGGGTGCAGGACCCCCGACAGACAGCATCGGGTTCCAGTGGGTCTCCCACTGTGGCTAGGCGCTGTAGTCGCGTGGGGACTCGCTGGAGAAATGTCGCTGTTGGGGGTAACCGCTAGACAGTGGTATAATTGTTGTAGATAGTGGATTGTGAGGTAGTTGTGGGGGACAGATACTAGAGAGTGGTCGCAGAGTCGGACTGGTCCACTCATGATACTTGGAAATTTCCAGGTGGGCCCCTCTCTCTCTTTGCATACCTGGTCACCTTCTGAACTCTAAAAAGCTTTACATTTGTATCTATTGTATAATTAAATGGGGTTGCTTGGGCACTGCAAGTAAATTTAAGGTGCAAATATAGAGTTAAGGTATCAATTGTAATTGGAATACTAATAAAAATGCATCACCCTGGACTCTCCCTAATTGACTTTCCAAGTGGGCCCCTCATCAACTTTCCGGGTGGGCCCCCTGTACCCTAGTCTGACCCTCAGTGGTATAATTCTGCTGTAGATGCTGGAGTGGGAGATAGTTGTTGTAGCAGATACTAGAGAGTGGTATAATTCTGCTGTAGATGCTGGAGTGTGAGGTAGTTGTGGGAGCAGATACTAGAGTGTGATATAATTCTGCCATAGATGCTGGACTGTGAGGTGGTTGTGGGGGATAGATACTAGAAAGCGATATAATACTGTTGTTGATGCTGGAGTGTGAGGTGGTTGTAGGAGCAAATACTAGAGAGTGATATAATTCTGCTGTAGATGCTAGAGTATGAGGTCATTGTGAGAGCAGATACTAGAGAGTGGTGTAATTCTGCTGTAGATGCTGGAGTGTGAGGTAGTTGTGGGAACAGATACTAGAGTGTGATATAATTCTGCCATAGATGCTGGAGTGTGATGTAGTTGTGGGAAAGATACTAGAGAGTGATATAATTCTGCTGTAGATGCTGGAGTGTGAGGTTATTGTTGGAGCAGATACTAAAGAGTGGTATAATTCTGCTGTAGATGCCTGAGTGTGAGGTAGTTATGTGACAGATACTAGAGAGCAGGATAAATTTGCTGTAGATACTGGAGTGTGAGGTAGTTGTGGGATAGATACTAGAACAGCGGTATAATTCTTCTGTAGATGCTGGAGTCTGAGGTAGTTGTGGGAGCTGATACTAGAGAGTGGTATAATTCTGGTGCAGATGCTGGAGGTGAGGCAGATGTAGGAGCTGATACTACACAGTGGTATAATTCAGCTGTAGATGCTGAAGTGTGAGGTAGTTGTGGGACAGATACTAGAGAGAGGGAATAATTTTGATTTACTGTAGATGCTAGACTGTGATGTAATTGTGGGGAACAGATACTAAAGAGCAGTTTTATTCTACTGTAGATGGTGTACTGTAAGGTAGTTGTGGGCGACAGAAACTACAGTGCAGTATTATTCTGCTGTAGATGCTGGAATGTGAGGTAGTTGTGGGAGGAGACACAAGAGAGCAATATAATTCTGGTGACGATACCGTAATGTGAGGTAGTGATGGGGTACAGATGCTAGGGAGTGGTATAATTCTGCTGTAGATGTTGGAGTGTGAAGCAGATGTTGGAATACTAGAGAGTGGTATAATTCTATTATAGGTGCTGAAGTGTGAGGCAGTGTTGGGGCAGATATTAAAGAGCAGTATAATTATGGTGCAGATACTGCAGAGTGAGGCAGATGGGAGAGCAGGTACTACAGAGTGGTATAATTCTGTACATGCTGGAGTGTAAGAACAGCTGTTGTGGGCAAAATTCATTGTGTTTAACTCTTGTATTCTCTACACAAACTGTATCTATCACTAATTCATCAAAATTAATTTTGTCAATTTGCTGACTTCCTTCCATTAACTAAATAAATGCCCTTTATCAGCCTGTTAATTTCATGTTGTGGACAAAATACCAGTAACGTATGGTTGAATGTTATTATTACCTGAACTGGATTCATGTATCGTGTTGTTGTACCATCAATGTGGCATCACAATGTTGTTATTCCATCATGGGTATGTCACATCGATGGTACAACAACAAAGAACATGTTTGCGCATGCACATTCTACAAACTGGAACAAGTTCTCGCAAGCACATTTTGCGAACCCCACTCTGAAATGGCCACAGCGGTGAGAGAGGAACACTATGGAATAGAAAGGGGCTACCTAAATGTAAGTGCAATGAACAACTTACACCATTTAATAGTGGACCATATAATATAAAATATAATGTATGATCTACTGTTGAAAACAAGCTTTTTAAACAGTTGCCATGGCAACCTCTCAATGGCTACACAAGCAGGTTACCGATAGATGACCATACATTATCCTCTATTTTTGTTGGACTGTGTTCTGCATTCTGCATACATAAATGTTCATATCACAAATGGCACCCCATGTTGCTGGCATTGTATAGCAACTGGGTAGTAAACACACTCACCTTTTGTGCTCTCTTGTACCTTGGTTACTGTTTCTGTGTGGGTGCTGCTCACCCTAAAGAAAACAAAATGCATATAAACAGTATGTCATTAACAACAATCATGCTTCTATCTTTGATGAGAATTTTATTTCTGTTTGCATGCACTTCTCCGTCCTTTTGTTCTTCTAGACAGAGTTCCCACAGTGACTTCTTTGAAATCACTGGCTGATTACGCAAGCCTGTCATGGTTGCACAGAAATCTTTTACTGCTAGCCATGAAGCAGGAGCTTTGTGGACATGTCATCACCTCATGTGAGGAGGCATGCCCCACCAACTGGCTGGTAAAGCACTGGAAAACTCATTGGGCACGTATAGTGTCAGTTTGAGAGCTTGTTTGACAACATGCTGGGCACAATGAAAGCTCAGAACTGGCCCAGTATGAAGTTTTGTTTACAAAAGGTTGAAAATATATTTATTTAATTAGCTATTTAAAGCAGTTGTTCATGTGATGTGTTTAAATTATGTAACGTAACTGTGTCTTTTGGTTATAAAAAAATAAACATTGTTGGCAGGTAGAGGCCTTGCAGCACATGAAGTCTGCCCCAAACCATTGCTATTATTCTCCCCTCCTTCCTTCCCTTCCCTTCCCGCTCCCAACTGTCTCAGTCACACCCTTTCTCTGTGCTGGTGGGACAGATGGGGGCAGGGGAAGTGACTGGCTGTGTGAAATACTTGCTAGGGGCATTTCTCACTAATAGACATGCTTTGGGGGCAGACTGGACAGGACACAATGCCTTCTTCTGTTGACATTATATATATATATATGTATATATATATATATATATATATATATATTATATACTGTTTCTACATGCATTGACAGGATATATCTATATGGATTCATTCCAAGTTTTAATTGTAAAATGTAAAGTAAGCTCCTTTTCATTATGTCTCTAAGTGAAACCTTCAAAACAAACTATATTCAGAGTAGTCTATTTTTGGAATTGATAGGGCTGGGAACTTTTTTTTTCTTCCACAAAAGCTCGGAGTCACTGCAAGAATGATTCATTCCTGTTGATATACTTACACTGTATCAATATACTGAAAACACACTTTTGCTGTATTAATGTAGTAAAATGTTTTTTACTCTGTGTGCATATGTTATGAAATACTGAAAGTCTATCAGTGGGTTACAAACACTTATTTACCTATGTGTGTCACTTTCCAAAAATAATCGTCCTAACCCCTACAACATTTTACAAGAAAACGCAATTAAAAAAAAAAAAACAGTTTTAACATGTTCTAATATTTGGTTGTATTCATGCAAAACAAATAATAGTACTTTTTTTTTTGTTTGTTTTGAAAATGTGTTGCTAAAGTAGTCTATTCACAGTAGTTAAAATAATTTCCCCTTCAGGCATCCCCCAAATATTCCCTCCAGCCAAAGCACTGGAAGATAATATAAAAGGTAGAGATTCATATTATCTCTGTAACATACATTGCTCTTGAGTAGACGAAGTTCCGGTTAATCAAGTTCTGATCTTGTTTTTTTTACGTTTCATTTATCATTTTTACAAGCAAAACATTGCAAATACGAGTATCTCACAGAAGGATGATTTATTGTCATTCACCAAACAATAAACTCATTTATAAAGAGTAGCGTGCAGACACCTTCCCTCGTGTAACATATTGGGGGGACAGTAACGAATAAATATGATGTTTCAATATAAAAGCTAATATGTAGCATAGGAATGCTGAGGATATATACAATATATTCTCTAGTCCACGTAACTTACACTGAATCTGATCTGTAACCAGCTAGTTACTAAAAACATATAACCATAACTAGTAAGTCACACAACTGCTGAATCAAATATTGTGGCAGCACATAAGATGTTAGGAAGTGTGCAAGAGTTCTTCACTTACCTGGGGAGTGTGGTAATTCAGGACATTACTGCTTACCCTAGTGTGTATCATTGCACTTATAAAAGTGTTCTAAAAGTTAACAAATGTGGAAAAAAGACAGTAAACTTCGAACCTTGTGGTATTGTGAAATTAATGCATGATCAATGTAACCAGTTTTGACCAACTGGATTGCTTGCTTGATCCAAGACATTTTACGAAGTATAATTAGGCACCATGAGAGTTTTAAAAGGCAAATATAGAATAGAGTATGGGACCCCATACACAGCAAGGCTATTCTTCCACAAGTGGTTATCTTGTCGACAAGGACCCCAACAGCAAAGCTCAAGAGGTCCCTCACTCGTCATGGTAACCACAAGATGGAAGAACAGCCTTGGGCTCCCATACATTTACATAGTGTATGGACAAAAACGTAAATGAGATGGTGTTTACTTACTGTACCATTCTTAATGAAGCCCTCACTGACGTGCTTCTCCTTGGTAGTCCTGTGTCACAGAGCTGATGACTCACAGCAAGGCTCCCCCTCCTCACTCCCAAACACAGTACACCCACTATCTAGTACACTGTCATCTATGCCCCCTACTGCCCACACCAGCTATACACGGGAAAAAGTTTATTACTGGAAACAATTTGGCAGTTGATTGTGTGCCTCAAATCGGCACTTACTGCGGGAGTATTACGCTCACGATTGACTCTGTTGTGTGAAGTCCTTAATGCAGCAGAACGAAAAGTCATTCTATTGCAGTATGGGCATCACTGCTACAGCTGAATGACATTTTACAGCACACTGAAATCTAACCTGGATGATCCTTTCACCATACACTACTGTTCGTGTAACCCCCTTGTTCCCAGGGGTTACTAGAATCCCAGTGAGAATTAGTGGTAGGCGGTGAAGGCAGCTAGGGAAATGCCAATTAAATTGATTTTACTCTGTCTCCCTCTCTGCTGTCAGTCACAGCCAAGAGCTGGGGAGGTGATGTCACTTTGGAACTCTCACAGCTGCATAAGCCACACTCCTAGTAGCTGTGAGGAGGGAGATAGCATGTTCAGGTCAGTCTGAAGTGGGAGTCTTGTACAGGAGTTCGTGGAGGAGGCTGCAAAGTGCAGCTGCAGCTCCTCAAGCAGCTCTGAGACAGAGCTGCAGTTTTTCTTGTGTGTTTTAGTTCTCACCCTAGTGGAGGATGACCTTGCCAGCCTGTGGAAGTGGTGGAAACCGTCTCCAGTTTGGATTTTCCTTTGCTTCATTCCAGGAAGGATGAAGCAGGACTCTTGGATGCAAGGGCAATCCCCTCCCAGGACTTTGGAAGCTGCCTTTTGATGACAACTTTCTGTGGGTAGAATGGTTTTGTTTTGAAGTTTGTCCCGGAGTACCTGCAGTATTTTGAAGGTGGATTCTCTGACAAAGGGACACTGTCACCTTAGACTTTTCTTTAAAAGTTGTCTGCCTACAGCGGAGTCCCATATGTGACTGTCCATGTGACAGAACTTTTACCCCTTGACACTCCTGTGGTGTCCTTGTATGATGTTAAGCGTGATATACATTTCAAGACAGCATTTACAGTTTCACAGCATGTGAAGTGTATTTTACCAGATGAATGGCCGAGTATAAATTTGGAAGCAAAAGGTGGGAGACCCCCCATCTGCAGTGACCAGTTTACCTCTCCTTCTGAAGGGTACCTGTATATTTTCTTTCAGTGCATGTGACCAATGCGTGTAGAAACAGTTTTCCCCAGTGAGTGGGCTTTTTCTACAGTTTTGCCCCAGTGAGTGGGTTTTTCTCTAATTACCCCTAGTATGTGGGTCCTACAGTGTTGAGCCTTTAGTACTCTGTGTGGTCCATGCACCACATTCATCCTGTGTAATATGGGAAGTGTCCAAGTACTGGCTGGATGTGTTAGCCAATGGAAAGTGTCCAAGTCCTGGCCAGATGCGCCTAGTCAAGGAAAAGTGTGTTCTTCTGGTAGCAATTCTACAATTTCGATAACTGACCTATGATAAATGGAAATTCATGAAGTTCTGTACCCTAAATGTCTGCCTTTACTCTGTGTGTAACTCTTGGGGTCCATCTTCACTTGTGTTGTTCCTACGTGTGTTTTGGAATAAAGCCACACTCTAGAATCCCAGCCTGGCATGGACAGTCTTGTTATTGCTTCCCATGCAGAATTACTGGTAGCCCTTGTCCAGAAAGCAAACCTAGCATAGCCCTGAGCAAGTGTTTTCTCGCTGGACCTGGGTTTGTTGACCATGTATTGGTCCCACCAGGTGTGTTCCAGGTATTTAGTGCCACACCTGGTTGTGTTCTGCACTGGTCCCATCTTGTCTATGGTAGGCAATGAGACACAGTTTTCTAGTTTTGTATCTGTTGTTTAATTCTTATGTAACCCCCACCCCTCTCTGTTTCTACCCCTAGAGCCTGTGTTGGTGGTGAGAGGTGTGCCCTTCTAATTTAAATAAGGGGGCCGGTGGGGGGTTACACATAGAACATAGAATTTGATGGCAGGTAAGGACCACTTGGCCCACCTCGTCTGTCCATTTCTCTACCTGATGGATAAGCTGCAGATTCTAGTTAAACAGCTTACTTCCACCTACCCCACTGGAATTGCCTTATGTCTGTCCCATGCATTCTTAAATTCTCCCACTGTTCCCGACTCCACAACCTCCTCAGAAGGCTGTTCCATGCATCCACAACCCTTTCTGTGAAAAAATACTTTCTAACATTACATCTGAGCCGTCCCCCCTCTATCTTCAAATCGTGCCCCCTTGTTCTTGCACATACCTTTTTCTGAAAGATGCTTCCTCTTGTACTTTGTTAATTCCCTTGAGATACTTGAAAGTTTCTATCATGTGCCCCTCTCATTCCTTTCCTCAAGGGTATACATATTATTCTGCTTTAGTCTCTTCGCATGTCTTCTGATGCAGACCCTGCACCATTTTGGTTGTTCTCCTCTGAACAGCCTCCACTCTATGCCTTTGCAGAGATGTGGTCTCCAGAAATGCACACAGTACTCCAGATGGGGTCTCACCAACTGTCTGTACAGAGGGATAACAACTTCCTGTTTTCTACTGTTGATGCCTCTCCCTATGCATCCCAGTATCCCCCAGTCCTCCATACTGCCTTCTCACATTGCTTGCCCACCTTTAGGTCATCTGATATAATTACTCCTAGGTCTCTTTCAATTTGTGTTGTTGTTATTATTTCACCCCCCCATTGTGTACTCTTCTCCTGGGTTTTTGTTTCCCAGGTGCATTACCTTCCACTTCTTTGCACTGAATCTGAGCTGCCATATATTTAACCTTTCCTCCAACCTTGCCAAGTCCCTTTTTAATCTTTCCACCCCACCTTGTGTATCAGCCCTGTTGCAGATCTTTGTGTCATCTGCAAAGAGACATACTTTTTCCTTCCAGGTGCTCTCAATGTCACTTATAAAGACATTAAAGAGGACTGGTCCCAGTACAAAACCCTGTGGTACCCCGCTAGTTACCCTCGTTTCTTGAGTGTGGACTCCATTTACTATTACCTTTTGCGTCCTGTTGTCCAGCCAGTTTTTTATCCAGGCTACCACCTTGGGACCCACCCCAAGGCTGGCTAGCTTGTATATTAACCTTTTGTGTGAGACTGTGTCAAATGCCTTGCTAAAATCTGGGTAGGCCATATCCACAGCCCCTTCCTGGTCTACTACTTTGGTTACCCAGTCAAAGAAATCTATTAGATTTGTCTGACATGACCTTCCTGCTGTGAAACTACGCTGCCTTGTGTCCTGCGCCCCACTGGCCTCTAGGTACTCAAATTCTTTCCTTCAGAAGTGATTCCATCATTTTCCTAACACTGCAGTTAAACTAACTGGTCTGTAGTTTCCTGCCTCTGCCCTGCTCCCACATTTGTGAAGTGGAATCACATCTGCCCTTCTCCAGTCCTGAGGTACGCTACATTCTCCCATAATTTGTTAAAGAGAGTAGTCAGTGGTGTTACTAGTTCTATCCTTAGTTCTTAGAATCTTGGGGTGAATTCCATCAGGCCCCATTGCTTTGTCCACCCTCAGTTTCAAGAGTTCCTTCAAAACCCTTTCTTCTGTGAATGGACTAGTATTGACCCCCCATCCAGAGTGTTTCTCTTGTTTGGTTTAGGTACCTCCCCCCCTCTTCCTTTGCGAATACTGAGCAGAAATATTCATTCAGTATCTCTGCTTTTTCACTGTCACCTTCTGCCCGTATTCCCTCCCCTTTATTAAGTCTCCGTATCCATCCCTTGGTCTTTATTCACTCCCTATTGTACCAATAAAAGGTTTTATCCCCCTTCTTAACAGAGTTGGCTTTCTTTTCTTCAGTTTGTGCCTTTGCCATTCTGACTGCCTTCCCTGCTTCCTTCTGCTGTAACTGATAAAGTTCTCTGTCCTGTTCCTTCTGTGTTTCCTTATATTTCCTGAATGCTATCCTTTTCTCCTTAACCTTCCCTTCCACCTCTTTTGAAAACCATAGTGTTTTTTTCCTTCATTTTGTTTTGTTGATTTGCTTCACACAAAGGCTTGTTGCTGCTGTGATGGCTGTTTTGATTATTCCCCATTGTTCCTCCACCCCTCCTTCTTGCCCATTTTCTAGTGCTTTTCTGAGGCACTCACTCATTTTCCCAAAGTCAGCCCTCCTAAAGTCCAATACTCTTGTTTTTGTATGGCTTGACTCTAGGGCTGTGTTTATTGTGAACCACACTGTTTGGTGGTCACTTGTTCCCAGATGGCTACCTACTTCTAAATCTGAGATCCTTTCTCCGTCCCCATTTGAGAGTACCAGGTCTAAGATTGCTCCCTCCCGAGTGGGTTCCAACACTAGCTGGCTAAGACATGCCCCCGGTAGGGCATCAAGAATGACCCTACTCTTGGATGTGCTTGCAGCAAAGGTGCTCCAGTTAACATCTGGCATATTCAGGACCCCCATCAACAATATCTCACCTTTTTCTGCCATTATAAGGATGCTTTCTATCATTTCCTTGTCCATTCCATCCCCCTAAGATGGGGGTCTGTACACAACCCCCATGCGGATTGTGGTGCCATTTCCTGTCTCCAGGGTGACCCATAGTGACTCAACTTCCTGTTTACTGTTTAGTTCTGTTGCTTTAATCCCTTCCCTTATATAGAGAGCTACTCCTCCTCCTCTTTTACCCACCCTGTCCCTCCTGTAGATTGTGCATCCTGGTATGTTGACATCCCAGTCATGGTTCTCTGTGTACCATGTTTCTGTGACTGCCACAATATCCATGCATCCCTGTTCCATCAAGGCCACTAGTTCAGGGAGCTTGTTACACAGACTGGGGGCATTGGTACTCATCACCTTCCATTTATTTTTTATGGCCTTACCCCTTTTAGCCCCATCCCTGTCCTTAACACCTTCTTCTGCATTCATCCCTGTCCTGCTCCCTGACTTCTCTGCCTTGGTGTTTACCTCTCTAACTACTGCACTTTGTGGGGGAAGGCTGGGATTTACCTGCTCCTTTTCAGTGCCTCCCCCCTTGGCTAGTTTAAATACTTGCCAATGAAGCATTTAAACCTATCACCTAGGATCCTGGTCCCCCCCCCGGACAGATGCAGACCATCACACCAGTATAGGCCTGCATCCCTCCAGGTGGCTCCCGAATCCACAATGAAGCCAAAACCCTGAGCTCCACACCAGTTTTTTCAGCCATTCATTGAATCCCATGGTGCGGATTACCCTATCAGCATGCTTGCCATAGACAGGCAGCACCTCCGAGAAGGTTACCGTGCATGCTACTTGTCTAAGGCCCCTCCCCAACTCTTCAAACTCCTCTTGCACTGCTCTGATCCCATTCTCAGCCAGGTCATTTGTCCCTAGGTGGACAATGACATCCAGCTACCTCCTTCGTGCAGCTGCTCCTGCGATCCTGAGGATTCGCTTTCTGTCCCTCCGAGTCATGATGCCAGGCAGGCACCTTACCACCCTTCCCCTTCCTCCCTCACTTCTAACCCCCTAATGACTGAGTCCCCCACCAGGAGTTGTTTCCTTCCCCGGTGGGGTCTCATGCCACCCTCCTGTGGGTCTCCTTTGTGGAGGTTCCCAGCATCCTCCTTGGTCTCCACTGCAGATGCCTCCATAGAGGAACCACTCTTTGCCAGAACAGCTTATAAACTGTGGAGAGGGACAACTGGAGGGATGAACCTCTGCTCCACCACCCTCTCCCTCCCTGAGCCCACCTTGGTCCAACCACTCCTCTTTCTTGGCAACGTCTGAGGTAGCAGCAGTGGCCCTGGTGGTCCCTGGGTGGGGGAAGAGGTTTCAAGAATCCTAGCCAGGTCTGCCAGGAGACAGGCAACCTCCTCCCTCAGACCAGAGAGGTGCCTGCACATAGGGCAGCATCACAGGCTCCAGAATGTCTCCTGGAACACTGCCACCCCACAGCCATTGCACTGCACCACTCCAATCTTGACTTATTTTGTATCCCCTCTCCTGTTGCTTTATATGCTTACTGTCTCCTTCCTCTATGGATTTTTACACCTACTTTCCTACTGCCTATGTGTCCTTACAACTCTCGCCCTTCCTGTTCTGGGACAGAAACTTCCTGTAGTTTTCAGTACCCTTGTCCTTCCTTGCTTGGATTCAGACCTCCAGCAGCCAGGGTGGGAGAAAGACCTATTTTTAGTTTCCTTCAAGGTTTATGAAACTAATGTGTCTCAGTGATCCTTCCCTTCCTACTGCCAAACAGGAAGTTCCTGTTGTCATTCAAATCCAGTGGCTATAAAAGTAGAACTGGCTTAGGGTGGGAGGGTGGGAAGGAGGGCAATTAGTTAGAAATGCTGTAGTTTTTAATCAGCAGTTACTTGTTCTGAAAGCAAGAGTCTCCTCTGCCAAGGCAACGAGCAGGAACTGTAGTTGGAGACAGCTGCTTTTCTCACTGCTCAGCCACACCCCAATTAGCTTCTTCCTCTGTTCCTGACTCAGTGAATTAAGTTGCTACAGCCCCCTTCCTCAAACAGAGAAACACCCAGTGACGTTCTTCTTTTTTTTTCTTAAATCAGATCCCCTGCTTCTAATAAAGTGTATGTTTGCTTAATCCTAACAGGTACTGACTCCTACTGAGATAGAAGTGATTTATCAGTTAGAAATGCTGCAGTTTTTAATCAGCTGTTACTTGCTCTGAAAGCAAGAGTTTCCTCTGCCTCTGACATTTATCAATAAAGGATCTTTATTTTCATGAATAACAAATCAGGAACAAAATGTACTGTTAGACCAGAAGGAGGAAAAATTTCCCTTAGTCTGGCTGAAGCGGTTTCTCACCTGACTTCTTCCCCCTCGAGGAGTCGGCGATAGGTGGCAATCTCTTCTTCCAGTCTCGTCTTGATATCAAGGAGAATTTTGTACTCATGAGCTTGGCGTTCTATATCTGATCGAATCTGCAACAGTTCTGCCTCCATAGAGCTGATTATCTGCTGGATCCTGCTCAACTCAGCAGAATAGCGAGCCTGTGTCTCAGCAACAGTCCCCTCCAGTGCCATTTTCTGAAGAAGAAAAAAACACATTGACGGCATGCTGCAGAAGTTCATCTGTACAGTTATATGTATTCTCTTTAACCAAAATTAAAAAAATTGTGCTATCTCTTTAAAAGTGCTATAAGCCATGAATTTATAGGCAACTGTGACTGACACTGAAACCTAAGGGATTGCGATCATTTACATCAGAGGAATATGTGTGTGTGTTTATATATATATATATATATATATATATATATATATATATACACATATACATATATACACACACACACACACACACATACATATATACTCAGTGCTTTTTGTGTATTTGGTATAATTTAGGAAACTGAGTATGTTATTTGTTCAATTGTGTTTGCATTTATTTGAGTGAATTGGATTTGCATTAATTCTGTTAATTTTATTTTTTAACCAGTTTTTATTCTGACACCACGCACCAGTAACATGATGGCTTTGTTAATAGGACTTTTGTCCTGACAGCCTTTATCCTGTATAAAAATAAAAAAAATATCTATTTTCTCATTCTTTTTTGTTTTATTATTTTACAATTTATGGCAGGTAAAGGCATAATGTGCTGAAGTTCATTTTCAGGAGCATTCCAGAAGCACAGGAGGTTACATGACTTGCTCAGGGTCACACAGTATGTAAGTGGAGGTTGTGAGACTCAAATCCAGGTCTGCTAGATGTACTAGCTGTACCAGACTCATTCACAGCTCATTGCTCAAAACTCTAGGATATAATGCTAGATGCTAGGACCTAGTAAGCTGTTGGGACAACTCCATCACCCTTCATTTCTGGCCTTTCCCAATTTGTTTGTCCCTTAACTTTCTTTGCCAGCATGCATCAATTGCCCCCAAGATAACACCAGTGTGTGCAGGCCATATTGGTGCCAGGACCTGTTGTGCCATGTTTTGGGACCCCTGCCCTTCCTCCAACTCACCTCCCTGTTGCCCCCTAGCCTTTTCTACCTGAACCGTACCTCACGGTACTCTCTGTTCTCCTAACCTGTTCTTATTTCTTTGCGGTACTACTGATCCACTGTTTTGATATTTCTCTAGCAAGTCTGAGCTTCTATGCACTTAATTATCCTAGATCATCGTCAGCTTATATAGCTTATGTGCTATATGTAAGCTACCATGCACCTACTAATTTAGCCTACTGCCCATGTTACATCAGGTAGGCATCTTAGACCTTGAACACTGAAACTATGCTTCAAACCTGCTTTGTCTCCATCACGTGTTAATTACCCTCGTCTGGAATCGCTACAAATCTTGTTATATTGCATAAGTTGTATTATATGTGTTACTCTGTACTATTGCTATTTTTGTATAGCGATTGTCTCTGTTGATTGTGTTATTTTGCAGCCACGTCTGTGGCCTGGGTCATGTCTGAAAATGGTCCAATGGATCAATGCACTTACCTGGTTACCAAAGACATAAATAAATAAATAGAATGCAAGACAGTTGGGATACTATGGTTAAATAATTTAGTACTTCTGGGGTGGGATATTCAGAAGGGTTGCACATGGTGCAACACAGATGTGCCATGCACAACCCACTGATGCCCCCTGGCGTGATAATCAAAGGGAAAGTGCATGGCATAAATCCCGATCGCCAGGGCAATCAGTATGTATGCGCATAAGTGGGGGCGTTCATATGCCGCACATCCCATATTCAGCCCGGATGTGCTGAGCAGATGCAGATGCACCCCCTACTGGCATCGCACACAGTTGAGCTAAAAACGTGGAGCAACAGCTGGCCACCCACAGGTGAGCTGCCATATTGCAGGGTGCAACACGGCAGCTGCCAGCTGTGGGTGGCCACCAAGCTCCGCAGCACCGTCCATCGTAGCGCCCTCCCATGCCCGAACACGGGCATACTTATAGAAATATACCATCCAACATCCCTGGTGGTCCAGTGGACCGCTTCATGCCCGATCGTGGGCTTAAGTATAAAAATATACCGTACAATATCCCTGGTGGTCCAGTGGACCGCTTCACGCCTGATCGCGGGCTTAAGTATAAAAATATACCGTCCATTATCCCTGGTGGTCCAGTGGACCACTTCCAGCCCGAACGTGGGTATAAGTATGAATATGTAAACGTCCAAACCATCCCTGGTGGTCCAGCGGTACCCCTCCCCACCTGCCCACTGAGCCCCACCACCCGCTCCTCCCTGGTCGGCAGCGGGTGCGGTTCCCCACCTGCAAGCCGCCGGCCACTCACCTACTGACTGCATACAGTATGGCTATACTCATTGGCCCACAGTTGCAGCCAATGGACGGCAGATCATACCATACTACAGCAGTCCAGATACAGCTGCTGCACATGCACATGCACACGTGCACATACACACACACACATACACACACACACACACACACACACACACACACACACACTCTCACACTCACTCACTCCTCTGTCTCTCTCTGCAAAACCTCAGCTGGTTATTCTGCCTTCTCCATCTGTCTTCCTCACCTCTGCAGTAACCTACTCGTACTGTCCACATTCATTGCTTCCCATCTCTCCCCTCCCCCATACCACTCCTCTCAACTCACTTTTCTTCCTCATGTGCCTTTCAATAGTTTCCAGGTAGCTTTTCTTTATTTTTCCTCTACTACTGCCCCCTTTTGGTAGTACTTGAAATTTACCTAGCTTCTCCCCTCCATCTAACACTCTCCTGTAGTACCCCATGCTGGGTTACTCGGGTTCCTGGCTAGATCATGCATATTCTTATTTCCCTTGTGATACCCAATATTTGAGGATGATGATGTGTATTTGCTGATAACTGTTTGCTTTCCTGCCACGTACCCCTTCTCCTCAGTCCTGCCTAGAACCTAGCCTCGCATAAAGGGGACCTTCTAATCACCATATTTTAAATAAATAAATAAATAGATCAATAATAACCCAACCAGTAATGCAACAAATAAGAGGCTCACAATCCACCTACCAAGCTTCGTAGAGACTCTAGTTCAATCTCCAACGTTTGAGTAGTACGACTCAGCTCTGTAATCTCCATCTTGGATGTTTGAATCGCTTCAGTGCTGGTCACAACCTGCTTACTCAAGACTTCAGACTGTAAGAAAACATTTTAATGTGAGAAGCCCTGATGCAATCTTTGTTTATGTCTTTTCTTTTGCAGTTTATACAGCTTAATTAAGATACAATATCTTGTTTTTCATCAGGTCCCATTATAATTTTTTTAGGAGCTGGGAGGACTGAAGTTGGGGGTCAAGTAATTGCTCAAGATCACATAGTAAGCCAGTGGCTGTGGTGGGGCTAAACTTGGGATTTCCTTGTGTACTGTCCAGTATTTTTACTAAACAGGGTATCCATCACCAATGGAAACCCTCTAATAAAGCTGGGGTTCTGTGTTCAAATTCTAACACTGCTAGCTAGTTCAGAAGCAGTATTGGCATTCCAGATTCGACTACACTGGACCAGGGAGTTCTTCCTCATAAAGGACTTGTGTGTACAAAATGTGGCACTCATCTGAAGCATCTGCTCCATTTCAGCGAGTTAGGAGTGCTCTGGGTGTGACATGAGTATTCACAAAGAGGTGTATTAATAGCCAGATGCAGACCATCAGTAAATGTTACACACTCCCCAAAGAGGAAAGATGAATTTAAAACATTTTCTTAAAAAGAAAAATCAGCCAGGTCAACTGGTGCTGGTAAAGTGTGTTGTGGCACTCCTGTGCAGGAGACCCAAGTTTACGTTGTTGTCCAACACCCTCCTTCGGCCACTGAGGGCAGAAGGTCACATTGGAAAAAACGCACCCAGACAGTGGGGGAGGGATCTGCCAGACCGTCTGCTGGAGTGCCTCCTCCAGTGGATTTGCTGGATGTTCCTAACAGCTTGGATGATCACATGATGTGAGCCATAATGTCAGAGGCCAAAGCACTGTGTAGGTGGGTGGGTCAACTGTGGGAGGATTTACGGGGGAGGGGAGAATACCAGTGTGATGTGATACTGACAGTGTGCCACTGTTCTGTCTAGTCCTCCTCTAGTGGCAAACTATTCTTTAAGGCCCAGTATGCAAGTGACTGCCTTTAGGGACAGTTTCCTTATGGGGTGGCTGGCCAAGTGCTTGAATCTGGAGGAGAGATTAGGACAGTGGTGAAGAGTACGGATGATCAGACATCAGAACAGTTGATGTATGAGGGACTGCAGTACAGGAAAGAAGAATTAGAGGCGATGTTGCCTGGGGAATAAACAAAATATAAAAAATGATGACAGTTGTTATTCACTAAATTAACCTACAGAATGGAATATTTATTGAAATGTTACAGTATTCTTTTTTTTTAAGAACACTGGCAAAGAAGATGGCAACAGTTCTCTCACTCATGGGTTTGCCCTTTCAATTAAAGATATTCTGTATGCTTACTATCGCCCCTCGCCTTGGAGAAGAGTTTGAGAAATTGCCCACGCCTCAAGGGTACAATCCGGCCATTCCAACTACTTCTTAGTGCTATAGAAAAGATGCTCCTGCTGCTACTCATCTGTGCTGGTAACGTCGAATTAAACCCAGGGCCCCCACCCCATTCCTACGCCAGTTGACCTACCTTTACTAAAAGGGTTATCATTTTTGCATTTGAATGCCTGCAACCTCCTAAAAAAGCTTGATGCTATCAAAACGTGGACCCTCCACTGCTCTCCTGATGTTCTTGTAGTCTCCGAAACTTGGCTAAGACCAACCATCCTCGACTATGAGGTTAACATTACTTCATACAACTTGTTTCATACTGACAGGAAATCCCGGGGAGGGGGAGTAGCCATCTATGTCCGGGATAACATTACCACAACTATGGTGGACATGACTACAGTCCCTAAGGAGTTCAAGTGCCTCATGCTAAGAATTCAACCAGCCGAATCAACCTCTATCTGCATTAGTGGGTGCTATAGGCCCCTCTCAGCTAGCCTTTCTCTGCTCAAACACCTAAGTGACATACTAGCTACCACCTCATCAGAAGTATCCATAATTGGTGACCTCAACCTTGACTGACTCTCTCCAGTCTCCTTACCATTGAAAGAATTCTGTGATGCCCATGGACCTACCCAGATCATTAATGAAGCTATGTGCCCAAACACCAAAATCCCAGAGTGTAGCTCCCTTCTTGACCTAATCCTTGTCAGCAAGCCTCACCTCTTCTTCCACTCAGGTGTATTCTTTAATGACATCAGGGACCACTGTGCCATTGTATGTGTAAGGTCGACGCAACTCCAAACCTCCTTTTCCTCTAAATACATCCATAAGAGATGTAAACAGAACTTCTGCCCAGATGCTTTACTCTATGATCTCCAGTATGCTAACTGGCAGAAATTTTACCTCGCATCTTCTGTGGAAGAGGCACACCAGGTACTTCACGAAATACTTACCAAAACCCTAGACCTCCATGCCCCAGTTACCAAAAGCAGAACCAAAAGAAAATCCTGTCCCTGGTTCATGGATAACCTAAAGACTGCCTTATGGCATAGGGATGCTTTTTGGAAAAGAGCCAGAAAGTCTAAATTGGCCACAGACTGTTCTGCTTTCCGAACCACAAGGAATTTCTGCACGAAAGCTATCAGAGCTGTGAAATTTAATTATTTCCACTCTGAACTTCATGCATCCACTAACTCTGCTACTAAGTTTTGGAAAACTTTAAGGGAGGTAGAAGGGCATAACAGCGCTGGCACACTTACCCACAAAATTTCGACTGGTGGTACCCACACTACAGATATTAATGAGATCCTTGACCTCCTTACCAATCACTTTGCCACAGCAGGGATGGCTTTTGATACCTTCCCAGCAAATGCCATCAGGGCACAGTTCCTTAGTCACTCATCTGATTGAAACAATCTGGAATCTATTGACCCGTACCACTCTTTCTCCTTCTGTCTGGTCACCGTCAAACAGGTTGAGGGTCTCCTTCTTCAACCCGATACTAAGAAAAGTGCAGGCACGGATATGATTGAGCCTTTCTTCATAAAGTTGGCCTACTATATTTTGGCTCCCCCTATTACCCACCTTGTCAATTTGTCTATCAATCAGGGCTCCCTCCTCAAGATCTGGTTGAATAAAGTAGGACCCAGAACTGTGCCCTGGGGTACCCCACTAGACACTTCTCCCCATTCTGACATAAAACCCCTCATACAAACACACTGTCTTCTATTTGATAGCCATGCTGTAATCCATCTAATTATAGTTACCGCCACCTTCAGTTCCTTTAGCCTTTTAATAAGTTTCATGTGAGGCACTAAATCAAATGCCTTGGAGAAGTCCGGATATATTACATCCACTGGCAACCCTACCTCCAATGCCGTGCTAACCTGTTCAAAGAATCGGATAAGACTGGTCTGACATGACCTTCTGGGTGTAAATCCATGTTGTGAAATAACAGCAAAACCATTTACTTGCATATGTTTGTCCAGATACTCTTTTATATAATATTCCATAACGTTACTCAATATGCACATTAGGCTGATAGATCTATAGTTTTGATAGTCAGTCCTCCCTCCCTTTTTGAACATAGGAGTCACATGTGCTGTATTCCAATTATCTGGAATCTCACCCGCCCTCAGTGATCCCCTGAACAGCACTGCCAGTGGACCAGCCAGCTCCACATCCAACTCTCTCAAAACTCTTGGGTGCAACCCATCAGGTCCCGGTGATTTATCCACTTTTAGTTCTTTTAATGTCTTTATAATATTATTTTCCTCAAATTAATTTGCTACTTTATCCGTGTATCCCATTTTGGTTAATAAACTTATGTTTATATCTTTAGCCTGAAGAATGATGAGAAAATGTTTATTGAATGCATCAGCCATAATTTGTTCTTCTGTTATAACCGTGTTTTCTACTGTAGATATTGGTTCTATTTAGTTTTCCTTTTTATTATTGATACAATTAAAGAAGATCTTTTTGTTATCCTTGGCCCTAGTTGCTACTGTTATTAGTTCTTTCATGTTGACTCTTTTAATTGCTGTTTTACAGTTCTTTGCTAAATTTCTAAATGTATTCCAATTGCTATGGAAGTTTTTTTTTATATATTTACCATAGGCTCTTTTCTTTATCCTTATACCTTTCTTAATCTTATTATTGAACCATATTGGGATTTTACCATTTGCATTGTATTTTATTTTTCTGTATGTACTTCGTTGTGCAATAATTGAGTTTACATTTAATGATATCCCTATATCTTGCACTCTCAGCCCAGATAATTCCTTTCCCAATCCCATTTGCCCCAAAAGTTTCTCATATCTACATAACTAGTTTTGTTACAGCATTTAACTCTGTTTTTTCCCATGCCTATAGTCTTGCTGCACACTATTTTAAATTCTACTATGTTGTGGTTGCTTGTTCCCAGAGGTTCTCTAACCACAAATGGGGCCTGATTCCAGGACACCTTATGCATGGCACAAGGCGATTTATGCCAAACCCTATGGTGCAAATCACACCTTGCGCCGTGTGATATGTGACTTGTTTTTCCAAGTTGCAGCTTGTGCCATGCCACATGCAGGTTGCACCAAAGGTGGGCTACACCACCCAATACACATGCAACCCACTGCAGCATGGTGTAAGAGTGGGTTACGGCAGCACCTGCACCCTATTCCAAAAGGGTGGCTACCATAACCAAGTTATGCCATTCCAAGTGCTGCTAAGGCACTGCTGGTTAGGCCAGCATGAAGATGGTCTAAGGGCATCCATCCTGGCAAAATGATGGATGCCCTCTGCAGTGCTGCAAATCGCACTTTGCATGCCCATGGACATCCCCAACACAGTGATGCCCCCCACCTCCCACATTTCGGGGGGGCCACCTGGGTCAGTGTGTTCTGCCATGCCCCCAATGCACCTGTGCCACCCAGCATATCCCTTCCATGGCCCACAGGGTGCTTGGGGGAGCTGTCCCCCACAGTCTCCCACTTGCAACACCTTGGTCTGTTGCACCATTCCTGTGGTGCAACCCGTGGCTACCATATGTCATGGGACATAGGTACTGGGACCCTGCCTGTCCTGGAATAGGGCACAGGGTTTCATGAGAAGTGTGATGGTGTAACTCGTATATGCCCCAAGTTGCGCTTAGCATTCTGGAATTGGGCCCCTGATGTTATTTCATTCTCCATATTGCTCAATACAATATCTAGTATATTATATAGTCTGGTGCTTTGTTGTACATATTGCTCTATGTTGTTGCTCGTTAGGTGTCTATAAACCTTTTTGAACTCAGTAATCCCTTTTGGTTGTTTCCAATTTATGTTCAGCAGATTAAAAACTCCAAAAATAGGAGATCTCCCACACAACTCTATATTTTCAATTGCTTGCAAAAATTTCATGTTTTCCTCTGTATTTAACTCAGGTGCCCTATAATATACAGTACTCCTACTGTAATTTTCTTGTTACCAGGTTGTATTAACTTGATCCAGATTTGTTCCACTCTGTCCTTATTTTTTCTTATGTGGTTGATTTCATAAGCTTCATATGTATCCTTTATGTATAAGGCTACCCCCCACCTCTTTTTCCATTTTGATTTATGTTAAATATCTTAAATCCAGGTAAATCTACCACCCAGTCATCATCTTGACACCACATTTCCGTGACCGCACACAATTAGATGTTTTTCTCTTGCAATATTTATTTATTTTTTATTTTTATTTAGTTTTTGTTTACCGGGTAGGTGCACTAGCCATAGCAATGACTATTTTCAGACACGACCCGGGAGAGTACAGTACAGCAATACAACAATACAATAATACAGGGAAACATTTTGATACAAGTACAGAAAATGGTTGACAATAGTATATAGACCAATTTGCAAATATTTCCATAGAAACAAGGAGGCTGCAATGCTAGTGCAGTGCAGAAAGTAAACAAAATAACACTGGAGCAGTTCAAGGAACAAAACTACACCACAATTTGCTATAAGGAAGGTGAACACGTTGAGCATTTTAGTGCAATAAGGGAAATGGATATGGTACTAGTAAGTGATGGAAGTGAGAGTCATCAGAGGAGGATGAGGGTGCAAGTAAGGTGGGAGGAGGGACAGATAAGTAAGGAGAAGTGCATAGCGTATTGGAGGTAGATCAGTAAGTGTCATGGAAGAGGAGGCTGGGAAGGAAAGAGCTATGGAGTTTGAAGCAGGAGCACTTGTGGGAAGTGTTGAGATAAATTCGCAACCCTTTTTTGAAAGATGCAAGAGATGATGATTGGCACAATGCTAGTGGAAGGGTTCCAGTATTTGGGGGTATGGCAGGCGAAAGCACTAGCGCCTTTAGTGGTGTTGTGCCTGGGGGTGAAAACAGGGGCCTGGTCAGCAGACCTTAGTTTATAGCACAGCGTCAGATTCTGGAAAAATCCTGCTAGGGATTTTGGAATTTGTAGGCAGACCATATTGTCAATGATGGAGCCATAGGCCTGAAGCCTTAGTTCATTAAGAGGAAGCCATCCCAGGTCTGAATAGAGGAAGCAATGGTGTTTCAGTCGGTGTGAGGAAGACACATAGCGACAGATATTGTTATAAGTGACATCCCATTTCCGAAGGGTTGATCTGCACGCTGAGGCATATGTTGCGGCACCATAGGTAAGTGATGGAAGGAGTATGCCAAGGGCAATGGCAAGCCTCACTGAGGGAGTGAGTACATAGCTGGTTCGGTAGGCTATTCCAAGTTTAGAGTTTACCAGTTTGCAGGTCTGGCTGATGTAATACATTTCATCTTTTTTATTAACCAGATTTCTTGCGTTTACTAAAATTACCTTAATATCTTCTGGGATAATTGTTCTAACTCCCTTCAGGTGTGTTATGCCTGGGTTCAACTACCAGACACAACTAGAACATTTGTCCCAATTTCCTGCTCTCCCACCCTAACAGCAATGTCAGCAATCATATGAAGTTTGTGCTTACAACACTAGACTGCGATCTGTACAGGAAGAGGGCTACTGTGAAAGAACTTGGTGTATCATTCTAACCTCTTGATCTCTATAGTGTACCTTTCTGTAACTACCATTATAAAATTGCCCTCAGTCACTGTGTTCACATAGCCCTGGATAATCTGCTCTAATTGCAAACACTTGTAATCTTGTCTTAACTATCCTGTCATACATTATTTTGAAAATGTAACTTTAAGTATAAACTCAGCTTTTATTTAGAATGCTACTGCACCTAATGAAGGGCATGTGTGGTCCTGAAAGTTTGTTTACTATACCATCATTGTAGAAGAAATATTTTGGACCAATAAAATACATAAAACTATCCAGCGACTCCTGTTTTCCAAGGACCAACATGTCTACACTCTCTCTTTAATGGGTATTCCGCCATGTAAATGGCAGTATTTCAAACACTGAGTGAGTATTCTTAATCTTAGCATTTGTAATAACACAGTGGAATATTCTACTTGTATTTTCTGAATACATATGGAATACTGTGCCATGTAAATGCATAATGTTCAGTATTCGGAATATGCACTGACCTAAACACACTGAGCATGTGAATGACCGCTGACACATTCTGCTCAGGGTGCCACTTAAGCACCAGATGGTGTACTATGCATGGCTGACTTGCTGCTTATTCAGAATACTGCAACTTACATTCAAACTGAGAATAAATATTCCAGGGCCATATAAACAGAGTATTTTGAATACTTATTCAGAATACTCAATATTTTGAATATTGCAGTTTTCCAAATCCTAAGACCATGTAACTGTTATTTCTTCCAAATTTTAATGGCTTGGCACTTCCATTAAACTCTCCTTGCTCTCATATTTGATTGATGCATTCTTTCTCATCCTTCCTTCCTTAATATATTCACAATCTCCCTTACCTTGATTTAAGCGGGGTTGAAGCACCATCTGTATTTCATGACTTTTCCATCTATAATTAGAATATACTGTACCCACATGCAATATTTTAATGTTCAGTATCATACATTTATGTACTGCTATTAAAGCTGTGTGAATGAGAAAACTGAATTCAAGGAATATTGGTGAAATTCTGTGGAATGCCGTGACATTTTGGAAAATTTTTGAAATGTATTAATTTGGACATAACTTATCTGTCAGTTGAGCTAGAGATATGAAATATGGCATGATTATTTGCTGTAGGTGCTTTAATGTTGTGCCATATATCTTGACATTAGAATGCATTGTCTCAAAATTGTAGGTGCTGAAAGCCAGTCATTTTAGTTTTTGTGGGAAATTTCATGAAAATATGTAGCTGCATGTAACTCAGACACCTTTAGAGCTAGACATCTGAAACTAGGCACACATATAAATTTAGTAATGACCCTTATACCTGAAATATTTTGTAACATTTCAATGAATATTTTAAAAATTATACTAAAATAACCAACATCAAAATATTGGCAACATGTTTGGCTACCTATAGCATGACTCCCTTTAAAACTTCATGCTTAAAACTTGGTGTGCATACCCATGTTGCACATGTCTGTAAATCCAGACACTGTGGAGCAATCTGGAGAAGAATTTTTAAAACTGGATAAAAATAACCAAAAACTAAATTTTGATTAAATGCTTGGCCACCTTCAATTTATCCCCTTTCAATCTAAGATTCTAAAATTAGGTACTCTTATGAAAGCTATTAGTACCTGTATATTTGCCAGATTTGGTATAATTTGGATACATACTTTGAAAACAAGACCAAAATAACATAATTTAAAATTTGATTACACTCATTGGAATTTTTGAAATGTTAATTTGTTCATAACTCAGCCTTTTATTGAAACAAAGATCTGATATTTGGCACAATTATGTTTTGATAGAGGTTCTAATGATGTGCCAAGTATCACGATATTAGGATGCACTGTATCAAAATGATAAGTGCTCAAAATCTCTCATTTTTTGTGGGAAATTTCAAAAAAATGTTTTATCCTCATATAACTCAGGCACCTTTGAATCTTGAAATCTGAAACTGGGTGCATATATAAATTTAGTAATAACCCATACACATGCAAAATGTTGTAACATTTTTGATGGATGCTTTCAAAATTATATTACACTAAAATGTACATTTTAGCAACATTTTTGGCTACATATAGCACAGCCCCTTTAAATCTTGTGACTTAAAACTTGGTCCACATAAGCATGTTGCATGTTTCTCTAAATCCTGAAACTGTGTAGAAATTTGGATAAGAAATGTTAAAATTAGATGGAAAAACTAAAAATTAAATTTTGATTGCATTTTGACCGCATAACTCAGCTCCTTTCAATCTAGGACTTGGTACGCTTATGTATTTGTCAAATTTTGATATCATTTTGATATGTACTTTAAAACTTGGCCAAAATAATTTACATTTAAATTTGGCAAAATTCCATAGAATGTTCTTGAAAATTCTGCAAAATTCCACAGAATTGGGATGGTAATTCTGTGAGCATTCTGCTTGCAGAATTGTATATTCCATGCAGCTCTAACTGCCATTTATTCTATATCATCGTTGTAAGGTTTCCACAGTCTCAGGGGATTGGGCGCCTTAGAAATAAAAATACTACTACTACTACCTCTGTTGGTGGTAGTTCTTCCAGTTTTTCTGCTCCCTATTAATATTGCATAGCATACCTATTCACCTTCACCAACATTACTCTACTCCACTCTAAATTTCATTTTAAAACATACTTATTCTGTCTTGCCTATTATCATCAGTAACACTTATTTCATAATCTGTAATATAGCGGATTGTGTATGAACAATCATACAAAACAAGGCTACAGCAGGTTTTAATTGAGAGGTTTCCATGGTAACAACAGTCATCAAGAGTGCTGCTCAAAACTTCGAGATTAAAACTCAGCCTAATATGTGTATCGGTGCTCATACACAATTGTTTATAGTGTATGGCTAATCATAGTATGCATGGAGATCAATGTTTCTGTTTAAGATGCCATTGATGAGTGAACCATAGCTGCGTTGCTCTGTTAGTGCTGACTGAAGCTGACAAGACAACGATTTGCATTCACGATAGCGTACGGCACATACTGCGCATGCAAAAGTATCTAGTTATGCTGAAGTAGTGACATTATTAGGACAGCACAACAACATTGCAACATCACTACTGCAGCACAATTCTGTTTCTAGACATGGATTTTCATGCAGAACAGCATTCCACTATGCACTATATGAACGACAATGTATGGGCTACTATACACAACAAGCACGTGTAGCCATGAGGGGTCACCATGGCAACATATTAAACCGTGAGAGTGAAGCTTGAAAGGTTTAAAGGTTGCCATGGCAACCCTCGGATGGCTACTCATGCTTAGTGTATAAGTAGTCTATGCATTGTCTTTTATAGTGTATGGTCACCACACATCAACCTAAATCTAAATAACTTGAAAGCATTCAATTTTATTTGAAACACATTGAACTGATATCAAACATGAAACTGCCAGAGCCACTATCATCCCACGCTTTGAAAAGTACATTGCACAACACTGAGGAAGGGAAAGATTGAGAAGTGTCCTATTTTAATGGAATTTATCTTAACATCCGTTCATGACCATTTAGTGTTTTTTAATTAACAATTTGTTGGGAGGAAAAACAAGATTTTGTTCTCATACCATAGCTCCTAAAGTCCTTCCAGTGCTGGTGTCACTGTAGTAACCACACTCTGCTGACGATCAGTATGGTGTGAGAGTGTGTCCATGTTGTTGTGCTGCAGTAGCTACTGTACTTATTTAATGTAGCAAAGCAACAAAGGCAAAAAGTTACTGCAGCACAACAACATTGTTCTAGGCATGGATTTCTGCCTAGAATAATGTTCAACCATACACTATAATCTATTAGCATATTTGTACCCAGGTCGCATCTGGAATAGAGCACGTTGCTCAGTATGCCTTCCTGGTAAATCTCGTAAATAAATAAATAAATAAATAACTCGTTATAATCTGCTAGTAGCATTTGTTTGACCATTTTAGTTTACATATAATCTTCTGAATATACTATACAATATTTTGTGATACTCTGTATGAGAGATTTATTACAATGAATTATATAAAATATATGTTATTGTAATTATCAGCAGTATAGTACATTGTGCACTGGTGGAAACAATTTGTAAAAGAAGGGACAAACAGAATGTGTAAACAGTACCGAAACCATGAACCAGGAATGTAATTGCATTTGAAAATGTACATTCGTAGTTATTCTTACTTGCTGACTAGACACAAGCCTCGGCTTCCTTGCGATTTTTTTCTGCGATACTTTCATACTGCTGTCTCATTTCCGCCAGAATCTTACTCATATCAACACTTGGTGCAGCATCTACCTCCACATTAACAGTTCCAGTCACCTGAGAACGTAGAACTGATATTTCCTTAGTAAACCAAAAGAGAGAGAGAAAGAGAGAAGAAAAGGATGAATATCAGCATGACTTAACTGGTAGTAGTCCCACCTAAGGGCCAAGGGGCTTTTGGGTTCAAGTCTCTCACCAGGACTTTGGCTCACACTATCACTGTGCAGGATTTTCAAACTCTGACACAATGGAATTCTGTGACATTTCCAAAAATGATTCCTGATTCCATGGAATTCCATTGGTAATGGAAATGCTTGTTTTATATGTACCACGGTTTGAGGTAGTACAATATGGGCAGTCTAAATGGCCCAGCGGTCTCTTTCTGCTGACAGATTCTATGTTTCTACGTATTCCTCTTCCACAATCTGCAGAAAATTATTCCATGGTTTAAGTAGTCTGCAGAAAGTTATTCAGCAGCTTTCATAGAAATGCTTTTCGAATTCTATGGAAAATGCTGAAAGAAATTCTAAATATTATTTTGAAACTGGAATTGTCATTCCACATGACTTCCACCACCGGCATTCTGCATTTTGCACAGCTCTAGTGCATACCGATCTTGACATAGCTGTGTAGGTGGGTGGGGTATTTGAGAGCCTGCTGGAGGTGTCTTCCTATGGCTAAGACATTAAATTAAGGTTCCTTCAGTCCAACTCTGCTAGTTTTCCAGGCTGAAGTTAAAGATTCCCATGGAACATCTCACAGAGTTTAGGATATCCCATGTGTCATGGCCAGCATTCCCTTTCTCAGAGAAACAAGTAATTAAATGGGTGAGACAAAGTTTACACTATGATTTGTGGAATCCAATCACATGATTATACAGCTATAATACTATAACCACATGGTCACATAAAATAATTTGCCACATTTACAAGCGAAATAACACACTCCTGAGTTTGCAGTTATGCTGTATTTTTTTTTAAGGATCCATCTCAGCCAATCAGAATACAGTGCTACTTGTCCCCATAGTCTGTGATAACTGCACCACAGACTCAAAATGGGACTGTATGGTAATCCTGTGTTCTGATTGGCTATGGCTAGGATTACAGCACGTCTATGAGAAACTGCTGAACAAAGAAGCAGATTCTGTAAGCAGAAAAGGACCGCAAGGTCCATCCAGTTTGCCCTAACCCTATTGGTACTGTGTGGTGGCAATTGACCCTTTGTGGCTCCCAGTTCCCCAACCCTCTCTGAGTGGTTCTTCCTTTCAGTGATACCCATGTGCCTGCCCCACCCATGCTTGAATCCCATCACTGTCTCTGCCCCACCACCCACCAAGACAACCACGTCCATCTATCCACCACCCTTTCTATGAAGAAATGCTTCCTCATGTCCCTCTTGAAACTTCTTCCCACTAACTTTATTGTGTTTCCTCTTGCAGTCATGTTGTTGTTCAACTTAGCAGTTCAGTTCTCTTACAGATGCGTTGTAGCACTAGTGAGAGAGTGGTTTTGGTGCTTTATTTAAAAACTTTTTTCTGTTTTTTGTTTCAGTAAAATAGCTATAATGGTAATTCCTTGGGGAATAACTCCGTAATAGCCGCATTGAAGGCTTAAAAACAACCTTGGCCTATTGCCTCAATGTTCATTCACCCTGCTCAGATTATTGCCTCATAAACTCCAACCACTATCAAATTATTGCTGTATTAAATGCATTTCCCTGGTGGTCAAAATTACTCAGCTTCACTTTGTGCTACACAATCCACCTGAGATATGCAGTGATATCAGCATAATCACACTCCCTGATGTGTGATATTGCTGTGTGTATGCTGTAGTATGCTTAATATAGCTGTTGCACCTTTCCCCATGCATAGATACACAGATGCAGTACATACTGTAGACGTCTGTAGCAGAAAAAGGCTCTTGGCCCATCCAGTCTGCCCACCGTACCTAACTATTCTGCCTTGCCCAAGTGGCAGTCCCCCTCTTTGTTACCCCTCCCTTTTCTTACCTAAACCCACATTCTTGTCTCATCCATGCTTGAAGCTTTTGAATGATTTGATGTGTATCACTTCCACTAGCAGTTTATTCCACTTGTCCACAACCCTCTCCATGAGAAAGGGCTTATGGACATCCTTTTTTGGATTCTCTCCTGCCAGCATTAATGAATTTCTTCTCATCTTTGTATCTGAACTCAGAAGAAGAGTTCATTGGCGTCCACCATATTAGCCTGTTCAGGTACTTGTATGTCTCAGCCATGTTACCCCATACAGTCCCTTCATTGCCAACACCTCGTTCCTTGCTCTGTAAATGTTTTTGATATCTGTAATGTATGAAATACACTTTATCAATTAAAACAGACCAGTCTAACCCGATTTTAGATAAGCGGACCTGCTCATGGTTCTTTTGATGTGGCCAGTTCTTCCTTCAGGCTTTCAATCTGTATCTCCAGATCAGATCTGGTCAAGTCAAATCGTCCAGGACTTTCGCATGAGTTAGCAACATCAGTGTCAATGCTCTGCCCTAAGGACCAGTTCGTTCTCATACCTGTAAGAACATATAAACAGTTTCTATTCAGTCCACTTTTTCAAGCATTCATGTATCACCTTTGTCATATATCTAGATATATACATATATATATATATATATATATATATATATATATATATACCAGAGTCAGACTGGCCCACCAGGATATCAAGATATTCCCAGAGGAGCCCCCTCTATTGGGTACCTGGCCACTTTCTAAACTCTGCAAATCTTTGGATTTATCATCTATTTGTTTCTAATTAGATGGGGTATTTTGTGCCCTGCAAGTAAATGTCAAATGCAAAGACGTCTAGCTTATCAAACTGAAGTGGAATACAGACATGAGTGTGTCACCTGGGCCCTTCCCTATTAATTTTCCAGGTGGGCTCCCTGTATCCCAGTCCAACCCTGTCCACAGAGTTTCCCTTTAAGAGGAGATTCAGGGCAGATTTCCTGCTCATACTGCCAATATTCATACATTCTACTATTTGCACTTCCCTTTCAGCAGTGGTTTCAGGCCTTTTCACATAATGCTGAATGCTGCAGCTGCTTGGATGGCAGCAAACAAACACAGTGGACCTATGGTCTGTTTTTTGTCAGACTTTCCTACGCTCCTATGCTGTCTACTACCGTACATTCTTACAGAAAGTATTAGAAATAGAACCATAGATAGGGGACTGTGTATTAGGAGGCTATAATACCATCAAAAGGTTCTGGGAACATATGAACCATGAGAGTGAAGCTTGAGAGGTTCCAACATGTCCTTAGAACCTCAAGATGTTATTTAAGCTGGCTAATCACAGTCCCATATTTGATATTTTTGTGTAATATAGGGATCTGAGATACTAAGTTCACTTTTAAGTTTGCTTCTTTTCTGACATTTTTCCTTCCTCCTTGGTTGAAGAGCTGGATGGCTTTCACTGTATGCAACATTTACAGTAAATGCCGGCTTGTGCTCAGCTGTATGGTGCAAGCTGATTCTTCCATCTCATAATACTACCATTGCTAGTTCATTGATAGTATTACGAGATCTCATGATACTAAGGATGTTTTCCAATGATGGTATTAAAAGGATATTTTGGTATGCTTTGTGACATTTTTATGAGTATCCACATATTACAATATCTGTACCAATCGTATCATGGTGCAACAACAGTGGAGTAAAAACTGCAATGCACACTGGAATTTTACGCTGATAGAATCATATCTATTTAGTTTTTGTTAATCGGGTAGGTGCACTAGCCATGAAATAACTATTTTCAGGCATGACCTGTTAGAGTACAACAATCAAAGACAGGTACATTGCATGAGTACAACGAAACTACAATAGCATAGGTCAAAACAGTTAGTAGTAATGAATACATGCAGCCAGGACAATAACAGCCAATGAAATTCACATAGAATTTTTTGGCAGAAAAAACCTATACAGTCTAGGAAGAGAGATACCACAACATACAGTAGCAGCAAAGAGATATTGTTCAAATTAGTCACAACAATGAAGATTCAAATAGGCAGCAAAACAGGGCAAGGGCAAATTCCGGACTGGGCAGGATGCATTATCACGGCCTCTGAAACAAGACTCAGGTGTGGAGGGGGGGTGGAGTTGGGGTAGATTAGCTCTCTAGGAGATAGTAAGGTTAAGAAGTGCTATGAGGTAGGGAGGTTAAAGTTAGGCCAGGCAGCATCTGGCAGTGAGTGGATTAGGGAGAATTAAAACAAGTGCAGAGATCCGCAAGGGATAGATGTAAGTGCAGCTCCTTTTTGAAGCTGTCATGGGATCCAGATATTCGAAGTGCTTGGAGTAGAGAGTTCCAAAGCTTAGGAGCAGAGTGATTGAAGACAACAGAGCCTTTTGATGTTTTACATCTAGGTACATTCAGCAGGGATTTATCTACCGATCACAGTCTATAGGAGGAGGTTTGAGGTACCAGCAATGTTGTGAGTGCTGAAGGGGTCTGGTTTCTGAGCATAGAGTTAATCAGGGAGCCAAGAGAATATTGACGGCAAGCTGAGGGGGATAACCAGCCCAGGTTCCTGTACAGTTGGCAGTGGTGCTTAAGCTGTGGTGATGAGGAGGCATATCGACAGATATTATTATAAGTGACATCCCACTTATGAAGGATGGTTTTGTGTGTGGCAGCAAAGGTCGGCATGCCATAGGTGAGGGCAGGGCATAACATGCCTCTGGCAATAGCAAGTTTAGCAGAGGGAGTCAGCATGAAACTGGACTTGTAAGCAACCCCCAGTTTAGCATTCACTGCCTTGCAGGCAGATTGTATATGCAGGCTGAAGTCCAGGGATTGATCCAGAAGAATTCTCAGGTACTTAAAAGATGTAACACATTCTATTTGTGTGCCACTGTGGTCTTGCAGCAATAGGGGAGTTTGACATGTCCTAAGTTTAGGGGCAGATCCAAGTAACATTGCTTGGTTTTCTTAGCATTAAGTACAAGCTTATGTGCAGAAAGCCAGTTTTGGACATTTGTGAAATCTGAAGAAAGGGATGCATTTATGCTGGCGACCTTAACAGAGCTTGAATAGAGTACAAGATCATCTGCATAGAGCATAGATGGATTATAAAATGGGCTAGAAGAATAAAGCAATCTGATTGGTTATAAAAATGCAAACATCCCATTCTCTCCTGGTGTACATATGCGAGTCAGAACGTTCTATACTATTTATTTATAGTTGTTTTAAACTGGAAGGCACATGAGCAAAATGCCTGTGTTCACATGTGTCCTGTTTTAGCAATAGACATCCCAATAAATACACACAAAGTAAGTCAACACTATGAAGGCAGACAAATACAGGAGTGCTGTATAGTCCTCCAAGCAATGAATTTCAATCTGCTAAGAAGAGTGGACCTGAGATTGTGTTTGAAGGAAACTACTTTATTACAGGCAATGAGTGAGGATGGTAAGCAATATAAACTTTGGTTGCCCTATACAATAAAGAGTTTTGTTCTTGTTTGGTAAAAAAAAAAACAGAACAGTGTTTTAACTGAAACCCTACTGTGAGAACTTGTACCTAATCTGTTTACAGAGTTTGGGGATAATTCAGCTATGCTATTAGGCAATAATCTAATGCTCTACCTTATTCAAAATGCTGACAGCCGCTGAATGGAAGGATAAGAATAAATTAGAGAGGGTACAGCACAGAACAGTGCCACTGTAACTGCTATCTTTGTTCACTGCAATGGTAACTGCGAATAGTCTAGTTGAACCTTGCCTGACACTGACCCTGCTTGGTTCTGCAATCAGATTTGCTGTTAGGCAATGTTTTGTGACTGAATCCCTCGGGAATTTGCCTGTTGTTCCACGTATGTATTTTATTACATTGTACTTGCCTTGACTATATTCCACTGGAACTGCTTGAGTGCTACTGTAACTGTCTCATTCTGTAATCTTACCACTGATGTGGAACCTTTGTAAATGAGCACTTTTGCTCATAGGTACTCTCCAAAATAATGAATAAAACAAATGATACAGAAGTATCAATTCAGTACAGTGTGATGGAAATTTAGTACAGTAAGCACCAGGATGCTATCCACATTTGGGCCTCCAATTCCTCCCCACTACAAAACAGACTCACCCTTTGCCACTACCTCAGGGATCCTGTCCAGACCACAGTCAGATTTCTAGGGGGTCAACTTGTCCCCACCAGGGACCTTTCCAGTTGTTATGGAGATGCACTTCCTGGAGTTCCTTCACTTCCATTCTGATTGGCTAGGTTATCCTTCCTAGAGATCTCCCCATGACATGGAGAGGGAAGTGAGCATTGTGGATGCTAGTTCGAGGGGGCCCATATTGGTGATATCCTGGGTGGTCCAGTGGCATGGTGGGGGCTGTGAGAACATTAACTATCGGACTGGTGAAGTATCTTTGCCTATTATTTCCCCTGCCCTTCCTCAATCTTCTGCATACTGCAGCTGCTCTGAGGGAGTGCCTACCAATGGGTGGTCACCCACCCTGTCAAAGACAACAGCACCATGCCACCACCGAGCACCAATGAAGAGCAAGCTGGCAGGCAGCCCTCCTGCCAGCAAGACAGCATCCAAAGGCAAAGGGTAAAATTGTTTAACCAAGAAAGGCACACTAAGTCAGAGCTTGTTTCCAGGTGCGACCTGGGAGCACATGAGAAGTTAAGTGACTTGCTCAGGGTCACACAGTATGCAAGTGGCAGCTGACGGGATTGAAGCCCAGGTCTCCAGGTTTGCAGCTCAGAGCCTTAAACCACTACACTGTACTGCCTCCAAAGGAAGCTTAGTATCCTTCCTGCCAGTCTCTGCTTCTAACAACTTGGGGCTCCATTCCTTTAATGCTTTAAAGAGGAACAGTGAGCACTAAAAGCCCTACACTTGAGTGTGTAGCAGGTCCCAATTTGCACTATGTGTGCAAAAATATTGTGTTTTTACTCACCGTTTATTGCACTATAGTACATTGTATAAGGTTTATTTTGATAACTTTTAAACTGACATTTTCTGTAACTACAAATCCCAGAATCCCCTGCAGCTGGCATCAGAGCAGGGCTGCAGCAGTGGGAGATTCAATAGCCTGCAGTGCATGTTAGAGACTCTATAAGCTCTTATATTTTTTGTTTGTTTGTTTGCTGGTCCAGCTGTCCTACTGAGGCTACACACTGTCACAGACGACTGTTTCTAGCCATGTGAGAACAGAGGGACCAGCAAACATCACACCTGAGCTTATACAATCTCTAAAATGCACTGCAGGCTATTAAATCTCCCATTGCTGCAGGGGATTCTGTGTTACAGAAAATGTCAGCTCTGATTAAGCAAAATAAGCCTGATACAATCGACTATGCTGCAGTAAACAATAAGTAAAAAATGTATATATTTTTGTCACATAGTGCAAATTGGGACCAGTTCCACACTTGGGTGGGAGGCTGTTTGTATTGACTGTTCCCCATTAGTAAAGTGGCAGTGTGGTCAGGTGGTTAGAGCACCTTTATAAGAACTGGGAGATCTCAGGTTCAACCTCCACTAGAGCCTAATACTCACTGTGTGACCTTGAGCAAATCACTTAACCTCTCAGTGCTCCAGTCCACCCAACTGCAATAACTGAAATAATGAGGATCTCACTAGTGATAAAATATAATATTTCAGCTGGGCTACCCTGGGTACATACATTGCCCAAAAAATAAGTGCAAGAACTTGCTAGGTATTTTCCATTCTTCTGCTTACATAAAATGAAAAATACTTACTTCATTCTAAAGTCATCAGCTGCCAATTTGGCATTGTCAATATTCAACAGAATCTTGGCATTCTCCCTAGATGCAGCACTGATCTGCAATGAAGAAATAATTATATAGATAAGGATTTTAGCAGGGCTAAAAATAGTTAAGAGCTTGTCATCTCTATCCCCGACCAATCACCTAAACTTTGGTATAGGGTGCCACGTGACCAAAGTGATCAGCACCAGCTCACCTCCGGGGTTGGTTCAGCTCCTCTTCCCAGCCAACCGCTCATGCTACCCACTAAGGTCCCAGGGCCCAGGGATACTAAATGTACCCTCTACCCACACCCTTATGGGTGATAGGGACTATGCAGCTTACGCTCCTAGGCTCTGGAACTCCTTCCCTGAGCAGGTCCACACCGCCCCTACCCACAAAAGCCTTCAGACCTCCTTGTGGGAACACCTTAAGCTGGCCTCACATTGTGAATGCCTAATGCCTCCCTAGCTCATAGCCCTGGACACCGTAGTCCCTATGGCACTCTGCTCCAGGAACCACAATATAACTATACCAAATCAGTTGCCGATTTCCCTGTCCAGCTCTCCTTCTGCACCTCTTTATGCTTAAGATAGTCAATGCTGTTCAATGTCAACTCACTATGTATTCTGTTATCACTGTCTTACTCTACCTGTACTGTATAGTGCCTGCTGCTTTATCGACTCATTGTACATAACCACTAAGTGTATATGTAATCGTTTCAACTAGTATGAGATGTAACTGTTCACCTAACTTTTGCTGTATTGATGTACCCTATATTACCTGTTGTACTCTCCTGGGTCGTTCCTGAAAATAGGCATATAACTTGTCTAGTGTACTTACCCGGATAACAAAAGTTAAATAAATAAATAAATCTACAGTAGCCCTCCACTCCTAGTAATGTGTAGAATCTAGTTTTCCTTGCATCCCAGCATTCCAAGGGCTGATTGACTTGGGCAAGATCTCCTTTGTGGTCCCTACTCTGTGATTGTGATTTGGAGGGGTAGGGTGTGTACAGTACATAATGTGAGACTCCAGAATGACTGGCATTTCTAAACAACATGTTACATACCAGCTGCTATTCACCTTATTCGCATTCTGTGCTTGAGGAATTCTACAACTCTGATCTCTGAAGGCTCTAGAGTCTCAGGTATTCTAGATTATAATGTGTATTGCTATAAATGACATTTAAAATTACCACAGTATGAGATTACTGCACTAACAAAAATGTGACTGTACAGTACAAGCTGTGGTGGCTAAAAAAGAAAACTATATAGGAGACATAAATAAAAAAGCTATTCTGTGAAGGCATGCCTTCCAGTAGTGAAAGCAATAAAAAGCTGTACAGGTAATGTGGGGTAACTGAGAGCTATGCAGAAGGCTTCAGCTTGATACAGTGAGGAAGTGGCCTTTACAGTACAATAAGGCAACTGGGGTATGAGAAAACATCTGCTTGACACAGTGGGGGACTGTCCCTTCTATTACAGGGAAATTAATGAGCAGTATGCATAGGGTTTCTGCTTGGTACAGTGCAAAGGTGTTCCTTCTACAGTACTGTGGGGATAATTGAGGAGTATACAGAGGACTTCTGCTTGGTATAGAGAGGGAGACTCCCTTCTGTTGCAGGGCAGTTGATTTAGGGCAACTGAGGAGTGTGCAGGGGGCTTCTGCTTAGTAGAGATAGTGTTCCTTCTACAGTACTGTGGGCACTTATGGGGTACACGGAGAGCTTTTACTTGGTATAGTGAGAGACTGTCCCTTCTGCAGTGCTGTGAGGCAATTGGAAGGTTTGCCCTGTAGTTCAATGGACAAACATCCAGCCACTCCCACTTCCTGAGCTATATAAGCAGTTCCTCTCAACCTCCTTCTGAAGCACTTTTTCTTTGCCCCACCATCCTCCCCTCATCCTCCAGTGGCAGCACTTCTCTCCTTGGGATCCTTCCTAAGGTACCTTTAGCCATGGGAATCATCCCGTGGCACCTCTAGGGGTGGAAACCTCTTCGAGGGTTCCTTGCCTTTGGTACCCCTCCCAGAGTGACAATTCCTCTGGAATAGAGAGTGCGAACGATCAAAACTAAACTAACAAAGTTGCACAAGCATAACACTGTATACTGGCTGCATAGGCCATTGAACTGAGGGGTATGCAGAGGGCTTCTGATTGGTATAGTGCAAAAGTGTCCCTCCTACAGTGTGGTATTGTGGGGCAACTGAGGGCTGTTCAGAGGGCTTTTGACTGGTACAGTGTGGGAGTGCCCCTTCTACAGTACGGTACTAACATAGAAACATAGAAACATAGAATTTGATGGCAGATAAGGACCGCTTGGCCCACCCAGTCTGCCCATTTCCCTACCTACTGGATAAGCTGCAGATCCTAGTTAACCAGCAGCCTACTTCTTCCTACCCCCACCCCCCAGAATTGCCTTATGACTATCCCATGCATGCTTGAATTCCACCACTGATTTTGACTCCACAACCTCCTCCGGAAGGCCATTCCATGCATCCACAACCCTCTCTGTGAAAAAATACTTCCTTAAATTACCTCTGAGCCGCCCCCCATCTTCAAATTGTGCCCTCTTGTTCTTGCACACCTCTTTTTTTGAAAGATGCTACCCTCTTGGACTTTGTTGATTCCCTTGAGGTACTTGAAAGTTTCTATCATGTCCCCCCTCTCCCTCCTTTCCTCGAGGCTATACATATTAAGCTCCTTAAGTCTCTCTTCATATGTCCTCCAGTGCAGACCCTGCACCATTTTAGTTGCCCTCCTCTGGACAGCTTCCATCCTGTCTATGTCTTTGTGGAGATTGGGTCTCCAGAACTGCACACAGTACTGTGGGGCAACTGAAGGGAGTGCAGAGGGCTTTTGATGTGTACAGTGTGGGAGTGCCCCTTCTACAGTATGGTGCTGTGGGGGCAACCGAGGGGGGTGCAGAAGGCTTCTGACTGGTACAGCGCAGGAGTGCCCCTTCTACAGTATGGTACTGAGGGATAAATGAGGGGTGTGCAGAGGGTTTCTGATTGGTAGAGTGAGAGATGCACCCTTCTACAGTATACTGGGGCAACTCTACAGTATTGTGGGTGTAACTGAGGGGTAAGTAGAGGGCTCCTGTTTAGAACAGTGAAAGCGTGACCCTCCTACAGTATTGCAGTGCAATAGAGGGCTATGCAGATAACTTCTGATTGGTATAGTGAGAGAATGTCCCTCCTATACTACTGTGGGGCAACTGAGGGGTATGCTTAGGGCTTCTGCTTAGTAAGCTGAAGGACTCCAGCTAAAAAAATAAAAATATCAATTGGAACTCATTAACAAAATTACTTATATTTGTAGCACGACTGCTAACTACTCTTCTGGTAGAAGCCAAGGCTCATAGAGAGGGCTTGCAAGTAGCATATTATGCATTGAACAGCAGTACCTTTTCTCTGAGTTGACTGATAGTAGCATAGTAGTGACCCCAGTCTGAGACAACAGCTGAAGACTTCTTATCGTATAAGTCCCGGATCTGTAGTTCCAGCTTATGATTAGCTGCTTCAAGGGAAAGCACCTGTCAAATCAGAAAACAAAAGCATTACAAAACAAACTGGGCTTTGACATCAGTGCTGTAATGTCTGCTTCACGCTATCGCCCAAGAAAAATATCTTAATGTTTTCATAGGGGAAACGTTTATTAAGACACTTAAGTAATCCACACAAGGAAGGAATCATTTATCAACACGTATAAAATAATTAACTTTTTTTTAGTTCTAATTTGCTGCTGTAGGATAATCTCATTTGGGTGTATCCTACATTTTCTGTAAAGAGCCCACCAGGAGTAGAAAGGCAGTGAATTTAACTGTCATCAATGACCTTGGTGCAACGTGGTCTAACTGCACTTTCACTCAGCTTTCCAAAGTTCCCACCTCCAGCACTAGTTTCAGTTTGCAACTCTGTTAAGTTTTGCCTGGCAAAGTGGTGCTTTTCCCAGTGAAATCTAGGGGTTGTGGCAAGTTCACCTGCAGAGTTGCCTATCCACTTAGACTTCATGGGAAAAAGAGGAACTTAGCCCGATTACAACTTTATGAAATTAGCAAACTTTACAAAGTACTACAGAATTTGCCAGCTTTGTATCTCAGAGGTGGGGGGGGGGAGGAGGTGCGCAACAGAGTACCTTTGTACATAGCACTAAAGTTTTCTGGCTAACAGGCATCAGGACACCATTATTTATTGTATGTATTTATTTGTTTGTGTTGTTTTTTGTTGACCAGATAGGGCAGCTAGTCAATTTGCTTATTACAGTCTGATCCGGGTGGGGGATGCAGATGCAAATCAGCTGAACACTGAACCATATTTAGCTGTTGGTGGGATTTTATTGAATGGGAGAAATTAATTATCAGATGACTGCAAAATAAAACACCCCTCCAGCAGAATCACATTCCACATGAAGCAATTTTGTAGCATTCCTCTCTGTTTTCTGTAGTGTTCCACCTCCCAGAATTCTGTAGCTTGCCTTTGAAATTCCAAAGACTATGGTTTTCCATCCACAAAAAAAAAATCACAAATCAGTGGATTCTAATAAAATATATTAGTGCTCAGCGCTGCCAATCCATACGAACGCCATTTATCGAGGTGTCCGAATACGGCTGCACTGAACAAAGCTACACTGCTCTCCACCAAGGCAGTTGCTGCACGTGTAATTGTCTGGGGTGAGACAGCAGCACAAAGCTGAGTTGCTCCCCCACACACAAAATGAAAGTGAATTCACACTAACGTTGCTAACAGTACCTCAGAGGAACATATTACCACATTATAATGCCACAATGCATGCTTAGCAGTTGAAAAAACCTGCATAAGAATCAGTTAGTTGTCAGTAACTAGACTGTTGCCACTTAGCGCTGCCACTGAGCAGCCAGCAAGCTGTCATGGAGGCAGTATAAATCTTGGCATAGTTTTTAGCCAGTCGGGATGGTATATCGCTAAACATTCCATGTACTCTTAAATTACAACTATAGGAGACACAGTAACACTACATGTAAAAAAACATTATCATTTAACACAGGGACTGAAGTAAAATATGTAGCTACCCCTTTAAGTTCATAACACTCTCATTTTAACATCAGATGTTTTTTTGACGGGGGGGGGGGTCACAGTGAATGTAATTTTACCAATGTATTGTTGACTTTTTTTTTCTGGCAAGCAGCCAGCCTGTTATTTGTTATCAGATGCAAAAAAAAAGCTGTGGTAAGTGGGTCTTACAGATTGTAGATAAGTGTAATTATATGCGTAGCATTGTTCGACAACCTATGCTACCAATCGATATGGCACCAGCACACCTGTAAACTGTTAATCAATTATCTAAATATATATATATATATATATCCCACAGTTATTGAGTGATTTACTATCTGTTGCTTCTGTAGCATTTTTATATTTCAGATGTAATTGTAAATGAGAGTTCTCTCTCAACTGGCTTTCCATGACAGAAAAAAGAAGATATTGGTAATGCTGGGTATAAATTACTGTATCTTGTAGAAACATAAAAACACATAATTTGATGGCAGATAAGGACTGCTTGGCCCACCTAGTCTGCCGATTTTCCTACCTAACAGATAAGCTGCAGATCCTAGTTAACCAACAGCTTACTTCCTCATACCTCCCCACTAGGACTGCCTTATGTCTGTCCCATGCATTCTTGAATTTCCCCACTGTTCTTGACTCCACAACCTCCTCAGGGAGGCTGTTCCATGCATCCACAACCCTCTCCATGAAAAAATACTTCCTCACATTACCTCTGAGCCGTCCCCCTCTATCTTCAAATTGTGCCCCCTTGTTCTTGCACATCTCTTTTTCTGAAAGATGCTACCCTCTTGGACTTTGTTGATTCCCTTGAGGTACTTGAAAGTTTCTATCATGTCCCCTCTCTCCCTTCTTTCCTCAAGGGTGTACATATTAAGCTCCTTTAGTCTTTCTTCGTATGTCTTCTGGTGCAGACCCTGAACCATTTTGGTTGCCCTCCTCTGGACAACCTCCACTCTGTCTATGTCTTTGCGGAGATGGGGTTCCAGAATTGCACACAGTACTCAGATGGGGTTTCACCAACTGTCTGTACAGAGGGATAACAACTTCCTGTTTTCTACTATTGATGCCTCTCTCTATGCATCCCAGTATCCTCCCCAGCCTTCCTTACTGCCTTCTCACATTGCTTGCCCACCTTTAGGACATCTGATATAATTACCCCCAGGTCCCTTTCCATTTTTACTGTTGTCAGTATCTCACCCCTCACTGTGTACTCTTCCCCTGGGTTTTTGTTTCCCAGGTGCATTACCTTGCACTTCTTTGCATTGAATCTGAGCTGCCATACATTTGACCATTCCTCCAACCTTGCCAAGTCCCTTCTCATCCTTTCCTCCATCTTATGTATCAACCCTGTTGCAGATCTTTTGTCATCTGCAAAGAAACATACTTTTCCTTCCAGTTCCTCTGCAATGTCACTTATAAAGACATTAAAAGGAAGGTCCCAGTACTGAACCCTGCGGTACCCCGCTAGTAACCCTACTTTCTTCACTGTGGACTCCGTTTACTACTACCCTTTGCGTCCTGTTGTCTAGCCAACTTTTTATCTAGGCTACCACCTTAGGACCCACTCCAAGGCTAGCTAACTTGTGAATTAATCTTTTGTGTGGGGCTGTATCAAATGCCTTGCTAAAATCTAGGTAGGCCATGTCCACAGCCCCTCCCTGGTCTACTACTTTGGTCACCCATTCAAAGAAATGTATTAGATCCATCTGACATCCATGCTGCCTTGGGTTCTGTGCTCCACTGGCCTCTAGGAACTCAACAATTCTTTCCTTCAGAAGTGATTCCATAATTTTCCCTATCCCTACTAGTGAGGTCAAACTAACTGGTCTGTAGTTTCCTGCCTCTGTCCTGCTCCCACTTTTGTGAAGAGGAATCACATCCGCCCTCCTCCAGTCCTCAGGTACCACCCCATCCTCCCATGATTTGTTAAAGAGAGTAGTCAGCGGTGTCATTAGTTCTACCCTTAGTTCCTTTAGAATTCTTGGGTGAATCCCATCAGGCCCCATTGCTTTGTCCACCTTCAAATTTATTAGTTCTTTCAGAACCCTTTCTTCTGTAAATGGACTGGTATCGACCCCCATCTTCAGAGTGTTTCTCTAGTTTGGTTTAGGTACCTCCACCTCCTCTTCCCTTGTGAATGCTGAGCAGAAATATTCGTTCAGTATCCCTGCTCTTTCACTGTCACCCTCTGCCCACATTCCCTCCCCTTTATTAAGCCTCAGTATCCCTCCTTTGGTCTTTCCTTTGCTCCCTAATGTACCTATAAAAGGTCTTATTCCCCTTCTTAACAGAGTTGGCTATCCTTTCCTTGGTTTGGGCCTTTGCTATTCTGACTGCCTTCCCTGCCTCTTTCTGCTTTAACTGATAAAGTTCTCTGTCCTGCTCCTTTTGTGTTTCCTTATATTTCCTGAATGCTATCCTTTTCTCCTTAACCTTCCCTGTCACCTCTTTCAAGAACCATAGTGTTTTTCCTTCGTATCTAATACATAATGTTCATTACAAGTACTTAAACTGAATTCTTTATATTAAGTATTTAGTATGCATTAATGACTTGTTTTAAGTACTAACGTCTGCATCAGAATAGGTGCACTTAAGCATTAATGACCAAATAGCTGCTCATTTCCTGCAGTTTAATGACCAGACGGGGGGAAGGTGACCCAAGATGCAGCAAAGGGCCACACATCCAGCTGGTTGTTGACCCCAGGTAATTACAGACTGTGAGATCTGGGATATAAGTCTGATTGCATTAGTTTAGCGAGAAAATTTCTTTTTTTTTTTTTAAAGAAAGTTTACAAAGGTACATGCCATGCTGAGCTATACTGGGCATTTCTTAGTGATTAACACCTGGCACAGTAGCCAATCAGAGTATGCATTTGCTTCATGAATAATTAATTAGACTTATAAACAATTTTGCACTTTTTTACCTCTTACTGGACAAAATGGAGCTGAGCGAAATCCAAGGCACCCTTTCAGCAAAAAAGTCAAAATAAATAAAAATATTGGGGGGATTTTCAAAAAAGGTGGCTACAGATGCTTTCCACCTGCGTCTGCAACCTCCTGGTTATGTGAAACCCCAAGAGCCCTATTTTTACAGGGTCCCAGGTGTTTGTGAGTCCATGATTTGTGGCCGGCTAGCATAAAAAAGTGATGTATGCATCACAATAGTGAAGCATGTGACATTTTAGTTTAAATAAAGCTTTGAGAATTACATCCAAACTGTACAGCATGGACAGACGTCCATTTTAAAAATATAGGCCAACAGATTTGGTTTCAAAATCCTGTCCATTACCTCTGTATTGTAATTTTGTACTTTAACTTAAAACAAGAAAAAAAGAAAAAAAAAACAACAAACAAAAAACAAAGGATGGTAAGGTGCAGTGTGATTGGCTGCTTGATATCACATGACAATGTGGTAAACTTTGTTATACCACATGCTGACTGTCAGTATAACAATGGTTTTGAAAGTAAAAGTATGTCTCTCTGTTTCTGCTGAGAATATGAATAAGTAGTTCAGATGGCAAATGGTGAAGCTTACCTTTTCCAGGTAGATGGCCAACCGATTATTCAGGTTTTGCATGGTCCCCTTTTCATTAGTGAGGATGAGATCACTGTCACTGAAATCACTGCTAAAACTACCATCAAAGGCACTACCATAGCTGGTGCTGGAGGAGTAGTTGAGGCCCGTTCCCTGTCCAAATGCAGTGCTAGAACGGACGGATGGCTGGGATATGCGAATGTTTGCCCCTCCAGCTCCTCCATACACACTGAGAGCTTTGGCAGTGCGAACGCTTGAGCCCCCAGCTCCATACACACTGAGAGCTTTGGCAGTGCGAACACTTGAGCCCCCAGCTCCATGCACACTGAGAGCTTTGGCAGCTCCCACACGGGATGACCCCACTGTGCTCATCTGGCTTGGACGCACCCCACCTACGAGGGATCCCCCAGAGCTAAATCTCTGGTTAGTGCCTAGGGATGAAAAACCAAGCATGTTGGTAGCACTAGCTGGTAAAGGTGCAGAGGCTTACAACAAAGCTGAGACTTGAAGTACACTGGAAGGCAGGCTGCTTTCAAAGCCCATGGACAGCTTGATTATATAGGCAATCACAGGCTGTTGTAATGCAAATTGCCTGTATCTGGTTGGTTCAGTCAAGAGGTCAGCAAGTGAAACATGACCTGGATATCACACCTGATCAGATAGCTGAAAAATATGTTCAGCTGGATTGAATCATTTCTTAGTAATCAGTCAAAATGTTAACCTTACACCACAGACAGAAAGTGAAAGAAAGTTGAATGCAAACATTCTGTCAGCAGTTTAACAATAGTACAGTACTGTGTTAGAACAAAGGGCTGGCAAATACTTTGTCCACAGGGCATACTTTCATGTTGCTAACCTTTTTATTAAATTATATTTATGGTACAGGGAGGTCCTTTTCATGGTTTTCACAGAGTGGATTCAAATGTGAATAAAATAGAGAATAAAGTACGGGGTGGTGTGTGTAATGAGATTTTACACACACCCGAGGGGTTGGATGCCACATACTCGGGGTTTATCTAGGCATCCAACCCCGAGGGTGTATGTAAAATTCAAGTTTACACGCAACCCCGTATTTTATTTTATATAATTGCTGGGTTTTGCTTTCTCACCACAGCAATTATATAAAATAAATGGTCTTGTGCTGCTGCGGTCTGGTGATGTTTAGCCGAGTCCACGGTCGCTTTGTAGCAGTTTAGTTTTTCTAGATTTTTTTCCCTTTACTGTACTGTGTGATTTTGTCAGGAGGTTTTGTTTTAAGGAGTTACTTACCACCTAGACATAGTGGCGGTGCGGTTTTGACTGAGGAGGCAATCTGGTGGTGAGTGGTGAATACCCGGAAGAGTTGTAGGTTGGGCATGCACACAGCGATGGAAACCCAGCGCATGTTTGATGTTATAAACACTCCTTTATAACATCAAATAACGCCATGGGTTTCCCTAAGGGAGAAAGTGAAACCAGTTATTATATTAAACTTTCATAGTGTGTGTGTGTGTGTGTGTGCGTGCGTGTCTGCATGTGTTTGTGTGTGTGTGTGCGCGTGCACGCGGATGTGCGTGTGTTTTAAACTGAAGCTTCATTGTGCCCAGATCTTTGGCAGTGTTGTAAAGCATTTCCTCCTGATTAGTTTGTGTTTATTTGTCTGTTTTACTTTGCCTGTTTGTTTGTTTGTTCGTTTATTTGTTTGTTTGTTGGAGAGCACAGTTTATTATTCTTTTGGATGCGTCTTCAGTGTAGTTTTCCAAAAAAATCTATATCAGGTGCTGGCCAGCTGGTGCAGCTGCATCAGACAGATGCTATCCATGCTAAGCTCTGCCCCAAGCTTGGTGCCCTGTACCGGAACAGAGTGCTTGACCTGACATGTGCGCCAGGAATTAGTTAAAAGATGCTGCTCCCAGTCTTTGACTATATGGATTTGGTTTATGATTCTGCCTCTTCCTCTTCCCTTGCCAGACTGGACACCTTGTTGAACACCTTCTGTCATTTTGCCACAAACTCACCCTTTCGCACTCCTCATTGCACTGTCTATCCCTCCCTCCCTCTCCATACTCCCTCTTTCCCCCCCCCCGTTACCTACACCATTGTGCTTCTCTCATCTCTAAATACTGGCTCGAGGCAATGCCTTTGTATCTTTCCACTCTCATCTCCCCCATTCCATCCACCTTATACTCCCTTAGCTCCAGGGATCCCCACTCCTCCCTCTCTCACCCTTGCTCCTCCACAGGACAATCTGCCTTCTCCTATCACCTTCCTGCACTCTTGAACCTCCTCCCCTTTTCCGTCCATCACTCACCCTCCCCAGCTATCTTAAGCATCAGCTTAAACTCATGCCCTCCCCTCCCTGCATCTGTCAACTCCCCACCTGGCCTGCTTCCCAACCCATCTTACCCCCTTCCGGGGGTTCATCTTACTGCCTGTAATGGTATTTGCACTCAGTGTTTCAATCCGTTTGTTCATTGTATCTATAAATGTTTAGCGTCTCATGCTCCAGACAGCCGATGCATATGACATGCCTTCTTGCCATGTTTTCACTATTTGGGTTTGCACTTTACTTGTTTTGCTCAATCCTACTATTACTATTTAACTGTATCCTTACCTTCACCCCAGGTTGCACCTGAAATGAACCTTGGCTCTGTGTGCTTTTCCAGATTACCAAATTTTAAATAAATAAATGAAAAGGAGGCTGACAACCCATGTTTGGGAACAAGTCCAGATCCTCACGGCGCAAGCCGTGGGGGGGGGGTAGGATAAGCATCCTGTGGATTGTTCTCCTCTTCCAGTGGGGTGGGCTGTGATACCCAGCATCAGGCTGACTCCTAGAGAGACTAGGGGTTCAGCAAACTGGGCCTGTCAGACTGGGTGGGAGGTGATGGCACCTGGTGGCACACCATGCATGTGAGCACACATGGCCATGCCCAGATGTCACTGCCCGGCTACATCTCCATGGAGGGGAAACTAAATGAAACCCCTCTAAGTCAGTGTAGCATGGTATCCAGCAGGGGCATAGCTAGCTATCTGTAAATTTACACCAACTGGCCAATCTGTTGCCCCCTCAAACAAACTTTAGCGATTCCTATAGGATTCTTAACTGGTGCAATGTAGCAGTGATGAAATCTGTTAGTGATCTCACTCCTACACAGATGCCATAAACCTGTAGCTATACAGATCCAGTAATAATGGTTAATTTTAAACTGCAATGATGACTATTGTCTTACCAGCAGAAGAGATGACCTCGCTTGCTGTTTCTGTTATACAATGGACAATAGCAATCAAAATGCTGCAGTGCCTTTGGTATTAAACTGCTGGAACTGTAAACCTTTCAGTCAAAAGACATATGTCTATTCATATGGCTGCAGTGGGCAAAACTCTGCAGCCATCTTTCAATGAGCCTTAAAAATCACTCACACACAGAACAAATTTCAAGCCACAACACAATTCGACTACAAAAGCACTCCACTCATCATGCATGCACACTTAGCTCAAGGCAAAACAGTCTGCCGTGGCCAAGATGGCCACCAGAGCTCAGTGCACATATGCAACTCTTCCACTTATCATGCATGCGCACTGAGCTCACGACACAACAGTCGCGGTGGCCAAGATGGCTGCAGGAGGTCAGTGTGCATGCACGACTTCACCGCAAGTCTGGAAGTGAACTTGCAGATGCGCAATTGCTCACACATGTGTACTGAGCTCCGGCGGTCATCTTGGGCACGGCGCATTGTTCTGCCGTGAGCTCATCCAGCACTTTTAAAAGTGCAGCTGTGTCAGCTCTGACCAGAGTTTGTTGCTATAAATGACTACAAGTTTTTCCAAGCATTTACTCATAAATTACTGATGACAGTGAGGGACACGGATAATTACTTCTAAATTAGGGTGCAGTGCTCCCCCAGATATATATTTATAAATTTAGAGATATCTACATCCACATTCCAGTGACAAAGATTGAAATATGCAGTACAACAGGGTATAGCAGCAGCAAACACAGTAAGTCTATGACACAATGCTCTCAATCAATTGATCCCACAAATAAACTAGCATTGTCAATGCCGACTGTTCACTTGCAGGTATTTGCACTAGTGTTTGGCATTTATACACCCCCCCTTAGTTGTATCCATGTCCCTTCAGCACCCATGTCCCAACAGAGTACCTCTCTGCAACTCTTCTTGCATCTGATTTACATTTCAGCCCATATTTCTTAACTGTCTGTCTTAGGAACCCTAACGCCCCAGTCATTCTCAATGTTACCAGCCTGTGTGGAAATTACACAATGCATGCTCGTAACACAGTCATTTTGTGGAATTTTCTCACTGAATTTTCAACATAGGCATTTTGGGACCTCTGCTCATGAACAGTGTCACTGTGGTTTTCATAATCTGTCCTGCACATTGATTTCCCCCATGGACCACGTCATTGTGCACCAGATGCGCTAAAACTAATTTTGGCCAGGATGTGGAAAATGACAGCTGCACTGTTCATAAGGAGGTATGAAACAATGCCAATGCTGAAAAGCTGGAGTGAAAATATTACAAATTTGAGAAGTTACAAATGTGCATGGAAACTGCGCAACGCACGTTTGTAACACAGTCATTTTGAGGAATTTTCTCACCAGATTTTCAACATAGACATTTTGGGACCTCTGCTCATGAACAGTGTCACTGTGATTTTCTTAATCTATCACAGACATTGATTTCTAACAGTGACTGCACCATTGTGCGCAAGATGTGTGAAAACACGTTTTGGCCAGTGTGTGAAAAATGACAGCTGTGCTGTTCAAAAGGAGGTGTGACAAAATGCCAATGTCAAAAATCTGGAGTGAAAATATTACAGGCACAGAAAGAGGTAGCACTGGGAAGGCAGTGCATAAAAGCAACAATAATCATGAAACCACAAAAAAGCTTGGCACTCACCACCTCAAAAGGGCAATAAAATCGAACACTTGGCTATAAAAATATGAAAAATGATTGGAAAGATGTACACCTGATGTGTTTCGGACTATCGGTCCTTTTTCAAAGGCTAAATAAGGCAGACTGACATGACAAATATATAGGCACACAATAATGACATCATCAATGACATCACAAATCACATTCATTAATTATTCTATTTAAAATACACCTTAAAGTAAAAAGCACAATAAAAAAATATGATATCAAAAAAAAATCCAATTCTGCACAACCAAAAATAGAAAAAAAGAAAAAAGTAGAATGGAAGGGGGTAAGGAAGGAAAAGGGGAATTGGTAACGGAGGAGGAGGGGGAGGAAAAGAAGGAAGAAAAGGGGGAAGGGGAAGGAAAGGGAAGGGGGAAAGGGGAAACGGCAATAAAGTGGGGGGATGAAAAGGGAAAAAAACATTTCATCTCTTTCTCAAAAAAGGTTTGAGATCTAAATTAAAATGCAAACCTGGAAATTTTACTGCTCCTAAATTAATAATCCAGAAAGCCTCTCTTTAGATCATCAAAACTACCACCTCTCGGATGGGGACATACTTTATCAATGGCCATAAAAGTGAAAACGTGTTCATTAGTATCCCTACAGTCACAGACATGTGCTGCTGTTGCATAAGTTAAATCCTTTCTTTCAATTGCACGCAAATGTTCCCCGTATCTTACTTTAAAAGTATGCGTGGTTTTCCCTACCTAAAAGGAGCCACAAGAGCATGTTGCAAAATAAATAACTCCTACACTGTCACAAGTTGTAAACTGTTGTATCTGATATTCCTTCTTAGAGTTAACTTTTTAAAGGTTTTCCCAGTTATCACATGAGGACAGTATACAATCTGTGGCAATGGTGGCAACCCGCCCACGTGGCTAAGCCATGTTCTTTTGGTTCCCAATAATGCCTATGTGTAACTATGTCTCCAAGGTTAGTGGCTCATTCAAAAACCATACAGGGTGGTATTTTTACTAGTTCTGAAAGGGCTGGATCAGCAGAAAGTGCATGCCAATGCTTTGTAATTATCAGTTCAAGGTTTTGGGCATGCATTGAAAAAGAGGTGACATAATTAATCTACCATCATTATGTATATTTTTATCTTTTTGTACAAAAAGTTGTTCCCTAGAGAGTGAATAAGCAAAAGCTTTTCCAGCCTGAATATTCTTTGCACTGTAACCTCGTTCAGACAGCCGGTCACCCAAGTAACTGGACAACCTTTCATATTGGTCCTCTTGCGTGCAATTTCATTTTATTCTGGCAAACTGACCTTTAGGAATGTTTTTCAATATACTGTATGGCTTGGGTGACAGCTATCTGCCTGTAACAGTGTATTCCCCCCAATCGTTTTCCTGAAGAGGGTAGAGTCTATCTTGTTATCAAAATGTCTGCTCAAAGTTACATCCAAAAGTCTATCCTGTCAAAATGAAAACTATGACTAAATTTTAAGTTCTCATTAGTACTATGTAGATAGTCTATAAGGAGATGCAAACTCATTTTGAGTACCTTTCCACAGCAAAATCAGATTGTCTATGTAATGTCTCCAAATAACAGTTTTGCTGTGGAAAGGGTTCACCAGGGGATCGAAAATAAATTCTGCTTCCCATTTTCCTACATATAGATTTGCTATTGATGGGGCACAAGTGGCCCCCATCGCAGTACCTTTTATTTGTAAAAACATCTTTCTGTTGAAAGAAAAAACATTATCTTTAAGTACAAACTCGAGCAGTTTCACTAGAAAATCAGTAGAAGGATTATTAGCACTATCTGTCTTGGTCAGGAGACACATAACTGTATCTAGAGCATCTTTGTGCGGTGCATTGGAATACAAAGCCTCAATATCCATGGTAACAAATGCCGTATCAGAATCTACTGACATACCTTCCAAAATTCTAAGTACATGTCTAGTATCTTGTAAACAGGCTGCTAAAGTCTCAGTACAAGGTTTTAAAAACATCTACAGTATATACTGAGACAAAGGTTCCAACAGAGAATCAATCACACTAATAATAGGTCTCCCGGGTGGCTTGTGTAAGTTCTTATGGACTTTAGGGAGCATATAAAAAGTAGCTCGCACAGGGTTATGGTTTCTTAAAAAGTCATAAATTCCCTTTTCTATATGTCCCTTCGCAAATGTTTCCTTTATGAACTCATCGGTGGCAAACTTCTAATCTGCCATAGGATCATTTTGTAACTTTAAAAAAAAACGAGTATCAGAAAGTTGGATTCCGCAAGGTAGTCCAATCTGTTTTGTAATAGGATACTCCCATCGTTATCTGCTGCTTTGATAATTATCTCAGATAAGCTTTTTAAATGTTCCAGGGCTTCACGTTCCCACCGTGTAAAATTACTAAACCCCGATTCTGGCATATTATCAAAGAAAAAATCCAAATCTTTCTTAACTAAATCTTTAAATACATTTACAGCTGGACTAAATGGAGGGCAAAATTCAGATTTAGTTCTAAAAGTTGAATCTGCACCTGTTGTCCATGTGACTGTTTCCCCTGAAAAGCTTGGATGTTTTCAAAAGTATGACTTTAAATTCAGGTTTCTACAAACAAGGTGCAGGGCAACCACTGTTTGAAAATTATTCGTCATAGTCGTAGGAGAGAAGCTGAGGCCTTTGCTCAAAACTTGTTTCTCAGTTTCATTCAAGTCATAATCAGAAAGATTAATTACCTTTTAACATGGTCTCATTGCTAAAAGCGTCCCCTCCTGGACCAGCGATAAGGTCTCCTCCCTCTGTTCCTTGTTTGCGCCAGCTGATACGATTGTTGTCCTCCATGATAGTCTATTTCTCCTTCTTCTCCCCCATTCTTGTCTTCCACCTTCATTTTGATTTTTCTGAAAGTCTTGGGCTGTGGCATTGTTGGAATGGGGGTTCGGGGGAAGGGCGGTCTTTGTGAAAACAATAATGATTAACAGGTGCGTCCAGGTCAGAATCACTTGCATCGGTACTCATATTGAAAGAAACCTTTCTTGTTCATTTAAGTATTCCTTTTTGTTGATTCCTTTTCCAAGTATATACACAATTTTGTTCATAATCACCTCTGTCTCTAATAAATATTGTTTGTTTGCGTGTTCTTAACTCTTGATCTAGCTTTAGTATAAAGCGTTTCAGTCTGTCATTTTCTTCATTAAAGTCATTATGTTCCTTAAAAACTAAAAAATCTCTTTAATGCAGTTTCAGTTCTTCCCTTAATTTTTGTTCCTTCTCTTTACTGTATTGAACAATTCATTTCATAAGTTTGAAACTGGCATCTGATAAAATCTGTTCCCAAGCTTTAATAAACTCAATATCTTCTTGTCCCAGACCTGGTTCTTTCAAAAGACGTAAACCCCTTGGTATTCTTTGTACAGAAATGTAAGCCTCCATGTTTTGAACATTCCAATAGATTTTTCTCAAATTATGAGTGTTTTTTTTCTAAGTTTCTAAAACCTTTGTATAAGAACTGTGCTTCTGGAGGTAAATCTTGTACAATACCTATATCTTGTAGAAAGGGGTTAGCTGTTGAGACAGTTTGTAACAAATGTTCCATATATTGTAGTGAATTACCAGGCACAGGTCCTCCAGAAGTACTCACTTGCTCCTGGGTGCTTGGGAAATTCAGATCTGGGGTCACTTCCAAATTCATATCGCCAAGTTTGTGTTCTTCCACGAGGTTTTACATGTATCAATTGTCACATAACCCGTGCTGTTCCTCAGAAATATATAACAAACACAAAAAGAGGAAGCACTGGGAAGGCGGTGCCTAAAAGCAACAATAATCATGAAACTACAAAAAACGTTGGCACTCACCACTTCTAAAGGGCAATAAAAACGAACACTTGGCTATAAAAATATGAAAATATTACAAATTCTTGTAGTTACGAGTGTGCGTGGAAACTACGCAACGCACGCTCGTAACACTGTCATATTTTAGAATTTTCTCACCAAGTTTTCAACATAGGCATTTTGTGACATCCACTCATGAACTGTGTCACTGTAGTTTTGAAAATCTGTCCTGCACATTGATTTCCCACATCGACTACGCCATCGTGCGCTGGATGCAGAAAAACACATTTTGGCCAGGATGTGGAAAATGACAGCTGCACTGTTCATAAGGAGGTGTGGAGAAATGCCAATGCTGAAAATCTGGAGTGAAAATATTACAAATTTGAGAAGTTATGAGTGCGCGTGGAAACTGCGCAATGCACGTTCATAACACAGCCATTTTGGAATTTTCACCAAATTTGCAACATGGACTTTTTGGGATCCCATCTCATGAACAGTGACACTGTAATTTTGGTAATCAGTTCCAAAAGGTGATTCTGCGCAGTGACCACAAAATCACCTTTCGGGACTGAATAATGGCATGACAGTGACTGAATTCATGAGGTGGGGTCCCAAGAACCCCATGTTGAAATTTTGATGTTACAATTTGCAACCATGGCCGAAATATGCACCAAAGTTGAAAAAAAATGTATGCCATTATACAGCTTACCAGCACTTATTCAGTTCGCGGTCAGCTTTGAAGACTGCAGATGTGTTCCCGGTCCACCAAAGATCATTGCACCGGGCTCCAGAGGTAAGAATGGGATGGGGGTGTGTGGGGAAGTGGGATGCACAGAAGGTGGGAGCAGGTAGGAGGAGGGAGCACAAGAGACCGTGAGGGACCGTTTTCTGTTTTCACAGGTTAAAAAAAAAGGAAACAGCAACGTGGGATGCTTTGGGCATGCTGGGGTGGGCTCCCAGCATGCTGGCACACCTGGGTGTTTCTTTAGGGGGGGCTGGAGCTGACGGGGATCAGGCACCCCATCGGCCATACAGTGAGCTGGGGGTGGTATGAGCATGCTGGGGTGGGCTCCCATTGTGCCACATGGGTGTTTGTTGGAGGGCTGGAGCCAACAGGGATTGGGCACCCCATCAGCCACACAGTCTGCTTGGGAGGGGCATATGAGCTGAGGGGGATTGGGCACCCCCCTAGGCATACAACATAGGGGAGGGCAGTAAAGAGGGAGTGGGGAGGACAGCAGCAGAGGGAGGAAGTGGGAGTGATTTTGAGCAGAGGGAAAGGATGATGTAAATATGCTAAATACATACACGGTACCACCGCTGATTACAGCGGCAGACGTTTTCTTAGATCTGAAGACCAGGGCAGCTGAGCTGCTGTCATAGACATCTCATACATCCATTGGCACAGTTCAGTTGTGCCTGCTACATGGAGCACTGGATTGCACAGAGGGTCACACACCTCCAAAAAGTCGTACTGTTACAAAACATTCCTTGCGCATGTGTGCAAGTGAACATAAAAACAGAAAAGGCATAGACCTTTCTCATTTCTTCCTCTTTCTCCCATGTTTTTCTGCTGTTAGACTAATGAGGTCTGGTATTCTTTTTTACACAATTAACCCCCACCCAAAAAAAATGACAAGACAGACTAAGGCTTTACAATCCATTCCTTCCATGAAATAACAAGCATTTGTCAATGCTGAATGTTTGCCGCTTGAATTGCTGTTGTACTGAGTCTTGCTTGTACACATTTTTACTATATATTCACCCAGGACAGACCAGATGGGATGCAGTATCTCATTCTCAGTGCTGTCCTGCTTGTACTCATTTTTAGACTGCATTTACTTAGGATAGGCCAGCTGAGAGGCAATACGTAATATTCAGTGGTCTCCCAAATTTTGACCCCAAATTTCCAATAGTCTTTTTATGGCCTGATATTATGATCAAGAGAGGTGGACTTTTTTAAATCCCATCTGAAGGATGATTTTGCAGTGTGACTGTGAAAACAAGTTTCAGGGAGGATTTGAAAAATGACACCAGTCATGTGCAGGAGATGGGGTAACATAAGGAATATGTTGAACATTAGCGGCCAAAATCTGCAAAAGTAAAGTTATGAGTAAACGTTCGAACCATTCTACATTTCTTCATTACTTAATTGTTTTTTTTTTGCTCATTTGACCACACCATTTTCAACATAGTCTTTTTAGGACCCCTACTCCTGAACACAAGTATCATTTATAAAACAGTGGCCCAAAGTCATTGCAAACTTTGAGTAGCAAAACTCATTTTGGCCAGGATTTGAAAATGACAGGTGGTGTGAAAAATGTCTGTTGGGTCAGAATATCGAATATTAGCAATATTACAAGCCTGCATTAAACATTTTCAATGTGAGCCTATAACTTTGTTGTTTTTATGTTGTCTCGCGCTTGCGTGCCAGCCAACATATTGCATTAGTAGCAGATTTGGAGGCGCGGTCACTGTTGGGCGAATGCAGGGCACACATCAGTAGGTGCGTCCCTCATTCCCCAATAAGCCAGCATGCAGGCGCCACACCAGGAATACATAATGTGGTGAGCACATCTAAGGAAAGGTCTGCTGCAATGAGAGCCAAGCTCGTCATACGCAGTGGCACCTCCCGACGTGCCTTCCCTGGTGAAACATTTGAGTAAACATGGTGGCACACTGCCTGCCACAATGCCAACTTCAGTAGTGCCCAATACCCCTGTCGGCATGCCCTGACCCAGTTTATGTGCCAATGAGGGAGTCCACTCCCTGTTGGCATAATGCACCCCCCATTTGTTATGTGCTGAGGGGGTGCCCAATTCCCCTCGGCTCTTGCCACCCTTCGGTATTTGCTGACAGTGGTGCCCAATACCCCATCGGCTAGTCCCCTCAAACACTCAGGTGGCATGCTGGGAGCCCACCCCAGCATGCCAAATGCCCCTATAAAAAAATAAAGTCCTGTGATGTTTTTTTTTTTTTAACCTGTAAAAGAAGAAAACAGTCCTTCACGGTCTGTCCAGCTCCCTGCCCCAACCCACACCCACCCTCTGTGTACTGTGCCTTCCCACAACCCCCCTCACCCCATACTTACCTCCGGAGTCCAGCGCAACAATCTTCAGTGGATCGGGAACATGTCTGCACTCTTCAAAGCCGACTGAGAACTGAAGAAATTCCAGTAAGCTGTATAATGGCATAAATAGGGTCTTTTCAACTTTGGTGCATATCTCAGGCATTTTTTGGAATTTTTGCACCAAATTTTCAACATGGGGTTATTGGGGCCCCTCTTCATGAATTCAGTCACTGTCATGGCATTATTCCATCCAAAGGGTGATTTCACAGTCACTGCACAGAATCACCTTTCGGGACCGAATAACGAAATGACAGTGCCACTGTTCCTGAGGGGGGCTCTCAAAAAACCAAAAAATGGCTGTTTTACGAGCGTGCATTGCGCTGTTTCTATGCACACTCATAACTTCATGAATTTGTAATATTTTCACTCCAGATTTTCAAAATTGGCATTTTTTCACACCTCCTTATGAACAGTACAGCTATAATTTTACATATCCTGGCCGAAATGTGTTTTTGCACGTCCGGCACAGAATAGCGTGGTTGCTGTGCAAAATCAGTTTTTGGGGCAGTTTGAGAAAATGACAGTGACACTGTTCATGCACAGATATGTTGAATATTTGGTGATGAAAGTCCGTAAAATGACCGTGTTACAAGCGTGTGTTGTGCAGTTTCCACGCACCCTTGTAACTTCACAAATTTGCAATATTTTCATGCCAGATTTTCAACACTGGCATTTTTTCACACCTCCTTATGAACAGTACAGCTATCATTTTTCACAGCCTGCCCAAAATGTGTTTCCACACCCATGCATAATGGCGTGATGCTATGGGAATCAACTTTTGGGACAGATTAACAAAATCACAGCACCACTGTTCATGAGAGGAGGTCCCAAAATGCCTATGCTGAAAATGTGGCTAAAAAAATGTGTTTTCATCCCTGTGTCGCTAAACGGCATAGCCACTGTGCAAAACCACCTTTCAGCTAACAAACTGATTGTGCCGCTCTTCATGAGGTGGGGTCACAAAAAGCCTATGTTGAAAATTTGGAGTGAAAATACCAACAAACACCTACAACTTTAGGGTTTGAAACTGTAACACCCCACCCTGTAGAGATTGCCAGGCATCGGGGGGGGGGGACTTGGGATCATTGGCTGTAATGCTCACGCCATTCCACCCCCACCCTGCAGCCAGTGACAGGCATCGAGGTGTGCCTTGGAGTGTTTGGCCCTAAAGTTCACCCCATTCTCCTATACTGTACCCATCTCAGCATATTTCATTATGGAATGGGGTAAGTATAAGGCCCAAAGACCTCAAAGTACACCACGACACTTGTCAGTGTCTATAGGGTAGGGTGAGGCCCATTCTCCTATACTGCACCTGTCTCAGCATATTTCCTTATGGAATGGAGTAAGTATAAGGCCCAAAGACCCCAAAGCACACCACAACACTAGTCAGTGTCTACAGGGTAGGGTGAGGTAAAATGGCATGAGTGTTATAGCTGACACCCCAAAGGCACACCCCAGCACCTGTCAGTCTCTGCAGGGTGAGGGTGGGGTTGGCATCAGTTCCATACTTCACTGCCATTCCTATTATGCATCTCTAACTTCTGCACTACCAATGTCAGCGAGACAACATTCAGCATTGACAAATGCTTGTTTAATTCGTTATGCCAAACTTTCAGCACAGCATTCTTGTGACTCCACCTCATGAACAAGGGCAGACAATGTTTTCCAATCCTGCCTGAAAAGTGATTTCATGCAGCAATGTACAGGTATTGCTCTTGTGCCTACATTCTTAAAAAGACAATATGAAGCACCTTTGTTCTTGTGCAGATACCAACAAATCTTCAAAATAATTACAGGACACTGTTTCACCTGGCAAGAGTAAATATGCTCCTTTTATAGTATACTTTTGTTCTTTTTTAAGTTTGCTTAGTTAAGCACATATAGAAAATGTAGTTTGTAGAATGCATACATTAAAAGGCATAAAGTAATTAAAGGAATTCTGTGGACAGAGATGAAGCCCTAACCATTGAACAGATCGGGGCTTCACCTCTCCGATCCCCCTGAAAACACCATATGACATTAATAGTTTAAGTAGCTGAGCACTCGTAAAAGTATCACAACCCTCCAGTGCAGCCAGCGTTTTAATTATGATGCCCCCCCCCCCGGAAACTCGTTGGTAATACCGCGTGAAAATGATGCTGCACTGCCCATCTCTTAATAGTGCCATTATGTAGGGAACTTTTACAATGTCTCTATCTCTGATGCCCAGCACTATTTTTACCTTTCTTGCCCCCTCAAACAATCCTATAGGATAAAATGATATCAGCTTATTGTGCTATTCCTGGTGAAAACTTACAAATAAATAAAAATGCCATGATTTAAAATAATAATTATTATTTATCCCACTTCATTTTAGTGTAATTGGCATGCCTTCATGGTTTTCTTTTCCCAGAGATCAAGGGAAGGAGAGAGTGGGGGGAAGAAGGGGATTAATATATCTAAAATAGAACGGAGGGTAAAAGATGGTGCGAGTATGCCTAACATATAAACATAAAATTTGTCAACAAATGAGGACCACTTGGCCCACCTAGTCTGCCCAGTTTGCTCCTGCCTACACTGTCACCCCAGACCCTACTTGATCTCTGGCTACCCACTACACACACTTTTCTACTATGATTCCTTTGTGCCTATGCCTGAACTGAAGCATGCAGAAATCCGAAAATAATATACAAATATAATTGTGGCAATCCCCTCCTGCCTCAAGAGAGTGGTGGGCTAGTTACTAAAATGCCAGGTCCAGTGCCTACTGATTGATAGTGACTCTGACTAGGGAGTTCAGTGGGTGGTTCTTAGGGCCAGACAGAAAGGTGTCAAGGTACCCTCAAGGTTGCTTGCCTCTGGTTACTTGCCAACTGCTTAAGGTGGCAAGGGTCCAACACCTCACAGTTGCCCATAAATGTAGCTTTTGAGGCCAACGCATCTCAGTGCCCATTTCCCTGGTAGCCTTCAGTGAGAGGCCCAAGACAACAATGAAGAGTCCAGGGAAGGGATATGGGACAGTTCATGTAGGGGATATTTTGGTAGGGTGTTGGAACCCTGAGAGGTTTCCCCTCAAAGGGAGTCTCTGGTGGCCTTGAGGCAAAGGGAAGCTCCTGCAGAAGATGTGTACTTACTATTTGGGGTGGGGGGAGTGTGTAGTCCTGTGCCTGAGAGATATTGCCAGCTGAGCTGCTTATGGAGACAGAGACCTGATGAGAGGGGCTGATGTCCTGACAAAGGTGGGAGATGTTCCTACATTGTGTAAAGGAAACCTTGATCGAGGATGGGTGCTGGACTTACTGTGGTGATTGCCTACCCCTGTTAGAGGACGGGCTGGAGTCGTGCTGCTGTGTTGAGTCTAGCACTAGAGTCTGTGTTGCGTCTAGACTCAGGGCTCTAGAGGGGAGACTGGCCTGGCATGGAGTGGTGGACCTCAGGACAAGGGTGCTCCTGCTAGCCGTCAGCAAACTGAAGTCCAAGCAAGGTCACTGTAGCAGTGATGCTGCCTGCATCACCTGCTGACCAAGTGCTATGGTGTCAACAGTGTGTGTGTGTTGTATAAAAGTAAACCCAAAGCTTTTAGCATAGTGGGAGAAACTGGTAAAGTAATACAGAGATGAACAGGCTGTGACTCAAGGTATAATCTCACCCACTGTTGTGTGAAAACGAAAAAAGGGGTGGTCGTGTGGCCCCAGGTGTGAAAGGCATATACAATCATCACCAAGTGACCCCAAGGTCCTGACACAAGTCTGGTGCTGGGACTGAACCTGTCTATATAGTGCTAACCAGGAGAGCTATCAGAGACTGGATTCCTACACTATGTAACGACTGTATAATATGCTCAGTAAAGCATGGCTACTGTTTAAACCACCATTACAGTTTGATATTTTCAGTCAGGACAGAGGTCTAAGCTGAGCTCGCCCCACAATTTTGGCAAAAATGTGTACAGAGTGGCTTTAGTGCAGGTGAACCTTTTAATGAGCAGTCAATGTTCCCCAGAGACACAGAACACATTCCCAAGCTATGCCCACCCCTGCCGACACCAAGACAGGATCAACATATAGTGCCAAACTCCACTGAGACATTACAGCAGCTGAGAGGGTTGCCAGAAATGTAAAACATAGGAGGGGTTTCATACCTAGATGGAAATTACTCTAAAATCTATTTATATCTTGTCTAGCTAAACAGCTTCCCAGGAATAAGAAAGAAAACCAAAAGATGTAAACCTTGGCCTGCACCCAAAATGATTATTACAAGATTTGCCTCATAGGGTAGCGTGGTATAGTAAGTATAACTGGTGTGCCAGATCTTTTCTTGAGATACTTTTGTTATGATATGCTGCAAATATATCAATGTCTTTAGAAACATAGACATAGAAAGCACGATGGCAGACAAAGCCAGTAGTCTGCAGTATATTTTTTTAGTATACACAGCAAGCCAAGCTGCTCTTGATAAAATCTGACGCTGTAGCATTAGCCAATGAAATGGCTATTTTAGTTAACTAAGTTAATTTTAATTTTACTTGTTAAAGCAGGAGTATTTGTTAGTGACCATAACGATATACAGTAGTTGTTTTTTTTTGTCGGGAGGAGGATCAATAATGTTTGTCTTGCAAAAGTATCCAGATGCTCTATTTTCTTTTTATTTTCTTTAATTTTTTAACCAAGATATGAGATTTCAGTGTCTTTAAAAGTTAAATACAGCACAGATAGCAAGCATTGAAAACTCAGTGCTATCTTCTGAGCTGCTGCTCCAGTGATACCAAAGAATGGTAGGGGTTAGTGTTGCTCGGATAGTGCCTCTGTGGATCCGACTGAGATCTGTTGAATAGCAGCACTATCTGAGCGGAATCTGACTTGGGATCAGGCAGAATTTGGAGGTCAGATCCCAGGTCAGATCCCATGTTATCTAACATTGGATCCAGGGATCCAACATTGGATAAGGCAGGATCTGACCTAGATCCAGTGGGGGGTCGGATCCATGGTCCGATAGCACTGCTTTCTGACTGGATCCACTTTCCTGCCAAATGGTAGGTATTTGGTGGTATCCTAATTGCTAGGATACTATCTGAGCAACACTAGTAGGGGTTGTATTATAAGTGCCACATTTGCATGTAAATGAAGGCCTGCTTGAAACTTTACAATCTCGTGAACACCTCAAAATGTAGACATATGTTACAACAGAAAATAAGCATTTGTCAATGCCGAATGTTTGCTTGCTGGTATTGGCATTGGTAGTGTAGGAATTACAGAGCTGCATAATAGGAATGGCAGTGAAGTATTGAACTGAAGCCAACCCCACCACCACCCTGCAGAGACTGACAGGCATTGGGGTGTGCCTTTGGGTCATCAGGTATAACAGCCATACCATTTCACCACACCCTACCCTGCAGACACCGACAAGTGTCAAGGTGTGCCTTGGGGTCTTTGGCCCTTATGTTCACCCCATTCCATCAGGAAATATGGTGAGATGGATGCTGTAGAGAATGGGGTGAACTTTGGGGTAAGACTCCAAGGCACACCTCGATGCCTCTCATTGGCTGCAAGGTGTAGGTGGGGTGGAATGGTATGAGCATTACAGGTGGCAATCCCAAGTCACACCCCTGATGCCTGTCATTCTTCATAGTGGGGCGTTATGGTCAGAAACCCTAACGCCTCAGACGTCAGTTGGTATTTCACCCAAATTTTCGACATTTTTTGTGACCCCCACCTCATGAACAGTGGCAATATCAGTTTGTTAGCTGAAAGCTGCTTTTGCACAGTGACTACACCATTTGGCACCACAGGTACGAAAACACATTTTGAACAGGATGTGAAAAATGACAGCTGTACTGTTCATGGGGAGGTGTAAAAAAATGGCAATGTTGAAAATCTGCAGTGAAAATATTAAAAAAAACTGGTGAAGTCACTAGCGTGTGTAGAAACTGTGGAACGCACACCCGTAATGTAATTAGTTTGGGGATTTTTTACAGCAGATTGTCAACACAGGCATTTTGGGCCCTCCGCTCATGAACAGTGTCACTGTGATTTTCTTAATCTGTCCCAAACAGTGATTTCCCACAGCGACCATGCATTACTATGCTGGAAGTGCAAAAACACATTTTGGCCATAGTGTAAAAAATTACAGCTGTACTGTTCATAAGGAAGTGTGGAAAAATTCCAGTGGTGAAAATCTGGACTGAAAATATTACAAATTCATGAACTTACGAGGTTATGTGGAAACTGCGCAATGCTCACTCATAACACAGTCATTTTATGGACTTTTGTCACCAAATTTTTAACATAGCCATTTTAAGACCTCTGCTCATGAACAGTGTCACTGTGATTTTCTTAATCTGTCCCGAACATTGATTTCACACACCGACTGCACCATTATGCGCTACCTACGTGGAAAAACATTTTGGGTGAGATGTGAAAATGACAGCTGTACTGCTCATAAGGAGGTATGGTAAAATGGCAATGTTGAAAATCTGAGGAAAAATATTAAAAATTCGCAAACTTATGAGCGATGTAATGAACTGCATATGCATGTTTAAATCAGTCATTTTTGGGAATTTTCCCACCAAATTTTTAGCATCGATTTTGGGGGCCTACTCCTGACCTGTGACACTGTCATTTCAGATTGGTCCTGAAAGGTGGTTCCGCAGTGACCGCGAAATCACCTTTCAGGGTCGAGTAACACCATGACAGTGCCAGAATTCATGAGAAGGGGCCCCAAAAACCCCATGTTGAAAATTTGGTGCCAAAATTCCAAAAAATGCCTGAGATATGCATCAAAGTTGAAAAAACCCAATTTATTCCATTATACAGCTTACTGGCATTTCTTCAGTTCATGGTCAGCTTTGAAGAGTGCAGACGTGTTCCTGGTCCACCAAAGATCATCTCACCAGCCTCTGGAGGTAAGTATGGGGTGAGGTGGGGGTGTGGGGAGGTGGATATGCAGAGGATGGGTGTGGGTTGGGGGGCAAGACAATCAACGAGGGACCATTTTTTTCTTTTCAGGTGTTTCTTTTCTTTTTAGGAAAATGACGTGGGACTTGTGCCACGCTGGGGTGGGCTCCCAGTGTGGCAGCTCCAAGATTTTTTTGGGGGGGCATGGAGCCAACGGGGATTGGGCACCCCTGTAGGCATATATACGCAGTGCCATGCTGGGTGGGCTCCCAGCGTGGCAACTGGAAGTCTGCTTTTTGGGAGTAATTGAGCCGACGGGGGATTGGGCACCAATGAAGAAAAGAAAGGAAGAGAAAGCAGAGACGTATACAAGCAAGGATTGCCAGCAATATGCTAATCAACACTATCTTATCGCTGCTCACTGAAGCGGTCTCTCCCTTTCAACTGTATGGCACTGCATTTTCAACTGCTGTCATAGACAGCTGCAGCATTCATTGGTGAACTGTGGCCGAGCCTGCAAACACACTGACTGAATTGGAAGACAGGGTGCCACACCAACAAAAACTTGGATGATGGCACTATGTTTCTTGCACATGCGTGCAAGCAAACATAAAAATTACTGATCTCTTATTAGGCACTTTTACACTGTGTCCTTCTGTACTGAAATTATTTTGTTGCATTCCTTCCTGATCCCTGCCACTGTGCACTGCTCTGGTATGGTGTGCTTTTTCACACCACAGAGGAGATCGATCTGAAAGAGTCTCACATGATGCTGGTATCCCCATTGCTTGGCAATGTCTTACTTCCTATGGTGGGTACCTGAGGCTCATGTAGTATTGCGCCCGAGTTTAGCTACATATATTTTCTGATACTAAAGAAAGCTGAACTCAGGCAGGTAGGCAGTTGTAGACAAGGGGATGAAAAGGCTTTAAAATCACTCAGAAAGTTGTTCCGTGTTGCTGAGCTTGTGCTTACGCAGACTCATATCCCAAGGAATACATACAAGTATGTATAAGTGCATCCCAGTAACACAGAACTACTCTGGACTATTTAAAGCATTTTTTTGCCTGCTTCTACAAACTGCCCACTTGCTCAAGTTCAGTTTCTTGCTGGCATCATAAAATACATGTAGCTGAACTTGGGCACAATACTGATCACACAAATGCCTCAGGACTCACCATAGAGAAATGGGCATTGCCAAGCAATGGAGATCCCAGAGGGTCTCTACGAGACATGCTTCATGATCGATGTGACCACAACAATGGGTGTACATAGTGGCGCCAGCAGTGAAACGGCAGGAAAAGGAACTAAATGCAATGCTGAAGCCATGAAAACAGGGATCACCAGGCAAGTGAATGCTCACTTGTGTTGCATTGACGCTACCTCTACATGGCAAAATGTTATATCTAGTTGCTCTGTACCGCTTGTTGCAGTACAGAGCCTGTCGTGTAAAGGGTCAGATTGACACACTTAAAGTAACGGATGCAATGTTTGAAAATGTCCGAAATACACAGTTCATAAATAAATAGGAATACTAACACAGCAAATATATAGGCACCAAGAAATGATGTAATTGGTGACATCAGAAAGTACAATTCAATTTCATTAGTCGAAAGACAACCATTACAAGAACACCTTAAAGTGCAAAGCATTAAAAACTTATCACAAACACAATTAATAGCAGACCCTAACTAAGAAGATGAGAAAGGGAAAGGGGGGGGAGGGAAAAGGGGAACAGAAAAGGAAACTTATAGGTTTTCACTATTCATTTATAATCCAATTTTTACCACTTTTTAAAGAAAGGTTTTATATCAAAATTACAATTCAGGCCAGGACATCTATTTGCTTCTAAATTAATGATCCAAAAAGCCTCTCTCTCTTTTTTAACAAACCATCAAAATTGTCGCCCCTTAGATGAGGGCAAACCTTATCAATTGCCATAAAGGTAAACACATGTTCATACATATCCCTACTTCCATGTACATACATGTATAGCTGTAGCATAAGTTAAGTCTTTTTTCTCAGTAGCACGTAGGTGCTCCCCTAGTCTTACCTTAAAACCTATGAATAGTTTTCTCTGCATAGAGAGAGCCACATATACAGGTAGCCAAACAAATGATCCCAGAGCTATCACAAGTTATCAACTGGCGTACCTAATATTCCTTCTTAGAATTAACAGTCCCAAAATTCTTACCAGTTTCTACATGGGAACAGAAAATACACCTATGATAGCGGTGGCAGCCAGCCCCCCTTCCCCCAATGTCAGCCATGTCTGTTTTGATGGTTCACTATAATGACTATGCGTAACCTTGTCACCTAAGTTACTGGGTCTCTTGTAGACCATTGGGGGAGGGGATTGCTGCCAACTCTGAAAGACCCAGGTCTGCAGTAAGCACATGCCAATGTCTAAAAATGATAGATTCAAGAATTTTGGCATGTGCTGAAAACGAAGTGACATAGCTGAATCTCGTATCATTCTGTATCACTTTTTCTTTTTTAGTCAGAAGTTGCTGCCTGGGGAGGGTATCAGCGAAATTTTTTCGAGCTTGTATATTAATATCATTGAGGACTCTACATATTGGTCCTCATGTGTACAATTCCATTTAATTCTTGCAAACTGTCCCTTAGGAACATTTCTTACTATATGACCTGGGTGGCAGCCCTCTACTTAGGGCTTCCTGGGGTGGATATCTGCTGCCTGCAGCTAGTGCAGAACACGGCAGCATTTTTGTTGACTGGGGTATCAAGAAGAACTCATATTACCCCTCTGCTGCACGGTCTGCACTGGCTGCCTATTCAGTGGCGGATCACCTTTAAGGTAGGTCTATTGACTTACAAAGCCTTACACAGACAGGGTCCTGATTACTTGAAAGAGCTTCTGGTGCCCTACACCCCTCTGTGACAGCTCCGCTCGGCTGACGAGGGGTTGCTGGAGATTCCAAGGGTAAGCTTAAAATCATCGGAAGCACATGCTTTTGGGTTTGTGGCACCTACCCTCTGGAACTCTCTGCTATGTCAGCTTAGGGAGTGCGGGACGGTGGGGTGTTTTAAGCAGGCTCTTAAGACTTTTTTGTGGGGGAAAGCATATTCTGTATTTTCTTGATTTTATTGTATTTTATTGTATACTGTTTTTACTTTGACTGTAAAGCGCTTTGAAATATGAAAGGTGCTCTAACAAATACATTTTATTATTATTATATTTATTATTATTATATTATTATTATTATATTTGCCTTCAATAGTGTATTCCCAGCACTTTTCTTTCTGAACAAAGTGGACTCTATCTTGCTATTAGAGTTCCTACTTAGTGTCATGTCCAAAAAATCAACCCCAGTAAAGTCAAAGTTAAAACTGATTTTCACATTTTCATTAGTACTATGTAAATAGTCCACAAACATAGATGCATACTGATGAGTCCCGGTAGGACGAAACACGTGTCTATGTCATCTGTTAGCACCCTTTGCAGACTGTGTGAGAGGCCTTTTGGCACCATACAATTCTGCTTAAAGTTGGACCAGTATGACATTCTGTGGTGATTTGCATATGCAGCCCATGATGCTTTGCATTGTGTGGGCATGTGTGATTTTGTATTTTCTTGAAACTTGGCTTCCCAGCCAAATGCCCTTTGGGGTAACCCTTGCCTCAGTGTTTGCGCACAGAGGTTCTTTGTCTTTTAAATAGTTTTTTATTTTAATGGGTTCACCACAACATATCCAAGACACTCTGTCTTAGGGTAGCTGGTCCATTCCACTGGGGTGTCAAACAGACGAGGCATACTGATGAGTCCTGGTAGGACAAAACACGTGTCTATGTCATCTGTTAGCACCCTTTGCAGACTGTGTGAGAGGCCTTTCGGCACCATACAATTCTGCTTAAAGTTGGACCAGTATAACATTCTGTGGTGATTTGCATATGCAGCCCATGATGCTTTGCATTGTGTGGGCATGTGTGATTTTGCATTTTCTTGAAACTTGGCTTCCCAGCCAAATGCCCTTTGGGGTAACCCTTGCCTCAGTGTTTGCGCACAGAGGTTCTTTGTCTTTTAAACAGATACATAGATACATAGACAGTGTTGGCAGATAAGGGCCTGTGGCCCACCCAGTCTGCCCATTTGAGCTTGTAACTTCAGTTTGTTTTCCTGAAGTCTGTTGCCCCTCACCCTGACCTCCAGAATTTTCGGATCTATCCCATGCATTCTTAAATCCTGTGATTGTTTCAGCCCCACCACTTCCTCTGGAGGGTGTTCCACTTGTCCCCACCCATTCTGTGAAGAAATTTTTCTCATGTTTCCTCTGAATCGTCCCTCCTCCAACTTCATCCCATGCCCTCTAGTCCTGGAACATCTTTTTCGCTTAAAAATAGTGTTTTCCTGCACCCTGTTCCTCCCTGTAAGATACTTGTATGTCTCTATCATATCCCCTCTCTCCCTCCTCTCCTCCACGGAGTACATGTTCAGTTCCTTCAACCTGTCTTCATAGGACTTGTGATGCAATCCATGCACCATCTTTGTTGCCCTCCTCTGAACCTTCTCTACCCTGTCTATGTCCTTACGTAGGTATGGTCTCCAGAACTGTGCACTGTACTCCAGGTGGGACCTCACTAGTGTCTTGTATAGCGGGAATTATGACCTCCTTTTCCTGCTGGTGATGCCCTGCCTATACATCCCAACATCCTATTTGCTTTACCTGCTGCCTTGTCACACTGTTTCCCTACCTTGAGGTCATCAGAGATGATAACCCCAAGATCCCTTTCCTGCTTGGTGCATACTATATCCTCACCCCTCAACTGATATATTGTGCCAGGGTTTTTGTGCCCCATATGCATTATCTTGCACTTCTTTGCATTGAATTTCAACTGCCAAACCCCTGACCATTCTTCAAGATTCTGCAGGTCCCTTCTCATTCTGTCTACACCCTCTGGTGTGTCTACTCTGTTACAGAGCTTTGTGTCATCAGCGAACAGTGACATTCTGCCTTCTAGGTCCTGCGCAATGTCACTGATGAAGATGTTGAATAGGACCGGTCCCAGCACTGATCCCTGTGGTACCCCACTGGTCACTCTTCCCTCTGTGGAGTGACAGCCATTTACCACCACCCTCTGTGTCCTGCCACCCAGCCACTATATAAACAACTGTGACTCCTCTCTGAGCCTCTCCACAGCAGAATCATGTTATCAATATAACACTTCCAACATATAATTCTGCTGTGGAAGGTGAGCAAGGTTTGAGAACAAATTTCTCTTCCCAGGTCCCAGCGTATAAATTTGCTTTGGATGGAGTGCAAGTGGCCCCCATTGCAGTACCTTTAGTTTGCAAATATATCTCTTTATTAAAATTAAAAATGTTATCTTTCAAAACAAATGTTTACCTTTATAGCGATTGATAAGGTTTGCCCTCATCCAAGGTATGACAATTTTGGTTATTTGTTAAAAAAGAGAGAGGCTTTTTGGATCATTAATTTAGGAGCAACTAGATGTCCTGGCTTTAATTTTAATTTTGATATAGAACTTTTCTTAAAAAAGCAGTAAAAAAATTGGATTACTATATAAATAAATAGTGAAAGCCTATAAGTTTACTTTTCCATTCCCCTTTAACCTCTTCCCCTCCTTCTCCCCCCTTTCCCTTTCTCATCTTCTTGGTTAGGGTTTGCTATTAATTGTGTTTGTGATAAGTTTTTAATGCTTTGCTGCACTGTTTGTACTTTAAGGTGTTCTTGTAATAGTCATCTTTCAACCAATGAAACTTAATTGTGCTTTCTGATGTCACTAATTACATAATTTCTTGGTGCCTATATATTTGCTGTGTTAGTATGTCTACACTAGACTTTGAGAAAGGACTGATTGTCCAAAATCATCAGGCGTGTGGTTTATTGCTTCCAATAACATTTTTTTATTTTATAGCCAAGTGTTCACTTTAAGTTATTTAAGCAGTGGTGAGTGGCAGAGCCTTTGTTTTTACTGTCAGTTTTTACTCTGGGCACCTCTGTCCCGGTGCTGCCTCTTATGCGTCTACGTATAAATAAACAGGAGTCTTCTCCTTTAAAGGAGATAGGAAATTATTTTTACACAGTTAACTGCTCTCCCATCTTCCTTTCCATGCCAGTTATGTATTCTGATACACTTTGATGATTTTTTGATAATTAAATAATCTAACTTTGGGGTACCTTCAGATCTACACTGAATTCCACTCTCCTCACCAGCTACTGCTCTTGATCTTCAAATTTGTAAGATGTTCTATGACATCAGACACTCCCATTCTAGACGATTCATCAGGCAGTATGAAAACAGAGGGCAGCAACTGCTGAGCGCAGTGAGAGTCAGGATAGTTAAAAAGGCAACAAAGTTAGATTATTGATTTTAACAAAAAAGGTAAAATACATATCAGAATAGTGGGTAGCCAAGAAAAGAAGTTTCCTATCAACTTTAAATATATTGGTACATGTGGAATATGGCCATTTAAAGCTTCATTAAAAACCTACCTATTTGAATTAGCCTATCCTGACCTATTTTGAATTTTATTATAGTTTCTATGGAATACTTTGTTTTAGAATTTTAATCATGTACAGGTGCTTTGGTTTTGAAAAGCACCTTATACAAATACAATTTGACTATGACTTGGTGCAATGTTGTATTGTTTACCATCAGAAATGTGCTAACACTGTCCTAGCACATCCACAGTATGTAAATTCAGCAGGTAACTTCAGCAGAAGAGATTTTTAAAAACTTTAATGGGGGAGAGTCACTGATTACAGAATTAGCTGTAAAAGCTGTTTTAACAATATCTGAGAAAACTAAATATAAACAGAGCATGAATCTTATGATGTCAGAAATACATTTTTGCTCCCCAAAAACTAAATCATGACAAACAAATACTGCTGCTTTAACAAGGTATAGGTCATTGGAATGAAATTTCCATTTACTTAAGAGACCCCTTCCAAAGGTTCAAGACAGATATACACAGAAGGGAAAAAAAACACGAAATCATTTGTAGAACAAGTCTGGTAAAGAGTACAATAATTAACAGAATAATTACACATGGTGCTGATTGATAAGAAGTCCTTTAGCTTGCTATTAAAACAGGTAGTGAGTTGGTAGAGCCTCAGGGGAAAAACAGAAACAGTAAAGTTACTGGCAAAAAGGCACCTTTGCTGCATTGTGCCAGCCAAGTCTTGTCTCATTTGGAATGTGAGAGCCCCAATTGCTTTTCACACTTCTCCCCTCCCTTTTGATGTTGACTTTACCAAGCACAGGTATTTGTCCCATCCATGTTAGAATTTCTGCAGCAATTTCCTACAGATCACATCTTATGGTACCTTATTCTACCCCTCCACTACTCCATCTATAAAAATATATTTCCACTGGCCCACCAGGGCAGTGGTAGCACTGCCGCTTGTGATACTGGTGACCCAGGTTCAGGAACGAGCTCGGGTCATTGGAGGGCTGGCTGGGGGGAGAAGGCTTGAGCATCTGTTGGACTGCTTGTCTCCTCCGGGGCGGGAGGAGGGGGAGCCAACTTAGTGCAAGACTGACCTCCGGTGGTGGACAGAGGTTCAGCAGGCCCAGAGTCTTAAGCGGGGGGTGGGGAGGCATGACCAATGTTGATGCATGCTGTGGTGTCCTAGCACTGTCATGCCTCTGGGGGCGGTACTGGGAGAAAGCTCAAGCCCTGGTGCAACACCAATGCGAGGGCCGGAGCTTAGCCCTCACCTGCAGCTGCAGCGACCTTCAGTGAAGACCACGATAAGACATGAAGCTATGAGGCGTAAGGAGGGGCCCCTACTCATTCCCACATGGGGGGTAAACCAAAGACTCTGTGGGGGGGTCCCTGGGCGGGCAGTTGGGTACAGTACCGGAGTTGAGAGCCATAAACAGATTAAAAAATATATATATTTCCTGACATCTCTCAAATTTGCACCATCACCACCAGTGTCACAGAGTTATCCCAGGTGTATGTTTCCCCTCAGTTTGAACAATTCAATGCTATCTACCTTGTTTACCCCTTGGAGATATTTGCATATTTCAGTATGTTCCCTGTCTACCTTCATGCCTCCAGCATGTACGTGTTCATATCTGCCAACTTCTCCTCATAATTCCCTTCCTGCTGTCCCTGCAGCATCTTGGTTAAGTTGCCCTCCTCTGTACTGCCTCCAATCTGCCTTTGTCCTTCTATAAATGTGGTTTCCAAAATGGCACACAGTATTCCAGGGGAGGATGAACCAGTGACTTCTGATCTCTGACGAGGGATTGCTGGAGGTTCCCAGGGTACATTTGAAGACCTTTGAGGAAGATCCTTTGCCTTTATGGCACCAAACCTGTGGAACTCTCTACCTCAACAGATATCGTGAAAGCCTGACCTTAGAGGTGTTTAAAACTCCCTCAAAACGTTTTTTTAAAAGCTTTTAGCGGACATAATACTTTTATATTGCATGTTTTTAAGTGAATTATGAGCTGTTTTGGATATTTTATTGTTGTATTGTACAGGTGCTCTGAACTTGGATAGAGCACTTTTAAAAAGTAAAATTTACTTACTTACTTACGTATTTCAATATACATTGGCAGAAGCAAATCTCTGCTGCTGCTGCTGATCCGTCTCCCTATCCACCCACCATCCTATCTGCCCTTTCCACTGTCCTGTTTCGTTGCATTGTTGTCCTCATTCTGTCTGGAATTATTAACCCAAAGTCCTTTTTTTCAGTTGTGCTTTCCACCACCTCTCCATTCCATATTCAGTTTTCTGATTTCTTACCCATATGTGCATTGCTTTGCCCTTTTTGGCATTAAATGTTAACTGCCACACCTTTGACCACTGTTTGCATCTACCCAGGTCTTTTTTATAGTTCTGAACCCTCATCACTTGCCACCTGGCCACAGATCTCAGTATCATCTCTTAATGGCCATATTTTGCTCTATATCCTTTCTCTGACATCACAGGTAAAGATATTGCATAATACTAGTCCCAAGATGGATCCCTGTGACATACCACCAGTGACACCCTGATCCATGAGAACTCACCATTTATTATAACTCTCTGGGTTTTAACACTTAACTAGTTTTCCAATCATCTTGCGACTTTGTCCCCCAACCCATAGTCATGCACCTTCTCAATCAACAATCCATCTGGGGTGAAGTTGAGGCTTTACTGAAGTCAGAGTACAGTACATCCACTGTCATTGTCAATTATCTCAAAGAAATTGGTCATGGTTGTTTGACATGACCACACACACACAGTGAACCCATGCTGCCTTTTGTCCTGAAGTCCATCTGTCTCCAGGAAACCTACCAGTCTCTTCCCTAGTAATGGCTTCTAGAAGCTTATCTACAATAGAAATTAGACAGACAGGTCTAAAGTTCCCCGGTCATCAATGCTACTGCTTATTTCCAGGGGAACTACATTCACTCTCCTTCAGTCCCTGGGTACTATCTCCAGTGAGTTATTGAACTGCCTGCCCATTTCCTTAAGCACACAGTGGTGCAGTCCATCTGGGCCCATAGACTTACCCATCATCTGTGTACTTAAGCCCTCTTGTACCCAGACACCAGAATTGGATCCCATTAACCCTTCCTCCCCAATTGGGTTCTGATTGCAGTCAGGCCTCAGCTCTTCTTCCACTGTGAACACCAGGCAGAAATATCCATTCTAGATGCTTGACATTCCTTTTACATCCTCTTCCCACTATCTCCATGTTTAAGTCTGACTATTCCTTCCATAGCTTTCCTTTACTACTGTATGCAATGGAATAATGTCTTGTTCCACTTTCTCATACCCTCTGCTATCCTCAGTTCCACATCAGTCTTAGCCTTCCACACAGCCCTGCTGACCTCTTTTATCCCGCTATGACTCTTCATCTTGCCCCACTCATTTTGGCTGGTCCTTTTTATATCTATGTATATAGTATGGATTTTTCTTTGTTTTCACACTTGCAACTAATTCTGTCATGAATCACAATGGTTTTTTAACCCTCTTATAGAAACATAGAAATTGTCAGTAGATAAGGACCACATGGCCCATCTAGACTGCCCTTAAACCCTTGTACTGGATTACTGCTTCTGTCCCACCCGCTGCTGTACTCCTCTGTGGTTCCCCATGCCTGTCCCAAGCATGCTTGAATCAACCACTGTGCTCACTCCCACCACCTCCTGAGTCAGACCATTCCATGCATCCACCACCCTCTCTGTGAAGAACTTCCTCACATTATTTTCTCTGTTATTTTTACACAGAGATTACAGACCTATGTACTGTAATCCCAGTTTTTATCACTTCCTACTTTTTTTCTTCCACCTTGTGCTCCCCTTACCCTTCTGGATTCCTCAGCAACAGCTCCCACATCTTACTAAAATCAGCGCCTTTGAAGTCCAGGATTTTAGTCTGGAACTGATTTCACTCTGGTTAGAAGACTGCAGATATTATATATATATATATATTTATATAGCCAGAATCTACATACGTTCAAACATGTTCATGTTTCAAAGGGTTAAGTCTAATGTCAAACCAAACTGTCTGGTCATTGCTGCCTCCCACTGGGTCCAGCACTGTGGCTTCCCCAACACCGTCTCTATTTGTAAGTACTTAATCAAGGCTGGCTGCCTCCATTGTAAGCTCCTCCACTCTCCAAGAAGGAAGTCAATTCCAAAACTGCACAAAGTGGTGCACAAAAGTCCATTGACTGAAGTTATTTTTAAAATCAGGGGCACTCAAGAGGTTTTCATCAGCTGATCTAATATTTAGATATGACTTAATATGGTCTAATGTGGCAGATAAGGCACTAAGTAGCACTGGACTTTGTACTTGTGTGCAGGAAGGTGTCTAGAAGGTAGCTAGTTTCAACATTACTAGTTTCAGCATTAAGGAGGCAACCAGCGTAGAAGAGAAGCTGCAGGGATCATTTCTGTGGACGAGAAAATAGAATAAGCTAATGGACTGGTTAGTACCTGCTTGCTGTGCTGAATGGAGACAGAAGCATGTCCCAAACAAGGAAGCCATGTTACAAGACAGGCAGTAAGTTACATTGAACTTAGGCTGCCCAGGTTTCAGGGGCGAACAGACATTTCAGTCGATTTAGTGTTCCTACTTTTTATGGACTTGTTTAGCAACATGGTCAACGGAATTGTATAACTCGTGGCAGGAACCAATACAGAGACCAATAGGTTCACTGTATATTTACCACCTGTCCATTAGTCATAGTGATCTGGAAAGAATCCTTTGCTTTGTAACATTTCAGTCCAGAAGAGAATAAATAGTTGTGGATTTTTTTCTTATTTTAGTACAAAACTATTGGCAGCTAATAAAGTCTGGATATTGTGGAACTCTGTCACAGACTACGGTTCAGGCATGATATGTTTTTATAACTGGAGGACAAAACAGCTTTGTCAGCGTATTACAGAATATGTGAAGTGTCTTAATAGCATGGGGAGTGGGTTGCTTGAAAGACAAAAAGAAGATTCCATTTGCTTTAACTAGATTGGCTGTGAACCCACAGCAACTCAGTTCCTCCTCCTCTTACAAAACTTGATGTTACTGCTCCTCTGACACCTTTATTAATTAATTAAACATTAACACATGACAGGATGCAGACTTTTGGGGGATTTAACCACGCCTTGTGTGGTGTGTCACAGGACATGACTGAGTGACTTAACCACACGAGAAGAAGGTAATCCCCTAATTACCAAATCCTGGAGTATCTTATTGTGATTATTCATGGAGTTCTTTCTCAAGGTTATAAATAACAGCATAGTGCCTCCACCCAGATTAAGTTGTAAGTGGGTCAGGTGACTGGTTGGTACAGCCCCCTGGGATACTGCACCTACCCACCTCCCCAACCAGCCACCCTGCACACTGGATCCTGCAACCTTTTCCACCATATATCATAAATCTATGATAAGGCAGAATTCAATGGAATTCTCTGGACACAGCAGTTTCAACAACCAGCTCACAGCTTTATTGGGGTAAGGGCTAGGAAGGGGGTTCCTGGAATAGGAGAGCTGTGGAATGAAAAAGAAAGTTAGTGACAAAATGGTAAACAGTAACATAAGGACTCGAAGGCCAGTCCACCCCCTGGCTGCTTACCCCCACTAGTACCAGTGTTACATCCTGAGAAGTCCCTGGGGTACCCTCTAGTTGTAGGCCTGGATTTTGCTGCAGGTTTGCCAGCTGTTGGGGCCCTGAAAAACTTATGGAAAATTTTTAACTGGATTCACACTCCCTCACTTAGGTTCCAGGAACCAGGTCCTGGGTACTCATGGTTTTGCAGGACTTAGCAGCCTCATGAAGTTGTAGTTGCCTGATATCCTGGAGTGTGGAGCAATGGCAAGAAATGAGGATGATCTTGGTTCCCTCAGCAGATTGGATCATGCCTGAAGGCCTTGTAGCTTGTCTCCTTGATTGAAGGTCTGGCCACTTGTTACCTTCAGCCACTTCTGACCCACTGCAGAGCTCGATGGCAGGTACACACCAGCCACAGAAGGCCCAGACGCAGGAGTGGCTGCACAGCCTGGTTTTCCACAAGGGTCATAGGTGCCCTAGTACCCCAGAAGTGCAAGTGACCTCCTGAGACAGTGGGTCACACTTAGAAGGGGTTAGTTAGTTCCCTCCCTGGCTCTAGGTGAGGACTCCAAGCAGTAGGATCCCCTGCAGTCCCTGAACTGAATCCATGAGTCACTGGTAGCTAGGCAGTTTGTTAAACCAAAACAGCAGTGCTGGTTTGTCAGTGGGTGCTAGCCTTCAGTTTGCACTCAGACTATAGCAATCAGCAGGAGTTCAGAACTAGGCAAGTCCTGCTCATCTTCAGTGATTCAGCTCTAACTGTCCATAACTGATTCCATTCAGCCTCAGCTTAGACACAGCTCTCAGCCACTTTGTTCAAGCCACACAGCAAATTCACAGAACATGGCTAGCGCCCTGCATCTGAGATGGTTTGCCTCCTCAATCTTTTTAAGTGTCCCAATCCTTAAAGCAGTTCCCCTGAAGCAATTGTTTAACTTTCAGCCAGCAGCACAGTTCTGTCTGCTCAGTCCCATATATAGTGCAGGGTCTCTGCAACAGCTAATTTTTTCCCATACAGACAGCACGTTTCACAGTACCTGGGGAGCCTCAAGCTTAGTCCACTCTTTCACTCTCTTTTCCCCTGGAATTCTTTTTCCCTAGTGGCAATCTCCAACCGAGACCTGATCAAGTCCTCTGACAGTCCAATTCCACTCACACAGAATTCTCCTGACTCGAGAAGAGCCCAGGAACAGACTGACTCAAACCCAGAAAGCCATTGGGGTTTCACTCAAGAATCCAGACTCAATTGGCTGTTCAAGCTCATCAATCATCAATAACCATAGAGATCAATAGTCCCTGACTGTTCATTGGGACATGAGTTAGACACTGAAATTAATGAAACTCCCTCCCAGAATCCCTCGGTCCAATTTTAGGTGCTTGGTTTTCCGATTGGTGTCTGGTGGGGTCAAAGTATCAACAACATGGTGGCCCCATTCAGCCTGTATGAGTTCTGCAACAGTCTCAACTATGATTGTTCATTTTAACAGCATTAATCTTTAAAGGGGCACTATCAACTTTTCCCCTTGGTTTTTCCTCAGTTTGCAACAGTGATTCCACAGGCACATACCTGTACCAATATTAAAGTAGAATGCACCTTCATAAGCAAAAAACTGAACTGGTTACATGTTTTAGTAAAAAAAAAGCATTATTTCAGCTTACTCGCTAACCGACTGCAACCGGCTCACCAGAAGGAGATCTCATGCCGATAATGCGCATCTAGTCGGATGCGGTGCTGAAGTGTGCTTTTATGGTCCTTATCGTAACAAATACATCATTCAGTAGAACTCTGTAATGTAAAGTGCTGCTGGTATTTATAATTTATGCCTGATGCGATTCTGCCACAAAACACTTTTTAAAAGCGTGGTGCCAAAATCACGCATGCGCAATAGCAGACAAGATCTCGCGCATGCACAAGAACGTGCCACTATTACACATGCGCGGGATTTCGGTGCCACGCTTTGAAAGTGTTTTGCAGCTGAACTGGTGCTCTGGATTAAATTACAAATACCAGCAGCAATTTACATTATGGAGCTCTACTGAATGATGCATTTATTACGATGGGGGCCATGGAAAGCACACTTCAGTACTGTGCTCCAACTACATGCGCGTTCTTGGCATGGATCTCCTTCTGGTGGGCCGGGGTTGCATTCGATCTGAAAGTGAGCTGAAATAATGCTTTTTTTTACTAAAATGGGTAACCAGTTCAGTTTTTTCTTATGAAGGTGCATTCTACTCTAACATTGGTACAGGTATGTGCCTGTGGAATTATTGCTGCAAACTGAGACAGAACCGAGGGGCAAAGCTGACGGTGCCCTTTAAAACAAGATTGCCCAATATATGATAGGGACCCCTGTCCCCTGCTAAGCAACTGCACCAGTAATTTTTAATGAACCACCAAGAGCCCATCACTAATTCCATTTTTCCCTGTCCCCAGGAGCTGTGATTGGGCTCATTAATATTCATGAACCCTTATAGTTTATTCATGAATCCCCCACCTTAATTCTTCTCGCACTGTCTGATGCTGTTTGAAACATTATGGTGCCTCCTGAGCCACCTCCTCCAGGTGTCCGACCCCTGATTAGACTAGCAAAGAGGTCAGGATCATTGGGGAGACACCTGAGCGGCCACAGGAATGCCTGCCGATTCGGCAGCCTAAATGGCTAGGCCGCACACTACCACACATGCGCGAACCAACAAATCTCTTGGAAACAACACTGAGGTTGCCAGTCACGCTACTTGGACCCTGAAATGTCAGTTTTGAGCAAAAACACAATCGGGGAGACCACCAACCTCAGGTAAGCCCCAGAGGGGTGTTTACATTCAGATGAGAGTTTCTCCTTCTAAACATTTGTTGTAAGTGCCACTGATATTATTTGGTTTCCTAAAACCTCTGATTGAAAATACTATCTGTGTTTTTTTTTTCACCATACCTTATGAACTGCTGAGTGGCTTCTATTATTGGATTTTGAATTCTAGCCAATTTATTTGTTGTCCCTCCACTCAAAACACGTCGATCAGTGGTTGCTGTGTTAATTTTTACGTTCACTTGCGTGCATGCACAAGGAACGTCTTGCAACAGTATGACTTTTGGAGGTGTGTGACCCCTGTGTATGACAGCAGTTCGGCTGAGTTGGTCTTCACTTCTAAGAAAAGGTCCACTGCAATCAGCAGCGGTAGTGTGTATGCAATTATCATATCGAGGTCAGCCAAACTGCTGTCATGCACAGCTCGGCATCAAATCCCTCCCACTTCCTCCCTCTGCTAATGTCCTCCCCCTTCCTCCTTACTGTTCTCCTCAGCCCCCACCTTGTGTGCCGAGGGGGGGTGCCCAGTCCTCTTGGCGCATGTGTGCCCGCTAGCACACTGTGGCCAACTGGGTGGCTAATTCTGCTGGCTACAGCCCCCAAAAACAACCAGTTGGCATGTTGGAGCCCATCCCAGTGCCTATGCTCCCTCACACACACTGTATGGCCAGCAGGAGTGCTCAGTCCACGCTGGCTTTATTCCCAACAAACACGTAGATGGCACGCTGGGAGCACACTCAAGCGATGCCAACAGCTTTTTTTTTTTTTCCAATTCCTGTGAAACAAGAAAATGGTCCTCGGTGAGTCCCTCACCCCCAGCCAATCTGTGCCTACCCTCTGCGCTCCCACCTCCCCATACTCCCCACATAGGTGGAATGCTGGGAGCCCACCCCAGCACACCAAAAGCATCCACTTTTGTTTGTTTGTTTAATTCCTGTAAAATAAGAAAACGGTCCATCAGTGAGTCCATGGCCCCCCACCAACCCTCGCCCACCTCTGCACACCCACCTCCCACACCCCACCCCTTATATACTTACTCCAGAGCCCGTGTAACGATCTTTCGTGGACCGGAAAGCACATCTGTACTCTTCAAAGCCACCCGTGAACTGAGGAAATGCTGGTAAGCTGTATAATGGCATAAATACAGTTTTTCCAACTTAGGTGGATATCTCTGCCATTTTTTGACTTTTGGCACCAAATTTTCAACATGGGGTTCTTGCTGACACCCTTTCTCATAAATTCAGTCACTGTCATGGCGTTATTCAACCCCAAAAGGTGATTTCGTGGTCACTGCGCAGAATCACCTTTCAGTACCGATTAACAAAATTACAGTGTTGGTGTTCTTGAGATGGACTTTCAAAAAGCCTATGTTGCAAATTTGGTGAAAAATTTCAAAAAATTACTGTTTTACAAGCGTGCATTGTGCAGTTTCCACGCACACTCGTAAGTTTGCGAATTTGTATTTTCACTCCAGATTTTCAACATAGGCATATTTCCACACCTCCTTATGAATAGTGCAGCTGCCATTTTTCACATCCTGGCCAAAATGTGTTTTCACACTTCCAGTGCAAAATAGTGCAGTCGCTGTTGGAAATCAGTGTTTGCTACAGAGTAAGACAATCACAGCGACACTATTCATGAGCAGAGGTCCTAAAATGCCTATTTTGGTGGCAAAAGTCCATAAACTGGCTGTTACGAGTGTGCATTGCACAGTTTCTATGCACACTCATATGTTTGTGGATTTGTAATATTTCCACTCCAGATTTTCAGCACTGCCATTTTCCCACATCTCCTTATGAGCAGTACGGCTGTTATTTTTCACATCCTGGACGAAATATGTTTTCGCACTTCCAGCGTACAATAGCGCAGCCACTGTGAGAAATCATGTTCGGTACAGAATAAGAAAATCACAGTGATACTGTTCATGAGCAGACATCCTAAAATGCCTACGTTGAAAATTCAGTGCAAAAATTCCAAAAAATGACTGTTTTACGAGTGTGTGTTGCGCAGTTTTCACGCACACTTGTAACTTTGCGAATTTGTAATATTTTCACTCCAGATTTTCAACATGTGCATTTTCCCACAACTCCTTATGAACAGTACAGCTGTCATTTTTCACATCCTGGCTGAAATGTGTTTCCACACTTCCGGCAGAATAGCGCGGTTGCTGTGGGAAATCAGTGTTCTGTGACAGTAAGAAAATCATAATGACAGTGTTCATGACCAGAGGTGACAAAATGCCTATGTTGAAAATTTGATGAAATAATTCCACTGAATGATGGTGTTAAAAGCGAGGTTGCGTTGTTTCCACACAGGCTCGTACCTTTGAGCACGCCTGGGTGTTAGCGTTCTTAAGACAGACACTTAAGAAGTATGAGGGTGAAATATTGATCCGATGCAAGAGGAGTTGCAGAGAGGTACTCTGTTGGAATATGGATGCTAAAAGGACATGGATACAACTGGGGGGGGGGCGGGGCTGCAGAAATGCCAAACACCAATGCAAATACCTGCAAGCGAACGTTCAGCATTGACAAATGCTTAATTGTGTTAAAGTCTAGAGCACTTCCCTAAAGTCTGGTACCTCTGTACAAATATTATTATGCTTACCCTCTAGTAGTATTTAGAATGTAATGGTGTTGTCATGGTCACTTAGTCCTATTGCAGCTTTATTTCCAGTGCTCTTTATTGTGCCTCAGTTACTGAAGACTAAGTTGAATAGTGCCCCTCCTCTTGTTGGATTATGCAGCCACTGCAGAGGGAAACCATCCTGCTCCACTTCCATGAATCCATGACTTTTTCAGCTACCTGCTGCACTGCTAGGCCACTCTGTGTCTGGAAGACTGAAGCCACCTATGAGCACTGTCTTGGTTGTGTCCACTGCCACTGAAATTCCTTAGCCTGTTGCTTCAGCCCTAGTTTATTCCTGACTGGGTGGTCTGTAGAGCAGTTTGTACTTCTTTCTCCCCTCATCTATCAGTTGCAGCCAGAGTGACTCAACCCTTTCCCATTCTGCAACTGAACAAGTCCCTAATTACTTTTCAACCACCCATTTGGCAGAGCTGCCAGTTCTCATTCGAGAGCTTTTTATTGGCCTTCAGAAAATTTGGAACCCTTTACAAGTTGTACTGTGCCGAATGTTCAAACTCTGATAGGACAGACTTTCATGGAATTTTGGAAAATTCCACGAATGTCTGTCACTAGAGGATTTCTGAAATTCAACATCAAAATGTTTTACATGGATTAATAATCCACAGTTTACGTAGAGGATAATGCCTGAGTTAACAGTGGTTAACCACAATGTAATCACCTCAAGCAGTTGTCAGGACAACCAAGTAAACCTCAAGAGTGCAGCTCGAGAGGTTTACAGTTGTCATGGCAACTGTGAGAGGTGATTATGTCCATGGTTGGCCACCGTTACTCAGACATTGTATGTTATAGTGTATGGACAAACTAGCCACTATGGGGAAAAAATACACTTTTTTTCAATGTGCATTTGTTCTCCTGCTCTGCTATGAATGCCTCCTGGTTTGAATATTGAGCAATTGAAGTACTGAAATTAGTATTGTGATCTATACTGTCTATACTACAGCGGGTCTGTAATTGTCTGAATGGAATGTCTGTGTTTTGAATGAATGTCCAAGCAGCAGATCACCGTTCCTTTCCAAGAATCTTGACATGTGGTGACATTCTATCCTGTAATACCATGATTATGGCATAGTTAAGTAAGGTTTACAGCATACTGATGTCACAACAATGGGATTATCAGGTTATAAACTGATTGAAAACAGGGGTTTATAGACACTGTCCATACATTATATAGAGAATAATGTATACCCAGCTATCGGTAACAAGCTGGTTAGTTCATTGAGAGGTTGCCATGGCAACCATTTGAACCTCGAGAGATGAACTAACCCAGCTTGTTACCAATAGCTGGGTATACATTGTTTTTACTTTTTTTTTTTCTCCACTTTGCTGCTCACTTCACTGTTTTCACCGCCGCTGCTGCTTCCTGGTCATATAACGTGCATGTGCTAGCGCGTTCCATGTTGTTATGCTGTAGTAGCTATGTAGCTAGTGCAGCATAACAGCTGCGATGACACAGCTACTACAGCATAACAACATTGTAAAAATGATGGATTTTTAACAATAACAGCATTCCATCATATGCTATATAAATGTCAGATTTTGTTCTGCAGTCTCCAGACAATTATTTGTGTGGTTTCCTTGATCTGCAGAAATTATTCTGTGGTTTACACAGAAATGTTTTTGGGAATTCTGTGAAATGTAAAAAGAAATTTCAAAAAGCATTTTGGAAGCAGAATATCCATTATACATGAATTCTGCTAGTAAAATTCTGTATTCTGCATAGCACTGTTAAAAAGCACTGTATATTCTCTTTTAGGTGGGTTTTTTTTTCACTACTGAAATCCAGCCTGTTATGCTAGTTTTATTGCTCTACTGTAATAGCAAGGAGGAGCCCTACTGGAACACTGTTACCCTTCCAAGTTAACTTACTGGAATGTCATGGTCTCAAAGTTATTAAATTAATTAGAAATAATTCTTAAATTCACATCCCCTCTAAGTGTACCACAGCTACATTATATATACCTGATATTGTAACTCTTCGAACATTATCTCTGATTTGCAAAATAAAAACTTTGCTATATCAGGAATTGCCCAATATTAAGTGCAACTTTTTCTAAACAAATAATGTGATGCCATTGGGAATTTAATAAACGCTTCCTGAATTCTCTGTGGGTACTCAGCAAGGTTAGCTGGTCTACTATCAACCAGTGAGTCCAAGCTTCCATTTCTTCCCACAAGCCTAACACTTAGTGTTGCCACAGTCCTGTCACCTAGTGTTTCCATTTATGTTCCTACTCATTTAGTGTTCCCAGATCCTACTAGTAGTGTTCCCAGATCCTATCATGAGTGTTCCCACAATCCTTCCACTTAGTGTTCCCAGATCCTACAGCTAGTATTCCCACGATCCTACCACTTAGTGTTCCCACAATCCTACCACTTAGTGTTCCCAGATCCTACCATGTAGTGTTCCCACAATCCTTCCACTTAGTGTTCCCACAATCCTACAGCTTAGTGTTCACAGATCCTACCATGTAGTATTCCCACGATCCTTCCACTTAGTGTTCTCGCAATCCTACCACTTAGTGTTCCCAGATCCTACCATGTAGTGTTCCCACAATCCTACCACTTAGTGTTCCCACAATCCTTTCACTTAGTGTTCCCGATCCCACCATGTAGTGTTCCCACAACCCTTCCACTGAGTGTTGCCACAATCTTACCACTTAGTGTTCTCATAGTCCTACTAGTTAGTGTTCACACAATCCTACTATTTAGTGTTCCCATAATCCCACCATTTAGTGTTCCCACAATCCTACTACCTAATGTTCCCAAGATACTGCCGCACAGTGTTCCAACAATCCTACCCAGCATTGTTCCCACAATCCTGCCATGCAGTGTTCCCATGATCCTACCACTTAGTGTTCCCACAATCCTACCACTTAGTGTTGTTCTAGACTGAGCTGCCAGGTTGGGCTGCCACAGGGAAGGGCAGATAATAAGGTTTAGGCTTCTCCTTCATTATTAAGAGAGTTGCCATTCAGAGGGCATCACAGTCCACACAGGTGGAGGCAGTGAGTAGTCTAGTTAGCAGAACACTGACTTGGGAACCAGAAAATCACAGGTTCAAGCCCCACTAGAGTGAAATACTCATTGTGCAACCGTGGTCATTTAATTTACTGTGCTCTAGCGACAGTCCACCCAGCTGTGGAAATGGACTCATGCAGGACCTCACTGGAAATAAAATGTTGCATCTCCGGAGGGCTATCCTGAGTAAACAAAATGTAAAGTAAGCCATGCATTTTAAAGGCAATAAATTCATCACTAAAACTTTGAAAAGTGGAATGACATTTATTCCAAAGTATTCCAATGGTTTTAGTCATTTATGTATTTAATTATGTATATATTTCTTTCTTTATATATATATATATATATATATATATATATATATATATGATTTTCAAGACAATGTAAGCAAATAGTAACCATCCATTTTCCCAATATATGGTCCTTGAACAAAATGACAAAATGAGGTTGTATTACGAGAAATTCTAAATTGAAAGGTTTGAAAGTTCCAAAAGTACATTCTAGATTTGGAGAAATGAGAACTGGTTTTCATGCAACGTCAAGCTGGAATAAGTTGAATAGTGCCACTGTGGAATATGCTCACCCACAAGCACATGATGCACACAAGGTGTGATATGACTACCACGTTTATCCAGACACACATCATGTACACAGGCGCATCATGATTACATGTATGCTCATGCCATGCAGATGATACACAAGTACATAACCCACCGCTATAAGTGGGACAGGCTTACACAGCATGCATACCCATGTCTAATAAGTGGGAGTACTAACATCCACGCCATACCCACATCTATAAGTGGGGCACCTCACAAAAGCTGACATCATGTGATGACGTCACTCACAGATGTATCAGTTACACCATAGAGCTAGAGACACACACACACATGCACATAGAATTGGGGAGAAAACACATTACATACAGAGCTATGCATGCACACATGTAGCTAGGGAACATCTATATAAGTTTAGGATAGGGTCACATACACGGATATACTTTGTATATATAATATAGAAAGCAGCTCTACTAAGAAGAATAACCTTTATCTTACTTAGACTAAGGCTATGAAATGCAAGAGAGATCTTTGCCCCACAAGTAGTTATGTGGGAAAGAGAAGACATCATTATGAATAAAACAATGCTGCCTCTACTGCCATAATGTCAGAATTTTAAAACTACTAACATGATACATGAGTGCCTCTGAATAGGCCTTTCAGAGAGCATGATGATACATTACAGATTATTCCATCCATGATAGCACGTCATTAACATAAGTGTATTCTATGACTAGAATGCTACAAATTGTAATATTCAAAAGGGCAACTGAGATAATCCTCTGCTGCCCCAAATTGACCAAAAGAAGTAATAGTAAGCGTGATTACCATATGCACATAAACCAGTTATCTCTAACTGGACTAGATCTTATCAGGTATAAAACCCTTGCCCCATGCAACCTCTCTGAGGAAATGCAGGCAGACTCTGCACTGCACTGCAGTTTATGAGAGCTTCCAGACTCCCAGGTGAGTACGTTACATAATTAGTATGCAGTGTATAATGACTGTCCTATAGGCAAGCTGATAGGACAACAAAGAACCTTATGTTGCTTTTATAATTGCTTCTGTTTCTTTTTATCCTTTCTTAGTCCTAGAATCTGTCAGAGGGTACTGTATGTTTTGTTATGGTGCAGTAATCTCCTGACATTCCCTAAAGGGTTACTTTTCTCTGCAGGTAACTAAGGGTCTGTTAGATCATAATAATGAAGTCAGAGGGTGTCCAACAGAACCCAGCAAAATACCTAGCATAATTTGGTGACAGTGGCTCAGTACTAGAACAGGATTTAGGGCAGAAGCAGCTTTTTCTGCAGTGATGCAAACAGCTTAGAGATAGAGTGGGGGACGTATACTCTTTACTTCTATTAAAGAGCAGGATATGGAAGGTGCTGTCAAAATAGCCATTACAAATAGAATTGCTAGTACAGTAGTATTTGTTCAGAGCTTAGACTAGATATTTCTAACCTTTTGACTTTGTATGGAGGATGGGGTGATTATGCTTCCAGTGCCTGTATCCACAGTGCCCCAATGCAGCGTCTGTGGCCACTGTATTCGGATACTAAACATGCGATTAGGAAAAAACAGGACCAGATAAGGTTAAGGGTAGCAGAATTGTTGTCCATGATTCAGGCACTAAAAACTGAGAACTTGTGATAGAAACATAGAAACACAGAAGTTGATGGCCGATAAGGACCGCAAAGCCCTTCCAGTCTGCCCATTTTTTCTACCTTATGAATGTGCCATTGGCCTTTACTCTGTCAATTGCCTATTTAGTCATATGTATCTGTATTGCTCCCTTATGCCTATCCAATGCCTATTTGAAGCCCTGCACTGTATTCATATCCCCCACTTCCTCAGGTAGGCCGTTCCATGTATCCACCACCATTTCTGTGAAAAATAACTTTCTCATATTACCCCCTAATCAGTCTCCCTTTAATCTCATGCTGTGTCCTCTTGTCCTGCTATTTTTCTTATATTGAAACATGTTAGACTCTTTCACCTTGTTAATGATCTTAAGACATTTGAATGTTTCAATCATATAATCTCTCTCCCTCCTTTGCTCTAAGGTATACATATTGAGCTCCATTAAGCTGTCCTCATATGTTTTCTGATGCAGTCCCTGCACAATTTCAGTTGCCCTTCTCTGGACTGCCTCCATTTTCTTAATGTTCTTGTGCAGGTGCAGCCTCCAGTACTGCACACAGTACTCCAGATGGGGCTTAATCAGTGTCTTGTAAAGAGGGATTATTATCTACCTCTTACAACTTGTGATACCCCTACTAATACACTCCAACGTCCCTCTAGCCTTACCTACTACTTTAGTGGTCTGCTTGGATGATTTCAGGTCATCTGTGATGATGATGCCCAAGTCTCTTTCTTCCATTGTGATTGTCAGCAATTCCCCTCCCAACCTGTAGGTAGCTTCTGGGTTTCTCTTCCCTATGTGTATGATCTTGCACTTTTTTTATTAAAACCCAGTTGGCACTCTTCAGACCATTTTGTCAGTTTTTCCAGAGCTCTTCTCATTCTGCCCACACCATCTGGATCATCTACTCTGTTGCAGATCTTGGTGTCATCTGCAAACAGGCAAACGTTACACTCCAGTCCATCTGCAATGTCACTCATGAAGATATTGAAGAGGACTGGCCCCAGGATTGATCCCTGAGGTTCCCCACTTGTGACTTGCATCTCTTTTGACTGTATGTCATTTACCACCACACTCTGTTTTCTACCCATCAACTAATTTGCCACCCAGTTGACCAACATTTGACCCACCCCAAGCCTACCCAGCTTATTAATCAATCTTCTATATGGAACAGTTTCGAAAGCTTTGCTGACGTGAAGGTAGGTGACATCAAGTGCACCCCCTTGGTCCACCACTCTGGTTACCCAGTCAAAGAAATCTGTGAGATTAGTTTGACAGGACCTTCCTGTTGTAAACCCATGCTGTCTGGATCCTGTGTTCCTATGGATTCCAGGTGTTGCACTATCCTTTCCTTAAGGAGTGGCTCCATAATCTTTCCCACTACTGAGGTAAGACTGACTGGTCTGTAGTTCCCTGCCTCCTCTCTGCTGCCACTCTTCTGGAGCGGGATCACATGAGCCCTTCTCCAGTCTTCTGAGACCTCTCCTGTGCTCAGACTCATTAAACAGTTCTGCTAATGGCTCTGCTAGTTCCACCCATAGCTCCTTTTGTCCCTTGGGATGTATGCCATCTGGTCCCATTGTCTTGTCCACCCTGAGCTTAGCCAGCTCTTGTAGAACCCTTTCCTCTGTGAAGGAACTTGTGCACACCACCATCCCCCCTGTGTCCATGGTGCTGAGCTGCAGGCCCTCCCAACCTTCTCCTCCATAAATACTGAGCAAAAGTATCTATTTAGGATAGCTGCTTTTCATTGGTCCTCCTCCACACACTCCCCCTCCCCCCCTTGATCTTAGCAATAACCCCCTCTGGACTTTCTCCTTTCACTAATGTATCTATAGAGTGTCTTGTCCCCTTCTTTTGCTGTTCATGCTAGTGTTTCCTTGGTTTGGGCCTTTGCCTGCCTTACTGCCTTCCATGCTTCCCTTAGGGAAGTTTGGTATGCCTCCTTATCTTTGTCCTGCTGCATTCCCTTATATTTCCTGAAGGCCAACCTTTTGGCTCTGGCCTTTTCTGCTACTGTTTTTGAGAATCAAAGTGATTTCCTCCTTCTTTTACTCTTAGTTTTCTCCCTAACACAGTGGGATGTTGCTTTAAGTATTGCATCCTCAATGCTTGGTCACTTTGCCTGTACCCCTTTACCTGTATTTTTTCTTGCCAGGGCTAGTTTAACTCTGTTAGACATCTTATCAAAGTCAGCTGCTCTGAACCCCCATATTTTTGCCTTGGAATGGGATGATTTAGTTCTAGTGGCCAAATTGAACCATACCATGTGATGGTCACTGGCCCCCAGGTGATCTTCTACCTGGAGATCTGTGATGCTTTCTCCATTAGTCAGTACTAGATCCCGGATAGCCCTGTCTCTTGTGGGTTGTTGTACCAGTTGTTTGAATTTTTCCACCTGCAGGGAATCCACTATGTGCCTAGTTCTGACAGACATTCCTGCTAGTATTGACCAATCTGTATCTGGCATGTTGAAGTCTCACGTTATCAGAACCTCCCTTTTAGCTGTCCTTGAAACAAGACTTGAACGCAGCAACCAGAGAAATATGTAGGAAGGACAAGGAGCTTAGTGAACAGAGGATAAAATGAAAAACCCAGGTTGAGAAAATAAAAAGTGATTCTAAACATGCTGTACAATGTTTGCTGGAAAAGAATAAAGAATCCTTTGAAAATGTTAAGCAGGAATGTGTCAGGTTACAACAGGATAAGGTAAATGTTTTGCAAGTAAATGATGGGCTTGCCATGTCAAAAGAACAGATTCAAAATATAGAATGTTGTAGGAAAAGGTATAAGAAAAGTATGCAGTCCTTAAGGGTCATATTAAAAGCCTATTTGTATGTGTCCCCCATTAATCTTGTGTCATCGGAGGATGACAAAAGATCAATAATGAGCCCAAGCCCAGCTCACTCGGGGTGGAAACCCCAGGCATGATGCCGGAGAGGAAAAGAGAACTCCTATCCCTCTGGAGCGCACAAGTCCTGGTAGTCCTCAACCCCTAGCCACAGTCACCAGCAAACCCCCAACCCTAGAACAAACTGTAAAGGAAAGTAGGAGCAAAGAATGAAGTTAGAGATTGAAGTTTTGAATGTAATATAACTGTCCTTCACAATCTTCAAAAACTAAACTGTACCTCTCTACCTTTTTTCTTTCTAAAAGAGACTGACCAGTCGAACTATGTTTTCTGTTTCCTTACTCTGGGAAATTATCTCTTGCTCCTGAGTCTGATACCGCAGAGCATGAGAAAGTATATACACACTACAAGCTGTAAGAATTATTTTTTTTCTTTATTGTTTTATCTAAATGTTCTGAAAACTAGTAGTTTCCAAAAGTGCCATGTAAATATGCAGAGAAAAGTTTTTTTTTCTTAGTTAAATGAGACAGTGAATAAGCTTTTGTGATTTTAGAGCAGCAAGGTTATATTTGAGCTAATAAAGATAAGCTGCATGCAGGGGAGCTCAGCTGCCTCTGTGGCTGTTTAATATGTATATTGTTTTATAAATCTTGTCCCTAGGAAGATATGGTGAGAATCGTTATTCACATTGTTTTGCTTTTATTATAAATATATATATATATATATATATATATATATATATATATATATATATATATATATATATTTGGACATGTTTAGAGAGAACTGGATTGGTTGGTTTATGTGCAAGAAATTAAAGTGATTAAAGGATTATGTAATTGATTTGAGCTGTAAATGGAAGAGAGTTGGCAATTGTCTCTGACGTATGATGCAGAAGGATTAAGTCTGTGCTAGGAACTTGCACTTTGCATGTGTTTGATAGCAGCTTGAGATGCCTTTGTTGGTTTTAAGAAAAGGTTTGTTTGTTTTGCTTTGTCTCCTTTCAAAAAGAAAAATATGTTTATTTGGATTTTTTTTTTAATTTTGGCTAACACCTCAGCCTGACACATCAACAGCTGTGGCAGCTAGCCAGGCCAGGAGGCATGACTAACTAGCTGATAATACAGCTGTGTTCTCTCACACCCTTCATTGTCCAAATCTAAAGGTTTAAAAGCTTTGTTTGGGTTTTAAATGCTATTATAAAAAGTTTTTACCTGTGTTTTGTTTTGTATAGTTAAAATGTAAGCATAGCACTGTGTTTTCAGAAAAAAAGGCCCCATCCCTTTTTATTTTTTTGTATACTTTATTTCCCTTCCCCAATGCCTGAACTCTCTCAGGCAACTTCAACTCACCAGATTGCTTTATCATCCACCGTGGTCCTGCTCCTCAGAGGGTAGCTGTCCTCTGCTGATCCCAAACCAACAATCCCCTCAGCTTTGAACCCCCTGAGGTAGGGCTGCTTCCACATACTGGCACTCTATCGAGACTCTAGAGCACTGGTCAGGTCATCAGGGAGGTAGAGGGGGCAGAGACAGAGGCCCGGTATTGGACGTGTGGCGTCAGGTACCGTGGAGTGCAGTCACCTATCAGGAACAGAGTTTTTTTTCTGCTTTTTGCATTGCCCCAGGAGCTTTGTCATCAATGACAGCTAGACAGATGACCATTGATGTCTGCCTTGCTCCTCCCTCTCCTCTGACTTCATTGTAGTCTGTACCTCCGGTCACCACTGGGGGTCTCTACTGCTCCAGAGTACCCTGGATCCCTCCCCAGGGAGAGGACAGGAGAGGAGAGCTGTCCATTGGACACTTGATCCTCTCCCTCCCCTGTCGACACCCAGTGCCTGAGCTAGTTTCCAAACTCAGTGCCACCGGGCCAGTGGCCCAATCCCTTTTAATAAGCTATTTTATATTACAGTATACTACTCATTGTCAATTTTTGGCCAAATACAATCTGTTTGCCATGATAGGCATGAACCTCCTATGCACTTCAAGTAGAGTGCATCTATCAATGGCACTTAGATACAAATCTGGTGACCTGGATTTGAATCCCTCCAGCCCCACTTACACACTGTGTGACTCTTGGCAAGTCACTTGACCTCCTTGTACTCACCAGTCACACCCCAATAAAAGACCAAACATGATATGCTTTTCCAAATTAACCAACTATTTTCCCCTTGAATGCAAGTTATCAAGGGCATGCATCGATTAGTAGTTCCTGTAATTTAACTTTTTACAAAAGCATAAGCTTCATGCTTGTACTCACCATGGTTTCTTCTGGGGGAGTCACACCTATTACCACTTGATTCCCCTGCCAAGGAAGGCAACTTGGGGAGACATGGATTTTCTAATGCCCCAGCATCCATAACAAGCCCTTTACTTTGGCAGTTCACAAGAAAATGAAAGCAAGGTCACTGCTAAAAGGAAAAATATTAGAACTATGTTTTTTTTTTTTTACAAATTTATTTACCTACTTTGCCCATGAGATACACCAGGGGGCATATAATTTAGAAATGACATCCAAGATCAATAGGGAGATTCTCCTAATCATTTTGACTTGTTTTAACAATTTTTGGTAAAGGCATGGTGTGACTCGCTTAACATGTAAATAAAATGTACAGGATTTTGTGTGACTCAGCCGATACTGTTTGTATAAATTAAAACCAAGAGAAAAAGGGATGCCTTTCTATCTCTGCTTCATTTTATTTTATTTTATTTTATTTTTAGGAATCAAGTAAGGAGCGACTGGCAGCCACAGAACCATCTACACTGCCAATGGCCCATTTGGTAGGGGGGTAGCCAAAGGCATACATCTTTATAAGGCTAATGCAGCAGATTCTGGAAATTATTGCTCATCAATCACAGAAAAAGTGGTCTACAAGACCCTGCCTGCTCTTTTTTTGTATATTCAGCATGTACCTTTTAAGGTGCTGACTGATTGGCAAATAAGATTGCCAACACGTTTGTGGTTAAATGTCCACATGCCTACTGCACTCATAAACCCAAATTTTTGTGCTCAGTTTCCAAATGGTACTATTAGACAGCATTGTGCACTTCATTCCATTGCTAGCACTGTCTTGTTTCCAACTGTTGTTCCCCCAACAAAGGAAGAACCCATCCAATGCCCAATGTCCAGTGCAGGAACATGGACCAACTTGTGGTCCAGTTGCATTATCACTTCTAGGTAGCTTTGTAAATAATGTTTCACTGCTTATATTTGATAAAGACATTGCAGTATTTAATAAACTGGTACAGGTATGGTCACTTGGGCACTTGGAAGAAGTCATGTTTTGAGAATGGATAACGCTGCCAGATCTCCTTGTTCATCACCATTACCTGAATGCCTGGGTAACCCCCATACAGACTGCTGTACCAGGAAGGGCTACCACTACCTGAGCAGGTGTGATGTCTTTACTGGGGTCATACCTGTGTGTGGATATGAACAAAATTTTGCAGAAAGGTCATCCTATGACCAAGGCGATATGAACGTTGATGCGACTGATGGAAACCAGCACACTGTTTCCTCGCCAGCCAGCACTGGTACCCACAACACAGCTAATACTCAGGGTACCATACATGAAGTCAAGCCTGAGGGAGGGGCAATCCCTGACCTTAGCAAACAAAATGCTTCTTCGGACATCTCTTCAATCAAGACTTCAATCAAACACAGCAGCAATGCTTTCATCAAGGCTGCTGGAATTCCATTCTCTACTAAACTCACCAAATCCTCAATTTTGTGCCCCATCAGACTTAACAAATGGCTTGTACCTGAAGTTCAAGTTACCCACAGTTCTGAAGGTTTATGCTGTGTGGTTACTAATCACAGAAACATAGAAACATAGAAACATAAAATTTGACGGCAGATAAGGACCACTTGGCCCACCCAGTCTGCCCATTTTCCTACCTACTGGATAAGCTGCAGATTCTAGTTAACCAGCAGCCTACTTCTTCCTACCCCCACCCCCCAGAATTTCCTTATGACTATCCCATGCATGCTTGAATTCCACCACTGATTTTGACTCCACAACCTCCTCCGGAAGGCCGTTCCATGCATCCACAACCCTCTCTGTGAAAAAATACTTCCTTAAATTACCTCTGAGCCGCTCCCCCTCTATCTTCAAATTGTGCCCTCTTGTTCTTGCACACCTCTTTTTTTGAAAGATGCTACCCTCTTGGACTTTGTTGATTCCCTTGAGGTACTTGAAAGTTTCTATCATGTCCCCCCTCTCCCTCCTTTCCTCGAGGCTATACATATTAAGCTCCTTAAGTCTCTCTTCATATGTCTTCCGGTGCAGACCCTGCACCATTTTAGGTGCCCTCCTCTGGACAGCTTCCATCCTGTCTATGTCTTTGCGGAGATTGGGTCTCCAGAACTGCACACAGTACTCCAGATGGGGTCTCACCAGCTGTCTGTACAGAGGGATAATAACTTCCTGTTTTCTACTGGTGATGCCTCTCCCTATGCATTCCAGGAACCCCCCAGCCCTCCTTGCTGCCCTCTTACATTGCTTGCCCACCTTTAGGTCATCTGATATGACTACCCCAGGTCCCTTTCCATTTTGTTGTTGTTAGTATCTCACCCCCATTGTGTACTCTTCCCTGGGTTTTGTTTCCCAGGTGCATTACCTGCACTTCTTAGCATTGAATCTAAGCTGCCATACATTTGATCATTCCTCTAACCTTGCCAAGTCCCTTCTCATCCTTTCCACCCCACCCTGTGCATCAACTCTGTTGCAGATCTCAGTGTCATCTGCAAAGAGACATACTTTTCCTTCAGTCCTTCCGCAATGTAAACATAAAGACATTGAAGAGGACCGGTCCTAATACTGAACCCTGCGGTACCCCACTAGTAACCCTCCTTTCTTCTGAGTGGACTCCATTTACTATTACACTCTGTGTCCTATTCTCCAGCCAATTCTTTACCCAGGCTGCCATCTTGGGACCCACTCCCAGGCTGGCTAACTAATTACACTGCCACAAAATACGCCACATAAAATACTCAGTATCAGGAGTCGACTTTTATGCAACTGCTGTATTTTTGCAGAAAACAGCAGTTGCAGCACAACAAACAACAAGTTGGCAACACTACACCCCACTGAGCCAACCAGACCCTCTCCAGAACCAAGCCAGCAGGGTGTGGCATGGCAAATCTCTCGGATAGTGAGTGCAGCTACAACACATCACTGAATGTCCCCACCCCCCCGAGCCACAAGTGTCCATTCCACACACCTTAAAACATGGCAGTAAACAAGGGACAAGGCTCCTCTGTCACAGTACCCCCCAACCCAGACGTCAAGTATGCAGGCCATTTGCCTCGTCGTGCATTGCACTGCCCCCCCAACCAGCTAAATACCAGGGCCCAGATATTCAAAAGGGTTGCGCCATGTGCAACAGGGTTGCGCATGCGCAAGTCCAAAAATTCGCCATTCTGCGATATTCAGCAGGAGGCAGTTATGCCACTGACAACAGGTTGCGCAACAGTGAAATGCAAATGAATGCATGCTCAACAGGAGGGGGAAGAACCATGCATAAACTGCGCAACCCGATATTCAATCGGGTTGTGCAGAGTTGTGCATGCGCAACCCCAACCTCGCCTGCACAACCTTGGCCAAAAAAAGGATCAAGTTGAGGCCACCCACAGGTGAGCTGCTGTATTGCAGGCAACACAGCAGCTGCCACCCTAGTTGGCCCCAACTCGGTCCCTGTGCCCCCACCAGCCCGATCGCGGGCAGAATGTAAAACAACCCCCACACATCTCCCAAAGCCCGATTGCGGGCATACAGTAACAACCCCCTGCCCACACATCTCCCAAAGCCCGATCGCGGGCATACAATGCTATGACCCCGCCCATCTCTCGAAGCCCAATCACGGGCATACAGTAACATGACCCCCGCCCACATCTCCCGAAGCCGGGCGTGGGCAGAGCGTGTATCAACCCCCAGTGCCCAATCGCGGGCAGAATGTAAAAAGCCCCCAACCCGAATATCTCCTGGTGGTCCAGTGGACCGTAATGCCCGATCGCGGGCAGAATGTCAAGTACAACCCCCAAACATCTCCTGGTGTCTAGTGTCCCCCACCTAGTGAGTCAGTCGGCGGGCGGCGGGCGGCAGGCAGGTGGGATGCTGCCGCCCGCCAGCTGCTGGGGGAGCAGGGTGGAGGGGTTCATGGGTGGGGTGGGTGGGGACACTAGGCACCAGGGAGATGTTTGGGGGGTTATAACTTGACATTCTGCCCATGATCGGGCATTCGATCCACTGGACCACCAGGGAGATATTCGGGTTGGGGCTTTTTACATTCTGCCAGCGATCGGGCACTGGGGGTTGATACATGTTCTGCCTTGATCGGGCTTTGGGAATGTGTGGGCGGAGGTCATGTTACTATATGCCTGCGATCGGGCTTGGGAGATGTGTGTGGGCGGGGGTCATGTTACTGTATGCCCGCGGTGGGCTTCAGGAGATGTGTGGCGGGGTCATGTTACTGTGCCCTTGATCGGGCTTCGGGAGATGTGTGTGTGGGGGGGGGAATGTATACACTGATACTGCCCGCAATCGGGCTGCAGGGTGCGTCGGTCCCCGACGGCTGCTGCCTGGCAGGGTAGCCAGGCGCAAGTCCTCGGGGATCGGCGCACCTACATGCTAATGGAATGCAAATGGGGCCATAAATAGATGCAAATGGCCCCCCTGTGCCTTGCATAAATTATGGCCCCATTTGCATGTCACCTTTTGAATATCGGAAATTTGCGCATGGCGCAATGGTACTTGAGCCACCGCAAGTTTAATGCTCAACTCTGGCAACTTGCGGTGGCGCAAGTTCCACTGCGCATGGCTGGGGGATGATATTCAAAGGAGTTGCTCAATAGCGCAACTCCTTTGAATATCACCCCGGCCACACCCCTGCGCAACTATTTTGAGCAGCGCAGGGGCTTGCGCCTCAGAATGGCGCAGTTTGAATATCTGGGCTCAGCTATTTAATACCCTGTATGCGCTCAGCTGCATACATGCAGCATCACCCGACCAACGACCTAACCATATTTTTACTGGCAAAACTGGGCTAGAAATTCATTTTAAAAAGTGGTGTTCCCCACAGAATACCATTTCACAAGTTTGGTATTCCATCTTGAAAACTGGTATACCAACCCTATTTTTTTGTATACCACTATTCAATTATTGTTTTTTCCACAGCATTTAACAATGTTTTAGTTGTTTATAACCCAAACTGCCCTATTCAACTAAATTTAAAAACATTTTAAATGTTCTCATGCATCTTCTATGTGGAGATCCCAGCGAGTCCTGCCAGTCCTGTAATGGGGTCCATCTTATTATAAAGCTGAGTTTGTTTACAGAATATATACATATGTGAAATCATCAGGCACAAAATAAAAGTATTTAAGGAAAACTTCAGCCTGAGAAGCTGCACTCTCCAGCCAGTGCCAATGGTGCCACATATCTCTGATTTCTTCAACAGAAGTTGCTCCTGCCTAAACGCACACACATACCTTTTGAAATTAATGTGTTAACAGATTTGAATAAAAAGTGAAAAACTGAAGTTTAAGTGGCTCAGTGTGTTCTGTTTATTCCCCTGCTATCCAGCTAGTTCCCTGGCTACACAAACAGCATTTTTTCTATTTTTTTCTTGCTGTTCTAATTTTCCAACCCAAACCCTGTTCAAAATGCTCATTCAGGCACCATGTTTTTCTTATATTTAAGCTGCAGTTAGTCCTGAGTCACATACATTAAATAACTTGCTTGCCCAGTAATTTTTTTTCTAGATAACCTGTGAAACAGCAAAACATTCTGAACTGTGTGTTTTGCACTCAGACTGAGCAGTGATTAGTAGCAATAAGGTCACAGTTCACTTCACAGGTGTTTATTTTTGTTTACAAAATGAGCCAGAACTGTCTTTATGCTGCTACAGTTAAACATCTGCCAAAAGCGTTTCCCCCTTTCCTTTTCTATTACAAATTTCAGCAAGCCTAGTTTCTAGCTATTTTGCCAAACAGTCTTTAGCAGGCAGGTCACTAGTCTGAAATACAGTACTGTACAAACAGGCTGGTCTCACGATGGTGACAAATGGGCGGTTGCAAAAAGTTAGCCACAAGTGTTTTGTTTATAGTACTATGATTTGCAATGTGACAACACCCAATTTCTGTTTTACACTCCATTAATGCACTGTCATGGGCCATAAAGTTATTATCCTGGTGCCCCTTCAAGAACAAGATTCTATAGATACTGAACCCACCCATGTAAAAACATGTGAGCCAATACTTACCAATTTTAATGTCCATATAGATCAATTGCACTTTGGTGTTAAAAGGTTAATAAAAAGGAAAGACTCACACATTATTGCAATTAAAAATAGTGCTCCAAGGACCGAGGATTCATTTAAAAAACAATGTTTCATGATGGAGATACACACACTGCACTTACTAACACATGGTTGGAATTCACATTTAAATGATTTGTTATTGTTGAGGTTTTTCTAATTTTTATACTTTTTATTACTACTTTTTGCCTCTGTAAAACTCTCAGCTCTCATGGATCTCCCACCAAGTTTCTCTGTGCTACCCAATCTGCCCATTCTCCTACTCACTAATTCTCTCTTTCTTTCTCTTTTTCTGTGTTACCTGTAAAGACGCAGATAACAAGGGGGGAAGGTGTGTATAATATGCTCACCCACAAGCACATGATGTATGCAAGGTACATCATGAATACAAGCTTACCCACACACACATCATGTGCACAAGGCATGTCATGATTACCTGTATGCTCATGCCATGCAGATGATACACAAGTACATAACCCATAGCAATAAGTGGGATAGGCTCACACAGCACGCATTCTCACATCTAATAACTGGGAGAACTAACATCCACGCAATACCCACATCTGTAAGTGGGGCATCTCACACACAAACAGACATAATGTGGTGACCACCCTGTCTGAACTGTAACATGATTGTTAAACATTGTACCGCACTTAATTAGTGCTGCATTAATATGTTTCTCTGCAAGTGTGGTCCTCTTTCTCCTTACTTCTTGTACCCTGCTTAATGTTGTAACTGCACACTAATACAACTTGTTAGTTGATGTCTTTCTGTTCTGCAGTGTTTCATCACCTGTAAATGTCTTGTATTCCTTGTTGACTTGGAGCCTTTGTAAACGAGCCCCCCGCCCCCCCCCGGCTCAAAGGTATTAATCCGAATTTGAAATAAATAAATAAATAAAAATCCTTAATAGCTGAAACATTATGTTTATGAAAGAGCACACTGAAGTAGTTAGCAGTTCTGTAACTCTTTTTATACCCGTGTCTCTCCCACCTGTATGTCACCGTCAGTATTTTTGTTGAAGGGTGCAGAAAGTCCATAAAACAAGAGAAGCCCTGTCACCAGTGAATCCCTGCCATGTGACTGCATGACAGTAGTCTACCAATGTAGCTGTGATGCTGCCCCGGCCCTAGAATGACATCACACCAAGCCACACAATGGATGGTCTTTTTGGTACCAAGCAGCAAGATCATACTGCCATAGGCTTGGGCTTCATTTGTGATAGCTGCTGATATTTTAAAAGGTCTTTAAAGTTACGCAGTAGAAATACCAGAACGTACACATTATTATTTTTGCATTTAATAGATCTGAAAGCCATAAACACCCCTACTACATCACTTAAAAAGGATTACATAGAAAATCATCTTTATTTGCATTATTTAAAACAATGTTAACTCAGTTTTACCACTGGGAAAGGTTTTGAGAAATCATCACTTTTAAGAAGAAACAAAACAACAAATAATTTATTTTGCAATGTATCACCCAAGTGTTGTTTATTAGACACCAAAACCATAGATTGCAAAAACAGTAATGAATGTAAACTCCACCTGATATTTTTGCAAGCCGTGACTATCTTTAAGAGGGAAAACAACTTTACTGCACTGTTGTTTATTCTTTGATTAAAGCTATGCTTTTATTTCACGCACTTCTGGAGACAACGACTCCATCAACAGTCGTTTCAACAACAGTCTTCACCCTCCTGCTGGTGACAGGTTCTGAAAGGATATACAAAACACCCAGTGATGAAATGCAGTATTGCAAAGAAATATGGTAGCTGTGTTAGTCCAGTCAAAGACTACACACAGGCAGTTTTGTTAACTTTTAAAAGTAACAAATTGTTACTTTATATCATTTAAAGAATGTTTTCTTTTTCATTTTGCTAATGAGAAGGCTTTCATCCTGATTCTGTACTACAGTAAGTGTAAGATATGTAACAGTACTGTAAGTAGAAGCTGATGTTTATATTGGTGTTCCCCTGTATACCTCATCAACATTGTGACCTCCCTCAATGTGACATCACTGGTGAACTATCTGGAAGAAGGTGATTGGCTCTTCTTAGTTACCTGGCATATCACAGTCAGTGAGGTCACAATGCTGATGAGGTATTTAAAGGAATAAAATATGTCTGCCTCCAGCTAGGGTACCGTTCCATACATCACACCTAGCACTGCCAGGTAGAAAAACCTTGAATCGGCAAAAGGAAAAAAGAAACTGAGGATACAAAAATTAATAGTTGATTACTTTTAAAAATTACTATTCATTGCAGGCATTTGTTTAGCTCTTTTAACGGGCTTTACATATTCTTTGTTTTGTAATCCATATTTTGTTGCACATTTTTCAAATATGCAAACATCAGAACATCCAATTAATCAATAGGCACTCAATTCAAATGTTAAACTAATCAACTGTTTAATGAATATCCAACACCTTATTCTATACTATATCTCTGCATGTCAATCAATATGGGGAGAGGAGGGAGGAGGAGACTGTGGGGAAGATCAATCTATGACCTACTGTTTTCACAATAACCAATGTAAATAAAAACAGAAAAACTGAGTTTAATCGCATATACTTACATGAGAAGCATCTTGAATGCTAATGTAACAGCCCCTCTTTTCTCACTCACCTGGGCTTCCCCGGAGCCCTCAGGGTCCTCAGCATACTTCCCCAAGGGGGCCGGGCCTGAGTCCTGGCCGGATCACGAATGGTGACTTGGTGCCTCCACCTGGGGCAATGGTATGGCCTCCTGTGAGCAAGACAGGTTACCACCCCCCAGGAACAATGATATAGCCCCTTAGTGACTGACCCCTCTGGCACAGTTAGATCAACACTCCTGCCCCACAATAATGATAACAAAGCACAAAGCACAAAGACTTATGTAAGATGGCAAACAATAATCCCTCTTTATTTAAAATGATCCAAGACAGAGGAGGTGAAGGCTACTCCCTCAAGGCTCCATAACATCAGGCACATGACCCAGTATGAGCTCTCCCCCTTCCCTGGATGCACCCAGAACAATCCCAGATGGTGGGTACCTCACCGTTCTCAGTTGCAGGCCTGCAGTCTCTCGTTGGAGCCCTTGCAGAGCAACACTGGTTCAGGGAAAATCAGTCTGTCATTGGGGGTGGGGCTCTTCCCCAACCCTCCTAGCTGATGTAAACAAAGAATCTCCAGAGCTGCAGCTTGGGGTACTCACTGCTTCCCCAGGAGGGTGCTGGTCTCCCTGATTCAAGGATATGCACAGAGGGTGGAGAAGGCACTGTTCTTCACCTGCCTGGTCTTTCCAGCTTCACCTGAGGGCCTTTAAATACAGTATTCACCAGGCAGGCCTGTTTGTCCTTCTGTCTCTCTGGTCTCTACTGCAATAGTGGATTCACACTGAAGACACAGGGCAAATCAGCTTCCCCTCAGCCAGACCTGAGCTAGTGGCCACCCAGCTTCCAGGGCTCTCCCCTGGCTGGAATTCAAGGGCCCCTGGGTGGAGCAGTCCCTAATGCCAGAGGCTTACTTTAACTGTCCCTTCCCAGTCCAGTCAATCAGCCCCAGTTCCCTCAGGGAAACCTCCTGCTCTCCTCCTCTCTGCGCTCAGCCTTTCTCCTCTCTTGCTTCCTGGAGGGGGGAAGGGTAGCCAGACAGCCCCAAACCCAGCAGGCAGCCTTCCTCCTCTCTTGCTTCCTGGGGGTAGCCAGAGAGCCTCGAACCCAGCAGGCAGCCTTCCTCCTCTCTTGCTTCTAGGAGGGGGAGGGGTAGCCAGAGAGCCTCCAACCCAGCAGGCAGCCTTCCTCCTTGCTTGCTTTTTGGAGGGAAGAGGGGTAGCCAGACAGCCTACATCCCAGCAGGCAGCCTTCCTCCTCTCTTGCTTTTTGGAGGGAAGAGGGGTAGCCAGACAGCCTACATCCCAGCAGGCAGCCTTTGTAGCTGCCTTTTCTCTTGGTCCTAGTTCGTTTGCTTTTTCTCCCAGCTCTCAGCTCCCCTCCTCTCAGCCCTCTCTCCTTTGTTCCCCCTTTTCTCCATTCGAGCTCTTTTTCCCTGGCCCCTCTGCGGGTAAGCCCATTTTGGGGGGCTTACACTAAGAAACAGACTAATTCTTTCAAAGCTTTTAAAAAAGGTTCCCAAATGTCATAATATTTGTCAATCCTGTTAATATTAACACATGGTACTCTTTCATAGCTGGATCTTATAGAAATGTCCTGTACCCATTCCTTTATGACTGGAACATCTGCACCCTTCCAATGCCTTAAAACGATATTCTCGGTCGTAATCAAGGCTGCATCTAACCAGAGATTTTGGGTTGTGGAGCATAGTGGGATGGAGAAGCAGATTCCCAAATCTAACAATATAGACATAAAACAATATGAGTCAAATATTTTTTCATGTTTCCTTGACCCCTTTCTAGAAAGGGAGTAAGAGAGAACAAGATCACAGAATGTGAATGTGACCCTTTGCCAGAGAGACATCTCCAACATTAATCATTTGTAGAGAGGTCTAAGTCTGCAGGTTTACAGGGAGTATAACACCATTTGTGAACAACCTTGTATCAACCTACCTTTGGCTTCTCTGCATGCTTTTAATGTCATAGGCCAAATCTGGGATCATTCTTCCGGTGAAGTTAAGACTTGTAGCTCCTCCTACCATCTATTTAACAGAGGGGTCAAAGGATTGGATTTGGAATTAATAATCAGTTTATATAAGAGCTTACAAGAGGACACAGCATGAGATTAGAGGGGGGCCGATTAAGGGGGAATGTGAGGAAATTATTTTTCACAGAAAGGGTGGTGGATGCATGGAATGGCTTACCACAAGAAGTGGTGGCTATGAATACAGTGCAGGGCTTCAAACAGGCATGGGATAGGCATAAGGGAGCAATACAGATGAGAATGAATAGATAGGCCACTGACAGAGCAAAGGCCGATGGCACATTTATAAGGTAGAAAAAGAAATGGGCAGACTGGATGGGCCTTGCGGTCCTTATCTGCCGTCAACTTCTATGTTTCTTATAACCATGATTGGGTGTATAGATTTGGTCCAATACACATGTTGCCGGGAAGATAACATTTACATTCACTGTGGCTCTGAGCGCTTGTCTAATCTGGAGGTAATTGTGGAATTCAGTTCTTGGTAATAGACATTTCTGTGAGATCAGGGTAAAAGACATCAAGGAGCCTGACTCTGAATCTATAATGTCATCCAAAAAATAAATACTCCTAGCCTTCCACTCAGGTAAGTCGAAACATTTGCACATATAACTTTGGATTGAATTTCCCCATAACAGTCAGTGAACTGAAGTTTTGGGATCCCATTCTAAGGCCAAAGCCACTTCTTTCCAGTATTTATTTACTTGGCATAAATGAGGGTTTCCATTGAATGATCTAGTGCAGTCTATGAATAAAACTGTTTTCTGGTGATGGCCCTTTGATAATCCTTTGTCTAGTCCCACCCAGCCTGGAATATCCTGTTTATCTTTTAACCAAAGGGATTTAACACACTGAGCAGCAATGAAAACACTATGCCTGACTTCCGATGACGTCAGCAGCAACATGGCAGTTTAGTTTCAGAGCTCTGTCTCGCGCTAATAGAAACTTATCGTCATCCACCAAAAATCAGCATGCAATCCCCTGCTAAAGGGACTCGATCGAAGGTACTCCTCAGCAAGAATTTGCAGACCCTTGTACAAAAGCTCTACAACATGCTCCAGCAAGGAAAAAGGGGTTCTGTACCAGACGCTGCAGGAGATGAATCGGGGATGGAGTCGGCAGCCTCAGGGGAGGATGATTGCTCACAGTTGGTGTCCTCCATCATACAAAAGCTAAGGCCATTAAAAAAATAGACACTACCTTAACTGAACTTAAAGCAGACATACATAAAATAGAGTACAGGGTGGACCAGATCGAAATCGGCCTAACGAATATCACGGTGCAGGCTGATTGCCATGACCGACTCCTCCTGTTCCTTCTGGCTTGAGAATGAGAACTAACAAACAAACTCGATGACTTAGAGGGCAGGAGTCATCGCCAAAACATCTGTGTATACAGAATTCCAGAGGGCTCAAAGGACGGTGCTACAGACCCGATTACCTTTCTACAAAATGTGCTCAGGGAGGCCCTGAATCTCCCCAAGGACTTCAATCTATCTATGGACAGGGCTCATCACTCGTTATTTTGCAGGCCTACCAGCCCTGGGGCTAGACCATGATCCTTTGTGGCAAAGCTCACCTCATACTCAGCTAAAGAAGAAATATTAAGGCTTGCCTGGAGAAGGAGTGCCATTAAATATGGAGAACATTGAATACGCATGCAATAACACACGACGAGGTGTGGTTTATCGCCTGATAAGAGCACGCCTAGGGGTGTACTAAGGCACGAGGCGCTTGTGCCGAGTGCCTGATGCCACTGGGCGTGTTTCCTTATTGTATGGCGATAAACCACACCTCGGAGTGTGTTATTGTGCTTATAAAATGGGCTCCCAACCTCAGGCTGAAATTCAAAAGAAAAGAAAAAAGCTGGAAATTGAAAAAATGTAAGGAATGTTTTTTTTTAGTAAGAGTGATAAAGTAGTCCCTCCATGTAATGTAATCCAATGGATCCATAGTACTTAGTAAATTCATGCAGCCCACTCCCACCGGGACAAGAACAAAAGTAAATGATTTTTAAATTCATGCTGCCACACCCCCCCCCCGCGCGGCAAACAACAAAAGTAAATGATTTTTTTTCAACCTGTAATTATTTTCTCGGTAACCGTTTTTTGTCCGTAGCAGATGTACAGCTCTTGCGCCCACTCTTTCAAACTGTGACGTGGTTCTGTATCAGCTGCTTGCAGTTTGTAATGTACAGGTTACTCCTACCAGCACCATACTGTTGTAAGTAAACGTTAAAAAAAAAATAAAACAGAATCTGTGAAGCTACCAGAGAGCACATGCAATGTTAGCACTCATATTTAAACGCCGAAGAAGGAATGTGCGGTATGGCGGTCTGTAAGGGACACGCTTGCTTTGACTCAAGTGGAAATTGAGGAGAAAAGCCGGGGTTTAGTAGTACGAGGTGTCATGTTGTGGAGGAAATTAAGTCTTTTTGTGTGTCTGTGGGGAGTCAGTAGACGTTGTGTACTGTATTGTTGCCGTCTGTGTTTCTTGTCACTTCGGACTATTAATTTCGTGCTGCCGCTCGCTCAGCTGTGCCAGGCTGTTTTTTTGTTTTCGCTTGGCACAGCTCAATGATTCGCACTTGTCAAAGGGCAGACTGGCAAGCATTAGTGCCGGTTGGGTAGAATACCAGGGATTAAGGACACAGCTACAAGGGTGAAACAGCCAATCAGTGGCTTTGTTTTTTTTGCCCATTTTATAAAGGTTGATAACAACTACACTAACCTGGTGCAGGAGAACAGAAAAGCTATGTGACCCATCATGAAACAGCTTCGTGCCAAAAACCTGAAGGCCCAAATACTCTATCCAGCCTGACTGCGCATAGAAACGGAGGGAGGCACCAACATTATCGAGGACTTGGTGGCTGCTTCGCAGTATCTAGAAAGTACTGGAATCGCTGTCCCACACCTGGTAAAAGAGAGACTTGAGAAAGAACTTATCCATTCAGCATGGGCAGTGGCTCGGAAGGGCTCCCCTTCTCTCAACAGCATAATGGTCCCTGCACCTTGACTCTATGAGCCAATATATGTTCAACTCTCAAACCATATAGTTCAGCGGTCCAAATTGATACCATCCTGGCAAGAGACAGAAACAACCAGAGACATTCCACAACTGCTTCATCCACCTGAACAACCCTGGATTTTGTGCAGCCTCAATGCTAGCTGGAACCCCACCCCCCACTGGAACATTTCTATACCCACAAAAAGTACTATTAAAGAGGGATATGAAACGCAGGGGTTGGGGAGGGAGATCTGGGGGTGGTGGGGGTTGGAAAGGCCCCAAAACATCAAAATGGGCACAATTCAGTTCCCAATCTGTACTCCCTCCCCCAGGTCCCTGAAATCTCTGAGGCGCTGGGCCTCAGAAGGACACTGGAAACCGCGATGGCTCGGGTCTCTGGAGGTGAATTCTCTTGCGCTCATTCCTGTGCGCTCACCAAACATCAGACATTTTCCTAAAGACACCTCACGGCTGATCACTGTCTAATTTGTCTGAAAAGAGTCAACTGCAGAAAGAGACCTAACCTGAAAGAGATTAAATGTGCTGCCAGTAAGTGAACTGGTTGGGAGGTTGGATGGTGGGGAACATAAATCTGGATCTTTTGATTACAAATAATGGCATGTAAATAGATATGACACTTTACTAGAAACTAAAAGGAGTAACCTACACAGTGGATGTATTAATGTACAGAGGGGAAGGTTGATGACTAATTCCGAACAGCAGAATTTTATAACTGAATACTTCTCAATTCCCTTAGACAACCACTTCCTGGGACAAGATGGAGGTAGTTACTAAAAGGAACATCTTATGTGGAAATGGGTTTTGCTGATGCCGCTGACGCTGGCCTTATACCATGGGGCAGGGCTAAGTCCCAATAAATTCCCCACCAGATGGTTTAGACCCACACTCCGACAAGTGTTAAATGTCCCAGATGGGACTATTCTCAGCAGGAAATCTGATCTCCCTGCTGACCAAGGAAGACAGAATTTGACAAACTGGGCTCTCCCTCAACAAACTAACAAAGGTTGGTACTGGGGAGGAATTCAGGTGGAGGGTTGTTGATCTTTTATACTCCACTGCTCCTCCTATGGGGATGGAGGTCTTTTTAGCTTCTGTTGGTGTTGGTGGAGCATAACTCTCCCCTTTACCATGCTGAGGGAAGCAAAAAAGGGGAACCCCCCTTAGTGCAGCAATAAAAGGCTGTACTCAGTTCAACTGTCCAGCCCGAGTTTTAAAAGTTGGACAACAGGTTACTAAGTTTTGTATGGTTATACTCCCCTCTTGTGGAGACAGTTGGCATTGCTGTACTGATTTAAACTGTAAGGAGTACCAGGCTGAACTCGGGTCTTTGTCTAAGTTGTTATAAATAAGTTACAGGCACTTTTGTATAGTGAAAAGAAAGGGTACAGTACTGTTTAGACTGAATCAGGGGCAGTGTACAGCCCGACACAGAAACAGGTGCAGATCTGGTAAGAAGTGATATGTTGGCATTCAGAGTAGGACTGGGGCCGAGAAGTCCCTTACAATCAATAGCCACACTTAATGACTAAAAATGGTCACAATCACAATGAAAATTCTATCTTATAACGTTAGTGGGATTACCCACCCCATTAAAAGGAAGCAAATACAAAAATATGTTAGAGACCAAAAATGTGAAATCAGTTTCCTGCAGGAAACACATTTGTCCCCGCACTGAAGCAGTCAAGCTTAAAACAAGGGGCTTTCCAGTTCTCTACCAGGTCTCCCTAGCTAAAGGGAAGAAGGGAGGTGTGGTTACCTTGTTGTCAAGGAATCTCCCCTTTGAGGAGGAGGAGGAGGTGGCTGACCCAAAGGCACGTTACTTAATAGTTGTAGGTAAGGTCCAGCACATCTGGATCACATTGTTTAACGTATAGGCACCACCTGGGTCCCCATCCTCCTTTTTTTCGACACTAATTCAGTTAATAGACCAGAAGGCCAAGGGAGTGGTAGTGGTGGGGGGGGGCTGGAATTTAATACTAAACAGGAGACTAGACTCCACGTCAAATATCCCCACCCAAGAGAGGAGGGTAGCAGCTCACTTTGCCCAACTTATGGGAGATAGTGTACTGGTAGACATTTGGAGGGAAAAATATCCCACAGCAAGGGAGTACACATTTCACTTGAGTAGACATAAGATGTACTCCAGATTACACAGATTTCTTACATATGGTAAAGATGTCCCCCTGATTCAATCAACGTGGCTAGGTACAGCCACACTATCAGACCACCAACCATTTTTTTGGAAGTTAACTCTGCACCTCCCAAAGAAACCCACCCACTGGTGGTTGAACATAAGCCTACTAAGGGAAGAGGCAGTAAAAGAGGAGATGTGGCAGGTGATAAAACAAACCATAGAATTTAATGACAGACCAGAAACAACCCCCCAGATTTTATGGGACACAATAAAGACTATGGTCAGAGGAAAGTTGATTTCTCTGGCCACATACAGAAAGAAAGAGAGAGAGAGAGAGAGAGACAGAATAAAGCAGATGCAAAGCCTCACAGAGCAATTGTGGACTCAGGAAATACAACAGAAAGAAATCTGGAATAGAGAAAGAGATGTAGAAATTAAGGCTATCAAACGTAAGATAGAAAAACTGAGTAAAACAGAAACTGAAAGAACCCTGAACTACCTAATACAAACTTACTATGAGGGGGAGCCAGGGCAGCTAAACATCTAGCATACCACCTCAGACAAAGGGCTGCCTTAGCCACAATAACTGGGATTAGGGACCCACGTTCAGGTACTCTGAGGCAGAAATGGGAACCAATAACTCATTCATTCATCACCTATTATAAGACTCTATGTAGGGTGGGGGAAGGGGCACCCATGAAACAGACAACTGTCTTCCTGAATGGCCTGGGGTTACCTAGATTAAATGAGACCCAGCAGCAGACCATGATGGCCCCAATTTCCACCTTAGAGATACAGACCACAATAAAGAACCTTAAACCAGGCTAAACCCGATAGATTCAGTGGGGAGTTCTACAAAAATGTTGACCCAGAGATGGCACCACTGCTGGGGGAATGTCTACAACCAGATCTGATCAGAGGGAGAGCCTGTCCCTCCCTCTTGGAACTATACCACTGTAACGGTTATATCTAAAGAAGGGAAGGATCCTAAGAAGTGAGGTTCATATATACCCATATCTCTACTGAATGTAGATTATAAGACCTTTACAGCCATTTTGGCAATGAAGGTTAACCCACTGCTGTCCCAGATCATAAAATTAGATCAGACAGGTTTCATGGAGGGGAGACAGGCTCAGGAGGGGGTCAGGAGGACATTAAATATAATTGATCTTGTTCATAGACCCCATACCCCTGCATGCCCTCTTGGGCTAGATCCTGAGAAGGCATTCGACAGGGTGGACTGGAACATCTTGTTTGCAGTGCTACAGAGGTTGGGATTCCCAGAGAACTTTTGGCTGCAGTTAAAGCCCTGTATGCAACCCCACAAGCTCATGTTAGAATAAATGGGGGGATCTCACAAAGGTTTACACTGGGGAAGGGTACTAGGCAGGGATGCCCCTTATCACCATTGTTATTTGCAGTATATATTGAGCCCCTTGCACTGGCAATAAGAGAAAATCAGGAAATTAAGGGCCTGCTAACAGGGAAGGAAGAACAAAAAATTTCCTTATATGCGGATGATGTTCTTTTCTAAATAACAATGCCAGAAGAATCTTTACCCAAGGTGTGGGATCTACTAAACAAATTTGGACATTTATCAGGGTACGCACTAAATAAAAACAAAATGGAAATCCTAAAGTTTTACTACAACCCCTTCCCTAAAACAAAATAACTACTCCCTTTAAAGTAGAATTCCCCTAAAATAAAATACTTAGGGACATACAGTATATACCTAAAAGCTTAACTCGCCTCCCATATTCTCAGACAACTTTGACCCTCTCGTGGGACAAATTAAGCGGGATATTACAAAATGGGAGCTCCTCAGACTACCCCTTTACTCCAGGATAGAAGCAATTTCCATGAATATTTTACCTAGGTTTCGTTACCTTTTTCAGTGTCTTCCTATTAAAATTTATGGATAGGTCTGTAATTGCTTGCAAGAGTCTTGTCACCACTTTTGTGGTTGGGGGTCACCACAGCAGACTTTCATTTACTTGGGAATTTTGAGACCATAAGACAGTGGTTAAGAATTTTAGTAAGGAGTGGCAGGACTTCATCAATGGTGAGGGTGATGAGTTTTCAATTAAGGGAGTCAGCACTGTGCCTAGGTTTCCCGAGTACTTTGAGTAGGTGTTTTCTGGCTAGCCCTTCCAGTGATGATGGAAAGATTGAGTTTAAAATTTGCCCAAGTTATTAGATTGTCTCATCTTTCCCATTAGGAATTAATTATATGCATATAGCAAGCAAATCATGTCAATACTATTTAACAGAAGCTACAAAGTCACACAGTTGTTATAGTAAAACAGCTCAGGGATTTCACAAGGTAAGAATTAATTTATCGTAGAAAAAAATGCTTTAATAATTTAACACACATTGGTTTCATTTAAGCCATAAGATGGCAGTTGTGTCTTAAAGTTTCACACTGGTAAATAAAGCACTACACACCCTTTTTATTTATTTCTTGGCATTATTAAACAGTAAAAAATTATTCCATATTAGGTACAGTTTTTTGCAGACACTTACATAAGGTGTATTTAAACAAAAATAGATTTATCCCTTTGGCACAGAAAAGAATTTAGATTATACAAGGGCACAGCAAAATAACATGAAAGGTTTTAATTTTTTACTTTTAGAAAAATGAAGAAGAATAAAACACATCCTTTTTGCATTTCAAGTAAATCAAGTCTTTAAAGCAGCAATACTAGTTAGTTTGCTAAAAATATCACCCTACCTTTGTTAGCAGTAATGCAGTCCTGGTAATCTTAGCTTCTTCATTGACTTGTTTTAAATTCCATTATTTCTAAGATGGTGTTTAATTACAAAAGGTGTAATTTGTGTGGATCTACCTTAAAGATGTCAGCCCCCAGCATCTTTTAAAAATCTCCTTCCTGGAGGTCACACTTTAACTGCACCACTGTATTTATAATACCTATACAGTATGTCAGGGTGTTGCAAGCAACTTTTTCTGATGGCCAACAGTGCAGCACCACCCTGGCCTGCTTACATCCATGGTGCCGGAGCTGGTAAAAGAGCAGGAAATTTTAAAAACTTCCAAATACTCTCTCTTGCCTCAGGAATTAAATAAAGCAAAAAGGAAATCAGATATATTGATGTTTTTGGTTTGTCCTAACTGCCAACTAAATTATTGAACTTTTTGTTAACTAGTACTGCAGTTTTAACTGGACCTGCACATTTTGTGACACTTTATGTTTCACCTCAATGCTGGAAACCCTGTGAAAGGAAAGGTTGGTACAGTATCTTGAATCCAATAGGCTGCAAGACCACAGGCAGCATGGATTCACTGGGTAGGGGATGCGGTCATGGGACCAAAACTGATTAATTTCTTCAACTGGATGGCCATGGAACTAGATCAGGGAAGAGCAGTAGAAGTAGCCTGTCTGGAATTTAGCCAGGTCTTTGATACTGTGCCACAGAGGAGACTGATAAAGAAATTGAGTAGCCTAGGAGTAGGATCCAAAGTGGTCAACTGGGTTAGAACCCGATTAATATCTAGACGACAAAGGGGGGCGGTTAACAGTACTTACTCATGATGGGAGAGTGACCAGTGGGGTGCCGCTGGGCTCAGGCCTAGAACCAGTCCTCTTCAATGTCTTCTTTAGCAACATTGCAGAAGAACTGGAAGGGAAGGTATGCCATTTTGAGGATGATACCAAAATCTGTAATGGGCTGGACACTCAGGAGGGGGTGGAATAATATGTAGGGACCTTAGGAAACTCGTGGAGTGGTCAGGAGCATGGCAGTTAGGGTTCAGTGCCAAAAAGTGCAAAGTCATACAGCTAAGGCATAGGAACCCAGGAGCTGAACATAGGATGGGGGAGGTACTGACAATCACTGTGCAGGAAAGGGACCTTGGGGTTATTATATCCGATGACCTCAGAGTCGCAGAGTAGTGTGAAAGGCAGTGGACAGGGCCAGAGGAATGCTGGGATGCATAGGGAGATGTATCTTTAGCAGGAGGAGGAGGGAGGGGGTGTTGCCAATAAATCACTTACTGATGAGGCCCCACCTGGAGTACTGGGTTCAGTTCTGGAAGCCACATACCAGAAAACACACAGACAGGTTGGAGGCAGTCTAGAGAAGATCAGCAAAAATGGTGCAGGGGTTGCACCGAAAGCCCTATGAAGAAAGATTGCAGGACCTCAACATGTACACCCTGGAGGAGAGGAGAGCAAGCTGGGACATGAAAGAGACCTACAGTACCTTACAGTGTTAAACAGGGTGTATTTTTCAAATGGGAAAGAGCACAAAGACTAGTGGGGATGCAGTGAAGCTGGGGGGGGTTAAAAGAGTTGTGAGAAAGTGCTACTTTACTGAAAGAGTTGTAGACACCTGGAACAGACTGCCAGGGGAAGTAGTGGTGTCACAAACAGTAGAGGGCTTCATGCATCCATGGGATAGACACAGGGGACTACTAGTAAATAGGCAAGGAAGAGGGAGAGTCCCCGGAGATCAGTTAGGGTCTGTGGAGACAGACTAGGCAGGTACCATCTGGGTAGACTGGGAGTGTCAAGTGGCCCTTTTCTGTCAACAAATTCTATGTTTCTGTGTTTTAGGGGCCAGCACCTGTGTCCCTGCCACTGGTGATAGAGGAGAAGGCCCATGAGTAAACTGCAATCCATGCTCAAACTAACTCACCTGGTATCACTAAGTGCGTTTAAATCTCTAATTAGTAACCACTTGGCAGAAACATGCAACTGCCACTCATGACTGCCTGTCCTACGCTTAGTTGATCCCCTACCCCTCCTTCCACCTCATCCTACTGCCCACTGTACCCTTCCCCTCTACATCTCCCTCTTTTATGCCCCCTTACCATCCCTATACACTACAGTATGTAGATCTGTACTTTTTTGAACTGTGCAACACTGGACCACACTGGTTGCACGGTCCAAAATTATTGTATATTTTTTTCTTTATTGTTAGGCTACGGAATTTGTACAGTTCCTTCTTACTGTCTAAGCCAGTGCCTCAATATGTTCATTTGTAATTAAGTGTCGCACGTTTTGTATTTGATGTGTTACTATTTGGTATTTGATGTGTTACTGTTTTGTATTTGATGTGTTACTGTTTGGTATTTGATGTGTTACTGTTTTGTATTTGACTTGTTACTGTTTTGTATTGTCTTGAACCTCTCATGACCTCATCTGACTTGCTCAGTTATAGCTTGTGACATGCTCCCATGCTACTCACTTACCTCCCCATTACCATGTGTGATGCTCTCGGAGGGGGGGAAGGGGCTCGCCTATCATAGCAACAGGACACAGTGTATTCACTCTCCCAAAGGAGAAGACTTCCCAGCCCGCCATTTGGAGCTACTATTGTGGTAAACAGTGGTGCATTCCCTCCCTGGGCTGAGTGGTGCTGGAAGGCAGAACTTTCACACAGCCCTTGCCCCCCAAGCTCTCAAGTCCATTTTCCTAGTCTGGATCACCAGCTCTGAAGCACAACTCACTTCTGCTGGGTCAGTTGGTGTCTTCTAGTCATTGCTTTTAAAAATGTTGCCTGTAGCTGATGAGACACGGTAATGGAGATTATTAATTAAACAAATTACCCACTCGTCTTCAACGAGAGGGGTTCAAAGAAACCATGAGTTTGTTTTCTGCCTACTGAATACGTAAGAAATTAAATAACTTTGGCAAAGAGCTCTGCATACCCACAAAGATATAACATAGAAAACTAGAAAAGGCTTCTTGTTGCTTGAAAACAAAGATAAGTGGCATTTGAAAGTCTCCAAGAAGTGCACAACATTTCAGATCTGTAAAGTGCTGTCAAGGCTCATTGAAAACAATCCCAGCAGCAAAGAGTCCCTTTCTTTAAACATCAATGAAACTCTAGAAATGGTTCTGAAGGAATAGACAGTTCAGTATTTCAGGCACGTCTCTATGTCCCAGTCCAGGTCTCACATATATTCATCTTACTGGCTCTACATGGTTTCCACAGATCTCTACAACAGAAGAGGAGAGACACATCATTAGGCTGTGGCTAAAAACACATGCAAGTACTGAATAAGATTGTCAGAATGGATTCAGTTCATCTGTAAGGAGGGGGCTTGAGTCAAAATCTTCAATGGACCAAAATGTGGAAGTCATTCCAGATTTTTAGAAGTCACAGTACTTCCTAGGTCCTAGGTTTTGGAAGTCAACATTTAAAAAACAGAAAAAATCTGTGGGAGCTAATATAAATATCACTGCAAAACATCTTTTTCTGTCTGTGAAATCAAGTAAGCAATAACCCACGACAGAGTATGCATTTATTGGGGATTAATCAACACCCCGGGTGCATTGTGAGGCATAAGGCCAAAGGCCAAGTGTCCTCACAGCAGCCGGGGTGTTGATTAATCCCGAATAAATGCACACCCTGGAGTGGGTTATTGCACTTATAACATGGGCCACATACGGAGAGAAATGGAGGAAAACTTGTTCATTTACAGGACAAAAAATGTGGGGACTACTTAGTGTCTTCCACTAATTTTGGCCATAGTACCACATCCAAGTGTGTCCTGCCACAGGAAAATAGTGCTTTTTATACAAGTTTGGCTCAACTGCTTCAATAATGCCACCTACAGTTCCGGTTGCTGCGTAGGGATTCTATGTGTCACACACAGCTAAACTGAACCCCCACACACACACACACACACACACACACACAGAAAACCAGCATCTCACAGTAGTCTCTGATGAATGACTTGACACTTTCGTTACTGCATTACATTTACAGATACAGTATCTTTTAATGCCCTTTTCATTTTTGACATAGAAACATAGAAGTTGACATCAGATAAGTACCGCAAGGCCCATCCAGTCTGCCCATTTCTTTTTCTACCTTATAAATGTGCCATCGGCCTTTGCTTTGTCAGTGGCCTATCTATTCATACTCATCTGTATTGCTCCCTTATGCCTATCCCATGCCTATTTGAAGCCTTGCACTGTATTCATATCCACCACTTCCTGAGGTAGGCCGTTCCATGCATCCACCACCCTTTCTGTGAAAAAGAACATCTTCACATTACCCCTTAATCGGCTTCCCTCTAACCTCATGCTGTGTCCTCTTGTCCTGCTATTTTTTTTATATTGAAACATGTTAGACTCTTTCACCTTGTTAATGCCCTTAAGGTGTTTGAATGTTGCGATTATATCACCTCTCTCCCTCCTTTGCTCTAGGGTATACATATTGAGCTCCATTAATCTGTCCTCATATGTTTTCTGATGCAGTCTCTGCACCATTTCGGTTGCCCTTCTCTGGACTGCCTCAATCTGGCTAATGTCCTTGTGAAGGTGTGACCTCCAGTACTGCATGCAGCACTCCAGATGGGGCCTAACTAGTGTCTTGTAAAGAGGGATTATTGCCTTCCTCTTCTGAGTTGTGATACCCCTTCTAATATACCCTAACATCCCCCTAGCCTTACCTACTGCTTTAGTGGTCTGCTTGGATGATTTCAGGTCATTGGTGATGATGATGCCCAAGTCTCTTTCTTCCCTTGTGACTGCCAGCAACTCACTTCCCGGCCTATAGGTGGCTTCAGTGTTTCTCTTCCCTATGTGCATGATCTTGCACTTCTTTGCATTAAACCCCACTTGCCACTCTTCTGATCATTTTGCTAATTTATCCAGTGCTCTTCTCATTCTGTCCACCCCATCTGGATCATCTACTCTGTTGCAGATCTTGGCGTCGTCTGCAAACAGACAAACCTTACCCTCCAGTCCATCTGCAATGTCACTGATGAAAATATTGAAGAGGACTGGCCCCAGGACTGATCCCTGAGGTACCCCACTTGTGACCTGCATCTCTTCTGACTGTATACTGTTTACCACCACTCTCTGTTCTCTGCCTGTCAACCAGTTTGGCACCTAGTTGACCAACTTCTGACCCACCCCAAGCCTACCCAGCTTATTAATCAATCTTCTATGTGGAACAGTATTGAAAGCTTTGCTGAAGTCAAGGTAGCTGACATCAGCTACTCCCCCTTGGTCCACCACTATGGTTACCCAGTCAAAGATAGCCATGTAGAAGTCTTATTCGTTTTTACCTTCTGTTGGCTGTCTCTGTCTTACCCACTGCAGTATATGTTGCGATCGCGCGACTAATCCTACACTTCTTTCTCAGTGGAACACTTCTTTATCTCTGTCCCTCACAGTTTTCCCCACTACCAACACATTACTAATACTCCTTGTATCTTAAATAACTGTCCATTACAGAGCGCGGAACTTCCCCACTGATTTCTGCTGTACACATGTCTTTCCCTTCCTCCTCTGTGCATCTCAATTACTTTCCCGCACAAAGTGCCACTGTATCTCAGTTGCTCAACTGCTTCTGGACTTCCCTACTATCACAAGAATGTTGTTTATTTATGCTCCTCACCACCTTACTGGCAACACTACTGCCTGACAAAGATTGTCCTTGCAACCTGCAATGCATGCTCTAATTGACAGCACACTCACAATTGCCTTGGTAAGCTACCTCGCAAATACATTTCTCCGCAATATTTAACATTTCTCTCTCTCCCTACAGAGTGTTTCTGTACGTTTCCATCATTACTTGGTCATGGTACATGGTCATCATGTCCAAGTTATACTAGGACTGACAGTGTCCATTGGTGGGTGGGTGGGTAGCTTCACTCTATACTTATGGACAAATATGGCTTCTTCAAATTTCCTTTCACACTGCTGCTAAATGAGTGCCGTCCACTTATTTGCTCAGAACCTCCACAACTTTTCACCCCATCCACTTTGTGTAACAATACTAAGGATTAATGAATGGTCAGCTGATTAACAGTAGCCAATCAGTACTGTCAACTACAGATGCTCATGTTATAATCAGTTTTAATTCCCATGTTTATAAGATTGAGTTATCCGGTTTTATTTTTTTCACATTTGGGAGTCAAATTCTTTTTGTGTTTTTATGTTGGAAGTTTTTGCTTTATTTTTGGGAGTCATAAATTTCCAAAATGGACTTAATTGAACCCCTGACATACAGCATTCCTACAGTGATTCTTGCCATCCCCTTGATAAATCCAGCCTACCTTTTGCTGGCCCCTTTCTCCCTCTCTTGCCTGATTGCAGACAGTTCGCTGCTCTCTGCAGCAGGACCTCAGTTAACTCCATTTGGGGAGCATCTGACTCCTGAAAATAAGGCAAAAACTTCCAAAATAAAGGGAGAGGAAATCATTGACTTCCAAATGTAAAAAACAAAATTGGATAGCTTCCGTAATTGAAGGCACAGAAGCCGTGAAATTATGGATATTTCTAAAAGAAATTGTATTTTACCATTAATGTTTCTATGAACATCCATAAATTGATCCTTCCTAGAATACTGGCTTCCAAACTGTGTGATCTGGGAAGTATTTTGACTTCCAAAAAATTAGAATGACTTCCAGATTTTGAATTGTGGAAGTATTAGACTTCCGCTAAAAATAAATTAATTGAACACCTGCTCTACAGTGACCATTCAGGCCTATGACTCAACACCCTTACAGATTTTTCCCCACAGTGGGGGTCCTTCTGAATCCTTTAGGGGCTGCGTGCAGGGGTGGGGCTATTGGAAGTGCTGTTGTGGGCCATTGGAAGCTGGGGGAAGAAGACTCATAAGAATTATTCTGCAGACCCCAACCATAGGGTGTTTATCCCCATAAAGCTCACTCACCTTCCTTATGTAAATCCACACATATTATGCTGTACCTGTAAAGGGATGGGCAGCCCCTTATGATGCCCACTCCCACTCCTGATCTTCTGCAAAAGGCACTAGTACCATAAGGTGGGTAAAGATCATCCCACTACTTGAGTGCCTCCTGTGGCAGGTTGCAGGGGGCCTAAATGTCATGGCAACCACACAACATCATCCCACACCCCATCATTATGTCCTGTAGCACAGTGATAACTTTCTAGGACATCAGGAGTAGTGAGGCTTTTAAAGGACAAGGAGCCACGGCATTGGTAAAGCTGCATGATGCCAGGCCTACGCATGTTCAAGTGGCTTGTCTGTTCTTCCAGGACCCCTCCTCCTGCATCTAATCTGCCTGAAGAGAGTAGTGCCCTACTGCAGAAGCGGTAGTCAGAGGGGCAAAAGGGGGCTGAATCGGACTATCGGAGGTGCCTGATAGTGTCAGGACAAAGAGGTCAGAGCCATGGTGGAGGTAAGCAGCCCACGGGGGGGAGGGGCAGTATAAAGGTTATCCATATCTGTAATATCAGTCTCTTTCATGGTTTGACAGAAATGCTGTAATACCAGGATATGGTTTTTTGTATGTCAAGACTGCCTGCATATTACAGAATCATTTCTTAAAACTAGTAGTATCTGTCCCTTATACCATGTAATACATCAAAACTGTTCAAGGTAAAACTTGCACAAATTATGCAGCCCTCTCCAGTCCAGTGCTATCCCCACTTTAAGTTTTTAAGGCAGTAATGCACTCCCCCCCCCAAAAAAGCTTTAAATACAAATTTTTCTCTTATTTTATTATTGCTCTGTAACTTCCTTCATAAGTTGCTTCCCACCACCATCTCAAGGGCAGCAGAGTGCTTCCGTCAACCGCCCCATGCCTGTGTTCTGTCGACTTCTACCATTAGTCAGCAGAGAACATTTGCATAAATCCAGTAATGAAAACGTGCTGCTGCTGCTGCTGCCCATGAGACGGAGGTGGGCAACACCTGACCATGGAAATTGTGGAGCAGTAATAAAAAACATACGAACAACAGAAAAAGTGCATTTTAGGTTTTATGGAAAAACTGCATTTCAGCGTTAAAACATGAACTCTGGAACAGCATTTTTTGTATCAGCTGACTTCAGGAAATCATTGTAAATGAGGGCAAGCTCAATTGGTCTGTACCACCGTTTCTATTTTAATAAAATCATAAATCTTAAAATCTTGAATCTGGATGTGGATGCAGGTGCAATAGGCCATTGAGCTTGTTTCTGCTGTCAACATCTGTTTCTATGGCCGGCCCAGTGGCACTGAGGGTTGAGGCACTGGACACCACACCTCATGCCACACCGACGACCTGGGTTCAGGAACAAGCACGGGCCATCAGGGGTCAGCTGGGAAGGAGAAGGCTTGAGCGTCCGCTGACAGCTCACCTTCTCCTGGGGAGGGAAGGATGCAAGACTTGGCACTTGAGTGCCTCCTGGTGGCAAAAGAAGGTACAGTGCCGCAGCCTACATGCAAGAGGGAAGGTGGCACATGGCAGACACCAGCAGGAACACATTCAGGAGTGAGTGCGTCTCCTCCACTGGGTGTCACTGCATAGCTCTGCACACCTAAGGGGAAGGGGGGCACCACCAGAACAAAGGAAATGCCCTGAATTGGTGGTAGGTGACGGCGCGTCCTAGCCCCATGCCCACTGCCAGACCCACCCACTTGGGTCCCAATCTTCTGCATGCCTCCAATGCCTGGATGATAATAGATGTCTAGGGCACCTGTAGGAGTGATGATCCCACCCAGGGGGGGGTAAGCCAGGAAGGCCTCTCGCCAGGCAGAGTAAAGAATCTGTGGAGCTCTGGGAGGGGACCTAGAGTGGGGGGTTACAGGCTGGGAGGGAGACAACTGGGATGACGCTATGGAGAGGCCACCACTCTTTTCTGGAGGGAAAAAGAAGTAAAAAAAAAAATCTGTTTTTATGTTTCCATGAACCCAGGTATCAGCAACTACTACCATGCAGGACCCAGCAAGCTGTTTTTTTAAACACTGGGCCACTGTGTCTCATCAGTCTCCATCCCAGTAGAAGTATTATACGCAAGACATTGATCAGGTTTACAGTTTTATACATGTGGATGTAATGCTCCTTTGTCATTGTGATCACTTTGCTCACAATAGCCCAGGACAAATCTGGAAAAAAAGCTGTTACCAGCTCAGTATGTCTTTCCTGGTAAAATGTTTTAAATAAATAAACAAATGGGATTAAATATTTACCTTTACATGTAAAGGATAATAGTGCTTTGGTATAATAATTGGTTCCACAGATTTTTCTTCAGCATAGCCATCTGTTTCATCCATGAGATTCATGTGATCTTCTACGGTGCCTCTTTCATAAGCTCCATGTTGTGCATAGCTCTTCGTTTCTGTTTATTTCCAAACAAGCAACATTAGGAAATATTATATACCTCACACATGACTGATTGTGTAATAACACTTACTGACAATTGGAGTTTTTCAAATCCCTCAGTTTTGGCTTTCTTCTGAGAGCTTCACTTCCCCTCTGCTCATGAAAATCCTTCTTCAGTTATTACTGCAAAGGAAGGTTAGCCTAAGCCAATCAACGACCTCACCTTAGTATTCGATACCGATGTTCACTCTTGGCTTGTGTCAAGTTGAGGCAGCAAAGAAATGGGCTCTTCCTTTTCCAATCCTCTCAGTCTTGCAATCGCTCCTTAATGATAACTCTTGCAGCACTAGAGGGTAGTGCAGTGGCAGTGTTATGAACATACGAAATATGTCAGCAGACAAAGGCCATGAGACTATCTTGTCTGCTTATAATGTGGATCTCCCAGCGATTATTGAGGGGTTCACCCCTCCAGAGGTGTAGCCAGAAATTTCCGTTTTGTACACAGTCTTCAACAGTTACATCCCACCCATTAAAAAATGTACACATCCTTTTCAAATGGCACCCTCTTCCAAACAAGTCAGAGTGTTGTCAGATGATTCCTCTACTCTGTAAAGAGGATATACATGTATCTCTCTCCTAAACAACAGACGTTTAAACAGAGACACTCCTCAGCGGCCTAAAATACTACAGCTTAGAATGGAAATGTTAACAGAAAGGTATATGGTTTGTGGCAGGCACTCAACAAAACTGTACACAAATGTGTACAGTGAGTATGCCTGTCTACACCCTTGCACCCCTCCCCCCACTTAGATCAGAGTTTCCTCTAGAAAACTCTGCTGCTCATGATGCTTTCGACCCAGGATGTGTTTGAGTTTAAGCCTGGAGAATTGGAAGACTAGCTGGGGAGGAGGAACAAACTTCCCAGACAATGCTTTTTGCCTCCTCTGGGGGAGAGGGCAGACTGGTGCCACTACTCTACTGCAACTGAGTTACCCCATGTGGCAGTACAGCAAGACTGTCAGTATGGAGGGGTGACAGCAGTGGGTACTCAGTTCACACTTGTCTGCATGCACCTGGTGCCACATTGTTGGTGCCACAGGGGAGAGGAAAACAAATTGGGAAACCCCGATTCAGCAGTATGAAGCCCACGCACATTCGGAACTTGTGCAGCCTGCCTGCAGCTGCCCTCACCTTAAGTATTTCAAAAGTAAATGCTGACCCTTTGACCGTGTCAGGGGGAAAGGGGACAATCCATGGAGTTAGAAGGAACCTCAGGTAGATGTGTTGGGGCTGGGTGGTTACCAGGTTGGGGGCCAGAGTCAGAGATATTGAGCATAACAAATATGATTAAACTGAATGCGACTAAGCTGAAAACTTGTATTTCTCAAATTATCCTTCTAAACTTGTGACCACTGTGTGAACAATTAATATGTTAACTCAAGATCTACAACATCAGGGCCTGCTTGGTGGTGCAGAGGGTTGAGGCATCCATGCCTCCCTGCTGCCATTACAGAAAACTGGGTTCAGGAATGGACTTGAGTTGCTTGGGGGCTTGGCCGATAGAGGGAAGATTGAACATCTGTAGGATAGCTCTCTTCCCACAGGCAGCGGGGATTCCATGACTCACTGCTCTTTTGCCACCAGTCCTCTTTAATGGCCATATAAGTAACATTGCAAAGGAGCTGGAAGGGAAGGTCTGCCTCTTTGTGGTTGGCACCAAACTCCGCAATAGGGGGGACACTCCAGGGTGTGTGTGTGTGTGTGTGTGTAAAGGATGAGCAGAGACCTGAGAAAACTCAAGGAGTGGTTAAGGGTATAGTAGCAGGGTTTCAATGTGAAAAATGTGCAACGTAATGCATTTAGGGCACAGAAACTCAGAGGCAGAGTACAAAATGGGTGGAGTGGTATTGATGAACACCAAACTGGAAGAGACTTGGGGTAATTATATCAGATGACCTAAAGGTGGCCAGGCATTGCGACAAGGCAGTTGCGAGTGCTAGTGGGATGCTGGGGTACGTAGGGAGGGATGCCACCAGCAGCTAGAGGGAGGTGGTGTTGAATCCTGTATAGATCTCTGGTAAAACCTCACCTAGAGTATTGTGCCCAGTTCTGGAGACCATATCTATGGAAGGACCTAGACAGAGTGGAAGCGGTCCAGAGGATGGCAACTAAATTGGTACAGGGTCTGCATCAAAAGCCCTCTGAGGACAGGCTGAAGGACTTCAGTATGAACATTGTGGAAAAGAGGAGGGAAAGGAGGATGTGATAGAGACTTTTAAATACTTCACGGGGGTAAGTAAGGTACAGGAGGGAAGTATTTTTCAGGAAATAAAGTGCTCAATAACAAGGGGACATGCTATGAAGCTGGAAGGGGGTAGGTTAAGGAGAGATGTGAAGAAATATTTCTTCACAGAAAGAGTGGTGGATTCCTGGAACAGCCTTCCAGTAGAGGTGGTGCGGGGTGAAAACAGTGATGGGGTTCAAAACTGCATGGAGTAGTGTGATGGAATACATGTAATGTAATGTAGTGTAATGTCATGTAATGTAGTGTAATGGAACTGAATGGAATAGAATGTAGTGTAATGCAATGTAGTGTAGTGTGTAGTGTAATGTAATGCAGTGTAGTGTAATGTAGTATAATGTAGTGTAATGTAAACTAATGCAGTGTGTAATGTAGTGTAATGTAGTGTAGTGTAGTATAATGAGGTGTAATGTAATGTAGTGTAGTATAGTGTAATTTAATATAGTGTAATGTAATGTACTGTAGTGTAATGTAATGTAGTGTAGTGTAATGCAAAGTAGTGTAATGTAACGTAGAGTAGTATAGTGTAATGTAATGCAGTGTAATGTAATGTAACATAATGTAATGTAGTGTAGTGTAGTGTAGTGTAATGTAATGTAGCTTAATGTAATGTAGTATAGTGTAAGCAAGCAATAACACACAACGAGGTGTGGGTTATCTCCTGATAAGAGCATGCCCAGGTGCGTTGTTAGGCACAAGGCGCTTGCGCAGAGTGCCTTGTGCACCTGGACGTGTTTTATCAGGAGATAACCTACACCCGGAGTGTGTTATTGCACTTATAAAATGGTCCCAGCAGTAAATAAAAAAAAAGAGAGAAAAAATTGAATGTTTTTTTTTTTAAAAAGGAGCTTTTTAAGAGCTGTAGTTAAAATAGTTCCCTGTACAATTATATGACGGCAACTAGAGGGCGCTCTTCCCCCACAACAGTACATTGAGAGTACCTCATGTCGTGCCTCCCTATCGCAGTGTTTTGAACCTGTAACCCCCCCATGTATTTTAAATATACCAGCTGCTTTTAGTGAGAGGAACAAAGCTATCACGGTTTTATTACAGGAGACATTTAAGAGCAAGGAGGTGGTTTGTTGCAAATGATGTGATTTTGTGCAGGAGCGAGTGTGCACTCACCCCGGCACACATGCACACACACATACACACACACTTCGAATCCGATAGACTAGGTATACTTTAATATATATTTTTTTATTTGTCATTTTGCCAGTGTTTACTTGTTGCGTGAGGAGTAAGCAGCGAGACTGAGTGGGACCGAATATGTCTGATATCGGCTGCCGTACGTAGCACTTTTCTTTAGTAGCTGAATTGATAGCTCCAGTATTGAAAAGACAGCAGGTTTTTAATTTTAAAAAGGAAAGCTGGCTCTTATTTTTTAATTCATAGCTTCTCTTAATACCGCGCAGCTTAGGATTGATACAGCAGAGGACCTCTGCTCATGCCCGGTTTTGATATGGTTGAAACGTTGCATTGTGGCGAACACGAGACACTGACTTGATCGGGGACAGGTCTTTTGAATAGAAAGAAACAGCCTAACAGGTTATACTTTATTTTTATTGTTAAATTAAAGTAAATGAGTTGATAACTTCGGGTGGTGTTGTGGACTCTGGACTGTGGCTGCAGTAGCAGATTGTCTCCTAGGGGTGCCAGCTCAGCTTCAGAGATCAAGGAAGTTGGGAGGCTGGCAGCGTGATTTGTAGTGTAGTGAGTCCTGAGTGGCTGAAGAGGTACTGGTTGGCAAAATATCGGCTAATAAGGACACGGCCAAACATACCTCTCAGCCAGTCAGGAACCAGAGAATTCTTGACCCATTTTATAATGTAATGTAATGTAGCATAATGTAATGTAGTGTAATGTAGTGTAGTGTAGTGTAATGTAGCATAATGTGATGTAGTGTAATGTAATGTAATGTAGTGTAAAGTAGTGTAGTATAATGTAATATAATAACTGGTTACAGTTTTTTCCCATAGGGAAACCGGGTTATAATTCTGTCATTATAACCAGCCAGTTATAACAACATTCATGCACCAGGTTTTCCTTGTACTAGGCATGCACCAGCTCCGGCTTTTCCCTTTCTCTCTGTGTCTGCCACTTCCCACGCTGGATATTCAGTGTCCAAAACTTGGCATCGGCATGTTTCTACCCCAAAAGAACCCTAATTTTCACACTTCTAAACAATGCTGTTTAAAAGAAAAAAAAAAAAAAGAAAACCTTACTCTAGTCGCAGAGTACCACACTAACCGTGAACTTATGTTTCTGTGATGTTTGCTGCCATTCTGCTTCTCAACAGTCTGTAGGACTCAGCGCCCGACTCTGCAGTAAGTTCTTTTTTGAAAAATAAATAAATAAAAGGGCACAAAGCTGTATTATAGATCAAAATGTTAAAAAGAAAAAAAGTGTAAGAAATGCTTTTCAGCAGGACCCCAGCTACCACAGACCACGCTCAAATCCCAACAGTCTGCAGTTCAGCTCTGATCACAGATACATTTATTTTGTATAATTGCTGTGGCGAAAAAACTATCCCCAGCAATTATACAAAATAAAAGATGGGTAGGTGTGTAAAACTCAGATTTTACACACTCCCTCAGGGTGGGATGCCTTAATAAACCCATTGAGCTTCGCTCTCGGGGTTTATGTGGCATCCCACCCCTCGGGGGGTATAAAATCCTCATTATAACCACCTACCCATCCATTATTCTCTATGTAATGCAGTGTAATGTAATGTAGTGTAGCGTAATGTAATATAATGTAGTGTAGTTTAATGTAATGTAATGTAATGTAATGTAGTGTAGTGTGTAGTGTAATGTTACATGAGGTCCCTGCACCCTAATTGGTACCACCAGATGTACACCACAGACAGCTAGCATTTAGGTATATGTTATACTAACATATAGGGCTAAGGGCATCTACCGTATAAGAGCAGATGTCAGGATATGTATGCACATAATTGCTATACACTTTACTTTCCAATATACACATGTATTTCTTGCTTACAAGATGTTAGGACAACTGTGTCCTTGTAATGTTATGATATATGAATCGCCATTGCCATATTCTGATGATTTGTATTACTACATGGCTATGTACAAACTGTACTTGTTTGTTTCCACAAAGTGATGACTATAGCAAAATTGTATAATGTTATCTAGAACTGTGAAGCCAACTCTAATTTGACCAATAGGACTCATCTCTGTAACTAGAAATGTTTCTATCTTACAGTAACTATGGTAATTATCTTAGGTATATAATGTAAGTCATTACGTCTTCTACCTCGGAGACCCCAGGAGACACGGAGATTCCTCGAGGTATACGGAACGCTTAGCACTGGCTCCCAGTCCCTAATGGTAAGAACTGATTAGGGCAACTGTGATTTTCCTTTTGGTAGTAATAAACAAGCTGTATTACTCTTATGCAATGTGTCTGTGATTCCTTGCATTCCCATTATTGCCAAGAACCTGAGAGTGAGGTTTAGACCTCCCGACAATTGGCGACCATGACAGGACATATTTAGAGTTTGCGAAGTTTTCACTTATTGCTACAACATTCCCCTCTGTATTGTAATGTAATGTAATGTAGTGTAATGTAACGTAATGCAATGTCATGTAATGTAATGTAGTGCAATATAATGTAGTGTAATGTAGTGCAGCGTAATGTAATATAATTACTGACTTCCATTTTTTCCATAGAGAAAGCCAGTTATAATGTGCCGTTATAACCAGCTGGTTATAACGACAAACACACACTAACTTTCTCTATCAGAAGCATGAGACATAAACACATGTAAAAGAAAGAGCATTAGTCACTCACTCACGCTCTGTCAGCCATGACTCAGCTACGTCCCTCCTCTCGGCGATTCAACTCGAAAAGTGAAATGGATGATTCTGTCCTCAGGCAACCTGAGATCAATGGCAAACTACCTAGCAACACCATAGAAACCGGAGCACTCCCTAGCAACGCCAGAGCTACCGGAACCCTCCAGACTGAACCGAAAACCAGACTTTACAGTTAAAACTTTTTTGAAAGCTTCCTAAACAAGTTAAAAATGTTGTTTGTTAAACATTCATTTAGCATTTAACATTTCAGCAAAAACTTTTAAAACTGGCTACAAAGCGACAACTACCACAATGTTACTGCATAAATGACTGTAAGTTTCAATACATTTAAGCTTTAAATAAGACATCTACTGAAAGTGTTTCTTTTGAAAATAAATTTACAAAGAATTGAAACCACTGTGCTGTCTCTTTACTGCAATAATAAAGCTTAATGAATTACCATACAGTTCTCTTAATCAGACGTTTTCCAATCCTGGGGAGTGGGGGCCAAAAAATGGAAGTCAGTAATTACAAAAAATAAAGATTGGTAGGTAGTTATAAACTCAAATTTTACACACACCCTTGGTGTGGGATGCTTAATAAACCCCTTGAGCTTCACCCTCAGGGTTTATGTGGCATCCCACGCCTCAGGTGTGTGTAAAATTCTCATTATAACCACTTACCCATACATTATTCTCTATGTAGTGTAGTGTAATGTAATGTAATGTAGTGTAATGTAATGTAATGTAGTGTAGCGTAATGTGATGTAGTGCAATGTAATGTAGTGTAGTGTAATGTAGTGTAATGTAATTTAATGTAATGTAGTGGACTGCAATGTAATGTGGTGTAGGGTAGTGTAATGTAGTGTAGTGTAGTGTAATGTAATGTAGAGTAATGTAATGTTGTGTAGTATAGTGTAATGTAATATAGTGTAGTGCAATGTAGTGTAATGTAGCATAATGTAATGTAATTTAATGTAGTGTAATGTAGTACAGTGTAATGTAATGTAGTGTAGTGCAATGTAATTTAATGTAATGTAGTGGAGTGAAATGTAATGTGGTGTAGTGTAGTGTAATGTAATGTAATGCAGTGTAATGTAATGTAGTGTAATGTAATGTAATGTAGTGTAATGTTATGTAGTGTAATGTAATGTAATGTAACATAGAGTAGTATAGCGTAATGTAATGTAGTGTAATGTAATGTAACGTAAAGTAGTATAGTGTAATGTAATGTAACAATTTGCTGGGTTCCTGTACAGTACTTCCCTTTTCTTTTTCTATATTTTTGTTTCTGTTACATATGTAATTCTGCCTTCTGGAAAGAGACAAGGTGCCCATCCGTGTCTCAGACTATCTGCAGCCCGGTTGCATATTTATGACTTCAAGGATGTTCAGTTTGGCCCTCTATAATATGTCCAAGCACTAGAAGGGGCTTCATTGTCCAAAGGCTGCTAGCTGATACAGACATTCCTGTAAAAGGGTCTCCTAGTGATCAAGTCACACACTGGTACAAGCTGGTTCTCATAACAGCTGCTTGAAGCAAAAGATTTTGAATCTGTGATGTCAGAGCGACATACTGGATAATGTGTCCCGTGGGGGTAACTAGAGGGTTTTAGGTCCAACAGGGCCTCACAGAGTCAGTCAGGCTTGGGACTACAAACAACTGCTACCTAAAAGTTCACGTCTGCCAATTCCAAGAGTGTCTTGTGGTAAGCTAATCTACCTTGTAAAGAGACAGGGACAGACCATTATTCTGTTTGCAACCTGTTGTTTAAAAGCAACTTCTTACCTTTTCTGTAAAATTACTGTTCACTGTAGTGTGTTGAAATATCCTGCAGCATTTGTGAAATTATCTTAAACTAGTAAAATTATTTTTTATATATTTCGTATTTCTGTGACTGAATTTGTTGCGGTACAGCTAACCAGTTTATAACTGACAATAATATTATTTCCACCACTGAGAAGGCTACAGTTGCCATATATTTGTTTAAAAGTAAGGTGTTCTCAGCTGTGACATGTGATCGTGAGCAAGGAGCACTGTACTATATGAGCAGTGGCTCTGAAGGGATGTGAACCTGGAGACTCCCCAAAAAGTGTGTCTAAACTGAGTGGTGGCAGCTACTGGAGATTGAGAAAGCTGGTAACAGTGATACAGATGGTTTCTGGGAAGGACCAGTCTGTCACACATAGATAGAAGGGAATCTTACTGGAAAGGAAGGGGGGAGAACGAGCCGGATATCAGGTAGAGTCTGCGCTAATACTGTAGGTAGGAAAAATGGGTAGACTGGGTGGCCAAGTGGTCTTTATCTGCTGTCATATTTTATGTTTCTAGACTTTACCTGGAGACTGACATATCAAGTTCTATTCCCCCTCATAGCTCAGCAGCATTGTGACTTCGCTGACTGCAACATGGCAACTGTCCAAAAACAGCCACTCACCTGCTGCCTCCGGATCAGCTACTTGTGATGTCACACTCAGTGAGTTTACAGCGGTGATGAAGTGTGAAGTTAATATTAATTTTTTTTTTTTTTTATTTTTTTTATTTTACCTTTTTTCCTGGCAGGACCACGGCTACATCCTCCGCCCTGGTCACGGTCCCGGAGACCTCTACCACCGCCTATGGCTGGAGGACCCTCGGTCACCCCCCGGAGGGTTGGGCCGCGGGCCACCTTCGTGACCCCGGAACTGTGACTGGTTGGGGTCCCGCAGTGGCGGTGGCGATACGAGGCTCTCCAGGGAGGGCTTCATCCATCGGTGGTCCTGCCCCGCCATCTTTTTCCTCCTTGTTTTCTCCCCAGAGGAGGCGGGGACGTGCAATGACGCCAGCATCTGCCCCGCCTCCTCCCCCATGTCAAGCGTCGGCTACGTGAGAACTCCCGGCCTCTGCCAGGAGTCCCCAGTGCACCGAGTGCTACCCACACCCTCCCCCCAGAGAAGGAGAGCTGTCCAGCGGATGCTCGATCCTACTCCCCCCGGCCGGCCCTTCGACGACCCAGATCCGTTCCCGAACCCGGGTTGCCAGTGTCGCAAGCGGAAATCCCACCACTGCACCGACGGGCCGGCCCTAAGTTAATATTAATTTGAAGGCAGCTCTTTATTTTCCAATATCTATGAAAACCTTTTAAACTATAATATTTTAAGATCAGCTGACATGTACATCACTCCGGAGCATGTAACTCTTGCCAAAAAGTTTTCCACCTAATGAGTCAAATTACCCATGATGTTAATTTTTTGAAATGAAAGCAATCTTTATATTTTTAAATTACATTTATTTATTTATTTAATTTTGGCCACCGGGTAAACCCACTGAGACCATGACAGTCCCTTTTTCAGGGGTGACCTGGGATTAATTACAGACAGACAATCATTAAAATTACACAACAGGTACAGGATGACATTTTTCAGTTTGCTTCTGAACCCAGATCATCATGCCGCAAGTGGTAGCAATACTGTGCTGGTGGGCTGGGTCTGTTCATTCTTGTCCATACTCCTGAGTATGGTGAAGACTGAAATATTACCCACCTTCAACTTGCTTTTCCTTAGATATAACATGTTACAGGTCTACAGTTTCCCATCACAGCTTTTATCTTTCATACTTCTAATCACGGTGGTGGCCCTGTACTGCACTTTCTTTTTTATGTACAGTTAAAGTTTTTATTAAAATTCATACAACAGACCAAACAGAGTCACAAATGCAGAACACAAAACAGTAACTAAAACAACCAGTAGGGGGCTCTGCAGGATATCAGTACAAAAGGCTAAACTTTCAGTTATTCTGAGAATATATCACCAAAAGGGTACTCAGAAGGGAGGACCTCTTCAATGAGGGTGCATTGCTCTCTCTTGATGACCTAAGTGTCCTTTCTGTTTTGAGGTGCCCAGAACTGTAAATAGTATAGCAGATGGGGCCTGATCTGGACATTATAAAGAGACAGGCTTACTTTTCCTGCCCTGCTGGTCAAACCCCCTTGATTTGTTTATTAAAGCTAGTAACCGGGGGGGTGCATTGGAGCCAGAACAAAATGGATGCTACTTATATAATGCTCTGCAAGTTGGAATTTAGTCTAACGTTTTAAAAATGCTTTTTTGGGGGGTTAATCTGACAAATAGAACAGCATTTCTCTTCAATCAGAAGACTTGCTGATCCAAAATGGGTAACTCAAGAAAAGAAAAGGATCCACCCTACAAAGCTAATCCTAAATACATTCCTGGTCCTCCAGTCACGTGGTAGGCTTTAGGCTGCAATCTACTTGAAGGTGCTGCAGACAGAGACAAAACTTTACAGAGCCTGGGTCAAAAGATCAATCGTCTGATTTCTACGTGGCAGGTCTGTCTGAAAAATTCAGCTCATTAACAAATTGAGTCACTATCTTAGAAACAGACAAGTCACTTGTTAAAGCCGACACAGTGGACGCTCGCAAGCAATCAGAGTCAGACCTTGGTGCTAACGCTAATTTAGTAAGAGAAAGTACTTATCTCAAGTCTCATTTAGAGACTAAGAAAACCAAACAAGGTTGGCTAACCTCCAGGTCGTGGGTCAGCGGGAGAGGTGTGAAGGTGACCATTTGGGACTGTTTTTGGTGGAGTGGCTGGAGCAACAATTGGGTCAGCCATTAATCGACTGCCACATAAGTATTCAAAAGGCTTCCTGAGTGGCTTTCAGAGGATGACATGATAACCCTGATACACCCAGTGCAGTTGTAATGGTCCTCGACAGAACTAGAACCAGAGATTTCATTTTGGCACCGGCACGACTAAAAAAAAATTTGCTCCAGGATGGTCATCAGGTCAGTTTGTTACCCAACCTAAGTTATGGTACCCATCAGAAAAAAAAAAGAGATTTCACGTAGTTCGGGCTATGCTGCGGGAAGTGGAGATCTCACACAACATGTTGTTTCCTGCACGTCTTCGCATTGTAAATGATGGGAAGATCTTTGTTTTTTCTGACCACATGGAAGCATTAAAATGGTCCCAATGCCACGCTAAGTCTCAATGCCACAGAGAAGAACAATCCCAATCTGAATCTGAGGGTGAAGAAAATGGCGGGAGATAATATGAACCAAGATGCTTCATGTTCAGGTTTGCTTGCTGGTATCATTGTGCCTTAGCCCATTTCTGAATGTTCGGGACTGTTAACTGTTATTTACCTAGCTCTAACTATGGGTTGTTTTGGCAGATGAATTTCTCAGCATGTCTTACAGTTAATGTTCTCTATTACAGTTTCTGCTGGATGGTATGTTTCCCCCATTTACTGCAGAGCAATAGTCCACATTGGTAGATACCTTTATGGTATCACAGTCTCGAATGTGCATGGATAACTCATTTCCTGTATAGGAAGAGATGAGATTAGTTATTTACCTAGCTTTATTCTGATAGTTGTTTACCATGTAGTTCTTGGACTCAGTAATGCAGTGTATTATCATTTTCTCTATTTCTTTTAGTTCAGCAAGGTTAACCCCAAAGGCATACCTTATTTATGAAGTACGTTTAATTTTTATTGGTATGTATTAAGAGGGGTGGCACCCTCATCAATGCATTATGTTGTATCCTTGGTCAGTTGACTGCATGTTTACTGTTAAACTAATAAACATAAATTAAAAAAATTAAAGAAGAAAACTAGTAACCCGAAAAGGCGCACTGAGTCAAGGCATGTTTCCAGGGGAAGGGTTACAGGATAAAAACATATACAGCAAAAATGATACAGGTAATTTTTTTTTTTTTAATTCTTTGGTAACCAGTTAAGGCCCACTAAGCATAGATGCCTGTTTTCAGGGGGTGACCCGGGAGCACTGGGTAGGTTAACCATCTTCCTCAGAGTCACATAGAATGCAAGTGGAGGTTGTGGGAATTAAACCCAGCTCTGTTTGTGGCATGTACCAAGCTCATTCACAGATCATCACTCTAACCTCTAGGCTATACTGCCAGCCCCAGGTGGTAAGACATAAACACAAACATGAATAAATCATAAAATGCAGACAGTCAGGTCAAAAGTACAACCTCGCAGGCCCCACATGCTGTCTGCGGCACCCTCCTCCCACACAGTGGTTCCAGAAACTGGTGGGGTGTGTCCCAGAGGCACGGGGTCATGTCACCATACACAAAAACAGCTCATCAATGTACCACACTGTAAATACAGCAGATACGTTGCTGGCACTGGAACAGACAGCAGAGTCAGTGCACAACACAACAGACTTCTTTGTTTTCTGTGGGGGGCACCATCCCGCCGCACCACCCGTTTCAGGAGACTGCAACCCCTGCCCCCCCCATTAATATTGTCAACTCCGGGGTGGGCAACACGAGGATGTGGAGAAACACTGGTGGGGGGGGGGAGCAAAATTAAAAAATGCACAATGCAGTCTGCAAAAGTCTGGGACTGGGATTTCAGCCCCGGTCCACAGACACGTAGCTGCTCTGCACTGCTGCGGCTCATCCCTCCGAGCCACGGTGGCTGCTCGGCGGACCACCTCCCCAGCAGAGGTCTTGACCTCTGCATCACTCCTCCCCACCAGCCATGTGTGACAGGGTACAAAACCGAATGTAACATTTGCGTCTTGCGGGGTTTTGTACCGTGTCATGCTAGTGCACCGCGCTGTATGCAGTGCGCGGTTTTGACTTTGCTGTTAAGCATACAGTGAATTGACCCGGTATGTGTCCCAGAGAAGGCAGAGGATGGGGCTGGGAGTTAAGACCCAATGTGGGCAGGTAGGACATAAAGGAGAATACATAATTGATTGAAAAAAAATATGATAACTCTGTCTTGGCATCAGGAGGATACTAGGGGTGGATGTGGCCACAAGGGTACCCTCCATGTCAGGGGTAGGTGATGAGTGCACAGCTGGAGTTTGGGGGACATGCTTTCCAGCTGTTTATTAGTTATGCTAAAACTGCATCTGGCAGACTGCCAGCAAAGCAGATGATTGCAAGATGGATTGCATCCTACATCGACTTCTGCTATAGGTTGTCTGGTAGGGGCCTCCTGTAGGGCTTAGAGCTCATCCCACCAGGCATATCACTGCCTTGGTGGCTGCTTCGAGGGATGTCCCTGTCCAGCTGCTCTGCAGGACTGCCACCTGGAATTCAGCACACACCTTCATTTCCCATTACCACATCAACATGCAGGGAAGCTGGTTTTAGTACTTCCATTTTCCAGTCTCTGTTTGCCAAGCAGGGGTGTGTGCCTTGCCCCCTCCTCGCAAAGAACTGCTAGGAGTCTGCCAGAAGTGTGGATAGTGAACCATATCCATGCTTCTAGAAAAATAGGTTACTTGTCTGTAAATGTAGTTCTAGGAGTGGTATGTGGGTCAAATCCACACAACCATACCAGCCTCCCCAGCAACAAATGGATTCCTGCTTCCAGCATGCAAGATCTGACATCACGGAGTGGAATCGGAGCCTATACCACTTGGGTGGTGGGAAGAGCTTAGCTTAAAGATGTCTTGCCAATCAGACCTTTCCAGTGGAACTGCCAGAAGTGTGGATGTGAGCCAAATACCACTCCTAGAACTACAATTACAGGTGAGTAACCTATTTTTATTTTTGCTGAACCCATGGAATGCCCTGTGTATACAATGGGCAACTGGGTTTCTCCTCTTTGCTGTGTTTGTTTCACAGACTAGTTAAGTTCAGGACAAGTTAAAATTTTGTCTGCTTTTTCTTTCCTATTTAAATCTTTTAGAGATTATGGCTCCTGAGTACTGAAGATAGTGAATGGTTATCAGAAACCATACTCAGCGTGGGAACCTTTCTCTTTTTTAACGTGAAATTAGGATTTTATTTGCTGGGGGGAAAGGAAGCATCGATGGAAACCAAAGCTGCAGTGGAAATAACACGTTGACCGTTCCTGACACTTACAGGTAAACTCAAATATGTAATTTAATAGATCTTTGTATGTGTTTTTACAACTTAAAGTATCAGTATTTGTTAGTTGGCAAAAAACTTCAGCATATAATGTTTTGCCAAAAATGTATTTCTGACATCCACAGATTCATCCCCAGTGTATCATCCCCAGTGTAGTTTTGATTTCCTCAGGTAGTTTTAAAACAAGCTTTTATAGCTAATTTCATATTTAATGACTCCCACCATTCAAGATGGCAGCCAACTGCAATTTTTGGAAATCTCTTTGGTTGAAGTTACCTGTTGATTGTTAATACTGGATTCATACTTTGGATGTATTAGGATGGTGCTACCACATGCTTCTGATGGTAAACAGCATGGCACTGTACCAAAATATTGAATTTTTCTCATGGCAGGCATGGCACTGGAGCAAGAACATCTTAAAAATTTCAAAATCCCATAGCTCCATTCAGGAATGAGTTAAAAAATGGATATATTGGTGTTTTTACCAGGAAAACAATATTGCTGAAAAAACTACATGTTGACTAAGAAGGACTGCTGCTGTAAGTGACCTTGGCCATGTTTTCTTACCCTTTGTAATGCCTCTCTAGTGTCTGTCATTAGAAGAGATACAGGGAATTTAAAGTTTGCAGGTGAAGTCCACATGAATCACCAAAAATCTGTGCTTTGTAGAATCCACGAAGTCTGCCCTGGCATGAAAAACTTCAGCTTTGCATGGATTGAGTGAATTTCGCCTGTAATGTTGCTGTGGAGTGCAAAATCGGATGTGAAGCTTAAAATTTGTGGGTAAAATTTCACACTCCATGTCTAATTTGAGTTCACTGGATTCCACAAATTGTACTCTGCAAATTGCATGAAGTTCACGGATTACTCTGAGGAGCGGATTTTGCAGACTTCACACATCTCTACTCATTAGGCATGATAATCCTCATTTTACCACCCTAATCCCATCTGTCAAACACATAGAAAATTCTGTGCCTACATTTCACAACAACCCTTTTTCCAAGCATGGACATGTCACACCTTTCACTGTTTAAGAATACAGTGGGCTTGCCAACAGCCAATAGGGATGGAGGTGAATATGATTTGATAAGAAAAACTGATGAAAACACATGGAGGCAGCTTCAGAAGAAACTTTATTTGACAAAAGAAGAAACTTGTAGCTCCCATCAAAGACCAAGAGATTCCATTGATTATAATGCAGCCGAAGCACAAATATAAAGTGACCAGAATTGAGTGCATTAACCCCTTTCCATTATTTTAAGAAATAATATTGGTTTCCTCCAAAAGAATTACAGACAGCATTGTCAGGGATCAACTCTCCTAATGTTTCAAAGAGATTTGAATTTGGGAACATTCCATTCATTATTACTAAAGACAGTGGCTTGAAGAGCTCTTTGCCTTTAAGATTGCATGTATTTCTGCTGTTTATATCTGCCCTGAAGTTGTAATTCTGTGCTTGTGACATCAGAATCATATACATGGCAATGGTCTGTGATGCCATAAAAAGAGGATTATGACTTTGGGGCAAGTATATGCAGTAGGAACAGATGATGTCTGAGGGAAAAGATCTGACTTTAATGATTTCATAGTACTACACAAAATGCCAGGTGCAACACAGTTTGGGACAGATCAGTTTGTGAGTTGATGGTCAGTTTGGATGCTTACTTTCAAAATCTGGTAGCCAAATCAGAATTTCTAGTGGCCACCATTTTTAAGGTTCTAAAAATAATCTTGTGGGCAAGTAGCCAGTTGGCCAGTAACCTTTAAACTCTGGTAGCCACACCATTATTTTAGTGGCCATTGGCCAGTTGGCTGCCTGAACTGTCACCCCCTGGTGCAGCATACATGATGGTCAGTAATGATGAAGTGAAGAAGTGACAGACTTGCTACAGCTAGAGTCCATTCTGACCTTAATTTTGTATGTTACTATAAAATGGAAATTTCGGGATTAAATTCTGTGCAACTGTTCTGCTGACTGCAGCAGTGAATGTTTTGTCTGGAAAATGGAAATTGCTTTAAAAGACAAGCATTTTGCTCCTAGAGACCAAGCAGGATTCTCTGTTTCTTTTTTCGGCGTATCTGCTGAACTTCCTCCTCTACTTGTTGGCATCAATAAAAGAGCTAATCAGAATCAACTTCCACCTCAATTTCCTTGACTTCGGATGATTTAACAACTCCGTTTTCAATATTTTCAATGACAGTCTTCACCTTTCGGATTCTTTTGGATTCTAAAAAAAGAAGTAAGAGAATAGGGCATCACGGATTAAGGTTTTTAATTAGGAAGTTTTCTCTGGACAGTTGGGGTCACTCTTGCTTTACAAGTCTTTTTATGTTAGCTTTCATGCACGTGCAAGCAACATCTTGTGGTGGTAGCACATTTTAGAGGTGTGTCAGTGTTGGCAAATGCAGGGGATGCTTTAGTGGTGCGTCCCTCAGCCGCCAATCAGTGAGCATGTTGCCGATGACAGCAGTTTTAGAGAGAGCCAACGAGTTGAAAAATCTGCTGCTGCAATCAGACAGGCTCACCATTGCAGCAGCAGATGACAAGCCTCCATTACATGCCTTTCCTGGTGAAACATTTCAATAAATATGGCAGCTCCTACCATCCGCCACACAATCTCCAGAAAGCTGACATCAGGGTTCCCAATCCCTGTGTTGGCATATCCCTCCCCCACAATATGTGGCACATCATAACATGGTGGCTTCTGCCGCCCGCCATACACTCATGAAAAAGCTGACATTGGGGTGCCCAATCCCTGTGTCGGCATCCCCCCACTTAGTGTGTCTTTCCTGGTTAAAAAGTTTCCCCTTTCCTTTCTGACACCAGGATGACCACTCCCAGTGTTGGATGCACACCCCCAAAACCCATCTATATGCCTTGCCAACATCAGGGTGCCCAATTCCCATGTCGGCATTCCCCTTCCCCAGAACTGTGGCCCACTGGGAGCCCACCCCAGTGTGCCTATTTTTGTGTGTGTGCGTAACCTGTAAATGAAGAAAACCTTCTCCTGCTGTCTTTTTTTCCCATGCAAACAAAAAATGGTCAACTGTAGTCTCCTCGTCCCACCCCCTCTGCTCACCCTCCTCCCCCCTCCTCACCCATGCTTACCCTCCAGAGGTCGGGAGCTGCGATCTTCTCTGAACCGGGACACATCTGCTCTCTTCAAAGCTGAACTGCAAACTGAAGAAATAATGGGAGGCAAAGGAGGGTTTCAACTTAGGATAATATCTTGGCCCTTTTTGGGAATTTTGGTCCCAATTTTTAACTTGGGGTTCTTGGGACCCCTCCTTGTGAACATGTCACCGTCATCTAGTTTCTCAATCCTGAAAAGTGATTTCACAGTCGCTGCACAGAATCACCTTTCAGGACTGATTAACAAAACAACAGTGCCACTGTTCTTGAGGGGAGGTCCCAAAAAGTCCATGTTGCAAATTTGGTGAAAAAAATTCCAAATAATGACTGCGTTATGAGCATGCATTGCACAGTTTCTATGCATGCTTGTAACTTCACCAGTTTTTTATATTTTTTCTCCAGATTTTCAACATTGCCATTTTTTCACACCTCCTTATGAACAATATAGCCGTCATTTTTCACATTCTTCCTGAAATGTGTTTTCAGACCTGTGACGCAGAACAGCGCTGTCACTGTTGGAAATCAACTTTTGGGACAGATTAACAAAATCACAGTGTCACTGTTCATAATGAGGGGTTCAAAAATGCCCATGCTGAAAATCTGGTGAAAAAATTCTAAAAAAATATTGCATTACAGGCGTGCGTTGTGCAGTTTCTACACACATTCATAACGTCTTCAATTTTTCATATTTTCACACCAGAGTTTCAACATTTCCATTGTTTCACACCACATCATGAACAGTGCAATTGTCATTTTTCACATCCTGCCAGAAATGTGTTTTCATACCTGTGGCACCAAATGGCACAGTTGCTGTGCAAAACCACCTTTCAGGATTGTGTAATGAAATTATAGTGCAACTGTTCATGAGGTGGGGTCACAAAATGCCCATTTTGAAAATTTGGAGTGAAAATACCAACAAATGGCCAGGGCGTTAGGGTTTCCAATCATAACGCCCTACTCTGTAGAGACTGACAGGTGTCAGGGGTGTGACTTGGGATCGTCAGCCATAATGTGTATGTCATTCCACCACCCACCCAGCAGTCAGTGACAGGCATTGAGGTGTGCCTTGGGGTCTTCGGCCCCAACATTCACCCCATTCTCCTATACTGCACCCATCTCAGTGTATTTCCTTATGGAATGGGGTGAGTATAAGGTCTGAAGATGCCAAGGCACACCACAACACCTGCCAGTGTCTGCTGGGCATGGTGAGGTGAAATGGCATGAGCGTTATGGCCAACAACGCAAAGGCACACCCCCAAGGCATGTCAGTCTCTGCAGGGTGGGGGTGGGGCTGGCATCAGTTCAATACTTCACTACCATTCCTATTATGCATCTCTGTAACTCCTGCACTACCAGTGCCAATGCCAGCAAGCCAACATTTGGCATTGACAAATGGTTGTTGATAGGTGCAGATATCTTAAAGCAATTGTTTTAGGCAGTGCATTCCTGTCAGTCTCTCTGACTTCAAGAGCTAGTAACATTAAAAATACCAGATGAAACTGATATTAAGTTTTTAAATGCCTAGTTGTCACTTTTTATTTCTGAAGTGTTTTTTTTGGCTCTTATATGTACAGGGAGTTCTGTGTTTTACAAAATATATTAGCTCTTTTACAAGGAAATTGTTCCCACAGGATTGCATTGGTTGTATGGGAAAACAGAGCAATTCTGCTTCGATTGGAAAAAATGTAATCTACAGGATAACAGTGGAAAATCATCCCAAATTTACAAGGAAAATGCCAGATCAATCTAGGAGAACTGAAAGTGTTTTCCCTGACAGTATTAGATGTGTTGTGAAGAGCAAAGTATACCGGGCACAGTATGGCCTAGAGGTTAGAGTAACAAACTGTGAATTAGCTTGGTACAGCCAGCAGATCTGGATTCCCACTACCTCCTCTTATATACTGTGTGACCCTAAGCAAATCACTCAATGTCCCCAGTGCTCCCAGGTCATCCCTGAAGCAGGCATTGTGTCTAGTGGGCCTTGTCCAGTTAACAAAGAATAAAACAAAAGTACTGATTTAGGAGTGTGGCTCTTAATGTCAGGGAAAGCATAAAAGTAACAGGGAATACAGGGTGCGGGCAGAAGTACTGTGGGTCACCCTGAGCTGTGTTTACATGGCAATAGCACTGCAAATACAATACCGCAATAGCGCAGTCCCAACCACTTGCCACCCGTGGTCTATCTGTCTACACGGCCCCTCTGCACCACTGCAATCTGTGTTGGTGACTGGCCAGGCATCGTAGGGGGAGCCCGACATCTGCTGGTTGCTGTGGCGCAGGCAGTCCACTCGTTCCTTTTGGCATCCCCAGCTTGCCAGAGAATCTGGCAGTGTCTTAGCAAGCAGCTTACCCCAATCGGGGACATGTCTACACAGTCACATTTGCACTTGAGCAACCTGAACACACAGGTTACTCCAGTGCAAATATGACCATGTGAACAGAGCTCTGGAGAGGGGGAATGCAGCCACTATTGAACCACAGATCTCCAGCATTAGGGGAGGTGTCAGATAAGGTACAAATGGAAGTTACTGGCAAGATGACAGAAAAGAGGGCGGTACTGTTGATGGGAGACTTTAATCTGCCAGCTGTAGATTGGAGCCTCCCAGCTGCTGTGTCAGCTAGAAGCAGGGACATCCTGGACTCCCTGCAGGGGGCATTCCTCAGGCAACTAGTCAGCGAACCCACTCATGATGAGGCAATTCTGGACCTGGTACTCTCCAACAGGGACAGTGTTGCACACATCAAGATGGGAGGCCACCAAGGAAAGAGTGATCACCCTACAGTGTGATTCAATATAAGGAAAGTTGCAGAATTGAACCACACAAGGGCAAGGGTCTTGAGTTTCTGGAGGGCATATTTTTATAAAGATGGGTGAATTCCTCAGAGATGACCTGGGTGGGGTGGAGGAACAGTGAAGAAAGCTAAAAAAAGTCATACTGAAGGCAACAGACCTCTGCATCAAGCAAGTGAACAGATGCAAGAAGAAAAATAGACTGCTATGGTTCTCAAAAACAGGTGGCTGAAAATGTAAAGGCCAAAAGGGTAGCATTCAGAATGTATAAGGAGATGCAGAGACAGAGAGACAGAATGATATCAGTGAGAAACAGAGGGAAGCAATAAAAGCAGAAAGGACCATGAAGGGGCAAACTAAAGAGAGACTAGCCTATGCAGCAATGAAAGGGGACAAGACATTTTTTAGGTATGTAAGTGAAAAGAGGAAGACCAGGGGAGGTATTGTAAGGTTAAAAAGGGAAGGGGAGATGAGTACAGGGGAACCAGGAAAAGGCAGAGATCCTGAACAAGTACTTTTATTCAGTGTTCATGGAGCAAGGAGAAAGGAAGAGGCCACAAAAAAGTAGCAGGATTTTGGAGGAAGGGAGGTGGACACTACTTCTTGGAGGAGAAAGACCTAAAGGGACTCACTAATCTGAAAGTGGACAAAGCAATGAGACCAGATGGCATGCATCCAGGGGTACTGATGGTGCCCAGGGAGGTGCTGGCTGTACCTCTGACAGTTGTATTTAACATCTCACTGGAAACAGGAGTGGTTCCAGAGGACAGGAGGTGGGCAGATGTAGTCCCAATTCACTAAAGTTGTAGCAGGGAGGAGACTGGCAATTATAGGCCAGTCAACCTGACGTCAGTGATGGGAAAGTTAATAGAATCACTGCTGAAGGAAAGGCTTGTGGAATCTTTTGAATCCAGTGGGTTACAAGCCTCTAGGCAGCATGGATTCATGGGGAGGGGGGATCATGTCAAATGAATCTGATAGATTTCTTGGACTGAGTGGCCAAGGAATGACATCGCGGTGGAGCTGTGTACATAGCCTACATACATTTCAGCAAGGCTTTTGACACTGTTCCACACAGGAGACTAGTAAGAAAGCCGGGTAGGTTTGAAGTGGTTCCAAAGGTGGTAAACTGGATAAGAATTTGATTAGGGGATAGGTGAGAGAGAATGGTGGTAAATAGAGTTAACTCTGAGGGGAGAGGGTGATCAGAGGGGTGCCTCAGGGATTAGTACTGGGACCAGTGCTCTTTAACAGCTTTATAAATGACATTGCAGAGGACCAGGAATGGAATGTATGCCTCTTTATGGATCACACCAAAGTCTGCAATGGGGGACACTCCAGGGTGTGTGTGTGTGTGTGTGTGTAAAGGCAGAGCAAAGACCTGAGAAAACTCAAGGAGTGGTTAAGGTATGGTAGCTGGGTTTCAATGCCAAAAATTGGGCAAAGAAATACACTTAAGGGACAGAAACCCAGCTGCAGAGTACAAAATGGGCAGAGTGATACGGATGACCACCAAACTGGAAAGAGACCTGGGGGTAATCATATTGGATGGCCTAAATGTGGCAAGGCAGTGCGACAAGGCAGTTTTGAGGGCTAGTGGGATGCTGGGGTGCATAGTGTGGGATGTTATCAGCAGCTAGAGGGAGGTGGTGTTGAATCTGTATAGATCTCGGGTAAGACCCCACCTAGATACTGTGTCCAGTTCTGGAGACCACATCTATGGAAGAACATAGACAGAGTGGAAGTGGTCCAGAGGAGGGCAACTAAAATGGTGCAGGATCTGCATTAAAAGCTCTGTGAGGATAGGCTGAAGGACCTCAGTATGAAGACACTGAAAGAGAGGAGGGAGAGGAGGATGTGACAGAGACTTTTAAATACCTCACGGGGGTAAAGAAGGTACAGGAGGGAAGTATTTTTCAGGAAATAAAGTGGTCAAGAACAAGGGGACATGCTATGAAGCTGGAAGTGCGGTAGGTTAAGGAGTGATGGGAGGAAATACTTAATCACAGAAAGAGTGGTGGATTCCTGGAAAATGGCTGCCTTCCGGTCGAGGTGGTGCAGGGTTAATAAAGTGGTGGGGTTCAAGACTGCATGGAGTAGTGTGATGGAATACATGTAATGTAATGTAGTGTAATGTAATGTAGTGTAATGTAATGTAATATAATGTACTGTAATGTAATGTTGTGTAGTGTAGTGTAATGTAGTGTAATGTAATGTAGTGTAGTGTAATGTAATGTAGTGTAATGTAATGTAGCATAATGTAATGCAGTGTAGTGTAGTGTAATGTAGTGTAATATAGTGTAATGTAATGCAATGTAGTGCAATGTAATGTAGTATAATATAGTGTAATGTAATGTAGTGTAGTGTAATGTAGTGTAGTGTAGTGTAATGTAATGTAGTGAAGTGTAATGCAGTGTAATGTAATGTAACGTAGAGTAGTATAGTGTAATGTAATGTAATGTAGTGTAGTGTAGTGTAGTATAATGTAATGTAATGTAGTGTAGTGTAATGTAATGTAGTGTAGTGTAATGCAGTGTAATGTAATGTAACGTGGAGTAGTATTATGTAGTGTAGTGTAGTATAGTGTAATGTAATGTAGTGTAGTGTAATGTAATGTAGTGAAGTGTAATGCAGTGTAATGTAATGTAACGTAGAGTAGTATTGTGTAATGTAATGTAATATAGTGTAGTGTAGTGTAATGTAATGTAGTGAAGTGTAATGCAGTGTAATGTAATGTAACGTAGAGTAGTATAGTGTAATGTAATGTAATACAATGTAATGCAGCACAATGTAACGTAATGTAGTGTAATGTAATGCAGTGTAATGTAATGTAGTGTAGTGTAATGCAGTGTAATGTAACAGAGAGTAGTATAGTGTAGTGTAATGTAGTGTAATGTAATGTAATGTAGCGTAGTATAGTGTAATGTAATGTAGTGTAATGTAATGTATTGTAGTGTAATGTAATGTAACAATTTGCTGGGTTCCTTTACTGTACTTTCCTTTTCTTTTTTCTATGTTTTTGTTTTTGTTACGTATGTAATTCTGCCTTCTGGAAAGAGACAAGATGCCCATCCATGTCTCAGACTAACTGCAGCCCGGTTGTATATTTATGACTTCAAGGATGTTCAGTTTGGACCTCTAAAATATGGCCAAGCACTAGAAGGGGCTTTGTTGTCCAAAGTCAGCTAGCTGTTACAGACATTCCTGTAAAATGAGCTCATAGTGAGTTACTCACACACACTGGTACAAGCTGATTCTCATAATAGCTGCTCGAGACAAAAGATTTGAAATCTGTGATGTCAGTGCGACATGCAGGATGATGTGTCCCATGTGGGTAACTAGAGGGTTTTAGGTCCGACGGGGCATTACAGAGTCAGTCAGACTTGGGACTACAAACAACTGTCACCTAAAAGTTCACATCTGCCAATTCCAAGAGTATCTTGTGGTATGCTAATTGACCTTGTAAAGAGACAGGAACAGACAGAGTTATTCTGGTTGTATCTGTCACAAACGCACTCTGCACATCAGGCCCTCTGCTCCCATAGTGCCAACCTCAGAGCGCAATAGTGTGGACAGGTAACAGACAGAGTAACACTCCTGTCTGCTTTTGGGTCTGAATCACCTTTAGTCTCAAATTCTGCAGGGATTCAAACTGTGAACCTTATGCTAGCGTACTCAAATGTACAGGCTCAGATAATATTCTCTTCGGGTGGATGCAATATATCTTACCTAAGGGCACCTAACCAGGTATCCAAAATGAACCCTTAGGGTGGCTTGGGGTTTCTTACCTGCTTTCCCTATTTCTTGGCACCGGTGACTAGACCTGCAATACTCCTTCACCTGCTGGGTGAAGTTTGGCCAATAGAAATTCTGGGCCAACCGCTGTGTAATGCGTGCGATTCCCAGATGACCAGACAAGGGAATATCGTCTGCAATCTCGAGCAACTACTCACAGTCCCCCTTGGGAACGACAAGCTGCCTGCCTAGCACCCCTCCCTCTGTCTTAGCATCCTGAGTATACAGCAGTCCATTGTCCCAATAAACTTTATGTTTTCCATCACCTCCCTGTGCTCTGTCAAAGTCTGCCCAAGCCCTCAGCTTCTCTAGACTAGGGTCACTTTTCTGAGCAGGTGCAAACTCCTTACACATTCCCAAGGCATTGGACATGTCCCCATCAGTATCTAAACTAGAGTCCCTAGCTCTAGCATCAGGGCACTCAGGATCACTGTCATCTCTACCCCTCTGACAATGGATCACCCCTCCTTCTTCGGAGTAACCCTCCATAGCTGTGTGGTTAACTGCTATGGGGGAAATTTCTATCCCCCTTTCATTAGTCTCCATATCAGGAGACACAGGCTGGGGAACCAGCCTCACAGTGGTTTCCACAGTGGCTTCTATGGGGTCCAGGGAACTACAATTTTCCCTTCCCCTGTTTGACATTGTTGCCAAAGATGATGTCAACTGCTAAAGTTTTGGCTACAGCCATCTGTTACACAGTTCCCCCTGTTTCACTCCAGTCTAGGAGAACACTAGCAAGTGGCAATGTTTTCTCCTCCCCAGTGAAGCCTTGTACAGTTACAAATTTATTGGGTATAAGCTGACCAGTATCTACCAGATTCCCTTTTACCAACGTCAGGGATGCCCCTGTGTCTCTTAACCCTTGTGTCTGTACACCATTCACAATGACTGGGTGCATGTGTTCCCTCATGTTTACAGGCATGCTTCCAGGGACACACAAACAACTCACTTCTTTCCTAGCCCCATTTTGTGTATTGCTCGTCCTTTTGGGACACTGTCTGGCAATATGCCCAGTTTCTTTGCAAACCCAACATTCGTTTCTTTTCTCAGAAAAATATTTTCTTTGAAACCTGGAGCTAGCTGGTTTCGGTGGAGGCAGTGAGGGTTTTAGCTGCCCTGAAGGTGCACTTTTCCCTTTCTGTGCTGCCACACCTACCCCATTTGCTCACAGAGCAGGTCTGCTCTTGGCATAGCAGTTCGAGAGTTCAGCAGCCTCTTGCACTGTTTTGGGATCTTGGTCCTCCAGCCAGGTTTTCAGCTCTGTTGGACATGCCCCCCAAAAAACTGTTCTATCAATATAGTATTTTCAATTTTATCTGCAGAGTTTGCTTGAATTCCCTACCACCAACGTGTTAAACATTGATGTTGCTTCGTGGATAGCTCCTCGTAGCTCATTTCAGGGCTTCTCCTGAGCTTACAGAATTTAGCTCTATATGATTCTGCAGTTAAATCAAACTTTTTTAAATGTGCATCTTTAAGTTTGCTGTAATCATTACTGTCCTCATTGTCCATTTGACCCACTGTATCCCAAGCTTTCCTGGTAAGTAGCGGGGATAGCTGGAAGCTCCAGGACCCTCTAGGAATTTTTGCCTTAATACAAACTTTTTCAAAGGAATTTGAAATGGTATCCACATCCTCTCCCTCTTTAAATTCAGCTATCAATTTGGAATTTAATTTGTAACCCAGTCCTGTAGTTCCAGTTAAACCCAAGCCACTTACCTGCTCTGGTGCTGGTGGCTGGAGTTATAGCTTCTCCAGTTCATGTTGACTCTGGCGCTCATGCTCCTCTCGGTCTGCTTCTCGCTGTTCACGTGCCGCTTCTCGCCATTCTCATTCAGCCTCCCTCTGGAACTCCAGCTCCATTCTGCGCAACTCAATCTGCAGCCTGATTGCTTCTGGCTCCAGAATGCTGGTGACCTTCCCCTGCTGCTGTGACCCTTCACTTGCACTGGTCCTGTTGTCCTCCTCCATGGATCTGGACACTGCACTGGCCACTCACCCCTCCATGCTCAAGGTTTGGTCCTTTACAGTCACAGTCTGTGACTCAATGCTCTGGGCATTTGCTGCCATCAGGGCATCTACGAGGTTCTGCTTGTTGGCTTTCCACTCATACTGGACTCCTCTGTCCTGGCACAACTGCCTCAAGTAGTCTGCAGTGTACCTGCTGTAGTTGGAAGCCATCTTCATCCCTTACTACAGCTACTCTAACTTGCACTTTGAAAAAAAAAATAAAACAGGTAGGAACTTTGACTGTAAGCAAAATGATATTGTTCTGTTTTCTCTTTTAAAACTAAATCACTGCCTTCTTTTGCAAGTGAACTGTACAGTATTAAGCTGACACACTGAACTGTTAAAGCTTGTGTTACCAATTTTTTTGCACCGCTGCCTACCACATCTGTCACAAACACACTCCACAGGTCAGGCCCTCTGCTCCCACAGTGCCAACCTCAGAGAGCAATAGTGTGAACAAGTAGCAGACAGGGTAACCCTCCTGTCTTCTTTTTTTTAAGTCCAAATCATCTTTAGTCTGAAGTTCTGGGGGGGATTCAAACTGTGAACCTTATGCTAGAATACCCAAATGTACAGGCTCAGATAATATTCTCTTTGGGGGGATGTAATATATCTTTTGCCTAAGGGCACCTAACCAGGTATCCAAAATGAACCCTTAAAACTCTATATGAGACCTTAGGTGTATTCTTACCTTTTACCAAGCTTAGTAACACCACCAAGCTGTTGAACAGTTGTCAGACTTAACCACCTATACGTCATATGCAAAAAGAACTGGCAGACACCCAGGCAGTCTTTCAAAGAAAAGGTACTTTACTAAAAGATGATAAAAATATGAAAAATGTAAACACAGAACAATATATGAAAGAGCTCACAATCACATAAAAGAACAAGGGAAAATTACAAAGCAAATCTCCTACCACAATACATTTAGATCTTTGCTATCTAAGGTATTACCTCTAGAAGTGTGTTTTAAAGTTAGATCAGAGACCTGTGTCTCTCTAGAATCCCAAGATGATATGACCTTCATTTCAGACACAAGTATCAGTTTAAACTCTGTCTCCACACCCCTTCTGTGAGTTATCTAGCTCCTCCTTTTAGAATATAAAGTTACAAAAAAATTATTTCTTATCAGGAGGTATATTAAATAATGTGACATCAGCAAAAACCCATTTCCCAAATGATGAGTCTTTGATCCACCAATTCCTTTGAGGTTTGCAATCCTGCAGTCCATCACCCAGGTGTGAGATAGCCAACAGGAATCAGGTAAATTATGTCCTGTCCTGATGTAATAAAATGTATATTTAGTTTCCAGCTCCAAAAACATGAGGTCATAAAAAGGCCATAACATGCAATTTCTCAAGAAAGTTAATTACATTACAGAGATCTCCTGGTCAGTGTAATACATCCTGTGATTTCAGCTGCTGACACCTTGTAATTTAAAAGGGCCAAATCTCACAGATTGACATTTCATACACTGAATATTTATTCATACTACCAATATCATACAATAATCATAACCAGCTGGTCAAGCATCAGAGTAACCATTTTTTTTAACTTTCTTTATCTGCTTCCACTTTGATGCCGAGGCATCTCTTGGGTTGACCCGCTCAACTTTGCCTCCACTGCCCAGCTGAACCCCTTCCCTGACTGAGGAATTTGGTGCTGGTTCCCCCTCCCGCCGGCCCTTACTGGAGGAGCTGGGAACCACAGAAAGTCAAGTGTGGGTCAGGGCTCTCATTGGTGTGTGGGTTCAGCCACTGGGTGTCCACCGTCACCTCCCTGGTGCTAGGGATTTTCTGCTTTCCATTCCCCTGATGCAGGATTTGTAATGCCGTCCAGCACGTGATGTGCGTGCTCCCACCCATGTCCATAGGATGGCTACCTGACATCGATCCCTCTGTGAGGTCCCTGACTGCACTGCACCTGGTCTTTACTGGGCACCATTAGTATCGCAGGACGTGTACCCCCTCCCTCCCAGGAGAGGAGAGCAGTCCATCAGATGTTCAATCCTTTCCTCCTGACTGACCCCCAGCTCCCTAGGCTCATTCCCAAACCCGGGTTGCCAGCATGATTCAAGGTAAGGCAGATGCCTCAGTGCTCAGCGCCACCAGGCCAGCCTATGCAACCTGTTGTTTAAAAGCAACTTCTTACCTTTTCTGTAAAATTACTGTTCCCTATAGTGTGTTGTAATATCCTACAGAATCTGTGTAATTCTCTTGAACTATTAAAATATTATTTTTCATGTATATTTGTATTTCTGAGACTGACTTCATTGCGGTACAGCTAACCAGTTTATATCTGACAATAACTGCATTTCCCCCACTGAGAAGGGTACAGTTACCATATAATTATTTCAAAGCAAGGTGCTCTCAGCTGTGACAGAGAGGGGTGGTCATGCAATCTTAAGCAAGGAGCACTGTACTATATGAGCAGTGGCTCTGAAGGGACATGAACCTGGAGGTTCCCCCGAAAAGAGTGTCTATACTGAGTGGTGGCAGCTACTGGAGAGTTAGAAAGCTGGTAACAGTGATACAGATGGAGTCTGGGAAGGACCAATCTGTCACAAATAGAAATAAGGGAATCCTAACAGAAAGCAAAGGATGAGAACAAGCTACAGTTCAGGTAGGGTCTGCGCTAATACTGTAGGCAGAGGAAAATGGGTAGGCAGGATGGCCAAGTGGTCCTTACTCCTTCCACCTTTTGCTAGTTGTGTTCTTGCTTCTTCCACCTCCTCCAGACCTCTTCCAACACTTCTGGATAATCAGTGCTCTCAGAAAGTACACTGTCAGGGTTGAATGGGAGTCGTAGGTACCACAATGGTGTTGTGAGGTGAGCAGGAAGTTTGTGGAGTTGGGGGACATGAAGCTAGGACTTGGGCAAGAAGTGTGGGGTGGCAGTTGGCAGAGATAAGCAGCATAGGAAAAGTGCAGTCTAAACTGTAATCAGTGTTGGTAGTGATGGGGGGATGGATATGAGTGCAGAAAGGAGGTAGCCAGTAGGCACTGTCATTAGGGAGAACAATTGTCAGTGCAGAGCAGCAACAGGTATTAACATCTGGCTGATCAGACTGAGGGTAGTCAAAAGGCAAACGGAGCAGGAGGGGCCAGTCTAGGCATAAAGGCACCCAACATTTCAAGGACAAGGAGTGAAGGAAAAAACTGGGGGAGGGGCAGGAATTTCATAGTCACTAGAAACTCCATAGTTAGACTGCAGTGACTTTATTATTTAAACAATAAAATAATTAGGGCAGTGGGTGAAATTGAGGAAGCATTGCTGGACTCGTATGGTGTCCTAGCAAAGCAGTTTGCCTTTCTGAAGTATGGGTCGAAGGACTGCTGTCAAGGGCCAAGAAATGAACTGGGGGGTACAGTGTATCACCATCCATTTGGCATAAAGGACATAGGAAGCCTAAATCCTTAGGACACAAGGGGGCCATTCAGGAAACTAGGGATGTTCCAAATGGTAAATGTTTCCAAGGTGACGTTTTTGAGATCCTCCTGATCCTGGGTACTAGTGAGGGGTGACAGTGGACCATTGAGCAGGCTAATGATTGGTTATGGATCTAGTGCAAGAGGAACAGTTTGGGGTTTCTGGCCAGTTGCAGGGCCTTTTGTGGCAAAGGATGCCTTCTTACCTGGGATGGGCTACTCCTGCACTAGCATGGCAGCCTGTCTACCCTGGCAGTCCAGTGGCCACACACCCCTGCCTAAATCCCCAATGTAAAATACAATATCCTGGTAACAGCCCTGGTAGTCCAGAGGAATCCCCCTTCCTACCCGTATACCTGGTAATAAAAGAAAAGATTGGCATAATGACCTCATTCACAAAGTTGTGAATGACAGCTTACAGTACATACTGCAAGCCCATTGGTCAACAGAGTCTACCAATAGGCTTCCAGGAGTACAGTAGCTGTCATTCACTGATGGCTCAGTCAGCGGGCAGCTGTGCTGGTTTGCAGGTGGGTTGAGCTGTCCACCGACGTTTGGCACATGCTGGGACAGGGGGTGGGGTGGGGGTGCCTCAGTGGGCGGGGGGTCCACTGGACCACCAGAGAGACTTTAGAACTTCATAAGGTGATGCAATTGGGTCAGGACAGGGAGGGGGGTACCTCTGGACTGCCAGGGAGAACTGGTCAAATATGTATATTACAAGGGCTATGGGCCAGAAGGGAGGTTCCACTAGACTACAAGGGCTTATTCTGATCTTTCTTTTTTAATACCATGGCTACGGGCAGGGAAGGGGATTCCACTAGACTACCAGGGATTGTTCCAATCTTATTATCTTATTACCGAGGATATGGGCAGGGAGTGGGGTTCCATTAGACTACCAGGGAATATGTGTTCTGCTCACAGCCCTTGCAGACACCTGGTGCATCCTTATGGGTGCCTCCCCGCAAGGTTCATGCAAATGGGGCCATAATGACATGCAAATTGCCCCACTGCACCTTGCATGCCTAATGGCCCCATTAGCATGTGTCAGACTGTGAATCCCAAACATGGGCGCAGCGCATCTGGGGATGCACCGTCCCATCTGTTTCCCAACCCAAACAGGGGGATGCACCTGTGCATCTCAACTTGGGCAAAACTCTGGTTTTCACAGGGGGGATGCTCCAGGAGCATCTTATGGCGCATCTTCTGTGAATACCAATGTTTGGGCTCGCAACGTTTTTCTTAATCCCCCCCAAATGTTCATATTACAAGTGGCATCCCATGTTGCTGCTTTATTAATGACGGGCAGAAACTCACTATGGCATTGTATAGCAACTGGGTAGTATCCGCACTCCACTCACCTCTTGTGATCTCTTGTACCTTGGTTACTGTTTCTGAGTCGATATTGCTCGCCCTAAAGAAAACAAAATGCATATAAACTGTGTGTCATTAACAACAATCATGCTTCTATCTTTGATAAGAATTTCATTTCTGTTTGCATACACTCTCTCCATCCTTTTTGTTCTTCTAGACAGAGTTCCCACAGTGTCTTCTTTGAAATCACTTGCTGATTCACTTAGTCTGCCATGGTTGCACAGAAACTCTTTACCGCTAGTCATCAAACAGGAGCTTTTGAGGACATGTCATCATCACCTGTGAGGAGGCATGCCCCACCAACTGGCTGGCAAAGCACTGGCAAACTCATTGGGCAGCATAGTGCCAGTTTGGTGATTTTGCCAACTTGTTTGACATCATGCTGGGCACAATGAAAGCCCAGAACTGGCACAGTCTGAAGCTTTGTCTATAAAAGGCCTCGAAATGTATTTATTTAGTTAGCCATTTAAAGCAGTTTTTCATGTGACTTGTTTATATTATGTAATGTAGTTGTCTCTTTTGGTTATAAAAAAAACTTCATTATTGTCCACAGATAGTTCTGCATTTAATTTAAATATTTTGTAGCTTTATGTGGAATCTTTAAATTATTATATAAGCAACAGCACACAATACAGGTGCCATAATGCTAAATTAGCACACATCCTAGGTTGACTGTGAGGCATGGGGTACAGCCAAGTTCCTTTAACCACCTGAGGACTGTGGTCATTTATGACATTACAGCTCATCCTAGTGTGTGTCATTGCATTTATTAAAATGTTGTAAAAGTTAACAAAGCAGGGGAAAAGACAGTAAAATTCAAACCTTGCAGTATTGTGAAAATAATGCATGGTCGATGTAATCAGTTTTGACCAATTGGATTGCCTGTTTGATCCAAAACATTTTATGAAGTATAATTAGGCACCATGAGAGTTTCAAAAGGCAATATATAGAATAGTGAGTGGGAGCCTATAGACAGCAAGGCTGTTCTTCCACCGAGTGGTTATCAAGACGACAAGGACCCCAAGAGTAAAGCTCGAGAGGTCTCTCAGTCATCATGGTAACCACGAGGTGGAAGAATAGCTATGTTGCACATAGGTCCTACTATACACTATTTTATATAATGTGTGGACAAAAAAATCATTATGACAGTGCTTTCATGGCCATTCCATGGTTGCCATCCCTCAAAAAAGGAAAAATATAGCAGAGGCGGATGCATGAGTCCTATAGATGGGGGAGCTCAAGTCAGAGAAAAAATAAAAATAATAGGCTGGGGGTCTGGTGGGCCACCTAGGCCCCCAGATATTTTTAAACATTTTGGTGCATTCTGGTGCATTTTGGAGGGTATTTCTAATGCAATTTCTACTTATTTCCTCCCTTCCCATGCTTTGTTAGTTGCACTCTAGCACCATCCCCAGAGTCCCCACAGTCCACATGACAGTATGTTGCCCAAAATACCCTCCCACCCCCCAAAAATAAAACAAAATACCAGGACTGCAGCTGGGCAGCAGCACATCCGAAACACATAAAAATGAGACAAGCTGAAAGAGTCTTGGTGATAAAGACAAATTGCAGACAAATTAAATGACAATCCAAGTAAACAAGTTCACAAATGTCACTCACTCAAGCACATTATGACATTACCATAAAGCCAACCCATCCCAGATTGTCCTGCAGTACAGATTAATGTATCCCCCAACCTTATCGTAGTAAAAAAAAAATACAGTAACTATAGAAATATGGGAACAAAGTCACTTTGCTATCTAGTTTCTGAAAATATCATTTCAAGTCTGCTTGCTAATTTTGCAAAACATATTTGATTCTATAGAACAATTTATTCCAAAGAAAATACATTTTTAAATGAATGAAATATTTTTTATTGTTTTAAAATGTCCTTGACTGGGATAACCTCATGGTATGAGGCATTTCATTTTTATGATAGGCCAAAGAAGTCAGTAAGCAGACAGAAAAACAGTTTTTAAACAAATATAAAAATGCATTTTTTTTTGTTAGCAACAGCACTTGCTTGGGTACATCACAACTTGCCCCCCAATTCAACACATAGAACTACATAAGCTAAATATTTGATTCTATCACTTTTTCTCAGGTTTTGTAACTGCCTGTGTCAATGAGCCAAACAAGGTCTTATAACTTCTGTTGCCAATGTTGCTCTCAAAGCATGCAGAAACTCCTGCACATGCCATAACATACAGCAGAACACCTTCAAAGTCCCCATGTCTATTAATTCCCTCTGTGCTCATTCACACTGTACAACCATGACTGAAAAGACCACACAGATTAGACATACAGTACATGCTGAAGTTTTCACCTCAGTTCAAAGGTCTCATGTATCAGTTTCTGCCTCTCCTGGTTCATGCTGTCGCTGAGACCAGACCTGCCCCAGCATTAGTTTTGTACCATTCCTAGCATGCTACAGGAGGGCATTACTCTCCAACTCCCTCTCCTGCAAATCTGCACCAGAATCAATTTGCCATATAGGATAGGACAAAACTAGCAGTGACCTTAAACAATTTTAATGTCATGAATGTAAGCTCCCCATACTAGAAATTAATAACACTAGTACTACATTTATTACACACCCAGTTTGATGGAACACTAATGTCCTGTCCCATCCCAGCAGCTGCCCCCACCCACCATAGTTTGTGACTGTGAAAGTCTTTTGTTTTTAAAGCAAGAAGTACCTGATTAAATGAAGACTTGATCAATGTTCAGCAGGCTGAAGTCTATGTGCCCCTAGTTGAGTACTGTCTCTAGTCACCTGGCCGCCAAACTCTCTCTCTCTCTCTCTCTCTAGATAGCACACATTGACCCCATGACTCCTAATGAGCAGAGCTCTCAGCTACAGCTTGCTTCAGCTACCAGAAGATGACCTGAACCTCACTCCAACTCCTTGTGCTGATTTACCAAGGCCACACCGACCCCGCATTACTGGACTGCTGCCACCTGAAACCTCGGGCTTTGCTCTTCAGTTGTAGGCTCCACTCTCTATCTCTCTGTCTCCTCCTCAGTAGCACATTCACTCCTCTTTTGCTCCAACATTAATCTTCTGAGTTAATGAATTACAGCTCACTCTTGTTTCAGCTGCCCAGACATTTAAAGAAGGTGCCCCTTGCTAGCCACATCCACTACTGGACGCAACAGCAAATCAGGAGCAGTGAGCACCAGGCGACCTGGTTGAGATGTGTATTGTTAAGGTCCACTCCACTTTGCTGCAGCTGTACCCCGCCCAAGCACGAACCCCCCCGCATGAACAAAGGAGCTTCACCAAGCCTGCAAAAGTAGAGAATGAATGCTCAGGCTCACCAAGGCAAGACCAACTGCTGCCACAGTGCTGGGACCTGACCACGTGGCACAGGATGAAAGTTAGTAAGAAATTCATGCTGGAGACCGGCTTTTCCGGGGTCAACTATGTAATGTGGGTGGGGGTGGTTGTTTACTGCATTACCAGGACATTGGAGGACAGGGCCAGCCTTATCCATTCTGGGCCCCTGTGCAGCCCCCCTGCCAGGCCCCACCACTCCATTCCCTGTGGGCCCCCCACATCCAACATTTACACCTCACTAACCCTCCTGTCCTGAATTACTAAAGCAGTACCAGGTCTACTAGTTTAACCAGCATCTTTTAATTAGTGCCATTGACTGCATTGACTTATTTTACTTCACCATTGGAAATGAATCTAACTCAGCCTGGAGCAAGAACTTAAGTAAGTACGGTACCGCTAACATATTCATTTCTGTAAGGACAGGGACATCATCACTGGACACTCACCCTTCTGATACTCTAATTTGCAAACAAGTTAAACAACTTAACTTTTCTGGAGGTGTGAGTGAGAGAGAATAGAGAGGATTATCATGGGACACCAGTAAGGATGCCACCTGTCAAGTTTTTTTACCTGGTGATCAGATTTTCAGGGTCCCTATCAGGAAATCCGGTTTTGCTCCGTGCTGGTAAGATTTTTGAGCCATTTTGAGTGCTCACATACTTTTGAAACATATTTTGTCATATCGTTCATTGTTTCAGCTACATGTCCAGGTTACAAACAAGTTCTCTTGTCAATATAGCCCTTTGTTTGTGAAAGTAGTCAACCTGGGAGGTGTAAAGTATGGCCATTAACACCATTAGCACTTATTTAACCTAATCTTTTCCAGTGCAGCAAAGCTGCCCCCACCTTTTATAACAGTAACACAGCCAGTTGTCTTCCACTTTCATTTGCTGGTAAACATTTTCATCTCTAACAACATTTAGGCATTTTTAAATGTTTCAAATTATTTTTTTTCCTCAAGAAAAAAGCATGGGCCCCCAAGGTGCAGGGGCACAGTTTGCACCTAGCTAAGGCCAGCTCTGGTGGAGGACAGATGAGATCTGTGTGTCTCAGGCAGCTTTCATGATTAAGAATGCAGCAGTGTGTTACTAATAGAGGAGCTCCATAATGGGGGAGCTATAGCACCCTTAGCCCCCCCTCTAAATCCACCTATGAATATAGAGAGGGTGTTTACTTACTGTACCTTTCTTAATGAAGCCCTCCCCAGTGCGTTTCTCCCTCGGTAGTCCTGTGTCGCAGAGCAGATGACTCATGGCAAGGCTCCCCTCCTCCACTCCCAAACACAGTACACCATCATCTACCCCCACCCCCCACCAGCTATACATGGAAAAATATTTTATACTGAAAACAACCTGGTAGTTGATCATGTGCCTCAGATCGGCACTTGCTGCTGGAGTGTTCAGCTCGCAATTGGCTCTATTGTGTGATATCCCTAGTGCAGCAAAATGAAAAGTCATTCTGCTATAGTACGCACGTCTCTGCTACAGCAGAATGACTTTTTACAGCACGCTGTAATCTATTCTTAATGATCCTTCACCATACATTATACTGTATATCAGTAAAGGATCTTTATTTTCATTAATAATAAATCAGGACCAAAATGTGCTGTTAGACCAGAAAAATTGTCCTTAGTCTGGCTGAAGTGGTTTCTCACCTGACTTCTTCCCCTTCAAGGAGTCGGCGATAGGTGGCAATCTCTGCCTCCAGTCTCATCCTGATATCAAGGAGGAGCTTGTACTCATGGGCTTGGCGCTCTATATCTGATCGAATCTGCAACAGTTCTGCCTCCACAGAGCTGATTATCTGCTGGAACCTGCTCAGCTCAACAGAATGGCGAGTCTGAGTCTCAGCAAGAGTCTCCTTCAGGGCCATTTTCTGAAGAAGAAAAAAACACATTGACGGCATGCTGCAAAAGTCCAGCTGTACAGTTACATGTGTTCTCTATCACCAAAATCAAGAAATTTGTCCTATCTCTTTACAAATGCCATAAGCCATGAATTTATAAGCAACTGTGACTGGCACCGAAACTTGAGGGATTGTGATCATTTACATTACAGGAATATATGTATTGATGCTTTTTGCAAATTTTTGGTATAATTTAAGAAACTGGGTATGTTGCTTATTCAATTGTGCTTGTATTTATTTGAGTTAATTGAACTGTATTAATTATATTAAAGAGCAACTGATACATCTTGGTAGAGACTTGCCAGTAGTGCCCAACGCTGCCTACAGTACCTCCCAGTACAGAGAGTACTGCAAACAGAGGTACTCTAAGGCAGGAATGTACAGTGAAGATGTGGAAGAGTGCAATGCCCATCCCCCGCTGCAGCTTCAAGTCCCCTTCCCAATCCTATTCCTGTGAATGACATCAGGTCAGGATGCAGACCTGGTGAAATTCCATTTCATGGGTGAAAGTGCCACGGAATTAGCATTTCACCAGCGACAGTGGCATTTCACCAGCGAAATTGCTGTGAAATGCCAATTCCACAGCACTTTCACCCGCAAAATGGAATTTTGCCAGGTCCCCATCCCGACCTGATGTCATCCTCAGGATAGGATCGGGAAGGGGACCTGAGGCTGCAGCGGGGGTGCGCATTGCGCTCCGCTGCATCTTTACTGTACATTCCTGCCTTAGAGTACCTCCATTTGCGGTACTCTCTGTACTAGGAGGTACTGTAGGCAGCGTAGGGCACTACTGGCACATCTCTACTGAGACGTGTCAGTTACTCTTTAATTTTATTTTGTAACCAGTTTTATTCTAACACCAGGCACCAGTAACAGGATAACTCTGTAAATCAGACTTTTCCTAACAGCCTTTATTCCATATAAAAATAAAGATTTTTTTATTTATTTTATCACTCTTTTTTGTTTTATTATTTTACAATTTGTGGCTGGTAAAGGCACACTGAGTTGAAGTTAATTTCTATGAGCATCCCAGGGGCACAAGAGGTTACATGACTTGCCCAGGGTCACACAGTATGCAAGTGGAGGTTGTGAGACTCAAACCCAGTTCTGCTGGATGTACCACATGCATTTGTAGCTCATTGCTATAAACTCTAGAATATATTGCAAGACAGTTGGGATACTATGGTTAAACAATTTAGTGCTTCTGCTGTCATCAGTATTGTTTATATTATTTCTTTGTTTTGAGGTGGGCATCTGAGTTTCTCCTGCCAGCTAACCAAATAACGAGAGAGCACGCTTAAAGTAAGAATTTTACTACAGTCAGTTATGGTTCCGTGTTTTCTCTGTTCTATGATTTAGTTACCTAGGCAAGCCCAGTTGAGATTTATTATTTCGTTTTAGTGGGGTCTTGCATTTAATAATTTTTACAGCTACTGTAGGTGGACTGACGTATGGAGATGTGAAATGTCTTGCTTAAAGCAAACCAAACTGGTCACGATGTCTTGGTCAATTTCCCAGTGCCTGGAAAATTTCAGAAATCACCCCTATCCATAAGAGCGGAGATAGAACCTCCCCTAACAATTTCAGGCCCATCTCCATTCTCCCCCCTCTCTCCAAAGCACTAGAAAAAATAGTGGCCATTCAGCTCTCTGAGTATCTGGCCAAATACGACCTGCTGTGTCCAGAACAACATGGATTCCGCCCTGGACACAGCACCACTACAGCACCCCTGGAGTTCTTCCAGCACCTCAACTCTGCTCTTGACTCTGGTCATGTTGCGGGTGCAGTGTTCATTGATCTCTCCAAGGCCTTTGACACTGTCTATCACCCCCTCCTACTTGACTTCCTCCACCAACTTGGCTTTTCCTCTGGCCCACTGGCTTGGTTCACCAGTTACCTCTCTGCCAGATCATAGCACATGAAGATAAACGGCACCCTGTCCAATACCCTGCCCGTTTGCTCAGGGGTCCCCCAGGGTTCCATCCTGGGCCCCGTTCTGTTCAGCCTATTTCTCAATACCCTCCCCAGCTCCTGCTCGGGCAATATGGTACTCTATGCCGATGATGCGGTTCTCCTTGCCTCCCACCCTGACCCCACATCTCTACAGGAATCCCTGCAGCACACATTCAACCAAGCCGAAAAGTGGTTCTTTGACCACTGGCTGGTCATTAACCTCAAAAAAACCAAATCTATGCTTTTTTCGCATCACCAGAATAAGGCCAAAAATGTCCCCCTCTGCATTCTCCCCAGTAATGCTCACCCTCTCGAGCAGGTGTCATCCTACAAGTACCTGGGCATCACCTTCGACTAGATCTTACATTCCACACCCACATCAATACCCTGTCCTCAGCCATAAACTCTTAGATTGGCCTTCTTTATCGCCACAGAGATTGCCTCCCCGAAACCGCTCTCCGACTGGCCATCAACTCCTCCATCCTGTCCCTAGTGGACTATGGCCTACCTATCTACACTGCAGCCGACAATACCACCCTCACAAGAATCCAGATCTCAGTAAACAAGGCCTGCAGGCTCCTGACTGGTGCATCCCTCCACACCCATACATGCCTGCTCTATTCCACCACCAACCTGCTCACCTTGGAGGAGCACCTGTGCTACCAAACCTGCTTACTTGCCAAAAAATCCCTGCTAGGACTGTCCCCCCCAGAGGTCACCATGTCCCTGCGGCTTGCATCCCCCATCCATTGCCACCCGTAGCTCAGTTAAGGTCACCTTTCTGGTATCCCATACCAAGACTTCCCTAGCATAAAGGTCCTTCCACTACTGCGCCCCCACATGGTTCAACTCCCTCCCGCTCTCTGTCACTAAGTCTACCAAAATTGGTCCCTTTAAAGTCGTTCTCTGTAACCACCTCTTTGGCGCCCGAAGCTGTAGTTGCCCTTAATCAACCTAATGTTGGGGTCTCTCCTCATTTCTTGCCCATAGCCTTGATAATGTCTGTTGGATTGCTTCCCCCCCTTTTTTTTTCTTTTTTCCCTCACCCCTGTCCCCCCCCTTTCCACTTAGGTATTTCCCCAGTACGACCAGGGATGTGACTTCTACTATTGTTGTACTTTATACGATTGCTATTTACTGCATGTAACTTTATCCCATAAACCACTGTTATATTGTGTTCTTTTTGTTATCTGTATCGCACCTGTATGTTACCACTGTTGTATCTCACATTGTAACCATGTCTACCCTCCCTGTGACAAGGTGCCTTTGTAAATGAGTCCCTGACTCAAAGGTTGTAAAGCCGACTTTCAAAATAAATAAAGTCACACTGCGAAAAGGTGGCACTCGTGGGATTTGAACTAGGGCCTCCTAGTTCCTTTGTCTGTGTTCCAGCTACTCGGCCATGTTGTCTGCTGTATATTGAGGTGTTACATTGTTACAGTATGTGTTAGCCAGTGATATAGTTGCAGCTTCTTCTGCTGCTCGCTCGCCTGCACTGTATCCCACAAAATGGCGCTGGAGATATCATACAAGATCTCCAATGTGTTTTCAGACAATTTTGTTCGAGATTTTGATCACTGAATTGTGATTTAGCATTAACCCATTGTTGATTTTAGGTATCTATAAATAGGGGAGGGGCTACAAAAACCTACTACTAGGCAGCATGGTAAACACAGGCACTCAGGGTACGGACACGCCATCACCAAGGGGACTGTAGCATAAGTCCTGGTGAAAATCTTGGCAGTTATTTCCAGGAGGGATAAACTACAGCTGCTCCCTGCTGCCAGCTAGGAAACCTGCAATCCCTGGAGTCCCACACTCAGGATGACTGGGGGTTGGATGCATTGTGGAAGTAAGGCATTCAGTTCCAAGGATAGGAAGGGTACTGGCTGCCCAGGATTTGACCTTTTTCTGACAGCAAACCAATGAATGGCATTGGCATCAGCCAGAACGGGAGCCACTCGTGTTTCTGGCCGCTCAAAAGGGATAGCCATGGTGACCCCAATAGCAGGGGGTTGGGGAACAGAAATAAATAAATTAAACAATTAAAACAAATTATGAAATAGGTGTATAGTAATATAATCCCGAAATTTGATTGGCCGAGGAGCTCAGAATCCAGTGCTGATATCCCAGCATGACACTACTGGAAACCAATCTGTGACCTCACTGACCTGTTTTCATTAAGCATGCGCAGCTGTTTATTAGACATCAAACCACCTGTATTTAGAGATGTGGGAAGTTGATTAAATTCACTTTGCTAACTGATGTGTAAAGTTAGTGCAATTTGTGAAGTGTAGGATCTGGCCCGCAAATGGCAAAATTCACCTGCGAATTGCGGAATTCACCTGCAAATTCTGCAATTCTCAGGTTACTTTCACACTTCACATTGAAAACTTCATGATTTCAGGTGTAGTCGAACTTGCTGAGGGTAACGAAAATTTCTCAAAACTCCACGAGTGCAAATTTCAGCAACTTCGCTGCAACTCTACTTGTATTAACAAAAAAATAAATAAAAAAAAATCTGCCATCTACTGGCCAAACGCAAAATTACGAAGACTTGATAGGATTTTTTTTTTCCTTTTCTCCACTTTCACCTCTTTTCCCCTAATTTTTATTGATTTAAATAAAAAATGAAAACAAGTCTTTTATTCCTAATGGACCCATTTCATAATTGTAATATGGAAATGCAGGGTGTGGTTTATGCTGGGATAACATCACTTCTTGGGCGGTGGAAGTTCGCAGCCTTGCCTTGCACATTAATCCACCCAGGTCATGGCAATATTCTAGTAGAAAGCACACTCTGTCATGCCTTATTGCTTCAATGAAATTGCATCAATCTGATGTCAACCTCTGCTGAACAAAAAACAATACTTATTAAACTGATGTATATAGTGTCTGAGAGCTGATTCTATGTGGTAATTTGCAGTCATCATTCTCCTAAGCAATGTTTGGTTACCAGAAGTAAGAAACTACCTACAGCTTTCGCTAACCCACCCCTAAGCAGCCACTGCATGTACACACACACACACACACACACCTCTGACTCCAGCTCTTCCTCTGCCTCTTGCTGCAAAGCCTCAGTTAGTTATTCTGCCTTCTCCATCTGTCTTCTTCACCTCTGCAGTAACCTGCTTCTACGGTCCACATTCATCACTTCCCATCTTTCACTTCAGCCATACCTCTCCTCTCCTCTCAGCTCACTTTTTTCCCTCAAGTGCCTTTCGATAGTTCACAGATAATTCTTCTTTCAAACAACATGAAGTCTTGCTATATTATGACTGATGCAGTTTGTCCCACCATTAGAACTGCTCCGGAGGTGAAAGAGTTAACTTCCATGCAGTGCATGGAACTTAGAGCCCGAGCTCGGTTAGAGAAGCTCTGTCAGGGTAATTTCAAACCGAAACCATCAGATTCTTTACTCCGACTCACTGAACAGTCGCTCCGGAGATTCCTCCTGCTGCTCGGTTCATTTTCTTGGTTTAAAGTGTTTTTTCTCGGTTAAATTCAACCGCGATATCAGAGGAGGGGGAGGATGATTATGATCAGTGTGAATGTGACTTTGAAAGTCTGGATGTGCCCATTGAACCGGACAACTCCCCAGACAGACCTTTAGGTGAATCTCCCCCTAGGCTTGCTGAGTCCCCTTCTCATTTTCTGTTTTATAAAAAAGTTGCTGAAACCCTCCAGCTTCCTTTAGAGGAGGCTTTGGATGAGCAAGAGGAGCCTGATTTTGTAGAGATGATGGATATCCCAGAGTCCAGGAGATTGTCTATCCCTTTACATAAATCTTTTAGGAAACAAACTAAAAATTTTAAAAGCTCCTAATTCTGTGCCTCCTGTGGATAAAAAGATGGACAGGAGGTACACTTTGTCAGGTCCTGATACAGATTTTCTTTCACAGCAATGCAGTCATGTTGGGGTAGTTCAGGCTGCAGCCTGTGATAAAGCTAATATTCCCCTGGCTTCACATCCTCCTGACAAGGACTTCAGGAAGATTGATGCCATGGCCAAAAAACAATACATGGCAGCGTCTTTGGGACTCAGACAAGCAAACTATATGGCTTATGTTGCGAGATACCAAAAATCTAGATGGGATACTGTCATGGCCTTAGCCAAACAGGTCCCTGGCCAGCTTGCAAAGGAGCTGGCGCAGGTGGCTGTTGATGGTATCGAGGCATCTAAGGTGCAATTCCATGCTGCAGTGGATTCTAATGATGTATCCTCTAGAGTCATGGCTACATCCGTGGCTTTTCGTAGATTGGCCTGGCTCAGGTGTACTACTTTGTCACAGGATACCCAGTCTAAGGCTATGGATTTTCCTGTGGTGGGAAATTCTCTGTTTGGGGAGCAGAGAATTATATGAAGAAAATGGATGAATATAGAACCACTTATAGGACTGCACAGCCAAGGAACAGCAAGCCAATCCTCAGAGGCAGCCCCCAGGGTAGGGGCAGGCCTTTTCACAGGCCTTTACCAGACCCAGGCCTCCTCTTCAGCCTATGTTCAGAGGGGTTCTTCAGAGGAGAGGCAGACGGAGTGCAGCAGGCCTGCTCCCACCCCTCAGCCTAAAGCCCTGCCAAACAGGCACCCTGATGGGATGCCCAGGGTCGGCTCTCCATTACCTGTAGGGGGCAGGCTGGCTTACTTCGTCCAGGACTGGGAGTCTTTAACATCAGACAGGTGGGTCCTGGAAGTAGTGAGCCAGGGTCTGGTTCTCAGCTTCAAAAAATTTCCAAAGATGAGAATCAGATCCTTTCCACCTGCAAACCCTTTAGAGACTCTTGCCTTGGAAACAGAAGTCTCAACCCTCCTGGCTCTCAGAGCTGTAGAAAGGGTTTCTCCCCTACACCAGGGCAAGGGTCTGTACTCCAGGTACTTCCTTACCCCAAAAAAGACAGGAGAGTGGTGGCCCATCCTGGACCTAAGATATCTGAACAAGCACCTTTTAAAATGAAAATTCAAAATGGTGACTCTGGGAATGATTTTACCCTCCCTAAGGCCAGGGGACTGGCTAGCTTCCCTGGACCTCAAGGATGCTTACTTCCATGTTCTTATCAGAAGCTCCCATCAAAAGTACCTCAGATTCGAACTGCCCTCAGGCCATTATCAGTTCAGAGCAATGCCCTTCGGCCTTACCTCTGCCCCAAGGGTATTCACAAAATGTCTGGCAGTAGCAGTTGCTCATCTAAGAAGGCAAAGGATTGCCATCTTTCCCTACCTGGATGACTGGCTCATTGTGGGTCAGTCTCCAGACCAGGTCAAATCACACCTGCAAGTTACCCAGCAGCTGCTTACCTCTCTGGGCTTTCTTCTCAATCTTCCAAAGTCAGTTCTGGAACCTGTCCAGGTACTTACCTTTATAGGCGCAGAACTGGACACAAAGCAGGCCAGAGCCTTCTTTCCCTAGAAAGGGTAAGGACCTTGGTAGCCCTGGCCTCGTCCTTCACTCTGCAGGTCTCTCGACCAGTAAGGCATTTCCTGCAGCTCCTAGGACACATGGCTGCTTCCACAGCTGTAGTGCAAGGGGCAAGATTTCAGATGAGGGACATTCAGTTCCATTTGAGAGCCTTCTGGTCTCAAAGAAGAGATCCCTATCCAAGATAATCCCAGTGACTCGAACCCTGATCCAGGCCCTTCAGTGGTGGCAGGATCAGAGCAATCTGAGACAAGGGGTGCCCTTCATCCCTCTATCTCACTCCTTGACCCTTACTACAGATGCGTCCCTCTTGGGATGGGGAGCTCACATGGGCGACCTCTCCACCCAGGGGTTATGGTCCCCTCAGGAATCTCTGCTCCACATCAATCTGTTGGAACTCAGAGCTGTTTTTCTAGCACTTCAGGTTTTTTCTGCATCTGTTCAGAACAAGGTGGTACAGGTCAGAACAGACAACACCACTACAATGTGGTACATCAACAAACAAGGGGGCACTCGGTCTTTGGCCTTGTGCACCGGGCGATGAGTTGTGGTCTCTGGCTTATTCTTGAACACTTCCCTCATAGCAGTTCACCTCCCAGGCAAGGACAATGTCCTGGCAGATGCTCAGCAGGATTTCCCAGGGCCATCACGAATGGTCACTGGATCCCTTAGTACTGGGATAGTTTTTGCCAGATGGGGCACTCCTCAGATAGATCTTTTTGCAGCCCCAGACAATCATCAACTTCCACTTTTTTGTTGCAGGCCCCCAGTGTTGGGATCAGTCCCCCTGGATGCCTTTCTCCTCGATTGGGAAGGGAAGTTTCTCTATGCCTTCCCCCCCTTCCCTCTCCTGTTCAAGGTGCTAGTCAAAATCAGGTTTCAGCCCTGCAAGATGATCCTGATTGCTCCAGACTGGGCCAGGCAGCCCTGGTACCCACTCCTTCTGTCCTTAGCAGTCCATCTTCCCCTGTGTCTCCCCAGGAACCACAATCTGTTATCCTGTGCTCAGGGAAGAGTCTGGTATCCGAATCTCAAATCCCTCAACCTCAAGGCCTGGCTCTTGAGGAGTTAGAGTTTGCTGATCTACAACTTTCTCAGGGTGTTCTCGAAATCTTGAAAGCTTCTAGGAAGCCTTCCACCAGGGCTACCTATAACTCCAAGTGGAAAAGATTTTCCATATGGTGTTCTGGGAAGCATATTTCCCCAGAATCTGCTGATTTACCCACTGTTTTGGACTATATGGTCCATCTTAATTCTTTGGGACTGATACCAGCTACCCTGAAAGTGCATTTGGTAGCTGTCTCTGCTTTCATTTCAGCAGGGAAGCCCTCTTCTCTTTCTGCTCACCCTGTATTTTCCAAGTTTTTTAAGGGATTGCTTCATACCAATCCTCCATTCAGGGACCCTGCCCCTGCTTGGGATCTTAATGTTCGCATTGCTCAGCTGATGCAACCCCTCTTTGAGCCTCTGTCTTCGGCAGAGCTTAAGTATTTGACTTGGAAAACTGTGTTTCTAGTAGCCATCACTTCTGCCAGGCGCATAAGTGAGTTACAGGCTTTGTCAGTGGAGACTGACTTTATTTCCTTTCACAGGGATAAGGTAGTCCTCAGGACTAACAGGAAGTTTTTTCCTAAGGTGGTTTCGGTTTCCACCTTAACCAATCTATTTCACTTCCAGTGTTCTTCACTGACCATTCCTCCTCTGGTGAGAGGAGGCTGCACAGCTTAGATGTTAAGAGGGCCCTAAGTTACTACATAGAGCGTACCAAGGGTCACAGGTTTGACTCCCTCCAACTATTTCTCACTTATGGTGAGGTTGGGAAAGGGAGACCTGCCACTAAGAGATCCATTGCCAGGTGGATTGTCTCTTGTATCCAATTTTGCTATCAAAAACTGGGTAAGGTTCCCCCTTCAGGCCTGAGGGCTCACTCTACCAGAGGTACAGCTGCGTCTCTAGCTGCTGCCAGAGACATTCCTGTCTTGGAGATATGTCAAGCAGCTACTTGGAAAACAGTACACACTTTCACCAAGCATTACTCCCTGGATATCCAGGCCAGGAGGGATGCTCGGTTTGGCACAGCCGTGCTTCAGAGCCTTTTCCCTAAGTAGGTTTTGTCCCTCCTCCATGGAGGTACTGCTGTGTAGTCTGCATCAGTCATAATATAGCAAGACTTCATGTTGTTTGAAGAAAAAATTACTCACCTTAGTAATGTTGTTTCTTCTAATGGAGTCTTGCTATATTATGACCTCCCCCCCAGCCTGCCCCTCTCAGAACTTCTACTTTGGGTATGGGGTGGGCAGTCCACTGTTGGCACTTATTGATGCCCCTTTTATGTTTTCCACCCCTTCTTGTTGGGGTGTTTGGGTGTTGTGTTTTATTTATTTTATCTTATTGTTTCTGGTCCCCTGACTTGAGTCTTGGTGTTGGGACCAGGAAAATGTGTAAATATTTTAGTAGCCAGTTGGCTAGTGTAGGTTACAGCTTCCACACAGAGCCTTAGTGAGTTTTGCTGTAAAGATCTGACGGTTTCGGTTTGAAATTACCCTGACAGAGCTTCTCTAACCGAGCTCGCGCTCTAAGTTCCATGCACTGCGTGGAAGTTAACTTTTTCACCTCTGGAGCAGTTCTAATGGTGGGACAAACTGCATCAGTCATAATATAGCAAGACTCCATTAGAAGAAACAACATTACTAAGGTGAGTAATTTTTTCTTCTCTTTCTCCACTACTGCCTCCTTTTGGTAGCGTTTGCTATTTGCCTAGCTTTTCCCCTCCATCTGCCACTCACCTGCAGTACCCCATGCTGGTTTACTCGAGTTGCTGGTTAGATCATGCATATTCTTATTTTCCTTGTGATACCCAATATCTGATGATGAGGACGATGATGTGTATTTGCTGATAACTGTTTGTTTTCCTACCATGTACCCCTTCTCCTCGGTCCTGCCTAGAACCTAGCCTCAACTAAAGGGGCCATTCTAATCAGCATATTTTAAATAAATAAATATGTACATCAATAAATAAATAATGCAACCATTAAGAACAGACTCACAGTCCACCTACCAAGCTTCGTAGAGACTGTTGTTCAATCTCCAGTGTTTGCACATTGCGTCTCAGCTCTGTAATCTCCATCTTGGCTGTCTGAATCGCTTCAGTGCTGGTCACAACCTGCTTACTCAAGATTTCGGACTGTAAGAAAACATTTAATGTGAGATGCTCTGATGCAATCTTTGGTTATGTCTTTTCTTTTGCAGTTTATACAGCCTACTTACGATATAACATCTTGTTTTCTAGCAGGTCCCATTATGATTTTTTTTAGGAGCTGGGAGGACTGAAGTTGGGGGTGGTTAAGTAATTGCTCAAGGTCACACAGTAAGCCAGTGGCTGTGGTGGGGGTTAAACCTGCGATTTCCTCTTCTACTGACCGGTGTTTTTACACGGCGGGGTATCCACCATCAATGGAGACCCCTCTAATAAATTTGGGGTTCTGTGTTCAAATTCTAACACTGCTAGCTAGTTCAGAAGCCAAACTTGCATTGCAGTATTGACATTCCAGATCTGACTGCATTGGACCAGGGAGTTCTTCCTCATAAAGGACTTGCATGTACAAAATGTGGCATACGTCTAAAGCATCTTCTCTGTTTCACCAAGTTAGGAGTGCTCTGGGTATGACATCAGCATTCACAAAGAGGTGTATTAATAGCTTGCTGCGGACTATTGGTAAATGTTACACACTCCCCAAAGAGGAAAGATGAAAACATTTTCTTAAAAAGAAAAATCAGCCGTGTCAACTGGTTCTGGTAAAGTGTGTTGTGGCACTCAAGTGCAGGAGTCCCAAGTTCACATTGTTGCCCAACACCCTCCTTCAGCTACAGAAGGGCAGAGGGTCACATTGAAGACAACACACCCAGACAGTGGGGGAGGAATCTGACGGACCTACTGCCTGAGTGCCTCCTTCAGTGGGTTTGCTGGATGTCCTTAATGGTTTGGATGATCACATGATGTGAGCCCTTACATCAGAGGCCGAAGCACTGTGTAGGTGGGTGGGTCAACTGTGGGATGATTTACAAGGGGGGAGAATACCAGTGTGATGTAAAACTGACAGTGTGCCACTGTTCTGTCTAGTCCTCCTCCACTGGCCAACTATTTAAGGCTCAGCATTCTGTTGTCTGGCTTTACGAAGGGTTTCCTCATGGGATGGCTGGCCAGGAGCTGGAATCTGGAGGAGAGATTAGGACTGTGGGGGAGAGTGCAGATGATCAGACACCAGAACAGTTGATGAATGATGGACTGCAGTAAAGGTAACAAGAATTAGTGGTAATGTTACTCGGGGAATAAACAAAATATTAAATGACGACAGTCATTCCTCACTAAGATAACCTACAGAATGGAATATTTATTGAAATGTTACAGTATTTTTTAATTTTTTTTCTATCTAACACTGGCACAAGGAGATGGTAACGGTTCTTACTCTGAAAAGAGACAGTTCACTCCCAGCCAGAGGCCACAGAATTGACTATGGGCTGAACAAGAAAGAGCTCCTAACTGAATGTCCTATTCCCTTTACTCTGCCCATGTTCCTCCTCATCTATTACAGGTTTTTGATTATTTCTGCCATCATGCATGGCCCTTGAAATGGAACAAGAGCATGAGCAGTGTGTCTTCTGGTAAGTTATTATTTGTAAGTTACTATACTTTATGCCCTTGACACTTAGCCTGCCCTGTCAGCAGTGGCGGAGCCAGGTTTGGGAGTGTTTGGAAGCCGGGGAGGCCATTCAGTCAATTATGGGCTCCACAATGGGCACTAAACATTGAATAAAGATGGTGGTGGGGCACCACTACTCACACTGGGGCAGCCAGGAGAGGCGACCGACTCCCCAGCCCCCCCCAGCTCCGCCATTGCCTGTCAGCCTCTCTCTCCCCAAGCCCTGTCACCCCACTGTCCCTGGGACTTACCTTCTAACACTACAGTGCCCACAGTGGAGTCCCCCAGGTTCTTCAAGCCTGGTGGGAGTTTAGCTTGGGTGCGGGTCAGGAGCCCAGTGAGTGAGTGTGGGACCTATTAGGAGAGGAGGCTTCACTCTGCAGGCTGGGGGAATTTTTTGATTGTTCTGTTTCTTCTCCAAGGGTACCTCATGGGCTAGGACTGCAGCGGACATCAACAGGTGCTAACCTCCGCAGTCAGGAGGCACTTGCCCACCCATTCCTGTTCCACTTGCACTGACACCTGTGGTCACCGGGGAAGGGGCAGTATTGCAGCCGTACACACCATCCTCCCTCCCCAGAGAAGGAGAGCATCTTCTGGGACAATCAATCCCCCTCACCCTGGATGGTCCCTGATGACTTGGGTTCACCTCCCAACCTGGGTCACCAGTATCACAAGTGGTAGTGCCACCACTGTGCCGACAGACCTGTGACTTCAGATATGCTATGCCTGGGTTCAACTACCAGACACAATTGGAACATTTGTTCCAGTTTGTTGTTCCTGCACCCTAGCAGGAATGAGAGCAACTGGAGGAAGTTTGTGCTGACAACACTACACTGTGACCTAAACTGGTAGAGGGCTACTATGAAAGAGCTTGGCGTCCCACTCTAGCCTCTTGATCGCTATAATGTACCTTTCTGTAACTACCATTATAAAATTGCTCTCAGTCACGGGTTTTTACATTGCAGTGGATAATCTGATCTAATTACAAACTCTTGTAGCTGTCCTTAACTATCCTGTCAAATTATTTTGAAAAATTTGACTTTAAGTATAAACTCAGCTTTTATTCAGAATACTATTGCACCTGATGAAGGGACCTGTGTGTTCCCAAAGTTTGTTTACTATATCATCTTTGTACAAGAAATATTTTGATCCAATAGGAGATATAAAACTATCCAGAGACTCCTGTTTTCCAAGGACTAACATGTCTACACTCTCTATTTAATAAGTACTCCGGCCATGTTAATGGCAGTATTCCAAACACTGAGTGAGTATTCTTAAGCTTAGCATTTGTAATAACACAGTGGGAATATTCTACTTGTATTTTTCTGAATACATATGGAATACTGTGCCATATAAATGCAGAATGCTCAGGATTCAGAATATGCACTGACCTAAACACACTGAGCATGTGAATGACCGCTGACACATTCTGCTCAGGGTGCCACTTAAGCACCAGATGGTGTACTATGCATGCCTGACTTGCTGCTTATTCAGAATACTGTGATTTACATTTAAACTGAGAAGAAATATTCCAGGGCCATATAAACACAGTATGTGGAACACTTATTCAAAATACTCAGTACCTTGAATATTGCAGTTTTCCAAATCCTAAGACTATGTAACCATACTGTCTTCCAAATTTTTCATGGCTTGGCACTTCCATTATACTCTCAATACTCTCATATTTGATTCCTTCATTCTTTCTCATCCTTCCTTCTTAAAGTATTCCCACTCTTCCTTACCTTGATTCAAACAGGGGTTGAAGCACCATCTGTTTTTCATTGCTTTTTCTATCTGTAGTTAGAATATACTGTACCAGCATGTGATATTTTAATGTTCAATACCATATTTTTATGTAATGCTATTAAAAGCTGTGCTGAATGAGAAAATTCTGAATTCACTGAATTTTGACAGAATTTTGTGAAATTCTATGAAATTTTGTAGAACTTTTGAAATTTATTAATTTGGTCATAACTCAGCTGTCGATGAAGCTATAGATCTGAACTTTGGCATGATTACTGATTACTGATAGTAGCTCTAATGTTGTGCGATATATCCTGACATTGGAATGCATAATCACAAAATTATAGGTGCTCGAGGCCTGCCATTTTTTGTTGTTGTGGGAAATGTCATGAACAAGTTTAGCTGCATATGACTCAGGCACCTTTGGCACTAGAAATCTGAAACTAGGTACATATATAAATATAGTAATAACCCTTATACATGCAGAATTTTATAACATCTCAATGAATGGTTTCAAAATTGTACTAAAATAAGTAAAATCAAAACATTGGCAAAATGTTTAGCTACCTATAGTACAACCTCCTTTAAAGTCTGATACTTAAAACCTGGTGCCACATACCCATTTTACACATTTCTCTAAATCCTGACACTGTGGAGAAATATGGAAAAGAAGTTTTAAAATTAGATGGAAATAGCTGAAAATCACATTTTGATTAAATATTTGGCCACACACAAGTCACCCCCTTTCAATCTAGGACTTTGAAATTAGGTAAATTAAAAAAAAAAAAAATTAGTACCTGTATACCTGCCAGATTTAATATCATTTGGATACGTACTTCGAAAACTAGACCAAAATAACTGAAATTTAAAATTTGATGAAATGTAATTTTTGAAATGTATTAATCTGATCATAACTTAGCCTTCTACTGTGATAGAGATCTGAAATTTGGCATGATTACTTTTTTTGATAGAAGTTCTAATGTGCCAAATATCATGACATTATGATGATCATCTCATAGGTGCTCAAAGTCTGTTTTTTTTTTTCTGAGTGATCGGAAATTTCAAGAAACTTTTTATATTAAGCCAGCCCAGTGCCGTGGAGGATTGAGGCATCTGTGCCTTACCTCCTGCCATGCCGGTGACCCATGTTCATGGTGCGAGTGCGCCACTGGGGGTTGGCTGGGGAGGGAGAGGATCAAGTGTCCAGAGGACTGCTCTCCTCTTCTTTCCTGGAGGGGAAGGGCTGGTGCTCCTGCTGTACAACTGCCCTGGGTAGAGGTCCAATGGTACTGCAGGTCCAATGGGCACCAGAGAAGAGAGGGTGCTGCAGGACTTCCACGGGTAAGTGTGGACCTCTATGTATGCATGTCTCGCACGTGTGCCCCAACAACAGGAATGGAAAACCAGGGAGAAAATGGAGGAAAACCACCCTCGGCTGTGGGTGATGACCAACCCTCTGCAGGCTCCGCACCCAGCAACCAGGCACCACTGCAGCCCTGTAGCAGAGGGCACAGGCTGAAGGTAAGTCCTGGAGATGCAGGGGGTGATGGGGCTGAGGGGGGTAGTTTGAAGAGGGCTGCTAGGGGAGAAAGATGCATACAATGTCTATAGGAAAAAATCGTTTTATCTGCTTATAACTCAGGCACATTTAGATCTAGAAATCTGAAACTGGGTACCTATATAAAAATTTAGTAATAACCCATAAACCCACAACATCTTGTAACATTTTAATTAATGCTTTCAAAATTATACTAAACTAAACTCTAAATGTTGGCATAATGTTTAGCTACCTATAGCACAGCCTCCTTTAAAGCTTGAGATTTAAAACTTGGTGCACATAATCATGTTGCATGTGTCTCTAAATCCTGAAACTGTGGAGAAATTTGAATTAGAAATGTAAAAATGTAATGGAAAAAAATGAAAATCTAATTTTGATGAAATCTTTGGCCACCCATAACTTGGCACCCTTTCAGTCTAGGACTTTGGTACACTTAGGCAAGTCATCAGTACCTATATACCTGCCAAATCCAGTATCATTTGGATACATACTTTAAAAATGAGACTAACATAACTGAAATTTAAAACTTGGCAAAATTCCATGGAATTCTCATGGAAATTCTGCAAAATTCCATGGAATCGTAATGGTAATTCTGCAGGCATTTTGCTGGCAGAATTTTATATTCCACACAGCTCCAACAGCTATATATTCAGTATCATTGTTGTAAGGTGCCCACAGCCTGAGGAATTGGGCACCCAAGAAATAGAAATACTACTACTGCTACTACCTTTGTTGGTGGTAGTTCCTCTAGCTTTTCTACGAGGTTGCCATGGCAACCTCGAGACAGTTACTCATGCTTGTATACAGGTACTGATGACTTGTCTAAGTGTACCAAAGTCCTAGATTGAAAGGGTGCCAAGTTATGGGTAGCCAAAGATTTCATCAAGGGTAGGAAGAAATAGGCTGTTGGTTAATTAGGATCTGCGGCCTATCCTGTAGGTAGGGAAATGGGCAGACTAGATGGGCCAAATGGTCCTTATCTGCCGTCAAAGTCTATGTTTCTATGTTTCTATACTATGACTATTGCATAACATACCTAATCACCTTCACCAACCTGACTCTACTCCACTCTAAATCTCACTTTAAAACATATTTATTCTCTCTTGCCTATTACCATCAGTAGCAGTTATTTTATTATATGTAATATAAAGGATTGTGCATGAGCAACCATACACAAGGTTATGTTTTAAGCAAGAGGTTTCCATGGTAACAAATAATCAAGAGTGCAGCTCAAGAGGTCTTTTGTTGCCATGGAAACCTCGAGATTAAAACTCAGCCTTGTATGTGTATAGTTGTTCATGTACAATTTTTATAGTGCTTGGGCAACCACAGTATGCACGGAGATGAATGTTTCCATTTCACATGCTGTTTACAAGTGAACCACAGCTGCCTTTGCTCTGTTAGTGCTGACTGAAGCTGACAAGATGACGTGACAGCATTAACAGTGGCAACCATGGCTCATATAGTGCGTGCACGTGAAAATATCGGGACTAGGACAAAACAGCACGGACCAAAAGAGCTACACTGGGACTGCAATTTGCAGAATTCTGGTAAAAAGTTGTAACATTCAAGACAGAATTTGTTTCAGGAGGATCTTCCCTAATGAATTCTGTCAAAAACATTACAGAATTCACCATTCATTAATTTATATGGCATACAGAGGAGGACTCAGAGCACACTGTCCTCGCACAACCTCATACACCACATAAATTAATTATTCCAACTCGGGGAATTTGTGAATGATCTGCTCAGGATCAGGACTAGGACAAAACAGCACGGACCAAAAGAGCTACACTGGGACTGCAATTTGCAGAATTCTGATAAAAAGTTGTAACATTCAAGACAGAATTTGTTTCAGGAGGATCTTCCCTAATGAATTCTGCCAAAAACATTACAGAATTCACCATTCATTAATTTATGTGGCATACAGAGGAGGACTCAGAGCACACTGTCCTCGCACAACCTCATACCCCACATAAATTAATTATTCCAACTCCGGAGGGGGGGTAAATTTGTGAATGATCTGCAAAGAACTGGATAGGGCGTGTCCCTCTGAATGGAATTCTGTCTCAAACATTACAGCTTTTTACTGGAATTATGCAAAAATCAACATTTGCAGTCCCGGTGTAACTCTTTCAGTCTGCGCCGTTTTGACCGGCTACAGAAAATATCTATTGTGCTACAGTAGTGATGTCACTAGTGCAGCACAACAGGATTGTAACCTCACTACTGCAGCACAACAGTGCTGCTCTAGGCGTGGATTTCCATGCGCAACAGCATTCCACCACAGGCTATATAGAGCACAATGCATGGGCTGCTATACACAACAAGCATGTGTAGCCATTGAGAGGTTGCCATGGCAACCTCGAGACAGTTACTCATGCTTGTTGTAGCAGCCCATGCATTGTCTTTTATAGAGTATGGATCATCACACAAGAAATCTGAGACAAAATACCTTCAAAACAATTACGCACCATATTTTCTATTGGCTTAATAATATTTACAAGGCCCACTAGAAAAACTTGGAAATGCAAGGGGTGGACTTACATTAATTAAACCAAACTTTGCTTGAACACACACACACCCCAACTGAAATAACACAAACCCTGTACACCAGTAACACCCTTAGACACTGGGTAATTTTACTAGAATTATGTCCTCTACAGAGGTTCAGATGTTTATTATAGTCACTTCCATATTTGGCCATGTTTCTCCCAGCTCACACAGATGATGGATTCAGGGGCTGTGAAAGATTAGGCCTACATATGATGGTGCAGTTTATCAAAGATGGACAGATAATATCATATCTAGAAGTGCAGCAAAGGTACTCATTGCACCTCCAGGACAGATTCCGTTAGTTACAAGTGGCAGATTTTGTTAGAAACAAAATACCCTCAACCCTAGACAACACAGTTGTTCCTCCAATGGTTACTGTATTACAGTCAGCATTGGAGAGCACGTCTGCCCTCTCTCACATGATTTCCTGTATCTGTGATACTTTACATCAGTTATGGGCAGATTCAGTCGACACTATTAGAAAAGCCTTGGAGACAGACGTGCATCATCCCACTGATAATTGGGAGTGGAAAAGACATCTTAAGTCATTACATTCCATCACAGCATCCCATGGGGGGAAGGAATTTTCATGGAAAGTGACACTCTGATACTTTAGAGTCCTAGCCATACAACAAAAATACACCCCTGGGGGTAGTGCGGCATGCTGGAGGGGCTGTGGCCACTCCCCAACCACACATGGGCATATCTTTTTGGATTATCCACTATTGAAATCATTTCTGGCCACTTTGAATGTGGCATTATCGGACATCTTTGGAATACCGATTCAGTTGATGGTGGATTTTTTTCTATTTTTATGATGTGCGGGCCCTATATGTTCTCCACTCACTAGAAAACTACTAAACATCTGTCTCTGAGCAGTGAAGCAAAATTACGAAAAACTGGCCTTACTCATAATGTTCCCACAATGCCCTTCTGTCAGGACAGTGATGGGGATATATAAACTGGAAAAACTTACGGCACAACTGATCCATCGGCCTGAAACATTTGGAATCTTATGATGGCAATGGGTGTTGTACAGCATGCGTTATCAGCAGGATTTTATCCCCTGAGGGGTTGTGGGATGTGACTGTTTAGTGATTGGTGGGGGGGGACATGCTCTGTGGACCTAGATCTCTACATGTAACACATAGAATTGGAGTGTTGGACATGAGGATGTTTTGAAGCCAGTTCAAATCTATTGGTACAGATAAACAGCACTTTCATGGTCATATGGGGTCATATTTGTGTCTTTGGGGGGGGTGTCCCCATTGTCATTGACATGGAGTTCTTTATAATGTATAGACTCCATAAAACCTTTTAAATCAAAGGTTATCTTAGTTATCAGTTTATCTGTGGACTCTCTTTATGTAACTATGCGCTACATATACCAAATATTAGCATCCTGCCTATAGCCTTACTGGTTGCACTTTTAATGTACTTTTATGAGTGCAGCCAGTGTTGTTGTATTACTGTCTGCTGTGCCCAGTTTGTGTTCTACAAGAAAGCGTTTTAAATAAATAATGTTACAAAATGAATTAAATAAAATATATTTTATTGTAATTACCAGCAGTGTAGTATGCTGTGCACTGGTGGAAGCAATTTGTAAAATAAGGGTCAAACAAAATGTGTAAACAGTAAGGAAAGCATGAATCAAGAATATAACTGCATTGAAGATGTTCCTTCTTAGTTATTCTTACTTGTTCTTTAAACCAGGCTTCTGCTTCCTTGCGATTCTTTTCTGCGATACTTTCATATTGTAGTCTCATTTCCGCCAGAATCTTACTCAAATCAGCACTTGGCGCAGCATCTACCTCCACATTAACAGATCCAGTCATCTGAGAACGCAGAGCTGTCATTTCCTTAGTAAACCAAAAGAGAGCGAGAGAGAATGAGAGAAGAAAAGAATGAATGTCTATATGACTTAGCTGGTAGTAGTCTGACCTAAGGGTTAAAGAGGCTTTGGGTTCAAGTCCCTCATCAGAACTTTGGCTAATACTAAAACTGTGCAGTATTTTCAAACTCCGACACAACGGAATTCTGTGACATTTCTAATAATTATTCTGAACTCCTTGGAATACCATTGGTAGCGGAATACTTCGTTTATATGAACCACATATTGATAGTACAACGTGGGCAGACTTGATGGAACACTGGTCTCTTTCTGCTGACAGATTTTACATTTCTATGTATTCCGTTTCCACAATTTAAGCAATCACCAAAAACTTATTTGTGGCACCAGACATTCGGTAATTGATTTTTTCTTTTCTTTGGTGTATTGTTTTAACGCCAATTTTATTGTTGTTTGCTCTGTTTCTAAATTGTGAGGCACCTTGGTTATAGTTTAGATAAGGTGCCCTATAAATACATTTTATTATTATTACTAATCTGCAGAAAATTGTTCCATGGTTTAAGTAACCTGCAGAATGTTAATCAACAGTTTACATAGAAAGGCTTTTCAGAATTCTGTGGAAGGCAGAAAGAAATTCCAAATATTGTTTTGAAAGTGTGTCATTCCACCACCAGAAATCTGCATATCACACAGCCCTAGTGCATACCAATATTGACAAAGCCGTGTAAGTGGGTGGGAGAGGTGGGGGGTTGAAGGCCTGCTGGAGGTGTCTCCCTATGGATAAGACATTAAATTAAAATTCTTTCAGTTGAAACTTAAATATTCTATTGGAATATCTCACAGAGCTTGGAGATATCCCTGGTATCCTGGGGCAGCATTCTGTCTCCAGTGAAGCAGGTAATTAAATGGGTAAGACAGAGCTTACACTATGATATGTGGAATCCAGTGAAATGATTATACAATTATAAAACTATGACCATATGATCACTTAAAATATTGTTTCCTTTTTTCATTTGTCACATTTATATAAGCACAAAAGCATACTCCTGAGTTTGCAGTTATGCTGTATTTTGCTACAAAAGATCCCTCTCAGCCAATCAGAACACAGAGCTACTGTCCCTGTAGTCCATGATAACTGGACCACAGACTCAAAATGGGTTTATATGGTAAACCTGTGTTCTGACTGGCTCTGACTAGCATGACAGCATGTCTATGAGAAACTGCTGAACTCAGAAGCATAGATTTTGTCAACAGGAAAGGACCGCAAAGCCCAACTAGTCTGCTGTAACCCTATCAATACTGCATGGTGGCACAGGGCCTTATACAGCCCCCCGCTTCCATGACCCTCTCTGGGTCATTCTTCCTTTTAGTGATACCCATCGGCCTGTCCCACCCATGCTTGAATCCTGTCACTTTCTCTGCCCAACCACCTATCAAAACAACCACTTCCATCTACCCACAACCCTTTCCGTGAAGAAATGCTTCTTCACCTCCCTCTTGAAACTGCTCCCTACTAACTTTATTGTGTTCCCTGTTGTAATCATGCTTGTGTTCAACCTAACAGCTTCAGTTTTCTCACAGATGCATTGTAGCACTAGTGAGAGAGGGATTCTGGTGCTCTATTTTAAAAAAATTCTGTTTTTAATTTTTTAGTATAATAGCTATAACGGTATAGTGTCTTGGGGAGTTAATCAGTGATAACCACCATTGAAGGATTAATAAGCACCGTGGCCTGTTGCCTTGATGTTCATTCACCCTGCTCAGAATATTGCCAAATAAACTCCAGCCACTAACAACCACTATCAAACTATTGCTCTAACAAACCCATTTCCCAGGTGGTCAGTGTTACTCGGCTTCACCCTGTGCCTCACAATCCACCTGAGACATGTGGTTATATCACCATAACCACATTCCCTGAATTGTGAAATTGTTGTCTGTGTGCATAATATAGCAGTAATAGTAATAGTAGTAGTGACAGTAGTAGTAAAATAACTTGATTTATACAGGCATATAATCGACAAGCAAATACACCATTAGGGCCAAAAAAGCCCTGTTTTCAAGGTGGTCCTGTAGTTGTTACATCAGTAATGTTACATACTTTAAAACAATAACCAAGACAAATATGAACTAAGTAATACACCAGAGCTTTAGGCAATCATACAACAAGATCATATTACATTTATAAAACCGGGAGATAAAATCTCCTAGTGACACTCGCAAGCATGCGCAGAATCCTGTACTTGGCCTCATACTTCGATACATAGATGTAGTACATAGACATTGATAACAGAAATAGGCTCTTGGCCCATCCAGTCTGCCCACTGTACCCGGTTATTCTGCCCACTGTACCCGGCTATTCTGCCCACTGTACCTGGCTATTCTGCCCACTGTACCCAGCTATTCTGCCTACTGTACCTGGTTATGCTAACCACTGTACCCGGCTATTCTGCCTACTGTACCCAGCTATTCTGCCACTGTACCTGGCTATTCTGCCCACTGTACCCAGCTATTCTGCCCACTGTACCTGGCTATTCTGCCACTGTACCCGGCTAGTCTGCCACTGTACCCGGCTATTCTGCCCATTGTACCAGGCTATTCTGCCCACTGTACCCGACTATTCTGCCTTGCCCTAGTGGCAATCCTCCTCTTAGTTACTCCCTCCCTCCCTTTTCTTAGCTAAACGAACATGCTTGTCTCATCCCTGCCTGAAGCTGTTGATTAATTTGGCTTGTGCCAATTCCTCTGGTAGCTTATTCTTCTTGTTCACAACCCTCTCTGTGAAGAAGAGCTTATGGACGTCCTTTTTGGATTACCCCCCTGCCAGCTTTAGTGAATTCCCTCTCATCTTTGTATTTGAACTCAAGGAGAAAAGTCCCTTGATGTCCATCCTATTTAGCCCATTCAGGTGCGTGTACATCTCAACCATGTCACCCCATACAGCTCCTTCACTACCAACAGCTAGTTCCAAGCTTGGGCAATCTTTTCATATCTTAGTGTATGAAACGCACTTTGTCAATTAAAACTATCTACTGGTAAATAGCCTGTATCTGTATTATGCAGATGAATGACAGTGACATGGGACTGCCAGTATAGTTATGAGTTGGAAAGCACTTCCATATAAAAAAAAATCAAATTTTTGATGCTTATGTCTTGGCCATCTCTTGACATACAGACGTGACATTTGGAAGGCATTCATTCTGGGCCAAGATCGTTAAGACCTGCTGATTTTGGCAACATTTGGGTCAGTGTTTTTGTGCTACAAAGCAGCAAAAAAAACATAAAATAAAACTAGCGAAATTGCCTTTTTGTGCTAAATTACTAAAAGAATGACTGGCCCAGTGGCACTAGAGGGTTGAGATGCTGGACGTCACACCTCTGTCCATGCTGTGACCCAGGTTTGGGAACGAACTCAGGTCACATGGGGTTGGCAGGGGCGGAGAGAGATTGAGCATTCGTGGACTGCTCTCCCTCTCTGGGGGAGGGGGGTCACCAGTTGTCAGTGCATTAGCAACCTCTGTTGGAGGCTGGGGGTTGGTGTACTGGCACCGCACAGAAGGGGGAAGGTTTGGGGCATGGCGCCGGGAGGAAGCGCATGCAGACATCTGTGCGCCCCCTTCATTGGCGTCATTGCACACCCCAGGCTCATGCCAGGGAAGAAAAGTGGAAAATGGCTCCAGTCATGGCAGCATGATAGCCATCTCAATGGGGAACCATTCAGCTCCGAAGGTGTCTGGCGCATACTGGATCGTGGTTCGGTGGGTGAGCATGGGGGGGATCTCCACTGCCCCACCACGGGGGGCAAACCACGGGGGGCAAACCACGGGGGGAGAGGCCGAGATACCTGAATGGGAGCTGGAGGGATCTTCGGGATGGCAACCTGATAACTGAAGGGATGCCAAGATGTCAAAGGTAGGCAGACTGGGGACAGGGGAGAAAAAGGACTAACAAAAAAAAAAAGATTACTAAAAGAAAACAGGTGGGATTCGAAACCGTAAACTTGCAGGTTCGTTAGATCCTGTCTCTAGTAGTGGTACATTAGTTGTTTTGAAAACAAAGCTTTTCAAATAAAATTATAAATACTAAAAAAGTGAATGCTCAGATAGAAAAAAAAAAATAAGCCTGAAGTTTGAAAAGGGCTAATTCTTAGCCGTCCAAGTAACGTAGTCTTAGTGCTTCCATTCATAGCACTTGTGACTCAGATTTGCAATGTTTGAAGATTCTGCATAGTGTCATGATACAGCTTTTTGGGACAAAACTATGATTGACTGATGATGACTTGCTTGCTGGCACTCGTTTCATACAAGCCATAATACCTGGACCAATCAGCAGGAAATGCCAGCACTGAGGAGGGCGAGTGCACAGGTGCAGAATATTAAGTAGTAGCTGGAAAACCAGGCCCTCAGTCACTTTGCTGTTAGATGGTTTTCTTTAACAAACAACCCTTCAAATTAAAGTTAAAAGAAGGAATCACAAGTACCTTAACAACGTGAAATATTGGTCAATCGGTGGACCTTTGGCCAGTGTTTGCTATTTTTAAATCAATGTAATTCCGTTTTTATTTTAATTTGAGGAGCCCTTTGATAAAACACAAGCGTCTAACAGCGAAGTGACTGAGTGCCTAGTTTTCTGCCACTAATAATACCTGAACCATATTATAGGCCCACATATTCAGATGAGATGCACGGCGCATCCTCAGACTAGCGCGGGCCATCAGGGGCATGGCCATATTCAAAGGCCACCAATGCACCACACACCCACAACTGCACTGTTGCACACAGTATTGGGACGTGCCTAAGCAAATGAGGGGTCACTCATGCAAATGCCATGCATCACAATATTGACCCCCCCCCAGCATAAAAATGGATGGCTGTGCCAGTGCATAGTTATGCTTGTGAAACCCTACTTTAACTATGCAAGGGGTAGGTTGGCGCCCCACTCACAGTCTAGGGCCAGGTACATAGTCCCCCCTCCAAAGTCCCAATCAAGGTATTAAATAACAAAAATTCTTATCTCCATTTCCATATTGTAGGGCCCCCCGCTTCTCCAGCCCTGATCACTGTAATAAATAAGAAACCCTCTGATTCCCATTCCCTGGTGGCTAGTGGTCCCCCCACTCCCCCACTCTGATAGGCTGTAACCCACCACCACACATCCCCCATCCTGACCCGTGCCAGCGACTGGCACTGCCCTCCTTACCTTGCCATGGCCAGCCACCGATTGATCGGTCATGGAGCGCACACAGTAAAGAGTACATGCTCACTGGTTTGGGGCTTGGGGAGGGGCTGGCATAGCGCATTCCACCAGGCGCAGCTGGGTCCATAATGGGCATGCAAATGTCCCCTTTACGTCATGCATGCCCAATGGGCTCATCTGCATGTTTGGGCTGAATATCGCCCATGGGGGTAGTGGCACATATAGGTATGCACCATGCATTCCCCTATGGGCGGTCTTCAGCCCTGCACCCTGGATGAGCCATGCTATGCATGGCGGCCACTTGCTGTGCACCACACATCCAGGGTCTGATATTTAAACAGATTGCGTGATCACTCCATCTGTTTCAATATGGCTCCAGAGCTGGCCGGCGCATTTTTTTTTCGTGTGGAGCATCTGTATGCACGTACATCTGGCCGGTTCTAAATGTGGGGGCCATAAAGCATAAGAAGAAAGATCCCTGTTGTATGATATTGAAAGAAAGTGTTCAGTAATAAAGATTATACAATGGCAAGAAAAAATCCTGGACTCCGATTGGTCAGTCTTGGGCTGGCCTCATGATGTTATCCCAGCACAACATCATGGGTCCAGTCTCAGCCTCACTGTGAACCTGTAGATGAGCTCCTCCTCCTTGATTGTTTCATCTGCTCTTAAAAAACCAAAATATTTTTCCACATAAAAACATCTTTAAAATGATTTTTTTCCATTCTGTATAACAGTGAGCCACTGTATAATAGCAATAATGCCCTCCAGGGTGTATGTCGTTTGGGATAATGCCACGCCTCAGTTGTTGGATGCACTCGCCAGCCACCTGAGGCGTGACGTTATCCCAGCACGATACACACCCTGGAGGGCATTATTGCTGAAATAGCCCAGGAAAACTACAAGCACATCACTGGTGAGATTGAGCAGATCTTGAGCTGAGTAATTCTTCAGCATGTGCTAAGCACAAATGAGTAGCATGTTACCAGGAAAGTGAAGATAGTACTGAGAGAAATCAAAACTGAGGCAGAGGGGCACCATAACAGGAGCTTTAAGGAATTTGAGTAGGAGGCTGATGAGTCTGACTTGATTTCAGATAGGCTAACCTGTTGGTGGCTCTTCTTGATGTAGGCCAGTTCTTCCTTCAAGCCTTCAATCTGTATCTCCAGGTCAGATCTGGTCATGGTCAGGTCATCCAGGACTTTACGTAGGTTAGCAATATCAGAGTCAACACACTGTCTGAGGGCCTGCTCTGACTCATACCTGTAAGAAAATGTAAACAGTTTCTATGTATTTCCATTTTTCAAGCATTTGCGCATCACCATAGTCATTTATGTACTCATTTAGGGAGTTCAGTGTCTCAGCACCGCTGTAGGATAAGAGCCTTAAAGAGTAACTCTCAATGGTAATAAAAAGCTCTAAGCCACTAGATTTACACCAGTTATGTTTTATCTTTAATGTTTTCTAGGGTTTTTTTTGTTTGTTTTCGTTTTCTACTTTTCCCTGTTGTTGGTCTGTTGAATATTGCAGATAATGTAGTGCTCAATTCACTGATTCTTTGAAAGTGTATCAGATTATCGCCTGCTGACCTCACAATTACTGTTTGGGTCATCACAATCTGTTGTCATGGTGAGCTCTATGATGTCATAAACAAAAGTACTGTGAGGTTAACTGGGAACAGAAAAATGCTTTTCATACAGACTCTTTGGGTAGATGACTAAGTTGTGCTGCAAAACCTGGAAATGTACACTGAAAATGAAAAAAGAGTTCTCTAGTGAATCCAAGGCAGCATGGATTCACAGCAGGAAGGTCATGTCAAACAAATCTGATTGACCTTTTTGACTGGGTAACAAAGGAGGTGGAGCAGGAGGAGCAGTGTATATCACCTACCTTAATTTCAGCAAGGCCTTCGGCACCGTACCCCACAGAATCCTAGTGAACAAGCTAGGGAGCCTGGGGATGGGCCACAAAGTGGAAAACTGGGTGAGGGACAGGAAGCAAAGGGTGGTAGTAAATGGGATCAAATCTGAGGAAAGGAGGGTGACCAGTGGAGTACCTCAGGGATCGGTACTGTGACCAGTCCTTTTTAATATCTTCATCAGTGATATTGCTGACTGGCTGGAGGGGAAGGTTTGCCTACTTGCGGATGATACCAAGATCTGCAACAGAGTAGACACACCAGAAGGAGTCACAAGAGTGAGGAGGGATCTGAGAAGACTGGAAGAGTAGTCAGACGTGTGGCGATTAAAGTTTAATGCAAAGAAGTGGAGGATCATGCACCTGGGGTGAAGAAACCCTGCGGAGAGCTACAGGATGGGGGAAATTGCTGATGATAACCAGGGAAGAGAGGGATTTAGGAATAATCATCTCAGATGACCTACAGGTGGGCAAACAGTGTATCAAGGCTGTGGGGCGGGCCAGTGGGATGTTGGGGTGCATGGGAAGGGGTATCACTAGCAGAAGAAGGGAAGTGGTGATGCCATTGTACAAAACGCTGGTGAGGCCTCATCTGGAATACAATGTTCCATTCTGGAGGCTGCATCTTTGCAAAGACATAGACAGATGGAGGCAGTCCAGAGAAGGGCAACCAAGATGGTAAAGGGTTTACATCAGAAAGCATATGAGGACAGATTAAAAGACCTCAATATGTATACACTTGAGGAAAGGAGGGACTGGGGGATATTATAGAGACCTTCAAGTATCTTAAAGGCTTGAACAAAGAGCAGGTGGGTGATATCTTTCAGTACAAGTGTTATACAAGAACGAGGGGACATGATATGAGGTCGGAGGGGGGCAGGATAAGAGGAAATGTGAGGACATTTTTCTTCACGGAGAGGGTGTTGGATGCCTGGAATAGCCTACCCCAGTAAGTGGTCGGTGCTACTGCTAACACAGTGGGGAGAGATTCAAACATGCATGGGATAGACATAAGTGAACCCTAGATGAGGTGAAGAGAGGTGACAGCCAGTGACCAAGTAGGGCCAGCAGCCACTGATGCAGGAAGGGCAGACTAGGTGGGCCTAGTGGTCCTTATATGCAATCAGCTACTGTGTTACTATGTTACTTTGAATTGTAATAACAGAAACATCATATTTATTAAAGTACATGCGGTAGTGCCAGAGTTTAACTGGCCCAACAGGAAATCTAGAAACTCCCAGTGAGGGTCCCCTCTTTTGGGTACCTGGCCACCTGCTAAACTCCTGAGAATTTTTGGGTTTATAATCTATTTTTTCTAATTAAATGGGGTATTTTGGGCCTTGCAAGTAAATATAAAATGCAAGCATGGAACTAGTGTACCAAACTGAATTGGAATACTGATATGAGTCTGTCACCCTGGGCACTCCCCTATTGATTTTCCAAGTGGGCCCCTGTGTCAGCCTTCTAGGTTGGCAGTGCATCCCAGTTCAACCCAGTCAGCAGAGTTTCTCTTTAAGAAGAGATCCAGGGCAGTTTTTCTACCCATACCGCCAATGTCCATACATTCTACTATTTGCACTTCCCTTTCAGCAGTGGTTACAGGTCTTTTATATAATGTTGAATGCTGCAGCTGCCTGAATGGCAGCAAACAAATACGGTGGATCTATGGTCTGTTTTTTGTCAGACATTTCTTATACTCCTATGCTGTCTCCAATTGTACGCTCTTACAGAAAGTATTATAAATAGAATAATAGATAGCAAACTATGTATTACGAGGCTAGCATGAGATTCTAGGGACATGTGAACCTTGAGAGTGAAGATTGAGAGGTTCTAACATGTCCCCAGAACCATGAAACGGGGTTTTAGCTGACTAATCACAGTCCCCTATTTGTTACTTTTAGTTACATATGGGTCTGAGATAGATGGTAAGTTTTCTCCTTTTTCCTTTCCTTTCTCCTTGGCTGAAGAGCCAGCCAGCATTTACTGTATGCAGCAGTTACAGTAGATGACAGTTCATGCGCAGCTGTGAGAAGGGTGTACAGCACAAGCTGACTGTTCCATCTTGTATTACTATTGCTGCAGATTCATCTACTGTTTACAAGATTTTGTAATAATAATGATGTCTTCCAGTGATGGTATTTCAGGAATTCTTTTGTATGCTTTGTGATATTATTATGAGTATTGACCTTATTCTAGCTGAAAGAGTACAGTACTACCCTGTTTTCTGATCCTGATATGCTACAGAGAATATTAATAAGTGGTACAGTATCATACCTTGTATAATACCAGTTGTTAACTATTCTGCACACACATGGTATTAACATATTGTACTCTACGTTACACCATCTGACACTCCTACTGAGTATATTTCTAGTAGAACTTTTCTCAGTAGCCTCACTGACCCCACTGCTTACTGCACAGGACCCCCCCCCCGACAGAACAAAACCACTAGTGGTAACCCTGCAGATGAGCAACCTGTCAATAAGACTCTTCCTGGGCTCGGAGCGCTGCGTCAACATCCTGGCCACAGACCAAGATGCTCAGACCCAATACCAACTCACATCTAACTTAACCTCTCTCCTGTCCCCTCTTGAGAGATGGGAGCACTACAACACCCCTCACTTCTCCTAGTCCTCCTTAACAAAAGAGACCACCACCTCACGAGCACATTCATCTACCCCATGACCCTCCCCAGCTCTCCACTCTCCACCCCTGCAGTCCTAACCGCCCATTCCTCATCCTGCTTCTACTGCTTGCAGGGGACGTGGAGAGCAACGTAGGCCTTGGAACTCCCCTGTTACATGCTCTAACCCCATTTGAACAAACAAACATGGCCTAAAAATTGCCCATCTTAACATATGTAACCTCCTATCCAGACACGCAGAGCTGAAGATGTGAGTCTCTCTATACAACCCTGACATACTGGGATTAACCGAGAGCAGGCTAAAGCCTGCTACCTCAGACTCTAGCTGCTGCTTGCTTGGCTACACCTTGCTAAGACACGACTGAATAGGTACCAAGAAGGGAGGGGGGGTGCTCCTATACTTCAAAGATCCTGTTAGTACCACCCTATCTAGCAGCTCTGCTGATAGCTCTTCTAGTGAATGGCTCATCACCAAAGCATCCATAGGGTCCACAAAGAAGATATACATTGTCTGTTGCTACAGCCCCCCAAAGGTGGCTTAACCGGGCTAACCCACCTACTGAATGGCATAGGGCAACTCTCCCCCCCCCAAGGGAGAGCATTATATAGGGTGACTTTAACCTGAACTGTCGACACCCATACTGAGTGCTGTGATCTACTGAAACAACTTAACCTTACCCAACTCATCTCCACCCCTACATGCAGAAACAACTGGATCCAAAGCAGCATAGTTTCATGGCAGGTTGATCTTGCCAGATAGACCTCATAGATTTCTTCGATTGGGTGACCAGGGTGATTGACGAGGGGGGGAGGCAATGGATGTGGCCCATCTGGATTTTACTAAGGCCTTTGACACCATCCCACGTCATAGGCTAATAAACAAAATGAGCAGCCTGTGAGTTAGACAAAGAGTAGTATACTGGGTTAGAAACTGGCTCAGTGGCAGAACTCAAAGAGTGGTGGTGAACAGAGTACAGCCAAAGATTAGGGAGGTGACCAGTGGGGAACCTCAGGGTTCAGTGCCGGGTCCATTCCTCTTTAATGACTTCATCAGTGACACTGTGGAAGGACTGGAGGGTAAGGTGTGTCTATTTGCAGATGACACAAGGATCTGTAATAGGATCAATACCTGGGAGGGGGGGAATAAGAAGTGACCTGAGCAAGCTGGAAGAGTGGTCAGAGGTATGGCAGCTGAGATTCAATGACATAAAGTGCAAAATTATGCACTTGGGGTGTGGAAACCAAAGAGAGGGGTACTCAATGGGGGGTGAGTTGCTGACAGCCACCAAACAGGAAAGGGATCTGGGGGTGATTATATCAGATGACTTAAAGGTGGTCAATGTGAGAAAGCAGTAAGGAAAGTCAGCAGCATGCTTGGAGTGCATAGGGAGGGGCATCTCCAGCAGAACAAAAGGGATAGTGATGCCACTCTCCAGATGACTGTTGAAACCTCATCTGGAGTACTGTGTCCAGTTCTGGAGGCCACATCTGAGAAAGGATATAGATAGAGTGGAGACTGCCCAGAGAAGGGCAACAAAGATAGATAGAAAGGGGAGATATTGTTGATGGGGGACCTGAATATGCCAGATGTTAACTGGAGCACCTTTGCTGCAGGCACATCCAACAGCAGGGTCATTCTTGATGCCCTACAGGGGGCATGCCTCAGACATCTAGTATTGGAACCCACTTGGTAGGGAGCAATCTTAGACCTGGCACTCTCAAATGGGGACAGAGAAAGAATCTCAGATTTAGAAATGGGTAGCCATCTGGGAACAAGCGACCACCAAACAGTGTGGTTCACGATAAACACAGCCATACAATCAAGCCATACAAAAGCAAGAGTATTGGACTTTAGGAGGGCTGACTTTGGGAAAATGAGAGAGTGCCTCAGAAAAGCACTAGTAAACAGGCAAGAAGGAGGGGTGGAGGAACAATGGAGAGTAATCAAAACAGCCATCACAGAGGCAACAAGCCTTTGTGTAAAGCAAATCAAAAAACACAATGAAGGAAAAAAAACGCTGTGGTTCTCAAAAGAGGTGGCAGGGAAGGTTAAGGAGAAAAGGATAGCATTCAGGAAATATAAGGAAACACAGAAGGAGCAGGACAGAGAACTTTATCAGTTAAAGCAGAAAGAGGCTGGGAAGGCAGTCAGAATAGCAAAGGCCCAAACCGAGGAAAGGATAGCCAACTCTGTTAAGAAGGGGGATAAGACCTTTTAGAGGTACATCAGGGAGCGAAGAAAGACCAAAGGAGGGATACTGAGGCTTAATAAAGGGGAGGGAATGTGGGTAGAGGATGACAATGAAAAAGCAGGGATACTGAACGAATATTTCTGCTCAGTATTCACAAAGGAAGAGATGGGGGAGGTACCTAAACCAAACGAGAGAAACACTCTAAAGATGAGGGTCGATACCAGTCCATTTACATAAGAAAGGGTTCTGAAAGAACTAATAAAATTGAAGGTGGACAAAGCAATGGGGCCTGATGGGATTCACCCAAGAATTCTAAAAGAACTAAGGGTAGACGTCTTTGCAGAATATTTAAACTAGCAAATGGGGAGAGGGGTGCAGCATCCCATACGTCGAATGGGAAGAACACCTCTCCCCCCTCAACTAGTGGTCAAACAGGGATTCAGCATGTTTGCAGTTCATTTGCATCACAAAGTAAGAAAAAAGGTTTGTCTCCCCATACGACGCACAGGGGTAATGCCAAACCTCACCCAACAACTAACACACCAAAATCTGGCCAATGGAAAATCATGTACACAAATGCTCACAGCCTGGGAAATAAGATCCCAGACCTGCAGACAATAACGTCAGAGGCTAAACTGGACATAGTAGGAATTAGTGAGACATGGTTTACCAGTAACCACACTTGGGAGACTTCAGTACCTGGCTATGTATTGTTCAGAAGACACCGAGGTGCAAAAAGGGGGGGAGGAGTGGCCCTGTATGTCAATGAAAATATCAAAGCTACAGAAATTCAGAATACACATAAGGAGCCAGAAGAACTGTGGGTCACCCTGGAAACAGGAAATGGGACAGCCATAAGAACTGGGGTTGTCTACAGGCCCCCAGACCAGGGGGAGGACATAGACACATTACTGTTAGAAGATATACAAAACATGACAGCAAAAGGGGAGGTTCTGATAATGGGAGACTTCAACATGCCGGATACAGATTGGTCAATACCAGCAGGAACATCTGCCAGAACTAGACACATAGTGGATTCCCTGCAGGGGGAGGGCCTCAAACAACTGGTACAGCAAGCCACAAGAGACAGGGCTATCCCAGATCTAGTACTGACTAACAGGGAAGGGATCACAGATCTCCAGGTAGAAGGTCACCTGGGGGCCAGTGATTATCACATGGTATGGTTCAATTTGGCTACTACATCTAAATCATCCCATTCTAAGGCAAAAATATGGGACTTCAGAGGAGCTGACTTTGATAAGATGGCCAACAGAGTTAAGCTAGCCCTGGCAAAAAGAAACACAGGTGAGGGGGTACAGGCAAATGGGCAAGCATTAAGGATGCAATACTTGAAGCAACATCCCATTGTGTTAGACAGAAAAGGAAGTGCAAAAGAAGAAGGAAACCACTTTGGTTCTCAAATACAGTAGCAGAAAAGGTTAGAGCCAAAAGGCTGGCCTTCAGGAAATACAAAGGAACACAGCGGGATGAAGATAGGGAGGCATACCAAACTGCCCTAAGGGAAGCAGGGAAGGCAGTAAGGCAGGCAAAGTCCCAAACTGAGGAAACACTAGCACGAACAGTAAAAGAAGGTGACAAGACTTTCTATAGATACATTAGTGAAAGGAGAAAGTCCAGATGGGGTATTGCTAAGCTTAATGGAGAAAAGGGAGCATGTGAGGAGGGAGGACCCTGTAAAGGCATCTATCCTAATAGATACTTTGCTCAGTATTTACTGAAGAGAAGGTAGGGCAGGCCCACAGCTCAGCATCATGGACACAGGAGGGAGGAGGTGAGCACTACCCCTTCACAAAAGAAAGGTCCACAAGAGCTTGCTAAGCTCAGGGTGGATAAGGCAATGGGACCTGACGGCATACATCCCAGGGTACTTAAGGAGCTAAAGGTGGAACTAGCAGAGCCATTAGCAGAACTGTCTAGTGAGTCTCTGAGCACAGGAGAGGTCCCAGAAGACTGGAGAAGGCTCATGTGATCCGCTCCACAAGAGTGGTAGCAGGGAGGAGGCGGAACTACAGACCAGTCAGTCTTACCTCAGTAGTGGGCAAGATTATGGAGGCACTCCTTAAGGAAAGGATAGTACAACACCTGGAATCCATAGGGCACAGGATCCAAGACAGCATGGGTTTACAAAAGAAGGTCCTGTCAAACTAATCTCATAGATTTCTTTAACTGGGTAACCAGAGTGGTGGACAAAGGGGAGCAGTTGATGTCGCCTACCTTGACTTCAGCAAAGCTTTTGACACTGTTTCACATAGAGATTGATAAATCAGCTGGGTGAAGCAATTGGGTCAGAAGTTGGTCAACTGGGTGGCAAACTGGTTGGACGGGCAGAAAACAGAGAGTGGTGGTAAATGGTATACAGTCAGAGAGATGCAAGTCACAAAGTCGGTACCTCAGGGATCGTTCTGGGGCCAGTCCTCTTCAACATCTTCATTAGTGACCTTGCAGATGGACTAGAGGTAAGGCTTGTCTGTTTGCAGATGACACCAAGATCTGCAACAGAGTAGATGATCCAGATTGGGTGGGCAGAATGAGAAGAGATCTGGATAAACTAGCAAAATGGTCAGAAGAGTGGCAACTGGGATTTAATGCAAAGCAGTGCAAAATCATGCACATAGGGAAGAGAAACCCTGAAGCCACCTATAGGCTGGGAGGGGAGTTGCTAGCAGTCACAAAGGAAGAAAGAGACTTGGGCATCATCATCACTGATGACCTGAAATCAGCCAAGCAGACCTCTAAAGCAGTAGGTAAGGCTAGGGGGTGTTAGGGTGTATTAGTAGGGGTATCACAAGTCGTAAGAGGGAGGCAATAATCCCTCTTTACAAGACACTGGTTAGGCCCCATCTGGAGTACTGCATGCAGTATTGGAGGCCACACCTTCACAAGGACATTAACCAAATTGAGGCAGTCCAGAGAAGGGCAACCAAAATGGTGCAGGGACTGCATCAGAAGACATATGAGGACAGATTAACAGAGCTCAATCTGTATACCCTTGAGCAAAGGAGGGAGATAGGTGATATGATCGAGGCATTCAAACACCTTAAGGGCATTAACAAGGTGAAAGAGTCTAACATGTTTAAATATAAGAAAAATAGCAGGACAAGAGGACACAGCATGAGATTAGAGGGGCCGATTAAGGGGAATGTGAGGAAATTATTTTCACAGAAAGGGTGGTGGATGCATGGAATGGCTTACCACAAGAAGTGGTGGCTATGAATACAGTGCAGGGCTTTAAACAGGCATGGGATAGGCATAAGGGAGCAATACAAATGACTATGAATAGATAGGCCACTGACAGAGCAAAGGCCGATTGCACATTTATAAGGTAGAAAAAGAAATGGGCAGACTGGATGGGCCTTGCGGTCCTTATCTGCTGTCAATGTCTATGTTTCTATGTTTAGAACTAATGACACCGCTGACTATTCTCTTTAACAAATCATGGGAGGATGGGGTGGTACCTGAGGACTGGAGGAGGGCGGATGTGAGTCCTCTTCGCAAAAGTGGGATCAGGACAGAGGCAGGAAACTACAGACTAGTTAGTTTGACCTCAGTGATAGGTAAAATGATGGAATCACTTCTGAAGGAAAGAATTGTTGAGTTCCTAGAGGCCAGTGGGGCACAGGACCCAAGGCAGCATGGATTCATGATGGGAAGGTCGTGTCAGATGAATCTAATAGATTTCTTTGACTGGGTGACCAAAGTAGTAGATCAGGGAGGGGCTGTGGACATGGCCTACCTAGATTTTAGCAAGGCATTTGATACAGTCCCACACAAAAGGCTAATACACAAGTTAGCCAGCCTTGGAGTGGGTCCCAAGGTGGTAGCCTGGATAAATATTTGGCTAGACAACAGGACGCAAAGGGTAGTAGTAAATGGGGTCCACAGTGAAGAAAGGAGGGTTACTAGCGGGGTACCGCAGGGTTCAGTACTGGGACCGATCCTTTTTAATGTCTTTATAAGTGATATTGCAGAGGAACTGGAAGGAAAAGTATGTCTCTTTGCAGATGACACAAAGATCTGCAACAGGGTTGATACACCAGATGGAGTGGAAAGGATGAGAAGGGACTTGGCAAGGTTGGAAGAATGATCAAATGTATGGCAGCTGAGATTCAATGCAAAGAAGTGCAAGGTAATGCACCTGGGAAACAAAAACCCAGGGCAAGAGTACACAATGGGGGTGAGATACTGACAACAGTAAAAATGGAAAGGGACCTGGGGGTAATTATATCAGATGACCTAAAGGTGGGCAAGCAATGTGAGAAGGCAGTAAGGAAGGCTGGGGGGATACTGGGATGCATAGGGAGAGGCATCAGTAGTAGAAAACAGGAAGTTGTTATCCCTCTGTACAGACAGTTGGTGAGATCCCATCTGGAGCACTGTGTGCAGCTCTGGAGACCCAATCTCCGCAAAGACATAGACAGAGTGGAGGCTGTCCAGAGGAGGGCAACCAAAATGGTGCAGGGTCTGCACCAGAAGACACACGAAGAAAGACTAAAGGAGCTTAATATGTATACCCTTGAGGAAAGGAGGGAGAGAGGGGACATGATAGAAACTTTCAAGTACCTCAAGGGAATCAACAAAGTCCAAGAGGGTGGCATCTTTCAGAAAAAGAGATGTGCAAGAACAAGGGGGCACAATTTGAAGATAAAGGGAGGACGGCTCGGAGGTAATGTGAGGAAGTATTTTTTCACAGAGAAGGTGGTGGATGCATCGAACAGCCTCCCTGAGGAGGTCGTGGAGTCAAGAACAGTGGGGGAATTCAAGAATGCATGGGACAGACATAAGGCAGTGGGGGGTAGGAGGAAGTAAGCTGTTGGTTAATTAGGATCTGCAGCTTATCTGTTAGGTAGGAAAATGTGCAGACTAGGTGGGCCAAGCGGTCCTTGTCTGCCGTCAAATTCTATGTTTCTATAAGATGGTACATGGGCTACACCAAAAGACATATGAGGAGAGATTGGAAGACCTCAATATGTATTCACTAGAGAGGAAAATGGATAGGGGGTATGATGATGTTTAAACACATCAAGGACATATATAAGATACAGGAGGGGAGCATCTTTCAGAAAAGAAAATGCTCAGGAACTAGGGAGGAAGGTAGAATCAGGGGTAATGTGAGGAAGTATTTTTTTTTTACAGAAAGGGTGGTGGATGCTTGGAATAGCCTTCTCGCAGAGGTGGTGGGGGCTCAGACAGTGAAGGCATTCAAAAATGCATGAGATAGGCACATGGATAAATAGCGGCAGGGAAAAAAGAGTAGGCAAGGAACACAAACGAGGGTAGGAAAAATGGGCAGACTGGATGGGTCAAGTGGTCCTCATCTGCCATCAGACTTCTATGTTTCTATGTTATGTTTCTAAACAACTTCCTACTAGGGTTGTCAGAACTAGTTCTAAAAAGATTAGAACCCTTCTTGAACTCAGGAGTTTGAGTTCTAAATTATAACTAGAACATCCATGGGTTTTAAGCATCAAGGGTTCTAATTACTAAATTAAATGTTTTGGTGTTTTTTTTTTTTTGCTCAGACATTTCAAAAACAGGGGATGCCAGACCCCAAAACCAAACGAATTCTGGGTAATTACACTCTAAAATGTTTTAGAGTGGGGCAATATGAGAATGTGCTACTTGTATGCAGATGTGCCAAATACATGGCATTGCGATGCTTGCCATTTGCATTTTGAAAGGAACAATAGGTTTCTTTTTTTACATGTGCAGTGAAACAGTATTTATTGCTGTGCTGAAAGGGCAGGTCTTTATTTGTTCACCTCGCAGTATCTTTATCTGTTTTTTCTCTTCAGTCCTACACACAAAAGAGTTCGAGCTCTAAAGAAGATTAGAACCCCGGCACTATTTGCAAAGTTCTAGACCAGAACTGAAACCCAGAACTTCAGTGGGTTCTGACAACCCTAATCCCTACTGGACTGGACTGTAAAAAAAAGTGGGAGGATAAGATCCTTCATGCTGGCATCCTGTCTGACTCTATCAGCATCCACTCCCCAACTTACTGCATCTGGTCCTTCAAATTCCCCAGCACCACCCCCAAATACTTGACCCACAGGGACTTATCCCAGTATGATGCCTCCTGGCTGTTTACAGACCCCGGAGCACCCAACTGGCTGGCCCTGCACACTATGAAGGATGTCAAATTGGTCCTGGGCTTCCTCATGACGTCTCTTATCGGAATCCAAGATAAACACTTCCCCATAACCACCTGAAGAGTACGCAGGGTCAGTACTCATTGGCTCTCCAAGGATCTCATCAAGATGGTGGGAAGAGATGCTAAATGGGCAGTGCAAAAAGCTGCCCCCTTTTCCTTGCACTAGAATGAATATAGGTGCCTGCATAACCTCTGCAAAAGAGAGATAAGCAAGCAATAACACAGTACCTGAGAGGGTGGGCTATATTGGGTACTAGGTGGAAGGGCCGGTATAGCCCATACTGCCTACCCTCGAGAGTATTCTTGTGCTTAGAAAATGGTGTGCAGGTGTATTGTTTTATAGGATTAAAAAAAGTAAAATAATTGTGTAAAAAATGAGCATGTTTTACTTTTTTTGTCTTAGTTTATTAAAGTAGTCCCTCTAGTGTTGGCATCGGTAGTAGAGGGTGCAGTTTGTATAAATATCAGTAGAGGATTTCAGTTGCTGTTTATGTGTGGGCTTGTACTTTTGTTTGTATAACTGTTTTTTGCTGCAGTTCAGAGGGGCTGCATTGGAGTTTAAGAGTTGTGAAAGTATGAGATTGATGGCGCGGTAGGAAGACTCGCGTTGTTGAATGAAGCCATTTGGGTGTTGCTGTATCAACTGGTAAAGATGCAGGCAGTCTTGATGCCGTGTTGCGGTCGGCGGCTATGAGGAGAGCTGCGTACAGCAAGGGAGAAGCATTTAATGACACCAGGAATCACTGTAAGTGCTGACAGTGGTGCGAAAAATTGTTTTTGAAATGGTCACTTATAAATGACGGAGGGAGGGAGGGAGGGAGTGGGCGAGGTGCAGAGCCGAGAGGGACAGGCTGGGCACCAAGATTATGGTGATGGGGTGTCTGGGCTGGTACTTTTAATAGCCGAGCATCTGTTGTCTGATAGATGCCCAGCTAGAGATGTCCCTCAACCAATCAGAAGCCTGAAATACTTTTGCCCATTTTCTAAAACCACGTAAGGCAGAGTATCTTCACAACCTGTAGTCCCGCAGCCTTGGCAACGCAGACACATCTGGTCTGTGACTAGCTCTCTGATTTCCCCGGGTCTAGAGCAGCTGACATACAACTTACCACCCTAACAGGATCCATAACTGACCTGTCCAAAGTGGCCAAAGCCCTTAATGCCAAATTCACGGACCTGTCTGACCACCTCAGTAAGCTGCCCCTGTACAGTCCTGGGCAGCAGCCCCCAGGCCAGCTCACTATAGACTCAAACACACTGCCCTTCTACTTTAAAACCATCTCCTCTCATGAAACCCTCAAAGTACCCAATCAGGGAAGTGCTGGTAGTGATGGACTCTCCTCCTGCTTCCCTAACAATTGTATCCCACGCCATTGCCATACCCATGATGACGGTCTTTAACCTCTCCTTAACCACATCCTCAGTACCCCCTCTATGGAAACAAGCCAAGGTCATCCCCTTCTTTAAGTCTGATGATTCCCGACTAATGAAAAACTATGATCCCATATCTGTCCTCTCCCATCTAAGTAAACTCCTTGAAAAAGTTGTGCACCACCAGATCTCTGACCACATGATGAAGTACAACCTCCTCTGCCCCCAACAGCATGGCTTTAGGAAGGGCCATAGCACCACCACTGCTGTAGCCTGCTTTACAAACCATGACTTCCATAACATGGACAAAGGAAAGCTCACAGGTGCAATCTTTGTGGAACTTACTAAGGCCTTTGATATAGTAGACCACAACATTTTACTAAGTAAACTGGGCAGCTTTGGTTGTTCCTCTACATCCACTGCCTGGTTCCGAGACTACCTTTCTGGTCACACCCAAACAGTCTCCACTGCGGGAGCAACCTCCATCACCAAGATGATTGCCACAGTGGTCCCCCAGGGTCTTATTCTTAGATCCATTCTATTCTCCCTTTTTGTAAACTCCCTCCCTAAGGCTAGCTTCTTATGCAGCTCCTTTCTGTATGCAGATGACCTCATCCTATTCCACAATGATAAGACCCCTGCAAGCAAACCTGTCATCCACACTTACTACAAACTATGGTGCTGCCCACAACTGGTTCCAAACCAACAGGTTGCTGGTCAATGCCAAAAACACCAAGGCCATGCTCTTCAGGGTCTTAACTCAGGCAAACCAGGCTAACCAACACCACTGCCCCTCTCAGTATCCTGTTTCCTGGCAGCCAGCCTCAGGAGATAGCAACCTCCTTTAAATACCTAGATATCACCCTTGACCCCACACTGACCTTTGCTGACCATGTTGGGCTCACCATCCAGTGCATAAACCAGAAACTAGGAATAGGACACTAGCTAATATGCTACCTTACCCCTAACGCCAGGCTCACCATTGCCCAGGGCAACCTACTCCCCAAATGGACTACTGCAGTGCTCTTCCATCTTTTCACAAACCTCTTCCTCAGGACTTTCCAGGCTAAACACAGCTTTTAATAATATTTGTAGATTTGCCCTTTGGGTACCCTACTCCACCCATCACTGCTCCCTTAATCAGGCATTAGGATGGCTCCCCCTACAAGCTCACCTTGACTACCTCCTAGGCTGCACTGTTGATAAGGTCATTAAGGAAAAAGAGTCATCCCCCCTCTCCCCCTGTTCAGACCTAAGAAATACCACCATGACCACCAGAACTCCTCAAGTCTCTTGTTAGAGTGATCACAAGTCACTACTTGCATGGGCCAAAAAGCCTTCTCCTCTGCTGTTCCAAACCTGTGGAACAGCTTATCTGCTCCACTACGGACCCTAGACACATATCCCCTATTCATATGTAAGCAATAAGCCACAACAGGGTGTGTGTTAGACACTTTAACACATGGATAAGAGGTGTAGTGAGGCATGAGGCCACCGGCCGAGTGCATCCAGCCTCCTAGCTGTGTGTTAAAGTGTCTAACACACACCCCCTGGAGTGGCTTATTGTGCATATGAAATGGCTATCTGCAGCGCAACTGCATTTGGTAGGTTAAATTCCCAATTTTAAGTACGTAAAAACATGTATGTTTGTGTTAGTTTTAATAAAATAGTTCCTCTGCCTAAATGTCCTGTGTGTTTTTTTTTTTGACTGAAGGAATTTTGTCCTACAAAGGCTTCTGTAGTTTAGGTCTGGTTGTCATGGCAGTATTCACCCCCCAATGCTGCATGGAGACAACTAAGAGAGATCATGGCTGTTTGTTTCTTTTTTTTGTTGAAATTAAAAGACAAAACTTGAAGAGCAAGCAGGCGGGCAGGCTAGTAGAGAGATAGAGCAAGTGGGCAGGATGGTAGAGAGATTGCGTCTGTTCCGGTTTAGTTTTATTTTAATACACGAATGAGCGAGTGGGCTGAGAGGGAGAGATCGCAGCTGTTCATTTCTCTTTTTGTTGAAATTAAAAGACAAACCTAGAGTGAGCGGGCAAGCGGGCTGGTAGAGAGATCTCGGGTGTTTCGGCTCTTTTTAATACATGAACAAGCGGGTGAGCAGTGAGAGATATTGCGGCTGATCGTTTCATGCTGCATCCATGAGGAGAAGATGGATTTTAAAAAATTGAGCTATTCTAAGACTGCGGCAAAGTGTAGAGGAGGTCAGATGTATTTATTTTATGTTTTACAGTTAGGCTGGCACCACTTCTGGCACAAACAAGATGGCTACTTTTTGTTTTGCTAAGGTTCTGAGTGGGCAGCATCACCCATATCAGTGCCCACTGGCCAGTTTTGGACCTTTTTCCTGCGCAAAGACACTGTAGTGCATACCTAGTGGCCAATCAGATTGGAGTCAACATCATCCACCTCCTTCCGTTGTGTGTTACATCCATCCAACACCCTCTCAGTACAGAAGAACAAATGGATCAGACACTGGTGGGTCAACACCTATCATCAAGGGATCATGGCAAATTTAAGATCTCTGACCCAACAGACGACTGCGGTACATGCAGTACATGCAGATAAAAAGTTTCATGAAATTTCGTACAAAAAAATAAAATGACAGACCTATAATTTTGAAACTATCCATGTGAATTTCACATTATTGACCCTCCACCCAAAGAGTGCACATGCCAAATTTCAGAATCTACTTAAATGACATCCGAGTTATGACCAAATTACTACATTTGAAAAATTCCACAAAATGCTGACAAAATTTCATGAAATTTCATTAAATTTTGTTGAAATTCAATGAATCTGGAATTTTTCCATTCCGCACAGCCCTAGTGGTTAATCACACCAAAGGCTTTAGACAAGTCAATACAAACAGAACCAACATGATATCCTTTGTCCAAAGCCCTAGAGACAGAATCAGGAAAATCAATCAATGCTGTTGGAGTTGCTTTCGCATTTTGCATTGCTTTTGCATTTATTTCTTTTTCTTGTATTATAATTATATTCTCAGAAGTATTTTCCTATAATTTGCTTATTTTGTTACACTTATTTTTTCATATTGTTGCACTTTTATTTGGTGTACTTTGCATTTGCCCAGTTTCCAACTCTTCCCCTTTCCTCCAGGACACAACGGGAAATGAGCTGATACCAGTTCAATATGTGTTTCCTACTACAACTTGTTAAATCAATCAATTAATAAATGGTTATCCAGGGTGTGCTAAAATTCAGTCATACCTTGTCAAACTAGGTAGAAATTAAGTATAGGACACACTAGATGGATTAAAATTCTTATCTGTACTCAATGGTCAATGCATCTATGTATCTATGCTAAAAAGGGTAATGTTAATAGCAAAGAGACCCTCATCTATGTAAGTAGTAAGCCACAACAGTGTGTGAATTATACGATTTTAATGCACACCCTAGGGGTGTAGTAAGGCACAAGGCCAAAAGCCAAGTATCCTTATGCCCCTAGGAAGTGCATTAAAATCCTATGATGCACACCCTGGAGGGGTTTATTATACTTATAAAATGGCTCTAAGTAGTTTTTTGAGGAAGAAAAATGAGATTCAGTACCTGACCATGCATTTAAAGATTTAATGCACAGTCAGGTGATGTCTCTCAGCCAATGAGATTTCTAGATTTTTTTCTTGCCATTTTATAAACTCTTATAACCATAAAAGAAATAGAACAATATGGCCACCCCTGTGGCCCAATGGCAGTGTGTTGCACTGCCGTGCTGGTGACCTGAGTTTGGAAGCAATCTCAAGATGCCCCATTGGGGATCAAGCCTGAATACAGCTTTTGCCACTCTGCAGTGTACTGTGGTTGGGGAGGGTTGGATCTCTACCACCAGTGCCGCAATGACCCCTGGGCCAAGGGAGCTTGCTCCCTCCATAAAGATGTTGCTACATGGCTAAGTGCACACCAGGGAGAGGAGGGAAGCTGGGGAGAGAAAAAAACACAGGCAGAAAACCTAAGCACCACCTATATGACAGCTTGGGTTCCTGGCTTCCCTGGATCTGAATGTGTGCTGGCACAGAATCCTGACTCAGACAGTCAGCTTCCTCCTGGGGGGAGGACAGTCCCCCCCCGGAGCCCCCATCACATGGGGAACAGCATGGGGCATGGGACCCAAGGGGACCTGGGGTAATCGAGGCCAGAAACAAGGTACAGTACATCCCTGGGACCAGGATACATACTTGGCAGAGTATGATTGGGGAGAAAAGTAAATTAAAAAAAGAAAAAAAAAAAACAATAGAATAAATAGCACTGCAATTCAGTAACAGGACTAGGGTACTCCAAGGGTTAGTTTAACATTAAGTTTTTAAGCCTGGGGCATAAAGCACTCAGTTTTGCCTTGTGCCTCATTATACCCCTTGGGGTGATTAACCAATATAAAACCAACTTGTGGTTATAAATATGGGAAAAGTTGAACTTCTAATAATAATTCAGCAATGATCTTGGGTAGCACAAACAATCAATGTATTATAATAAGCACAAAGAATAAATTTGATACTGCTCCATCTTTTTTAGTAAGTCTCTATACATCATTATTGTTTACCTGCTGTGTTTCTCTGCCTCTGTGCCCAACAACACTCCTCACCTTTGGACCTCCAGTGCCTCCTCACTACATGACCGACTCACTCCTTGCCACCAACTCAAGGACCCTGTCCAGAACACAGTCAGATTTCCAGAGGGGGCTGACTTGTCCCCACTGGTGGCCTTTCCAGTTGTTGTGGAGGTGCACTTCCTGGAGTTCCTTTACTACCCTCCTAATTGCCTGGCTTGTCCTTACTGGAGATCCCCCCGTGACATAGAGGAGGAAGTGAGCATCATGGATGCTGGTTTGAGGGGGCCCATATTGGCAGTGCACTGGGAGGTCCAGTGGCATTGTGGGGCCGTGAAGCCCTTAGTCATTGTACTAGAGCAGCATTTCTGCCTATCATTTCCATGCCCTCCCTCAATCTTATGCATACTGCAGCTGGTCTGAGGGATTGCCTACAAATGGGTGGTCACCCACCCTGTCAAAGGCAACACCGCTGTACCATCACTGAGCACCACTGAAGAGAAAACTGGCAGGTAGCCCTCCTCCCGGCAGGAAAGCAGCCAAAGGAAGCCTAGCATCCTCCCTGCCAGCCTTTGCTTCTAACAGCTTGAGGCATCCTTCCTTTAATGGTTTTAATGGGAACAGTCCGCACTAACAGCCCTACACCAAAGTGTGTAACAGGTCCTAATTTGCACTATGTGTGCTAAAACATATATATATATATATATATTTTTTTTTTAATTACTGTTTACCGCTGTATTGTACATTGTAGCAGGCTTATTTTGCTGACTTCTAAACTGACATTTTCTTTAACTACGAATCCCAGAATCCCCTGTGGCTGACATCAGAGGAGGGCTGCAGCAGTGGGAGAGTCAATAACCTGCAGTACATGTTTAAGCAACATACCCCTCCAGGGTGTGGGTATACTGTTGGATTTACCACTCCTGGTGTGGCTTGGTCACAAGGCACAGCCGAGTGACTTAACCACACCAGAAGTGATAAATCTACCACTATACCCACTCTCTGGAAGGGTATATTGTTATTATGCAATGGTCTTTTTTTTTTCAGAAACAACAAAAAATAAAATAACAGAGACTTTTTCAGTGTTTTGTTTTATTTTTTTATATTTGTTACTGCTCTACAAAAATTGTACCTGGTTAGAAGTGCACTGTGTGAAGTGGTGAGACCCTGAGCCTAAAATAGCCCTATGGGTCAAAAATCTTAGTGAAGCGAGCCATAATGGATAGTGGTTGGAAAGCTTCCGGGTTTAAGTTTAGAACATGGATATGGCCGGAGGGTTGAATTTATTGTTTTGGATTTTTTTTTAGTGCTGAGATTGTACAGAAAATGTATCAGGGCAGGGGTGGATTTGTTAGAGGGTGAACAAGTGACAGGTGAGTGGAAAGTATATGAGAGGGAGATGTGAAGCAGTGAGGGAGTCGGCGATGTTTTCAGGTGGAAGATAGTTTTAAAAAAATTGCTAGGAGGAGATGGGCAAGTGTTGTGTGAAGATTGCTTTTTTTTTTTTTTTTACAGTTGTTTGGGCAGGGGTGATCGCTGTTGTTTGGCGGGGATGGAATGTGGCAGTTTTTTAGAGATGGCCCACTGTCCGTCGGAGTGTTAGTCATTCTTGGGCATCTGACAGTCGGAGTGATTCAGAGTGGTGGCTGGCACCTTTTCAGCGTGATAAGTCTTCCAGTGTACCCACTGGAAAAGGTGCCAGCCAACCAATCAGAATGCAGGATTTCACTCATTTTGTTTACCTCGTTGTATAATAGAGCTCTTTTATGCTCATATCTTTTTTTTCCCCGGGTCTAGGTGTCCTATTGAGGCTAGTATCACAGACGACTGTTTCTAGCCATGGCAGAACAGAGGGATAGGCAAATATCTGACCTGAGCTTATAAAATCTCTAAAATGCACTGCAGGCTATCTATTTATTTATTTATTTGCTTTTGTTAACTGGGTAGGTGCTCTAGGCAAGAAACCTGCTTATTTTCAGGCATGATCCAGGAGAATACAATTTACAATAGTACAGTAAGACAACAAGGAGTACAAGTCACAATAATATAGCAATGGCAGTGGCGAGTATATGCGGAAAAGCACCATGAAACCACAATAATATCAACATTTATAGCTTCTTAGTAGTACCATAGGAAAGAACAACTATTAAACAGTTCATATGTAAATTGCAGAACAACCTGGGTACCAGCTCCTTGTTGAATCTCCTACTGCTACAGGGGATTCTGGGATTTGTAGTTATAGAAAATGCCAGCTCAGAAGTAAGCAAAATAAGCCTGATGCAATCGACTATGCTGCAATAAACAATAAGTAAAAAAATGTATATATTTTTACCACGTAGTGCAAATTGGAACCAGCCCCACACTTAGGTAGGAGGCTGTTTGTGTTGACTGTTCCCCTTTAGTAAAACGGCAGTGTGGTCAGGTGGTGAGAGCACCTTTATTTATTTATTTAGTTTTTGTTAACCGGGTAGGTGCATTAGCCATAAAATGACTATTTTCAGGCACGACCCGGGAGAGTACAACAAAAGGAGAACAGTTGAACAACAGCAACATGGGTACAATAGTACAAATAGAGGAACAGTACAGCAGTGCTACAAAAATACAATGGGTAGAAACAACAAAAATAATGGCAAGCATTATACAGATAATGGCAGTAAGATATATAATAAGTGCAGAAACCATGGACCCGACCTGTAGAGTGAAGGGTTAATAAGATAGTAAGGTTATATAGAGAGAAATGTGAGGAATGTTCAAACATAACAAGAAAGACTGACAGAAGGAAGGTCAGGGGTGGTAATTGGCAAAACAACAGTGGATGGTCAGCAACAAGGTTCGAGAAGGAAGAGAGCTAGTAGTCAAGAAGTTATTTACAAAGAGAAGGAAAAATATGGAGAGGGGAAGAGGAGACAGTCTTGGAGCTGGATTAGTATAAGAATTGGGAGATCCCAGATTGAATTCCCACTAGAGTCAGATACCCACTATGAGCCCTTGAGCAAGTCACTTAACCTCCCACTGCTCCTGTCCACTCAGCTATGAAAACTGAAATAATTAGGATCTCACTGGTGATAAGACATTACATTTCAGCTGGGCTACTCTGGGTACGCACATTGCACAAAAAAAAGTAGAAGAACTTGCAAGTTATTTTCCCTTTTTCTGCTTAAACAAAATGAAAAATACTTACTTCATTCTAAAGTCATCAGCTGCCAATCTGGCATTTTCAATATTCAACAGAATCCTGACATTCTCCTTAGATGCAGCACTGATCTACAATGAAGAAAGAATTATAAAGACAAGGCCAAAGCAGGGCTGTAAATAAAGAGCTTGACAGCTTCCTGCTAGTCCGCTATTCTCAGCAGTAATGTGTAGAACTTAGTTCCCCTTGCATCCCAGCATTGTAGGGGCTGAATGCCTTGGGAAACATGCCATGCATCCAGAATTTCTGGATATGGTCTCCTTTCTGGTCCCTACTCTGGTGGGGGGGCAAGGGTAGTATGTAGCGTGAGACTCTGGAATAAATAGCATTTCTAAAGAATACGTTGCACACCAGCTGCTATAGTATAAGGCCCCGTCCACACTGCACCACCCAGGCCTGGTAACGGATGCAAACCGTTATGGCCGGGGAGCGGTGCAGTGTGTCCACACTGTGGCAGTGTCCATTATAGGACTGGTACCGCCAGTCCACACTGCGGGAGCCAGGTGACCATTACGGCAGCACCCGATCTCAAAATGCAGCTCGCATTGCGCTAGGGAGCCGGTACCACACGTCCACACCACGACCGGTAACATTACCGAGGTGTAACCGTTTCATAACCATTGTTGAAACCACCTCATATGTGGTTTCAACAACGGTTATGAAAATGCCTTCTGTAACGTTACAGGTGTAAATGCAAACCATTGCGGTAACGGTTTGGGCCCCCTGTAACGTTACAGAGGCATAGTGTGGACAAGGCCTAAGCCTCACTTGCATTCTTGGTTTGAGAAACTCTACAACTCAGATCTCTGAAGGCTCTAGAGTCTCAAGTATTCCAGATTACAATGTGAGCTGATTTAAATGACATTTCAGATTGTCATAGTAAGAGATTACTGCACTAACAAAGATGTGACTATACAAACTATAATGGCTAAAAACTAAAACTATATAGGAATCATATATAAAACAAGCATTTGTCAATACCGAATGTTTGCTTGCCGGTATTAGCACTGGAAATGCTGGAGTTAGACAGATGCAGAGTAGGAATGGCAGTGAAGTATTGAACTTCATGTCAACCCCACCTCCACCCTGCAGAGACAGAAAGGCATTGGGGTATGCATTTGGGTTGTCGCCCATAACGTTCATGCCATTTCACCTCACCCTATCCTGAAGACACAAACAAGTGTTGAGGTGTGCCTTGGGGTGTTCGGTTTTACAGTCACCCCACTCCAAAAGGACATGTGCTGAAATGGGTGCAGTATAGAATGGGGTGAACTGTGGGGCCGAAGAGTCCAAGGCACAGCTCGATACCTGTCAGTGGCTGCAGGGTGGGGGGTTGGGCTGGAACTGCATGAGCATTACAGTTGGCAATTCAAAGTCACACCACTGATGCCTGTCAGTCTGTACAGGGTGGGACGTTATGGTTAGAAACTGTAATGCCCCTGGCATGTGTTGGTATTTGCAGTACAAATTTTCAACATGGGCATTTTGTGGCCCCCACCTCATGAAGCATTTGGGACCTCTTCTCATGAACAGTGGCACTCTGATTTTGTCAATGTGTCACGAAATTTGAGTTTCCACAATGACCGTGCCATTGTGCGCCAGATGTATGAAAACACAGATTGGGCAGGATGTGAAGAATGACAGTTGTACCATTCATAGGGAGGTGTGAAGAGATGGCAATGTTGAAAATCTGTAGTGAAAGTATTAAAAATGCTCAAACTTCTGAGCGTATGTGGAAACTGCGCAACGCATGTGTGTAACAGTCATTTAGTGGAATTATTTCACCAAATTTTCAACGTAGGCATTTGTGACCTCTGCTCATGAACACTGTTAGTATGATTTTCTTAATCTGTCCCAAACATTGATTTCCCACAGCAACCATGGTATTCTGCGCCAGATGTATAAGAGCATATTTCGGGCAGGATGTGAAAAACGACAGCTGTACTGTTCATAAGGCAGTCTTAAAAAATGCCAATGTTGAAAATCTGGAGTGAAAATACTACAAATTTGCGAAGCTTGAGGGTGTGTGGAAACTGCATCATGCACGCTTGTAACACAGCCATTTTATGGACATTTGTCACCAAATTTTCAACATGGGCATTTTTGGACCTCTGCTCATGAACAGAGTCACTGTGATTTTACATATGAACATATGAAAATACGGATCTGCCAGCAGAACACACCAATCGGAATATGTAAGTCTGCCTGAGTGTGCAGCTAGCACCCTAGATTATAGCTGCCCAGCCTCCTCCCCCTCAGTTCCGCCCCCACTTGTCCCAGCCCCTGCCCCCTGACTCTTCCTCTTGCATTATCCCACTCCTCCTTAAAGCTATTGACTGTCCTACATGTTACCACCCCCTCTGGCAGTGCATTCCAACTAGACACCACCCTCTCAGAGAAGTAGTGCCTCCTCATTTCTTTCTTGAAACATCCCCCTTTCAATCTTAGTCCATGCCACCTCCTCTCTCTTCCACTCCTCAGTTTAAACACCCCCTTGGTGCTAGGTTTATTTACCCCCTCAGGTATTTAAACGCTTCAATCATATCCCCCATCCCTCCTCTCCTCCAGTGTGTACATGTTCAGCTCCTTCAGCCTAACTTCATATTCCTTTCCTTCCATCCCCTTTAACATTTTTGTTGCCCTCCTTTGCACCCTCTCCAGTAACTTTATATCTCTCCTCAGGTATGGCCCCCAGTATTGCACACAGTACTCCAGGTGCAGTCTGACCAATGATCTGTAGAGAGGTAGGATCACATCCTGTGTCTGGATGAGGAACCCCGTTACGTGCACCCAGCATCCTGTTTGCCTTACGCTGCTGCTCTCGTGCAATGGACTGAGGTGTTCATGCTCCCAGTTACCATGACCCCTAGGTCCTTCTCCTCCTCTTTGATCCCCAACCAATAGTCCCTCTTCTGGTTCTTAGCCCTGAAGTGCATCACCTTACACTTCTTTGCATTGAATCCTAGCTGCCACTCCACCGACCATGTCTCTAGTTTGGTTAGGTCCCCCTGCAGTTTTCCCCATCTGTCCTCTTCATCCACCATTGCCCCCAATTTGGTATAATGCGCGAATAGAATAACCCTGCTCCCCACTCCATGTGCTATATCAGAGATAACGGCCCAAATAGCACCGGGCCCAGCACTGACCCCCTGTGGAACCCCGTGTGTCACTGCTTTGGGTGCCGAGAGCTCCCCCACCACCACCCTCCTCTGGACCCTCCTCTGTAACCAGTTCTCTATCTATTTAGTCAGCTTTTTCCCCACCCCCACTGCCATCAGCTTCCTTCCTAGTCTCTCATGAGGCACTGTATCAAAGGCCTTACTGAAGTCCAAGTACAGGACATATACCACATGGCCTCTGTCCAACTCCCTTGTCACTCAGTCACAATACTCTATTAGGGTGGTTTGAAAAGACCTCCCTGAGATGAACCCGTGTTGCCGCCCATCTTGGAAGCCATTACTCTCTAGGAATGCCACCAGCCTCTCCTTCAGTATCATCTCCATAAGCTTACCCACTATGGACATGAGAGTTACCAGCCAATAATTTCCTTGCTTCTCCCTAGGCCCACTCCTGTGTATGGGCACCACACGGGCCACCCTCCAGTCCTGGGACACACACCCCATTTCCAGGGAGGTGTTGAACAGATCTGCCAGCGGGTCAGCCAACAGTTCCACCATCTCCCTCAGCACCCTGGGGTGTATGCCATCGGGACTTGGTGCCTTGTCCACCCTTACTGCCCTCAGCCCCTCTAGCACCCTACTTCCTGAGATCACTTTGTCCGTCACCTCCTCCCCCCCTTCCCCGCCCCAGCAGCCCATTCTGGTAGTGGGCCATCCCTCTCCTTAGTGAAAACAGTGCAGAAGTACTCATTTAGAATTTCCACTTGCTCCTCCCTCTTTTCCACCCAATCCCCTTCCCACTTTATCCTCACAATATGTTCCTTGCACGTCCTCTTTTCCCTGACATACCTAAAAAAGCCCTTTTCCCCTCCCTTTATGCCCTGTGTGGAACTTAATTGCCTGGAGGCTTTAGCTTTTTTCACCCTCCTGGCAACCTACCTTGACCAACTCCCAAAAGCCTCCTTATACTCTCCCTTCCCTGTTCTCCTATGCTTCCGGTATGCAGTCATCTTTCCCTCACCCCTTGCAACACTTCCTTGTTCAGCCAGCATGTTTTTTTGCCTCTGCTCTTCTTACTCCTGGCCCTGGTGCAGGCTACTGTGGCCTCTGTTAGCCAGTCTTTATGACATCCCCCTTTTATTCTGCATCCAGCCCCGGCTTTATATCCTGGAGTCTCCCTTGCAGTATTGCTCCCATCCTCCCAAAGTCCACCCTAATAAAATCCACCACCTTAGTGCTCATGCCTCCTGTCTCCCTGCCCAGTGCGCGAATGAGCCACACTGTTTGGTGGTCGCTACCTGCTAGTGGGTCCTGCACCCTTACCTCCCTCACCACCTCCCCATTTACCAGTACTAGGTCTAGAGTGCTACTAAGCCTTGTAGGCCCACTTACCAATTGTGTCAGAAGGCCATCCTGGAATGCACCAAGGAGCACCTGCTCCCTGGTACTACTAGTGATAGGAGTGGGGGTTCAGTCAACTTGTGGTAGGTTAAAATCCCTCACTATCACCACATTCCCTCTTCTACACCCCCTCCTTATGTGCTTTGCCAACTCCCCATCCAGTTCCCCGGACTGGGCTGGTGGTCTGTACACCACTCCTAGCCTCAGCTTTCTGCCCTTGGAGTCCAGGAGCTGGACCCAGAGTGCCTCTGTCCTCTCCTCTCCTCTTCTCCCTAGTCCCTTATGTACTTAATCCTTTTCCTCACATACAGTGCAACCCCCCCTTCCAACCCCCCAGTTCCTGTTGTATATCCTGTATTCCTGGACTGCTAAGCCTCAATCATGGTACTCTGTGGCCCAAGTCTCTGTCACTGCAGCAATGTCCACCATCACCCTCTGAAAGGAGCACCTGAAGCTCTGCAATTTTGTTCCCCAGGCTTCTTGCGTTGAGACAGACCACCTTTCACTCATACCCCTCCTTCTTCTTACTCTGCTCCTCCTTGGCCTGTGTCCCTTCTCCTGGTAATCTGCACCCTTTCTCCTCCTTATTCTTATCGGGTGGTGGTGGTGCCTTCTGTATTACACTCAGACCACTCCGCCTGCCCCCTCCCAGGGTTACTATGCCTCTTCCTCCTCCTTTACCTATATCTAGGGGGGTGAGCTAATTAGGCTCCCCTGTTCGGACTTTTTTACTAACCTCAGTCTTTTGAGTCCCCCCCCAACTAGTTTAAATCCACCTTAGTAGAGATACACCCCTCTAATCCTGCCTTTAATACTCCCCTCCCTGCTCAAGTGTACCCTGTCCCCCGCGTACAAGTCACTATTTCCCCAGACCCTACCCCAATTAGTCACTAACCCATAATTTTTGGTGTGGCACCAATCCCTCAGCCACTTATTGAACTCCTCAATCCTACCCTTCCTCCCCATTCTTGCACATGGTGACGGGAGTACCTCCGAGAATGCCACAGACTCCCCCACCCCCTAACACTGCCTGGCCAGCTACTCAAACCTCCCCCTCACTACTTCCACAGTCTCTCCCGCCAAGTCGTTTGTACCCACATGCAACAGTAAATGAGGTTTCTTCCTCCCCCTCACTGTATACTTGAGCAGTGCCTGCTCTGCCCCTCCTGCAGTCAACTTGGGGATAGCTTCAACCCAGATACGGCTGTGTCTTTCCACCCTTCCACTTCATCTCATCCCTTTCAGTATAGAATCCCCCACGATGAGTACCCCCCCATCCCTTAGCCCCTTTCCCTTCTAATGCCCCTTCCACCACCCCAGTATTCATTCTTCCCTGCCCCTTACCCCCACCAGCTGCACCCTCGGTGACTTCTGTATCTGTACCCCATACTTCCACCTCACACCTTTTCTCTGCCTTATTCCTCCAATCCCCCTTGAACCCCTTCCCAGCCTGACTAGTTCATACTGGGCTTCCCATGTGAACCTCCCTTCCTCTCCTGCTGATTTCCAACCCCCCTCTTCTATCCTTGCTGTTGTCGATTTAGAGCCCCCATTCCCTTCTACCCCAATAGTGATGCTCCTCCCATCCTTCCCCCTTCCCATAGCCTTCTGTCCTCCAGTCACCACCCCTCCTTCCTTACTAGCCCCCTTCTACCCTTTTGTCCTCACTATCTCTTTCCCTAGCTGTTGCCATCCCACTCATGCCCAGCTTGTCCTCCCCCCTTCAGTATGTTCCTGCTCTCCCTCTCTCTCCCATAGCAGAGGCTCAAATCTCTTCCTAGTCGATACCCCTCCTACATCTCTTCCCCTATCAGATCCCCCCTCCTACTTGTTCCCCTCCGTGCCACCCCTGGTCCCTCCCTACCCACAGCCATCTGCTCTCTCCCCTGGTACTAGTCGTTGTCTCTTTCTCCCCTAACAGGAGGACCCCCCTTGCCTCAGGCATCCTCTCCCTTCTCCTCACTTTTCTGCTAGTACCTCTGCTACTGGGGTCAGTTTCAGTCCCTAGTTGTTCTTCTTCTGTCCCCTCTTGCCATCCCCTATCCCCCCCCAGCCAGGATGCCTACTGTACTCATCTGCCCTGCCACTTACATTCCTCCTTAACCTCCACAGTTCCTCCCTCAAACTAGTCAATCATCTAAAAACCATACACCCCCCCATCCTCCAAGCCCAGTCCAGAATCATGGTGGACCCACACATTGTACACCCCACCACCCTTCCAAAGAAGTCCACCCTAGTGACATGTGACACCTGCCCCAGTTTGGCCCCCATCTTATGATACGGGCTCTTACTCCCAGGCTCTGTACCCTACTACAACTGTTAGGCCCCTATTTACCCAAATTCCTGTTCCTCCCACCCACACACACACTAGTCCCCTTACTGGTCTCTTGCCGACCGGAGTAAATCAGTCTCAAATCTCATCTGTTACATACTGTATTACTGTAGCAATCCTAAAGCCTTCTTGTCCATTTTTCACCCCTCAGCTACCATACTTTTTGTTCTCAGCTCTCATATAGTTTCACTTAGCCCAGTTAGAAAGCCTATTTCACTCCAAGTATTACTCAGCACAGTTAGAAAATAAACAGAACAACTAAATCTATATTATTACAGCAATCCTCAAAGTATCCAGTCATTGCTTTGTCTCCAAACCAGAGACGCTGCTGTAATATAGGACCACAGAGGACTTGGGCAGGAGGGTGGGCAGCTCTAACGTCCCAGCAGAGCTCGCTCATTCCCGCTCTCTCACTCACTCGTTCTGTTTCTCCCAGTGCTGCAGGCTGCCCTTTTGTACTAGGCTCCAGCCTGCATTGGTGCCTTTTTCTGCCCACAAAGAAATCCACAGCAGTCCCAACAGAGCTCCCCTGAGCTCGCTCACTCCTCCCATCTCACTCGCTCGTTCTGTTTCTCCCGGCGCTGCAGGCTGCCCTTTTGTATTGGGCTTATGGCTGCATTGGTGCCTTCTTCTGCCCACAAAGAAATCTACAGCAGTCCCAACAGAGCTCAGTTGAGCTCGTTCACTCCCCCCCCCACTCGCTCAATCTTAATCTGTTCCAAAAATTGATTTCTGAAAGTGACCGTGCTATTCAGCGGAAGTGCAAAAACACATTTTGACCAGGATGTGAAAAATGACAGTTGTACTGTTCATAACGAGGTTTGAAAAAATGCCAGTGTTGAAAATCTGGAATGAAAATATTACAAATTTGCAAAGTTACAAGCGTGCGTGGAAACTGCACAATGCACACTTGTAACACAGTCATTTTATGGACTTTCATCACCACATTTTACACATAGGCATTTTAGGACCTCTGCTCATGAACAGTGTCACTGTAATTTTCTCAATCTATCCCAAAAAATGATTTCCCACAGCGGCCATGCTATTCCAGGCTGGCAGTATAGCCTAGAGGTTAGAGGAATGAGGTGTGAATGAGCTTGATACATCCAGCAGACCAAACCTGAGTTTGATTCTCACACCCTCCACTTTCATACCGTGTGACTCTGAGCAAGTCAATTAACCACCCAGGTCACCCCTGAAAACAGGCACTTGTGCCTAGTGGGTCTTACCCAGTTACTAAAATAAAAAAATTCTGTGCTGGAAGTGCGAAAACACATTTTGGCCAGGATGTGTAAAATGACAGCTGTACTGTTCATAAGGAGGTGTGGAAAAATGCCAATGTTGAAAATCTGTAGTGAAAATATTACAAATTCATGAAGTTACGAGCGTGAGTAGAAACTGCACAATGCACACTCATAAAGCAGTCATTTTTTGGATTTTTTTCACCAAATTTGTAACACAGGCTTTTTGAGAGCCCACCTCATGAACAGTGGCACTGTTATTTCGTTAATCGGTCCCAAAAGTGCAGTGACCACGAAATCACCTTTTGGGACCAAATAACACCTTGACAGTGACTGAATTCATGAGGAGGGGTTCCAATAACCCCATGTTGAAAATTTGGTGCCACAATTCCCCAAAATGCCCAAGATATGCATCAAAGTTGAAAAAACCCTATTTATGCCATTATACAGCTTACCGGCATTTCCTCAATTCGCGGACAGCTTTGAAGAGTGCAGACGTGTTCCCGTTCCACCGAAGATCGTTGCGCTGGGCTCCAGAGGTAAGTATTGGGTGAGGGGTGTGTGTGGGGAGTGGGGTGTGCAGAGGGTGGGTGCGGGTTGGGGAGGTGCCAGGAACTCTACGAGGGACTGTTTTCTGTTTACAGGGTTAAAAACAAAAAAATTGCAGGACTGTTTTTCCAGAGACATTGGCATGCTGAGGTGGGCTCCCAGCATGCCACTTGGGTGTTTGGGGGCTGTAGCCAATGCGTGTGGGCACCCCATCAGCACATACCAGTGGGGGGAAGAGCCAAGGGGATTTGGGCACCCCCCTCGGCACACAGCAAACTAGGGGGGACATTCTGCAGACAGGAAGTGGGCTCCCCATCAGCAAACTGAACTGGGGGGACTGAAGCTGACCGGGATTGGGCCCCCACCAGCAAAGAAAGAGTGTTGGGGGGTGCATGCTGACAAGGGGGATCGGGCACCCCTTTGGCACACAACAAATTGGGGAGGGAGGTTACAGTATGCCGATGGGGAGTGGGCTCCCCCATCAGCAGATGTACTGGGTGGGGGCATGTGGACGGCAAGGTGCCGCCCTGCAATAAGGGGTCACTCTCTCATTGCAGCAAAATGGCTGACACTGCAATGACGAGGCAGCCCCGATTGCAGTGGTGAAAACGTTTCAACTTGGTGGCACTTCTGCAGAATCAGTGTTATCTGGACACTGGGCCTGCATTGGTCCACCAGTGCCAAGCCCCCAAATGCAGTGCCACCTTTGGCCGCCAAAGTGCCGCACCTCCACAACCCGCTTCTCTCCAAAGCTGCCACATAATGTTTCTTGCACATGCGCACAAGCAAACATAAAAAGGCATCCTGTGAAAGGCATGCCTTTTGGTAGTGAAAGCAATAGAAAGCTGGGCAGGTAATGTGGGGTAACTGAGGGATATGTGGATGACTCTCGCTTGGTACAGTGAGGAAGTGGCCCTTTCACAGTGCAGTGAGGCAACTCCAACTATGCAGAGAACTCTGCTTGACAGAGTGGGGGACTGCTCCTTCTATTATAGGGAAATTAATGTGGAACAATGGAGGGGTGTGCATGAGCTTCTGCTTGGTACAGTGAGAAAGTGTCCCTTCTACAGTATTGTGGAGCAATGGAGGAGTATACTGAGGACTGCTGCTTGGTACAGTGAGGGGAGAGGGGTCCCTGCTATTGCAGAGCAATTAATGTATTGCAACTGAGGGGCATGCAGGAGGTTTCTGCTTGTACAAATAGTGTTCCTTCTACAGTATTGTGGGCAATCATACGGTATGCAGAGGGCTTTTGATTGGTATAGTGTGGGAGGGTCCTTTCTACAGTATGGTATTGTGAGGCAACTGAGGGGTGTCCTGAGAGATGGTCCCTTCTATGGTATTGTGGGGCAGCTCTACAGTATTGTGGGGTAACTGAGGGGTAAGTAGAAGGCTGCAGCTAAGTACGCTGAAAGTGCGACCCTCCTACCATATTGTGGTGTAAAAGAGATATAGGGATATGCAGAGTACTAATTGGTGCAGTGAGAGACTGTCATTTCCACACTACTATGGGGCAATTGAAGGGTTTGTTTGGGGCTTCTGCTTGGTAAGCTGGAGGACTCAATTCCTAACATGGGTCAGTTCAGATGAATGCACACTTATGTTGACATTTTAGGGATCTGTGTTTGTCAGGCATGTCTTATAGACACACCCAGGGTGTTGATTAATCCCCAATACCTGCACACCCTGTCATGGGTTATTGCTTACATACAGTGTTTCTTTGTTACTTCTAACTGAATAGGACAGAGAGACCTGCCAGTTTCAGTGAGTTAAGAGGACAGAATATCCCAGCAAAAATAAATATCAATTGGAACTAATTAACAAAATTACTTGTATTTGTAGCATGACTACTAGCTAATCTTCTGGTAGAAGCCATGGCTCACTGAGATGGCTTGTAAGTAGCATATTATGCATTGAACAACAGTACCTTTTCTCTGAGTTGACTGATGGTAGCATAGTAGTGAGCCAAGTCTGAGGTGATGGCTGGAGACTTCTTCTCATAGAACTCCCGGATCTGTAGTTCCAGTTTATGATTAGCAGCTTCAAGGGAATGCACCTGTCAAATCAGAGAACAAAAGCATTACAAAACAAACTGGGCTTTGACATCATTGCTGTAATGTCTGCTTCACACAATCACCCAAGAAAAATATCTTAATCTTTTCATAGGGGAAATGTAACTTTATTAAGACACTTGACTTAAGTAATCCATACAAGGAAGGAATCATTTATCAACACGTATAAAATAATTCACTTTTTCTTAGTTAGAATTTGTTGCTGTAGGATAATCTCATTTAGGTATATCCTCCATTTTCTGTAAAGAGCTCACCAGGAGTAGAAAGGTGGTGAATTTAAACGTCATCAATGACCTTGGTGCAACGTGGTCTAACTGCACTTTCACTCAGCTTTCTAAAGTTCCCACCTCCAGCACTAGCTTCAGTTTGCAACTCCGTTAAGGTTTGCCTGGCAAAATTATACTTTTCCCAGTGAAGTCTATGGGTAATGGCAAGTTCGCCCGATGCCAGCAAGTTGACCTGCGGAGGCAGTATAGTGCAGTGGTTTAGAGCTCTGAATTGCAAATTGATGATATCCAGCAAACTAGATCTGGGTTTGAATCCCACAGCTTCCACTTGCATACTTTGTGACTCTAAGCAAGTCACTTAACTTCCTGTTGCTCCGTGAAAAAAGCTTTTAGCTTAGTGTGCTACTCCTGGTTAAACAACTAAATAAAATAAAGAGTTGCCTCTCCACTTAGACTTCATGGGAAAAAGTGGAACGTAGACTGATCACAACTTTATGAAATTAGCAAACTTTTCAAAGTACTACAAAATGTGCCAGTTTTGTGTCTAGGGGGGAGGGGGGACACAGCTCGGTGCATTGCACTAAAAAACATATTTAAAAGATTTCTGGCTAACAGGCATCAAAAGGTCATTATTTTATTTATTTATTTGTTTGTTTTTCTTTTATTGACCTGAATAGGACAGCTAGCCAATACTGCTTATTTACAGTCTGATCCGAGGTGGGGGTTGGGATGCAGAGGCAAAGCGACTGAAAATTTAACCTGATTAAGCTGTTGGTAGGATTTTATTGAATGGGGGAAATTAATTATTAGCTGAATGCAAACTTAAAAACATCTCCAGCGGAATTACATTTCCACATATTCACTAAAAATACCACCAACAGTTTCATCTGGTTCACGGTCAGTTGGCATTCATCTGTATCCCCCTCTCCCGGGTCATGCCTGAAAATAGGCAGGATTTGTCTAGTGCACTTAACTGGTCAACAAAAACTAAATAAATAAACATAGTGCAGTTTTTGCAGCATTTCTTTTTGTTTTCCACAGTATTCCACCAAGCAAAATTCTACAGCTTGCCTCTGAAATTCCAAGGACTGTGGATTTCCATCCACATGAGAATCAGTGGATTCTAATAAAATATAACAGTGCTCAGCACTTCTACTCCATATGAACACCATTTATCAAGATGTACGAATACAACTGTACTGAACAGAGCTACACCACCCTCCACTGAGGCAGTTGCTGCACGTGTCGTCATCTGGGGTGAGACAGCAACACAAAGCTGAGCTGTTCTGCCACACACAAAATGAAAGTGAATTCACACTAATGCTGGTAACAGTGCCTCAGAAGAACATATTACCACATTATAATGCCATGATTTGTGCTTAACAATCAAAAAAGCCTACATCAGAGTCAGTCAGTTGTCAGTAACCAGACTACTCCACTTAGCACTACCGCTGAGCAGCCAGCAAGTTGTCATGGAGACATTTAAGCAATAAGGCATGCCAGGGTGTGTGTTATTGTGGGATAACAGCACACCTTGGGAAGTGAAGCCTGAGGCAAAGCCAAGGGATTTAAGCACCTGAGAAGTGCTGTTATCCCTCAATTATGCACATACTGGAATGCCTTATTGTGATTATAAAATGGTTTCCCTGATTTCTTTTGTTTTAGGACCAAGTAATGAGGTTCTGAAAGTTGAACATTTCTGACCTGTGTGTTGTGCTGGGATAACAGCAAAGTCATGTGACTAGATTCCACCAATCATGGTACGCCCTGTAATCAGTAACTATTCAAGATGTGTATAGTAAATGCTGGATCTGTAGCACATGCAGCGCAGTGCTGAAGCCGCCATTGCTCAGGTCTAATTTTTTGTGAAAGACAGGCTGCATATATGCTTCTGTATACTGAATTTGAGAATTATTACCTGATTTACTAGAAAACAAATGTCCCAGGAGTTTAGCAAACAGTGGCTCCTACCCTGCAACTGTTAGGATAGAATGTGTGTAATCACATATTATAGCCATGTATTCCTGTACTGCATATTGTTGTGTGATATTAACTAGAGCTGAAACAATTAATGTACAGCAAGCAGTATAGTGAGAATTTTAACTACAGCTGTAACATTAATTCATGTACTATAAGCTGTTTCGTGGGGTTTCTAACCAGAGCAGCAACATTAAGTCCTGTACTGCAACACTGCCCTGTGGGGATTAGAAACAAGTGTTTATGCACTGAATCCTGTACTGCAGACTGTCTATGGGGTAATTCCAGGTAGAGTTTAATTCATGAAGTCCCAAAACCACTATTGACTATGGAGGATTTTTAGGCTCAGAGTTTCACCGACTGTGCACTGCAGATTGCGGTCTCACTAATCTCTACACTGTCCTGAATGGCGTGCTCGATCGGGATAGGGTCCTGTGAGTGTTGACCATCCAAGCAGGGGTCTAATTACATTCTCTGCATCTATTTCAGACTCCTTGGGGCTGCCTGTGCAGACCAAGGCGGAAGAGGGTTGCGAGGGCTGACTAGTGAACTTGCCCTTCCCCACCCGGTCGCTGCTGCACCCACCCGCACCATCGCCGAAGCCAGCAGCAAGGTAGTGTGTAGACTGGTTCATTGCATGGTGCCATTGAAGGATAATCCCATCCTTCCTCCCTCATTGTCTCCCACCCTGGGAGGTCTATTCTCTTATCTTCTCCCCATTTCCTGCTTCTCCCCTTAAGGGGTTGCACCTGGCTCCACAGTAACAGCGGTAATCTTTATCTGCTCTGTTTTCTGTTGCTTGCACAACAGCTAGCACTGTCTGCTGCCAGTCTTGCTACTTACTCTCATAGCCTGCCCTCCTCCTGTAGCCTGTCCCTGTCCCTGCCACATAACCATTCCATTCGAGCCTCCCCATATGCTAACTCAGTTTTTCAGTGTTGTAGCATGGGGCTCTATCTGCCAGTAGGGACTGCAATTCAGCCCTTTGTGCCGTAATGTCCGCTAGGGGGGTGATATACAATATATACACTGCATCCTAAAAGTGGGATGTGTAGTTTGTTAACATCAAGTAGCTAGTGTGGCGATATATATATATATATATATGGACCATACTGCTTCCCACCGTGTGCTGGGCCATCTGTCTTACAAGGCTAACTTATCTGCCATTTCTACTGTCTAGCTCTGTTATATAGAGATATTCTTTCTGAGCTAGTAATGATTTATGCTATGAGCTTTCAGTGTTCTACCATCCTGGTACAGTGATTATTCTCTCCGTCGCTGCTATAGCCCCCTACCTGCTCCTTGCTCTTTTGCTCCCCTTGCTAATTTTCACTCTCTGTGTAACCCCTCCTCCCCTACCCCTCATTCCTGCTTCACCTTCTTGCCCCTGCTGAATTACCATACTAGCTCTCCCACTATCCCTCCTCCCCTTCCCCTCTTGTTTACCCTTACTTCCCTCCCTCCCACTGACTCTTCCTCCATTCCCCTTTCCTGCTTTATCCCCCCCTCCACCTCACTGATCCTCCCCAATTCCAGTTCTCACTCTCTCTCTCTCTTCCACTGTCCCTGGCCTCTGCAGTGCTCTCTTTTCCCAACCCCCAGCCTCCATCTTCCTACTATATGCTCCCTGCTCACTTCTTCCAATTGCCCTCCACCCCACCCCACTCCCTCACTCAGCTGCCACGTAAACATTCCTCTACACCAACAAAGCTCCTTATCTACCTATTGTTGCTGCTTGCTGGAGGTATATAGCCCAGTCCTGGCCCTGCCCACCCCCATCCACCAACCTCCCCAAAGGACTGAGTGTGGCACATGTTAATATTCATACCCTCCTCCCCAAAATTGATTTACTGCAACCTCTCATGGTCAGCCTTAGTCCTGACATACTAGTTATCTCTGAGTCCTGGCTTTCCCACAGGACCCCAGACTCGGCGGTTGGCTACTCACTTATCCATCAGGACCAAGCCACTAGGGGTGGTGTGGTTACCATTTATCTCACCTTTGCCATTCAATATGCCCCTATACCGTCTGTCTCTTCCCCGACAGCTTATGAATTCGTCCTCATCAAACTCTCACTCTCTCCCCCTTCTATCTCCTTATCTTTGCTGCTGGTGTCTATTGCTGCCCAGTCCTGCCTTCCACTACTATTACTGAACTCCTCTCCACTATCTCCTCTTATGCTTCAACTAGTGAAATTCTCATCCTTGGGGACTTTAACAAAAATTGGCTGTCCCATTCACTGCCCAAATTCTTTGATAACATCAAATCTCTAAACCTTACTCAACCAATCTCTGATTCTACCCACCCCAACCACAAATCTCTAAATCACACCCTTTTGGACTGGGCCCTTCCGTCCCACCCACACAGAATTATAGTATCAGGCACCTTACCTGATGCCCTCAGTGACCACCACATGATCTACTGTGTGCACAAGGTGCACCAACCCAAAGTCCCACCCATACTCCTACTAATTCGATCATTCCAGTCCTTGGACCTGTCCTCCCTTCATGAGGACCTAGCAGCTACTGATTGGTCTCCTGTCTCTACTGCCAGCTTCATTGATTCAGATCTACATTTCTTCATGTCACGCTTCCTGTCCACTTGAGAATGCCATGCCTCCCCTTAGGAAAACTAGGATTCGAGGTTCTCATCTCCCCTGAGTCTCTGCTGAACTGTAAGCCTGCCTACGAGCATGGGATCTGGCTTGGAAGGCCCACAAGACCTCACATTCCCCTGTCGACTACTATAAATATCGAGCCTTATGCAATGCCTGCACTACTAGGGCTACCAAACATGCTAAGGCAGAATACTTTTTCACCACCTTCCAAAACGATATAAACCACCCCTCAAAGTTTTGGAAGGTCATCCACTCTCTCTCCCCCACCCCAACCCAGTCCTCTGTCCCAGTCCTCAAGATAAGAGGTTCCACCATCTCTGGCCCACTCTGCTGATGCCACTGAATTTAATGACTTCTTCACTTCCTGTGCCTCTTCCCTCCTCTCCTCCTTACCCCCTTCTTACACTGACCCCCCATCCCTCCCTATCCTCCCCTTTTTCCTTTTCCCCAGTCACACCAGTTGCCACTCTCAAGGCCCTGCTAGCTCTAGACCCTTTAAGTGCAAAAGCCCAGATGGGTTGGACTCAAAACTCCTTCATCTATCTGCTCCTTCTATCTGCCTCCCTCTCGCATCCCTTCTTAACAGCTCCTTCTACCTGGCCTCCATCCCTGTTTCATGGAAGCATGCCACAGTCATTCCCCTCCCTAAAGGTGGTTACTCCTCTGCTCCTGGGAATTATGGCCCTACTGTATCTCTCCACTTCCTACCCTCACTAAACTTTAAGATCATGTGGTATTTTCTCAGCTTTCCCCTTTTCCTGACTCCTCCTACCTCACCCCTTTCCAGTCTTGATTTTGCAAATTCCACTCCACCTCCCTTCTTAGGCTGACGGACTCCATTCTATCTGGCATGGATCAAGGTCTGATCACCTCTGCAAGTTTTGTCTACCTGGTCATAGCCTTCGACACCATAGCTCAACCCCTCCTCCTTGCTTAGCTCTCTGCTGCAAGACTTTCCTCCCAAGCCACAGATTGGTTGTGCTCATACCTTCTGGCTGAACTCAATCAGTTAAAATTGGCTACTTCTCATCTCCCCTCTCTCCACACTCCCTATCAGCACTGACAACCCCCAAGGTTTGGTGCTTGGTCCCATTCTCTTTCCCATTTTTCTAAATAACTTCCCTTCTGCCTGCACACTTGCATCCATTCAAATGTATGCAGATGATACTGTTTTATTTGCCTCTGGCTCCTCCCCTGCTGATCTGATGACCAGACTTCAGCCGGATTCCAATAACATCCAGTCCTGGTTCTGCTTCAATCGGCTATCCCTAAATGCAAAAAAAAAAAAAAAAATTGTCTCTATGACATTTGGAACCAGGCAAAAGCTCTCTAGACTTCCAGATCTCCCCTTCCTCCTTCCACACCCTGCATGGGTCCCCCCTTGAAGACACCCCTTCCTTCAAGTACCATGAGATGTGGCTTTACTGGCACCTAAATTTCTCTGTACACGTGGACTCTAACCACAAAAAGCTCCACCCAAAACTAGGTGCCTTGTACTTGAACCAAGGGTGTATCCCCCTACTGGTGTGCTGAGCCATTGTACAGAGAATGATTCTCCCCAATTTTGACTATGGAGACACCATCTACGGCAGTGCTCCAAAGTCCATCCTGGTTAGATGTGACCCTCTATCACTTCTTCTGCCAATTTGCTCTTAACTTCCCACCCCTGACTCACCACTGCTCCCTCTACACCTTAGTCTGTTTTCCCTTTCTTGAAACCAGATGCATTGCAGATAACTCTTCCCTTAATGCCAAGTACTGGCTGAGCTCCCTCCCCTCCTTCCGAACATCTCTCCTCTCCTCTCCTCTCCTCTCCTCCTACTCTCCTCTCCTCCTACTCCCTTTGTAACTCTTGCTACTGGACCCTAGCACTCCTATCTAGGTTGTCTTCTTCTGGCCAAGCTGTGTCCTCCTTCCGCCTCCCTAAAGTCTTGAATGGCCATCCCCTTCCCATCTACTCTGCCACCTCCTACTGCTCCCTCTCATGTCTTCTCCAAGGCTTCACCACTCCCTACTGCAAGTGTCCCTGAGCTTTCCACCCCTTGCTCCTCTATTCTACCTTCTCCCTCTCCCTCCCCTCCCCTCTTCTTCAAATACCTCAACCACTGTCTCCTGGTTACCTCCTTGTAAACTATACCCCACTCCTGGCCTCAACTCTATTCTGCTGTCTACCACCGCCTGTCTCTGTGGTGCTTCTGCCTAGATGGTTTCCTCTACTGCATGTTGTATATACTGTACCTAGGTGTGCATACTGTTACACTGCTGTTGTTTTGCTCTGTTTATTACACATTGTAAATGCTCTATGTCTTTTCATTGTTAAAATTATCAGTTATGTGCTGTAAATACTCTGTATATATTTCCCATTAACCCCTCCCCCAGGACGCATCTGGAAATGAGCCGATACTCAACTCAGTATGTCTTTCCTGGTGAAACTTTTTGAAATAAATAAATACATAAATAAATAACAGTACAGCATTTCTCTTACCCATTTTATAATATAAATCATAACATAATTTTTAGCCAATCAGGACTGCGTATTACTAAACATTCCAGGTACTCTTAAGTTATAGCCATAGGAGACACACTAACGCTACATGCAAACATACAGTATAGTACAGTCAAGCGAGAGACCCTACACACATAGAATTTGCGTTCTTAGAGCAAACAATTCAAGTATGTCATTTGTATAAGCGTGGTGCAGCCTGCAGTTAACAAAAATGCAAGACATTAGTATTCAAAAGGGGGACTGAAGTAAAATATGTAGCTACCCCTTTAAGTTCATAACACTCTCATTTTAACATCAGATGTTTTTTGGGGTTTTTGCCTTGGGGGGGGGCTCACAGCAAACGATATTTTACCACTGTATTGTTTATTTTTTTTTCTGGCACGCGATCAGCCTGCAGTTTTTACTAGATGCAAGAAAAGCTGGGGTGAGTGGGTTTTACGGATTGTAGAAAAGTGTAATTACAGTATGTGCATAGCACTGTTCGACAACCTATACTGCGAATTGATAAGGCAGCGGCACACCTGTAAACTGCTAATCAATCATCTAACTATATTTATGCAAGAGGTGTCAGGATAAAAACTGACACATAACTTCAGTTATCTGAGTCACTGTGTGGATAAGTGGGTGGTGATGTAATCACTATGTGGATAACTTCCAGTTATCCACATAGTGATTACCTCATCACCCATTTATCCACCACCACCTGTGCTGCCTGCTCAGCAGTACTGCCTCCCAGTCTCATCCACATAGTGATTACATCATCCCCCATTTATCCACACAGTGACTACATCACTACCCACCACCACCTGTGTTATCTGCTCAGCACTACTGCATCCCAGTTACATCCACATAGTGATTACATCATCCCCCATTTATCCACACAGTGACTACATTACTAACCACCACCACCTGTGCTGTCTGCTCAGCAGTACTGCCTCCCAGTTACATCCACATAGTGATTACATCATCCCCATATATCCACACAGTGACTACATCACTACCCACCACCTGTGCTGTCTGCTCAGCAGTACTGCCTCCCAGTTACATCCCATAGTGATTACATCATCCCCCATATATCCACAGTGACTACATCACTACCCACCACCTGTGCTGTCTGCTCAGCAGTACTGCCTCCCAGTTACATCCCCATAGTGATTACATCATCCCCATATATCCACACAGTGACTACATCACCACCCACCACCTGTGCTGTCTGCTCAGCAGTACTGCCTCCCAGATATATCCACATAGTGATTACATCATCCCCCATTTATCCACACAGTGACTGCATCACTAACCACCACCACCTGTGCTGCCTGCTCAGCAGTCCTGCCACCCAGTTACATCCCCATAGTGATTACATCATCCCCCATATATCCACAGTGACTACATCACTACCCACCACCTGTGCTGTCTGCTCAGCAGTACTGCCTCCCAGTTACATCCCCATAGTGATTACATCATCCCCATATATCCACACAGTGACTACATCACTACCCACCACCTGTGCTGTCTGCTCAGCAGTACTGCCTCCCAGTTACATCCCATAGTGATTACATCATCACCCATTTATCCACACAGTGACTACATCACTAACCACCACCACCTGTGCTGTCTGCTCAGCAGTACTGCCTCCCAGTTACATCCCCATAGTGATTACATCATCACCCATTTATCCACACAGTGACTACATCACTAACCACCACCACCTGTGCTGCCTGCTCAGCAGTCCTGCCTCCGAGTTACATCCCCATAGTGATTACATCATCACCCATTTATCCACACAGTGACTACATCACTAACCATCACCACCTGTGCTACCTGCTCAGCAGTACTGCCTCACAGTTATGTCCACATAGTGATTACATCATCCCCCATTTATCCACAGTGACTACATCACTAACCACCACCACCTGTGCTACCTGCTCAGCAGTACTGCCTCCCAGTTACATCCATATAGTGATTACATCATCCCCCGTTTATCCACAGTGACTACATCACTACCCACCACTTGTGCTGCCTGCTCAGCAGTACTGCCTCCCAGTTTCACTTTCACCTTCTCACAGTGCTCTTTACAAGCAAAGCTATCACAGTCCCATAGACTCGCAAACTGCACACCCTTACCAAATCCCCTCCCCAAAAAAACAGAACCACATTTTAAATGAAAATACTCTTAACAAAAAAAGCCATTTTTTTCCTCTTTCTCAGCACAGAAACCCTGCAAACCAAACACAGCAACCAGGCACAGAGAAAAAAACATGGACAGGAACTTTAGAAAAAATAATCTATAACAAAACTGAACCCCAAAAATCCTGTTGCATAAATTAAATGTGTGGAGTGCCTGTGGACTAACCAAGTTATTTGTATAGTAGCCTGTGACCTTTCGTAAACCTCATTCCTGGCTTCGCCACTCGTGAGGTTACTCGAGGTCACAGGCTACTGTACAGATAACTTGGTTAGCCCACAGGTGCCCCACAGATATCCCTTGTATATCCCACAGTTATTAAGTGATTTATTACTTGTTGCTTCCGTAACATTTTTATATTTCAGCTGTAATTGTAAATGAGATTCTCTCTCAATGTGCTTCCTATAACAGAAAAAAATTGAAGAAACTGATAATGTGTTTAAATTATCTTATCTAACACATAATGCCCATTGCAGGTGCGTAAACTTGAATTCTTCATATTACATGTTTTGTATTATACAATGGGCATAGAAATTAAGCACAAATCCTCTAATCTCATTGGATACCTGGCACTCCTCTCCCGTTGTAAAAGCTGCAATCACCCACGGAAGAGGTGCTAGGACGCATCTCAAAACCCATCCAACCCTGAAATTGACAAACTATAGCCGCCATATTGTACCCGCTAAACTGCTTTGTACTGGTAGCTGACTGTGAAATTCAAACAGACTTGAGTTTTAAAATTTCACCACTCCACAAACTAAGATGCCAGGCAGCCTCTCGAACCATCACTGTCCGTAAATCACTGCGAGACCCATCTCGGTCCGCACGTCTCGACATCTTTCTCACTCGCTTACACACCCGCTTCACAAAATAAAAACCGCAAGTCATTAGAAAAACAAAAACAAATGGATACCTCATTCACCTTAACAGACGAAACCCTACAAACAGCACATTTCCGAAAATCCAGCACAAGAGAATTCTGCCCGCAATGTGCTCTCCATCACCTTTTTGGCATCTCAACTGGCTCCTCGCTCACAACCTGGCCCCCCCCCGAAACACACTGCAACTGAGAATCATGAAGCAAAAGTGCGCATCCTCAGTAGCAGGGTGGCCCCAGCAATCAGGGAGTATTTTTTCCACAGTAAACCACAGTAAAAATTGATAAAATAGGGGAAAAACTTTATTATTATTTTCTATGTGCCCAAAAAGGGACATTGTATAATGCATGATTATGCCCTCTAAGATGTTGGTAATGGCAGGTTTCCCATGCCTGGGGTGTTTTGGCCACTCGGCTGCGCCTGCGCGGGTCAGACGACACCCCCAGGGCATGGGTAAAACTCTAGCATCACCAACACCCTCTCATGGTATATTGCTTAATACATCAGTGACTTGCTTTAAGTATTGAAGTCTGTATCAAAGTACGTGTATTTAAGCAATCATGACCAAACAGCCAGTCGTTTCCTGCAGTCTAATGACCAGATGGGGGAGGGTAACCCAAGACGTAGCAAAGGGCAACCCACCCAGCTGGCTGTTGACCCCAGGTAATGACAGGCTGTGAGGTCATTATTGGGATACAAGTCGGATTGCATTAGTTTAGGGGGAAATGTCTTTCCTTAAAGAAAGCTTAGAAAGGTGCATGCCACGCTGAGCTGTACTGGGCATTTCTAAGGACTCAGCAGCTGGCACAGCAGCAATCAGAGCATGCATTTGATTCTTGAGTAATTAATTAGACTTATAAACAATTTTGCATTGTTTTACCTCTTACTGGACAACATGGAGTTGAACAAACTCCAGTGCACCCTTTCAGCAAAAAAGTCAAAATAAATAAAAATATTGGGGAATTTTCAAAAGAGATAGATACAGATGTTTTCCACCTGCGTCTGCATCTGCCTGATCATGCCAAAACCCAAGAGCCATATTTTCACAGGCTCCCAGGTTTTTGTGAGTCCAGGATTTGTGGTAGCTAGCATAAAAGAAGTGATGTGTGCACCAAAATAGTGAAGCAACTGTCATTTTAGTTTAATGAAAGCTTTGATAATTACATCCAAACAGTAGAGCAAGGATAGAAGTCCATTTTGAAAACACAGGCGGACAGATCTGATTTCAAAATCCTGTCCATTACCTCTATATTGTAATTTTGTACTTTGACTTATAAAAAAAACAGTCGAGGGTAAGACACAGTGTGCTAGACTGGACAATAACACATGACTATGTGGTAATATTTGGTATACCACATGGTGACTGTCAATATGACAATGTTTTTGAAAGTAAAAGGATGTCTCTATATTTCTGCTGAGAATATGAATGAGTAGTTCAGATGGCAACTGGCAGAGCTTACCTTTTCCAGATAGGCGGCCAACCGATCATTCAGGTTTTGCATGGTCCCCTTTTCATTAGTGAGGATGACATCACTGTCACTGAAACCACTGCTAAAGCCACCACCAAAGGCACTACCATAGCTGGTGCTGGAGGAGTAGTTGAGGCCCGTTCCCTGTCCCAATGCAGTGCTAGAACGGATGGATGGCTGGGATATGCGAATGTCTGTGCCCCCAGCTCCTCCATACACACTGAGAGCTTTGGTAGTGCGAATGCTTGAGCCCCCAGCTCCATACATACTGTGAGCTTTTGTAGCTCCCACACGGGATGACCCCACTGTGCTCATCTGGCTTGAACGCACCCCACCTACGAGGGATCCCCCAGAGCTAAATCTCTGGTTAGTGCCTAGGGATGAAAAACCAAGCATGTTGGTAGCACTAGCTGGTAAAGGTGCAGAGGCTTACAACAAAGCTAAGACTTGAAGCACACCGGAAGGCAGGCTGCTTTCAAAGCCCATGGACAGCTTGATTATATAGGCAATCACAGGCTGTTGTAATGCAAATTGCCTGTATCTGGTTGGTTCAGTCAAGAGGTCAGCAAGTGAAACATGAACTGGATGTCACACCTGATCTGATAGCTGAAGAATATGTTCAGCTGGATTAAACCATTTCTTTTCAATGTTTTATGACTGGGAAGCCTCAGTACTGTAGCAGGTAATAGTAATCAGTCAAAATGCTAATCTTGACAGGAGAGGCAGAAACTGAAAGAAATTTGAAAGCTAACATTCTGTCAATAGTTTAACAATAGTACAGTACTGTGTTAGTACAAAGGATTGCTAATTATATTGTCCACAGGAGATACTTTTACATTGCTAACCTTTACACTAAAACATATTTATGGTACAGGGAGGTCCTGTGTCATACATTTTGCAAAATGGATTCAATGTGAATACAATTAAAATCAAACTGTGTGTGTGTGTGTGTGTGTGTGTGTGTGTGTGTGTGTGTTTTAAATGGAGCTTCTTTGCACCCAGATCTTTGTCAGTGTTGTGGAAGCATTCACTTCTGGTTAGTTTGTGTTTGTTTGTCTGTCTTATTTTGCCTGTTTGTTACATTTTTGTTTGGGGGTGCACAGTTTATTTCACTTGGATCTTCTCCAGTGTAGTTTTCCAAAAAATCTATAGCAGGGGCTGGCCAGCTGGTGAAGCGGCATCAGACAGATGCCATCCATGCTAAGCTCCGCTCCAAGCTTGGTGTCCTGTAGCGGAACAAAGAGTGCTTGACCCGACATGTCCACCAGGAATTAGTTAAAGAGATAGTGCTCCCAGTCTTTGAATAGGTGGATTTGGTTTACAGGTCTGCCCCTACCTCTTCCCTTGCCAGACTGGACACCCTGTGTAATGACTTCTGACATTTTGCCACAAACTCACCCCTTTGCACTCATCACTCCATTCTCTATTTCCCACTCTCCACACTCCCTCTTTCCTCCCATCACCTGCACCACTGTGCTTCTTTCATCTCTAAATACAGTTTCCAGGCTATGCCCTCATATCTTTCCCACTCTCATCTCCCCAACTCCATCCACCTCATACTCCCTTCTTTCCAGGGATCCCTTCTTCCTCTCTCATCCTTACTTCTCCACCGGACAATCTGCCTTCTGCTATCACCTTCCTGCACCCTGGAACCTCCTTTCCTTTTACATCCATGTCTCACCCTCCCCAACTCTCTTAAGCATCAGCTTAAACTCATGCCCTCCTCTCCCTGTGTCTGTCAACTCACCACCTGGCCTACTTCTCCCCCCCCATCTTACCCCCTTCCTGGGTTGATCTTATTTCCTATAATGGTATTTGCACTCAGTGTTTCAATCCATTTGTTGATTGTATCTATAAATGTTTAGCATCTCATGCTCCAGACAGCTGGTGCATATGACATGCCTTCTTGCTATGTTTTCACTATTTTTGTTTGCACTTTACTTGTTTTGCTCCATACTATTATTATATGACTGTATCCTTACCCTCAGCCCCAGGTTACACCTGGAAACTAGCCTTGGCTCTGTGTGCATTTCCCGCTTACCAAATTTTAAATAAAACAATCAATAAGTTGCCGACAACCCATGATTGTGAACAAGTCCAGACCCTCACAGGGCAAGTGGGGGGATGGGTTGGGTAGGCTGTGATACCCGGCATCAAGCTGATTCCTAGCAGAGGCTAGGAGTTCAATGGCCAGGTCCTGTGAGATTGGGTGAGAGGTGATGGTGTATGGCGGCACGCCATGCATGGGAGCACACACAGCCATGCCCACATGCCATTGCATGGCCACATCCCCATGGAGGGGAAACTAAATGAAACCCCTCTAAGTCAGTACAGCATGGTGTCCAGCAGGTGTGTAGCTAGCTATTGTGGCGTTCTGGCATTGGTCTGCCACAAAGGACCCTTACCTTCTCTTCTTCAGGTCTGCCATCCCCATCTCTCACTGCTGTCTGGACTGTGTGAATAACTGAGGTGGATGCACAAAATACAATTTGAAATGGCTTTATTCCCAGCAGGTCACATCTGCACACCATGAGGCATAGCCTCTGATTGACTGCTAACAGCCAGCCTACAGGGTCTTCTAGCGAGCCTCTCCTACACCCAGTTACCTGTAACATAAGAATACTTTGCTGCGAGGGTCCTTAGAGAGGCAGCAACTAGCCCCATGCTTAAGTGTACTCCACACCATTTATAAACTGTACATCAACTGGCCGATCTGTTGCCCCCTCAAACAAACTTTAGTGATTGCCATAGAATTCTTAGTTGGTACTGTGTAGCGGTGCTGAAATCTATTTGTGATCTCACTCCCACAGAGATGCCATAAACCAGCAGCTATACAGATCCAGTAATAATGGTTAATTTTAAACTGCAATGATGACTATTATCTTGCCAGCAGAACAGATGACCTGGCTTGCTGTTTCTATTATACGGTGGACATTAATGGTCAGAGTTCTGCATTGCCTTCAGTATGAAATAGTTGAACTATAAACCTTTCAGTCAAAAGACCTGTGTCTATTTTTGCTGTAAATGATCATAGGTTTTTCCAAGTATTTACTTAAGCAATAATGCACGCGAGGATGTGGGTTGTGCTGGGATAACCTGAGCAGATACTTAAAACAACAGTCTCTGGTGAAACATAGGCCCCTAGCAGAGCAGACTCACCCCTGATTGCAGGTGCCCTCTGGCTTCTTCCACAGGAAAACCGAAAATACTTCTTGGTGCCTCAGCACAAATCTTCAAGGCAGCTTCACTCTTTCTCTCTAGCCAGGCCAGGGGATTGCCCCGGAAGCTGGCTGTTGGCTCCTCCCCATCCCCGCAGGGATGGGGCCCTTAACCAACTGGGGAGCAGTCTCTACCACTTCAATGCTAGTTCTTCTGTGTCCTTCTTATGGTGAGAACACACACCCTTACAAACAGTAGCTCTGGTCAGAGCTAAGGGACTGCACACTGCAGTGCACCTCCTCCCTCCACTGAGTCTTCCACTAGACTAACTACAGACTGAATTCAAAACCTCCCAACGTTCTATCTAACTCCCAGCTGCAACATTCCAATGTGGCTTATGCTGCTGTGAAAATTCTATATGATGTCATCCCTCAAGCTCAGTTGAGACTGAGAACAGAGTGAGACAGTGTGAAATCTATTTAACTGGAATTTCACAATTTGCCTTCTCTGCCTGCCACTAGATCTAACTGGGATTCTTGTAACCCCGGGTGTTGGGGGGGTTACACCTATAAAGTGCTCCCAGGTAGTTTCTTAACTGGAGGTACAAATAGAAGTGGCCATTAGGAATCCCCCTTGCCTGCTAAAGCTCTGGAAATGACTGAGTTCCTGTCTAGGTGACCATGTCTCCCAGGCATTAAACCCCAAGCTACTGCCTCTACAGCAGAGTTACTGCAGAAAACAAGGCAGCTTCAAAGGCAGTTAATTCCAATTGTCATGTAGAAAACAGTGACACTGCATTGTATCCCAGCCATCTCCACTGTACTACAAGTAAGCAATAATACTTGATAGGGTGGGGGGTATTGGGATATACCAGGCCACCCAGGGTGTAATGAGGCCCAACACTGCAGGCGGGGGGGCCTTATAGCCCCAGACGTTCCAGTGTAGCCCAATGCCGCCCTTCCTGGAGGATATTACTGTGCTTAGAAAATGGGTATTTGTTTCATTTTTAATAAAAAAAAGTTTCAAGAATTAAAAATAAGGCAAATAATAAATAAAAATGAATAAAAAAGCAGTTTGTTGTAAAATAGTCCTGTGATTGGCAGAACTGACAGTAGAAAGTGCAGCTCTTTTTTAAGAGAGTTTCCTGATTTTTGCTGTTGGACTAGTTGGTTTTGGACAGCTGGTACAATTTGTGTGTGTTTTTTTTCTTAAATGTGTGTGAAGGAAACTGTCCTTTTTTTAAATAGGGAAAGTGAGGGCGAGCAGTGGACGCTGTGTCTATCTGAGATGCAACGCGAGAGAGTCATGCTGTGTGAGCAGAAACAGCAAACAGAGGCAGAACGGAACTTAAAGAGCAAATATATTTGCAGTAATCACATTTCACATAACACTGAGGCTCAGGTGCGTTGGTGGAAAACTCACTCGGTCACACTGTCAGGGGAAGTCAGTTCCTTACGTGACAGAAAAAAACATTGGCATTTTCGAACTGAACATTTTGTGGGCACAGTGATAATAGAAGGTAATCAGGGAGCCAGAGACTGGGACTCATTATTTCCCAGTCTCTGTTGCCTGATACCAGATCAGCTACCTAGTGCAATTAACCAATCAGAAAGGGGCATTCTCCCGATCCATTTTCTAAAGTCGTTAATTCACATTTTTACCTTTCTTGTCCCCTCTGACAATCCTATAAGATAAAATTATGTCAGCTTATTGTGCCATTCTTGGTCAAAACTTACAAATAAATAAAAATGTCATTTTCATCTGTAATATTTATTATTATGTAGCCACTTTAGTTTAGAATAATTGGCATGCTTTCATTGTTTTCTTTTCCCAGAGATCAAGAGAAGGAAAGAGTGGGAGAAAGGAGCAGGATATCAATATATTTTAAATAGGGTGTAGGGTAAAACACAGTGCGTGTATGCCTAACATGGAAACATAGAATTTGTCGGCACATAAGGACTAATTGGCCCACCTGGTCTGCCCAGTTTGTCCCTACCTATACTGTCACTGCAGACCCTACCTTATAGAAACAGAGGAGAGAAAGAAGTAAGTGCCTCAGCTGGGACTTGAACACTGGCCACCCAGAATACTGTTCCAGTCGTGATAACCAGCTGAGCCACCAAGGCAACTGGAACCCACGCCATTCCTGAGGACACATTATTCTTTTTCCAATGCACAACCTGGTGCTGCACAAATAATGACTTCATTTCCAATCACATGGGTGCAGTGTGCCAATTTATGGAGATTGCAACATTAGGTTTGGGTGTATGAGCCTGCAGCTTCTGGACAGGCTGTATTGAAGAGAGCGGTTCCAGAATGACAGACTTGGGGCCCTACAGTCACTGAAGGGTGGCACAAAAAGGACTTGTGGATAGGTATTGGAGGCAGAGGGTCTAATCTGAGTGGGTTGAGGTAGAAGAGCATAAAAATTAAACTCTGCAGATAAATATCTGTAAACATCTGAACTCTAAAACTATGCAGTGAAACGTATTATTTTTCACCAAAACTGAAGATGCTGTGTCAATCTCTTAAGCACATCCCTGTTGGCAATGCTCACCCTACTTTTACTACCCATCATGCTATAATCTGTTATTAGGCAATGTATCCTGGTGTTAAGCATAGATTATATAAAACTTGTTACACCTTTCATACATACAGTATCCGAAAGTGTTCGGTGTACACAAGTAGATCTGAACAGCACAGAGGCAGTTTGAACTGCAAATATACAGCTCAAATCCACCATAAGCTCCACGCATGACTCTGCCAGCTGGGTTGGAATCACAGCTGTATCGGTTCAGTAAATGCCCTCAACCATGCAGGTTTCCCTGCTGGCACCCTCTCCTGGTGTGCGATCTACCTATCAGCCTACTCCCAACGTGTCAAAGACAATGGGATGCTCTCAGAAACCTGTCCCATCCACTCTGGGGTTCCCCAGGGCTCTATCCCGGGCCCACTACTCTTTAGCCTGTACCTAAATGCCCTGCCTAGCGCCTGCTCTGGCAGTATTCTACTATATGCTGATGACGCTGTGACTTATGCAGCTCACAAAAATCTCACCTCCCTCCAAGACTCCCTCCAGCACTCTTTCAATGATGCTGAGAATTGGTGTAGGTAGAGCAGACTAGTAATTAACCTCAAAAAAACTAAGGCAATGCTCTGCCTACCCCCAGAACAAAACCAGCAAAAGTACCCTCCAAATCTTCCGCAGCACTTGTCATCCACTCAAACAAGTTTACTCGTACAAATACCTTGGAATCGCATTTGACTCGGCCCTCACCTTTCATGCCCACATTACTGCCTTTGCTGCCGCCGCAAACATGCGCCTTGGCATCCTCTGCCAGCACAAGGACTGCCTCGCACCTGATGCCCTCAGGCTCGCAATCACGTCCACAGTAATGTCCCTTATTGACTATGGCCTCCCAGTATATGGTGCTGCTGACTCCACTGCCCTCAGCAAGATTAGACTCATGCTAAATAAGGCTTGCAGGCTACTGATCAGTGCCCCTAGACTCACCCACACCTGTCAACTCTATGACATGGCCAAACTCTTAAACCTCGATGAAAGCATTCGCTACCAAACCAGCCTGCTAACCAAGAAGATCCTACTTGGACTCTTCCCCCCTCCCGGGGTGTCTGCCTCCATCCAATTTACACACCCCAGAGCCACCACCTGAACTTCGGACAAGGTCACTCTACTAGTGCCCAGAACTAGAACCTCTCAGGCTCAGAGGTCATTCAGCTACAGAGCCCCTACCTGGTTCAACTCACTCCCTGCAGCCATTTCCAACACCGCCAAAATTGCACCCTTCAAAGCTGCCTTATGAGACTTGCTGTTCAACACCTGCTGCTGCACCTGTCACTAAAAGTTACTCTGCTGTTCTTCTGGCACTACTGACATGGCTCACTGAGCTGAACACCCACCCACCTCCCCCCCAATCCCCCCCCGGCCGTCTCTCCTCTGCCAGTACCTGCTGGTACTACTTGAAATGTTTATTTAACTACACATGTGTTCAAGCAATTGTATGTAATACTATGTATCTCTGTTCATGCAACCGATGTAAAACTATGTTGATTCCATATGTCTATATTCTGTAAACATGTAAAAATCTGTTATTCTGTCTTGACTGTACTCTGTAAATTATGTTAACCACATGTGTCCTCTCTGTGACGAGGTACCTTTGAGAATGAGCCGCTGGCTCAAAGGTTGTAATTCTGATTATAAAATAAGCAAATAAATAATGTACAGTATGATGGTCGCTATGGTAGCAATTATCATTCTGTACATTATGCATACCGAACTGATGCACTTTGCCTTGTAATGGCTTTGGCAGCAGTACAAGGCTTCAAGTTATACCCCTCTGAAAGCCATTATGGGCAAGGTGCTACTTTTCCTGTATGGTGGTGGTACCAGTGAGATAGAAAACAAGAGGCATTACTCCTAGCCTAATGTCCCCTGTTTGACAGAGCTGAGATATGAGGAAGCTCGTGTTAAAAAACCAAATGTGTCCAACTCACACCAGGAGGTGATGATACGTGCAGTGGTGTCTAAGCTGCCTAAGCCGGGAGCGGTGATATAGAGAGAAGATTGGTGATAAATTGATAAAACCATGATTTTAAGACTAATCTTCCAATCACCATGAAAACCTCTTATGATAATGTCATTTGTTATGTTATCCACTTCAAGATTTAATCTTCTCAGGAGTTTCACTATCTCAGGAATGATCCTTTAGCTAGCTGATATGTGCTGCAGTACAGAGAAACAGATATGTATGAGAAACACATCTGAATGATTTCCATCTCTCTGTCAACTTGCTTTAGTGAGATGATATATTTTTACATACTGATGTAGGCAACCAGGCTGCCAGTTTATTGAGTAAATGGTGCGGCTTAGCAGTGGGATAGCTCTTTACCTCCCTGTGTTTCACTACCCCTAGCTGTAAGATTGGGTGAAAGCAGGACCCTGCCGCTGAAATTATTCACTATCACATACGTAACTGGTGTAAAGAATTGCTGAATGTGACAGGAAGCTCCTGCCACTCTTGAGGACTGACCTTTTCTTAAATCTGTTGCAACAGTTCTTCTATTTCTTAGCCTAATCTATTCTTTACAATTTCTAGTCCATAAAGTTGGCCACCTATGGGCACCCCCTTCCCTTTCTTGACTATGCTATAGTATCCTCTTTAATTTTCCTTTTTCCTCTCAGGTCCTTGTACAGGGAGGTTATTGCTGTGACCTCCAAGTGTATGTAAAACAGGTTGTGTTCATCATTGTTGGATTTAGTATGTAATAGCACTATGTCATAATATACCTTATGTTTATGAAACCTATAAATGTTGATAATACCATGGCATTAGGTGTTTTTGATAATGGTAAAAAGTACTAGGTGACTATTATAAAAAACTAAGTTATTCATACTATTTACAATGTGTGTAAATTGCTATATACTTAAGTCTGAAATGTCATGGTGGTTTGCATATAACCCATGATGCTTTGCATTATGGAAGTATGCATGATGTTGTATTTCTTTGAAACTTGATTTGTTGCCAGTGCCCTCTGAGGTAACCTTTCTTTCAGTGACTCTGCATTGAGGTTCTTTGTCTATAGCTTGTTTCATTTTTTTTCCTTTTGGGTACCCCCTACCCAAGCAAACAGGGCTCACATAGGGATGAAGGGTTGTCATTGAAAAGTGATTAGACTAGAGATCAGTGCCAGTAGGTCCTGGCTAAGTGCAGAAAAAGGACGTGCATAGTCTGTTGTTGCAAACTGATGCACTGAAGAAAGAAGATGCCATTGCTGAAGCTTATTTCCTGTATTCAGAATAAACATCACACAAAGATTGTGTGTTGAACCTGAAGTGTGGTGTCTAGTCCATCTGCTATCCCACAACCCCTCCACACTGAATACTAAGTTCAGTCATTACACCTATTTGTATTCTCTCTCCCCATGAGCTGTAAGATGGTGCAATTCCCCAATATGTGCTTAATTGTCACAACAGAATTATATCTGTAACACTGAGGGGATTTACACTGCTTTAAGTGTGCTTTGTGTAATGGCATTCAGTATGTGCTCATCAGGGTCCCAAAGTGTGTGAACATATAGCAATCTGTTTTAAGCACATAATGAATGTTGTACCAAATCTTCCTCCAATCAAGTCTATCAAGATCAATTAATTTGTCCATCCTTCTTGGTACTTTTAGATTGAGGGGGTGTTAATAATTCTTGGTATAGTTTTGAGACTACATATGGTTTAGCTATGAAACTTGCTATATTTCAATAAGACGTTCCTTATGCTGTAAAGAGTTTAAGTGAATATTTGTATGCATGCTAATCATAATCACTAAGTATTTGTTATATTGTTGTTCCAGTTTTAGTGGGTTGCCCTCAATACTGATGCATATTTCAAAGCATAGCACCTATTTTTGTCTACATTTTGTTTGTTTCATAAAAGGTTGCCCTCAACCAAATGGTGTGCAGTGATTAACAACAAGCATTTGTCAATGACGAATGTTTGCTTGCTGGTATTAGCACTGGAAATGCAGGAGTTAGACAGATGCAGAGTAGGAATGGCAGTGAAGTATTGAACGTCACGCCAACCCCACCTCCACCCTGCAGAGACGGACAGGCATTGGGGCATGCATTTGGGTTGTCGCCCATAATGTTCATGCCATTTCACCTCACCCTATCCTACAGACACTGACAAGTGTTGAGGTGTCCCTTGGGGTGTTCAGCTTTACAGTCACCCCATTCCATAAGGACATACGTGAAATGGGTGCAATATAGAATGGGGTGAACTGTGGGGCCGAAGTATTCATGGCACTTTGATTTTGTCAATGTGTCCAGAAATTTGAGTTTCCACAGCGACCATGCCATTGTGTGCCAGATGTATGAAAACAGAGATTGGGCAGGATGTGAAGAATGACAGCTGTACCATTCATACAGAGGTGTAAAGAGATGGTAATGTTGAAAATCTGTAGTGAAAGTATTAAAAATGCTCAGACTTCTGAGAGTACATGGAAACTGCACAATGCATGCATATAACACAGTCATTCAGTGGAATTATTTCACCAATTTTTTAACATAGGCATTTTGTAGCCTCTGCTCATGAACACTGTCACTATGATTTTCTTAATCTGTCCCGAACATTGATTTCCCACAGCAACCGCAGTATTCTGTGGCAGATGTATAAACGCATATTTCAGGCAGGATGTGAAAAATGACAGCTGTACTGTTTATAAGGAGGTCTTAAAAAATGGCAATGTTGAAAATCTGGAGTGAAAATACTACAAATTTGTGGAGTTATGAGGGTGCGTGTAAACTGTATCACACATGCTTGTAACACAGTCATTTTATGGATATTCGTCACCAAATTTTCAACATAGGCATTTTAGGACCTCTGCTCATGAACAGAGTCACTGTGATTTTACATACGAACATACAAATCTGCCAGCAGAACACACCAATCGGTCTATGTAAGTCTGCCTGACTGTGCAGCTAGCACCCTAGATTGCAGCTGCCCCAGCCTCCTCCCCCCCTCAGTTCCTCCCCTGCTTGTCCCAGCCCCTACCCCACTGACTCTTCCTCTTGCTTTATCCCACTCCTCCTTAAAGTTATTGACTGTCCTATATGTTACCACCCCCTGTGGCAGCGCATTCCAACTAGACACTACCCCCTCAGAGAAGTACTGCCTCCTAATTTCCCTCTTGAAACATCCCCCTTTCAACCTTAGTCCATGCCCACTCGTCTCGCTTCCTCTCCTCCGTTTAAACACCCCCTCGGTACTAGGTTTAGTTACTTGCTCAGGTATTTAAACACTTCAATCATATCCCCCCATCCCTCCTCTCCTCCAGTGTGTCCATGTTCAGCTCCTTCAGCCTAACTTCATATTCCTTTCCTTCCATCCCCTTTAACATTTTTGTTGCCCTCCTTTGCACCCCCTCCAGTAACTTTATATCTCTCCTCAGGTATGGCCTCCAGTATTGCACACAGTACTCCAGGTGCAGTCTGGCCAATTATCTGTAGAGAGGTAGGATCACATCCCTGTGTCTGGATGAGAACCCACTTGCGATGCGCCCCAGCATCCTGTTTACCTTCACTGCTGCTCTCGTGCAGTGGGCTGAGCTGTTCATGCTCCAAGTTACCAAGACCCCTAAGTCCTTCTCCTCCTCTCCTCCTCTCTGATCCTCAACCAATAGTCCCTCTTCTGGTTCTTAGCCCTGAAGTGCATCACCTTACACTTCTTTGCATGGAATCCTAGCTGCCACTTCACTGACCATGTCTCTAGCTTTGTTAGGTCCCCCTACAGTTTTCCCCATCAGTCCTCTTCATCCAGCACCACCCCCAATTTGGTATAATGTGCAAACAGACTAACCCTGCTCCCTACTCCATGTGCTATATCAGAGATAAAGAGCTCAGATAGCACCGGGCTCAGCACAGACCCCTGCGGCACCCCACTTGTCACTGCTCTGGGTGCTGAGAGCTCCCCCACCACCACCCTCTGCACCTTCCCCTGTAACCAGTTCTCTATCCATTTAGCCAGCTTTCTCCCCACCCCCACTGCTGTCAGCTTCCCCCCCCCCGTCTCCCATGAGGCACTGTATCAAAGGTCTTACTGAAGTCCAAGTGCAGGACATGTACCGCATGGCCCCTGTCCAACTCCCTTGCCACCCAGTCACAATATTCTGTTAGGCTGGTTTGACAAGACCTCCCTGAGATGAACCCATGTTGCCAACCATCTTGGAGGCCATTACTGTCTAGGAATGCCACCAGTCTCTTCTTCAGTATTGGCTCCATAAGCTTACCCACTATGGACATGAGACTTACCAGCCGATAATTTTCTGGCCCCGCCCTAGGCCCACTTTTGTGTATGGGCACCACATGGGCCACCCTCCAGTCCTGGGGCACACACCCCATTTCCAGGAAGGTGTTGAACAAACATGCCAGTGGCTCAGCCAACAGCTCCACCATCGACCTCAGCACCCTGGGGTGAATGGCATTGGGACTTGGTTCCTTGTCCACCTTTACTGCCCTCAGCCCCTCTAGCACCCTACTTCCTGTGGTCACTTTGTCCATCACCTCCCCCCCCATTTCCCAACCGCCACAGCCCATTCTGGTAGTGGGCCATCCCTCTCCTTAGTGAAAACGGAGCAGAAGTACTCATTTAGAATTTCCACTTGCTCCTCCCCCTTTTCCAGCCAATCCCCTTCCCGCTTTACTCTCACAATATGTTCCTTGCAGTTCCTCTTTTCCCTGACATACCTAAAAAAGTAATTTTCCCCTCCTTTTATGCCCTGTGCAGAACTTAATTCCCTGGAAGCCTTTGCTTTTTTTCATCCTCCTGACAACCTCCCTTGACCAATTCCCAAAAGCTTCCTTATCCTCTGCCTTCCCTGTTCTCCTGTACTTCTGGTATGCAGCCCTCTTTGCCATCACACCTTGCAGCACTTTCTTGTTCAGCCAGCATGGTTTCTTGGCTCTGCTCTTCTTACTTCTGGCCCTGGTGCAGGCTACTGTGGCCTCTGTTAGCTCAGTCTTTATGACTCCCCACTTTTGTTCTGTATCCATCCCTGGCCTTATATCCTGGAGTCTTCCTTGCAGTATTGCTCCCATCCCCTCAAAGTCCACCCTAATAAAGTCCACCACCTTAGTGCCCGTGTCTTCTGTCTCTCTGCCCAGTGCGACAACGAGCCACACTGTTTGGTGGTCGCTACCTGCTAGTGGGTCCTCCACCCTTACCTCCCTCACCACCTCCCCATTTGCCAGTACTAGTTCCAGAGTGCTACCAAGCCTTGTAGGCCCACTTACCAATTGCATGAGAAGGCCGTACTGAAATGCATCAAGGAGCACCAGCTCCCTGGTACTGCTAGTGATGCGGTGCTCCAGTCAACCCGCGGTAGGTTAAAATGCCCCACTATCACCACACTCCGCCTTCTACACACCCTCCTTATCTGCTCTGCCAACTCCCCATCCAGTTCCCCAGATTGGGCTGGTGATCTGTACACCACTCCCAGCCTCAGCTTTCTGCCCTTGGAGTGCAGGAGCTGCACCCAAAGAGCCTCTGTCCTCTCCTCTTCTCCCTCATCCCTTATGCATTTAATCCCTTCCCTCACACAAAGTGCAACCCCCCAACCACCCGGTCCCCCCTGTATATCCTGTATCCCAGGATTGCCAAGCCCCAGTCATGGTTCTCTGTGGCCCAAGTCTCTGTCACTGCAGCAATGTACACCTTCCCCTCTGAAAGGAGCGCCTGAAGCTCTGCAGTTTTGTTCCTGAGGCTTTTTGCATTGAGAGAGACCACCTTCGACCGCACCCCTACTTCTCCTCACTCTGCTCCTCCTTGGCCTGTGTCCCTCCTAATGGCAGTCCGCACCCTTTCTCCTCCTTATTCTTACCGGGTGGTGGTGCCTTCTGTATTACACTCTGACCACTCTGCCCACCCCTCCCAGGGTTACTACGCCTCTGCCGTTACCTATATCTAGGGGGGTGAGCTGATTAGGCTCCCCTGTCCAGACCTTTCTACTAGCCTCAGTCTTTTGGCCACCCACCTCACTAGTTTAAATCCACCTTAGAAGAGATATACCCCTCTAATCCTGCCTTTAATACTCCCCTTCCCTTCCCTTCCTGCTCAAGTGTGGCCTGTCCCCCGCATACAAGTCACTATTTCCCCAGACCCTACCCCAGTTAGTCACTAACCCATAATTTTTGGTGTGACACCAATCCCTCTGCCTCTTGTTGAACTCCTCCTTCCTGCCTATGCCTGCACATGGTATGGGGAGTAACTCCAAGAATGCCACTGACTCCCCCACCCCCTCACACTGCTTGCCCAACTACTCGAACCTCCCGGCACTACTTCCACAGTCTCCCCCACCAAGTCATTTGTACCCACATGCAACAGTAAATGAGGTTTCTTCCTCCCCCTCACTGAGCACTTGAGCAGTGCCTGCCCTACCCCTCCTGCAGTCAACCTGGGGATAGCTTCAACCCAAAAATGGCTATGTCTTCCCCCCTTCCGCCCCATCTCACCCCTTTCAGTATACAATCCCCAGGATGAGTACCCCTCATCCCTAGCCCCTTCCTCCCTAATGCCCCTTCCACCACCCCAGTATTCGATCTCTGCCCCTACTCCAACCAGTTGCACAATCCGTGACTTCTGTATCTGTACCCCTACTCTGCCTCACCCCTTTTTTCTGCCTTATTCCTCCCATTCCCCTTGAACCCCTTCCCAGCCTGACTACTTCCTACTGGGCTTCCCATGTCGACGTCTCCTCCTCCCCTCCTCCCCTCCTCTCCCCCTGCTGATTTCCAACCCCTCACCTATTGCTGCTGTTGTCGATTTAGAGCCCCTATTCTCTTCTACCCCGATAGTGATGCCCCTCCCATCCTTCCGCTTCCCATAGTCTTGTCTCCTCCAGTCACCACCCCCTTCTTCCTTATTAGTCTGCCTTCTACTCTTTCATCCTCGCTATCTCTTCCCCTACCTGTTGCCATCCCTCTCATGCCCCGCTTGTCCTCCCCCCTTCAGAATGTTCCTGCTCCCCCTCTCTCTCCCATAGCAGAGGCTTGAATCTATTCCTAGTCAATACCCCTCCTACATCTCAACCCCCTATCGGTTCCCCCCTCCTACTTGTTCCCCTCTGTGCCACCCCTGGTCCCTCCCTACCTGCAGCCATCTGCTCTCTCCCCTGGTACTCCTCGTGATCTCTTCCTCTCCAACAGGGGGCCCCCACCTTCTACCCTTTTGTCCTCGCTATTTCTTCCCCTACCTGTTGCCATCCCTCTCATGCCCCACTTGTCCTCCCCTCTTCAGTATGTTCCTGCTCCCCCTCTCTCTCCCATAGCAGAGGCTCAAATCTATTCCTAGTCGATACCCCTCCTACATCTCTTCCCCCTATCAGCTCCCCTTCTGACTTGTTCCCCTCCATGCAACCCCTGGTCCCACCCCTGCTCCCTCCCTATCCACAGCTATCTGCTTTCTCCCCTGGTACTCCTCGTGGTCTCTTCCTCCCCCAACAGGAGGCCCCCTCGCCTTAGGCACCCCCTTCCTTGTCCTCACTTTTCTGCTAGTGCCTCTGATACTGGGGTTGGTTTCAGTCCCTAGTTGCTCTTCCTCCTCCCCCCTTTCCATCCCCTACCCCCCCAACCAGGATGCCTACCATATTCATCTGCCCTGCCACTTAGACTCCTCCCTAACCTCAGCAGTTCCTCCTTCAAACTAGCCAGTCATCTACAGACCATACACCCCCCATCCTCCAAGCCCAGTCCACAATCATGGTGGACCCACACCCTGTACACCCCACCACCCTTCCAAAGATGCCCGACCTATTGGCATGTGGCACCTGCCCCATTTTGGCCCCCACCTTATGTTATGAGCTCTTACTCCCAGGTTCTGTACCCTACTACAACTGTTAGGCCCCTATTTACTCAAATTCCTGTTCCTCCCATCCACACACACTAGTCCCCTTACTGGTCCCTTGCCAGCAGGGGTAATTCAGTCTCAAATCTCATCCGTTACATACTGTATTACTGTAGCAATCCTAAAGCCTCTTTGTCCATTTTTCACCCCTCAGCTACCATACTTTTTGTTCTCAGCTCTCATATAGTTTCACTTAGCCCAGTTAGAAATCGTATTGCACTTCAAGTATTACTCAGCTCAGAGAAATAAACAGAACAAATAAATATGTATTATTACAGCAATCATAACAGTAGAACTCAGTACTTAGCTAAGAGAAATAAACAGAACAACTAAATCTGTATTATTACAGCACTCCTCAAAGTATCCAATCATTGCTTTGTCTCCACCCGAGAGACCCTGCTGTAATATAGGACCACAGAGGACCTTGGCGGGAGGGTGGGCAACTCTAAATTCCCAGCAGAGCTCCGCTGAGCTCGCTCACTCCCCTCCTCTCACTCACTCCTTCTATTTCTCCCAGCGCTGCAGGTTGCACTTTTGTACTGGGCTCCTGCCTGCGTTGGCGCCTTTTTCTGCCCACAAAAAAATCTGCAGCAGTCCCGACAGAGCTCCACTGAGCTCGCTCACTTCTCCTCTCTCACTTGTTCATTCCATTTCTCCCAGCGCTGAAGGCTGCCTTTTTGTACTGGGCTTCTGCCTGCACTGGTGCATTTTTCTGCCCATAAAGAAATCCATAGCAGTCCTGACAGAGCTCTGTTGAGCTTGCTCACTCCCCCTTCCTCACTCGCTCATTCTGTTTCTCCCGGCGCTGTGGGCTGCCCATTTGTACTGGACTCCTACTAGCATTGGCACCTTTTTCTGCCCATAAAGAAATCCGCAGCAGTCCTGACAGAGCTCAGTTGAGCTCGTTCACTCCCTGTCTCTCACTTGTTTGATCTTAATCTGTCCCAAACACTGATTTCCGAAAGCGACTGCACTATCCTGCGCCGGAAGTGCGAAAACACATTTTGGCCAGGATGTGAAAAATGACAGCTGTACTGTTCATGAGGAGGTGTGAAAAAATGCCAGTGTTGAAAATCTGGCATGAAAATATTACAAATTTGTGAAGTTACAAGGGTGCGTGGAAACTGTGCAACACACGCTTGGAACACAGTCATTTTATGGACTTTCATTACCAAATTTTCAATGTAGGCATTTTAGGACCTTTGCTCATGCACAGTGTCACTGTCATTTTCTTAATCTGTCCCGAACATTGATTTCCCACAGCGACTGCGCTATTCTGCGCCAGCAGTGCGAAAACACATTTTGGCCATGATGTGTAAAATGACAGGTGTACTGTTCATAAAGAGGTGTGGAAAAATGCCAATGTTAAAAATCTGGAGTGAAACTATTAAAAATTCACGAAGTTACGAACGTGCGTTGAAACTGCGCAAAGCATACTCATAAACAGTCATTTTGGGGATTTTTTTCACCAAATTTGCAACATAGGCCATTTGAGAGCCCACCTCATGAACCATGCACTGTCCTTTCATTAATCAGTCCCGAAAGGTGATTCTGTACAGTGACCTCAAAATCACCTTTCGGGACCGAATAACACAATGACAGTGACTGAATTCATGAGGAGGGGTTCTAATAACCCCCTGTTGAAATTTGGTGCCAAAATTCCCAAAAATGCCTGAGATATGCACCAAAGTTGAAAAAAAACTATTTATGCCATTATACAGCTTACTGGCATTTCTTCAGTTTGCAGTTGACTTTGAAGAGTGCAGATGTGTTCCCGGTCCACCAAAGATCGTTGCGCTGGGCTCCGGAAGTAAGTATGAGGTTGGGGGGCATGTGGGGAGGCAGGGTGCACAGAGGGTGGGTGCAGGTTGGGGAAGGTCCGCCGAACTCTACAAGGGACCGTTTTCTGTTTTATAGGTGTTGGGCGGGGGGAAACATGGCGGGACTGTTTTTTGTTTTTCAGGGACTCTGGCACACTGGGGTGGGCTCCAAGAATGCCATCTGAGTGTTTTGGGGTGCCTGTAGCTGACGGGGGATTGGGTACACCCATCAGTACATACCAGTGGGGGGGAGAGCCAGGGGATTGGGCACCCCCTCAGCACACAGCAAACTGGGGGTGCATTATGCTGATAAGGAGTGGGCCCTCATTGGCAAACTGAACTGGGGGACTGAAGCTGACGAGGATTGGGGGCCTCACTGGCAAAGATAGACTGTTGGGGGGCCATGCTGCTGAGGGGGATTGGGCACCCCCCTTGGCACACAACAAAAGGGGGAGGGAGGGTTACAGTGTGCTGATGGCGAGTGGGCTCTCCTGTCAGCAAATGTACTGGGTCAAGGTGGCATAGGGAGGTAAGGTACCACCCTGCAATGATGGGTCGCTCCCTCATTGCAGCAAAAGGCTGACACTGCAATGACGAAGCGGCCCCTGATTGCAGCTATGAAAACATTTTAACCTGGTGGCACTTCTGCAGAACCAGTGTCATCAAGACACTGGGCCTGCATTGGTCCACCAGTGCCAAGCCCCCAAATGCAGTGCCCCCATTGGCTGCCAGAGTGCCGCACCTCCACAACCCGCTTCTCTCCTAAGCTGCCGCATAATTTTTCTTGCGCATACGCGCAAGCAAACATAAAAATGACTCTGCAGTTGGTGTACAAGGTTACCACAACCTGCTCTGTGTCACCCAACCTTTGCCTTAGTCTAAATTCTGAGACTGTGCATATTATGGATGGATAATGGGCAGCATAACGTTTGTCTTTGACTGCAGCCCATGGAGTTCTGAAAAAAAAAAAGCCAGGTGCATGAATTTCCATGGCATATTAGAAGAAAGCAGGCACGACATCTGGTGACTGAAGATGACAACTAAAACAAATAACACTTTTATTATTTTCAAGATCTATCTGACCAGGTAAAGCTGTGCATGATGAGTAACTGATCTGCCAAACTGCTCCTGGGCACAATGGTTGTTCTTCCAGGATTTTACCCTGGGTCTACTCTAGTTCACCAATTTATAAGTGACCTTGTTGTTATTATTGTCATTGTGACAAAGATTCTTCATTGGTGGTTTGTGAGTTCACAGCTTTTTGAGAAAAAAAACTATTGCTCCTATTGCATTTTGAGAGTGTGTGTGTGTGTGGGGGGGGTGTTGTTGCTTCTGCTGCTGCAGTTGTAAAAGGAAGAAGTGGTTCTCCTGTTTTGTTGCTTTCATTTGCATCCAGATTTTACCCAGGTTCTCACTATTTACCAGGGAAAAATTGGAGCAAGGTGGGCTCTACAGTAATTAGTAAATAATTATGTCATTTATGATCAATGTTGCTGTAAGAATCTGGTTAAAAACTGTCAAGGAGATAGGTCCATATCCTTTCAAAATACTGTGCTCCCTGTAGATGTAGATATTAATGCCTTTAGTTTTGTGTAGGGAGCGGACAGAACATTCAGTCACTTGAGTTCTGCTGAAGTTTTAATTGCTTCAGGGATTTTCAAGCTGATATTTGTCTTTGTTTATGCTCCCAGTGCATACCTTATTGTGCTGCTGACAGTATTCCTTGGCAAGCAGGTCACAGGTGACATCTTGGTCCTCCATTTAGGAAGATGCCAGAGGGTCATACAGTTCGATGTAATATGCAGAAACTTACACAAGTAAATCCACAGATATGGTACACATGGTTTGTTTGCTACATAGTTCATTAATTGCATGGCATAGTGCCAGAATATCCAGCCCAGGACACCGGTGCCAAGAAGTGCCCTAACATTTTGTGTCAAAATCAGATTTGTTTGACCACTTATTGCACACGTTTTGCAACAACACCATTGTGGAGGCAGAGCGCTGCAACAGAAGGTTGTAGTTTCAGTTTTGCGGTTCGGGTGGAAAGTGCGGAGCATGAGAGAATAGTCAGAGGCAATATATGAAAGCAAGAGGACAGTACAGAGGAGAATCTTTAAATCACAGCTAATGTGACATTATAAGAGTTCAGATGAAATCAGGAGATCACTATATGGATAGCTCTTCCAGGCAAGAACTAAGAACACAAAAAGATCAGATGAGACTCCAAAGGCCTCTTTTGGTGAATGTATGGGCAGGTTTCCTACTGTGTCGTTTAAGTGATACATGGACTTCTGTGAATTTTGCTCTTTTTTTTTGACCAGCTATGATCCCAGATCCTCCAAGATCTGCTGAAAAAGATCAACAAGAGCTTCAACTTCTTGATACTGTCAAATATTATCGTGGCAGCACCTAGAAAACAAGGTTCCCAGTAGCAATCGAGTTTCCATTTTTTCAATAAAAAACAAAAATTGCTAAACAATAATGCATAGTAGATAAACAAGGCCTGCAGAAAGCTTGGAGAATTTATTTATTTATTTAAATTTTGGTAACCAGGTAGGCCCACTGGAACCTTGCGGTCCCTTTTTCAGGAGCGACCTGGGTTTAGTTACATGTACCTAGAGGGAGGGAAAAACCAATGCAAATGAAATGTACAGTGCAGCAAGGCTTACATAGAGTGCATGAACAAACATTACAGTACAGAAACTGATACAACCAATGCTCCAGACTTTTGTTAGGTACAGATCAAATTGACAGTTCTAAAACCTATATAAGTGCGAGGGACGGTTCTACCACCAGACTGATGAACCCATCTATCCAAGTCCCACTGTTCTTTAGCAGGGCTATCACCCTGCATTTGGTCCCTTGGCAGGACCCTAGGTGAAGCAGAAGCACTGAGGTCCCTTTCCTAGGTGTGCTTTTAGCCCTTTCTTGAAACCCTCAATGGTGGGGCTGTCTTGTATCTCTTTCATGAGCTCGTTCCAGAGTTTGGGGAGGGCGACCCTGAGCGACTATTGACCTAGGGATGATCTAGCCCTGGGGACTTCCAGGAGTGTCTGATCAGTGTATCTGAGCTCTTGTCTCATTGTCTCAGGGACAAGCAGGTCCCAAAACCCGAGAGGGGCCCCGGATTGCTGTAGCTTGCAGGACATGCACAGGGAGGGATATGCTAATCTTGCGTCCAAGGATGGCCATTCTAGGACCTGGAGCACCTTGCAGTGGTGTTCATTCTATCTGCCCTGGTGGTGAAATGGCCGACCCTGTGGTAGAGTGTGCTCAGTCACTGTCTTTCCGTAGCTCTCAGCGACTGGAGCAAGGTTGCTCCATAGAAAAGGGTGGGGAGAACTGTTCTGTTCCCTACTGCCTTCCTGGTTTCTTTGGTTAGAAAGGGGTTAAGTCTATAGAGAAGGCCCAGTTTCTGGTTTACCACCTTTGTGAGGTGGCCGATGTGCTTCCTGAACAAGACCTCCTGGTCAATGTACATTCCCAGGTATTGCATGTTGTCCACAACTTCTATCCCTACTCCATCCCTGGTGGAGAGTGATAGGTGGGTGGATCTCCTTTGGCCCAGTCTTTTCGAGCCAAAGAGCATGACTTTCGTCTTTTTGCTATTCAGAACCAGCCTATTAATCTGACACCAGGATTCAAAGGCTGCAAGGTCCTGACTCCACTCCCGGTTTAAGGACCCCGTGTCTTCTCCTGTCCTATACAGCACTGCATCATCAGCATAGAGCATGACTTTGCCCCTCCGCAGTGCTGGGGGAGGTTGTTTGTAAACAGGGAAAATAGCAGGGGGCCTAAGACTGACCCCTGTGGGACACCTGTGGGTACTTGGCGCTCATCTGATGTAGCGCCATTCCACCGGACACCAAGGGAGACATTTCACAAGGGGATTTTAAAAAGCACTTATTCATCTCATTCACGTATGGATATAAACTTGTCTTCAGAATTGTTTCACTTTGATTAGTTCCATGGGCTAATATCCTTTGCTTCCCTATAAGATCGCCTTATTTCTTTTTGCAAACTGTTCATTTGGGAAGCAGTTGTTACTGCCCCAATGTATAATTACCTTTAAAATGAGCTAAATAGTTTAACTCAGCAGTAACAGAAGGCAACTCCACACAGCCAAGATCTGTTCTGAACACACCTATACACTGATGTTCTGAATACTACCCAACATGTCAAGGCGTTGAGGGCCTCAAGCACAAGAAAGTCACACACACAGATTTTTAATTGAACCTTTATTGACAAGTTGGCGTCCCAGGTTATAACATTCCATTGCTGATGAATAAATTTGTAGCACTGAGCGCCACAGTATCGTACAAATAACACCCGCTGGAGCTTCTCTTTTGCATCTGTGCTCACAGATTCAGCCTGTTTCTGGAGCACCTCTTCATGTCTGTGGATCACATCTTTGTGTCTGTCTGAGTGCCTCTGTTGCACCTGTCTGAGCACCTCTTTTCTTGCACTGATTCACACCTTTGCGCTCTCTGACCTTGTACATCTAATAGACTTTGAAAGTATTGACAAAATGCAAAAGTCTGATCCTTGGTTAAGCACAGCAGCATATAAAGGCAAGTAGTCTTCTACAGTGCTTTCACATGATGAAAAATGTTGCTGTATTTAGTTCATATTGCTTAAACTGATTTATTTACATTTTACACTTAAGATACAGTGACAGAGACAACCCCACAAGATGAAATGGACGCCAGGACATCGGAGAACATTTTACATGAAGTGAATACCATCAGATAATTTATTTCAGAAAATTCTGTCAATATGATGAATGAAAATCTTTTCAGCATCAATGGGAATTCACAAACAGACATAAGTGACTACATCTCAAGATCACGTATTACAGATGATAAAAAAATGCACTCAAATAAAACATCGCAAGCCAGATATTAGTTACAAGTTTCCATCAAAAAACTTTGTTGACAAGAGAAGAAAGTCTGGCAGTTCTCTGCAACAGTGTTAGTGTTCATGGTTAGACCAGTTTGATTACATAGTATATTCAGCTAAAGACGATGGTTTGTACTGCTTAGCTTATATCTTCTTTCCCACCCCAGGACAGACTGGCCATGCAAAACTTCTCATTGAGCAGCCATATTGCAACTGGAAGTATGCCAAAGCAGATATTCTCAAACACTCGGACTTGGAATACCACAGGAAATTGGAGGCTCAATTAACTGCATTTATCATCACAACTGAGAACCAAAGTCAAAGACTGGACATATTCTTAAATTCCACCCAACAACAGGTTGCAAAAAATAAGATTTTTTTTAATATCCATCACCAAGTGTTTGGACCATAGCGAGAGCCAGGGTATCACATGTTGTGGACACAGGCATGATTCATCATCTGACTCTAATAGCAATCAAGGAAACTTTAACGCTTTAATTAATTTTTGTGTTGACGTTGGTGACAAAGAGCTACAAACCCTCCTGAAAACATGCCCAAAAAAATGCAACCTACATTTCCAAGACTACACACAATGAGCTGCTGAATTGCATGGAACATTATATTCAGCAACAAATAGTAAGGGACATCAAACAACAACCTTTGGACCCATTTTATTCCATTCAAGCGTGGATTGATCCACCCAGGCAGCTGCTTCAGCCAGAAGCAGAGGAATCTTGGATTCCCTACAGGAGGCAGGCCTCAGGCAGCTTGTGCTTGATCCCACCAGAGAAAAGGTGATTCTGGACCTGATACTGACCAAAGGAGATGGAATCACAGATGTCCAGGTGAAGAGGCAATGGGGATACAGCGACCACCACATAGTGTGGTTCAGCATGGGAATAGGGACCCACTCAAGTCACACAAAGATGAAAGTTTTGAATTTCAAGAAGACAGACTTCCCTGAAATGGGGAGATACATCAGAATAGCCCTGGAAAAGACAGAGGAAGAAGGGGGGATGAAAGAGCAGTGGGGGCACATAAAAGGAGCCATAGTGGAGGTGACAAACCAATGCATTGGAACGGTATCCAAAGGGAAGAAAAGGAGGAAGCCACTATGGTTCTCAAAAGAGGTAGCAGACAAAGTAATGGCTAAATCGGCAAGCTTCAGGACATATAAGGAGACCCATAGGGATGAAGATAGGGAGGTGTACCTAGAGTGTCTAAGGGAAGCAGGAAAGTCTGTTAGGAGAGTTAAGGTGCAATCTGAGGAAGGACTAGCACAGATGGTAAAGAAGGGGGAAATACATTCTATAGGTATATCAGTGAAAGAAGAAAAACCAGGGGGATATCGTAAGGCTCAAAGTGGGTAAAGGGGAGTGTAAGGAGGGGAACCTGGAAAAGGTGGAAATACTGAACAAATACTTCTGTTCAATATTAACTGAAGAGGGGGAGGGTCACAGACCATAGCTAGGCAACAGATGTGAGGGGGGAGAGAGGTGGACACCAGTCCATTCACAGTTGAGAGAGTCCTGGAGGAGCTAAAAAAACTGAAGGTGGACAAAGTGATGGGGCCTGATGGCATACACCCAAGGATATTAAGGGAACTGCGAAAAGAGCTAGCAGCACCTCTGGCAGTCTTGTTCACAGAGTCACAGAAGTGGTTCCAAAGGACTGAAAGAGGGCACATGTGGTCCCTCTACATAAATCCAGCAGTAGGGAGGAGGCAGGGAATGGTATACTGTTCAAACAGTGACAGAAAAACAGTGAAGACCATTACAGTGACATAATCGGCTGTTCGTTGTAATGGTCTCCTGTTTGTCCAACACTGCTGTCTCCGGAGATTTTGCCCCCCAAGCAACTCTGACTCAGAGTTAGCAATCTATAGTGCAGGGGGTGCAGAGGGCAAAGCCCTTATTAAAAAACCCTTTTGTCCCCTGATGGCACAATGCCAGCTGTCAGCATTGTGCCATCACTGTAATGCTGCTCAACAGAATTCCTGTCGATGCAGCTTGGTGGAACCGTGGGGAACTATAGGCCAGTCAGCCTCACCTCAGTAGTAGGGAAGATCATGGAGACACTGCTTAAAGAAAGAATAGTGGGTCATCTGGAATCCAATGGGGCCCAGGATCCAAGGCAACATGGATTTACAGCGGGGAGGTCATGCTAGACGAATCTGATAGATTTTTTTGACTGGATGATGAAAGAAGTAAATCGGGGGGAGGGGCAGGGGACATCACCTACCTCAGTTTCAGCAAGGCCTTCAACACTGTCCCACATAAGAGGCTGGCTAACAAGATGGGTAGTCTGGGCATGGGGCACAAGGTGGTAAACTGGGTTAGGAACTGGCTAATGGACAGGAGGTAGACGGTGGTGGTAAATGGCATTCAATCTGGATGACCAGAGGAGTACCTCATGGATCAGTTCTGGGGCCAGTCCTGTTCAATATCTTCATTAGTGATATTGCAGAAGGACTTGAGGGAAAGGTCTGCCTGTCTGTAGATGACACCAAGATCTGCAACAGAGTGAATACTCCTGACAGGATGGAGAAAATGAGGAGGGACCTGGGGAAGCTGAACAATGGTCTGAGGTGTGGCAGATGAGGTTTAATGCTAAGAAGTGCAAAATTATGCACCTGGGACAAAGAAACCCTGGGATGAGCTACAGGATGGGGAGGAGGAGTTGCTGATGATCACCAAGGAAGAAAGGGACATAGGGGTTATTATTTATGATCACCTGACTATGTCAAAGCAGTGTACCAAGACTGCAGAAAGGGCCAGTGGCATGCTGGAGTGCATAGGCAGGGGTATCACTAGCAGAATGTGGAAGGTAGTGATGCCTTTGTATAAAACATTAGTCAGACCTCACCTGGAGTACTGTGTGCAGTTCTGGTGGCTGCACCTTCGGAAGGACAGTGACAGGGTGGAGACGGTCCAGAGAAAGATGACTAAGATGATACAGGGTTTGCACTGCAAAACATGTGAGGAGAGACAGAAGGACCTTAATATGTACTTGGTGGAGGAGAGAAGGGAGAGGGGGAACATGATATAAACATTCAAGTACCTAAAGGGCATAAACTAGGTGCAGGGAGGAGACACCTTCCAATAGACAGGAGGAATACAAGAATGAGGGGTCATGATATGAAATTGGGAGGTGTCAGGTTAAGTGGGAATGTAAGGAAGTTTTTCTTCATGGAGAGGGTGGTGGACACATGGAAACATCTGCCACAGGAGGTGGTGAAAGCAAGCATGGTGGAGGGATTTAAACATGCCTGGGACAGGCATAGGGGAACCTCTGAGGTAGGGCACAGGGAGGTAAAGTCACCAAGGAAGAAAGGGACCTAGAAGTTATTATTTATGATGACCTGAAAGTGTCATCATAAATAATAACTCCTAGGTCCCTTTCTGAAAGTGATAGGGTCAATTATGGGCCTAACAGGCAGACTAGATGGGCCCTGAGGTCGTTATCTGCCAACAATTTCTATGTTTCTATGTTTCTAACGGGTTACAGCATTTATAACTTCTTTTTTAGATAATAATAATTTACCCACTATGCCGAAGCTTGATGATTTTGGGGGAGCTTTGAAGTGCGACTTGTTGGGGGGGGGGAGCTTATTCACCTGGTCTCATGCAGGAAGAAGCTTAGGAAGTGAGCGGCAGTCGATCTCTTGCATAGGATCCGCGAGGTAGAACAAACTCTTTCTCCTTCTTCTCATGATTGTGTATCTAGGTGGAGTTGGCTGCCCTTAGGGCGCAGTAAGGAAAGCTTTTTAGAGGAGCAGGCAGAGTATGTTATCCAGAGAACTAAGACTAAATAATTTGATCAGGGGGAACGGGTGGAACATCTTTTGGCCTGGCATCTCTGCAAACAGGTTATGGATAGAATTATCCCCTTTTCTGATTAGTGAACAGGGTCAGACAGCAACTCACCCACATGATATTGTGGCCCAATTTCAAGTATATGATCAGCAGTTGTATTCTTAGTATTTGGTGGTTTCATATGTTTCTTATTTGAATCTTTTTTTCATGGTTTGCAACTTCCACATTTCACTGAGGATCAGCATTCATTTTAGAAGTCTCCTAATACTTTGCAGGAGGTTTTTGATGGTATTGGTGCTTTGTCCCCGAATAAAGCACCTGGGCCAGATGGGTATACTCCAAATTTTTATAAGACCTTTAAAAACCTGTTGGCTTTGATTTTATTGGATTATTATAATTATCTTTATGCTAATGGTACTTTGGATTTGTCCTGCACTGAAGCTCTTATAATGGTACTGTTAAAGCCAGGGAAGGATCCTACTAATGGTTCTAGTTAAGTGCCTATTTCATTGGTTAATCTGGATTCTTTCCAAAATGTTGGTGACTCATCTTAATAAGGCATGGCTCAATTAGTCCAGAGCAAGTGGGTTTTGTTTTAGGTCATTTTTCATTGGACCATGTTAGAAAGCTTTGTCATATCTTCTCTGTTTCCAGAGAGAGACAGAACCCAGCAGCCTTGGTCTGTCTGGATGCGGAGAAGGCTTTTGATCCAGTCTGGTGGGAGTATTTACTTTTTGTGTTAGGCAAATTTAATGTACCATCTGAGTTCATTATGTGGATCTGAACGCTTTATCATAATCTGTTAATCAGGATAATATGCAATGGAATTTGTTCTGCTCCGATTATTTTGCAGTGGGGTACTAGGCAGGGTTGCCCGCTTTCACCGTTTTTTGTTTAATCTGTTTTTGGAGCCATTGATTTGGCAAATTAATTGTTCGATGGAGATTCAGGGCATATGACCTCATCGGTATAAATTATATGTTTATGTAGATGACATTTTGTTACACTTGTAAATGCCTAGAACCTCCTTGTCTGAGGTTGTTGGTCTTATTAAGGAGTTTGGTGTTATTTCTGGTTATAAGCTGAATTACACTAAAATGGAAGTTATGCCTTTGAATGCTTTTGAGCATCAGGCTGAATTACTCGATTTTGGTTTGGTTTGGGTGCCAGATAAACTGAAATGTTTGGGGCTTTACCTAAGTACTTCTGAATGGCGTATGAAATGCTGTCGTTTGGATTTGCTGCTTGAGCAGCTTAAGTAGGACCTAGACTGGTGGTCCCCTCTTCCTCTTTCTCTTTGGGGTCGTGTTAGTGTGGTCAAGATGAATGTATTACCCCCGATTTGTACCCCCTAAATATGTTAACGCAGTATCTTCCTCAAATATGGTTCAAGGGATTACATGCTTTATTATCTCATTTTATTTGGCATGGTAAAGTGGCTCTTTGGGCATTTTCTAAGCTTACAGCTCCTAAGAAGGAAGGCGGTCTTTGTTTTCTGAGTTTTTAATTATACTATTTTCCTACTCATAGTGCTAAATACTTTCAATGGTTTGTGGATTTTTCTCAGGATAATACAGCTTTTTGTATTCCTAACTGGCTTGAAATCGAGTCTTATTTGAGTCACAGAGAAAAAAATTACTCTTCCCAAAATTCTTCATACTTCACTTTCTACCTTTTCTTGGGTGTTTCCTGGTTCCCCGATTAAGACATCAGTGAGAGTATACTGTCAATTATGTTCTCTTCTTCGTTTGGATAATGTTAGGGATGTTTTCCAACCAATTATAAGTAATCCTAATTTTAGATTGAATGGGCAACTGATTTCTGTAGTGTTTTGGCCCTGTCCAACTTTTGATTCCATGGATAGGCTTACACAAAATGGGGTCCTTTTTACTTTTTTGGAATTTCAGCAATGTTCGGGTGCTCCTACTAAGCATTGCTTTAGGTATCTGCAGCTTGCCCACCTGTTTATTAAATATTTTGGCCGTGGCCCATGGGTTGCTGACCATGGCCAGAAATTGTTATTGTCAGCTCCTCAGGCCAATACACCACATGCAATTTCTTTTCTTTTATTCTCTGTTTTCTGCATTATTGCCATTAGTTGTAGAAACTGCCCTGCAGTATTGGGATTGTGTTCTTCCTGCACCTTCTTGTTCTTATGATTTGGCCTCTGTTTGGAGGGACTTGTATAAGTATATTAAGTTTGATCAGTATAGATACATGCAATTTAAACTGTTGCATAATTTGTATTATACTCCTGTTAAATTGTACAAAATGGGTAGGGTGTCCTCTGATTCATGCACTCGCTGTCAGACTGCTTCAGGTTCCCTTTTACATATTATGTGGGAATGTCCTCGAGTGGTATCGATCTGGGATAATATTCATTTCAAATTGGACATGCTTTCAGGATTAGATCAAGCTTTTTCCCCTGCTATTTGTTTGTTGGGGTTTTATGGAGGCACCCTTATAGGGACACAGCTTTATCACATGGCATTAATATCTGCATGTGTTAAGAAAGTCATTTTGTGGCATTGGATGGACCATGCAGTACTGACCTATGCCGAATGGTGTAAAGAAACTTTGTTCGCGTTGGAGGCAGAAAAAATTATTGCTACTGATCAGTTGGGTTTTTTCAGACAGGTATGGGAACCCCTGCATATTTTACTACTGGCTAGTGCATGAGTCGTTGTTCTGCCCTCTTATTTTTGATTACTGTTGTAATGTGAATACATTTCTCTTCTCTGAGATATTTGTGTAAGTAGTTATTTCTTGCTCATGTTTATTTTGTAGATGGGAGTGTGTTTATCCTTGGGGGTTGTTTACCATTGCTGGATTGTTCTATTTTCTTTTGTGTGTGTGTGTGTGTGTGTGTGTGTGTGTGCCTTGTCCTGGTTTGTTATCTTTCAGGATGTTTTATTTGTTTGATTCCCAGGGTATTGCACAGGAGCTGGAGGTATATGGGGCATTTTTGGGGGGTTTGCTTGGTGGGCTAGACCTGGGGTGTTTTTTTATTTTTTGGGGGTGGGGGTTTTGTTACATGGGTTGTTTGTTTATGGTGGTATGTTTGTTTGTGATTGCTTATTGTAGTGTTGTTTGTTTGTTTATTGTAGTGTTGTTTATTTCTTGTTGTATGTTTCTATCAAACAGTAATAAAATTTCTTCAATTGCAAAAAATAAATGGCAGATTTTTTTCTGCAATTTCCAGAAAATTATTGTGCGTTTTACTTGATCTGCAGAAAATTATTCTGTGGTTTATGCAGAGATGCTTTTCGGAATTCTGTGAAATTTAAAATGAAATTCCGAAAAGCATTTAAAAGAAACGGAATGTTCAGTCTATATGAATTCCACTGGTGAAATTCCATATTCTGCACAGCCTGTTCACAATTATATTCTCCTTTAAGTGTTTATTCACTACTGAAATCCAGCCTTTTATGCTAGTTTTATTGCTCTATAGTACTAGCAAGGAGGAGCCCCACTGGAACACTGTTACTTTTACAAGTTAACTTACTGGAATGCCATGTTCTCATAGTTATTAAATGAATTAGAAATAATTCTTAAGTTCACATCCCTCTCTAAGTGTACCACAGCTACATTATATATACCTGATATCACAACTCACCAGACATGATATCTCATTTGCCAAACAAAAAATTTGCTATATCAGGAATTGCCCACTATTAAGTGCAACGTTTTAGAAAAAAATAATGTGATGTCATTGGGAATTTAATAAAAGCTTCCTGAATTCTCTCTGGGAACTCAGCGAGGCCAGCTGGTCTACTACCAACCAGTGAGCCCACATTTCAATCTCTTCCCACAAGCCTAACACATAGTGTTGCCACAGTCCTTTCACCTAGTGTTCCCACAATCCTACCACTTAGTGTTCCCACGATCCTACTATGTTGTGTTCCCACGATCCTACCACTTAAGTGTTCCCATGATCCTACCACTTAGTATTCCCACAATCCTACCACATAATGTTCCCACAATCCTACCACTTAGTGTTCCAATGACCCTACCACTTAGCGTTCCCATGAACTTGCCACTTAGTATTCCCACAATCGTGCCAGTTATTGTTCCCAGATCCTACTACTTAGTGTTCCCATGATCCTACCACTGTGTTCTCATGATCTTACCATTTAGTGTTCCCGCAATCCTACCACTTAGTGATCCCACAATCCTACCATGTAGTGTTCCCACAATCATATCACTTAGTTTTCCCATGATCCTACCATTTAATGTTCCAACAATCCTGCCACTTAGTGTTCCCATGATCCTACTAGTTAGTGTTCCCATAGTCCTATTGCTTAGTGTTCCCACAATCCTGCCACTTAGTAGTCCCATGATCCTACTAGTTAGTGTTCCCATAGTCCTATTGCTTAGTGTTCCCACAATCCTACCACTTAGTGTTCCCATGATCCTACCACTCAGTAATCCCAGAATCCTACCACTTAGTGTTCCCATGATCCTACCACTTAGTATTCTCATGATCCTACCACTTAGTGTTCCCACAATCCTACCACTTAGTGTTCCCACAATCATATCACTTAGTTTTCCCATGATCCTACCATTTAATGTTCCAACAATCCTGCCACTTAGTGTTCCCATGATCCTACTAGTTAGTGTTCCCATAGACCTACTGCTTAGTGTTCCCATGATCCTAACACTTAGTGTTCCCATGATCCTACCACTCAGTATTCCCAGAATCCTACCTCTTAGTGTTCCCATGATCCTACCAATTAGTGTTCCCACGATCCTACCACTTAGTGTTCTCGTGATCCTATCACTTAGAGTTCCCACAATCCTGCCACTTAGTGTTCCCATGATCCTATTAGTTAGTGTTCCCATAGTCCTATTGCTTAGTGTTCCCACAATCCTGCCACTTAGTAGTCCCATGATCCTACTAGTTAGTGTTCCCATAGTCCTATTGCTTAGTGTTCCCACAATCCTACCACTTAGTGTTCCCATGATCCTACCACTCAGTAATCCCAGAATCCTACCACTTAGTGTTCCCATGATCCTACCACTTAGTGTTCCCACGATCCTATCACTTAGTGTTCCCACAATCCTACCACTTAGTGTTCCCATGATCCTACCACTCAGTATTCCCAGAATCCTACCACTTAGTGTTCCCATGATCCTACCACTCAGTAATCCCAGAATCCTACCACTTAGTGTTCCCATGATCCTACCACTTAGTGTTCCCACAATCCTATCACTTAGTGTTCCCACAATCCTGCCACTTAGTGTTCCCATGATCCTACCACTTAGTGTTCCCACAATCCTATCACTTAGTGTTCCAACAATCCTACCACTCAGTTGTCTCATGATCCTACCACTTAGAGTTCCCACAATCCTACCGCTTAGTGTTCTCATGATCCTACAACTTAGTGTTCCCACGATCCTACCACTTAGTGTTCCAACAATCCTGCCACTTATTTTTCCCATGATCCTACCACCTTGTGTTCCCATGATCCTACCACTCAGTATTCCCAGAACCCTACCACTTAGTTTCCCATGATCCTACCACTAAGTATTCCCAGAATCCTACCACTTAGTGTTCCCACAATCCTACTATTCATATTGGGTATTCATACAGGGTAGTGAACAGAAGAAGGCATAAGTTCCCATAAAATCTGCCCCCCCCCCCCGCATCAGTGGGTCTAACTTAATCCTTGCTCTAGCAGAAATGTATCTAGTCTAGTTTTAAATATACTCATAGTGTGACTTTCCACCATTTTTCTTGAAAGACAGTTCCAAATGCTAATAGTTCTGTGACTAAAACAATGATATCTTCCTCTTTTGACCACATTCTTTAACCTTATTTGTTGTTTATGTCCCCTTAGTCCCTTTGGTTTATCCTGGATTTGTATACCCATCTCTTCACATAAATTATCATCTTTCATTATTTTATACATCATTAGGAGATCATCCCTGATACTTCTTTGTTCTAAACTATATAGTTAGTGTTCTGACGACCCTATCACTTAGTGTTCACATGATCCTATTAGTGTTCCCACGATCCTACCATTTAATGTTCCCACAATACTACTAATTGGTGTTCCTGCAAGCCTAACACTTAGTGTTCCCACAATCTTGCCACTTATTGTTCCCACAACCCTTTTACTTGGTGTGCCCATGATCCTACTACTTAGTCTTCCTATGTCCCTACCATTTAGTGTTCCCATGATCGTACCACTTAGTGTTTCCATGATCCTGCCACTTAGTATTTCCATAATCCTGCTGTGCAGTTATCCCACGATCCTACCCCACAGTGTTCCCACAATCCTACCACTTAGTGTTCCCATCATCCTGCCACTTACTGTTGTTCTAGGCTGAACTACCAAGTTGGGCTGCCACAGAGAAAGGCAAATAATAAGATTTAGGCTTCTCCTTCATTGTTAAGAGAGTTGCCATTCAGAGGGCATCACAGTCCACACTTGGCAGTGGAGGCAGTGAGTTGTCTAGTTAGTAGAACACTGACTTGGGGACCAAAAAAATCACAGGTTCAAACCCCACTAGAGTAAAATACTCATTGTGCATCCTTGGTTAATTAATTTCCCGTGCTCTAGCGACAGTCCACCCAGCTGTGGAAATGGGCACATGCAGGACTTCACTGGAAATAAAATGTTGCATCTCTGGAGGGCTGTCCTGGGGAAACAAAATGTAAAATAAGCCATGCCTTTTAAATGAAATAAGTTCATCACTAAAAATTTAAAAAACAGAATGACATTTTTTCCAAAGTATTCCAATGGCTTTAGTTATTTACATATTTATGTATGTGTGTGTTTCAATATTTATATATGATTTTCAAGACAGTGCAAGCCAGTAGTACCTGTCCATTATACCAATATATGGTCCTTGAACAAAATGACATGGTGAGAGGTGTATTACAAGAAATTCTAAAACCAATGGTTTGAAAATTCCAAAAGTGCATTCTAGATTTGGAGAAATGAGAAGTGGTTTTCATGCGGCATCAAGGTGGAATAAGTTTAATAGTGCCACAATAAGCTTAATGTCCAGAGATGAGTTCCAAAAGAGTGTACAAAGTGAATTGCAACATATTTGTACCGTAACTGTTTTAAAATGAGTTGTGCTAAGTGAGCAGACACTAATGTGCATGTCCAGGGTCACGGCTTTAACTTTCATTCATAAGTTAAACAGGACAAAGTACTCATTTTAAACTAGGAGCACCTGATCCTGAATACTAGTGGGCACACTGTGTTTTACATTTATGAAAAAATGCCCAACTCATTCATGAACGAGTGTACCCGTGGCTCAGCTCCATTTTAAACACACAGACATGCAGGAGTGCTGGCTGGCTGGCTGGCATTTAGGCTGGGACACTGAAAATGCATTTTAATAAAACAAAAACAAAAATTTAAAGAAGTTACTTGTGTGGCAGATGCAATGGCGGCTACACAATTTGCACACATGGAGCAGGCAAAAGGGCAAATGCTTCAATACTCTTTGAAATGTTTCCCCAAAAAACGGACAGTTTCCCTCTAATGTATGATGCTTCATGAGTATGTTTATGAGGTAAAATGGGGAACTTTAGCAGTTATGTATTCGTCTTCATGAATAAGTATAGTAAGTGTGTATAGGAACATGTGAATGCTACAGGAGTGCATTTGAAAATAGGCTTCCGCCCTAATATGCACAATTCCTATTTAAAAATAAATGTTATGCCTACCTTACACTTACCTACCTACCTACCATTTATATTGCTGCCCTGCTTTTAGATTATGATCAACCAGAAAACTAAATTACATGAGGAAATCTCTTTTTTAATGTTTTCTCACATATAGCCTGTTGTCATATAGGCCTTTAGGAATCCTCATATCCACAGGAAAAATGAAAAATTATTGAAAAAGAATTATCATTTGTTCATATTAGATATTTTTATTCAAAGCTGAATTTACTTTCTGTTAATGTATTGTTATGCAGACTCAAAAGGTACCTTTGTCTTCTTTTGAACTGCACGCAAGCTTTCCATAACTCACATTGCTGACATTTTTGAGTTTTTCATATGTATAGTATGTAAAGATGTTGATGTCATGCCTACATTCTTTGGAACACAATATGGGATGCCTCTCCTCTTGGGCAGATGCCAGTAGATCGTCAAAAATAATTACTCTACTCTGTTTTGCCTGTCTGATGATTATGAATTTTGATATCAACTGCTAGTTCATTCTTTAAAATGAAATTCATTGATACGTTGGAGTGCTGATGTTTTTTGCTTTTCCAGTAACCAGTTTTCCAGCACCCAATCCTTGCTGTGAGTGCATCCTTGCTTGGTTTTCTGAGATGGTTACTAAAAAATGCCAGGTCCAGAGCCTATTGATTGGTAATAACTCTGACTAGACAGTTCAGTGGGTGAAGCTTATGGCCAGGGAAAAAGAAACAGAGAAACATAAAACATAGAAATTGTTGGCAGATAAGGACCGCCTGGCCCATCAAATCTACCCAAAAGCCCTACACTAGTTTGCGGCCTTTGATCCTAACTGGTTAATGGCTTTTCACCCCACCTTCCCACATCTAAGGCACCCTTATGCCTGTCCCATGCATGTTTAAAACCCTCCACTGTGCTCGCCTCCACCACCACCTGTGGCAGTCTATTCCATGTGTCCACCACCCTCTCTGTGAAGAAAAGCTTCCTCACATTTCCCCTTAGCCTGCCACCTTCCAATTTCATATCATGCTACCTCGTTCTTGTACATCTCTTATATTGGAAGATGGCTCCCCCACTGCACCTTGTTTATGCCCTTAAGTTACTTGAATGTAATAAAAGCAGTGTCAGTGGCTCATCATGTAGCACACTCGCCTCTGAGGCCAGGAGACCAGTAGGCTGTGGGTTCTATCCCCACACCAGGCACTTGGGTTAATATTCCAATACTGATACTGTGGTGCAGCATGAGGGGGGGTGCTGCACTCCTGAGGTGCCATCTTTCAGATGAGACGTTAAACCCAGGTCCCATCTGCCTGTTCTGGTGGTAGTTCAGGTGGATGTTAAAGATCCCATGGCACTTCTCAAAAAGAGCAGGGGAATTTCCCTGGTGCAATGGCCAAATTTCCTCCATTCACGAAAAATACCACCAACAGCTTCATCTGGTTCAAGGTCAGTTGACATTCATCTGTATCCCCCTCCCCCGGGTCATGCCTGATGAAAATAGGCAGAATTTGTCTAGTGCACTTACCCTGTCAGCAAAAACTAAATAAAAATAAAAAATAAAAATGTTTCTATCATGTCCCCCCCCCTCCCTTCTCTCCTCCAGTGAGTACATATTGAGGTTCTTTAGTCTCTCCTCATATGTTTTCTGGTGCAAGCCCTGTACCATCTTAATCACCCTTCTCTGGACTGCCTCCACCCTGTCAATGTCCTTATAAAGGTGCGGCCTCCAGAATTGCGCAGAGTATTCTAAGTGAGACCTCACTAGCATTTTGTACAATGGCATCACTTCCTCCTGCCTTCTGCTAATGATACCTCTGCCTATGCACCCCAGCATGCCACTGGCTCTCCCTTCAGCCTTTGTACTCTGCTTAGACACTTTAGGTCATCAGAAATGATAACCCCCAGGTCTCTTTCTTACTTGGTGATCATCAGTAACTCCCCCTCAATCCTGTAGCTCTCCACAGGGTTCCCTCTTACCAGGTGCATTATTTTGCATTTCTTGGAATTGAACCTCAGTTGCCACACCTCAGACCATTTTTCAAGCTTCCCCAGGTCCCTCCTCATTCTCTCCACCCCATCCAGAGTATCCACCCTGTTTCAGATCTTGGTGTCATCTGCAAACAGGCAGACCTTTCCCTCCAGTCCTACTGCAATGTCACTAATGAAGACATTAAACAGGACTGGCCCAAGGACTGATCCCTGGGGTACCCTGCTGGTCACCCCCCTCTCCCCTGATTGGATCCCATTTACCACCACCCTCTGCTTCCTGTCCATTAGCCAATTCCTAACCCAGTTTACCATCTTGTGCCCCATGCCCAGACTACTCATTTTGTTGAGCAGACTTTTATGTGGGGTGGTGTCGAAGGCTTTGCTAGGTGATGTCTACCACCCCCCAACCCCGATTTACCTCCCTTGTCACCCAGTCAAAAAAATTTATTAGATTCATCTGACATGGCCTTCCTGCTGTGAATCCATGTTGCCTCGGATCCTGGGCACCACTGAATTACAAGTGTGCCATTATTCTTTCTTTAAGAAGTGCCTCCATGATCTTACCTACTACTGATGAGGCTGACCGACCTATAGTTCTCTGCCTCCTCCCTACTACCACTTTTGTGTAGAGGGACTACATGCGCCCTCTTCCAGTCCTCTGAAACCACTCCTGTGTTGAGTGACTTGGTGAACAGTGCTGCCAGAGGTACCGCTAGCTCTCTTCGCAGCTGCTTTAATATCCTCGGGTATATGCCATCTGGCCCCATTGCTTTATCAATTTGAAAGGTGTCAGGGTACCCTCAAGGTTGCTTGCCTCTGGTTACTTGCCAGGGTGCTTCAGGTGATAATGGGCCAACACCTTGCAGTTGCCCACAAATACAGTTTTTGAGATCAACTCATATTAATGCCACTCACCTGGCAGCCTTCAGTGACTGGCCCAATTCAGCAGTGACGAGCCCATGTAAGGAATCTGGGGCATTTCGTGTAGATTGATATTAATTCCTCGGAGTATGTAGGGGATATACTGGTAGGGTGTTGGAACCCTGAGAGGCTTCCCCTCAAAGGGAGTCTCTGGCAGCCTTGATGCACAGGGAAGCCCCCAAGAAGACATGTATTTACCGTGTGTGTGTGTGTGTGTGTGTGTGTGTGTGTGTGTGTGCCTGAGAGATGTTGCCAACTGAGCTGCAGATGGAGAGAGAGATCTGATGAGAGGGGTTGATGACCTGACAAAGGTAGGAGATATTCCTACATTGTGTAAAGGAGACCTTGATCCGGGATGGGTGCTGGACTTACTAGGGTGATTGCCTACCCCTGTCAGAGGACAGACTGGAGTACGCACTGCTGTGTTGAGTCTAGCACATCCGCTGGTGAATCTGGAGATACTGATGTGAGGCACCCAGCACAGGGGTAGACTCAGGGCTCTAGAGGGGTGACTGGCCTAGCATGGAGTGGGGCACTCAGGACAAGGGTGCTCCTGGAAGCCATCAGCAAACTGAAGTCCAACGAGGTCACTGCAGCAGTGATGCCTCCTTCATCACCTGATGACCAAATGCTATGGTGTCTGTGTGTGTGAGTGTGTGTGTATACAAGTAAACCCAAAGCTTTTAGCATAGTGGGAGAAACTGGTGAAGTAATACAGAGATGAACAGGCTGTGACTCAAGGTATAATCTCACCCACTGGTATATGAAAAGAGAAAAAGGGGTGGCTGTGTGTCCCCAGGTGTGAAAGGTGCATATAACCATCACCAAGGGACCCCACTGTCCTGACTCAAGTCTGGTGCCAGGATCGAACCTGTCTGTATAGTGCTAACCAGGAGAGCTATCGGGGACTAGATTCCAAAACCACGTAATAATAATAATATGCTCAGTAAAGCATGGCTACTGTTTAAACCACCATTACAGTTTGATATTTGCAGTCAGCACAGAGGTCTAAGCTGAGCTTGCCCCACAGTTTGGGGAAAAAATGTGTAAAGAGTGGCTTTATTGCAGAGGAACCTTTTAATGAACAATCAATGTTACCCAGAGACACAGAGTACTTTGCTTTGCATCAAATCACTTACTCATAGATTGGGTTCTTTTTTCTTTCAGTTGTTTAACCAGCAGTGGCACACTAAGCTGAAAGCTTGTTTACAGGGGCAACCTGGGAGCACATGGAAGTTAAGTGACTTGCTCTGGGTCATCCAGTATGCAAGTGGGGGCTGTGGGATTCAAACTCAGATCTCAAGATTTGCAGCTCAGAGACTTAAACCACTGTGCTATACTGCCTCTTTCTTCCCATCCTGACCACATATAAGTATCTGGCGTCCTCGATCCAGCCCTAAGTGTCCACTGTATCACCTACTGTGTTAGGAAAACTCACCTACCTAAATCCGCCCCAAAATACATCAAGATCCACCCTCTAAGCTCACTGAATATGCAGTCCCTTCTCTCTGACCTCCAGTATGCAAAATGGTCCCCAGTCTACGCTGCGGCCTCAGTTGATGCTGCCCTAGCTCAGTTCACCAGGATTTTCAACAGCATATGGGACCTACACGCCCCCCTATGAAAAGCCAGGGTTAGGAAGTGCCACCACAGTTGGATCACCACCTCCATAGTCACACTCTGTAAGGCCCAAGACAAAGTATAGGCTGCCTTCAAAGCCTCCCAAACTCCCAACACTAGGCAAGTATACAATGCCATGAGAAATGTGTGCACCAAGGCCATCCATCATGCTAAAGTGGAGTATTTTAAACATCGCCTGAATACTGCTGACACCTCCTCTTTCTGGAACATAGCACACTCCATTGTCGGCCCACTCCGCAATCCAACACCCCTACTCTCAAGCATAATGGTGCTGAAATAACAGACTCCATACAAGTTGCAGACACCTTAAATACCTACTTCATGACTTGTGCTTCCCCAAATCTGACCACCTCCTCGCCACCTGATCCTAATCACTCCCCACAAAAAAATAAACAACGCCTGCTAGCTCCTGCTTCCACATCTGAAGTCCTGCTTGCCCTGCTAGCCCTAAACACATCCCAATAAAACCCTGATGGTTTGCATCCTAGCCTCCTGCGTCTCTCTGCCCCTGCCATCGCTCCCCACCTCACTCACATCATAAACTTATCATTTTCCTCAAGCCTAGTTCCCAGAGCCTGGAAATCAGCATGCGTCATCCCTCCCCACAAAGGTGGTGATCCCACCTCACCTGGTAACCACCATCCCATCTCTCTTCTACCTGCCCTAGCAAAATTACAGGAGCGCCTTGTTCAATCTAGACTCTCCGAATTCCTAACTGTCATTAACTTCTTATCCTCCTTTCAGTCTGGCTTTAGGAAAAAAAAACACTCCACCATCTCCTCCCTCCTCCATGTTACTGGCCACATTCAATCCTCTACTGATAAAGGCCACCTCACTGCTGCAGTCTTCATTGATCTGGTTAAAGCCTTCAACTCTGTTTCCCACCCCCTCCTACTAAATTCTCTTGAGGATGCAGGACTCACCCCTCCTGCTATCCAGTGGTTTGATTCCTATCTAAATGACAGACACCAATCAGTAAAAGTGGCAAGCTCCTCCTCCTATTCTCTCCCTATCCTGGCTGGTGTATCCCAAGGTTCCATACTTGGCCCTCTCTTGTTTTCAGTTTTCATAAATAACCTCCCATCCACCTGCTCTTCCTCCCTCATCCATATGTATGTGGACAACACCATACACATCCAGACCAGACCTAGCCACAATACTTTCTGCTCTACAACAAGACTTCAGCTCAGTTCAGGCTTGGATCATCTCAAAACAGCTTAAACTTGATACTACGAAAACTGTCTCAATGACCTTCAGTACCCCCCAAAGACTAGCCAAATCTAACCTCGCCTCTCCTATCACCTCCCTTGATGGCACACCACTATACACTGTCCCATCCTACAAATACCTTGGCGTCTGGCTCAACCCACAACTAAATTTCTCCCTCCACATTGATTACATTATATCCAAACTACACCCTAAGCTGGGAGTCCTCAACCATAACACAGACTCTCTGCAACTCCCTGTACATTGTGAAATTTTGACCAAGATGATCCCTCCCTCTCTTGATTTGACTCCCCTTTTTTCACTTCGCTTCCAACACTCCTTACAAGACTCACCACTGTTCCCTTCTCTCCTGCCTGTATCTCCCTCCGCTCACACACAGACACCTCACCCACTCTGTATCTTTCACCTCTAAATTCTGGTTCAACCTGTTCCCCTCATATATCTCTTCCCTCCTTTCACCTGACCCTGCCTCTGCCTACTCCCTACACTCTAGAGACTCACGTACCTTCTCACTCACTACCCCAGCTTCTAACTTTGGCAAGTGTGCCTTTAGCTACCACCTTCCTTCTCTGTGGAACTCTCAACCCCCACTCCTTCAAAACTCTCCCTCCCACTCTACTGTCAAGTATCAGCTACGCTTTGTTCCACACCCCACCTGCTCCCATAGTCTAACCTAGCACGACTGCAAGTCACCTTTGCACTTATCTGCTCTCTGTTTAATTCCACTGTTCACCCATACCCTACATGTATTCTATATACCTAAGTTTGCATCTTATGCTGTACTATTTTAATGATATTATGTGTGTGGCACCTTGTAATCTATATTCTATTTGTATTGCTAAGCCTCCTGTGTGAGTGCCTGATTTTCTACTTATTGCCAAACTATGTAATCATGTATTATTTTGTATACTGTGTGTATTGAAAATGTACTTTATCCTTTGCCCCCCCTCCCCCAGGTTGCACCTGGAAATGAGCCTTGGCTCGGTGTGCCTTTCCTGGTCACAAAATGTTTAAATAAAAAAAAATAATAAATAAACTTTCAATTACATATTACATGACTAGTGTTGACTTTTTTGGCAGCTGTTACTGTATTTTTTTTTATTTTATTTTTTATTTTATTTATTTATTTATTTAGTTTTTGTTGACCGGGTAAGTGCACTAGACAAATCCTGCCTATTTTCATGCATGACCCGAGGGGAAGGGGATACAGATGAATGCCAACTGACCTTGAACCAGATTAAGCTGTTGGTGGTATTTCTAGTGAATGAGGGAAATTTGGCCAGGACACCGGGGAAATTCCCCTTCTCTTTGGCCAGTAGGGGGACCGTCTGGCTGTCTTGTTTGCTGCTAGCCAAGATGGCGGATGCTAGCCAGTCGACAGGAGATAGAGCTGTGGTGGAAGATACATCGATGGAGATGGCGGTTTCAATTGAGGTTAACCCGATTTTGGTTGTTTCTTCGAACTTGGATGGACTTAATCAAGAGGCAGTGGCTGTTGAGTAACTATTGGACCAGTTACTGGACAGCAAAGAGGATGTGGGTTCTGGAAATTTAATTCTTCTTTGCTTTCACATCCTCAATGTTTTACACAAATACATGACTTTATTGTAGCATGTAAATCTGTTTTTGTTTTTTATGATAATCCAGTACTCTGGTGGGAAGATACTAAACATGACCTTATTAAGCTATGTAAACAACTTGGGAAAGGAGTTTCGCAGTCAGAATATTTATCTTATTTACAGAACAGAACAGCACTACAACAATTATATTAAATTTCTTATGAAACAGGTCAGAATTTAACCACTCAAATTTCCCAGATTACAGAAAATATGGTTCAGTTTCATGATAACAGAGCGAAATCTCTGAGATTTCAACAACAATTTTGGAACTCAAGGCGACTTAGCCACTGCTTGTCCTTATGAATATTGGCAATCCCAATTACATAAAAAATCTATCTCTGCTGTCCGAGGTACCGATGGGGTGGTATATCAAGATACAAAGGACATTAGTAGAATTGTGTCTGATTATGTTGCAGGCATGTTTCATCCTCTTTAGGCCTCCACGTCACAATTACAATCCTTTTTGAAGGACTGTTCTATTCCTATATTAGAAAACACAGAAAAGAACCTTTTGACATCTAAAATCTCGGTGGTAGAATTAAAAACTACACTATCCACTATGACAGGGAAGAAATCGCCAGGCCCCAATGTTATTAGAACAGAACTTTTGAAATTTATAGGTAACCTGCGACTGGAGGAATTGACTTCAGTGTTTAATGAAATTTTAATGTCAGAACTTGTCCCACTCTCTATGAATACTGGCAGTTTAACTTTCATATATAAAAATCAAGATAAACTCAGTTTGGATAATTGGTGCCCTATTACACTTTTAAATTCAGATTTTAAACTTCTTATGAAAATTCTATCGAATAGACTTTCCCTTGTAGCTGATAAATTGATTTCTTTAGCACAAGTTTATGCTATCCCAGGATGGAAAATTCAATCGCAATGTTTTTTTTTCTAGGAGAATTAGTGAAGCAGGGAAAAAGGGGAACTCTAGAGGGTTCTCTCCTGTCCCTAGACCAGTCCAAAGCATTTGATAGGGTAAATCATGAGGCTTTATGGACGATTTTAACACACTATAGTATTCCTGACACCACGATCCGATGGTTAAAAAGCACGTATCGTACAGCAACAGTCTGTCCAGTTACCCAAGGATGGAAAGGTTCCCCTTATTGCCCTGGGGTGTGTGACAGGGATGCCAGCTCAGTCCCATTCTGTATGCTTTTTTTAGATCCTCTTTAGCGAAAAATTAATGGTTCTCCTACAGTATTAAGTTTAGGATCCCAAGAACAGATTTTGCCGAATAAAATTATGGCTTATGCAGATGACATGACACTTATGGTAAAAAACGCATCTTCAGTGTATAGGAGTCTAGCTATTTGTGCAGAATTTGGGACATTTGCAGGAGCCACTTTGAATCTTAATAAGTGTTCTGGCCAACGTTTGCCATGTAATTTAAATACTCAGGAATTCATTGCTGGCATTCCTATAACTTCAGATCCTTTGAAAATTTTAGGTATTTATTGGGGTAATGTAGAATTAGATTGCTTTAATTGGGAAAATAAACTTGCATTAGGTCAAAGAATAGTGGCCTTATGGAATAAATGGAAGTTTGGAAAGAAGAAAAGGGTTTTTCTTATTAAATCTTGCTTAATTCCTGTTTTTTTATATTTGAGTTATGTTTTCCCTCCACCTAAATCCCTAGAAATTGGGCTTTTAGGGATATTTTTTCAGGCTTGTTGGGGAAGCCGTCTGAATCCCATAAAGCAAAATATTTTATATCTTCCAATTAATCAGGGAGGCCTTAATGTGACAACCCCGATTTTATTTTTTAATAGTTTGTTTATTTTTGAAAATGTTCAACCTTTATTATCAGAAGAATCATGTGGGTGGGATGTCATGTTACGGATAAATTGTAGGATCTGGCTTCAGTTATGGGAAGCACAAGCTTTGAAGTGTTTTAAGAAATCGGCAATGATTCCAGAATATGTACTAGGTACCTTCCTGCATATTAAACAGTGGAATTTATTAACAATTCACATATTGAATTTATCAAGAAAACAGCTTTATTTTCACCTATTGGAAACAACTTGTCAGGTTGAGGCTGTGTTTGGAAACTGCCTATTACAGTATAAACCATCCTTGTTAAATTTTATGACTAATAAACGTATACCCACCCATGTGTGGGATTTTCATTGGCTGGCCTGTCATGGGAAAATAAATGTTAAATCTAATCAAAAACACAAGGCACAAGACAGACTCTGTGTTCGGCCAGATTGTTTTCAACAGGAAGAAACGATAGAGCATCTGTTGTTTTCCTGTTCATTTATATCTGGGTTTTGGGCTTTTCTGGCACAGACATGGAGGGAGAATATTTTTTTTTTTTACCTTATCCTGGGACAATCTAATGTTTGGAATATTTGATAGTACATGGATGAGTAAATGGCATATAATACTTTACAAATTGTGGTCACAGTTATTAAGTGGCAAATATGGTTGGCTAGATGTGCTTTTACTTAACAACAACAGGAAGGCTCATTACCTGACTTATTACATAAAATAACACAGCAGCTGAAAAACATCTATAAAGCCAAATACATTTCCTTGTCAAACACTCGACTGATGGAACTATGGATTGGATTCCCTTGGATCACAGACTCAGATGTTCCAATAACTTAAAGTTACTAAGGAAATGGTGGTTTTACTGCATTATTTCTACACAATTCATTCACTCTTTACTAAAAACTCAGTGGAAATAGTAAGACCTTGAGAAATAGCAATGTGGGGAATGAGGGAAAAAAAGGGGGAGGAGGAAATGGGAGGGAATGGAAACAAGGAAGGAAAAACAACTATCTGCTAATTTTGATTTGTCTTCGGGATATCTGGAATTGTGTATATTATAGATTTCTTCTCATGTTAGAATGTATTTGATACAGATGGTTTTCTAACTGTTCCCTACTCTTTTAGTAAGGAGAAAGACAAGGGGGTGTTACTATAGTCTCTGTGCGGTTTTGTATCAAGAGTAAGTTATTATTATGGATTTAGGAATTCTTTTTTTATGTCTGCTTTATTGTTTTGGTTTTCTGTATGTTAATGAAATTGACTTAGAATGTATCTTGACAGATTTTTTTTTTTTTGTTATGATCAAAATAAAAAATTCCCCTACTCTTTTTGATAAGTGCCATGGGATCTTTAGCATCCACCTGAACTACCACCAATCCAGGCAGATGGGACCTCGGTTTAACGTCTCATCCGAAAGACTGCACCTCAGAAGTGCAGCACCCCTCTCATGCTGCACTACAGTGTCAGTACTGGGATATTAACCCAAGTGCCAGATGTGGGAACTGAACCCACAGCCCTCTGATCTCCTGGCCTCAGAGGCGAGTGTGCAACCTACTGAGCCGCTGACACTGATAAATCATAGATTTATAGATCATATAATAGATCAAAGACTGGATGAGCACTAGCTGGCTGAGAATGAATCTGGATAAGACTGAGGTGTTGGTAGTGGACCTGGGTAGCCCGGGGAGGTGGGTTTGGGGGCTGGGCATGCACTGGGCCTATGGCTTGATGGTGTTCAGCTCACTACCTCAGATCGGGTGCATAATCTGGGCATTATTCTTGATGATGGCCTGGCCCTGAAATCTCAGGTGTCGGTCGTGGTCAAATCCTCATTCTACCATCAGAGGAATATTACCCTGGTGAAACATCTGGTTCTGCCGGACGAACTTCCACTACTGATCCATGCCTTCATTACCACCCGTCTTGACTACTGCAATGCCCTCTACCTAGGGCTTTCTAGGGCTGATATCCGCTGCTTTCAGCTAGTGCAGAATGCTGCATCCAGGTTATTGGCTGGTACTTCAAGGACCAGCCACATTACGCCTGTGCTGCGCAGACTGCACTGGCTGCCGGTTCAGTAGTGGATCACCTATAAAGTAGGCTTGCTTCCCTTTAAAGCCCTACACAAACAGGGACCCGACTACCTGAAAGATCTCAGGACTTTCTACTCCCCCACTCATCCTCTCTGATCCACCGATGAGGGATTGCTAGAGATTCCCAGGGTTCGTTTAAAAACTTCTGGCACTCGTGCTTTCGCCTTTGCAGCACCAACCCTGTGGAATTCTCTGCCTCGTCCGTTAAGAGAATGCCTGACCATCAGTAGTTTTAAATCTATGTTAAAAACATATTTCTTTACATTAGCCTTCCCAGATTGTTTTTAACTATTCTGTATAATTGTTTTATTCAGTTTTTATTATATCTGTGTATTTAAAGTGTACAGCGCCTTGGTTTTTAAAAGGTGCTATAAAAATAAAGTATTGATTGATTGATTGATAATGTCCCACCCGGTACAGACTGACAGGTGTCAGGGATGTGCCTTTGGATTGTCAGCTGTAATGCTCACGTCATTCCACCCTTACCCCTACCCTGCAGCCACTGACAGGCATCAAGGTGTGCCTTGGACTCTTCGGCCCCAGAGTTCACCCAATTCTCCTATATTGCACCCATCTCAATGTACTTCCTTATGGAATGGGGTGAGCATAAGGCCCAAAGACCCCAAGGCACAATGCAGCACTTATCAGAGTCTGCAGGGTAGGGTGAGGCCAAATGGCATAAGCGTTATGGCCAATGACCTCAAGGCACACCTCAATGCCTGTCAGTCTCTATAGGGTTGGGTGGGGTTGACGTCAGTTCCATACTTCACTCCCATTCCTATTATGCATCTTTCTAACTCCTGCACTACCAATGCCAACACCATTAAGACAACATTCAGCATTGAAAAATGCTTGTTTCACTTATTTATTTATTTATTTTTGAAAGTCGGATTTACAACCTTTGAGTCAGAGACTCATTTACAAAGGCACCTCGTCGCAGGGAGGGTAGACATGGTTACAGTGCAAGATATAACAGTGGTAACATACAGGTGCAATACAGATAACAAAAAGAACACAATATAACAGTGGTTTATGGGATAAAGTTACATGCAGTAAATAGCAGTAAACTTATTTTACTGTTGTGTGTTTTTGTTATTCAGTTAACCTAATGTTACCACATCTGTTTACAGTTGTATCTCCTTGTTCCCTCACAATTCATTGCTCTGTTTTTTTAATTAGTTTTACTGCTGTGTGCCTGTTGTCTTGAAAGTGCTATTACTCAGGTACCTGGCTTATATCCTGTCTGGCTATAGCCTACTTTCCAGTTCCTCTACATAATTTTCTGCAGTGTACAGTTCTCATTTGACTTTACCAGTGTATGCCAATTGCCTTCTCCTCTGCCTTCCCTCATCCCTGTCCTACCCCTAACCCCCATCCCTCCCTCCTCTATACCCTCCATCTCAGTGTCAGTGGCTCAGTAGGTATCACACTCGCCTCTGAGGCCGGGAGATCAGAGGGCTGTGGGTTCAGTTCCCAGATCTGGCACTTGGGTAAATATCCCAGTACTGACTCTGTAGTGCAGTACCCGGTCAACAAAAACTACATATGCTGGGATGTATAGGCAGGGGCATCACCAACAGGAAAAGGGAGGTCATAATTCCGCTATACAAGACACTAGTGAGGCCCCACCTGGAGTACAGTGTACAGTTCTGGAGACCATACCTATGTAAGGACATAGACAGGGTAGAGAAGGTTCAGAGGAGGGCAACAAAGATGGTGCATGGATTGCATCACAAGTCCTATGAAGACAGGTTGAAGGAACTGAACATATACTCCCTGGAGGAGAGGAGGGAGAGAGGGGATATGATAGAGACATACAAGTATCTCACAGGGAGGAACAGGGTGCAGGAATACACTATTTTTAAGCGAAAAAGATGTTCCAGGACTAGAGGGCATGGGATGAAGTTGGAGGGAGGACGATTCAGAGGAAACATGAGGAAGAATTTCTTCACAGAATGGGTGGTGGACAAGTGGAACACCCTGCCAGAGGAAGTGGTGGGGGCTGAAACAATCACGGGATTTAAGAATGCATGGGATAGACATAAAGGAATTCTGGAGGTCAGGGGTAAGGGGCAACAGACTTCTAGGAAAACATAAACTGAACTTACAAGCTCAAATGGGCAGACTGGGTGGGCCATAGGCCCTTATCTGCCCACACTGTCTATGTATCTATGTATCTATGAAAAATAAAATAAAAATAAATAAATCCTGGCTGTCCTTCAGAATTCCAGATTCTAGCCTGGTCCATCCTGACTACAACTTCTTCAGGCAGCACTGTGGAAAATGTGGAGGTGGTGTTGCCCTTTATGTCTGCTAGAGCCTCTCCTGTACCATCAGTGTCAGGGAGGTTGTACCCTCAATTTGAGTTTCTCCTAGCAAAGTTTTCCTTTCCTTTCTTTCCACTCTACCCATCTTCATTGCGAGGTTTTATGCCTTTCCAAAAAATGTTCCCTTCCTCTCTCTTTGACTATCTGCCATTACTTCACGCTCCTCCTCAGGTGAACTAAAATTTCCCCTTCCTCTCTGTTTGACTATCTGCCATTACTTCACACTCCTCCTCAGCTGAACTCATCCTCCTTGGGGATTTCAGTATTCATTGGTTTTCCCCCATCTCCAGGCCTACCTCCCTCAGGAATGAGTCCCTAAACCTCTCCCAACATATCTTGGAACCCACCCAGTTCAGTTCACACTCCTCTAACCACACCTTCCTGGACTATGTAACCCACCCCTGGTCCTCAATTTTTGTCTAGGGGTCCCAGTGTTATGGGGGGGGCACAGATCTAAACACTTCCCGGCTCTTTCAGAGCAAGTATGGTGAAACAGGGAGGCCATACCTGCAGAGGTCTTCTCTCTCTCATACACTCCTTCCCCTACCCCCATAGCTGCTCTCCGCTCCAGGTGGCATCTCTGTTGATCTTCCCAAATTGTGTGTGTGTGTTGGGGGGGGGGGGTTCTCAGAAGCAAGAGACAGTGTTGAGCAAGTGGTTCTAATTCATTAAAATAATCACTCACCACCACTGTAATCACAGGAACTCCAAAACTTTATTTTGGATGTGAAAATGACTGTGTCCAAAAACCTCACTTTAAATAAACTAGGAGCAGCTCCTTGGGGCTAAGAGATAATGCATAGAGTGCAACAGCTTTCACAGAGCACACTTAGACAGACCATAGGAACCAAGATTTTTACCAGGCCTAGTTCATAGACTACTCTGGCTCCACAATTACACTTATTCAGAAACAGCTTTCCCTCGTGACGGACATTTTCATGCTTTAACTTCCCAGAAGGGGAGTGCATTACTCCTCCCATGCCAGCTAAGCCAAAACTTGACCTCAGGGCGATTGCAGCCTATAAGCCTCTTTGGCTGCTCCCAAACAGTTTCATACTAGGAGGAGTAGGCATGTAGAAGGCCGAGGCCCATATTTGTATGTCTCCAGCAATGCTGGCTTTAATATCCCATATCTTGCAACAAATAATGATCTAGGTTTTTTTTGAATATGTCATAGAGTTTTGAAGTAAGGAGCTAGGGAGAGTATTCCACAATGGAATTATCCTCTGGGTAAAGTATGCTCTTCTCTTATTAGTTCTTGGATATGTAAGAGCAAGTTGGTGGTTATGACTTCTTAGATTACATTTTCTATTAAACACGGACAGTCCCAGTTGGGACAATAGTTCAATATCGGTATATATCCTATACATTAATAGCTAGTCCCCTCCCTTTCTTCTCTGCTCCAGCGTGTACGTGCCCAGTTCATTCAACCTTGCCTCATAACTCTTTTTCTGCATGTTGGTAACCAGTTTTGTCACTCGTCTCTGCACTCCCTCCAGTCTATCCATGTCCTTTCTGAGGTAAGGGCTCCACAAGGTGGAACAATAATCCGGATATGGTCTCACGTATGCCCTGAACAAGGGCAGGATACACTCTCTATCCCTAGAGGAGAAGCTCCTCTTAATACATCCTATACGTCTGTTAACCCGACTTAATATAAGATTATAGTGAGTATAAAAGTTAGTTCAGAATCTATTATTATTCCTAAATCAGTCTGATGTACTGTTGGAGTTAGCACTTGGCCATTCAAAGTATACTTGTTTTGCAAATTGTTATTTCCTAGATGCATAACAACACATTTTGTTATATTGAAGGACATCTGGTTCTTAGCTGCCCAATTTTCAAGTATCTTAAGGTCTTTAGCAAGGTTTGATACATCGTCCATTGTTTTTGCTGGTGCCACTATTTTAGTTTCGTCTGCGAATTTAATCCAAAAGCTGTTTATATTGGTAGTCAGATCTGAAACAAATATGTCAAACAGTATTGGGCCCAAGACATATCCTTGCGGCACTCCACTACTAACTGGGTGAGGCTCCGACATATACCCTCTAATACAAACCCGTTGTGTTCTCTCATTCAGCCATTCTTCGGCCCAGTTAGTGATTTTGTTATTTATTCCTAGTGATCTAATTTCATTTATTAAATGATCATGGGGAACCTTATCAAAAGCCTTGCAAAAATCAAGGAAAATCACATCCACGGGTATGTTGTTATCCAATGCCTTGCTTATATATTCATAAAATACCAAGTTACCGGTTAGGCAAGATCTATTTTTTCTAAAACCATGCTGTGCTTTATCTGTCAGCATTTTATTATTTAGGTCTTCCTCCAACCTAGCCTTGAGAAGGGTCTCAAAGATCCTTCCTACTATGCTCGTCAGACTAATTGGTCTGTAATTTGAAATATCAGCATGGTTTCCTTTTTTGAAAATTGGTATAGCCACAGCCAACTTCTAGTCGTTTGGCATATAGTTTTGCGACAAGGACATGTTGAATAATTTATAAAGTGGCTTTACTACCCATTCTTTAATTTCCTTTAGAAGTCTAGGGTGGAGTTTGTCAGGACCTGGAGATTTATTAGTATTGATATTGCTTAATTTTTCAAAGATCTCATCTTTTGACATTATCAAACTGTCATCAACTGATTTGTCGATGTCAGTAATAATAGTTTTATTTTTACTGTTAAAGACTGAAGTAAAATAATGGTTGAAGTCTTCTGCAAGTTCCTGAGGAGTTGTTATTGCCTTTGTATTTATTGTTAGTGGCCCCATTTTTTCTGTGTTTGTTTTTTTCTATTAATATAAGTGAAAATGCTTTTACCACCTTCCTTTCTATATGCCAGGTTAAATTAAAATTTCTTTTTTTCCATTTTTATTTTAGTTTTGCATTTCTTGAGGATCATTTTATACCTCCATTTGCTGAAGTCACTGCCTTCACGCTTCATTTGTCTGTTCTTTTCTTTTGTTCTATTAGTTTGAAAATAGTGGGTGTTGCCCAAGGAGGGATCTTTTCTTTTTTATTATAAATTGTTTTGTTTGGTACATATTTATTTTCTAACTCTAGAATTTTGTTCTTGATTTTTATCCAAAGATCCTCAGTAGATGTGATTTCATCATCCCATTTCCAATTTAGCAGTTCTTTTTTTAGCTTGGTGAAATTTGTTTTGTTATAATTTTTAAATACCGTTATTCCTATCTCAGATGTTGTTGATATATTACAATCAAATCTTATAATCCTATGGTCGCTGTTTTGGAGTGGTGTTGTCACCTGAATATTAGTGATTTTGTCAGGAGTTTACCCATGCTAGTTCACTGAGCTAAGAAAACGATGCCTCCTCCTCCTCCTCCTCCTCTCCTCCGGGCCTGCTCCAGGTTGAACACCATTCTTAGCGGTGGCTCCACCCTTTCCAAAATGTTCCTGTTCCCCAGGAGTCATGGCCCTTAAAAGGTCTGATGGGCCTGCCCCAGACACAGGCATGACAGATCCCAAGGCCTGCCCCAGACACGGGCACGGCAGGCCCCATAGTGAATCCCAGACCACACTCCCCTCACTGATCTATTCACTCCCAGCAGTTTGCAACACGGGTATGGCCCACCTAAACTTCCACCTTCAGTGACCCTTGCTACAGCCCTGTCACCACTGAGCAGCCCCACTGCCAGGATATTCCTTATCAGAACGGGGTACCGGGAACCCTGCATTACAGAGGAATTCTGGTGCCTTTCTATTTTTCCTTTCTACTTCCAGCCTTCCCCTCAAACTTGCAGCTGATGAAACCACTTCCTGGACCCCCCATGGCCACAAAACTCCTACCAGCCCTCCCTTGGAGACCATACCCTGCATCACACCGATGCTGACATGCTGCTACTGGGTCAGAGGTGGGAACCCCACCCCGGACACTAGCCCTGCTCACTGCCACCTGTTCTCCATCTCTCCCCCTGCCCCAGGGGACTAGGACTTATATTGTGTCAAAAACAAATGTAATGGCCTTAAACACTGCTGGAGTACATGGGCTCTAGAGAGATGGGAGATTCAAACAAAGGCTAATAAGCCCTTCCTGTGAGGGGGGTCTTATATCTGTGTTCTATCCTCATCCCCCTGGTTGCAGCAGGTATTCTGCTGGACAGCTTTAGAGACCACTATATAACATTCTGTGTCAGAAAAGTCTGGTGCCCACCCTCCTCCCCCAAATGCATGTAGTCCAGCTCACTTTAGTTACTAAACAAAAATGGTCTACTGAGCAACCTGACTGCAACTGACTGGTCCCCCATCCTCTCCACCCCAGACATTTATGTGGCCCTCTCCTTCTTTCATTCAAAATTTACTTCCATCTGGGACAAACTACATCCCCATCAGGAAGTCCAGGGTTAAGTCTTTACACCACTCCTGGATCAGCAACAACCTCACTGACATGTGCACATCCTGCAATGTAGCCTGGGCCCAGTAAGAATTAACCCACTCCCTGTCCGACCTTCTCTCTTGCAGGGCACTCAGAAATACTTGCACAACAGCCATCCACACCACCAAATCCCTCTGTTTCAACTTCCAAAACAGTCTTACTCTTCAGCAAAATTCTGGAAGGTGATTCACTCCATTTTTGATCCCCAGCCCGTTCTGCTCCACTTTCCTTGTGGTTAATGACTCACATGTCTCTGACACTCGCTCTGTTGCTGCCCACTTCCATGAGTTTTTCACTACTTGTGCTCTCCCCTCATTAGCTCCTCTAATGTCCACTACCTTCACCCTCCCAGGTGTTTTATTTTCCCCCATCACTAATCATGAAACCCTGCTTGGCTTTTCCTCACTCAGCCTGTCCAAATCCAGCCCTGATAACCTGGATCCTAAACTTCTCTATCTCATAGCTCTGACCATCTTCTAAACTTCTCCATCTCCTAGCACTGGCCATCTTTTGTGCCCTCACTCATCTCTGCAACCTCTGCTTCATCCTCTATGCTGTTCCTCAGTCTTGAAAGATTGACAAAGTTCTCCCCCTCCTCAAAGCGGGGATCGCTCCACACCTTGCAACTTCTGACCTGTCTCTTTCCTCCCCTCTTTTGTAAAGCTGCTTGAGAAATTGGTCTACTCCAGGCTTGTTGGCCTCCCATACTCTTTCAATATCCTCGGCCCTTCCAGTCTGTTTTTTTATTTATTTTTATTTTATTTTATTTAAAAGTTGATAACCTGGAAAGGCAACATGAGCCAAGGCTCGTATCCAGGTGCGACCCAGGGGAAGGGGGTATAGGAATCGGAACAGAACAAAGATTTAAGTACACAAAATAATAGCAAACAGAGAAAATAGCAGCATGGGAAACAATGTACAAGTGAGATGCAAATAGGAAAAAAAAACTATGTAAAAATATATACAAGTTATACAATAAGGCTGAACAATCCAGAAAACTATATACAGTTATACAAATAAGACACAGGTATCACTGACTCCATTCTCACTGAGATGGATTGATGCACATCACGGTAGCCATTTTCAATGATCTGGCCAAAGCCTTTGATTCAGTGGATCATTCACTTCTCCTGGACAGGATGAGCTCTGCTAGCCTCTAAGCCCCAGCTGTTGACCGGTTCTGATCCTACCTCTTGGGCCATCAGCAGTTGCTACAGGTAGGAGAAGTCCTGCCCATTCCCCTATCAGTCCAGGCTGGAGTCCCACAGGGCTCCATCCGGGGCTCCATCCTCTTCTTCATTTTTCTCAATGCTGCCTGTGGCAGCTTGCATATTCACATGCATGCAGATGACACAGTTCTCTACACTTTAGGCCCCTTGTCTGTGGTAGTGGAAGTCTCGCTCCAGCAAGAGTTCCACAACATCCTTCGCTCGTTCCAGTCCAACCAACTCAGGGACAACACTAAAAAAACAATGCCTGTGACCTTCTGCACCAGCCAGAAGCTGGCTAGGCTTGCCCCCCCCCCCACCTTCACCACCCTGGATGGCACCACTCTTGAAGTGGTGCTCTCCTTCAAGTATCTCGGTGTGTGGAGTGATAGTTGGCATGACTTCTCTGCCCGTGTTGATGCCATCCACTCCAAGCTCCATCCCAAGCTTGGAGCCTTGTACCATAACAAAGACTGCCTGTGCCCGCAGGTCAGCCAGGAGCTGATTACATCCGGTCTCCAACTATGCAGATGTGATCTGTAGTAACACCCCACTCTTCTTCCCTTGCCAGACTGGATATGCTCTGTAATGCCTTCTGTCACTTTGCTTCTAACTACCGCAAACCCATACTCATCATGGCTCCCTCTGCTCCTCCGCTTTCCCCCCTACCATCACATTGCCATTCCTACCTTCATCTCCAAATACTGATTTGAATCTCTACCATCTTACCTTGACACTCTCCTCTTACCCATTCCCTTTGCCTCATACTCTCTCTGCTTCAGAGATCCTCACAGCTTCTGCCTCCCCCCACCCTCACTCCTCTGCTCTGCACTCAGCCTTCTCCAGTTGCCTTCTCTCCTTCTGGAACCAGCTCCCCTCCTCTCTCCATCTCTCCATCTCTCCCCCTTCCCTCTCTCCTTTAGGCACCAGCTAAAGCTCCTCCCCACTCCTCCTGCACCCATCAGCCCCCTACCTAACCTCCCCCGGTGCCATTTTCTCCCTCACCACGGTGAAGAGTTTATATCACTACAATGGCTGCACTTTGTTTCAGACTGCTTTTGTCATTTTTAATTGGGTTTTGGTGCTGCTCATAGAATCAACTTCTGGTCACCATTTATTGTTACTTGCACTTGCATCTCGCTGAGTTGGTCACTGTTTGCACTTCGTCTTTGGAATACTTACTGCTGTTTATAATTTATTGTATCCTCTTTCCCTTTTCCCAGTGTCACACCTGGAAATGATCCCTGAGGGTAATCATATCAGATGACCTTAAGGTTAGCAAGCAATGTGAGATGGCAGTAGGGAGGGCTGGAGGGATACTGGGATGTATAGGGAGAAGCATCACCAGCAGAAAACAGGAAGTTGTTATCCCCCTGTACAGACAGTTGGTGAGACCCCATCTGGAGTACTGAGTCCAGTTCTGAGACCCCATCTCCACAAGGACATAGACAGGATAGAGGCAGTCCAGAGGAGGGCAACTAAAATGGTGCAGGGTCTGCAAGAGAAGCCATATGAGGAGAGACTAAAGGAGCTTGAGATGTATAGCCTCGAGGAAAGGGGGACATGATGCAACTTTAAATACCTCAGTGGAATCAACAAAGTCCAAGAGGGTAGCATCTTTCAGAAAAAGAGATGTGCAAGAACAAGGGAACACAATTTGAAGGGGGTTCAGGGGCAATGTGGAAGTATTTTTCACAGAGAGGGTGGTGGACGATGGAACAGCCTTCCTGAGGAGGTTGTGGGGTCTAAAACTGTGGGAGAATTCAAGAATACATGGGACAGACATAAGGCAATTCTTATGGGGGTAAGAAGAAATAGGCTGTTGGTTAACTAGGATCTGCAGCTTATCCTGTAGGTAGGGAAATGGGCAGACTAGATGGGCCAAGTGGTCCTTATCTGCCATCAAAGTCTATGTTTCTATGGTCCCTGGCTCAGTGTATATTTACAGGTCATCAAATTTCAAATAAAATCAATAAAAAAATTAAAATTTTTGCAGCCCTGGCCAAGCTGAGAAACATTCCAAACATTCAGTCTGTAGTTCATACTTTAGATAGCCAGTCACGCGAGATGGCAAATATAAATACTTAGGCTCCTGGGTGGAGCCAGGTGGCTCCAGAAGTGCCCATGTTTATTGTTTGACTAAAAATAGGGACCAGATAAGGGTTGTTTCATAGCCATAATAACCATTTTTCCATCAGACTGGGCCAAAAAATCATACAATCACAGCTGACACCCCTATCTGACTATGCAGACATAGTCTATGATCACTCTGCTCTTGAAAAACTGCACCGACTGGACGTGCTACACAACGGTTTAGCAGGGTTCATCTTGGCTTGTCCCAAAACAACTCACTGCTGCAAGCTGTAAAAATGTTGGGGCGGGTGTCACTCCAGAATCACAGAAAACTACATAAAACTGTCTTTGCTGTTAAAAGTGTCTATGGGCTCATCCCAGATTACTAAAGAGAATGCTTAGGCATCAGCCCCAAAAAAAGCAATCCTGAGGAATGTGGGACTTTTAGCGATGGTAGGCTAGATTCTCAAACGCTGACGCAAAGCTTTCACAACCCCACATCGAATCCTGTGCTGCCGTCAACACAGTGCCACACTGTGCGCCAGATTCTCGGAGGGCACGCACATTTGTGACACTTTATCCTTTCTATGGTGGCTTGTACCAAATATTTAGCGCAAACCCCATAAAAAGGTCTCTTAAGTTAGACCAGCAAAAGCTGGTCTAATACAGGGCACGCGGCGCATGGGATCAAGAATCCCGATTGCCCGCCAGGGAATGCCCAAGCCCCTTGTGCCATGTATTCAGCACTGCCAGGGCTTGCATCATTCAGTCACTTTTGAGAATCGAGCCAGGAAACTCCAGGAGTCAGAACCCAACGATCCACTGTTTCATACAGTTACTTCATTCCCCAGCTACAGAACTGCTTGCTAGTAGAAGTCTGTGTTATTCGGGTTAAGGGTCCTCCCCCTATCAGGGTCTTGAAGGCAAGGTTTGAGCAGACAACTCTAAAAAAATTGTACTGGTTGCCCTGGAGTAAGAAACATTGCATAAAGGTCTGAATGTAACAGAGACTAAGTTATAACATGTTGATGCGTGTACACTAAATGTATCACATGGAGTGCATTTAAAAAGTGACAATGTATGTATGTATGTAATAGATAATCCACTACAGAGCATGCAGTTGTGCTGATATATGCATGCCTTGTTGTGCGTTCAACCACCCAAGACATACGTATATCAGAGCATGACCACACGCCCTGTGGTGGATTATCTACCTTGTAAAATGTCCAGGAGGTTCTGAGGGACGAAATGAAGTGCAGGTGTGTGGTCATTGTGAAATAATTCAGTCATGTGGTGTGTTTCATCCAATCAGGAGACTGGATTTTCACAGATTTTTCTTACTCATTTTGTAACTATATACTGTACACACACACACACACACACACACACACACACGATATACTGTTAAAAGGGCGACTGAGATTGAACAACTCAAATATGAAAGACTGAATCTCAATGCCTGTGTTGTGGGCTATCCTGAAAGGGTAGTGACAGGAAAGGGCAAGGCAAGAGCATGGCGACAGGATACCAGAAGGTAACCATGAGGTATGTGAAGGTGGCGAGAGAGGAAACTGCCAAGCTGGCCAAGTGGTGCGGTGGTTAGGGAGGCTGGCTCTGGTGGGAAGGGTGCAGGGGCTGCGGCGACGCACAATGTTTTTATGCTTTTTGGTGCCGGTTATTTTTTTTTCACTTGCGTCCTGGTTATCTCCCCTCCCCAGCATGCACCCCCCTGGAAATAGTTATTTTAGTTAGGGGGGTGCAAGGGGCTAAGCCCCCTGCATGAAACAAGTCAGCATGTTTTCTCACTCCGAATGTACATCGCCATTTTTGTTTTTGGTGACGTGCATTCATTGTAACGGCGATCGCCCTTTGGCAATCACCCTTATCACATAGAACCCACACATATACCCACACACACCAGAGCTCCCGGCTATACAGGGATTCCTGTGTTTTATAGGGATTTGGAGCCATCTAGAGGGAAATTCTTCCGATAGACATGCATTGTTTATACAGGAAAACAGAGCAATTCGGCTTCTATAGAAAGCAATGAAATCTACAGGAAAATCACACTGGAGTTACAAGGAAAATGTAAAATCAATCTGGAGAGCACTGACACACAGACACGTGCACACACACACACAGTATTGTACTTCTACTTTTGTAACTGAAATTTTTACATGTAACTTCTGGACGTACCTGAAGGGATGCCATTGCAAATAAGATTGCTTCAGCAGTTATATTCCCTAATAAAACTGAAGTTAATTTAATTGGTTATACTCTCACGCCACCTAGTGTCCTTAGTTATGAAGTGTAGGGTGTATCACAGGGCAATACCAGAACTTGGAAGCTGCAAGTTCACTTATACCAAAGATTTGAACTGAGGCTATTTGAGCACTTTCAGCCCAAATCAAACTTTTGGACAAAACTGCCAAATGTCGATCAGCTTGGTTTGAGCTGAGAACACCAGTCAGACCAGGCAAAACTTTAAGCTGCAGTTAAGCATTAAGTGCCCAATTCACAGCCGCATGTTGCTCTGCAGCGAAGTGCGCAGCAGCCCCAGTGCAGCACTGCAGCAGGAAGTTCTCCAACATGTGGCTGCACAGTATCCACAATGGATCCCAGTGAGCCCAGCTGAGGTGAAGCCAGCCATCCATTAGCCATAGGTGTACCAACACACTGGTGAGAGCTCATGTAGAAACGTATTCTGCAGGCTGTCTAATGCAGATCCACAGCACCAAGTTACACTGCATGCAGGGTGTGGAGTCTGGCCAGGCTCTACACCAGAGAGGGGGGCTGCATTAAAGTCCCATCTGCCCACATGTAGAGCAGGCCACTGATGTCACCACTGAGTGGCATGGCTCCCTTGGGCAGATGAACGCATGGTGGGGAATTGGGGCAGGCAGGAAAAGCAGCCAAATGGGGATCAAGCAGGTTGTAGTAACACAGAGGGCCTTGGGGGGCACCAGCATAGAGGGAACTGTGGGGCAGGAGGGTAATAGCACAGAGAGGACTGGAGAAGAGGCACTGCATCACAGAAGGGATCAGCTGGAAAGGTCATGGTGGGATCTGCACATGGACCTTCTCACTGATCACAGTGGTTCCACTCCGCACAATACGGGGCTCCCCTCCTGCAAAGTTACGGCATTCTTGCTGAATAGTAACAAAGCTCGGGCACACTCAACATCCACCTCTCCTACACCCTGTTCATGCCTTGCATGCAGGACACAGCAATACCACCACCGACTGTGGCTACACTGCTATGTGGGACCATCTGATTCCATATCCACAGGGTTGCCTCGGCATCTGTGCAGGGGGGTGGCCCATTGCCATATATGGCAGGGTCACAAGGTGAGCTGTTGGTGGTCCAAGGGTATTCTTTACCCTCCACACACAGCTGAGGCCAATCTGTATGTAGCTCTGTACGTGTAAGTGTAAGTCACTCCACACTGTGGATCCAACATAGACATTGCTGGTCCACAGGCCACAGTCATGTGCGTGTGGAGGAGAACTGTGTGCAACCCTGGGACACCAGCTTAGGATCAGGTTGTAATACATGAACAGGGGTTGGTGTACTATCTGTTAATTTAACCTTGAGGTGTCATATGATACGAGACTTTGCAGAGTGTCACATGCTGTTAAGTTAAATTAACAAAGGTAGCAACCCCTGGAGGGCCTCATTCCTGTAATTAAGCCAAAGTGTTTTATTATTATTTTTTATGTTTGTTTTCAAAGTTAAAATCCTAACTGCTCTATTTGTACATGTGGGTTTCCAGCCATTAACCCTGTAAGAAAACTGTCAGCCAATCAGAATGTTTTATTTCTGTCCACTGTTTTATCATTTTGGTTAATTTGTTTTGAAAAAAGAAAAAGCAAAAACTCACAAGCACCCATGGATGGCAAAGACACAAAAACAAACAAAAAACAATCACAGAAACCCCCACATCAAAACTCCCCACATCCCGCGCACGATCAGGGAACTTTGTATGTGCACTCTGAAGCTAATGCTTCTCCTCCTGCTGCTGTCAGACAATGTTTATCCAAATTCTGGCCCAGCCCCCACTAAGGTCACTAACCAGAACAAGTACTCAGGCACCCTCTCAATTACAGTAGAAGCCGCTTAAGTGGGATGGCCTGGTGGTGGCCCTTTCATCCCATTTAAGCGGCTGTCCCTTTTATCAGAAGTGCAAGTTTTCAGTGATTTCATTTATAGAGCCTGCTGTTCACTTGCCTTCCCTGTTTGGCATTACTCTTTTTATGTCTCCGTCCTCTGAGTTACACATTAGTCAGGAGACCACTCAGCGAGTGTAGTAACAAAACCTACAGTAAGGTAACAGCTGTTTACTTGCCTTCCCTGTTCAGTGTTCAGTGTTACTGGCTTTATTTTATGCCTCTGTCCTACGAACTGCACATTAGTTAGGAGACCTCAACGAGTGTAGAGACAAAACCTACAGTAAGGTAACAGTTGTTTACTTGCCGTCCCTGTTCAGCGTTATTCTCTTTATTTTATGCCTCTGTTCTATGACCTTCGCATTAGTCAGGAGACCACTCAGTGAGTCCTACAGTAATGCTTCTTCTCTCTCACTTCTCACTCTCGTTGCTTCTCTATACAAAGACAGCTTCTAGCTAATGCGCAAATTCAGATTAACATGCAGAATAGAACTGCGAGATGTAAGCTTATGAGCAAAGTGAAAGTGGCATGAGAGAGGTGCTGCGAGAGTTAGGAAAAGACGCAGACAACGTGATGCTCTTTTACTTTATAAAGGATGGAGACATAAAAAAAGAGTGAGTGAGACAATGTGACACATTAGTGCTGCCTAAGGGAAGAAACACTAATCTTGGCTGTCAGACACAATAATTGTTAACAGGGAGGGCAGTGGGAGAAAGAAATTCATACTTTCATAGGTGTAAAAACAGGGATTAGTGAGACGATTAGAGGAATTTGAGAGGGATATGTCTGCCTTGATAGTCTTTGACCATCCCAGCTAAGCGGCTGGTACTCCCAGTGGCATCTCCTTTAAGCAGCTGTGGTTGCCATAGAGTTACATAGCCACTTAATCGGTTCCTGGTGGGACATCCCAATAAAGTGGACATCCAGTTTATCAGCATCCCGATTAAGTGGCTTGTACTGTATAAGGCTTAACATTTGCAGCCTCCTTCCCAAAATGGATGCCCTTCAGATCTTTACTAGCCAGCATAGCCCAGACATCCTAGCAGTTGTTGAAACCTGGCTCTCCCCATCGGTCCCTGACCAGGCTATCACCCTTCCTGGGTACAATGTTTTTAGGCTTGATCGGATGACTAAAAGAGGTGGCGGTTGCGCCCTATACCTTAAAGAGACTATTTTGGGACACCCCATCAACACTGCTCCCCTTACGACTACAGTGCAGATTCTTCCCATCAGAATCCTCCTTGGTGCTCACAACAAAGCCCTCACAGTCGTCACGGTCTACATACCACCTAAACAGCAAGGTAATGGACTTTCAGCAGTTCTGGACTTTGTCAGGTCACTCCCACCAGATACTAAATCAATCCTGCTAGGTGAATTTAATATAAACTGGCCCTCTGCTGAGGCAGGGGCACATAGGGACTCCATTGCAGCGTCCAACCTCACCCAGATGGTAGACTCACCAACCAGAAAAAACTACAAAACTGGCACCAGCACCCTTCTGGACTGGATCCTTACCAGTCACCCCACCCGGATTTCAAACACCACTGTCCTCCCAGACTCACTCAGTGACCACTCCCCTGTCAGCTGCTTCTGGTCTAACAAAGTCAATAAACCTCCCCCAAAAACCATCACCAGTAGAGTTCTACCCCGTGGCCAATTAATTCATCTCAAATCTCACCTCCTCCAACAGGACTGGTCACCAATCTTCATAGCAACTAATGTGAACATTGCCCTAGACCACTTCATCAAAGTCTTTAATGAGGCCTGCAACAAATTCGCCCTGCCTAAAAGGCAAAAATTAAAAGCCCTCTGTAACCCCTGGCTCTCAGGAGACCTTCTAAGGCAGCTAAAGGCAAGGGACCACCTCTGGGAGCTCGCTAGAGCCACTGGGAAGCAAATTGACATCACTAACTACAAACATGCACGGAACGACTGCACCAAATCTATTTGGCAAATGAAATCAGCCTATTTCAAGAACACTCTTACTAACGCCTGGGGCAATAGAAGAGACTTCTGGAACAACATAAAAGAAGTCACCGGGAAGCAGTCAAAATTCTCCCCATCGGTGCTCAGCATAAATGGAGATATTACATTCGATCCGAAAATCATTGCGGACACATTCAATACTGCCTTTACTGATCTTAGTACTGTATTTCCCCCTAATTTTTTCAAAAATGTGGACGATTCTATGCCCCCAATTTCTACTGCTCCCACTAGTCACCCCCCCCTTCTACTTTAAAGCGGACACGATGTACCAGGTTCACAATTATGTTACCAAAGCCATTAGCAAGTCCAGAACCAGTAATGATTCTCTAGACCTCAAACTTCTATCCCTCACCCTTGAAGAAGTACTCAGGCCATTAACCAGGATTTTTATCCTCTCCCTCAGCCTCAGCCAGTTCCCTGACAAATGAAAATCTGCCATTGTAACCCCTATATATATAAAAGTGGTGTCAAAACTGTCCATGAGAATTTCTGTCCAATCTCCATCCTACCTCCCCTCTCAAAGGCACTGGAACGTATTGTCACAGACCAGCTGACTGACTTCTTAGACAAGCACAACATACTGTGCAGGCAGCAACACGGTTTTAGAAGGAATCATAGCACCTCCACGGCACTACTTGAATTCACCGGCGCCCTCCACCACTCATTGGATAATGGGCAGCAAACTGGTTCTACCTTCATTGATTTAACAAAGGCCTTTGATACCATCCACCATGGCCTCCTGCTTGTCCAGCTCTGGAAAGCGGGACTCTCACCCAACTCTATAAACTGGTTCAAAAGCTACCTAGACAACCAGTCTCAAAGAGTGAAAATTACTGACACGCTCTCAGATGCCAGACCAGTCCCCTCTGGTGACCACCAGGGCTCTATTTTGGGCCCCCTCCTCTTTAGCCTGTTCCTGAACTCACTACCAGATTCCTGTCCAGAGCAAATCATACTCTACGCAGATGACGCTGTAATCCTAGCCTCCCACCATGATCCAAAACAACTGCAAGAAAACCTCCAGCGTGGCTTCACATTAGTCGAAAATTGGTTCTTAAAGCACAAACTGATCCTAAACCAGAAAAAAACAAAGACCATGATCTTCAGCAGCTCTCACAGCAAAAATAAACAGTATCACCTTTCCATCAAAACCAAGCAAGGAGTCACTCTTGAATAAGTCCAATCCTGCAAATACCTTGGCTTCACCCCTGACTCCCACCTCTCCTATGCTGCCTACATTAATACTGTGTCAAAAACTGCTAACATCAGGCTGGGCCTACTGTTCCATCACAGGAAACATCTAACCCCTGAAGCATTATCAGTTGCCATTCAGAGCTCCATTGTTAGCATCACTGACTACGGACTCATCATTTATGGCTCTGCCACTGCCTCCTCTCTCAAACGTGTTTCTACCTCCCTCAATAAAGCCTGTAGACTCATCACTGGATCTCACCATCTCACCCATACCTGCGACCTCTACTCTCTAACTGGGTGGCTGCAACTCAACAGTCGAATAAAATATCAAACCTGCATCACAGCAAAGAAACAATGATGGTCAGTGCCCCTCCTGGAGTCTGCTCTCTCCGAAACAACAACTGCAACACCAGGAGGTCTAAACCTCAACTCCTGCAAATCCCCCGCTGTCGCACATCCCAAGGCCAAAAGTCCTTGGCATATAGGGCACCCAGCTGGCTAAATAGTCCCAGTAGTGACATCTCTGCCTCACCCTCGCTGGGTACATTCAAGTCCAAGCTTCACCTCGCCCTTCTTGCCTCCAGCACCTGTGACTGCCATGTCTAATCAGTACTCCCACCTAGCTTCTCTTTGTTTTCTGCTGCCCGTTGTTGCCCCTCCACCTAGCACTTGCCCCCACCACAGCCCATCTGATGCACTTACCCCTGTCTGTCCTTGACAAAGCCCCCTAGGCTGCTATACCCCTTCCCCCTGTCTCACCCCCCCCCCTATCCTTTCCCCACCTCTCATTTCTCCTTTTTCACTGTTTGTGTACACTTCCCTGTGTTTCATGTAGTAATCCTTGTAATAACATGTTACGATCATCCGTGTTACTGATTATTCTGTACTGTATTTGAAACTGTATGCCTGTACTCACTGACGTGGAACCTTTGTAAAAGAGCCCCGGCTCAAAGGTACTTTGTAATCCTAGACTCAAATAAAATAAAAATAAATAAATCCCTACCCCTGATACCCATTCCTTAAATGACTTGGGAATCCTGAATCTAACTGCCCCTGTTTCTATGCCTGCCCTGATAGTAGGGATCATTATGTCCCTGTCCTGTGGTGCCCAGCCACTATCTTCTGTGGTGTGGAATCCCGGGGATAGACTCTGGTCTTTAGTGTTTCTACATTTTAGTGTTTGGGTTTGATGTAACCTTGTTAAAAGTAAAACTGTAACACTGTAAAAGTGTAAACCTTAGACATAACACTTCTGCGACTATCCTGGTGTGCAAAATATAAAATAAATTCATAATATGCATCTACATACGGTTCTGATATCTCAGAAGCTTATACTTCTCAAGTCCTTTGCTTCCCAAACTGGTGCAGTTTTGTTTCATAGTTCTCTCACCCATAGAACTCACAAAAGTATTTCTTATACCCAAAAAGAGATAGATGGGGCTCATTCACAGCATGGCATGAATGGCTGGTGAAAGGATCAGGACATCCAGATTTGTGAAATTTAGGTACGGTGCTGCATTCTGTACTGAACATCTCTAAACGTTAATGCCCAGTTTAATTGTAACCATTGAAATGGCTTCTTGGCACACCCATTGTGGTGCAACAGTGCCATCAAGTGACCAAATCGGTTCATTGCAATCATTCATTCTCTGAAGATTTCTTTTCTGTGTTGCAGGTCAAGTTCTGCTGCATTAGTCTCAGGATGACAAGTTTACGAAGACCCTCCAATGGCCCTTGGTGTTCCCTGCCTTGCAATGTAGCCCTGGTCTTCTGATTACCACAGCTGATCTGGGCTTCTGATTACTGTAGCTGACGTCCATCCTCATAATCCTATCACTGCTGTACTGATGACCCTCCCTGTACTGACACATAGAGACACAGAGGTTTATTTATTTATTTGTTTATTTATTTTGCTTTTGTTAACCAGGTAGGTGCCTTAGTCACAAAGTGACTATTTTCAGGCGTGACCCGGGAGGTTACAAAGAATAAGACATTTTACATACAGATTGATGATACAAAAAGAATTGACAAAGTAACATAAGGGAAAAATGCAAAAATACAGGTAACAAGAGTAAAGCAGTGTACACAGGAATTCATGAGCAAATACAGTCAAGTAATGAGCACATTCAGTATTGGATACATGTAGGCATAAAGATGCAAGTTCATGTTTCGGTAGCAGAGTTACAAACAGTTACGGTCTTAACAAAATAAGTGCTGAAGTGGTTAATATCTTGAGCTTATGAGAGGCAAAATAACAAGAGGGGTAGTAAACTAAGCGGGGGTTAAAGCATGTACATTGGGTGCGATTGATGAGACTGTTACAATGCAAGCTTTTGAAGGCAGCATGAGTAGGTGCAGAGCGAGCCTCAGCTGGTAGGGAGTGCCAGTATTTTGGTGCCATGCTAGAGAAAGACGGGGTCCTTTCTGTGTCCTGCACCTCGGGTTGCAAAGAAGTGAAAGTTCATTTGAGTGAAGGCCATAGGAGGAGGACTGTGGCATCAGCATGGAGACCAGGGAGGAGGGCAGCTTTGATCTACTGATGTTGTCGAGCAGAGACCCAAAAGCAATATGACTATGGGCTGATGGGGAAGGCCATTTTAGGTTAGCGTATAGCAGACAGTGGTGCTGTAGTCGAGGGGAGGCCGAGGCATAGCAGCAAATGTTAGTGTATGTGGTGTCCCATTTTCCTAGGGTGCTTTTTGAGGCATTTAAATAAGTGACTGCACCGTACACCAGAGATGGAAGGAGGATGCCCCTAGCTATGGCCAGCCTGGCTGAGGGAGTAAGCATACGACTGGTCCCGTAGGCGACGCCAAGTTTCATGTTTACTGTTTTGCACGTGACCATAATATGCTCATCAAAGCTGAGTTGATGGCAGATAAGGACCGCAAGACCCATCCAGTCTGCCCATTTCTTTTTCTACCTTATGAATGTGCCATCGGCTTTTGCTCTGTCAATGGCCTATCTATTCATACTTATCTGTATTGCTCCCTTATGCCTATCCCATGCCTGTTAGAAGCTCTGCACTGAATTTATATCCACCACTTCCTGAGGGAGGCTGTTCCATGCATCCACCACCCTTTCTGTGAAAAGAACTTCTTCATAGAAACATAGAAACATAGACTTTGACGGCAGATAAGGACCGCTTGGCCCACCTAGTCTGCCCATTTTCCTACCTAGAGGATAAGCTGCAGATCCTATTTAACCAACAGCCTATTTCTTCCTACCCCCCACAAAAACTGCCTTATGTCTGTTCCATGCATTCTTGAATTCTCCCAGTTTTAGACTCCACAACCTCCTCAGGAAGGCTGTTCCTAAATCCACCACCTCTGTGAAAAATACTTCCTCACATTGCCCCTGAGCCGTCCCCTTCTATCTTCAAATTGTGTCCCTTGTTCTTGCACATCTCTTTTTTTGAAGATGCTACCCTCTTGGACTTTGTTGATTCCACTGAGGTACTTAAACGTTTCTATCATATCCCCCCTTTCCTCAAGGGTATACATATTAAGCTCCTTTAGTCTCTCCTCGTATGGCTTCTCTTGCAGACCCTGCACCATTTTAGTTGCCCTCCTCTGAACTGCCTCCATCCTGTCTATGTCCTTGCAGAGATGGGGTCTCCAGAACTGGATGCAGTACTCCAGATGGGGTCTCACCAACTGTCTGTACAGGGGATAACAACCTCCTGTTTTCTGCTGGTGATACCTCTCCTATACATCCCAGTATCCCCCAGCCCTCCCTACTGCCTTCTCGCATTGCTTGCCAACCTTAAGGTCATCTGATATGATTACCCCCAGGTCCCTTTCCATTTTGTTGTTGTTACTACCCCCCATTATGTAATCTTCCCTGGGTTTTGTTTCCCAGATGCATTACTTTGCACTTCTTTGCATTGAATCAAGCCGCCATGCTTCTGACCATTCCTCCAACCTTGCCAAGTCCCTTCTCATCCTTTCTACGCCTTCTTGTGTATCAACCCTGTTGCAGATCTTTGTGTCATCTGCAAAGAGGCATACTTTTCCTTCCAGTCCCTCTGCAATGTTACTTATAAAGACATTAAAAAGGACTGGACATAAAGACATTAAAAAGGACTGGACTGGATCACATTACCCCTTACTCGGCCTCCCTCTAATCTCATGCTGTGTCCGCTTGTCCCGCTATTTTTCTTATACTGAAACATGTTAGACTCTCTCACCTTGTTAATGCCCTTAAGGTGTTTGAATGTTTCTTTCATATCTCTCCCTCCTTTGCTCTACGGAATACATGTTGAGCTCCATTAATCTGTCCTCATATGTTTTCTGATGCAGTCCTTGCACCATTTTGGCTGCCTTTCTCTGGAATGCCTCCATTTTGTTAATATCCTTCTGCAGGTGTGGCCTCCAGTACTGCATGCAGTGCTCCAGATGGGGCCTAACCAGTGTCTTGTAAAGAGGGATTATTACCTCCCTCTTACAACTTGTGATACCCCTACTAATACACCCCAACATCCCTCTAGCCTTACCTACTGCTTTAGTGGTTTGCTTGGATGATTTCAGGTCATCTGTGATGAGGATGCCCAAGTCTCTTTCTTCCCTTGTGACTGCCTGCAACTTCCCTCCCAACCTATAGGTAGCTTCAAGGTTTCTCTTGCCTATGTGCATGATCTTGCAGTTCTTTGCATTAAACCCCAGTTGCCACTCTTCCAACCATTTTGCCAGTTTATCCAGATCTCTCTCATTCTGCCCACCCCATCTGGATCATCTACTTTATTGCAGATCTTGGTGTCATTTGCAAACAGACAAACCTTACCCTCCAGTCCATCTGCAATGTCACTGATGAAGATACTGAAGAGGACTGGCCCCAGGACTGATCCCTGAGGTACCCCACTTGTGACTTGCATCTCTTCTGACTGTATACTGTTTACCACATCCATTGCTGGAGCCTGCACTGACAGGGGAGTGGGAATCATGTTAGAGGCTGGCCTTCTCAGTGCCCCTCCCCCCAGCACTGCCTGTCATGGCCATCTCCAATGGAGACAACAACTTTCCTTGTATAGGGTGCTGTCATAGTTGACCTGCCGATTGCCTATGACAGTGCTGTGTAAAAGGAAGTGCAGGACAGGATGGGGCAATACTGGAAGGATGGGCGATAGCCCACTTCAATGCCCTTTACACCTCTGTAAGTGTAAGTTCTGAAAGATAATTTGCAGAGGTACTGCAAAACAGACCTGCCATATACATGGGGGGGTGGCAGGGGAGACAAAGGTATGTAGAAAATTTGGGGCCGAAATCTGCAACAATAAAGTTACGAGTAAACGTTGGAGAAATTCAATGTTTCTGCACAACTTATTTGTTCTTTTCACATTTTGACCCCACATTTTCAACATAGTCTTTTTATAACCCCATATTTTGATCAATGTAGGTGGATTGTTTGTAAATCCCATCCAAGAGGTGATTTGGAGTGGCTGTGAAAATGTGGGAGTGGCTGCAAAAACATGTGTTGGAGAGGATTTGAAAAAATTATACCTTTCGTGTCCATGAGGTGGGGTAACACAAGGGCTACGAATCTTAACATGGGGTCATGAAAAGACTATGTTGATCAAGACGGGAGATTTTTTGAGTCCCACCTGAAAGGTGTTTCTGCAGAGTGGCTGTGAAGACACGTTTCTGAGCAGAGTTTTAAAATGAGATCTGTCGTGTTGATCAGATGGGTGACAATAGGATTATAATTCACCCCACACTGGCTGAATCTAATGAACTCCACTTGCTCTAATCTGTGCCCCAGATGCACCAAGAATACAGGTACACTGGAACACATGCTAGACACTTGCCCAGTGTTAAATAATTAGTTGAAGAAAATATTGGATACCCTAGCTAAAGCAGTAGAACTATTACTGTGTAAGCAGCCAGAGTGGATAATGTTGGGCTGTAGCAATCCAATTAATAGACTGCCTCCACCTCAGCAAAGATTAATAAGATTTGGACTCATAACAGCCTTTAAATGCATCCTCCTTAAATGGAAAGAGCAGAACCCTCCGTATTATATAACCTGGATTAATTTTATGGTATCCGTACATAGAATTGAAAAAGTTCACTATACTGCAACTAGTAACAGAGAATACTATAACACAATGTGGCTTTCATTTGCACAAATTTTAGACTCTGCTGAAGTATTGAGGGCACTAAGCTAACAAGCATTTGTCAATGCTGAATGTTGATTGCGTTGGTGTGTTGAGCTCGCTCACTGCCCCTCTGTCACTCGCTCAGTCTGTTTCTCCCGGTACTGCAGGCTGCTCTTTTGTACTGGGCTCCTGCCTGCATTGGCACCTTGTTCTGCCCACTAAGAAATCTGCAGCTGTCCCGACAGAGCTCCGTTGAGGTGGCTCGCTCCCCCTCTCTCACTCGGTCATTCTGTTTCTCCTGGCGCTGCAGGCTGCCCTTTTGTACTGGGCTCCTGCCTCTGTTGGTGGCTTTTTCTGCCCACAAAGAAATCTGCAGCAGTCCCAACACAGGTCTGTTGAGCCTGCTGACTCCCCCTCACTCACTCATTCCGTTTCTGCTGGCGCTGCAGGCTGGCCTTTTGTACTGGGCTCCTGCCTGCATTGCCACCTTTTTCTGCCAACAAAGAAATCCACAGCAGTCATGAAAGAGCTCAGTTGAGGTCACTCACTCCCCCTGTGTCACTCACTCATTCTGTTTCTCCTGGCGCTGCAGGCTGCCCTTTTGTACTGGGCTCCTGCCTCTGTTGGCACCTTTTTCTACCCACAAAGAAATCTGCAGCAGTCCCAACAAAGCTCCATTAAGCTCGCTCACTCCCCTTCTCTCACTCACTCATTCTGTTTCTGCCAGCGCTGCAGGCTGCCCTTTCTACTGGGCTCCTGCCCTCGTTGCGCATTTCTGCCCACAAAGAAATCTGCAGCAGTCACAATAGAGCTCTGTTGAGCTCATTCACTACCGCTCTGTCACTCGCTCATTCTGTTTCTCTTGGCGCTGCAGGCTGCGCTTGTGTACGGGGCTCCTGGCTGTGTTGGCACCTTTTGTCTGTCCACAAAGAAATCCGCAGCTGTACCGACAGAGCTCCATTGAGGTCACTCAGTCTCCCTGTCTCATGCACTCATTCTGTTTGTCCTGGCGCTGCAAGATGCCCTTTTGTACGGGGCTCCTGCCTGCATTGGCGCCTTTTTCTGCCCACAAAGAAATCCGCAGCAGTCCTGATAGAGCTCCATTGAGCTCATTCAGTCCCCCGTCTCACTCGCTCGTACTGTTTCTCCCACCGCTGCAGGCTGGCCTTTTGTACTGGGACCCTGCCTGCATTGATGCCTTTTTCTGCCCACAAAGAAATCCGCAGCAGTCCTGACAGTGCTCCGGTGAGTTCTCACTCCCTCTCCCTCACTCGCTCTCTCGTTCTGTTTCTTCCAGTGCTGCAGGCTGCCCTTTTGTACTGGGCTCTTGCGTTGGGACCTTTTTCTGCCCATAAACAAATCTGCAGCAGTCCTGACAGAGCTCAGTTGAGCTTGGTCACTCCTCCCTCTCACTCGTTCAATCTTAATCTGTCCCAAACACTGATTTCCCACAGCAACCATGCTATTCTCCTGCAGGAGTGCAAAAACATATTTTAGCCAGGATATGAAAAATGACAGCTGTACTGTTCATAAGGAGGTGTAAAAAAATGCCACTATTGAAAATGTGGCATGAAAATATTACAAATTTGCGAAGTTACAAGGGTGCGTGGAAACAGTCCAATGCACGCTTGTAATACAGTCATGTTATGAAGTTTCGTAACCAAATTTTCAACATAGGGATTTTAGGACCTCTGCTCATGAACAGTGCCACTGTCATATTCTTAATCTGTCCTGAACAGTGATTTCCCAGCAACGCGTTATTCTGTGCCGCAACTGTGAAAACACATTTTGGTCAGGATGTGAAAATGACAGCTGCTGCCGCTCAGGAGGTGTGAAAAAAATTGCATTGTTGAAAATCTGGCGTGACAATATTACAAATCTCGAGTTACAAGGTACGTGGAAGTGTGCAACACACTTGTAACACAGTCATTTGATGGGCTATCATCACCAAATTTTCAACATAGGCATTTTAGGACCTCTGCTCATGAACAGTATCACTGTCATTTTCTTAATCTGTCCGGCTAGTGATTTCCCAGCGACCGCTCTATTCTGTGCTGGAAGTGCGAAAACACATTTCAGCCAGGATGGGAAAAATGACAGCTATACTGTTCATAAGTAGGTGTGGGAAAATGACAATGTTGAAAATCTGGAGTGAAAATATTATAAATGCGCGAAGTTACAAGCGGGCATGCAAACTGTGCAGCGCACGCTCGTAACGCAGTCATTTTATGGAGTATCATTACCAAATTTTCAACATAGGCATTTTAGGACCTCTACTCATGAACAGTGTCACTGTCATTTTCTTAATCTGTCCCGAACACTGATTTCCCACAGCGACCACGCTATTCTGCGTCAGAAGTGTGAAAACACATTTCCGCCAGGATGTGAACAATGACAGCTATACTGTTCACAAGGAGGTGTGAAAAAATGTCAATATTGAAAATCTGGTGTGAAAATATTGCAAATTCGCGACGTTACGAGTGTGCATAGCAACTGCACAGCGTACGCTTGTAAAACAGTCATTTTTTGGATTTTTTCCACCAAATTTGCAACATAGGCTTTTTGAGAGCCCACCTCATGAACATTGGCACTGTCATTTCATTAATCAGCTCTGAAAGGTGATTCAGCTCAGTGACGCAAAATCACCTTTGAACCCAGTGCATCGCGACGGTTCAAGGTCAGGAGAGGGTCTAGCTGCTGTTGTGGTACCAAACTTCCAACAAATGGCTGAGATATGCATTAAAGTTGGAAAACCCCATTTATTCCATTATACAACTTACGGCATTTCCTCAGTTCGCGGTCGCTTTGAAGACTGCAGACATGTTTCAGGTCCACGAATCGTCTTTCAAGCTCGGAGGTAAGTATGGGGTGAGGGGTGTGGAAGGCAGTGCGCAGTGGGTGGGTGTGGGTTGAGTGTGGGGGCAGGGGAGACCGCTTGAGGACAGTTTCCTTTTAAAAAAAGCGTTGCGGGACCATTTTTATCTTACAGGGGCATGTAGCATGCTGGGGTGGGCTCCCAGCATGCCACGGACTCTTTCTTTGGAGGAGCAGCAGTAGCCAATAGGGAATGGGCACCCCATGGCACACAACAAAGGGTCTTAGATTGTACCCGTGAGGATTGGGCACCCGTTGGCAGACAATAAAAGTGGGAGGGTTACAGAATGCCAATGGGGAGTGGGCTCTCCCATCTGCAAAATCAACATTGGGGCACTGAAGCCGACAGGGATTGGGACCCCTGTCGGTAAATAAACATGGTGGTGGTGGGGGGGATATTGTTTGTGAACGCTGCGGCAAGCTGCCTTGTTCACAAACAATATCAGTGTTTATAGATCCCGCCCTGCAAAGATGGGTCACTCCCTCATTGCAGCGGATGGCTGACGCTGCAATGACGAGGCGGCCCCTGATTGCAGCGGCTAAATTTTCACAAGTTGGTGGCATGCTGGCTGAACTAGTGTCATCAGCAGTGTGCCACAGCATTGGGGAAAGCGGGACAAGCCTTTGCATTCTGTGGGGGCATTGGCCACAACAGTGCCACACCTCCACAACCTGCTTGTGGAGAAAGCTGCCGCAACATGTTTCTTGCACATGCGCGCAATCAACATAAAAATGTGATAAGTACTAATTTTTGGCATATGTAGGTAAACACCCACAGCAAATGCACATCCCATAATGTTTTTAACTCTGTGAGTACTGGGAACTGTTATACTTATACTTAGTATGATAACGTAATGCACGTTATTATCTTATTTATTTATTTATTGAAATTTGATGACCGGGTAGGCCCGCTGGGCCCCGAGGGTCCCTTTTTCAGGGGTGACCCGGAGAGACATTCAATGGCATTTCATGTAATTACATGGTATACATGGTGAAATAGGCAGTATACAGGTATTAACTGACATACAGGTTCGATAGTTACAGTGTTGACAGTGATTCATAACAGTAGAGGCAAACTATACAAAGAGGTTTGGCATCTTGTCTTATGTTTGTAATTATCTCTGTCTTTATCTATGACTTTTGATGTATCAGATTTGATCTTATGATGTTGAATAAGATGCATGTATTATATAATAATGGTTATTGCGACTCGTGCAGTGTACTTTATTTATTTAGTTATTCATTTCTCGGATAACAATACCTTTGAGTCAATGTCTCTTTTACAGAGGTTCCACGTCAGAATGAAGACAAACACAACAGAGAACTAAATACACAGCAAGAGGAAATACAAGATACGTGGAGTTGGGGTTACAATAAGAACTAAAGGTTACAATCAGGTTAAAAGTATGAACATTCAGGTTACAGCACATTTCAATCAGGTTAAAATGTTATACTCCAGTTACAGTAAGAAGCGCAGTAGGTTTCGGGGATTAGGGAGGTGCCCTAGGGGGAAAGAGCAGGGAGTGATGCTGTCAAGAAAACTGACACTGTCAGGGAGTATAGTGGGAGATGAGAGGGAAGACTGAGTGATGTGAGGGAGGACAGTGGGGAGATAGAGAGAAAGGAGCTGACATGGGGTCTATTGGCAGTGTTAGGAGTGGGAGAGTTAGGGAGGAGGAAGGAGGTGAAAAGGAAAGGAGGTCAGGGAAGGGAAAGGGGTGAGACACAGGGCAGGGGCGATGGTCAAGGTGGGGGCGTGCAGGCAGAAGGCAGCGTGTGAGGCCGGAATGGGGGCCTATATGTGACAATCGCAGCTGCTAATAGCAGTAAGGTACTGTCTGAGTTTCTGTTTGAAAGGGCCCAGTTTAGATTCTTCTAGAGTGTCCACTAGGAGCATGGAATCTGAAGGACCGCTGGGCTTGTGTGGTCTGACAGAATAAAAAAATGTAAAAAAAAACAAACATTTAGCATAACAATACACACTGCATATGGTTCTTATTTAAACAATAATACTGTCACACCTTGGGTGTGTTGTGAGGCTGAATGTCTCATGCACCTCGAAACTGAAAATATTGAAGACATACCACACTCTGAAATATAGTATTAATATTATTAAAATGGATTCCATTTGCATAGAGAAAGAAATTATTAAAAAAAAGTTGTAAAATATTTCTTATAATAGTTTTGTATAGTGTAGGTGTACCGTACGTTTTATAAATAATTCACTTAGTGCGCTTTGCAGTCAGTAGGTGGCCTCCTTTCTGAGTGCATGCAGGTCTCTCTATGTAGTATTTATTTAATATATTTGTGTAAACTTCCTGTTTATTCCCCCTCCTCTCTCACCCCTGCTCTCTCCACCATCTTCCCCAACCCCCTAGCCCTCCGGATTGTATTCTTTTCTGTTGTGCTGCAGGTTGAGTTCCTCACTAATTATACTTTAGCAGCAGATTGAAACTCCTCCACCAGTATGAATTTGATGTTTATTTGATACTTTGTCTGTACTTATATTGTTTATTGTCCACTGTTTATTGCTCATTTGTATTGTTGTTGCTTTATACGTTAATTCTGAAGAAGTGTCTGCGTACGCTTTCCTTTTACTTGTTCTTGTGTAACCCCTAGGTGGCACTATCCTAAAGGATACTACCCCTGCCTGCATGACTAAGCACAGGTTAAGTGGCCTGGGTGCTAGAAACGGGTGCCTCCACCCGGAGGACAGAGTCAGTGCTAGCGTAGCTACCTTGGGTACAGTCTTTCGGGACACTGTTACCCCCCCCTCTTTTCCCTCTAGTGGCCTAAATGGTTCACTGAATACACAGTTGCAATTAACACCTGACAACAGTTTTAACCCCACACTTGTTGCACTTACCACCAGGGCTGGTTCAGTTGGCTCGGCCCTTGAAACCCCCTGTAAAATAAGATTTAACACAACAACCAACAGTATTTCAGTGCTGTCTGTACAGAAGTACACCACAACCAGTTTCAGTGCAAAAAGATTTAGGTCTGGTTTATTTAGGGGGCAGTAACAAGGAAGGGGGCATAATCTGGCACTTGATTCTGGTTCTGATTTAATCAGGTTAAGCAGGCATGCCTCTAAGAGTCCCTCTATCACAGTCACACGCACTCTGGGTACCCAGTTGGAAATGCAGGCTAGCGTGAAGTGTTGCCCAGGGTAGGCCAGCGTTGCAGCTGTTGTTGGGGCCCTTAGGGAAGAAAACACAACATGCACTTTTAACCCAAAATTTGTATTCTGGAGCCAGAGGGCTCAGTTCGTGAAAATCAATCAAAACAATTAAATCAGATGACACACTTAAATTAGATTTTTATTGCAGGGAGCTACCCTGTGATTTACTTATGATACCCAGACCAGGTTGCAGGATGGACGAAATGGAGACCTCAGGATGAAGTGCTGGTTTGCCAGGAGAAGCAGGGCCCACACGATTCACCGTGGTGTAACGTTCCTGTTTGATGGTGTTGAGCAGGGAGCCGAATCCCCAGGTGGGTCTCTCGTCGATCGAAACTGCAGCGTGAGCGGCAATCAGGGCCGTGGTGTTGAAGCCCAGACAAGTTGGAGAAAATGTATTCAGTCCGATTGGAGTCACTGGACACTGCTTCCAGCAAGCGTGACACATTCAAGCAGTGGGGAACCAAATCGCGACCCACTATCAGCATTCAGCACACTTCCAGTAAAAGTAAGGCAATACCACAGTTTGGATGATAGTACAGTTGCAAAACACAGGATCTTCTGCACAAACTGTATGCTCTGCAGTCGTGGTGAAAGTCCTGACAGGCCAATCGCACAAAAGCAAGTCTTCGGTTCTCTTCAGGCGAAATTTGTCACAGATCAGAAGAAAGTCGTACATTCGGATAAAGTCTGATTCAGGTATCCAGTTCTCTTCACTTGGGAAGATGATAGCAGGCAGGCCAAACACAGACTTCCCGCCGATTTCCCCTGTGCACTACCAGGAGCAGCTGCTCAAATCTTTTGAGCTCTTCTCACTCTCAACTCCTACTCCAGACTGACTTCTGCTGCAGGCAGCACCGGGACTTCCTTAGGGATCCAAAAGATTCGGTTCCTTGATCCATCTGTCTGTCACCGCTTGAGCTCCCCTTCAGGTCCATTTAGGCACCAAAGGGTGAAAACTACAATTCCTACAGAAATTTACTCCCACAAGACCCCTTGGGGCAGGCTTCATTTTAAAGCCCCCAAAGGTACTGATTGGTGCAGATTGGCAGTCCAGAACCACGATGGTGGTACATCACAGAAATGTCCATGCTGCAAAGAAAGGCAGGTTAGACAAACTACAATATCATTATTTTCAATGCAGATAATCAGCAAACAGTTACATTTCCTATCAGAGCTTCCTCTGTGCAAATAGAGATGGCAGAAGGCAGCGATAAACCTGCAGCCCGGGCAGGACTCGAGCCTGATAAAGTTATGAAAGTTCAAAAAACACATTAAAAAGCCGTTCCCTTACCTTGTTTCACCCAGTTCCCGTTCGGCATTGGAAGCAACAGGACATGCTGGTCATTGGAGCAAAACCCCACAGGTAAGTGAGGGATGTTGAGGAGGTGTGGGGTGGTGGGTGCTGAAAGTGGGGGCTGGGAGAGCTGGAGGCTTGGAAGGATCGGGAAGTAGCAGGCATCATTGACAGACCTGTTTTGTTTTTTTTACAGGGATAAAGCAACAAGGGAATGATGATGACGAGGGACAGTTTCCTTCTATTCAGGTACTTGGTTGGCATCAACAGAGGTGGCCACCCCTGTGTCTTATCATAATTAGGGAGAATGTTAGTCAGCACAAGGGGTGGGCACCACAATGTTGGACTGTGTATGTGTGGGGTGAATAAATGCCGGGTCGGGGGTGGGGGGGGATACCGGCAGCAGAGTTGGACCAGCTGCTTGTGATGTTAAAAGTCTAGGTCAGGTAGGATGGGTGGGTACCACCAGTGGTGTTGAATGAGTACCCTCCACCAGTTAATATTTAAATTGGATCAGTGGGCAGGAGGAACACAGTGCCAGCAGGGTTCAGGACTGGCAATGGGGTTGAAAGAGCACTCACCGCCAGTTAGAGTTTCAAACTTGGATCGGGCAGGAGGGGGGCATACCGGCAATAATTTTTCCCTGACGGCATGCTAATGGGCAAAAAACTGCAGATATATGAGCAGCTTCACCATTTCATATGTATGAAGTTTCCAGCCATCAGCAAGCAGAACAACGTCATCACAAACCTCCTTCCAGTACACTGCTCACAGCCCAGCCTCCGCAACACTCCACTCCATTGGCCAGTATTTTTGACTTGCGCATGTGTGCATGCAAACATACAAAGGCAAACTAACTCCATTCATTAGCATCTTTTATAATGCCCTCAATTGATGACTAATTGATTTCTAAGCCCCTCTGTTCATCTCCCTTTCAGTTTGTTTACAGCGGTCTTTCTTTTGCTTGGATTGTTCTTAATTGAAACACTCTTAGTCAATGTATTAATAGTTCAAGGAGATAAAATAGAACACACTGCAATCTTTTATTTCCTTTTTTCATACATCCTTTATCTCCCAGTATTCCTGGTCTCAGTGGTGTTCACCCAGTCCCACCACTGACCCATCTTGGGGGCCTATCAGTTAAGCACCAAGGTAGCCAGACCTGTTGTACGGTGCCTACTGGGGGGCACTGGGTGGACTAGGGCATTTTGACTCAACATTTTGTTGCTTCTTTCCCCCAAGGTAGTCACATGCTGTGGGGAGCATGCATGCCACGTCTGCTGATGCAGTGGCCCATCATGCTGTCTCCTGGCCTCCGCCAGGTAGCAGTCAAGTGGTGGGACCCATAAACCCCCACCTCAAGGGAGAAGAGCTGTCATTCATGAGACACTCAACCCTCCTTCTCCCATCTAGACCACTGTGTGACCCTGATCCATTCCCAAACCCAGGTCCCTGCTATGGCTGGTGGTGTAGTACCCAGTGCCTTAACTCACCATGCCACTGGGCTGGCCAACTGAATTTCAGTCTTATTTATAAAAATGGTCTTGGAAATGGAGTACTGTGATTGGCTAATGACATTTCATTAGCCGTATGTTAATCTTTAATTAATATACGCAAGCAGCCTGATCACTGAAGTATGATCTCTTGGAAGTAAGGTGCTACCTTTTTATAATTCTAATTTTGGAATTAACAGCCGCCATTATATCCCCATCACTACTAATAGACCTGCCACAACTAATAAATTAACGTGTTATCAGCTAGTTAAATGAAATATAAAAAAATATCCCTCATCCAGCTGTATTCATTTTTAAAATGGGGTCCATGGTGTAAAACTGCCTGTATCATGCCAAATACCAGATATTATCATTACTGAAGCACTCTAGCAAAGAAAGCACATCTGATCAGTCCACTCTACAGCTGCTCGTCTGCCCAAACACATGCCGCTACCGTGGGTTTGTCACTAGTCCCATTGTAGTCATAGACAGTGAAAGACTACAGAGGGACATTGTCAGACAGTATCTTTTTACTTACAGTGTATTCACAACTATTACCAAAAACTGCTCAGTTGATGTCCACGTCCGACCACCTAGCCATCCCTTTTTCTAGTGAACAGTCAACATGCATGACACTCCACTTCTTTTTTTTTTGTCTACATTCTATTTATGCACTGGGGGACCAGGGCATCTCTCAGGAGTGCCCTCACAGCCACTGCCTCTACTCCCAGCCTGAAACCACCTTCTCCAGGAGACACATTGCTGAGCACCACCTCCCCAGACCCACAGAGCAGTCCAGCCTCGCAGATCACACCCGGGGGGGGGAGGGCCTGCCTCACCTACCTGGAGGCCTTTCTGGAATTAGAGGGATGGTCCTGGGCTGGGTCAAGGGGCTCAGGAGAGCCAGTGGAAGGCTGGTTCGGTGTTGGAATGTGAGCCTTGGCTCCCGGGGCTTCCATTGCCTCCCTAAGTCCACCGTGGATTTTACTTGCATTTCCCCCTGGAGCACGGATGTGCAATGATGTCTGCGCATGTGATGTGTTGACGTCTACTTCTGCTCTGCCCCCTGTTTCAGCATTACTACCTGCAGAACCCCCCAATCTCCATCATGGGCTGCTGAGGAGTGATGCAAACCCCACTACCCACCCCGGGAAGAGAAAGCAGTCCTCTGGAAGCTCAATCCCTTCCCTTCCCTGCCAACCCCCGGCGGCCCGAGTCCATTCCTGAACCCAGGTCACCAGCGTGGCACAAGGTGTGGCGTCCAGCGTCTCAACCCTCAGCACCACCAGGCCGAAGACACTCCACTTCAATGGAGACCAGTGTGACACAATTCTGACTGTGGGTGAGTGTGGTCGGGTTACTTTTCAATTGGGACATATTTTTAAAAAGCATATTGGTTCCCACTGTAAACTCCATAGCCAAACACTGAACTTTTTCGAGACTGGGCAGTTGTCACCATGGAAACCAGATCGAGCTTACATTGTCAGTATGTCAGGAACCCACAGCACAGATGGCAGATGAACTATTTAATTTCAAACTTTTTTCTGAATGTCAATAAATTTCATACACACTTTTAACATAGTCATTGTCTGATGCATTTCTAATAGCAATAAGGTACTCCTGGGGGGTTATATTAATGTTCAGTTAATCACCTCCTAGGGGCATGTGGCATGAGGCGCACTCCCAGGGGGCAAATAGCAGAACATTAACATAACCCCTGACCATACCTTAATGCTTATATTTTAAAATCTCTGAATAAACAAATTGAATATTTAGTGCAGCGCATGGCAGGGGTGAAACATTTTGACTTAAGACGTTTAGTTGAGACCTAGTGCATCTTGTGGTGGGGAGGGTTTACTTATGTACCAACTGAACTGAACTTCTGTATACCTGTAATTTTAGAGGCTAGGATGAAGTTTGTCAGTATCTGTCGATGAGCCAAGCCCACTGGGATGAAATCTATGCTTTCATTGCAGAGTGAAAATTAGAGGAAAATTAGAGTTTAAAGATGCTGCACTTAACAGTAAGATATAAATAAGGATGGACATAAATTTGTACGACAGTCATAGTTTAATTGTTGGTAAAGGCTGTTTGGAATTTTAAACTACTCATACTGTTGTTGGTTTTTTTTTTGTTTGTTTGTTTGTTTTTTGTTTTAAGAGAAAGTAATTTGTTTCTTGTTTTAAGAGGAAGTAACCTTTTAAAACTGGCTTGGTTCTGGAGAATACTTATTTTTTTCTTTTCACTTTTTCTCTGAACCCAGCTCGTATTCCTTTGGGCTGCACCCAGCAACCACCAGAGCTGTGCGGAATGCCAAATTCTGCTGCTGGATTTCGTGAGGAATGGCAGTTCTGCTTCTGAAATGCTTTTCATAATTTCTTTTTGAACTCCACAAATTCCAAAAAGCATTTCTATATAAACAATGGAATAACATTCTGGTATATCAACTGCAAATTAATTTTCAGGGGATTATGGGAAACGAACATACAGTGCATGTAAGCCATGGCGTACTGCTCCAGGAAGGACATTCCTCTTTCAAAATTTCAGAATTCTGCTACTAGGAAAATTCCATGGAATTAGGTCGAATTTTCCAAAATTTCATGGAATTCTGTTCCATCTGAATTTTATAACTTTTGCACAGCACTACCAGCCACCCAGCACCATCATCCACTAACTCACAACTGCCCCATGGCTTCACAGCCATAACAGGGGGTCCAAGGCAGTCCCATGCTCCCCACAACCCAAAATGGATCCAGTAGCAGGCGAAGAACCTAGGCCCCCCGATGAAGAGGCAGTGAGCCCTTGAACTACTGGAGACACTCCTGCTGGAACTCTTGCTTGTTTGTGCAAGAATAAACCACTTTCTGAACTTTCATAGCTTCGGGGTGTGCTGTGTTTTATTCGTGACTAGGGACTCTCACCAGCCATTTTGTACTGCTGCACCCATTCATTTCAAGATGCATGTGGTGTGTTGTGAGTAAGTACAGCCTAGGTATACTGGCAACCACCAGACGTAGACTGAGATTTTATCCCCAGAAGACCACTTTCATCCCATGGTGTGGGCACAGCCTCTGCTGGCCTCGTACATGCACAGAGCACTCCCATAGGTAAGTGAGCTCTCTGGCCTTCCACAGCAGTTGCCGTGGCAACAGAACCCTCCACCAGCCCTCCCCTGGCTAACATGCACTGCCATTGGCAGCTGCTTCAGCTCTGATTTGCCCCAGATACAAGCAACCCAAGTCTTCTCCTTAACCTGGGTCACCTGCATGGTTCTGGGTCACCTGCATGGTACTGGGTTACCAGCATGATGCTGGGTCACCCGCATGGTGCTGGGTCATCTGCATGGTGCTGGGTCACCTGCATGGTGCTGGGTCACCTGCATGGCACTGGGTCATCTGCATAGCACTGGGTCACTTGCATGGTACTGAGTCATCTGCATGGGGTGGGTCACCTGCATGGTGCTGGATCATCAGCATGGTGCTGAGTCACCTGAATAGCTCTGGGTCACCTGCATGGCACTGGTTCACCTACATGATGCTGGGTCACCTGCATAGCGCTGGGTCACGTGTGTGACACTGGGTCACCTGCATAGCACTGGGTCACGTGCATTGCATTGGCTTACCTGCATAGCACTGGGTCACCCGCATGGTGCTGGATCACCTGAATGGCTCTGGGTGACCTGCATGGCACTGGTTCACCTGAGGGTCACCTGCATTGCACTGGATTGCCTGCATAGCGCTGGATCACCTCTATGGGTCTGGGTCATCTGGATAGCCCTGGAGAATCCTTTTCATTTCTAACCAAGCCTTTTGGCCTTTTTGAGTCACCACCCACTCCTACTTTGGGGCCCTGCCAGCCCCCAGGCCCATTCATTGCATCCAAGGCTAATCAGCCTTTGAGACAGCACATTGCCCATATGCAAAACATCAGGGGTCAGTACAGAATCTGTTTATGACTGTTTGTACTGCCACATAGCACTGTTATGGCACTTTAATTTTTGTCTATTTTTACATGCAAACAAAGGAAACCTTGTAGCACAGTAACAATGGAGTGCTCCTTCATCTCATACTTCATCTTGGTAGGCTGAGGAGGGGGAGTGACCATTTTTCTTGCTTCATATTTCTCCATGCTTCCCTAATGACTGATGTAACTGGTTATGGATTGGAAAGCACTTTGGAATATGGCACTATATAAAGCCAAATTCCTTTCTTTCTTCATTTTAGAGCTATGTAGACTTGTAACACTCTATGTAACTGAGTACTGTGGGTTCAATCAGGGAGTGTTTGCACACTGACCACACTAAGTTCATTACAGTACTTGATCTCATCAACAAGTGGCATATGTGGTAGTCTTGTCTAAGGCCCTTTTTACACAAATGCTGCTGTGCCAAAATAAGCATTACCTGTGTAGTGCCGATACAGCATGTTCCGCTCCATGTTCTGATTACATGAGTTCTATTTTTCACCACAAAGCGCCCTGCCGTCCGTACCGGTGCAGTACTCCTTGCTAGGGCTAGAGTTGTTTGCTCTGGAATGGGCGTTTTACACTGCGTGCTGCAACGGCACATTTGTGACAAACCACGTACACCACGGAGTGCGTTTTAGGCGACCGTTCATTTTTACAATGGAACAAATAGCGTTTACACAGCATTGGATGGAACGGAAAGGTCCTTCCGTAACGCTTATTCCATTGCAAGACTGCCAGTGTAAAAGCGCCTTAAGACACAAGTATACAGTAGCCACTGCACTCCTACCCAAATGCTACACAGGGAAGCCTGTAATTAATTTTAAAGTTATGCTATTTTCATTTATCACTATCTTTCTTTAGTCTATGACTTTTAAAGGGGCTGACAGTCTTGTATATCAACTGAATTCTGGTAAGCCTGACCACCAACTGCAAGGTGACCCCTCATACAGCAAATACCTACTCTTTCAATTTTCAATCAAGAACCCCTTTTGAAATCGTGTAATATAGAAAGAAAGTAGGAAAACAGAATAACTAAATGATTTTCAGGCTTCCTTGAGCAGCATTTGGGTGGGGTCACTGGATGCTGTTTTTTCATATATTGACCACACACCATTAGCACCTCTACAAAATACAAAAAAAAGTGTATGAAACGTGATTACAACTCACTGAATGAGTCAGTGGAGAACTTGCTGTGTCTTTAGTTATCTTGTCTAAGACCCATCCAAGCCCTGCATATTGTTCAACAGCAGGGGGAGCTCAAGAGCAAGACCTCCCAGCACTTCATCCCTTCTCTGAGAGTGAGTGCATTACAATACCTCTCAAGTGTCCCTCATAACGAGGGACATCCCTCATCTTGTCCCTTAAAATTGCTCTGACTCTCATCTGACCCTCATCTGTCCCTCATCTGCCCACACAAAGGTGCTGCTGTAAATTCAGACTTTAAAGCAGAAACTCTTTATACTCTAAAATACTAAATCCATAATAAACTTTGTACAAGTAAACACTATGGGTTTCACAGTGTTCTGAGCTTGTCTCTCCATGTTTGAGGATGTGTCCCTCATTCTGAGGGTCTGTGTCCCTCATTGTCCCTCATTTTGGCTGTCAAAAAATGTCCACGTCCCTCATTTCAGTGACCAAAGGTTGAGAGGTATGTGCATTACTCTCATTTGAGAGTGAGGGCATTACCTCCTTGACATGCACAATCCTCCATCAACTTAGTGAGCAAGACACTTGGAGTCTCTCAAGAACCTGGATTTCCTGTTTGGTAGTGTGGCTTAGTTGGTAGCACATCATTCTCTGGGCCAGAAGGTCATGGGTTCCACTCTGGGACCAGGCTCATACCATAAATGCTGGTACCCAAGTGTAGTACTAGGGGGATGCTGTACTGTTGGGGTCTGCAGTCCACTGGACGAGGTGTTAAACCAAGGTCCCTGGTGGGTGGCCAAGTGGAAGTAAAAGAACCCAAGGCACTTTATGCAAGAGTAGGGGTTTTCCCAGGTGTCCTGGCCAACATTTCCCGTCTCATAAAATTGATTCATGCTGTTGTCAATGGCTGTGTGTGGTTGCTGATGTGCAAAATGGCTTTCACTATATATTCACTGTCACTTTACTACCAGCAGCCAATTGCTTTTAAAGTGCTTTGGGATATAGTGTGTATGAAAAGCACTATATAAATGCTAATTCTTCTTCAATATGGTCTTTGGAATATGTGAATTGGTGAATTGTAAATGTAAATGTAAACTTTATTTTTTAAGCGCCTTTCAAAAACCAAGGTGCTGTACAACAAAAGTCAAGCCATTCAATTAAATACCATATATAAACATTAAACACCTTCAGAAAAAGCTTTAGAAAACAAATAGGTTTTGAGCTCAGATTTAAAACTCGAGACAGTCAGGCATTCTCTTATCTGATGAGGTAGAGAATTCCACAGGGAAGGGGCAGCATAAGAAAACGCATGCGCCCCAGATGTTTTTATCCGAACCCTGGGAATCTCTAGCAATCCCTCGATGGTGGATCAGAGTGAGCGGGAGGGGCAGTAGGGAGTAAAGAGATCTTGCAGATACTGGGGCCTCTGTTCATGTAGGGCTTTATAAGTCAGTAACCTGACCTTAAAGGTGAACCGCCACTGAACCGGCAGCCAGTGCAGTTCGCACAGCACAGGTGTAATATGACTAGTCCTGGTTGTAGCAGTCAAAAGCCTGGCCACCGCGTTCTGCACTAGCTGTAAGTGGCGGATATCAACCCCAGTAAGCCCTAGGTAAAGGGCACTGCAGTAATCAAGGTGGGTGGTTACGAAGGCATGGACCAGTGCAGGAAGGTCAGCTAGAGGAACCAGGTGTTTCACCCGGGCGATATTCCTAAGATGATAAAAGGAAGATTTGACAATGGCAGACACCTGTGATTTCAGGGTCAAACCATCATCAAAAATAACGCACAAGTTATGCACCCGGTCTGAGGTCAGGAGCTGGACACCATCAAGCCATAAGCCTGACAGGAATCCAGCCCTAAGACCCACCTCAGGGTGACCCGGGTCCACAACCAACACCTCAGTCTTATCCGGATTTAACCTCAGTCAGCTAGTGCTTATCCAATCTCTGATCTCAGCTAGACAGCTGTTAAGCACAGAGATCACATCACCCTGTCCGAGAATAAAGGACAGATACAGTTGGGTATCATCTGCATAGCAGTGAAAACCTAAACTGTATCGCCTAATGATATCTTCCAATGGCAGCATATAAACTATGAACAACATGGGTGCCAAAATGGAGCCCTGCGGCACCCCACAGGACAGGGAGATGGTGTCAGAGGAATAAATTCCAGTGACAACCCTCTGTGTCCTGCCTGTAAGGAAAGATCAAAACCAATGTAGAACTGTACCAGACAGTCCACAAAGAAGCTGCAGGCACTCCAAAAGCACACCATGGTCCACAGTATCAAATGCTGCAGAGAGATCGAGAAGGACTAGAATAGTACAAGCCTTTCGATCTCTCGCAATTAGGAGATCATTTAAAACTCAGATTGTACCATTCTCGGTGAGGGCTGGTTTCAATGCAGAATAGTAATTCAAAATGTTGTACTCATGGTTCCCATTTTATCATTTTTTATGAATAACTTATGGTAAGTTGCTATATGCTATTCATAAGGTAGAGTACAGTTTGTGATGTGGTGGTGGGGTTGAGAACCTTTCTGGACATCATGGTACTAGCCAATTAATATCAACAGACCCTTTTTCTGAAATTCCTTGTACTGGGGCATAGGGCCCCAAAGATGATTTGTACTAGCCCTGATTCATACAAACATACAGAGAAGTATCTAGTCTGCTCGTAATGCAGGGTATACAGCTTGAGCTACTGTCCCTGCCCTCCCTCCCCACACCTCCCATCCTCCCTACCCATGATCCTTACCTTCCCCATGCCTATCAAAGCCTCTCTTAAAACTGACCACTGTCTTCAATGAGCTCACCTCTTCTAGCAGTGCATTCCAAGTGTTCACTACCCACTCTGTGAAGAAGTGCTACCTCACCTCCCTCCTAAACCTCCCACCCTCCAGCTTAAGACTGTGCGCCTCATGTTATGGTTGCCACTCAACTTAAAGAGACTCTCCTTATCCACCTTATTTATCCCCTTCAAGTACTTGAAGGTCCCAATCATGTCCCCTCTCTTTCTCCTGTCTTCCAGGGAGTACATGTTCAGTGCCCTCAACCTCTCCTCATATGCCTTACCCTGCTGACCCACTATCATCTTTGTAGCCCACTTCTGGACTTCTCCAGCAGTTTAATGTCCTTTTTGAGGTGTGGGCACCAGTACTAAACCCCATACTCTAGATGAGGCCTTACCAGGTACCTGTACAAGGGCAGTATAACCTCCTCTCTCCTACTACTGATCCCCCTAGATATGCATCCCAGCATCTTGTGTGCCTTTGCTGCTGCTCTCTTGCATTGCATGGAGTGCTTCAGGTCACTAGTGATTATCATTCCCAGGTCCTTCTCCTCCTGTGATGCAAATATTCGGACTCCACCAAAGTAGTACTCTGTCCTGGGATTCATGGCTCCAATATGCATAACTTTGCATTTCTTGGCATTGAAGCCAAGCTGCCAGATCCTGGACCACCTCCCCAGCTTTTCCAGATCATCTTGTAGATCTTGTATCCCTTCAGCTGTGTCCACTCTTCCACAGAGCTTGGTGTTATCCATGAATAGTCACATTTTGCCCTTAATGCCATCCCCAATGTCATTGATGAAGACAGTGAATAACACCGGCCCCAGCATCAAACCCTGTGGGACCCCACTGGTTACCTCTCTGGTGCCAGATAACCCTCCCCCCACAACCACCCTCTGGGTTCTGTCCTTCAGCCAGTTTTCCACCCATCTGCCCATCTTTTCCCCAACCCCAAGATCCGCTAACTTCCTGATCAACCGTTTATGGGGAACAGAGTCAAAGGCCTTGCTGAAATCAAGATAGAGGATGTCTACCGCTTGGCCCCTGTCTACTGTCTTAGTGATTGAGTCAAAGAAGTCAATGAGATTCATTTGACACGATCACCCCCACCACCCCCCCATGAACCCATGCTGTCTCGCATCCTGGAGACTATGCTCCTCTAGATAGTCCACCAACCTTTCCTTTAGTATGGTCTCCATGAGCTTGCCCACAATGGAGATCAGACTGACTGGTTTGTAATTTCCTGGGTCATCCTTGGGACCGCTTTTGTGGAGGGTACTACATGTGCTGTTCTCCAGTCCTGCAGTACCATGCCTGACTCTAGTGAACTATTAAATAAGTCTGCCAGTGGCCCTGCCTGCTCCTCAGCCAGCTCCTTTTGTACCCTTGGATGTACTCTGTTTGGGCCTGGTGATTTGTCTGCCTTCAATGCCAGTAGACCCTCCCTCACTCTATACTCTTCTGTCACTACATCTGTGTCCCCCCCCCGAGCTCCTCTTTTCCCTCCTGAAGGCACTGGTCTGTCCTTCTCCCTGGTGAAGACAGAAGTATTCATTTAGTATCTCTGCTTTTCTCCCATTATCCTCCACCCACTCCTCCCCTTTGTTAAGCCTAACAATCCCTTCCTTTTTGTCCCTTTTTTCACTTATATAGCGAAAGAAAGCCTTCTCCCCTTCTTAATTCCTTCAGCTATCTGCAGCTCCTTCTGTGTCTTTGCCCTTACTTGCCTCACTAGCCAACCTTAGGTAATTTTCCCTATCCACCTCTGTCTTGGTCTTCCTGAGTTTTCTATAGGCTAACCTCTTTTCCCTTACTGCCTGGGCAACCCCAGAACTGAACCTGCTGGGTGCTTTAGCCTTTGTATTCTTCCCCTGACCCTAATTCACTCATCTGTGGCAACCAGTATTCCTTCCTTAATGATGGACCAGCTTTGGTCCACCCCCATATCTTCTCTGATGTCCTCCAGGTGGCTTTTTAGCACGTTACACATTTTCCTGAAGTCCTCCCTCCTGAAATGAATGATTTTGGTCTTAGTCAGGATGCTTTCCCTGCCCATAACCAACTGGCCCACACTGTGCAATGGTCACTTTCAACCAGTGACTCCTTGACCATTATTTCCTCTACATGCTCCCCATTTGTGAGCACCAGATCAAGAATTGCCTCAGCTCTTGTTGGTTCTGTGAAACCCAGAGTCAGGAACCCACTCTGCAGTCCTTCCAGGATCACCTGACTCCTAGCACATGTTGTGGCTACTATGCTCCAGTCCACCTTGGGCAGGTTGAGTCCCCCACAATTAGCACCTCTCCTTTCCCTGCAGCTTCCAATATTTGTGAGCTCAGTTCCCTGTCCCTCTCCTCATCCTGATTGGGTGGTCTGTAAACCACCCCCAACCTCACCTTTCTCTCTCTATTGGACCTTAATTTAACCCATAATGCCTCCACCTCCCTTTCCTCCATCTCCTCCCTTGTGCAAGTTATTCCCTCTCTGATATGAACGGCCACCCCTTCCCCCTTTCTGACTAGCCTGTCCCACCTGTATAGTTTATATCCAGGGATTGCAAGGTCCCAGTCATGGTGTGATGATGCCCAAGTCTCGGTTACTGCAGCTATGTCCACCCTCCTGTCTGGTAATAGTGCCTGCAGGTCATCCATCTTGTTTCCAAGACTCCGCACATTCAGAGACACCACCCTCCACCTAGAGTCTGACCTTCCTTCTCTTCTCTCTTTTCTTCTATTCACATTTATCCCCGCTGTGTGCACCCCTCCACATACCCTTGTTATGTGTTCTTCACCCCCCCCCTTTGCTAACTGTGTTTTTCCCCTTTCACCTCCTCCTCAGACCTCTTCCATCACTGTGGGGGGGAGGTTCACTGACCTCCTCCTCTTGGAGTCTGTGGGCCTGTACGCCCACTGCCCCCCTCAGTAGTTTAAATTTAGTGTAGTGGTTATGTATTCCCCCAGTTGGTTCCTGAGTACCCTCAAACCCTCCCTACTGAGGTGTAGCCTGTCTGGTGAAAAAAATGCTTTGTTTGACCAGGTCTCCTCCCAATTCCCAATACAAATAAACCTCTCCTCCCTGCACCATTTCCTCCACCAGTCATTAAAATCCTCTATTCTTCTTTTCCTGGCTGTGCTGGCCCTTGGTACTGGTATCACTTCTGGGAAGGCTGGCGAACTTCCTTACTTCCTGCACATCTTCCCCAACTCCCTGAACCTACTTCATACTACCTCAGTCTCCTTCCCAGCTAGGTCACTGGTTCCCAAATGTATAACTAAATTAGGTTTTCCTCCAACCTCCTTTACTATTTCCTTTACACTTCGACCCACCTTCCCCGCTGTCATCCTTGGCATACAAACCACCCTCCTGCTTGCATTTGGGTCCTCTTTGCTTCCCCAGTGAATACCCCTAGTTATGAAGTGACCTATGATTGCCACCTTTCCATCCTGTGCTCCCTGTCTGTCCTTCCTTTCTTACCTTCGGTACTAGCTGCTTCCCCACCTAACTGCTCCCTCTGCACCCTAGTGAACTTATCTCCTCATCTACAATTTATCCCCTTAAGTGTTTCTCCATCTCCCACTCTGCCTGTCCCCTTCTGACAATCTATACCTGCTTTCAGTTTTTCCTCCCCTCTTCCTTTACTTTTCTCTCCCACCCCATCCTCCACTCTGTTTTGCCTGCTTCCTCTTCCCTGCCCACCCTGATTAGTTCCCTCTCCCCTCCCCTGTACTCCTACTCTCAGCCCTGGCTCAACCTGACCTCCTACTTCACCTCCTGCTGCCCCCTCTCTCCCCTTCTAGGCAGTGGTGCAAATCTATTCGATAAAGGCACCCCTTCTGAATGTCCCACCCCTGATGCTACCCTCACATTCCCACCCCTTTCCCCTTACCACTTGCCATTCCTCCACCCTGGGCTCCCTGGCCCTCTGAGGAAGAGATAATCCTGTGTACATAGAAACGTAGAATCTGATGGCAGATAAGGACCGCTTGGCCCACCTAGTCTGCCCATTTCCCTACCTAATGGATAATATGCAGATCCTAGTTAACCAACAGCCTACTTCCTCCTACCCCCCACTAGAATTGCCTTATGTCTGTCCCATGCATTCTTGAATTCCCCCACTGTTTTTGACTCTACGACCTCCTCAGGAAGGCTGTTCCATGCATCTACAACCCTTTCTATGAAGAAATACTTCCTCACATTACCTTTGAGCCATCCCCTCTATCTTCAATTGTGCCCCTTGTTCTTGCATATCTCTTTTCTGAAGATGCTACCCTCTTGAACTTTGTTGATTCCTTGAGGTATTTGAGAGTTTCTATCATGTCCCCCTCTCCCTCCTTTCCTCGAGGCTATACATCTTAAGCTCCTTTAATCTTTCTATATGTCTTCTAGTTGCCAGACCCTGCACCATTTTAGTGCCCTCCTCTGGACAGCCTCCACCGTGTCTATGTCTTTGCGAGATGGGGTCTCCAGAACTGTACACAGTACTCCAGATGTGGTCTTACCAACTGTCTGTAGAGAGGGACAACAACTTCCTGTTTTCTACTGGTGATGCCTCTCCCTGTGCAACCCAGTATCTCCCCAGCCCTTGTGGCTGCCTTCTCACATTGTTGGCCCACCTTTAGGTCATCTGATATGAGTACCCCCTGGTCCCTTTCCATTTGTGTTGTCAGTATCTCACCCCCCCCCCCATTGTGTTCTCTTCCCCTGGGTTTTTGTTTCCCAGGTGCATTACTTTGCATTTCTTTGCATTGAATCTAAGCTGCCATACATTTGACCATTCCTCCAACCTTGCCAAGTCCCTTTTCATCCTTTCCACCCCACCTTGCATATAAACCCTGTTGCAGACCTTTGTGTCATCTGCAAAGAGACATATTTTTCCTTCCAGTCCTTCTGCAATGTCACTTATAAAGACATTAAAAAGGACTGGCCCCAGCCTTATTTCAGCCCTTAGCTGCTCCAGGCTCTTACACACAGGATAGCCCTCTTTACTCCACATCACCTCCAGAAAGACTGCTGCCCCACAACTATTGCAGTTTACCACTCTGCTGCTTCCCAAACATGTACCTATTCCCCAAAGCCTCTCAGCCCAGCTTCTCCTAGCCTCCAGTTATACATAATTATAAAATATCATATTATAAAATATGGACTCACAGCTCCATTAGGATCAGGACTGGTGCAAGTCCTGTTTGGGCTCCAATGGTACTGAAATAGGAATTACGAAGGTGGCCTTGTGATACAATTTGTCGTTGTGGGGGTTGACTTTTGTCCCCTTTGCTTTTACAAAACTCCATGTCTGTGTTAGCCTAGTGGCATGGCAGCAGTGGAGTCCATTGCCCCACTGGAAGACCAGGGCTGCTGTGTGACCCATGAACACTCTTAGGTTGCCTGGGGGCTATCCCAAGCTCATTAAGGAGTTGAGGCATTCAGTTCCCAGTGAAAGAATGAGCAAACCACCTGGAATTCATACACCCCCTCTCAGCTGACCAAAGACACAGCATTGGCATCAGCTGTGAATACCAACCATGGTGGCGCCAGCTGTCAAAGTAGAGGGGACAGAGGAATCCATGTGGACAAGAAACGCATCTAACTGTAACAACGTGCCTGTTTGCAACAGTAATGGAAACACTGACACAGAAACATAGAAAATGATAGCAGTGAAAGACCATTGGTCTATGTGCTCTGCCCTGTTTTACCCTATCCTACCCCGGGACCTAATGTCTAGTCAGGGTATTCCACTCACCCCCCCAACCCGCTTGCCATCTACCATATGGATTTCCTCCTGTGTAGCTATTATAGGGCATCTTTTCTGGTGCTCACTCCAGAAACCGTAAGGGACCCTTACCTGCCCCCAAATCAATTACTGCATAAACTTTAATTTTCAGTTGCCTCTATTTAGGAAGGGAAGGGAAGGAATGGGATTTTGGCTCCATGGAGCCAAGCTGCTGACCCCTTCCACTGCCTTGTCCTGAGCACTGCCCCTACGCTAGCACATTTTGTGATACAATTATATGGAGATCAAGGGAGAGCGCTCCATGGACAATAATGGAGCTATTTTTGTATAACTAGTTTTTCATATTTTAAATGCCAATTCTGAACAAATTAAGGTCACCCTTCAAGAAACAAGGCCTGACCACTGTTGACACCTGTGGTACAAGTGACAGTTCGGGATCAAGAGTGAATCCTAGATTGTTAGTCAACTGCCTTGTCTGATGTTTAACACCCCCCAAAACAGGAAGATCCAGGCTTTCCAAAATGGATGACCTAAGCTAATCTGATACCACCAGTAAAACTTGGTTTTAACAAGATTTAGCTTCAGCCTGCTATGAGCTATCCACCCACTGATCTCTGATAGATCATTCTCAAGCACAGTTACCAAGGAGCCCTGTCTATTTTTAACAGAAAGATATAGCTGGGTGACATCAGCACAGTGATGACAATCCAGACTGTACTTTTGGATCAAATCTCCAAGAGGAAACATTAACATTGCAAACAGACAGGGAGACAATATAGGACTCTGAGAGATACCACAGTTAATGATACAGGGATTAGGCTGAAATTTCCCTAAAGCCATGGACTGATGGCTCTCATTGAGGAAGGATTGGAACCACTCCAACACAGTTCCTACCGGAGTGGTAGGAGCCTCCTCATACACTCCACCAACTCATCATGTTCAACAATGTCAGATGCAAATGACAAATCCAAAAAGGACTGGGAATGACAGCTCTCCATGGTAAACCCTTACTAGGCCATCTCAGTATTATGATGAGAATGGATAGAAGATTGGAATGGCTCATGGATGGAAAAGCTCCTCCAGATGCACCAGAAGTCGCTCTGCTACCAGTCTAAAGCTCACAGAATCGTCAGGCTTTATAGTAGCCTTCTTAAGGAGAGGTTGCACCACTGCCTCTTTCAAGGAGTAGGAAACACACCCTCCCTCAGAGAGGCATTGAGAATTTCAGCTAGTGCAGGGCTAATTACCACAACTTCAGTCTTCATTAGGGAAGCAGGAAATGGATCCAGCAAACAGTGGCTTCGATGCAGATCTGACAGCAACAGATGAATCTCCATCAAATCAGTCGGGCAAAACTTGTCTCAAACAATCTCAGCTTCTACCATCTCCCACCCCTGACCACCACAGTTGTGAAGACTCCCTATGGATGAAATCTCAGCCTGGATATCCGCTATCTTGGTTGGGAAGAAATTAGCAAATCCATCACACTTCTCCTGAGGAATCTCCCCCAAATCCTGGAAGAGAGAATCAGGGTGGAAAATCCCATCCACCACTCTAAAGAGGGCAGCGGGTCTGTTTCTCTCTGATGCAATGATGCCTGAGGAGAAACATCTTCTAGTGGCAATAATTGCTTCCTGATATTCTCCCTGAGTCACCAGCACAAGACTATCAGGGTCTAGGCTAGCCTTCCTCCACTTGTGCTCCAGACTCCAACCCTTCACTCTAAGAGAATGGAGAGTATCTTTAAACCAAGGTACACTCCTCTCCTAGGGTGAAGGATGGCAATGAATTGACACTAGGGCATCAGCAAAAGACAGGATGCTGTTATAAAAAAAAACCTCCACTGCTTCAGTGGCCCTCCTAATGGAAGCAGCAATAACACCAGAGGTGTCCACAGTTTCGCACAATACATCAGGATTGAGCCTTCACCATGCTCTACTGTGGACCATGTCCGAAGGGGTGGACAAACTCCAGGGTGCCAACAGCCTGAAAGAAATGGTGTAGTGGCCTGACCAAACCACAGGTTCAACCCATAGGTTGTCAGCCACATCCCAGTGGTGAACACAAGGTCCAATGTGTGCCCCCCCCCACATGCATATTAGCCAAAACCTGCTGAGTAAAACCCAGCAAATCCATCAGCTGAAGGAGTGCAATGGTCAGTAATGCCCCAAATGTTACACTTTAGATGCTGACTCTTTAAGCAAGTTGACAATACCCACTGACAGCAGAAGTGGCAAATCTAAATACTGATGGACATAGTTGCTCTCATGTAGGAATGCAGCAGCATCTGTTTTAAAGATTACCTATGGAATCATGGGGGAGAATATGATAATGCACAGTAGATGTATTGTATCACAGAGGACTGGAAATGTTGCCACATGTCCAGTTCATATCTACTTACACGCTCTTCTTTTTGTGTATAGCTCTCTCTTTTTTTTTTTGTTCTGCTTGCCTGGTCTTTAGAACCAGCTCTGTATGTAGTGTCCTCCCCCATTGCACCATTACAGTGGCTGCAACCAGTGACATCATCATAAGTTGCAATCACTCAGTGGTTCCTGATACTAACATAGCTACTTGCGTGGATTGCTGCACTGACAAAAATGGAGCAGATCTTCAGTGTGTTTTACGTTCAGCAAAGTATCAACTTACACAAGTATCAATATCAGTATCAGTGTCACAAGACACAGACTACTTGCAACCAGTATTGTCACCAGTTGGAACAACTAATAGCCCAACTGGATGGCTACAGGCACAGCAGGTTTTGAGGCATAGGGAGCCAGGAAATGTGACAGAGAGAGAGAGACATATACAGACAGAGAATGGGAATAAGGGTAGGCAAGTTGGCATTTAGCATGCTGTGATGCTGTCCCTCTCCTTTAATGGGTTAGTGGCAGTGCCAGAGCTGGACCAGTGCTAGAGCTCTTGATAGATAAGAAAGAAAGAAAGAAAGAAAGAAAGAAAGAAAGAAAGAAAGAAAGAAAGAAGGAAATAGATAGACAGAGAAATAGATAGAGCGATACATAGAGAAATAGACAGAGAAATAGATAGATAGATAGAGAGAAATAGATAGACAGACAGGCAGATAGATGGATAGATGGATAGACTGACAGGCAGATAATCTATAGTGAGATAAATTGAAGGATATATAGAGATAGAGATACATATGGTGATATAAATAAGGAAATAGCGACAAATATAGTGATGGATATAGTAATAGATTTATATAGTGACAGAGATAGACAGACAGACAAACAGACAGAGACACAGTAGCACTCAGTTTAGCACAGGTTGAAAACTTGCCCTGATTTCCCAAACCAGGCTTGAGCCTGTTAATTGGCACATGTCCATTTTCACTGAGTAGCATGTGCATTGTGAGACATGGAAGCTCCAAACTAGCCAATGCTTTTTAATTTGAGCTGCAGCAACTTTGTTAAACCTTCACTGTCCAGCAAACTCTGAACTTTTCAGCTTCTAGAGATGCGCTCATCATCTGCCCCTTACCTGGTGCAACATAAGGCTCTGCGGTCACCCTGGCTGCCAGCAGATGCTTTATATTCACCTGAAGAGGTTTTGCTGTTTGGGACTGGGATGGCTCTGAGGATTGGCAGTGGATTATGGAACTTTCACACTCCATCATTCAAGGCTGGGCATCAGCGTAGTGACCACATGCCACCTGAAGGCTATTCAGAAGTGTATGTGAAATGAACTGCGGTGACCTCATTAACACTGCTAGTGGACAGGTTTCCACATTACAAATACACCATCTCAACAGGCACACTTGTGGGCAGTCTGAGAGGAGAGGTCAAGGGCTGAATGAGCATGAACTGCAGGCTACCCTCCCACATAGTAGTACTAGTCCTTCTATAGCAGGGTGGGTACACATTAATGCGGCACTGTGGGGAAGATTTCTCTATGGCAGCCTGTGCCAACCTGCCCTGCGACTGCATAGGAGGCATCATCTTTCTAGAGCTCATGGTCTGGCAGCCTCCCTCTGTAAAAAGACACAATTCCCCTGTTTGAACCTGTGGCAGTCTATCAGACTTCAAGAGTCTGTTACAGAAAGGGCACTTCAGAATGCTCGGATTTGGCAGATTCCAAACAGATAGAATGCCACTGGGATTTTGGAATATCTGATTGTGAGACATATTTAATTTGGATTCCAATAAGAACATTGGAACTGGAATCCTAATCACCAAAGTAAAAACATATATATATTTTTTTTTTACTTCTTTTTCCCTCCGGTCACGGCTTGTGGGAACTCTCTCAGGCAGCCTTATCCTTGTGCCTGCCCTGCCTAATGATCGCTGCGGCCTATGCCCTCTCCCCCCCCCCCGCAGCCAGCACCCCGGGTTGACCCACCCGGGGAGGGTAGCTCGACTCCTTACCTTGGGCTCCCTATCAAGGCAGACTCTGGCATGCAGGTGGGGCCTGGGTGGAGGAGCGATGAGGCCGGCTGAGACTAACCCGGTACTGGGCATGGAGGATAGGTGCCATCGCCTATCCCATCGAGTCAGGTTTTTCCTTGTTCTGCCCATCCCCTCCCTCCTGCATGCGCACCCCCGACGCTTGGCACACGGCAACCCTGTCAGCATCAGGCACACTGTTACGTGCCGCCCACGCTTCTGTGGCACCCCGATCTCCACCAGGGGCCGCTAGAATGCCGGGCATCCCACTATCCTCCCTCTGGGATCGGAGAGCAGCCCTACGGGCACTCTATCCAATCCCTCCCCTGCTGACCCCCGGCACCCAAGCTTGCTTCCGAACTCGGGTCACTGGCGTGGCACGAGGTGTGGCATCCAGTGCCTCAACCCTCAGCACCACTGGGCCAGCTTAAGTAAAAACATTTTTTAGCTTTAATTTTGGAATTATAATTTTCAGACAGCAAGTCCAAAAATCTTAATTCCAATGATTCCAGTTCTGAATCCATAATTCCAAACATCCCTATTTCAATGTTTGTAACCCACTTAAATAATGAAGTTATATGGCTGACTATAACTTGTCAGGCTAGCAGCTCAATGGGCTACCAAAGATTACGATAAGTTTCTGCTTCTGCATTTTGTAACTTTCCTTTTACCTGCATTCCCTTGCAGCAGCAACAACCCTGCAGCTAGAGAGCAGGGAAAGCAGTTTACTTCCAAACTGGCCATGGTGCCTCATCTTGGCTGCTTCTCAGCTCGATAGAAGAGGGCACCTTTGCATTGGGCATCTGGCATCCTCTCACTGAAGACTGGATCTGACACCAATATGGGCCACCTATTATCCATGGGCCTGAGGAACAGGATTTCCATCCTGCTCAGGAACCCAGGTCTCCCAAGTGGCCAGAATCCACCAGATGGTATCTACGCTACTGTACTGTTGCTCGTTACTGTTGCTCTCCAACCACAAACTGTGTCTCGTACAAACAAACTGTACCATTAAGAAACACACAAACATTTTGTAAGTCCTTTGCATCGTGACGTCATAGTTTGTTTATTAATTATCCAAGCCATATAGATGAATAAAGGAGCCACAAAAGCAACCCAAGAACCATGCACATATCACATCGTTTTGTATTATAAGTCATCATTTACTAAATCAAGATGTATCAGTCTCCAGCTCTTCTTCGTGGCTGTGTTTAGAGAGTTTGCTCTACTATCTCCTCACGGGAGGAAACAACCTTTCCATCCCTCACCTCTTCAATAATGGTCTTCACCTTCCTAGTGGTGGTGACAACTGGTTCTAAAACAAAAATATGCAACACACAGTGATCAGATAAAGGACTGCTGAAAACAAATTTGTTCATAAAACCAGAATATTTTAACTGCCAATAGAAAAACAAAAGAAATACCACTGATGGAGTTAACCTACTGCATTAGAGGTTGGGTGAACACTTGGGCCTAAAAAAACTTAGCCACTGTGTCTAAAATACAGCCCATCTTTTTTAGCCACATGTGAAATGGATTAGCCACTATATAAAAGTGGTCTGATGCTATTTCTAGTTTCCGTGGTGCCCATCGATCATCCCATGGTCCTCCACTGATTGGTACCCAAGCTGTACCAATGGGTGTCCTGTTTTTACAAGGAGCAGTAAGAATGTGTACCCCCAACAGCCCCTAACCATGACTTTGGGAGAACAAAAAAAAACAGCTGCCAAACATGACAGAGCCAGCCTGTCGTGGTGTGGTGCCACTGCTTGAAGTTGCTAGCAGAAGTGACAGAGCTAGCCACATTCAATCAACATGCCTTTTCCACACTGGCAAAAAGAAGCCCAAAAACATTAGCCATATTGATTTTACATAAGCCATTTGTGATGGTGGAAATCCGTAATGCATTCACAGCAAGGAACTGTAGATTTGATTCAAGACTACGATTTCCTATAGACTAGGGTGTAAATATCCAGCAACAAAGGAGTCTATTTTTTTTTCTCGTCTGCCTCTACCTCAACAATCAAGGCTGCTGTGTCTGAATCCATGCTCTAGCTGGGAGGGAAGGGGAGCCAACTGCCTTTATTGTCTCCATATTTCAGAACATCAGTTAACACAGGGAGTCGGTACAACTGATGATCAAGTGTTTTCACACACAAGGGTGCAATATGCACATATATGGAACCCAAACAAACTTTCATTCCTTTTCTCTATGTGCACCAGGCATTTTGCACTTCTTGGTGTTAAATCTGAACTACTGACAACATTTCCAACTTCTCCCAATCATTCGGAAGCTCCCTCACCCCATTTTCACTGTCTATCCTGCCACATAGCTTTGTGTTTTCAGTAAAGAGATGCATCATGCCCCCAAACCCTCTAAAATGTCACTAAAGGTCATATTTTTCCTTTTTTTTTTTTGTTGATTCTGGTTCTCTCCTCCCTGACCGGAACTCTCTCTGGCTGCCTCACTCGCCGAAATCGCTCTACCACTCGCTGTGTTCCCGCCATCTTCAGAGACATTACAATTTCTCGTGGAAATGGGGAGCTACAGCCCCCAGGGAGATCAAAGGGGCAGTGGCAGAGAACCACTGTTGGGCATGTGGCGGCGATGGCACTGGAGAAGCTGTCGCCTATCTGGTGGGAGGGGCTTTTTCCTCTTAGTGTATCCTCCTTCCCCCCCATGCAAAGTGCACATCCCGAGCAGCGCATGGCAACCCTGCTGACGTCGGGCCATGCCAATTCCATGCAGTCTAGTGCATGGCAGTGCCCCTGGTCTCCACCAGGGGCTGCTGGTGCACCGGACACCCCAGGACTCTCTCCCTGGGATAGGAGAGCAGCATAGCAGGCGCTCAATCCGATTCCACCCCTGCTGAGCCCCAACATCCGAGCTCGCTCCCGAACCCGGGTTGCTGGCATGGCACGAGGTGTGGTATCCAGCGCCTCAACCCTCAGTGCCACCGGACTGGCTACTAAAGGTCATATTGAATAGGACAGATCTCAGAACTGACCCTTGCAATACTCTACTCATTACACCACTGTCCCCTGATCTGGCCCCATTTACAAACTGTCTGTTGTCTTGCCTCTAGCCAGTTCCTCATCCACCTAATTAAACCCTTCTCTACTCCCAAGACTGCCAGCTTTTCAGCAGCCCCCTGTGTGGCACCAGATCCACAGCATAGCTGAAGTCAAAGTAGATCAAATCTACCACCTGCCCTCTATGTACTGCCCTTGTGACCACTTAAAAAGGTATTAGGTTGGTCTGGCATGCATGGGTGCTGGAACATGTGGAAACGTGTGAGTGGGGGTGCTATAGTAATTACAAAAGAGACCATGATTGTTTCACTTCTGACCTTGCATGCATTAAAGAGGCACATTGAATGTTCATGTGCAAAAGTGTTGTGGGAGGCTGCTGCCCGCCCCACCCCCACCATAAGTTTCTGCAGCTATGCTGGCATGAACTCCCTGACACAAACCCGTTCTGCTTAATAATGACATGTCATACTCTCCTGGGAAGTGGAAGATAGTCTACAAAGGGACTTAATATACTGAAAGAGCAGGCCAGTAAATGACAAGTGACATGCAATGTGGATATGTTTATATTCTTTCACTTACGCTTAAAGTATTGCATTTGGGGGTGCTGTTTAAATAGCAAATACCTAGCAATAACAGAAAAGGGTTATTAATGGTGGGACACTAAAGCTGACACGTTGATGTGCAGTGTCAGTGAGTGAAGCAAGTTTAGTACTGGGATGCATTTAAAGAGCTATAACATGCCGTGAGAGCGACATTATACTGCCCCCTATAGGGCACTGGTAGAGACACACTTGGAGTACTAGGCAGCATTCTGGATGCTACAGAGCAAAAAAGGACATTGCAGTGATCAGTAGGATCAGCAGAACGAAACTAAAATGAAGAAGAGCATGCAGAGGGTAAGCTATGGGGAACAGATAGAATGGCAGAGCATCTTTCTCTTGGAGGAAAAAAAGAAGGCAAGAGAATATATGAACTGAGATTGTTTTTTTTTAAATCAAGCACTCTCCTTGCACCACGACTCGCCCAACAGCACCTCTCCAGCTCTGTCCCTGAGATTCTTATGGAATTACTAGTTATTGACCACTGCCTAGGGCCACTATAGTGGGGGGCGGCTTGCCATGTTGGTCATGTGTTGGCCTGCAGGGGGCGCCAGCAGCAAGGTGGAACAGAGCTTTTCCTCCAGCTTTTCTCCACAGGGACATTGGTGTGCAATGAATCATGCACTCGTGTGGTGGTGTGCATGCGTACCAGCACCCGATGACTGTATCTGCTCTTGCTGCGGTCTTGCTGTGCTATCTTCTGGCCTCTGCTGGGTGGTAGGCAAATAGCAGAACACCCTGTTTCCCCCAAGTGAGGAAATCTGTTCCTGGGATGCTCCATCCTCCCTCCCCTGAGCAACTAGAGTCCTTTCCAAACTTTCCTTACCAAAATACAAATGCACAGCATGTGTGTTGCATGCATGCCACATGCTTAATAAACATGCAGCATGCATGCTACAATCATGCTGCACACTTTCATTTCTGTAAGGGTTCGGTCACCAGTATAGCAAGCAGAAATGTTACTGCTGCACTACTGGGTGGGCATGAATTCCGATTTTAACAATTAAAGCAGCAGTATTTGTTAGTCATCATATATAATTTTTTTTTTGAGCAATAATGTTTTTCCTAGCAAAAATATCAAGATACATATTTTTATTTTTATTTTCTTTACTTGCTGAACCAAAATTTGGGATTTTGAATTTTGTGTATGTTCCTACTCCCATCCCATGCCCGCCATAACAAAATTAAATACCTCAGTACAATGCATAGGTGCCAGAACTTATTGGTGAGGTGGGAGGGTGGGGGAAAGGTGGGCGGCAGCACCCGCACTGCTGCCCTAAGCATTCAAAGTGTTCCTTTAATGCATGCAAGGTCACAAGGGAAGCAATCATGGTCATGTTTGAAATTGCTGCAGCCCCTCCCCCCACACACACAAATGCACTTGTCCCCACATTCTTGCACCCATTATATAGTGCCATGCTGTTTTGCATTAGTAAAAATGTGGTAACACTATCCTGCTATATCCATATTATGAAACTCTAGCATAAATATTCAACAAGTAACCTCAACAGAAGAGATTTTAAAAAATGCAAGTGGCGGACATCTTTAATGTTGTGAGTCATTAACTACAAAATGAGCTTTAAAAATTGTTTCAAAGTATCTGAAAAAAACCAAAAATACACTGAGGATGACTCTAAGAATGTTAGAAATACATTTTTGCTAAAAATCGATATGATAACATTTGTTTGCCAAATAACAAATACTGTTCCTTTAAAAGGGAGGGGCTAGGGTGCATCAGGGGAGTGTTCTGCAGCTTGTTCAGGGCAGCAGAACTAGAAGGCATACCCCATTCTTAAAGGGGGAATGAACCAACAGTTGAAATGGCAATGAATTATCACTGCTGTATTAGCCACTGCAAGGGTTCCTGAGGCATAGATTGCAATGAAAAAGAAATCATGTGGAGCCGGCCCAGTGGCACTGAGGGCTGAGGCATCCTTGCCTTCCTTGCACCATACTGGCGACCCAGTTTCAGGAACAACCTCGGGTCATAGGGGTGCCAGCTCGGGGTGAGGGGGAGGGTGGGAGCAGGATCAAGGATTGATTGTCCTCTCCCGGGTGGGTGGGTTGCCCATCTGTAGTCCCGCCATCACCCAATGGAACTCTGGTGGCCAGCATAGGCAGTTACGGAGTGACTGGTAGGGTGGGATGTCTCATAAGGCATGATGTGTGAGTGCCTCCACATGCGTGCATCACGTCAGGGATGCAAGGGCTTGGGATGGGGGGGGGGAATGGAAAAGTACCAAAAAAGATATCATGTGACTTAACTAGGAATTGAACCTAAGCCCCTGCAATCCTACCCTGGTGCTCTTCAAACTGAGCTATCAGGCCCATGTTACTAGTACAACCTTCATCCAAACATGCTCTTGTTCAGGCTATAAATCCTGTAGTCTGATATATACATGCTGCAGTTTGTAGTAAAAGTAAAACGGTGTGCGGATGACATGGCTGTAAATTACTGGTGTGGTATAAACCACTGATAAACAATTTAAACACAAACTGCAGTAAAGAAATAATTCAGCCTAACTGGGAATAGAAAAAGGCCCCCAGAACAGCACTCAGCACACAGCTGCAGACTTTGAAGTAGACACTTTCCCTTAAAATCCATTCCTACTGTGGCCCTCTAGTGTAACATGTGCAGAGGTTCCACCCTTTGAGTTAGGTGCGGGGTGGGGGGCCTGAGTTGGAAGCAATGTTCTAGATCTCATTTTCTTCACTCACCTTTGACAACTTCCACTGTTTTAGTAACTATTGCCTGGGATGTTGTTAGTTCTTTACTGGATTTGGTGGGTGAGGTAGAAACTTGGCTCGATTCTGAGGATCTGCAAAAGGAAATGGGAGGCATGAAGTGCATGAAAAATAAGCACCTTTCTCTCTGAGACAGTAAGAAACCAATCCTATGTTACTGACAATCACTTGGAGTGCACTGCATGCATAGATACAGAAGCAAATGGTTTGAGACCTTTTTATTGGAGCAGCGTAGATGTTACAAAAAGAAAACAATGCCTAAACATTCAGACCAACCGAGTCCTTCCTCCTAGGCATAGGTAGTGTTAGGTGCCAGTGAGCCCCGTGATTAGTGATTAGTGAGGGTTCCTTGCCCATGGGGCTCCAGTCACAGCCAATGGACCTATGACATGGACAGATACACTAGCAGACATCATTTGGGTGGGCAGAGCCTACTGATGTAGTGCTATTATATCATGAACTTATTCGCTAAGTTCTTGCCAACCAGTCAGAGGGAGATGGACAGAAATGGACAGAAGGGGTAGAGGGACCACAAACATTAAGGGCTGGATTAAGAAAGGGATCCGCATCTGCGGGGGTGGGGGGGCTTACAAAGGACAGAGGTATGCAGAGGTCCCCTCCGCACATGAGGAGACCTCTGCGCACCTCCAACCCTGGATTCACCCCCACACACACACACACACACACACACACACACACACACACCTGATCCCCAGCCGTGCATGTGGCTACACAGATAGCTGTGATGGGGTTGGGCCAGAGCCAGTGCGGACTTGCGACTCATGCACAAACCATTCCCCACAGTGAAGAGTGCTGGTGGAGAGGAGAGCTGCTGCACCACCTTAGGGGTACCAGTAGCGGCTATGTGCTGCCTTCTGCATGGCTACAATATCTTTCCCAGGACCCGATCAGAACCCCCCCCCATTTACCAGCCCTCCAGCCCTAGGGGACTCCATAGTGCCTAGCTGGGGGACAGTACTGGTACCGGAGTGCAATGTTGCACTGAACTGCATACACTGGCACTCCAACAGGGATGCACCCTCCATGGAGGACCACTGTACCCTGGTGACCCCTTGCATCCTGCACAGGCAGGCATCTACTTGCAGACTGGCACAGGCATTCATTTGAAAGCCCATGGTCTGGACCAGCTCCATCTACCCATGCCAGCCTCTGCCCCGTGCATGGCTCTGCAATAGTGGAGTGTGGCAGCCTTGGAGGCTGTTGATGCCATCCATTATGGACTGGCATCAGGGTGTACACAGATAAAGTCAGGATACACTCAATTCAGGCATATTCCAGCCACCTATGTTTGTTGAATTTTGTTGACCCGGTAAGCCCACTGGGCCTAGAAGTCTCTTTTTATGGGGTGACCGGGATACAGATGGTAAGCAACTGAAATTTAACCAGATAGAGCTGTTGGTGGTACTTTTAGTGAATGGGGGAAATTTGGCCAGGACACCGGGGAAATCCCCTACTCTTTTCGATAAGTGCCATGGGATCTTTAACATCCACCTGAACTACGACCAATCCAGGCACATGGGACCTCGGTTTAATGTCTCATCCGAAGGACGGCACCTCACAAGTGCAGCACCCCTCTCATGCTGCACTACAGTGTCAGTATTGGGATATTAACCCAAATACTAGATGCGGGAACTGAACCCACAGACCTCTGATCTCCCAGCCTCAGAGGCAAGTGTGCTACCTACTGACCCACTGACACTGCTATGTGGATTGAGTCCTTAGGTTGTTGCCTCCCAAAAATGCATAAATACTGTATGACAGGAAATATTTACTCTTGCTTTATTTTCACTACTTTCGCTGGTTCTGTATCAGCACAGAATAAAAAGACAGTGAATATTATGTGAATCAGTAGACAACAGCAGCAGTAGTGTTCCACCAGTGAAAAGAAGATGCTGTGAACAGGTTGGGTATTCTCAAATCATTAAATGTAATGGGAGTGAATTGAAGCTGTTCTACAGTATGTTTCAGGTTATACTGAAAAATAAAATGGTATGAAAATGGCATGGAGCAAATCATGTTTTTTTTTTTGTTTTTAAACCAGAAGAGACACACAGTAAGCAGAAGCTTGTTTACAGGTGTGACCTGGGAGCACAGGGAACTTAAGTGACTTGCTCAGGATCACACAGTATGCAAGTGGGGGCTGTGGGATTCAAACCCAGGTTTCCAGGTTTGCAGCTCAGAGCCTTAAACCACTGTGCTATACTGCCTCCATGTGGTAAAAGTGCGTGCGTGCATGAGTGTGTGTGTCCTATGAAGCAGGTTGCTGGGTGAGGCCCCACGAATCTTACTGCTGACTCTATGCATGACAATTTGCTAGATAACAAAAAATTGCCATTGTAGGGCTGAAGTTTCTCACCTGACATTTTCCCCTTCCAGGAGTCGGTGGTACTCGGCAATCTCTTTTTCCAGTCTGGTCTTGATATCAAGGAGTGCTGTATACTCCTGATGCTGGCGTTCTATGTCGTTACGAACCTGTTGCAATTCTGCCTCCAGTCTGCTAATTAGGTCTTGGTACTGGTTTAGCTGTGCACCGTAGCGAGCTTCGGTATCTGCCAATGTGTGCTCCAGGGCTTGTTTCTTAAAAAAAATAAATAAATAAATAAATAAATAAGACAATGAATCTTATCACTTTTGACTTACACATTTACAGTAATAACTGTGAAGGAAGCCAGCATATTATTTGGCAGTTTTGACCTTTTTGTGGTTTTTGTGTTTTTGTTCCATCAGGCTTAGCATGGGGGGCAGCAGAGCCATAACTCAAAAAGGCTGCTTGAATCTTTGGCTCTCCTCAGCTAGGATAAAAATCCTTGTGTATCCGAATGGTTGCATTTGTAATTCGGGAACGAAGCTGGATATTTTGCGCTCCTTGTGATTTGTCCTCTCGCTTGATCAGGTTAGTTTAGAATTAGTGACAGTTCTCACAAGTTATTTCATTCATGGACGTTACCGGCCTTGCAAGCATCAAGTGGCAGCACTGCAATAGCCTTCCCGTCAAGCCTGGAGAACATATCAGAAATATAGGCCACGCTAGACACTTTACGACATGAGATACTCAAATCAGCACTGGTGGGGGTTAAGGAGTGTATAGCATCTCTGGGGTACTAAATTGCTAATAATGAACACTGTATGGGGAGGATTGAAATGAAAGGAAAGGGAAAGGTGAAATTGTTTAACCGGGAAAGGCACACTAAGCTGAAAGCATGCCTTGGGTTCTTTTACTTTCACCTGAACACCCACCAGGACAACACCAGAGATGGGTAGAAGGTATCTCAGTTAAATGTCGTATCTGAAGGACAGCCCCCTCCCCCCCATACTCAGATGCCAGTGTTTATGGTATGAGCCCAGTCCCAGAGTGGGACAAGAACCTACGACTTTCTGTCCCAGAGACAGATGTGCTACCAACTGAGCCATGCTGACACCCGTGAACTAAACACGAGCAAAAAATGTATCCACTTTGGGCCAGATTTTACAGTCTGGAGAATCAAGATCACCAGCACCATTCTCCACATAGTCGGAACAGGTGGAAAAGAATTATGTTACTGATTTTCTCCAAATGTCTCTGCCCACAGTTTGGTACTTGCACTGAAACTGTAAATCTCTACTCATAGATTTCAAGCGACTACCGGTGCCCAATTGTGCTGTAGTGCAATGCAGCACCCTCATCTGTTGGAGCTCAGGGGAGCCTGGACAGCCTATGGACCAAGGCAAGGTTAGGTCATAGACATTGAGGTGTAAACCTGAGTAATGGCAGCACATAAGGCACTATCCTGTCCCACTTAACAGCCCTGCAGCAGTAAGTGATGAGCCCCCCCCCCCAATGGAATCCCCTCCATCTCCATTGCATATTATACCATGGACATCAAGAGTCGTGCATCCTGATTGGCTGACTAGCACTTTTGAGCATGGGTAAATCCTACAATAACACACACAAAATGTGCCAGTCAGCCAGGCTGGCAGCAGCACTGCAAATTGTATCGGTACACCTGCCCTGCCCTCCCCAAAAAATCCAAACAAAGCTGCCTCAATTTTTCCCCTACTTAGAGAAACCGCAACCCTCAAAACTGTCAAAATGTCAGTCAACTGCTTCCACTTCACTCTCTCTCTCTCGCTCTTCCCTGCCATTCCCACTCACATTGGCCCTTTCTTAATTAAAACCACCAGGGAGTCCACAGAAAACAAAATTGTGCTCTCTTGATTTTCTACGCCTGCTCTCTCTTTTGGAGAACTACCTCTCCCAACTAAAGATTCAGCTGAGATTCACCCAAGAACCAAATCAAGCTCAAAAAGTTACCCACTATCAACACCCCCTCCCCCCCAGAAAAACACAAGAGATCCTCGAACCTATCGCCCGCTTCTTGCAACCACGGTGCATATTCCCCTCTCTTCACCTACTTGGCAGTGGCGCACATCAAACTCTCTCCCAGTTGCTCACACCACACTCTCTAACTTTCTCCCCTAACTGCTACTGTTTTTCACATGATCGCTGTTTCCACCACTGAAAAAAAACTGAAAATAAAGAAACAGAACCTCATGGGGAAAGAGATCAAAGGAGACAAAAAAAGAAACAGGAACTCATGTGGGGCAAGGCTTCTTCAAACATACTCTGTCCACGACCCATCAAGGGTTTGATGTAGGACTGATGACTATTTATATAAAAAAATACATGTAAAAAACTAAATACAGCATATATTGTTTCAAAATTCTCTATTTTAATAATTCTCCCATGGTATAATTACAATAATCCTCTCCAGGGTGTGGGTTGTTGTGGGATTTACCCACTTCTGGTGTGGTTTTTGTCACTTGGCCTATGGCCTTGCGACATACCACACCAGGCACAGGTAAATCCCACAACAACCCACACCCTGTCGTGGATTATTATACCTTTGATTAAGGGAAAGAAGGGGACTCAGACTTGCCAGCTGTATATATTTAAGCAATAAGGCATGACCAGGTGTGTGTTATTGTGGGATAATGGCACACTTTGGGAAGTGAAAACTGAGGCAAAGTCGACGGCTTTACGCACATGAGAAGTGCCATTATCCCTCCATTACACACACCCTGGAATGCCTTACTGCAATTATAAAATGGCTTCTCTTATTGTTTTATTTTAGGACCAAGTAATGAGGTTCAGAAAGTTAAGCATTTCTGACTTGTGCTGCTGTGCTGGCATGATAGCACAGGCATGTAACTGGATTCCACCAATCAAAGTACAGTCATTCTCTTACCCATTTTATAATATCACTTGGAGTCTGGAAAGAAGTCATCTGGGTTATGACTCCACTCCTGTTTCATCACCACCCTATTTCTATTAGGTTATGCAGTGGCACGCAGCCACATACAAAAAGGTCTGATGCCGTTAAGGACGTTTACACTTACCTCGGAATTTGGTTGTAGTGTGTGCCGCTCGCTTGCCACTCCTCTTGCATTGGTGCCAACCACTGTTTATACATATGGCACTGTACACTGTTGCAAGGTCAGTGTATGAAACTTCTGTGTTGTCAATGCATTTCTGCCTGATTTCAGTGGGGGTGAGGGTGGGGTGCCATCTCTCAGTGTGAATGGAAATTAAAAAGTACAATGAGGTAAAGGCATGGAATCTGCGGGGTCAGTTTGTACAAGGACTAAACCCTACAGGATGTTCAGTCCATCAGTAGTGTAGGAGGGGAAAGTACGGCATGGTGCGAAGTGTCAGGGGGCTGTACTGTTGCAGGCAGTTTACACACCAGCCAACTACACCTGCAGTGATACACAATCCCACAAAAAACTGGGGACATCCTGCGCCACATCAGAGCTGTCTGCAACACTCCCCTTGCTGTTTACACTGCTTGACTTTTACCAATGCAACTTATCTGCACCAATCGCAGCGGTGCAAATCATATAGTGCAAATGGGGCTATTGTTTGCTTACAAGTAGAGATGGGCAAAGTTGGCAAACTTTGCTCCACAAATTAATTCACAAAGTGCAATTCCCATAGTGCAATTCACGAATTTTGTGCAATTCACAGAGCACGGATCGACCATGAAGTGCGACGCTTTAACGCAAAGCATTCACAGCAAAATTCCACACTTCACAGCAAAGACTTCATGATTCAGGCAATGTTGAAATTTCTCAGGTCTGGGATAACTTCGTGAAGCTCCATGACGTGAGAATTTTCACCACTTCATGCGGTTTGCAAAAGGTGATTATATCTGAGGGCTTGTATCTGAAATTGTTACCAACAAACAAGTGAATTATGATAAGTATGCCTAGCTGGAGGACGATAGCAGAATACAGCAGTGTGGCCAAAAGTCTATAGTGCTGTAGAAGAGGGTGGGAAGGGAATTGATACTGGGCTAGCTACCTTCCTGCAGGTGTCAGCACATTTATTATGGCTGTGGACGAAGCCTACAGTTGTTTTGCGATTGCTCGCTCTGAAAATGTGCGAACATGGAACGCTTCCTGTTGGAGTTTCTGAAGTATCCTTCTGAAACTCCAACAAAGCTGAAAGCAGTCTGCCACGGCCACTTCCTTTCAGAGCAGTAGCGGCACTATTTCATCTGCTACTTCCACATGTCGCATTCCAAGCAACTGCACATGCGCGTGTTCCATGCATGTGCAGTGCCATCGCCATCTTGGGGCTGGCATTCAGTGCATACACACCACTGTGCCATGTGCAGTTTTCACGCATACGCAGTGCCATTGCCGTTGCCATTTTGGGGATGGCATTCAGTTCGACAGAGCTTCTGCAAGCTTGCCACAACCGTATCGACTCTGGCTAGAGTTTGTTGTTCAAGCTGTGTTCTTTGTTGTCCAGCCAGCAGGTGGCAGTGTGTATATGGACGTTTCTCAGCTTCAGCTTGTCTTCCCACACTGGGGTGCATTGTAACGCAGTCCTTTGTTTTCCCCCAAAAAATCAAGATGTTGCTGACCATTTTTTCTCTTTCTCTTCTTTTGTCCTTACAGTCTTTCTTATTTCTCTTTAGCCTGGTAATTAATCTCTGTAACATGTTGGTTCTATGATACTTATGCCCACTGGGTCTTGAGCTATGAATGAGAATTTGAGGTTCTATACAATAGTTAAAAGGTCTGAATTGAAATGCATATCTTTGAATGTGTGGGGGTTAACCATCCCATAAAATGTAAAAACATATTTCCTGTCTCAAGCTGCACATTTGTGATGTGGCCCTCCTACAGGAGACACAGTTATTGCAGCTGGAAGCAGCCAAACAGGTCAGAGTAGCGTACATGTCACCAGAACGCTCAGCAGGAAAGTTCACCAGAGGAAAGTTCAGTACAAGGAAGTTCACCCCAGGAAAGTTCACCAGAGGAAAGTTGAGTACAGGGAAGTTCACCATAGGAAAGTTCACCAGAGGAAAGTTCAGTACAGGGAAGTTCAACACAGAAGTATTAAACAGCTGGAAATTTGCTCCATGCCGCACCGCATGGATCACCACTCAAATGAAATGTCATGCTTTAAGTGCTGATTTACTATTACAGCACCATTCTGCCACGGATCACCACTCCAGTGAAATGTGTGACCATATTTTCAGCTGTTAAATTTTTCTGTGCCGAGCTTTCCTGTACTGAACTTTCCTATGGTGAACTTTCCTGTTCTGAACTTTGAAGAAAACGGGGGGAAGGGGGGAGGGGTTTGACAAGGATGAGTATGTTTGAAGAGAGTTGAGACTGGCACAGGGTACTAAGGAAGGTGAAAAGGACTTCAGACACATTAGGGAAAGAAGGAAGAACAAAGATCAAATTGTGAGGATTAGGAAGGGCAGAGGGTGGGTGGAGAAGGGGGAGGACCAGGCAGTGGCATTAAACGATTACTTCTCTGTTCACGAAGGAGAAAGGGGGGCAGATACCCCAAGGGGGGTAGAGTGGGTAGTGGAGGGGAAGGGGTGGCTGATGTAAGGATTACAGAAGACATGGTTCTGGAAGGATTGAGGGCACTAAGGGTGGACAAGGCACTGGAACCAGATGGCATTCACTCTAGGATACTTAGAGAGCTAGTGGAGATCCTGGCAGGACCACTGGCTGACCTGTTCAATACCTCCCTGGACACAGGATGTGTACCACAGGACTGGAGGATGACCCATGTGGTGCCCATAAACAAAAGAGGTCCTATGGTTGAACCAGACAGCTACAGATCAGTGAGCATCACATCAATAGTTGGGAAGCTCATGGTGAAAATCCTGAAAGAGAAGCTCGTGACCTTTTTGGAGGACAATGATCTCCAGGAAGATCATCAACATGGGTTTGTCTCGGGAAGATCCTGCCAGAAAAATCTAATTGAGTATTATGACTTGGTGGCCAGGGATCTGGACAGGGGCCATGCAGTAGATGTCCCTTATCTGGACATCAGCAAGGCCTTTTATTTCATGCTGCATGGGAGGCTGGGGAGGAAGCTGGAGTACATAGAGGTGGGAACAAAGATGGTCAAATGGATCATCAACTGGCTGATTGGAAGGCAGCAGAGGGTGGCGGTGGGGGGGACTCTCATCACTAAAGGAAGTGATGAACAGGGTGGCACAGAAATCGGTACTGGGACCAGTGCTGTTTGGGATATTCATAGCTGATATCTCACATGGGATCCAGAGTAGGATCAGTCTGTTCACTGATGATACAAAGGTTGGAGCTGTGGTAGATGACATCAAAGGGTGGAAGGGGCTGCAGGAGTGGTTATAAACATAGCAGCTGTGGTTCAATGCCAAGAAGTGCAAGGTATTGCACTTTGGTGCTAGAAACCAGGGGAGGAGCTATCAGGTGGGAGGGGTGGAGCTGGAAAGCACCGAGGAGGAAAAGAATCTGGGTTGCTTGTAATAGGCAGCATGAACAACTCAGCTCAGTGCAGAAAGGTGGCGGCAAAAGCCAAGAGGATGCTAGAGTGTATTGCGGGGGACTGTCATCCAGAAATAGGGAGGTGATCCTTCCCCTGTACAGGTCTCTGACCAGGCCTCACCTGAAGTACTGTGTGCAGTACTAGCACTCAAAGGACTTCAAATTGCTGGAGGGGGTACAATGTAGGGTGACAAAGATGACCCAGGGATTAGAGGGAAAGTCCTACAAGTATGGGATGGACAAGCTGAACATGTACTCCCTGGAGGAGAGGGAGGATAGGGGGGATATGATTGAAACCTTTAAATACCTTAAAGGGATAAATAAGGCTAATGCAGAAGGGATGTTCCAGCTTAGACGAGGGAGGGATATGAGACGGCACCAGCTGGGAGTGGGGGGGATTCAGGAGGGAAATCAGGAGACATTTTTTCACTGAAAGGGTGGTAGACAAGTGGAATATCCTGCCTGAGGAGGCAGTATCTTGTAGAATGGTGAGCGGCTTTAAGAGGTACTGGGACAGGATAGGGGGTTATGATGAAGAGGGGTGGGGAGGATAGGGCAGCTGCAAGTTGTGGGGTTAGCTGCTCATTCGAGCAGACCTGATAGACCATAAGGCCTGCTTCTGCTGGCATTTTCATATGTTCGTATGTTTCAGTGCCATGTCTGCAACGTCCTAGTCAAAGTCTGGTTGGAAGCAGAGTCCTAGAGTCAAATATTCTGTCAACCGGTTCTTACGCGCAGCTGCCCTGGAAATGGGCATGTTCGGGTAAGATTTCTTTTAAATATGTAATATATTATTGATTTAGCTTGAGCAATAATATAATATATTAATACAGCCAACAAGACCACTCTTATGGTTGTAAAAGTGGTCTTAGATACATTCTTAGGATATCAAAACCGCTCACCTTGGCTTGCAGGGTCTGATACTCGAAGACTGCGCGTGAGATCACTTTTAAAACCGTAAACGTGATCTCGTCGCCCGAATTACCATACATAAGAGTGCTTGGAATGTTTAGAAATAAACCATCTTGAGAGGCTTCAAATGTTGCCATGATTTATAACAATGCAATGAATTTCGTGGCATACCGTGCTCAGGAGAGAATGCAGTTCGATCTCCAGGCTCTGGACTGTGCGTCTCAGGTCTGTTACTTCTGTCTTGGATGTCTGAATAGCTTCAGTGTTGGTGACCACTTCCTTATTCAGGGTTTCAGACTGTACAAGAAAAGAAAGACATTCATTGGTCATGCTTAACAAAGCTCTGTCTACTATAGTTCTTCAAAATGCATTCAAGTTTTCAAAAAATATTTTCTAGACAGCTACAGAATCCACTTACCCGCTCTTTGAACCAGGCCTCGGCTTCTGCGCGGTTCTTTTCCATCAAGGATTCGTACTTATCTCGGATCTCAGCCATAGCCTTGTTAAGATCAACACTCGGTGCTGCATCCAGCTCCACATTCACTGAGCCAGTCACCTGACCACGGGCAGCTGCAAGTTCCTACGGAAGTTCACAGGAACATTTGTTACTTAACTAACGGGAGGAGTTCTAGAGTGACCGCAATGGAAGGCAAGGCACATGTTATTTATATAGCACCCTATCCAAGGGCTCGGAGTGCTTAACAATAAAACATCCCCAATTAAAATCAAATATGATCAGATAAAATTAAAAGCTTTCTCAAATATGTTTTTTTAAAGACGTTTCTAAAGAACATCATTATCATAGGCTACATAGCAAATAATGAAATTGAACCAGTGTGATATCGTGAGTTTTATGCTCACCACTCGATTGCATCATCATCAGGGACAGTGGTTCACCGTGTCTGAACATGCCCAAATCTATTGCGCACATGCGCAAGAAACATTATGCAGCAGCTTAGGAGAGAAGAGGGTTGTGGAGGTTTGGCACTGTGGCAGCCAACAGTGGCACTGCATTTGGGGGCTTGGCACTGGTGGGCCATGTGCTGATGACATTGGTTTCCAAAAGTGCCACGAAGTTAAAACGATTTCGCCGCTGCAATGAGGGGCTGCCTCGTCATTGCAGTGTCAGCCATTCCGCTGCAATGAGGGAGCGACCCGTCATTGCAGGGCGGTACCTTGCCTAGGGTAAAAATTTTTGTAAACATGGTGGCACTTGCTGCTGCCTCACAGCCCCATGAAAGCCGATGGGGTGGCCAATCTCCCTATCGGCATGCCCCCGACCCATTTCATTTACTGGGGGAGCCCACTCCCGCTGGCATAATGCCCCCGTTTGTTGTGTGCCGAGGGAGTGCCCAATCCCCCTCGGCATCATGCGCCCCCCCAAAAACAGTCTTTCTTTGCTGACGGGTGGCCCAATCCCTGTCGGATTCAGTCCTCTCTGCCCAGTTAATTTGCTGACAGGAAGCCCAATCCCCATCAGTATAATGGCCCCACAGTCATCTCTTGCCTGTGCCGAGGGGGTGCCCAATCCCCCTCGGCATCATGTGTCCCCTGCCTGTTTCTGTACCAATGAGGGGCCCAATCCCCATCGGCTTCGGTCCCCTCCCCACAAATGCTGGCGGCACACTGGAAGCCCACCCCAGTGTGCCAAACACACCTGTAAAAAAAGAAAACAAATCCACGTTGTCCGTTTTCCTTTTTTTACCTGCAAAACAAGAAAATAGTCCCTTGAAGTCTCCAGTGCCCCTCCCCAACCCGCGCTCACCCTCTGTGTACTCTACCTCCCCACACACCCCCCACCCCATACTTACCTCTGGAGCCTGGCGCGATGATCTTCAGTGGACCGGGAACACGTTTGCAGTCTTCAAAGCCAACCGCAAACTGAAGAAATAAGCTGTATAATGGCATAAATAGGGTTTTTTCAACTTTGGTGCATATCTCAGGCATTTTTGGGAATTTTGGCACCAACTTTTTAACATGGGGTTACTGGGACCCCTCCTCATGAATTCAGTCACTGTCATGGCATCATTCGGTCCCAAAAGGTGATTTCACGGTCACTGCGTGGAATCACCATTCGGGACCAAATAACAAAACAACAGTGTTGCTGTTCATGAGGTGGGCTCTCAAAAAGCCTATGTTGCAAATTTGGTGAAAAAAATAAAAAAAAATGACTGTTTTACGAGCATGCGTTGCTCAGTTGCTACGCATGCTCGTAACTTCGCAAATTTGCAATATTTTCTCTCCAGGTTTTCAACACTGGCATTTTTCCACACCTTTTATGAACAGTATAGCTGTCATTTTACACATCCTGGCCAAAATGTGTTTTCGCACTTCCAGCGCAGAATTGCGCGGTCGCTGTAGGAAATCAATTTTTGGGACACATTAACAAAATCACAGTGACACTGTTCATGAGGAGAGGTCCTAAAATACCTATGTTGAAAATTTGGTGACAAAAGTCCATAAAATGACAGTGTTACTGTACAAGTGTGCGTTGCGCAGTTTCCAAGCACCTGTGTAACTTCGCCAATTTGTAACATTTTCATGCCAGATTTTCAACACTGGCATTTTTTCACACCTCCTTATGAACACTACAGCTGTTATTTTTCACATCCTGGCCGAAATGTGTTTTCGCACTTCCAGGGCAGAATACCACAGTCACCATGAGAAATCAGGGTTTGGGACAGATTAAGATCAAACGTGAGAGAGAGGGGGTGAGCGAGCTCAGCGGAGCTCTGTCAGGACTGCTGCAGATTTCTTCATGGGCAGTAAAAGGCATCAAAGCAGGCAGGAGCCCAGTACAAAAGGGCAGCCTGCAGTGCTGGGAGAAACAGAACGAGTGAGTGAGACGGGGGAGTGAGCGAGCTCAACAGAGCTCTGTTGGGCCTGCTGCGGATTTCTTTGTGAGCAGAAAAAGGTGCCAATGCAGGCAGGAGTCCAATACAAAAGGGCAGCCTGCAGCGCCAGGAGAAACAGAATGAGCAAGTGAGAGGGGGGAGTGAGCGAGCTCAATGGAGCTCTGTTGGGACTGCTGTGGATTTCTTTGTGGGCAGAAAAAGGCGCCAATGCACGTAGGAGCCCAGCACAAAACGGCAGCCTGCAGCTCCAGGAGAAACAGAACAAGCGAGTGAGAGAGGGGGAGGGAGCGAGCTCAATGGAGCTCTGTCGGGACTGCTGCGGATTTCTTTGTGGGCAGAAAAAGGCGACAATACACACAGGAACCTAGCACAAAAAGGGCAGCCTGCAGCACCAGGAGAAACAGAACAAGTGAGTGAGAGAGGGGGAGTGAATGAGCTCAATGGAGCTCTGTCGGGACTGCTGAGGCTTTCTTTGTGGGCAAAAAAAGGCACCAACGCAGGCAGGAGCCCAGTACCAAAGGGTAGTGTGCAGCGCTGGGAGAAATAGAATGAGTGACTGAGATTGGGGGAGTGAGTAAGTTCAACAGTGCTCTGTTGGGACAGCTGCAAACTTCTTTGTGGGCAGAAAAAGGCACCAACGCAGGTAGGAGCCCAGTACAAAAGGGCAGCCTGCAGCACTGGGAGAAACAGAATGAGCAAGTGAGAAAGGGGGACTGAATGAGCTCAACAGAGCTCTGTCGGGACTGCTGTGGATTTCTTTGTGGGCAGAAAAAGGTGCCAACACAGGCAGGAGCCCAGTGTAAAAGGGGAACCTGCAGCACGAGGAGAACTAGAATGAGCAAGTGGGGGGGGGCGGTGAGTGAGCTCAACGGAGCTCTGTTGGGACTGCTGCGGATTGCTTTGTGGACAGAAAAAGGCACCAACACAGGTAGGAGCGCAGTACAAAAGGGTAGCCTGCAGCGCCAGGAGAAATAGTTTGAGCGAGTGAGAGAGGGGGACTGAGCAAGCTCAACGGAGTTCTGCCAGGACTTTAGAGTTGCCAACCCTCCCGCCCAGGGTCCTCTGTGGTCCTATATTACAGCAAGGTCTCTGGGGTGGAGACAATGCAATGATTGGATACTTTTAGGATTGCTGTAATAACACAGATTAGTTGTTCTGTTACTTTCTCTAACTGAGCTGAGTAATACTTGGAATGCAATAGGATTTCTAACTGGGCTAAGTGAAACTATGTGAGGGCTGAGAACAAAACGTATGGTAGCTGTGGGGTGAAAAATGGACAAGGAGGCTTTAGAATTGCTACAGTAAAACAGTATCTAACAGATGAGATTTGAGACTGAATTAACCCAGTCGGCAAGGGGGCAGTAGGGGGACTAGCGTGGGAGGGGCAGGAACTTGAGTAAATAGGGGCCTAACAGTTGTAATAGGGTACAGAACCTGGGAGTAAGAGTCCATAACATAAGATGGGGCCAAAATGGGGCAGGTGCTGCATGTCAATAGGGCGGACATCTTTGGAAGGGTGGTGGGGTGTACAGGGTGTGGGTCCGCCATGATCCTGGGCTGGGCTTGGAGGATTGGGGGGTGTATGGTCTGTAGACAACTGGCTAGTTTGAGGGAGGAACTGTGGAGGTTAATGAGGAGTCTAAGTGGCAGGGCAGATGAGTATGGTATGCATCCTTGCTGGGGGAGGAATAGGGCATGGCAAGGGGGGGACGGAGGAAGAACAACAAGAGACTGAAACTGACCCCAGTATCAGAGGCACTAGCAGAAAAGAGGAGAAGGGAGGGGCATCTGAGGTGAGGGGGCTCCTGATGGGAAGGAAGAGACCACAAGCAGAAACAGGGGAGAGAGCAGATGGCTGCAGGTAGGGGGGAACCGATAGGGGGAAGAGATGTAGGAGGAGTATCGACAGGAATAGATTTGAGCCTCTGCTATGGGGAGAGAGAGAGAGAGGGAGAGCAGGAACATACTGGGGGGAGGACAAACAGGGCATGAAAGGGTTGGCAACAGGTAGGGGAAGAGATTTATTTATTTATTTATTTAGATTTTGTTTACCAAGGTAAGCCCACTGAGACCAGAGATCCCTATTTCAGGGGCGACCCGGGGTTGAGAATACCAACCACTTTACATTAGGTATGCACACAGTAACACAGTATAAGACAATTTCAGTTTAGATTTTGCAGATAGCGAGGACAAAAGGGTAGAAGGGGGCTAGTAAGGAAGGAGGGGGTGGTGACTGGAGGAGAGAAGGCTACGGGAAGGGGGAAGGATCGGAGGGGCATCACTATCGGGGTAGAAGGAATGGGGTTCTCGAAATTGACAACAATAGGGATAGGAGAGGGGTTGGAAATCAGCAGGGAAGAGGGGAGGTCAGCATTGGAAGCCCAGTAGGAAGTAGTCAGGCTGGGAAGGGGTTCAAGGGGATGGGGAATAAGGCAGAAGAGAGAAAGGGTGAGAGGCAAGTGGGGGGTATACAGAAACATACAGGTGCAGCTGGGGGCAATGGGCATGAAAGAATGAATACTGGGGTGGTGGCAAGGGCATTAGAAGGAAAGGGGGTAAGGGATGGGGTTACTTCATCCTGGGGATTCTATACTGAAAGGGTGAAAAGGGTTGGAAGGGAAAAGGCACAGCCGTATTTGGATTAGAAGCTATCCCCAGGTTGACTGCAGGAGGGGCAGGGCAGGCACTGCTCAAGTGTGCAGCAAAGGGGAGGAAGAAATCTCATTTAGTGTTGCATGTGGGTACAAACGACTTGGCGGGGGAGATTGTGGAAATAGTGAGGGGAGGTTCAAGTAGTTGGGCAGGCAGTGTGGGGGGGGGGGAGTCGGTGGCATTCTTGGAGGTACTCCCGGTACCATGTGCAAGCATGGGGAGGAAGGGTAGGATTTAGGAGTTCAACGAGTGGCCGAAGGATTGGTGCCACACCAAAAATTATGGGTTAGTGACTAACTGGGGTAGGGGTCAAGGGAATAGTGATTTGCCGCTAGGAACAGGCTACACTTGAGCAGGAAGGGGAAGGGAGTATTAAGGGCAGGATTAGAGGGGTATATCTCTACTAAGGTGGATTTAATCTAGTGGGGGGGGGGCCAAAAGACTGAGGTTGCTAGAAAGGTCCGGACAGGGGCGTCTAAGGAGGTCTTGTCAAACCAACCTAACAGAGTATTATGACTGGGTGACAAGGGAGTTGAACAGGGGCCATGTGGTACATGTCCTGTACTTGGACTTCAGTCAAGCCTTTGATACAGTGCCTCATGGGAGACTGGGGGGGGCTGACAGCAGTGGGGGTGGGGAAAAATGCTGACTAAATGGATAGAGAACTGGTTACAGGGGAGGGTGTAGAGGGTGGTGGTGGGGGAGCTCTTGGCACCAAGAGCAGTGACAAGCAGGGTGCCGCAGGGGTCAGTGCTGGGCCCGGTACTATTTGGGCTCTTTATCTCCAATATAGCACATGGAGTGGGGAGCAGGGTTAGTCTGTTCACAGATCATAGCAAATTGGGGGCAGTGGTGGATGAAGAGGATGGATGGGAAAAACTGCAGGTGGACCTAACCAAACGAGAAATGGTTGGTGGAGTGGCAGCTAGGATTCATAGCAAAGAAGTGTAAGGTGATGCACTTCAGGGCTAAGAACCAGAAGAGGGACTATTGGTTGGGGATCACAGAGGAGGAGGAGAAGGACCTAGGGGTGTTGGTAACTGGGAGCGTGAACAACTTGGCCCAGCGCAGGAGAGCAGCAGAGAAGGCAAACAGGATGCTGGGGTGCATCGCAAGGGGGTTCTCATCCAGACACAGGGATGTGATCCTACCTTTCTACAGATCATTGGTCAGACCACACCTACAGTACTGTGTGCAATACTGGAGGCCATACCCGAAGAGAGATATAAAGTTACTGGAGGAGGTGCAAAGGAGGGCAACAAAAATGTTGAAGGGGATGGAAAGAAAGGAATATGAAGTTAGGCTGAAGGAGCTGAACATGCACACATTGGAGGAGAGGAGGGATGGGGGGATATGATTGAAGCATTTAAATACCTGAGGGGGTAACTAAACCTAGTACCGAGGGGGTGTTTAAACTGAGGAGTGGAAGAGAAATGAGGGGGCACGGACTAAGGTTGGAAGATGGATGTTTCAAGAGGGAAATGAGGAGGCACTACTTCACTAAGAGGGTAGTGTCTAGTTGGAATGCGCTGCCAGAGGGGGTGGTAACATGTAGGACAGTCAGTAGCTTTAAGAAGGGGTGGGATAAAGCAAGAGGAAGAGTATGGGGGGTAGGGAATGGGACAAGCAAGGGCCGAACTGAGGGGGAGGAGGCTGGGGCAGCTGCAATCTAGAGTGGTAGCTGCATAGTTGGGCAGACTTACATAGACTGATTGGTGTGTTCTGCTGGCAGATTCATATGTTTGTATGTATGTTTGTATGTAAAAATCACAGTGACTCTGTTCATGAGCAGAGGTCCTAAAATGCCTATGTTAAAAATTTGGTAACAAATGCCCATAAAATGACTGTGTTACAAGCATGCATTGTGCAGTTTCCACGCACCCTTGTAACTTCGCAAATTTGTAGTATTTTCACTCCAGGTTTTCAACACTGGCATTTTTTCAGACCTCCTTATGAACAGTACAGCTGTCATTTTTTACAACCTGCCCAAAATATGTGTTTACACATGTGGCGCAGAGTAGCGCGTTTGCTGTGGAAAATCAATGTTCGGGACAGATTAAGAGAATCATAGTGACAGTGTTCATGAGCAGAGGTCACAAAATGCCTATGTTGAAAATTTGGTGAAATAATTCCACCAAATGGCTGTGTTAATGCGTGCATGTGTTATGAGTTTTAATGCACGCTCCAAAGTTTGAGCATTTTTAATATTTTCACTACAGATTTTCAACATTGCCATCTATTCACACCTCCCTGTCAAATCAAATCAATTTTATTTGTAAAAAGGCACCTTTCTAAAACCAAGGCACCTGTACAATTAAACATATAAAATAAATAAATTATTATAAAACAAAACAAACATATAAATTACAACAGAATACAGTATAGTAGCAGCATAATAGCAGCAGCTATGAATGGCACAGCTGTCATTCTTCACATCCTGCCTGATCTGTGTTTTCGTACATCTGGAGCACAATGTCATGGTCGCTTTGGAAATCAAAGTTCGGGACACATTGGCAAAATCAAAGTGCCACTGTTCATGAGAAGAGGTCCCAAATGCTTTCATGAGGTGGGGGTCAGAAAAAGGCCATGTTGAAAATTTGTAGTGTAAATACCAACAAACGCACGGGGTGTTAGGGTTTCTAACCATAACGCCCCATCCTGTACAGACTGACAGGCATCAGGGTGCTTTTGATTGCCAACTGTAATGCCTATGCCATTCCATCCCCACCCCCACCCCTGCAGCCAGTCACAGGCATCGAGGGTGCCTTGGACTCTTCTAGCCCCAGAGTTCACCCCATTCTCCTATATTGCACCCATTTCAGCATATGTCCTATGGAGTGGGGTGACTGTAAGCAAACACTAGGGCACCTCAACACTTGTCAGTGTCTGCAGGATCGGGTGAGGGAAATGGCATGAACGCTATGGGTGACAGCCCAAATGCATACCCCAATGCCTTTCTGTCTCTGCAGGGTGGAGGTGGGGTTGGCGTAACGTTCAATACTTCTCTGCCATTCCTACTCTGCATCTGTCTAACTCCTGCATTTCCAATGCTCATACCAGCAAGCAAACATTTGGCATTGACAAATGCTTGTTAAAATGTGGGATTATGGGCTGGCTGTTTGCCCAGCAACTGTACTGCCAGTTTGGGTTCAGAAGCAGACTCGGGCAGGTGGGACTTCATGGCAGAAAGATTGATGGTGTAGTACTTCTAGCTTGGGAAGGGAGAAGGTGCTAGTATCATACTGCACACCTGTGGTAGGCCAGGGAGTTTGTTTCCCCACAGGTTGTAACTGTAGCATCCAATACCACTTAGCTGTGGTGCCCTCTAGTGGATAGAGGTTGATGAAAAAGCAGGAGAAAATCAGAGCTGAACTATGGCTGGATGAAGCTAAGCCAGCTGGGCGGTGGTGGAGGGGTGGAGACAGGAGCCAAAGAGGGCAGGCCAGCAAGTGGGATAAAAAATCTCACAAAAAAAAACAGTAAGATTCCAATATGTGTCTTCAGGGTTGTCTGCATTCCCCAATTATGATGAACTCAGGGCGTTGCTGTAATTCCGGTTTTACCATGGATTAAGTTATTTTCCTGAATTCAATCCATCACAATAAATCAGTAAATAAACATGTACAGTTATAAGAGAAGCTGCAAGACCTAGTGGTTGAAACACAAGCTTTGGAAGCAGGAGATCAATGTTCAAATCCCACCACAGCCACTTACTTTGTGACCCTGAGCAAGTAATTTAACCTCTTGGTGTTTCAGTCAACTGTACTGCAAAAGTGGGTAACAGAAGGAATCCCCTGCAAATGCAATATTGCATCTCTGCTGGCATATCCTGGGTAAATGCAGTACTATGTAAAACAAATACACCTGTAGCATGGTATCCTTGCTGGTGATTCTTTTCTTTTATACAGTAGGTGACTGACCTGAACATCTAAAGGAGTCACAGTTCTTGGTACAAAATCAAACCAAAGAGGAAAGGGACCTGGGGGAAATCATATCTGATGACCTAAAGGTTAACACACAATGTGAGAAGGCTGTGAGGAGAGTCATTGGAATGCTTGGGTGCATAGGGAGAGGAATCTCCAGGAGAAGGAAGGAGGTGGTGATATCACTATACTGAACACTGGCGAGACCTCATCTTGAATACTGTGTCCAGTTCTGGAGGTCACATCTCCAGAAGGACATTGACAGAGTAGAGGCAGTTCATAGAAGGGCAACAGAAATGATGCAGGGGTTACACAAGAAGGGTTCACCCATGCCACAGTGATAACAAAGCTGCTGGCATAAATTACAGTGCCCGCATGTCACCGACACCAGGCACAGCGCTCTGACAATCTGCCGCCTGGCAGGTGCAGCGACAGCAATTGCAGGGTACTCTGTGCCCCGCAACCCCCATTTATTTAAATAACAAACTCTGTGTCACACTCTGGTGTCAAGAAGGGTGATCTGGAGATCAGCAGCATTGCCCAACGCCAAAAAAACAAAGCCGCACAAGAAGCATGCGACATTATTCTGCTGGCAACATTCCGGCGACAATATTCTGTCAGCACATTAATGGCACATGCACCAAAAGTCATATGAGGGCAGGCTAGAGGATCTTAAAATGTATTCCCTGGAAGAGAGGAGAAAGAGGGGAGATATGAAACTTTCAAATACCTCAAGGGTATAAATAAGGTGCAAGAGGGAAGCATCTTTCATAAAAATGGTGTTCACAAATAAGGGGCCACAATATGAGAATAGAAAGGGGGCAGACTCAGGTGTAACGTGAGAAAGTATTTTCTTCACAGAAAGGGTGGTGAATGCATGGAACAGCCTCCCTGCAGAGGTTATGGGGCAAAAACTATCGGGGAATTCAAAAGTGCATGGGATAGACATGAAGGAACTCTAGCGATAAGAAAGAGAGGGTAAGGCACAGATCATTTAGGACCTGTAGGATACGAAACAGATAGGGAAAATGGGCAGACTAGGTGGGCCAGGCAGTCCTTATCTGCTGTCAAATTCTATGTTTCTATGTTTAAACTAAAAGTGAAATAGCCTGGCCTGGTGGCACTGAGGGATGAGGCTCTGGACATCACACCTCGCGCCACACTGGCAACCTGGGTTCGGGGGCGAGCTCGGTTGTCAGGGTTGGCGGGGAAGGAGAGGATTGAGCATCCAGTGGACTGCTCTCCTCTCCTGGGGAGGGTGGGTGGATGGCTCCCTGGCATAAGCGCCTCCCAGCAGAGGGTGGGAGTGCCACAGCTTGGGGATCATGCTGACGCAAGGGAGGAGCCTCAGTGGGTGTCCATGGAAGGGTGCGGGAGCACTCCCAGTTGCACTGGATGTCTTTGCATATCCAGCCTCTAAGGGGAAATCTCACGAACAGGGAAAATACCCATTGGCTGGGGGGTAGATGTCACCTGCCCCCACCTCCAACACCAGATCCTGCCCACTGGGGACCTCGTCTTGACATCACCTCCACCCATGGAGCGCTGGTAGAAAGTGCCGAGGAGCAGCAGGTGGCCCCACTCCAGGGAGTGGATTCTGGGGAGATTGCTCCACGGGTGTGTCATAGATGAGTAGAGACCAAGGTGCGAATGGGAGGATTTCAGGTAGGAGGAGAACAGGTAGGTTGATTGAAGGGGCCCCAGCCAGCGGTGATGGGAGAGAAAGATAATTAAAAAATAAATAAATAAATAAAAGTGAAATGCATGCCACAGTTCTAGAGGTGCGGCTGATACAAAGCCAAAAGCCAACAAGCTTAAAAGGCAAAAAGGAGTACAATATACTAGCCGATCTCTAGAATAAATAGACTGTGCGAGTAGAAAGGCAGTCCAAATGTATTAGCACAAAATTCCAATAGTGAATCTTATCATTTATGCAAATATGCAGGCAGAGCCTGAGTGGTCTCCCTGATGCATTTTATGCCACTACTGATGTGTCCTGAGCTTGTGTGGATGATATGATTCACCTTTATAATATTGATGGTAATAAATTTTTACTGTATGTATATGTGTCACAGTGTACGTAGTTCTACTGGGGATTTAAATGTGTGTGCTACTTATTTTTGCATTTCCTGCTGTTTTTTTGTTTTTTTTTGTACTTTGACCTGGTTTGAGTGCAAGCAATTGTAGATTGTTTCCATTAGTGGATCCAGATATTTAGAATAGTAGCACCCGCTATCCACTTTGTCTAGTCTACATTGCAAAAGGGGATATTTAAATTTTTTTCTAGGTAAAAGTAACCAGATTGACAAAACTGCTACCTCTCTTAAAAATATTCTGGATCTGCTCCTGATACCGCCAAGTGTCCTGCAAATAACAATGTCATAACTGATGCTTATTTGAATAGCTAGTTATTACTCATGCTGATGTGGTAACCCACGCCTACTATATTACTGCTAGGTGAGGGCAAACGTAGATGTTCCCATATGAACGTTTTGCAAAATGCACCCAAACAAATCCACAACATTCGCATATTTTTCACAAGTTGCAGACTTGATTTTAAAAGCACTACCATGTCCACAACTTACTGAATGAAATTCCACATCTCTTATTAGATGTGGATGTCTGCTTAAGTGTCAGAGTGGGGTAATGTGAACCGCGTAATCATTAAAGAGCAGCTGACACCATCAAGAGAAGTTAAACAAAACATAATATTTACATAAAGTTTAGCTTGTATTTCACACTAGTTCTTTATTCCTCCTCCCCATTATTTATTTATTGCTGAGGTCATCTGCATGAAAACAGGATGTTTGCTTCTGAAGAGTTCAGCTATTTCTGTTGCTATCTCCCTACCTGAGATCATAATGCACTGCCTGTGACATCACAGTTACTTATGGCAATAAGTTATGATGTCGCAACAGAGCATTATGACTTGAAGTAGGGAGTACGTTATAGAAGCAGATTAAAGTAACCGTAAGGGATAAAAATCATGTATTCATGCACATTTTCTCAGTAATAAATAATGGGGAGGAGAAGTCTAGAATTGATATGGAATACAAGCAGAATTTTACCTGATTATTATGTTTTTCAATGTTTTCTTTGTGGCATCAATAGCTCTTAAAGTACTGCAAAAGACTTGCATGAGCAAAATTCTGCATCTGGTACTAGGTGTGGACGTTTGCTTACACAATTTTAAATGCAAACGTAGGCTAAAATTGCACAAAATGTCAGAAAAATTACTTTTGGCAAGTGTTCACTCTAGGATTTTTAATTTCTTCCACCCCTCAGTGATTTGCAGTTCGTATTGTATTAACCCAGGGGCTGAAAATAAACTTACCTCATCATGGTTCTTCTTGAGGAAGACCAGCTCTTCCTTCAGGCCTTCAATTTCCAACTCCAGGTCAGATCTGGTCAAGGTCAGCTCATCCAGGACTTTACGCAGGCCGCTGATATCAGACTCAACACACTGCCTGATGGACAGTTCAGTCTCATACCTGTAGCAAAAAAGTTGTTAGACTGCTTCTTTATGTATGTTGTTAGCCAAAACAAATATTGTTTCTTTTGTGCATTATTTCAGTAGCGTGTGAGTGTGGAGTTAATGTTTTTCATAACTGTAAACCTCATAAAAAATCAGAACAGATCAGAGACCTGAGGTACATTCCATAAGGGAGAGGTCCAGTGTGCCCTCCTGACCTGTAGTAAACGGTGGTCCTTTGTTTGTGAATAAAACTTTGATGGAATTTTTCCTTATAACAGTATATTAATACATTGCACTGATTGGTGGGTGATTTTTTTTTTTTTTTAATAAAAGTCCTGCAGTTTGCAGCATTTCCCCATTTATGCCTGGTATTGGGGGAAATGTTCCACAAGCGAAAAAATGGGTGCGAAGGGTAGACATAGCTCATACCTGCCAACCTGTGCAGAACTGCTCGTACTGAATGCCAAATCTGATTGGTCCAACCCCATGTCATCATGGCAGCGTATCATGCTGCCAGCTAGGTGACCAGATTTAAGTGCATTCCCAGCATCCTGTGCTGGAACTGGCTGGTAACAAGTACATCATGAAGGCCAGCATACATATACTGTAACTCGTATGGAGGCAGCGTGCAGGTCACCCCATACCTCTCAAGTGTCCCTGATTTTCAGGGACGTCCCTGAATTTGCCTCAATATTTACCTTAGTCCCTCCTAAAATTTGTGTTTCCATGATTGATTGTAAGCACAAAATAATGACAGACATTAGAGACCTGTTCTTAGTTAGAAAATGCATTTTACATTAAGCCCCTTATTCTACCAGCTTTCTGAATGGATAGCACAAAATTTGAAGATGTGTCCCTGATTATGGTCCTTTGTCCCTGATTTATTTAAGGCTTTTCCCTGATTTGTGAGGCGGGAGGTTGAGAGGTATGGTTACCATCTGTCCTGCTTTAGACTGAATAATACAGATTTTTGGGTCCTTAGGTCCTTCAGTTTTGCTTAGGGGTAGTCTGATTTTGGAGCCATTTAGAGTGCTCACATACCCTTAAAATGGATTGGAGCAAATCGTTCGCCATTTTGGCAGCACACCCGAGTTACAGACAAATTCTGAAGTCATACAGATCTTCGTTTGTAAAGCCAGTCAGGAAGAAAGGTGTAACATATGGCTATTAAGATCATTGGCAGTAATTAAACAAATCTTTTCCACTCTTTGAAGTATGGCGGCACTTGAGTATTACAAAGGCTACGAGTGGTGTTCCGCAGGGCTCTGTGTTCGGACCAGTGCTATTCAACATATTCCTCAGGGAAAATGGAGATGCCATCATGGGCAAACTCTGCCTCTTTGTTGGTGACACTAAAGTCTGTGACAGGGGTGACAGTGAGGATGGGGTTAAACAGCACTAGTCATGCTCATTTTGAAATATTTCTTCAAGCCCCCTCAGCAACAGTCTACCTCTAAAAGAATTCAAAAGTCTGCTTCTCAGAATTTTTTAAGGTCTCTATAACTAAGGGGAAGGGATCTTAAATGCTTGGTTGAAGGACCCGGCCACCCGATCCTTTTCTCTTCCTGGTTTCCAATCTTACATGTGCCCACCCCCCGCACTGTCACATTTTTCAATGTATTAGTTTAGAGAGCATGGAGGAGGGGGGTGCTGTATTGATAGTAATGGGAACCTGTTTTTAAATACTGTTTTTTTATACTTTAGAGGGCTACATAAGTTAAATCAAAGCCACGGCTCAACTAACAATTGTTAGCTGAACCATTGTTTTGAACTGACTCATGTGGCACTCTAAAATGTAAACAACTGTACTTATAAAGAGGCTCAGATTATTATCAACACAGCATGCCCCCCTGCTCTCCAAACTAATACAACAGAAAAGTGAGAGTGTGGGGGTGGTGCTTGCAAAATGGGGGACCAGGAAGGAGAAGGGAGCAGGTGCCCGGCTCCTCCGATCAAGGATTTAAGATCCCTTCCCCTTAGCTATAGAGGCCTTAAAAAAATTCTGAGAAGAGGCTGGCCGAGTGGCGTGGAGGTCTGAGGCACTGCAAAGTGCCTTACCTTCTGCCATGCTGGTGATCTGGGTTCAGGAATGGACTCAGGTTGTCGGGGTTAGCTGGAGAGGGAGAGGGAGAGGATTGAGGGTCCAAGGGACTGCTCTCCTTTCCGGGGAAGGGGTAACTTGTCATCTCAGCCTCAGCTGCCCCCAGGTGGAGGCCTGGGGGTTGAGCGGGTCAGGAAGGCCCACTATGGGAGGGACCTGCGAGGGTACATAAGATGGGAACATCTCCTCATGTGAGTCCTATGCTCCGCAGGAGGGATGGGTCAGGAAAAAGAAGAAAAAGGGATGTTGGGGGGGCTTCATGAAGCCTGACCCAGCCGGCTCTGCTCACACGGCACCACCTGGTGGAGCAACCTGGTCAACCTCAGACTTGATATACTGAGGGGGGAGGATGGCCCTCCCTCCTCAGCCCTGTCACAAGAGGGGAACTTGTGGGAAGAATTATGACCAGGCACGCACTGGGGGAGGTGGAAAGCTGGCCTGGAATGGCTGGGGATCAGGCTAAGTCAGCCACCCCCAGAAAATGGGGGATAAAACCTATATATAAAAACAAAATTCTGAGAAGAGGACTTTAGGAGGCAGTATAGCGCAGTGGTTTAAGGCTCTGAGCTGCAAACCTGGGAGACTAGGGTTTGAATCCCACAGCCCCCACTTGCATACTGTGTGACCCTGAGCAAGTCACCTAATTTCCTTGTGCTCCCAGGTCGCACCTGAAAACAAAGCTTCGGCTTAGTGTGCCTTTCCTGGTTAAACAATTTCCCCTTTCCCCCTTTTCCCCTTGAAGTGCTTTAGAGGTAAGCTGCTTCTGGGGGCTTTTAGGAAAGTGCTGAAACTAGTGCTCTATAAGGACGTGACGGAAGACATGGACAGTCTAGGGAGGAGGTCCGTCATCTTGTAGCTGGACTTCAGAGCCATGGAGTGCAAGGTCATGCATCATGCACATTGAGGGAAACATCCCAAGGGCTTAGTACAGATTGGGGTGCAGTATTATAGTTTCAGAAGATGAAGAAAAGGAGCTGGGTGTGGCAATTACGAGCACTCCCTTAAGTGATCTGCACAATGCAGGATGGCAGTGGGAACAATAAACAGGGCTGAGCTGCATATAAGCAGAGGGATCAGTAGCAGGAAGAAGGAAGTTGGGCTACCCCGTACAGAACCCTGGTGTGACCGTGCCTGAGCCCTGATTTTAAAAGTGCCTGACATGACCCAGGGACTAAGTCTCTGTGTGAAAATCCCTGATGCAGGAGAAAAATCCCTGTCACCTACGGAAATATGTTTTTCAGTATTTTCTGCACCCAGGTAGCATTTTATCTTTTCCAGCAGCTATGGGAAAAAATACACCTGGTAACACCAGACGTAGCATTTTTTAGCAGCTGTACAAAATAATATGTGCATAATGTTGTAAATTGTGGGAAATGTTGCAGAAATGCAACTTTTTAAAAAATGGAGCACGTGAGGAAAAAACTGCGGCTGCGCAGGAAACCCTCCCTCGCATATTTTTTTTTCCCTATGCGTCCAATTTTCCCACTTTTGAAAATCTGGCCCAAGGAAGAGTTGAATCTTCTTTAGAATAGTAATAAGTTATTGTCGGTTATAAAATGGAGAGGAGAAATCCTGGAAGCTGATTGGCTGAAACAGTCTTTGGCCTGTTATGTTATTTAACCAATAAAAACCTTTGGAATATGCAACTAGGGCAATAAATACCATTGAAAAATGCAAATAAGTGCAGTGAGTCACTTGCAGCATTCAAATGAGTTTCTGACCAAACTTTCACTTCACGAACGTTCTGTCAGAAATGCAGCTGTCAAACAGAAATGGAATAAGTTTTGCAGTTAGTGGAGCTGTCAGAAACTGACAAAGCATGTTTAAAACTATTTATTCTATAGCCTTTCATCTTTAATAAAATAGCAGTAATGGGAAAAACAAACAGTGCTGAGCTGCACAAGCAGAGGGATCAGTAGGAGGAGGAAGGAAGTTGGGCTACTCCTGTACAGAACCCTGGTGCAACTGTACCTGGGACACAGGGCACCATAGATAATGACCTCAGTCTATGGTATCAATGCCATTATTGTCTTGTACACTACTCCATGCCTCCCTTTATTGTGATATTAAACAAGCATTTGTCAATGCTGAATGTTTGCTTGCTGGCATTGGCATTGGTAGTGTAGGAGTTACAGAGCTGCATAATAGGAATGGCAGTGAAGTATTGAACTGAAGCCAACCCCACCCCCACCCTGTAGAGTCTGACAGGCATTGGGGTGTGCCTTTGGGTCGTCAGGCATAACGGCCATGCCATTTCACCACACCCTACCCTGCAGACACTGACAAGTGTCACGGTGTGCCTTGGGGTCTTTGGCTCTTATGCTCACCCCATTCCATCAGGAGATACGGTGAGATGGGTCCTGTATAGGAAAGTGGGGTGAACTTTGGGGCCGAAGAGTCCAAGGCACACCTCGATGCCTCTCTCACTGGCCGCAGGGTGTGGAATGGTATAAGCATTACAGGCTAGAATCCCAAGTCACACGCCTGATGCCTCTCAATCTCTACAGGCTGGGGCATTATGGTCAGGAAACCCACGCTTCAGGCGTCGCTACATTTTCACCCAAATTTTCAACATGGTTTTTTGTGACCCCACCTGCGAACAGTGGCAATATCAGTTTGTTAGCTGAAAGCTGATTTCGAACAGCGACTACGCCATTTGGCACCACAGGTGTGAAAACACATTTCGAACAGGATGTGAAAAATGACAGCTGTACTGTTCATGGTGAGGTGCAAATAATGGCAATGTTGAAATTCTGCAGTGAAAATATTAAAAAAACTGGTGAAGTCATGAGCGTGCATAGAAAATACGCAACGTACACCCATAATGCAATTCATTTGGGGATTTTTTACAGCAGATTGTCAACACAGGGATTTTGTAACCTCCGCTCATGAACAGTGTCACTGTGATTTTCTTAATCTGTCCCGAACAGTGATTTCCCACAGCGACCAAGCATTTATGTGCTGGAAGTGCAAAAACACATTTCAGCCATGGTGTGAAAAATGACAGCTGTACTGTTCATAAGGAAGTGTGGAAAAATGCCAGTGGTGAAAATCTGGACTGAAAATATTAGAAATCCATGAAGTTACAAGGGTGTGTGGAAACCGTCGGCTATACAGTGTGTGCATGAGTGCGTGTGTGTGGATGGGGAGCGCACATGAGCACGATATCTTATCGCTGCTCACTGAAGCGTAGCTCTCCCTTTCAACTGTACAGCACTGCATTTTCAACTGCTGTCATGGACAGCTGCAGCATTCATTGGAGAACTGCGGCCGCGCCTGCAAACACACTGACTGAACTGGAAGACGGCTGCCACACCTCCGAAAACTCGGATGATGGCACTATGTTTCTTGCACATGCGTGCAAGCAAACTAATAAAAAAGGATTATAGAAGTTTTTTTTTTAATGAATGCTATCAGTCACAGTTGTAAGCGGACAGCATTTTTTGACAAAATGCAGATTGTCCTACCAGTTTGTTTTTTTGGCCAACATGAACTGCTGATTTAAGGTTGTGACAACAGTCTCACGATGTTGCAACCATGCTTTTACAGTATTCCACATGCCCTCTTGAAAAATAGAGTTTTCAGCTAAATTAGGTAATACTGGTATATAAAATTGGAAACAGATAAAGGTTTACTCCAAGAGGTTGTAAGTGTGGAAAAGGCTGTTAAAGACTGACACTTTTAAAAAATTACCCACTAACTAGCAGGTGTAAAAGGGCTGCAGTTCACCGCACCACATGAGGTGCACTACACCCCCTTATAGTATGGGGGCTATGTGAAACATGCAGATCTCACCAATAACAGAAGGGATGAGCATAAAATAAAAGCGTCCAACTTTTTTTAGTGAAATAAACACGCATAAAGTAATTGTAAGCAAAAAATACTTTAAGTGGCTTAGTGCTTTGACATTCGATTCCTGAGAGGAATTATTTTTTTAAATTAATTTAATTCTACCTGGGGAGGGATGTTGAACCCTCCTCCCTGCCTAATTATTAATATTTCTCTATGTCTGTCCCAGGCGTGCTTGAAGCCCCTACTGTTTTCACCTCCACTACTTAAGCAATAATGCCCGACAGGGTGTGTGTCATGCTGGGATAATGTCATGCCTCAGGTGGTTGGGCACGAGGCCGCAGGCCAAGTGCATCCAATAACTGAGGCATGACGTTATCCCAAACGACACACACCCTGGATGGCATTATTGCTATTATACAATGGCTCGTTGTTATACAGAATAAAAATATTATTTTAAAGATGTTTTTGTGTGGAAAAATATTTTTAATTTTTAAGAGGAGATGAAACAATCAAGCAAATGCAAATCAAGCAAAGGATCATCTACAGATTCACAGTGAGGCTGAGACTAGACCCGTGATGTTGTGCTGGGATAACAGCACGGGTCCAGTCCCAGACTGACCAATCAGTGTCCAGGATTTTTTCTTGCCATTGTACAATTCTGCTTACAGTCTATTCCAAGAATTTACAACACTTTCAGTGAATTAGTACTTTCTCACATCCCTCTTAAACCCCTCCCACATTTGCAACTTTTTCAGTGAATCAGTACTGCCTCACATCCCTCTTAACCCACCACTTCCTGCTTCATTGCATGCCCTCTGGTCCTGATACTTGTTCTCATTTGAAAGAGACTCCTCTTCTGTGCCCTGTTTGCCTCTGTGAGGTACTTGTAGGTCTCTGTCATGTCCCCTCTTGCTCTACTCTCTTCCAGGGTGTATATGTTGAGATCCCTCAGTCTCTCTTCGCAGGATTTTTGGTGTAACCCCTGCACCATTTTAGTTTCCCACCTCTGGACTGCCTCCAACCTATCTATGTCATTTCTGAGGTGTGGCCTCCAGAACTGGACACAGTACTCCAGATGCGGTCTCACCAGTGAGTGATATAGTGGTAACACCTCCTCCCTCCTCCTGCTGGAGATACCTCTCCCTATGCATCCCAGTATCCCACTGGCCCTATCCACTGCTTTGTCACACTGCCCTGCCACTTTTCATTATCAAATATGATTATACCAAGGTCCCTTTCATGCTTATGAACTGTCAGTACATCCCCTTATCCTGTACTCTGCTCCTGGGTTCCTGTGCCCAAGGTGCATGATGTTGCACTTTTTGGCACTGAACCCTAACTTCAATGCTCTTGACCCCTCCTAGCATTTCCCAAGATCCCTACACATTGTCTCCACCCCCTCCTGAGTGTGTACCGTATCACAGATTTTGATGTAATCTGCAAAAAGGCATGCCTTCCCTTCCAGTTATTTGGCGGTGTCACTTACCAATCAATCAATCAATCAATTTTATTTGCATACTGGAAAGTATGTGAGCAAAAATGCCCGTTTTCATAAACGTCCAGTGTTTTGAGACATCAAAAGACAGTTACAGTCACAATTTGAGTACTTAAAACAGTCACAGACATTAGCTACACTACATTTACAGAGTCAAGGGAGCAATGAATCAGCCGGTACATTACAAAACGTATACAGAGTTAGGGGTGCTGTGGAGGAGCTAGTGCATAACAATACATTTATGTAGGTAAGGGTGCCACACAGTGATCAGCTAGTACACACTAAAAATACTATATTTAGAGGAGTGGGAAAAGTAGAAGAGTCAGAGAGATGCAAATTAGAGTAAGGTGGTTTTTTCATGGCTCACATTGCAAAAGAGATTGGCTGAGCAGATAATTTGGAATGCTAAGGAGGGCCTGGGTGGCAGGAGACCAATGATGGGGAAATAGGGGCAGGCTGCAGTACCAGATTTGGTGATTATTTAAGTGAGAAAAGTTGGGTGAGAGGTGCAGGAAAAGGGGGAGCAAAGTGCTGGAGGGGATTAGCTTCAGCTGGTGGGCCGGGAGGGGGTAATTTAGCTATTAGCTGGTGGGTCAGGAAGGAAGCCCGTCAGGGCAGCAGCAAATGGATGACAGGAGCAGGAGATCCTTGACAGCGGTGTTGAAGGAGTACATGGACCCACGAGTCTGAAATTCAGGTGGTACTTTGTTATACAGCTTACGCCCTTGGAGGTAATATAGTTCTGGGACTGGTTTGTCCTGCTAAAAGGAATGTCTGAAACCAGACTTGAGATGCCCCTAGTTGGTCGCCTGGGAGCCGCAAGTGGGATCAATGTTTTGATGCTAGGGAGAAAAGTATCAAGGTATACCCTGTGTAGGAATGAGAGAATCTTAAGCTGGAACCTCCCTTCAAGGGTGGGCCAGCTGAAGGCACAAAAGAATGAGCAGTGGTGTGTTTTCCATGGGAGACCAGTGACAAAATGAGCAATGCTGTTGTATGTGGTTCTGAGTTTCAAGAAGAGAGAGGAAGAGGAAGGGGGAGAGAAAACAATGAAACCGTAGTCGTTAAATGGTAGAAGTAGAGAGCTAGCAAGGCGAAGTCTGGAAGCGGGGATGAGGTACTCTCTGATCCTGTAGAGAAGACCAAGCCTGATGTTGACCTCTGCAATGAGGTTACTAATGTAGAGATTGAAGGAGAGGTGCGGGTCAAGATGAAGACCTAGGTACTTATGTGTATAAAAACATTGAAGAGGACCGGTCTCAATACTGAGCCCTGTAGCACCCCACTGGTCACTCCTCCATCATTAGAGGGAGTACCATCATACACCACCCTCTGTCTCCTATCTGGTAATCAGTTTTTAACCCAATTCACCGCTCTTGATCCCCCTCTAGGCTGCCCAGTTTCTTCGTCAGTGCCCTGTGCAGTACAGTACTGAAGGCCTTGATAAAATCCATATAGGCCACTTCCATTGCCCTCCGCTTATCTATTTCTCTACTTATCCAGTCGAAGAAATCAATCAAATTAATCTAGCATGACCTCCTCCCAATGAATCCATGCTGCCTGTGGTCTTGCAGCCCATTGGATTCAAGATACTGTACCAGCGTTTCCTTTCACAGTGTTTCCATTAATTTCCTCAGCATTGAGGTGAGACTAACCAGTCTATGGTTGCCAGCCTCCTCCCTGCTGCTGCTTTTATGTAGAGGGACTATGTCTGCTGTCTTCCAGACCTCTGGAACCATGCCTGTTTCCAGAAAGCTATTGAATAAAGCCATCAGTGGGACAGCTAGCGCCTTCCTGATTTCCTTTGGTATCCTTGGGTGTATCCCATCCGTTCCCATGGCCTTGTCCACTTTCATAGCTACAAGTCCCCTGAGGACTTTTTCTTCTGAAAATTGACTTGTTTCCACCCCCACACTTTGTTCCTGCTGCTGCCTGCTGTACCCCCCAACCCACACACACACACACACACTGTGAAGGCTGAGCAGAAGTACCTGTTCAAATGTTTGCTTTCTCTTGGTCTTCTTCTGTACAGTACCTGCTGCCACCCTCCTTATCCTCACTGTCCCACCCCTTTCCTTCCTCTTCTCACTTATGTACCTGAAGAAAGTCTTATCCCCTTTAGCTGCCCCATGTCTATCCTTTCCTCTGTCTGTGCCTTTGCTTCCCTCACTGTCCTTTCTGCTTCCCTGTTTTACTTGGTACGCCTCCCTGTCTTCATCCTTTTGCATTCCCTTGTACATTACCTCCTGAATGTCACCCTTTTTTCCTTTACCACTTTGGCCAACTCCTTGGAGAGCCATAATGGTCTCTTGTCCCTTCTACTTTTACTCTCATCCTTCACCCAAAGGCTGGTTGCCTCAATTATGCCCTTTCTTACTTTTCCCCACTGTACCGCTACCACTCCCTGGCAATACCCCCCATGAGGTAGTTTCTGGCAGTCTCCCATTTCTTTAAAATCTGCCCTTCTAAAGTTTAGGACCCTCGTCCTCATGTGGTTTGCCTTTGTTCCTGTCTTAATGTTAAACCGCACTATACAGTGATCATTGGTATCTAGGGGACTGCCCACTGTGATGTTTGCAATGCCGTCCCTGTTTGTAAGCACCAGGTCCAGCATGCCCTGCTCTTAGTGAGCTGACTAGCTGCCTGAAAAAAGCCTCTTGTAGGAGAGTCAAGGATGACCCTGGTCCTTGCCATAGCTGCAGCAGGAAGGCTCCAGTACACATCTGGCAGACTGAAGTTACCAACCAGCAGCTTTTCCCCCCCTTTAATGGCTTCCCCAAGTGCCTTATCGAACTCCTCTCCCTCTGCTGGAGATTTGTATACACCCCTATATGGAGAGCAGCCCCAGTGCCTATCTCCAGGATGGCCCACAGCACTTCCAGACTTTCCTTTTCCTCCAGATGCCCCTGCACTTCTGTGGACTTGATTCCCTTCCTCACATATAGTACAACCCATCCTCCCTTCCCTGTCTCTCTTGAACAGAAAGTAGCCCAGTAAGGTCATGTTCCAGTCATAGCTGTCTGTGTACCATGACTCTCTTATGGCCACCATATTCAGGCTTTCCTCCACCAGGATGGTCTTCAGGTACAGAATTGTATTTCCCGGACTCCTTGCATTGGCACACATGACTCCTCATACCTTACTCCTTCCTTGTTTTCTTTCCCCACCCTACCTGTGCTGTTCCCTGATACTCCCCTGACCCACCTCTTCTCTTGTCACCTTCTCCATTACCTGTCTTCATTACTTCTTCCTTTTTCCTTCCCTGACTTATACCAGCCTTGTCCTGTGCCTTGTCCCCACTCGTGTCCTCTTGCATCCTTGCCCTGAGGGAGTTTACTTCCAGCTGGCTGGACACTGAAGCACTGTGTGCATAAGCACATGTCGGCGAGCATCCCTAGGCATGGGGATAAAAATGGAAAAACCATTGCCTTTCACAGAATGACCACCTTGTTGTGGCTTACAGACCCTGCACCTGCTGACCTGGGCAACCTCCTTGGCACAAGCCTGCCTGTTCCTGGAGTACCTGAGCAAGCGTGAAGGCCTCTGTCATGGGAAGAGAATACCAAGAAGCAAGCCAAGGAGAAGGTATATCCTGGGAGAAGATGGGGTTGGAGTGTTGAGGCAGCACGGGGTCCAGAAGTGGGGTATCAAAGCTCTCCATGTGACCAGGTGAGTACAGATAGGAAGTAAAGACTGATTTCAGACTTTCTCCTACTCAGGAAATGGTGCTTGTTGGGTGACCAATATTTTGCTCTCAGATGCCTCCCTTTATTGTTATACTAAAAAAAATCTTAAACTGTAAAGGTCTCCTTGACTCCACGTGCCCCCATCGCGTTGACACTAAGAGTAGTGTGGGAGGTGAGGAGATGTGGCAGGGTTAATAACTGTTGCATAATAATGTGAATGAAATGCCAGACTCAGATTGTAATAATTTCTTTCCTGTAATTTTTGTATCATGAAAACTTGGTTAAAACCTAATAAAAATTAAATTAACAAAACAAAATATACATCTTTAAGCCCTGGGAGAAGATGGGGTGATTGGGTTGGAGAAGCACAGAGTCCAGAGGCTGGGATCTGAAAGCTGGCCAAGTGACTAGGTTAGTACAAATCGAAAGTAAAAATAACAAGGCTGATCCTATACCGAGCGTATTTACCGCCACTAAAACTGCACCAAATAACCAAGAAAAGCTAAGGGATTGTCCTAAATTTAAGGTGGATGATGCACATTTCTCTGCATGATTTTGCTGTGCCCAAAATTAATGGCCTTCTGCTCTGAGGTACACAGGCTAATGATGAGGGTGCACTCTACAATGCCGGTTCGACAAATATTTTGTCGACCAACATTACAGCAACAGATTTATGTCAACCACAATTGCAGTCAGCATAAATCTGTCCAAGAACACTTTGTTTTCTTCAGGGGTCTTTGCCCCCCCGAGCACCCCATCCATAATATAATCAATTCTGACTCAACTCTGAATCGGCGTTGATTCGGGGTGGGTGTGTAAGGCTCTGGGAAAGCAGTGCTGGGGTCCTGCAGTGACAGTATAGTGACCTGTCACTGTACTGTCATTTGCGGTACAGGTGTTGCCATTCGATCAGCATACCGTGCTGGGAGCCAGGCTGCCTCGTTCCCCCACTTGGAGTTTGCCTTGGGGAGGACTTGACTAGACACTCACTTAAGCAAGACCTCCCTCTTTGGTCCCTTGCTCTCATTAATGCTCAGAAAACAATAGCCCAGTTCTGGATTTCTGAGAATCCACAACCCTACAACAATGGGCAAACAACCTATGAACCTATCTAAAATAGAGAGAACCTAATTTACAGCCATAGGGCACATACAGAAAGTTGATGCAATTTGGAGGAAGCTAGAAGAAGCCATTGAATGAGACATCTTTGCCCTCTGACAGACAGTTGCCCCTCCCTGGAACATCGTTCTTCCAGTAAGTCCTCAAAAAGAGACCCCCTTAGCCAATAAACTACTGTATCTCGAAGGCCTGCTTTCAGCACCCATTGGTATGGGGGGTTGACCCTGATGTTCTCCCATCCATGCACAATACTCCTCCAGCTCTGCCCACTTCATATAACAAGTGGTCGTAAAGATCCTTGGGCTACGTAATCCTGTGAAATATGTACTTATAAAAGTGAATTGGGCGGAGAACTATAAGAGTACATATGTTAATTTAAGTTTAAAAAATGAAACTCCAGGTCTCACCTTAGGTCACAGCTACTATCAGATACAATGTACCTTTTATAATTTGTATGTCAAACTTAATTCTGTTAATAACAGCTAATCAATTATTTGTGTTCCTGTTCTGTATTTGTTAATTGAAATTTCAATTAAAATGCTGGATAACTAAATAAATTGGCTGATTTTTGGCTCCTCCTGCTCATGAAATGGTTATTACTGGGTGACCAGTTATTCGCTCTCAGATGCTTCCCTTTATCATTATATTAAAAATATATGTTTAAATCCTGGGAGAAGATGGAGTGAGGGAGTTGGTGCAGCACGGGGCCAAGTGGTTGGGTCAGAAAGCTGCTGGCCAACAGGTGGGTACAAATTGAAAGTAAAAATAAAAAGGCTGATACTCTGCTCATGAAATGGTTCTTGCTGAGTGACCAAAATTTCATCCACAAAAAAGAACGTATTTAGGCCACAGAGCATGGTCAGAGTGGAAGCAGTCAAAACCCTGAAATTTTACAACAGACTCATGAAATGTTACAGAAATTTATAACGCTTCAGGGGTAACCAATGACTGATAATCAGAGTGGAATTCAGAGTAGAGCAAGCCTGTCCCTATCGGACCTGGGCTTGTCTGTAGTTTTTGGGTCAGATCCAATATGGTGACAAGATTATGATGTCATCAGACGAGTTTCTGTCATAACAAATTCTAGTCTGACAATGTCTTTGATCTTGTAAGCACTACAGCCGTTAGCAGTAGTTGTAGTAGTGGTAATACAGTACTGGTAGGAGAAGTAGGGAGGGGGGCTTTGACATCCAAAACAAAATGATCCACTGTGTGTGGGGGGTGCGGGAAGAGCACAGCCCCCACCAATCATCTACATTCCCAACAGCACCCAAGACTGGTAAACTGTTTACTGCTGCCGGGCAACAGTTGGCTCTCAGGCGGAAATCTCATCCGCCATATTGGATCTGCCACAGAAACTGCAGCCACTCCCTGACCTGAATAGTTAAGAAACACAGAAACAGAGACATGAGCAGTAAAAGGCTATTGGTCCATCCATTCTGACCCATTTTACCATGCTCTATCACGTGACCTACTGTTTAGACAGGGTTTTGTTCTCACTTCCCCTTACCCTCACTCTCTACCTTACTGTTACCCCCCCCCCGAGTAGCTATTAAGCCTTTTGTTGTCGTCGTTTTTTGTTTTTTTGCCTCCCACACTTCCAGACTGACCACTCCTTCAGGTCACCTAGGATCCCTGCTGGTAGTCCATTCCCCACCGCCAACCAACATCCCACATTACAGCCCCCGGGTAACCCAATGTATCCCTTCATCAGACGGGCCCCCCCTGAGGGCCAGCCAGCACTACTTACTTGGCCCAGGTGGGACTGGGGAGCTCTGGGCTGTCCGGAGCTTTGTGGCAGCTGGGGGGGGGGGGCAGCAACCGTCATCTGGCTGGCCAAGGAGACATTTTCCTGTTTTCCTTTTGGGGGAGCGTGACATTCAGGACATCAAGGCAAGAGCTGATGTCGGTCGAGCTCCCTACACAGCCTGACCCAATGTGCTGCTATGCCTCCGGCCTCCACCAGAGGTCAGCAAACACAGACCCCACCTCTCCCCGGGAGATGGTGAGCCAGTGTGGGATGCTTGAGCCATCTCCCCCCAGCCAGCCCTCCAACACCTAGGTCTGTTCCTGAACCCGGGTCATTGGCATCGCAAGCAGAAATCCAACCACTGCACCTGCGGGCCAGCCTTTGTTGTTGTTGTTAATGTATTTGTTCTCCTGTTCTCCACCTTTACAGAAGTACAAGTGTACAGCATGCTTGCTGCGCACTTGTATTTCTGCAAGGACAGCCACCCCCATCGGCTCAGCTGCCCCAGCCCCATCACCCTGGCATTCCCCAGGACTTACCTTCACCTTCTGTTTTCCCCCAGAGCTTCCCCCCCAGTGGTGGCAGTGGGGCTTCCCAACTCCCACCAGAGAATGGATCCAGCTGTGGGAGGTGGTGCCTGGGTAGCATGGTGTGGGGTCTGCGAGTGGCCAGCATCATCTAACCCGTTTTGTTTATCCGCTTTTTCTCCCATTACACCTCAGGGCATCGGCAGCAATGGTATGCAAGCGTGCACGCACACATGCAAGCATGCGCAGCGAGGCACCAGCCAACATCTTAACATACACTAGCTTCTCCAGATGCACTGCCACCTGTGGATACCCAGGTGGCAGTATAGCAGCGGAGTCGGCTGCCCTCCCTCCCCGGAGGAGTAGAGCATCCTCTGGGACACTCAGTCCTTCTCTCTCCCCCCTGACCAACCCCCCGATGACCTGAACTTGTGTCATCAGCATCATGGATAGTAGCCCTACCATTGCACCAACAGGCCAACTGCAACTATTAACCCTTTACTCTGTCTCAGCCATGACTGAACCCATTAATGTTTTCTGCACTTACCATCTCTGCCAGTCAGCTGTTTCATGACTCAACCACTCTCTCTGTACATTAAAACTTTTTTGCATACCTCCTGGCCCCCCCAACAGCTTACATTCATGCCCCCTTGTTTTTGACCCACCATTCCTGCTAAACAGTTCCTCACTGTTTGCCTTGTTTGTTCCTTTAAGGAACTTGAACATCTCTATCATGTTCCCCACTCCCTTCCGACCTCCAGCGAGTAGACATTCAGTGCCCTGAGCCAATCCTCATAAGACCTGCCCTGTTGGCCCGGGATCATTTTGGTTACTCTATGCTATACCGTCTCTGGCCTATCTTTGTCTTTCCACAGGTGAAAACTCCAGAACTGGGCAAAGCATTCCAGATGGTGTCTCACCAGTGATCACTATCATTACCTATAGTTATAGTATAGGTGGTGTTACCGATTGTTGCATTACCTATAGAATACTTTTAACAGTAGGGCTTTATCACCTCCAATAAAAATAGCTAGTCACTGGAATTGTCCATTCAGTGAGTCCCAATTAATTTATGTATGTGTTTTATTTAGAAATTGGTAACTGGGAAACGCACAGGGCACAAAGACTCATTTCTACCTGTGACCTGAGGGAGGGGGCACAGAAAAGAGTGCAAACCAGTAAAATGAACATAAAGGGTACAGAGTAATGCAGGGAAAACAATACTTAAAGTGTGACTAAATATGTGGAAAAATACAAGTATGTACAGAATATTCAGGATGGCATATTGCAGGTGTAACCCACCTACAAATGGGGGTTCCCGAAAAGTCTTCCTTGAGCTTGCCTAAATGCTCACTGCCAGGCTGGTGTTCTGCGTTTTAGCAGATTAAATGTATTGCCAGAGAGTGCCTGTATAGCCTCTGTGTACTGTCTCTTTAAGAGGTACCTGGATTGCAGTCTTAATTAATCTGAGGGGGAGCTCTGTTAGAAGATGTGCTTGTTTGCTGATCATTTGTTAGAGTAGTAATAATATTGCAGTTTGTTCTAACCTGCCGTCTTTGCAGCAAGGACTGTTCTGTTTATTTCCACCAACTTGGCCCGGGACTGTCAGAATGGGCCAATCAGTACTGTTGGGACTCTAAAATGGAGCTGGCCTACAGGGACTTGGTGGGGTCAAAACTTGTAGGAATTGTAGTTTTTGCATTTTGGTGCTTAAAATAACCTGGAGGGTGAGACCTTGTTACTGACAGACAGATCAGCCAACCGAACCTTTTGGATCTTGGGGAAATTACCAATCTGCTTGCAGCTAGTTTCAGTTCTGAGTTGGAAAGTGAAGAGATAACAGCTTGAATGATTCAAGCAGCAGCCCCGGTGCAGATTGGCATGGGAGGACTGTGGAAAGGCCTGAGTTTTGGCCTGCATGCCTGTCTGCTGTCACAGAGAGGGAACTTGTGCCTTTTTCAAACTGAATCCGAACTTGAACAGCGAAGTGAGCCACTGAATCGTGACCAGGCTCCTACCTGAAGAAGACCGAAGATTTGCTGAATGCAATTGGTCTGTCTAGACTTCCAGCCACCTCTGAACTCCCGGATTGTGCAGAGACTCTGTAATTGCGACCGGAGAGCCTTTTGCCTGGTACAGTGGAATTTCCTTACATGTGAATGTGTTGTGTGCTTATAGTGGGTCGTGATTTGGTTCCCCACTGTGGTTTGAATTGTATTCTGCTTGCTGGAAGCCGCATCCAGCCTCATGGACTGAATCCAAAATCATCTCCATTGGGCCTGGGCCTTGCCACACTGCCCCAGCCCGACTACCCGCTGCACAGAGAAAGCCATCGACGAGAGACCTGCCTGGGGATCAGTCATCTGCTCAACACTTGAACAGAACAATGCATCAGTGATTCGTGTGGGCCCCGCTTCTCCGGGCACTCCAACTCAACAACCTGCAGTCTCGATTCGTCCTGCCTGTGTCCAGTATTGGGTATCATGAGTAAACATCAGGGTAGCTCCCTGCAACAACAACTAAATCTAAAGTGTTGTCATCTGATTGCCTTGTTGCTTTTTCTTTCACGAACTGAGCCCTCCGTCTCCAGATTACAAGTAGTGTGTGTTGTGCATGTTGCTTTTCTTCCATCACAGGGCCCCAACCAGCTGCAATGTTCCTGGCTAGCCCACCATTTTCCTACCTGGGTACCCAGAGTATGTGACTGTGCAGGGACTTAGAGCGCATGCATAACTGTTTGATTAATATAGCCTTTAAGCCAATCAACCTGATTACGCCCCTTCCTTGTTCAAGTCCCCTGACTTTTTTGCTGCATTTAACCTGACTGCAGTTCCAGTTTGTGCCAAGAGTACTGTACTGTTGCTATTTACTGTGCATAACCTTGTTTTACAGGGGGTCCACAGGGTTGAGCCAGAGGAACCAGCCCTGGTGGTAAGTGCAAACAGTGTGGGTACTGGTCTGGTATACAAGGGGTACTGTGAAAGTGATTATCGTATATTGCGCAGGCCACTAGAAGGGAAAGAGGGGGGTTACAGTGTTCTGGAAGGCTGTGCCCAGGTTAGTTTGACCATTACCAACCCTGACCCTCAGGTGGGGGCACCCGTTTCAGAACTCAGGCCCCTTAACCTGCTACTAGCCACACAGGCAGGGGTAGTAGCCCTTGGGATAGCGCCACCTAGGGGTTACACAGGGAAGCTTGAAGATGCACAGTTACTTGCATTCATAGGCAGACTAGGTGGGCCAAAGGCCCTTATCTGCCAACAACATCTGTATATCTATGCATATCAAATAACAAAAATATTCAAAGCCTCCTTAGTAACAATAGTGGTGAGTGTCAATGCCAACTCCATGGGTGCTGGGGTGCGCAAGCATCCACAACATTGACTTAAGCACCCTCAATGTTTTGAGGGCGACCTACAAAAATGGATTACTAGTAAACTTCACCATAGAAGTACTGTCTACTGGAAGTGAACACCAACACCCACAAAGATTAATAAAGGCTGGTGCCCCAAGAAAATTAAATGGTTCAACATGTAGACTGGGGAGCACAAGCACTACAAGCAGTACCTATGGGGTGGGGGGGATCTCAGAGGGGGGAAATGCATAGCCCTAGTGGCAAGCCAAAACAGCTCCTCCCTTTCAGTGGTAGAGTCCAGACAAATCTGAATTCATGGAAAATAATACTGCGGTGAACAATGATTCCATTTTCCTATTCTGTTTTAGCCATCATACTGAGTTCCTAACAGTGGATGTGCAAAGCAGTGCTGATAATACAGAAGGGAGATGCAGAAAGTAATTGTGTGGACTTCATTATGTTTAAAGGGATACAGTGAATGAAACCAGTGGGGAATAATGAGCTCTGACCCATGTTCTTCCATCAGATGCCACATTAGGCATTTGTCAGCTCTATTCTTGTAATTTCTTTCGTCCAAATGAGTACTTACTTGACTCTGAAGTCATCAGCAGCAAGTTTGGCATTGTCTATCTGCAAAATCAGCCTGGCGTTTTCCAAGGAACCAGTAGAAATCTGCAACAGGGAAAGAATTTCTATAAAGAAAGATGCTTCTGAGCTTCAAACACTGTAATTGATTATGGATAATCAAATGGATTAAGAAATCTACAAACATGAAACATTACATTCAATATAAATACTGCACCACAGGAATCTAGCATTTGACTTGGAGTAGTCTTGCTTTCTTCACGTCATCGCATATGAAGTCCGGCACCACTAGGAGGATGGACTTTCAAAGGGTGATTCAGTTTGCTTACTTATTTTCATGCATACCCTTACAGAAATACAAGTGCACAGCATGTGTGCAGCACGCATGCTGCATGCTTATTAAGCATGCAGCATGTATGCAGGTATGCATGCTACGCACTTGTATTCCTGTAAGGGTATTATACTAAACTAAGAATTTGAAGCTAACGTGGTACATTTGTCAACAGATCTTTTCTAAATGCATTGCTCCCTAAAATCCTTTTTTGAAGCTGCACCCTAACAACTTATTTGCCCTTCCTACCACAGTACAGTACTGCATTGTTGTCTGAAATTAGTACTGCCAAGTCTTTTTTTAGCAGCGCTTTCCACTAGTACCTCCCGATTCTGTATTCATTTTTCAGATTTCTTTTCCCCTGTATGTGCATCACCTTGTACTTTTTGACATTACATTTTAACTGCCATATTTCTCATCTCTTCTCTAATCTATGCAGGTCTTATTTCATTATTCTGGAACCATCATCACTCTCCTTCCAGCCACAGATCTTAGTATCATTTGTGAAGTGGCATATCTTGCCTGTTCCCCTACTCTTGTGTCACAGATAAAGATTTTGAAGAGGACCTGTCTCAATACCAACACCTGTGACACACCAATAGTGACCCCTCTTATCCCCGAGAACTCCTCATTCATAACAGTTCTTTGGACTCTGCCAGTTACTCAATTTCCATGCATCTAGTGACTTTGCCCCCCACCCCAGAGTTATGCATCTAGTGACTTTGCCCCCACCCCAGAGTTATGCATCTCCTTTACCAATTATCCATGTGAGATGCAGCCAAAGGCCATACTGATGTCAAGATACAGTATGTTCAACACCTGTCCCTTGTCTACTTCACCGACCCCAATAATATGGATGAGGGTGGGGGCGGGTTGCAGAACCTGCCACATAGTTGTTCAGAGCATGCCCCCTAGATAGACCCCCAAATATAAGATTGTTCTCTATAAAAAAAGTAAATATCCTGCAACTATCTGTTCTTTGTTGTGTTGGGGGTTTGTAAATGCTATATGTTTGCATTTACTTGGGACTTGGTACAGACATCATATATGACTCTTATGGATGATGCAGAAACTGATAGCCACTGGCCACTCAGCGTGTGCCCATTTAAGATGGCTAGCCATGTACAGCGTTGTTAGAGCCATTCAAGCCCATGATACCCAACAGGAAGTATTCTCTAGCAGAGGTAGACAAGCCAGGAATTTTTCACCAAGACCCAAGCCAGAGCCAAGCCAGGAGTCTGGCTTGACTCTACAAGAAAAATACAAGCTGAGCCCTGGTTAGTGTAGGCTGTTCTCTACATGGCGGGAGTCGAACGCTTCAGACACTACACTAGCTGCTCTGGCTGACAAAAAAAGCTTACGTTAAGCATAACTGGCTTGGCTTGACCTTGACTCTGAATTGCTTATGGAGGTCGAGTCCAGGCTCAAGCCTGCTCTGCCTTGCCCGCCTCTACTCTCCAGTAGTGAATCGCCATACCTACGGTTCGGGCTTGTACAACCAATAGTAATTACATACAGTGTATTTAAACAATAAGCCACATGGGGGTGTGGGTTATCGGGGATTTACCACGGCTGGCGTGGTATGCCCATGAGCACAGTGCAGTGGGTAAATCCACATCGCGTGATATAAATCCCCAATAACCCACATCCCGAGTGGCTTTATTGTGATTATACCAGGTACTGCTTTTTTTTTATTATTTTAAAAAAAGCAGTACTTTGTATAATGGTTAAATAAGCCACTCGTTACTAGAGCACTGTGTTTGATTTGTTTTGTTTCCCAGATGTACGGATTTGCTGTTTGACAGTCTCCGCTAATGGGGAAACAAGATGGCAGTCGGAGTTCCGTGATTTCGCCGTTGGATTGCCTTTTTTGAAGATGCAGCTGGCTGGCACCTTTTGCAGTGATTGTCGGTAGATAATCAACACAGGTAAGGTGCCAGCCTGCCTATCTGATTGGTCGGTGTCCGAGGTACATGGTATAATGCCTGTTTTCAGGAATTACATTGTGGGTGACATGTTGGGAGGGGGGGGCTCTAGAATTTCTAATGTGAAGTGTCTGTTTACCATGCCTGACTCTGAACCCTCAATAAAATACTGTTTACAAAAAAAAAGTTTGCCACACTTGACCCCCCATTCCCCCCACCTTTTGAATCCATGCAGTCTTTTATCCTGCAGATCATTTGCCTGCTACTAGCCTCTTTATGATCTCTAGTGGCTTACCTACAACAGACATTAACCTAACAGGTCTGTAGTTCCCTGGCTCATCCCAGCTCCCACTCTAGTGCAGGAAGCCTACATTGCTGTCCTCCCATCCTTGGGTACTATCCCTGTCTCAGTGAGCTATTGAATTACTGAGCGAGTGATTCAGCTTCGACCTACCCCATTTCCTTAAGCACCCAGGGAGACAGCCCATACAGGTCTATAGCTTTATCCATATTTAATGCACTTAACTAAATCCCTCTGAGTGGCAATCTTTTTGTATCAAAGTTACAGAATGTTTGGACTTCTAAAAGTGCTGTTGGAGTATATGGTTTCTCTAAAGCCCTTTTCACTGAAATGGCATCATCGTAATTCACGCCCCCCCCCCATAACTAATAAAGTGTAAAATAGGAAAGTATTAGTCAGTGAAGTGCCTCACCTTCTCTCTGAGTTCACTGATGGTAGCAAAGTAGCCGCTCATGTCTTTATCACTGACTGGGCTTTGCTTCTCATAGTACTCCCGGATCTGTTCTTCCAGCTTGCGGTTTGCTGCTTCCAGGGAGCGCACCTAAAGAATCACAGGATAGGCAAACACTGAATACTCATACAGCAGTCATATGCATGTTTAAGAAAAACTCCAAAATCTTAACTAAGCAGCAATAAAAATTGCAAATGGAGAATTAAAGTACCCAGATTCAGGATGCAACTTAAAAAAAAAAAAAGTGTGCTGCCCCACCCATACACTGGCCAGTAACTCCTTCGGGTCTCTCAAGGACTTATGCTTGTTCTGGGCTACTCCCTTCCACCCAACGCCCCACATCGCAGCCACCCAAGGTACCCCAATGTATCCCTTCATTGGGTGGTTTCCCTTCCTGCAAATGGCATTAGCCTTACCAGCCTGACAGTGGTCCTGGGTGCTGCTGAGGTGGCTATTAGTAGTCCAGGAGCTCTGGTGATGAGAGTCCAGGAGGCTGTCATCTGACCGGCTACTGCACCATTTTCCTCCATTTTTCTCCCGTGGGAGGGTGACGTGCAGGACATCAAGGCAGACACTGAAGTCAGTCATGCCACCCCCACCCCCCAGGCAGTGGGACCCTGATGCACTGCTGTTCTCCCAGCCTCCACCAGGAGCCCCCGAGAGAAGGTGAGCAGTCACTGGATGCTCAAGTCTTCTCCCCCCTCCTGGCCTTCCGACACCCGAGCCTGTTCCCGAACCCAGGTTGGCAGTGTTGCAGCAGTGAATCTTTCCGCTGGGCCAGCTTAAAGGATACTACTTTTTTAATACCAAAACAATAATCCGAGATTAAGAAGTCAGGCACAATACAAGCCACACCATCAATAAGTTACCAGAAAAGAGCTTTTACTTCCTTTAAGATTCAGCACTAGTGCTTACAATATAGAGATAATGTGATGTTGGGGAGGCTGTACAACGGAATATTGGCACTGCAGGCAGCAGGGGGGACATTTTCAGAACCAGACAAGTGCGACACACAATGAGATGCACAGCACAAGCATTGCATAGCAGAAAAACAATGCAATATTCAGCAGTGTTGCATGGACACAAACACAGCTGAAAATACCATGGAAGTACAATCACGCAAAGCAACATGCGCAGAGCAACAGGGCAAGATGCAATGCACGATGGGCCATGGTTTGAGCGGTGCAGATCACAGCAGTATTCAGCCAATATATGCAAATGGTCTCATTACGCAGTTGGGGCCCATCCTGGATATTCACATCTCATTAGCTGAAGGTATTCACCTCATTTGCATGCGGAGGAGCAGATGAGCAGGGATGCACCACCGGGACGATGTGGTGTCCACCAGGAACTGCAGCCTGTGAAAGGTAGGCCTTTCTCCCATTGTTTGTGTGTGTTACTCTATTTATTTATTTATTGAAATGTTTCATCAGGAAGGCACACTGAGCGACAAGTCACTCGTCTCCCGATGCGACCTGGGGGGAAGGGGTACAATTGGAATGAGACATTAAACATTCAAGTTACAAGATCAACATTAACATACAGTTGTAAGGCACGTGTTACAAACAGTGTTACAACAGTGTTGTGCTTAATAAGTAGAGTGAACAATAATAAGTACCGGGTTAATAAGTAAACAAGTGCTTATGTGAAAGAAAAGGGAGAAAGGAGAGGGAGGGGTGAGGTGGGGGAAGGGGAAGAGTCATGTCCTTGGAGACCCCTTCAGGATGCGAGGAACCCTGCAAGGGTTGCTCTGTTGTATGTTGTATGTAGGTTGTATGCTCTGTGGCTGCCATATACTGCTCCAAGCCCTGCTGCCAGGGCAGTAGCCTGTTGCTGTATCCTCACAGCAGCAGTGATGTCACCTGATAGGTGGAGGTGACCTAACCTCACTAGGGATGAACCCCCACCTGTGTGTGCCGCATGCCATACCTGTGCATTTACAGTCCACCGGTGTCCCTCAGCTGCTGCCCCATTCCATGCTGTCATTATGCCCCAGCCCTCTGTCACCTGTCACATTGTCCATGTTGCTCGCCCCTCCACACTTGCTTGTCTGCATGCCCTGGTGCCTGTCAGCTTGTTGTGCCCCGTGTACATCCCCCAGGTCTGCACCCTTTGTACCCTGCATACATCTGTGCTGCTGTTTTGCTGCACTCACCCATGAGTTGACCCCCAGCCAGGTCCCCGGGCTCAAACCGGTGGCACAGGTTGGCCTGGAGCCAACTGTAGGCACCATGTGCACTCTCAGTGTGGTTGACTTACACACAGGTGATTCACCCTGTGGCATTGCACACCACAGGGCGGTTTAACAAGTGGCAGTCCTTCTGTTGCAGTACACCTCATTGTCACTGCCAGGTACCCATGGTGAGCAGGCATATGGCCACAGTGACCTTTGACTCCGCCGCAGTGGCATAGTGTCCATGTGTGGGTACCTGCAGCTCAACATGGTGCAGCCCCCAGAGCTGTCTCAGAGGTGCCCTGTTGGGTTGGTACCACCCCACATTCTCCGTGTCTGTCAGCTGTTCATATGTGATGTGGGGACGGTACCGTCTCAGCTGGGCATATCGCCTACGGGCCTTACGTCGGCCTGCCTGGTGTTCCCCCAGTCTCCCCACCTCAGCCATGACTGCAGCAATTCCACACACCAGGCGTGCCATGGGTCTGTTGCCTGCGGGGTGGGTGAGTGTGTGGGTGTGTGTGTCCGTCTCTCTCTCTCTCTCACACACACACAAACTGTTTCCCCTTCTCCCAGTGCAGTTCTTGCACCTGACACTGGGTGGCTTGCTGATTTAGGGCTGCCTTTACTGAGCCTAACTCTGCTTGATTGTGCACGCATGTTGCGCGATGCACTGTTAGCACAGTCTGGTTTAATGCGTGGTTGTGCGGCATATTCATGTACACGCCCCTGTTATCTGTGCCATATCCATTATTGGTGCATGACGGCACGTCCCTATTTGCATGGCGCACTCTGGTCTTCTCAATATTGTGCTGTCGCACATTTCCTCCTGTGCATGGTGCTTCTGCCAGCTGCACCTGCACATCTGCTTTGAATATGGGGGGGCCAGATATGGATCAAGACTAAAGGCTGAGGCCTTTATTTTCTGCCTGTAGGACCTATATTCCCAAAGGCAACCCCTCTAACATCGCATTATTGCTAATATAGCCAGTTAAAAATCTATCAAAAAAATGGCTAAAGCGTAACTGTGTCTTTAATACATTATTTATTTAAATCTTAAGTTGAAGATGTCATTTTCTTTTTTTTTTTAGTTGATCTGTTTATCCCCTCCTGCCCAGTTAGCCCACGTTCTTGCTGGACCTCCCAGCCTCATCCCCCAGCCACAGGACTTACTTCTCTCCCTTCTGCCTATTGGCACCCTGCACCCACCGATCCCCAACCCGGTACAATTGTAAGCAGTCCCTGGCATCTAGTGGCCTTCCCCCACTGCTGGCACCAACCAAACCACCCTGCCACCCCCTTTTACCATGTTTGCCAGCGCCACAAATCCAGTACGGTGGCCGGCACAGCCCTCCTTACACCACCTCAGCCGGCCACCATATGGACTGACAGGGCATGCGTGTCTCTGTGCTGTAAAGGGACAGCACATACTAGTATGCATACTAGTACTAGTACATGCACTTCCTTTACAGTACAGAGGACACACACTTCCTTCCAGTCCATAAGGTGGTCAGCCAAGGTGGTGTGAGGAGGGCTCTGCCAGTCACCATACTGAATCCGCGGCACCAGCGAACATAGGAAGGGAGGATGGCAGGGTGGTTTAGTCAGTGCCAGTGGTGCAGAGGCAGCCCCTAGACACAAGGGACTGCTTACAATTGTGAAGGTACAGGGATCAGTGTGGGTAGGGTGCCACTAGGTGCCAGGGAATAATACATTGTTACAGGGACAGTGATCAAGGTTGAGAGGAGCCACTAGACACCAGGGAATTGTAATATAATATGGGAGCACGGATCAGGGAACAGGGGGTGCCACTGGATGCAAGAGACAGTTATGTATTCTATGAGGTCAGGGATCAGAGGGTGGGGGTACCACTGGACACCAGAGAATGGAGAATGAGTATTACTAAATGGGGCCAGGGATCTGAGGGCAGGGAGTATCAATGGACACCAGGTAATGAGTATTACCTAACAGGGATGAAGACTGGAAAGTGGCAGTACAACTTGACACCAGGGAATGATTACAACTTAACAGGGTCGGGGATCAGAGGGCAGAGGATGCCACTGGACACCAAGAAATTGTAATATAAGACAGGGCCAGGGATTGGAGGCTGGGGGGGACCACTAGATACCAGGAATATTTATTTTAATATGTGGCTGGCAGTCAGAGTTAGGGGGGGTAGATACAGTGGCACAAACTCGTTAATGAGCATGCAAATGAGCCAATAATGGGCATTCTTACGGACCCTTCATGCCTTGCATGCCCAATGGGCTCATTTGCATGTTGCCAGCTGAATATCGTGCCAGGGGCTCCTGACGCTAACAGGTTTGGTGGCGCACAGGTTCTGTGCACTTTGGCATGGGATGCGTACAGCCCAGATCCATGTCGGGGGAGCAGGGCTTGACTCTGCACTGCCCTGATATGGCCTTCTATTCCATCAATAGTGCTGGTGTGGTTATCTGACTGTTACTGCGTCCTAGGGATAATTGGCAGGGGCAGGCGGAGCGCAAACCTTTGCACTCCACTTCTGCCCATTTTCTAATATTGGGCCCATGATCTCTAGCACTATAAAAGAGGCTGGATGAACACATTCTGGCAGATGAGATAAGATCTGAACTGTGGAGGGAGCAGTCCTCCATAAGAAAGAAAACTGGCTGATGACAGAGGGGAGTAGTCGGTGCTGGAGTAGTCTCAGAAAGACTAGCCGGTGGCAGTACTAGCCAAGGCTGGGAGGTTTCAGACCAGAGCTGACTCAAGCAGCTGGAGGGTGAGTGGTCTACATGAAGTATGGGCTGCAGAGGTGCAGCTGCAGGTCGAACCACCCTCAGGCACTGGTCTTGTCCCTGTGAGCCTACTGGCTGAATGGGAGCCAACAGCCCTTTATACCAAGTTTTTGTAGTAGTGCAAGATCACCCTGACTAGTTAACTGGTACAAGCAATTCAGAAGTTCCAGATCTGCGCTGTTTGGACTGTTTATTTCTTCGTCCAGTGTCTCCAAGCCCTTATTAAACAAAGTGCACTGCCCTATGGGACATTTTGTGGGTTGGATTTCAAATGGGTCTGGGGCTAAGTCCTGACCCACAGCCCTGGCCACAGGATGCGGAGATCTGCATTTTCAGCCGGCGCAGCTGCGGGGAATGTTATGTCTGGTCACACCAGGCATAACTTTTCCCCACAGCTGCACCAAAACAACCACCGCAAGCTGCTGTAAACTGTGGCGCTGTCAGGAACGTGATCCTTGAGCTTTGAGAATACCGTAGCTGCAGGAAAAACTGTGGCTCTGCGAGTACAGACCCACTTGTGCCCGTTTTTTTCTCACAGCTGCAGGAATTCAGAGGGCTTTGAGAATCTAGATCTGTGTCTTCACTCCAACCCACCCTCCCACAATTATTTGCAAAAGATGCATCACTGATTGGTTTGGTTTGTACATCTGAGGCACTCCAAGCATTTTTCAATCTCAGATGTAACTAGTTCAGTCTGAACATTCATAGGTCTTTGCATTCCTAGTCTGGAACCTTCCAGACAAAGAAACCGACGCAAACAGGTCATGATTTCATACATTTAGAGGGTTGTATACATGTAGTGGTGGATTAAATCAGAACTCAGTTAAGTGAAATGAGGAACATTATCATAAATGCTTTTTGCTTTTTTTAAATATTGCCATTTGATCTGATGGGACTTTTTTTTATTGATTATGTTCACCATTTTTGCATAACAAGAGTTCATTTTGTTTAGTAGGCATTAACTGGCGGGCAGTGGCATGGTGTCCTGTCACCTTGGAGACACGGGTTTCTGAGGAAGCCCCAGAATACCATACTGTGGCCAAAGAGGTCCAGAATTGCACTGAGATGCCCAGTTCGGGGGGTAGGGGACAGGCCACAATGCTTTTGCACACCACCTGCTGGCCAACCAAGAAGTGACATCAGAGTCAGCAGTGAAGTTCATTGCTCACTTGCCCTCCAAGACAAAGGTAGACTGCAACTGTATTATATTATCAAGGTAGGCCTTAGACCCTTCAACCTCAGTGGTTGCTTGGGCCTCCCTGACTCATAGGGGGACCTCCAGACAGAAGCTGAGCAGGTCATCAGTCTTGTAAAATTCATTCTATTTTGATTAATGTGTTTCATTTCCTGTGTACTGTTAGAAGATCACACAAAGGACATCCATGGGCTGGGCAGAACCTTACAACAATGTATCACAATGCCGTAACAGTACTCGGAGATATACACTCAAGGGCCCCCAGTGACTCGCCCTGCTGGAGGCCCCAAGCAGCATAAGGCCAGCTCTGTATATTATTATTGTTAGTTATTTTATTATTTGTTTATTGTATTTCTTATCACCTCTGGGAGGCAGTATAGTGCAGTGGGTTGAGGCTTTGAGCTGCAGATCTGGAGACCTGGGTTTGAATCTCACAGCCGCCTGGATGCATACTGTGTGATCCTGAGCAAGTCAGTTGAACACAAACAAACAACAAACAAACAGCAAACAGTTGGCCGGCAGGTTGGTGTGCTCAGAGGGGATATGGAGTGGCAGGGGATTGGGGTGCAACGTGGAGCGACAATAGCCTCTATGCTCCGGTTAGGCTACATTTAAATGGGGAGAGGACAACAGTGCTCAAATGCAAACTGGACGATTATGTTGATAAATGCTATCATTTAAACTAAACTTGGGGGGAGGGCAAGGAAAAGCTCTATTTGCAGGACACAAGGCAGAGGGGTTACAAGCCCTACCCCATGGACAAGAGGCACGGGGATAGAACATATAGGGTGGGTAGAAAGAGGGGAAGAGGGGGGTCAGAGGGTCATGTGTGCAAATGCCAGCAGTCTGGGTAGGAAGATCCCAGATCTAACAGTGACAATGGTTGAGGAGGGCCTCAACATTCTGGGGGTAACAGAAACATGGTGCCACCAAGAAATTACTGGCCCATGAGCTTGACATCGGTGTTAGGCAAGCTCATGGAGAAACTAATGAAATTCAGGATCACCAACTACCTGGAGGAAAGCTGCCTGATAGATCCAAGGCAACATGGTTTTACCAGGGGCAGATCCTGTCAAACAAATTTGATAGTTTTTTGACGTGGTCACCAAGGAACTGGATCAGGGAGGGCAGTAGATGTTGCTTATCTGGATTTCAAGAAGGCATTTGACTCTGTGCCACACAGGAGACTGCTGTATAAGCTGTCATGCCTGGGGTTGGGGTGGAGGGTGGTCCAATGGGTGGGAAACTGGCTGGGGGACAGGAGGCAGAGGGTTGTTATAAATGGGGTGGCATCTGGAGAGGGCATGGTCACAAGCGGGGTCCCTCAGGGATTGCTGTTCAATCTATTTACAGGGGACATTGTGGAGGGCCTTGGGGGGGGGGGTGAGTCTGTTTGCAGACAATATTAAAATCTACAATAAGGTAGACACTCAGGAAGGGGTAGAAAGAATGCAGAGAGATTTGGCGAGGCTCAAGGCATGGTCAAAGAGGTGGCAGGTTTCATTTAACACAGACAAGTGTAAAATCATACATCTTGGTTACAGGAACCAGAGGGCAGGGTACTATATGGGGGCAGAGACCTGGAGGTAACAGAACAAGAAAGAGACCTAGGCATCACTATAACAAGGGACCTGAAGGTGGAAGAGCACTGTGGGAGAGCAGTGGCTAGGGACAGCAGAATGCTGGGCTGCATCAGAAGGGGGATTATCAGTAGAAAAAGGGAGGTCATAGTACCCTTGTACACCCATCTGGTTGGACTGCATTTGGAGTATGGAGTCCAGTTCTGGAGGCCATACCTCAAGAAAGGATGTGGGGAAGCTGGAGCGAGTTCAGAGGAGAACAACGAAGATGGTAAAGGGGCTCAGCCTCCTGTCCTATGAAGAAAGGTTGAGAGAGTTGAACATGTACTCCCTGGAGCAGAGAAGGGAGAGAGGGGACATGATTGAGATTTTCAAGTACCTTAAGGGTATAAACCAGGTGCCAGTGGAAAGCATCTTCCAATTGAAGGGGAATCAGAGGATGAGGGGGCATGGCTTGCAGGTGGAGCGGGGGCAGTTCAAGGGTAACATTAGGAAGTACTATTTCACAAAGAGGGTGGTGGATAAGTGGAATAGGCTCCCAGAGGGGTTGGTTGGAGAAGCAACAGTAGAAGACTTCAAAAAGGCATGGGACAACCACAGAGAGTGTTGGGGGGGGGCATGTTCTAGCAGATAGCTAGACAAATGGGCAGACTAGCTGGGCCTGTCAGTCCTTTTCTGCCGTCACACTTCTATGATTCTATGATTAAGTCACTTAACTTCCTTGTGCTCCCAGATAACATCTGGAAACACATTGTGGCTTAGTGTGCTACTCCTGGTAAAACAATATACCCTAACCCCACCCCACCCCAGATCACACTGGAAAAGAAGCTTCAACTCTGTACGCCTCTCCTGGTCAATACATTTTAGATATATAAATAGCTGTGCCCCAGTTTCTGGAGTTGGGGACTGGGTAGCAAAGGGAAAGAATGGGAAAAAAAATAAAAAAAGCTATCTTCTTTCATAGAAACACCCATCTTATTGCTCAAGTAAACCATGAGGTAAAGAGGAAGGCTAAGAAACCCCGCCCTGCTGATAAGGAATCACAGTCCCAAGAAAATTACTTCCCCGCCCCTGAAGGCATGTTCCTCCTCCTTTGTTTTACAATGTAATCACTGTAACATATCATTAAATCACAGCTCTTCTGCGTTACCAAGGTGTAATCAGGACCTCCTTGTGAAGAAGCTTGCTCAATGGAGTTTTTCTGCAATAAACATGAACTTGAACTTTATGGGAACAAAAGGGACAGGTGAACTATGTTTTGTTCTGAAGAGTTAGAAAACTACAAAAAGGAAGATATTAACTAAAAAGAACAGCAGGACTGCTGCTGGACTAAATGACTATTTTAGAATGGAAGACAATGATAAAGGTACTTAAATAAAAATAGATCTGTAAAACAACCTGCATGGAAGGGACAGCTATGGGGAAGTTTCCTTAAAGAACTGATTGCTGTACAGATTTGTACAGCCTTTCCTAGCAGGAAAAAAAGCTATACTTCTCCTCATTTTAATTCATCTTCACTCATTTTCCCCTGCCTACTAGGAATATGGAGTTTTCTGTTGCGCTGACTTGATATACCCACACTTGGTTTTGCTCACTGCAGGAGGTTAAGGGTTAAAGAGGACACTTCGTCGCAACAGAACTTTTAAAGCATGTCTATTCTACCCTTGCATAGGCAGCTCAGATAATTGCAATATAAATCATGTCACTGATGCTGCTTTAATTTGGAAACAATTATTTACTTTGTGTTTGTTAACTGGGTAGGTGCACTAGACAAAGGTATTGTCTATTTTCAGGCACGACCTGGGAGAGTTAAAATATAAAACGTAGTTACCATTTTCAGTTTCAACACGCAGTAGAACAATAGTTTCTCGTTAGGTACTGTTTCAGGGACAAACTGATTTGAGATTTTCTTATTCTTGGTATGTTCATAGTTATATTTAGAACATAACCATGTAAATGATTTTTAAATTTAAGGCTATATGTCAGTTGTCTCTTTGCCAATGCTACCAAGAAAAAAATGCCTTCATATTTTTAACGTTTGCCAACTGTGTTACCATCATCACCCAGTTAGAGTAAAAAGTCTTTGGTTGTTACACTCGAAGATACTAGTAACAAAGAAACAAGTGGGAAAACAGTAAGGACAAAATAGACAAGGAAAGCATTTCAGTAGAAAACACAAAATACCATAGATGAAGTCTAAACTAGACTTCTGTGCAAGTTAAAGTGAGAACTTTAAAAGAAGGATAATTAGTATTTGCTTCATGTGCAAAATATTAATCAAAGTGTGGATAACAGAGCTTACCTTTTCCAAATAGGCAGCCAAACGCTCATTCAGGTTCATCATGGTTTCCTTTTCATTGACCACAATGCCTTCACCACCACTAGAGCTGAAATTATAGCTAGGACCCCCTCCAAAGCCCGATCGCACAGTGCCAACCCTCGATTGGGAAATACGGGTGCCTGAACCTCCAGACCCTCCATAGACACTTAGTGCACTCGTGCCTCCTAAGCGAGATGATCCCCCCATGCTGTTCCAGCTTGGTCTGCCCCCTGCAAGGGAACCCTCCAGAACTCAAGTTCTGGATCACGCTTCTTGTGGAATAACTGGTGTTTGCCATATTTGAGAACTTGAAAGTAGAACTGTATTTGTTTTTGTCTTTAAAAGAGTTGCACCTAGAGCCAGCTGGAACACGGAGCAACCTGGTGGGAAAGAAGGCTGTTATCAAAGCTCAGAGCAGCGCTGTTTTATAGGTAACCAAGGTGTGCTGATGCAAATTACCCTTATCTGATTGGCCAAGTTAAGGTGCTAGCTTGTGATACGTGATCCATTCAAACTGATAGTGCTTCTAACATGACAGCTGTCTTTAGAAAATAACTTAATAAATGTCTAAGCAGAAATTAGCTTCTCAAGACTTAGCAAGAAGAACTTGATCAATGTGCACACTCATAAAAAATATTTTCACTTAAACCTGACGTCTATACAGAGTATATATGACATGCTTCTTAAGATACTAACTGTGCTATCTAGCAGCATTTATCTTATTCCAAATGACCACATCTTAGTACCGGTCTTAGCTGATACTATGCTACACTACACTACAGATTTTACATGAAGCTGATGTGTCACAAAATTGCAAGGAGGTAATTTAGAAAAGTGGCAAAAAATTACTTCATTTCTCACTTTTTTCTGTACATATTGATACAGGTTTCCAAGCAGAATGTCCTTATCTTTTTTCTGGGAGGCTTCAGGGGGAGACAAGGTGGGAGGCTGAAGCATCTGAAATTCTGTTTTGTTTTTTTTTCTTAAATGATCCTATTGTTCTGAACCAGAAATACATTTTTTTTATTTTCATTTTTTTTATTGGTTTGATACAACAGATAATAAAAATCAGTTACATTCATATCAACCATTACAAACATTAAACAACCATCAGCACAAGACTAAGAATTAAGAAAGACACACAACAGACAGCTTCAAACAATAGTGCACCTTAATAAACAAATACAATTGAAAGAAGTGATTGTAAAACAATACTAAATCATGTATAGAAACAAACAATATATATCAGAGTACCTAAGCAGCTAAGAGGATACATTTCAAAGTCAATATCAAACTGACAGTTCAAGAAAAGGGGATCAAGTTTCAAGAAACTTAGTCGTCTGATTAAAGCAGCAGATGACTAATCCTCTCATTTTGTGCTCTTAAGCAGCAAATGACTGATCCTCTCATTTTGTGCTAAGGCAGACATGATGGTGTACCATTCAGTTAGAGAGGGTATGGACTGATCCTTCCAATTTGCAAGCAATAGTCTTTTAAGGCCCAAGGAAGCTGACAGAATCCAATTAAGCTGGGATTTGGGGGGTGATCTTAGTTGCGAGGCAAACCCCAATATGAAAGTCTGAGGAGACAATAAAGTCTTTGACCCTATAACTGTCTCGCAGATCCCACGTATTTAAAATGTTTTTTGAGCTAATCCCCTTGCTCTTTAGGTCTAGAGCCTCCCTAGTTTTTCTAGAAGTATTCTGCATTGTTGCTTGGTGAAATATTAATCAAAGATAATACTGATGACCCAATTTTAAAAGGGCCACACTAGATTGGTACAAGACGTGCTGATCCATGTCTGCAGCAAACTGCGGGTTCATCAGGGACCCTGCCCCCTATTCCTTAAAAATTGGGGTCCCTGTGCCAAAGTCCTGAGCGTTGCCACAGCCACAGGGTTGGATCACACCTTTGGTGCACCTGAGGGGTTTGACAGAGGGTTTCATCAAAACCCCCCAGCCCAGTGCAACCCTAATGCAGCCACAAAGCTGGGGGGGGGGCATCAACAGAGTCGGAACTGGGGGCAGAGGGAACAGTGAGGTTGCCATAGTGGGTGCCAAAGGCATGGTGACAGTGGCAGGGGTGAGAGGTGCTATGGCCAGTGGAACAGAGCTGCTTGGCCCGGTCACAGGGAGGTAGGCATGGACAAATCCAGTCCTAGACCCCCAGGTGGCAATGGCCCTGGCATCTGCCCCATAGATGCCATTGCCCCCTACAGTGTGGTCAGGCATCAGCTGGGCTCCACACAGCGGATGTTCAGCAGGGGAATGTTGTGGTGCCCAGGGGATGTTCCTGTCCACCAACTGCACCTCGTACTCTGCAGCCATTGACACTCACCACATGTAGGGGACTGTGTCACCTATGGGGCAGGTGCCAGGGCTGTTGCTACCTGGGAGTCTGAGACAGGGTCCATCTATGTCTACCTCCATGTGCCCAGGCTCAGCGGCTCTGTCCCACTGACCATGGCACCTCTGCCAGGTGTCACCTCTGACCACAGCCACTGCCACTGTGCCCCAGTTGCCCACTGTGGCAACCCCACTTCTCCCTCTGCCCCTGTTCCCAACCTTGCAGGCCCCCCCACCCACTCTCCTCCTTCTAAGGCAGTGGCGCAGGGCCCTTAGACCAGTTCACGGCTGGGCTAACCTCAGATCCTCTTGCAACCATGGCAGGGCTTGTAAAACCCCAAATAAGGGGATGGTGCAGCCCTGCCGTGGTACAAGCCTCCTTGCAACATGGCGCCCCAGCACTTCCACCACAAGGGTGGTGCAGAGCAGCACTGATGCAAGGCATCCTGATTTTAACACGGCCTGTATTTGAAAATCGGGATTGCTGCAACATTTGGCACAAGGTGCCACTTCACCAGAGCCATTTGGCACAAGCGCCTTGTGCCAAATTTCAGCTTTTTAAAATCGGGCCCTGAATGTTAACAACCATATAAACTGCTGGCAAACATGGGCTTATATGTTCTTGACATTTACTGACAATAGTACTGTAATTAGTGTTTTTTCTAATAAAAGAAAAGTGAAGAAAATTCATTACAAAAAAAATTAAACATGAGTTCACCTGAAGAGCTGTAGCAATAGCAATATGAAAAAGAGAGAAGCTAACTAGGTTTGTAAAACTTTTTATGAACACTGATCGTAATTTTTTGTGGCAACTTTCAACTACCTGTAAGTGCTGTAGTGCTGCATGACTTAGCACAATGACGTATCACCTACATGTGAACCCCCTCACTGTCACAGTTATACAGGGTGATTTTGCAGAAATGATGGCTTTTTTCAACTTGCCCTTTCTCCAGAAAGAGCATGGTCTTCAGTCTTACAATAATGTTGTAAAATCCTACGTATAGTTGCCCAACTTTTATGCGGCAGACATGATAGTCAAGGGCCCCAGCACTGCCTCACAACCAGGGTGCATGTGGCGGGGGAGGAGGGTTTAACCAGGAAAGGCACCCTAAGCTGAAGCTTGTTTCCAGGTGTGACCTGGGAGCACAAGGAAGTTAAGTGACTTGTTCAGGGTCACACAGTATACAATTGGGGGCTGTGAGATTCAAACCTAGGTCTCCAGGTTTGCAGCTTAGAGCCCTAAACCACAGTGCTATACTGCCTCCCTGTCAGTTTTCAGGTAATAAAGCAGCTAGGAAGCACAAAGAAAAATGTAATTTTTTATATATTCTTTTTAACCAGGAGAAAGACACTAAACTGAAGCATGTTTACAGGTGCGACCTGGGAGTACAAGGAAGTTAAGTGACTTGTTCAGGGTCACACAGTATGCAAATGGAGGCTGTGGGATTCAAACCTAGGTCTCCAGGTTTGCAGCTCAGTGCTCATAACAACGGCTTCAAAGCGGCCAGATTTATATGTATAGTAGCAACCTGCAAGGCAGTGAGGCTGTTTACATTTGTGTGTTGCCTGACATCATGAGTGCCCTGTCATTGAGGAAATGACACAGTGAAGACAGATTGTGCCTGTGAGGCAACATGCAGCGTATTGTAGCTCTGCCTGTCATCACACTAGCACTGCCTCGACAACAGAGCACAACCTTCGATAGGCAGCACATAAATGTAAATAGCTTTATTTTGTGTTTGCCATGATCAGGCCGATGGCAGGCAAGGAATTTATTTAATGCAAAGGTTTGTTTGGACTCTGTCAGAGCCTGAGACTCCTAACATGACTGGGGAGGGGTGGAGGGTTGGGGCAGCTTTAACTATGTAAATTTGATTCAGTATTACTGTTTTAGTGAGTGTGTCTGTTTTCACTATTTAGGATGTAAGCATTAAATAAACTTTATGTTGAACCCAAAATGCTTTTTTCGTCTAGGATCTAGATATTTGATCTGGCTGTTTTAGCCACATTAGCTATCTACCTGTTGGATTTGAAGGGCATGACCCACTGGATCCACTAGTTTTTCTAGAAGCTTTTACAGAGGAATGCTGCACCCGGAAGGTGACAGCCAAGGTTTTATCAGCTACCTTAACCTCTCGTTTGTCAGTTTGAGCAAAGCTGTTACCATACATGGGGATTGCCTACAGATACACATACTGTACCCAAGTTGTTCAAATAGGTCATTGAGCAGAATTTAGATTTTTTGTGAGCTTCCAGCTCAGAGACAGTTCTCAGATTTATTGTGTTTCCCTGTGCTTGCGTAAGAAACACCTTGGGACAGAATGGCATTTGAGAGGTGTGTCAGGGATGAGTCCAATGCAGAGTACTGTACATTGGGCGCGACCCTGACACACCAGTGACCACTGAAGCTGAGTGTGCCATCAGAATTTCACAGCAGGGAGCTGGCTCACACTTGAGAGAAATGAACCGCACCAATGAGACAGTGCACTTCATTCCTCACATTTGCATAGCCGGCAATGGAAGTCCGCAGACCCTCCCGCTTTCTCCCACTGCTGCAGTCCACCCCACACACACACCCTCCATTCTCCCACCGGCCCCAGGCCAGCATCTTTCATTAAACTGTTCCACTGCCTTCCACTACTGTCCTCCCTACTCCAGGCCCAGTTCTAGGCATCTAATCGAACCCTCCTGCTCCCTCCCACTGTGTTCTGCCCACCCCCACACCCTCTGTTCCCGTGCCGACATTGGGGTACCAATCCCCATGTTGGCATCAGGTACCCCCCCTCAACTCATGCTACACACTGTGAACCCACCCTAGTGTGCCCAATTTTTTTGTACCTGTAGATAAAGAAAAACATCCCACGATCACTCTTTTTTTAAACCTGTAAAAAAGAAAACAGTCCTTGTCATCTTCCTAGTCCCCCATCCTCACCCTCCCACTAAGCACCCACCTCCCCTTACCCATACTTACCTCCAGAGGTTGGCGCTGTCATCTTCTGAGAACCAGGACATGTCTGCACTCTTCAAAGCCAACCTGCAAACTGAAGAATCAAGGGTAAGTGTCGTATAATGGCAGTCAATAGGGTTTTCAACTTAGGTCGATATCGCAACCATTTTTAGGAATTTTGGCCCCAAATGTTCAACATGGGGTTCTTGGGACCCCACCTTGTGAACACTGTCACTGTCATTTCATTACTCAGTTCCGGAAGAGGATTTCTCGATCGCTGCACGGAATCACCTTTCTGGACTGATTAACGAAACGACAGTGCCACTGTTCATGTGATGGGGTCCCAAGAACCCCATGTTGCAAATTTGTTAAAAAAAATTCCAAAAAATGACTGCATTACAAGTGTGCATTGCACAGTTTCTATGCACTCTCAACTTTGCTAGTTTTTAATATTTTCACTCCAGATTTTCAACATTGCCATATTTTCATACCTCCTTATGAACAGTATAGCTGTCATTTTTCACATCCTGCCTGAAATGTGTTTTTGCACCTGTGGCGCAGAATGGCGCGGTCACTCAGTGACATCACCTTTCAGGATAAGTGAACAAAATGACAGTGGCACTCTTCATGAGGTGGGGTCCCAAAAAGGCCACGTTGAAAACTTGGTGAAACAGCTCCAAAAAAATGGTCGTGTTACACCCGGTCATTCAAAATTTTCTACACACGCATGTAACTTTGGTCATGTTCAATATTTTCACTCCAAATTTTCAATATAGCCTTTTTATCACACCACCTCATGACCAGTACAGCTGTCATTTTTCACAACCCGCCCACAACGTGTTTTCGCACCTGTGGTGTAGAATACCGTTTTCCCACTGATTCGAAAAATTTCAGGTTCGTGATAAGAAGACTATGCTCAACACTTAGTGTCAAAATATGAAAAAATGACAAAGTTATGGTCACTTGTTGCAGTTGTGGAATGCATGCTAGTAACTGTGGAAATGTTAAATATTTGCACCCCATTTTTTTTTTATTATTTATACTCCTGCTCCATGGCCCTTTCTGTCTGGAGGGAGCCCCAGCCCTTGCAGCAGCAGCAGGGGGGGCCACCCAAGGGGCCCCACCCCAACTAAGACTGAATCCACTACAGCACCATGACTATTCGGGAACAGGACCTGCGAGCTCCCTCCATCATCTGCCATGAGCTTTTTTCCTTCTGGTTTTCCCCTTCCGAGGCGAAGTGTACACGGACGCTGGTGATGGTGCCGAGCAGGCTCCTGTGCATGCACCCCATCAGACATCTGCTCTGCCTCTGACCTGATGTCTGCAGCATCAGTGTGCCAGCCCAAGCCACTGCTAGGGGCCAGGCATGCACCAACAACTGGTCGCCCCTCTCCCTGGAAAAAGGAGAGCTGTCCTCGGATGTTCAGTCCTTCTCTTCCCCTGCCAACCCCTAGCGGCCAGCGTTCACTCCAGAACATGGGTCGCCAGCATGGCACGAGGTGTGGCATCCAGCACCTTAACCCTCAGCACCACCAGGCCGGCGATGTGCCCCACATTTTCAACAGCCTTCTTATTACCCGAGCTTCTGTATTCAACAGCTGTCCAAAATAGGATAGCTTATCAAAACATAGTTCAGGCAGGCTTTTCCTCCCACCAGAAGTTCAACTAACACAATACACACCTGCCACATAAACCATGCAAGGAAACATTCGGCATTGAAAAATGCTTGTTTTTCCTAGAGGGGAATGACATTAGCAGGCCAAAGCAGTGTTCATAGGTCAGTGTTGCTCAGCTCACCTTCAGACACTTTACAGCTCAAAATGCATTGCAATAGTTATTAGTAGTACTTCAATTGTCTGTTCTCAGTACATGGTGACCACTACAAAAGTGTATTCCAGTTTTATAAATACTGATGAGGTAATTTATGACATGAAAAGCAAAATTACTACATATATCATACTTTGGGGTGGGGACTTTGTAATTGACTAAGATAACAAATGCAGAAAATTGCATGGGCAACCATACACAGTGAGCCTGTGTTTCCATCGAGGGGTTGATATAACTGCATATGGAACTCAAGAGCTGAGCTCTAGAGGCCCATGCTGTCACCTTAACCCCGAGATGGAAACACTAAGTGAGTTGTGTATGGTTGCTCATATTTTTTTGTTATGGTATATGGTATGTGTTTTTTTTTTTTTTTTTTTTTTCCAATTATTTGTTTAGCCATTTTTGTCTCGTTTTCGCTCACCCTCATGTCCTTGGCGTGAGCGTGCTTGTGTGGAAGCACACACACATCATGCACTGCGGGATACCCCACCCTACTAGTCGTCCATTACCAGCCTGCACCACCAAACAGCCTTCCACCCAGAGGCAGCGAGACTGCAGGAGGGTGCCCCCCCCCCGAAAGGAGAGCTGCCATTAGGCAGCTCAATCCTGTTCCCATCCTTCCCCTAAGGCTGGCTCCCTGACGACCTGAGTCTGTTCCCGAACCTGGGTCACTGGTATGGCATGAGGTAAGGCGTCCAGCACTTCAGCCCTCTGCGCCACCGGGCCGGCTTTTATGGTATATGGTTTCTAAAAGTCAAGCCAGTTTTATTTATGTGGCGCTCAGTCCAGATAGCTCTGAGAGCCTTACAACAAACTGATAAAACATAAAACAATAAGTTAAAAAATTAGCACAAAAGGGTTAATAAAAAGAAATATGGCAGACAGGAACAGAAGAGAGTCCTCTAGTTTCCACCTTTTCTAAAAGAAAATAATTCACCAGTTTCATATCTGCTGCTGTTTTCTGAGCTGTTATTTTATTTTCTTGTTGCAGTTATGAATTTCTCTCTTTCTGACATTTCTTTTGAGAGAACTGCTGCAGACATTTTTAATTTCTGATCATAACATGGTGAGTGTGATTGGAGTGAAGCAAGTGAGAGAGACTGTGTGTGTGATGAGAGCAGCAGAGCAAGTGAAAGAAAGTGACAGTGGGAGCAGGGAAGCAGCTGCAATCAGCACAACAGGGAACGTCAGGTGCACCGATTATAGAATGTGCTCAGAAACATCATTAGAACGTGTACAACTTTTTAACTCTGCACAGTACACTTTTTGAACTGGCTGAATTCCATATACAATAAGCCCTACACATATACTGTATGGAAATTGTAGTGTAGGACTGGAATATACCGGTACATGTTGTTGACTGGCAAGTCCTTTTCTCACCATGATCAGTAAACAGGCAAATCTGATAAGACTAACACATCTAGGGGCTTTAACAATAGTGCAACCTTTGACATCTGATTTTTTTTCTGTTTGTTTGTGATGACAACATGCAAGGTGTGCCCACTGTTTCTTGGGCATAGCTTTCGGGAAGGGACATATGCCATAGGTGAGGCTCTGTTCATTTTTGATTTGATTTTTATTAAAATTATGCAATTACAACTAGTCAAAAATGGCCAGTTGAGATATAGTACAACAATTTACATACTCAAACTTTACAAAAAAGGAAGCACACAGGTTCTATAAATAAAAACAGCATACACTAGGGCAAAATTTATCATCAGACAGGCCATCGAAACCACAGGATACCAAAAGATTGCTCATGGCATTGACTCAGTCCGGTATTAGGATCTCCCATTGTGGTATTGAGAATTAGTTTGTTCCACATTTCTTCATGGATGCTTTCCACCACCCACCACCCCTTTTTCAGTTACACCACCTTCTAGTAAAAATCATGGCTGGTGCCTCTTCCCCGCCATTCTCTCGTTGTCAGATCAGCAGTGGATGCTGATATACACTAGGCAGCCATTGCCCTATTATGTCATCAATTGCATCATCTCCATGATGTCACTCAAACTCTGATCGCTAAAGCTGGATGTTCTGGTGGCCGTCCCAAGTTGTGATGTCCCACATTGCCTTAACATGGGGTTATCCATGAGCTACACTCTGTAGCACCTTTACTGCAAAATACAAAGGGACCCTGCCCTTGAACAAAAGATATGGGGCCGATTCTAGAAGAATGGCGCAAGTTGCCACCAAAGGCATCTTGTGCCAAACTCAGTTGCAGCAAGGATCCTGCGCCCGATTCGAGAAGGGGCAGGGTCCCCCCAGCTAAGTCTTGAAACTTGCGACATCTAGCCATGTACGCCAAACAGAGGGTGTCCCTGGGGAGTAGTTTGCAAGCCACAACCACTGTCCAGCAGGGTGCAAGTGCTCCCCCCATGCTCTGATCCCCAAAAAAGAGCTGACAAAGCCCCACAGGGCTAGAGAACCCCCACCCCCGTAAGTGCCCCAAGGATCCACCCCAACTCAAATCCTGACCCACACCTCAAGTCAGCCATATACTGTACAGTACATACAGTAGGCATACCATGATTCCCTGAGTAGTCTATTGGCCCCCACCCCCACCTGACAGTGCAAGACCACCCGCTCCCCCAAGACCCATACTTAGCTTGCTGTCATTCCCTGAGCGTGCTTATTACAGCACGCAGTCCTAGGGGAGCCCAGTCGACAGCTGGCTGTGGTGGTGTGGATGCGCTTGGCAGTCGCTGACTGGGTATGGGCCATAGCGGGGAGGGAGCAGGTGGTCTTGCACTGTTGGGTGGGGTGGGGCCACTAGACTATCAGGGAATTATGGTATGCCTATTGTATGTACTGTACAGTATACGGGCTGACTTGGTGCAGGCTGCATTCAGGGGGATCATTGGGGCACTTAAAGTGGGGGTGCTCTAGCCCTACTGGGCTATTACAGTAGTTGGGGGTCCTCAGCCCTGTAAGACTATTACAGTAGTTGGGGGTTCCTCTAGCCCTGCAGGATTACTACAATAGTTGGGGGTTCTTCTAGCCCTGCAAGGCTGTCTAGTGGGGTAGGGATGGGGGGTGGCACATACTGGTGGTTCAGAGCCATCGGCACACAACCCCAGTGGATGCAGGTTGCACTAGCTATTTGGTGGTGTAACTTTTCATTGATGGATGTCCACTGGAGGGTCTTCTGGAATAGCAACATTGGGGACTCTGTTGCTGCCCTTCCAGAATAGGATGCAACAGCTGCTGTAAACCCCCTAGTGCCATGTTACAGGGGGGATAGGGTGTAACTAGTGGCAAAATTCCACATTGATGCGAGCAGCCTGTGACATGTTGCAGGCTGCTTTGCAGAACACCAAATGTTGCAACTCCTGGTGTAACTTCACCTCCCTCTCTCCTCGCTGGTATTCCCTGCTCTTCCCTAGCCTTCTCCCTCCCTCCCTTGCCTTGCCCTCCTTTCCATCCCCACCCCCTCACCTACCCCTATTTCCCCTGAGCCCTCACAACCTCTGCCCTCTCACCCCTTACCCCCTGACTCCTCTCCTGAGTCTGCACCTCCCCACCTTACCTCTCCCCTCTCCTCCTCACCTGCTATCCTCATACCTCTGCCCCCCACTCTGCAAGTTTAATTACTTGCAATAACGTTTGCTCATCTTGGCACTTGGGGCTCCTCCTCTCCTCTTCTTGCGTTTATCTACTGCTAACCCAATTCCCTGCAGACAATTGATTGGTTTTCTCCATTCAGGCATTGTGTACCTGTAAGTGTTTTGTTAGCCCCCCTTCCTTTATCCTTACTGCCTCTGTAACATGTACTACCCTGTTGTACCTGCTGTATCTACTACCACTGTAATTTGTACTACTCCATTTGTATTGTTATGACATGCAACCTATGTAAAGAGCTCTGAGCACAAGTGGTGTCATCAGTGGCACAAGTCAAGTTACGCTAGACATATCCCTTTGAGAATCAGGCCTGTAATTAGTTTATTTCAAAAGTTTTACTAGGAAATACATACTGAGCTGCTAACAGCTCATTTCCAGCTATGTCCTGTGGGAAGGGGGACAAGGGACTACAGGTACACACAAAAAAAATAACACAGAACAGTAACTACACAAGCAGTAACACAAACTTCACAATACAAATTAAACTATGCCCTGAAGTTCCCCAGTCACTCTTAATTTACTATCGTTTTTATAAATCATGACATTGTTTTAGCCAATATTTATTTACTATTGTTTTTATAAATCATGATATTGTTTTAGCCAATATTATTTACTATTATTTTTATAAATCATGACATTGTTTTAGACAGTCTTTATTTGCTATTGTTTTTATAAATCATGACATTGTTTAAGCCAATCAAGATTGTTTCTGTGTCAATATTCCACGTGCTCTTATAAGAGGGAGTTTTCTACAAACAGCTCTGAAATCCTAAAGTTATGTATTCATTTGACAAAGTCCATGTCTTGCACAGACATTTCTCTAATTTTCTGCAAAGGAAAACATTTAGGTTTCAGATAAGTTCCATTTTTATGTTGGCTTGGCGTGCGCGCCAGCCAACATATTGCAGTAGTAGCAGATTTGGAGGTGCGGTCACTGTGGCCCTCCCCCAACCCGCACCCACCATCTACTCAGCCTACCTCCCCACACCCCCCCTCACTCCATACTTACCTCTGGAGTCCGACGTGATGATCTTCGGTGGACTGGGAACATGTCTGCACTCTTCAAAGCCGACCGTGAAGTGAAGAAATGCAGGACAGCTGTATAATGGCATAAATAGGGTTTTTTTCAACTTTGGTGCATATCTCGGGCATTTGTTAAAATTTTGGCACCAAATTTTCAACATGGGGTTATAGGGAACCCACCTCATGAACTCAGTCACGGTCATGGCATTATTCCATCCCGAAAGGTGATTTCACAGTCACTGCACAGTATCACCTTTTGGGACCGATTAATTAAACAACTGTTCATGGGGGGGGTCTCAAAAAGCCTATGTTGCAAATTTGGTGAAAAAATCAAAAAAATGACTGTTTTACGTGTGTGTTGTGCGCAGTTTCCATGCATGCTCGTAACTTCATGAATTTGTAATATTTTCACTCCAGATTTTCAAAACTGGCATTTTACCACACCGTCTTATGAATGGTGCAGCTGCCATTTTACATATCCTGCCCAAAATGTGTTTTCGCATGTCCGGTGCAGAATAGCATGGTCGCTGTGTGAAATCAGTTTTCAGGGACAGTTTGAGAAAATAACAGTGACACTGTTCATGAGCAGAGGTCCTAAATGCCTATGTTGAAAATCTGGTGACTATAGTCCATAATGACTATGTTACAAGAGTGCATTGCACAGTTTCCATGCACCCTTGTAACTTTGCAAATTTGCAATATTTTCATGCCAGATTTTCAACACTGGCATTTTTTCACACCTCCTTATGAACAGTACAGCTGTCATTTTTCGCATCCTGGCCGAAATGTGTTTTCGCACCTGTGGCGTGCAATGGCATGGTCACTGTGGGAAATCAACTTTTTGGACAAATTAACAAAATCACAGTACCACTGTTCATTAGGGGAGGTCCTGAAATGCCTATGTTGAAAATGTGGTTAAAAAAATTCCCCAAATAATTGGGTTACAGACCTGCATTGAGTTTCAATGCATGCTCATGACTTCACCAATTTTCTATATTTCCACTCCAGATTTTCAACATTGCCATTTTTTTACACCTCCTCATGAACAATACAATTGTAATTTTTCACATCCTGCCCAAAATATGTTTCCGTACCTGTGGTGCCAAATGGCACAGTCACTGTACAAAATCACCTTTCAGCTTACAAACTGATAGTGCCTCGCTTCATGAGATGGGGTCACAAAAAAAACATGTTAAGAATTTGGAGTGAAAATACTAACACACACCTACGGTGTTAGGGTTTCCAGCTGTAACAACCCACCCTGTAGTGACTGACAGGCATCAGGGGTGTGACTTGGGATCATCAGCTGTAATGCTCCCTGCCATTCCACCCCCAACCCCACCCTGCAGCCAGTGACAGGCATCGAGGTGCGCCTTGGAGTGTTCGGCTCCAAAGTTCACCCCGTTCTTATTTATTTATTTTATTTATTGAAATGTTTCACCAGGAGGGCACACTGAACAACAAGTTGCTCATCTCACGGTGCGACCTGGGGAGAGGGGTTAGATAGGGTTGTGAAGGATGATCAGTTACAATAGTATGTGGGTAGTACAAACAATACAACATTGTAAGATTGTGCAACAGTTGGAACACAAGGTATTGTACAATAAAGAGTAGAGGAACATTGGGTACATTACAATACATGTCCAAAATCATACAAAAGAACATATGAACATACAAAACAGTAAATATTGTGGTAGAACCATTTATAGTGCATGAGTGTACCAGGAGCAGGCTCAAGGTAGTACGCAAGTGTTGTTGGAGTAAAAAGGATGGGGTTAGGTTGTGCACCCTAGTGACCCAGAAGGTCAGGTGGAGGGGGGGGGAGACAAGAACTGAATATGAGGAGAAGGGGTAGCCATTTCCTGATTTCCCCCTTCAGGATGTTGAGAACCCTGCTGGGGGGGCATAGTAGGAAGGCAGAAACTGGGGATAGGGATTTAGGTGGGTTAAAGCAGGTACGGCTGAGGGAAAGGGAATTGTGTAGGGCAGAGGTAAAGGAGTAGTTGGAAGAGGAATGTTGTATTTCAGGGGAGAGGGAATTCCAGATTTTAGGGAAACGATGGGAGAAACCAGTCTGACCGATGAGGGTGGAGCGACAAGGGACCGTCAAGGTGTGGGCGTCATTTGATCTGAGAGAGAGTGGATGGGGGGAAGTGGAGTGGAGTGGAGAGAGAGAGTGGGTGAGAGATAGGAGGGGAGCCCACCGAACCAGAATTTGGAGGTTAGTTTGCCACAGTGAGAGATGCATCTATGAGACAGTGGAAGGAAGGTTAGAGAACGACAGAGTTCACAGTGGTGGGAGCAGGAAGGGGAGTCAATAGCAAAGCTGCAGAATGAGTTAAAGAGAGTGTCCAACTTAGTCAGGGAAGATTTGGGAGCAGCACCATAGACTACGTCACAGTAGTCAAAGATGGGGAGTATCATCTTCTGGACAATTTTGCGCCTCGCAGTCAGCGGGATGCAACTATGATTCCTGTACAGAGCACCAAGCTTGGGGCACAGTTTCTTCAGGATATCATCGATATGTGCAGAGAAATTGAGGTGCTGGTCCAGCCAAACTCCCAGATATCTAAATGAGGAGGTGTCCTCCAAGATGGTCCCATCAAGGGTGTGGAAGGTGGGTAGGGCTGTGAGCTTAGAGAGTCTCCGCCTGGTGCCAAAGGTCATTAAGACTGTCTTCTTGGCATTTAGAAAAAGCTAGTGAGAAGCAAACAAGAGCTGAACTTGGTTGAAGTCATGCTGTAAGCTGGTTTGCACAGCAGCAGGGTTTTTGCCGGAACTGTACAAAACAGTATCGTCAGCGTACATGTGGATAGAAGAGGATAAGCAGCCTGTGGAAAGATCATTAAGGAAAATGTAGAAGAGTAGGGGACCAAGCACTGAGCCCTGAGGGACACCAGTGTTGATGGGGAGTGGAGGGGAGATGGAATCAAGGATTCTCACCGACTGGGTCCTGCCAATAAGGTAGGATTTTAAACCAGTTGGTGGCTGACAGAGCAAGGCCAGCTGAGAAGAGTGAATCAAGACACAGGAGATGGGAAACAGTCTCGAAAGCTTTGGCTAGGTCAACAAAGATGGACAATGTGATCAGGCCGTCATACATCCCTGAAAGGATGGAGTCAGTAAGCCTGAGGAGGGAGATGGTTGTTGAGTGGTTCTTCCGAAAACCAGATTGGAATGGGGTGAAGAAGGAGGAATCAGAAAGGAAGGGTGATAGTTGAGAGAGAACTAAATGTTCTTGAAGTTTGGTAAGGTAGGAAGGAGGGAAATGGGGCGATAGTTGCCAGAGTGGATGTGTCGCCACCCTTGGGGAGAGGAAGGACTACAGCGTGTTTCCAGGATGAAGGGTCTTGGACAGAAATAAAGAACAGGTTAAGGATTAGAGAGATAGGATAAGCAATTGCAGGAGCAGAAAGGTAAAGAAGTTTAGGATTGAGCTCATCTGGTGAGGAGCCTTTAGAGGGGTTGAGGGATAGGAGAGCATTAAGAGCTTCATCAGGGGGGAGATAGCAAAAAAGGAAAATGGAGGCGGGGTAGGCACTGGCTGAGGCGAAGGGCTGAAGTTAGTAGGTGGCAATGGGGAAAGGGAATTTAGAAGAGACGTGGCGCACGAGGTGTAGTAGGCATTAAATTCATTGGCCATGGAGCCGGGGTCAGAAACTAGGGAGTTATTTATTTTCAGAACTGGAGGGGAAGGGTGAGAGGTGGGAGAGAATAGGGCATGAACTACCCTCCAGAATTTAGATGGAGACTTAGTGTTAATCAGTAATGAGAAGTTGAAATAATCAGACTTGGCAAGTCTAGTAGCTTTAGTACATGAATTGCATAGCATTCTGTACTTGGCGTAGTCGTTTGGATGTTTAGTAGATTTTTGTTGTCTTCAGACCCGATCACACTCCCTGAAACAGGCCAGTAGTTCGGGGGTGATCCAGGGGAGGTGAAGTCTATGGACTCTGGTCCGTCTGAAAGGAGCAAAGGCATTCCAGGTGGCAATGAATTTATCCTTAAAATAGTCAAGTGCTTGGTCAACAGAAATGGCAGTGGAGAGGGGAGCCCAGTTGGTGGAAGCGAGTGCAAAGCTGATTGGAGTAAGGTCTAAGGATTTCTAGGATCGCAGTTGTATGATTTTAGGGGAGGTTTGGGGGCGATGAACCTTATGTACAATGAAAATGAGGTTGTGGTCACTAAGGGCATTTTCCTATACTGCACCCACCTAAGCATATTTCCTTATGGAATGGGGTAAGTATAAGGCCCAAAGACCTCAAAGCACACCACAACACTTGTCAGTGTCTACAGGGTACGGTGAGGTAAAATGGAATGAGCGTTATAGCTGATGACCCAAAGGCACACCCCAACGCCTCTCAGTCTCTGCAGGGTGGGGGTGGGGTTGGTGTCAGTTCAGTACTTCACTGTGATTCCTATTATGCATCTCTAACTCCTGCACTACCAATGCCAGTGCCAGTGAGACAACATCCCTCTAGCCTTACCTACTGCTTTAGTGGTCTGCTTGGATGATTTCAGGTTATCGGTGATGATGATGATGCCCAAGTCTCTTTCTTCCCTTGTGACTGCCAGCAACTCCTCTCCCAGCCTATAGGTGGCTTCAGGGTTTCTCTTCCCTATGTGCATGATCTTGCACTTCTTTGCATCAAACCCCAGTTGCCACTCTTCTGACCATTTTGCTAGTTTATCCAGATCTCTTCTCATTCTCCCCACCCCATCTGGATCATCTACTCTGTTGCAGATCTTGGAGTCATCTGCAAACAGACAAACTTTACCCTGCAGTCCATCTGCAATGTCACTGATGAAGATATTGAAGAGGACTGGCCCCAGGACTGATCCCTGAGGTACCCCATTTGTGACTTGCATCTCTTCTGACTGTATACCATTTACCACCACTCTCTGTTTTCTGCCCATCAACCAGTTTACCACCCAGTTGACCAAAGTCTGACCCACCCCGAGCCTACCCAGCTTATTAATCAGTCTTCTATGTGGAACAGTATCGAAAGCTTTACTGAAGTCAAGGTAGGTGACATCAACTGCTCACCCTTGGTCCACCACTCTGGTTATCCAGTCAAAGAAATCTATGAGATTAGTTTGACAGGACCTTCCTTTTGTAAACCCATGCTGTCTTGGATCCTGTGCTCCTATGGATTCCAGGTGTTGCACTATCCTTTCCTTAAGGAGTGTCTCCATAATCTTGCCCACTACTGAGGTAAGACTGACTGGTCTGTAGTTCTCTGCCTCCTCCCTGCTACCACTCTTGTGCAGCGGGATCACATGAGCCCTTCTCCAGTCTTCTGGGACCTCACCTGAGCTCAGAGACTCACTAAACAGTTCTGATAATGGCTCTGCTAGTTCCACCCTTAGCTCCTTTAGTACCCTGGGATGTATGCCATCAGATCCCATTGCCTTGTCCACCCTGAGCTTATCGAGCTTTTGTAGGACCCTTTATTTTGTGAAGGGACTAGTGCACACCTCCCTCCCCCCTGTGTCCATGGTGCTGAGCTGTGGGCCCTGCCCTACCTTCTCTTCAGTAAATACTGAGCAGAAGTATCTATTTAGGATAGATACTTTTACATGGTCCTCCTCCTCACGTGCCCCGTTATCTCCTTTGATCTTAGCAATACCCACTCTGGACTTTCTCCTTTCACTAATGTATCTATAGAAAGTCATGTCACCTTCTTTTACTGTTCGTGCAAGTGTTTCCTCGGTTTGGGCCTTTGCCTGCCTTACTGCCTTCCCTGCTCCCCTTAGGGAAGTTTGGTAAGCCTCCCTATCTCCATCCTGCTGCGTTCCCTTATATTTCCTGAAGGCCAGCCTTTGGGCTCTGACCTTTTCTGCTACTGTGTTTGAGAACCAAAGTGGTTTCCTTCTTCTTTTGCACTTCCCTTTCTCACTAACACAATGGGATGTTGCTTCAAGTATTACATCTTTAATGCTTGCCCACTTTGCCTGTACCACCTCACCTATATTTCTTTTTGCCAGGGCTAACTTAACTCTGTTGGCCATCTTATCAAAGTCAGCTCCTCTGAAGTGGCATATTTTTGCCTTGGAATGGGATGATTTTGTTCTAGTGGCCAAATTGAACCACACCATCCATGTGATGGTCACTGGCCCCCAGGTGACAGTCTACCTGGAGATCTGTGATCCTTTCCCTGTTGGTCAGTACTAGATCTAGGATAGCCCTGTCTCTTGTGGGTTGTTGTACCATTGTTTGAGGCCCTCCCCCTGCAGGGAATCCACCATGTGTCTAGTTCTGGCAGATGGCCCTGCTGGTATTGATCAATCTGTATCTGGCATGTTGAAGTCTCCCATTATCAGAACCTCCCCTTTAGCTGTCATGTTTTGTATATCTTTTGAATAACTGAAGCTCTTCTCTTATTGAGAGAATTGACAGCATATGAGGAGGATGAGGGGTGCAGGTTGGCTGGAGGAAGGATTTGTGGTGAGCCTTGACCAGACTAAAGCGTTTGATGTGGTGTCTCATTCCTTTCTTTGGCACTGTTTAGCTGCATATGGAATACCGGATTTGTTTATCCAGTGGTTACGGCTTTGTTATGCTTTGGCTTATGTAAGGCCTCTTGAGAATGGCAGACGAGGTTTAAAGTGTCGGATTTGACAGGGGGTTTGGCAGGGCTGTCCGCTCAGCCCATTATTATATGTGTTTTTCATTGATCCATTGTTATGGATTCTCCAGGCCTCCCCTTGTTTGGTGGGTTCAGGGGTACGGGTAGGACAGCATCTCAAAATTTTGTCTTATGCAGATGATTTATGTTTATTGGCAAAAACTGAGAATTCTATTCAGGTGGCCTGGGATCTTATAATGGGTCTGGGTAGCATCATGGGTGCAAGTCTTAATACAGGGAAAACCCAATGCTTGCAGCTACATGATTTTCCTTTGACTACTAAGGTAGTGGCGGGTATAACTGTGGCGCAATCCCCTTGTAAAATTTTGGGAGTGTATTTTGGTGGGGATGACCCAGGGGGTTTCAACTGGGAAAATAGGTTGTGGATTGGACTGGAGAAGGTACAGAGATGGAATGTTTGGAAGGCTTCAAAGAAAAAGAGGATTTATTTAATTAAAACATTTTTGATTCCAGTTTTTCTTTTCCTTGGAGCAATATACCCGGTTCTCTCTCGATTGGAGACAAAACTTATGTGGGCTGATTGTTCCTTTGTTTTTGGGGAGCAAGCTTAATGTAATAAAAATAAATATTTTATATAAAGAGCTCAAGGATGGGGGTGTGGGTATGGTGAATCCAGTTTTGTTCTTTTTCACCATATTTTTATATAATAATTTGGTTCCTTTAATAAAGGGTAGTACTCAGTTGTGGGGAAATTGGGGTTTTCCAGTTCTTTCTGGGGTATTACTTGAGTGGAACGGATATTTTGTCCATACAATAAGCGTAACCCCCGTCTGCAATTAATGTGGGCTGGGGTTATTGCTAATATTAAGAAAAGGCGTATAGGATATCAATCTGTTCTGACTTATTCTAGATGATTATTGTATACGGATGTGATTGCTGATTGTTTTGCAGACTATCCCTTTTCAGAATTTTCGAAAGTGCAACAGGATTGCATTTTTCTGCATATTAGAGACCCTAGGATTCCAGAGAAAATGTGGGACACTGTTTGGTTGGCTATTCATGGTAAGGTGAATGTTAAAGAGTAATCATAAGCATAAACCTTTGGAGGACAGATAATGTCCTAGGGAGTGTTGCTGTATGAAGCTCGAAACGACGGATCATTTATATTTTTCATGTCCTTTTCTTGTTCAATTTTGGGACTTAGTGAAGTCCAGATAGAAGTTTGGTTTTCTGATTCCTCTTGATCCGAATTTATTATTTTACGGTATTGTCCCTCAGTCGTCGTTAAAATTTCATGGTGGTACGCTTCGAGTAATATTTGTTCATTTTCTTCATTGTATTTGGATATGTCGTTGTCGTCTAGCTCTTCAGCAGCAATTATTAACAGGATTGGAATTATTTTGTATTATTAGTTCTGAATAGCGTCTCTTTAAGGTGTTAGAATCAAAGCTTTATGCTGTTAGTGTCTATGAAGAGTATCGCAAGTCTATAGATTTGCTCTTACACTCACGATAGTTAGGAGGCATTTTCTTTTCTGATGTGGGGAGGGCCCAGGTGTGTTATTCGGTTTGCTGTCTAGAAGACTATTGAGTTGGTTGAGAGTCCATTTTTGGAGCTCTAGAATGGAACGGGTTTTGCTGCACGTTCTGGTTTATTGCTCGAAGATTTCACTTGGGGGGTACATTGTTCTGTTTTGCTGGGGTCCTGTGTCTTTCTTCAAACGTACAACAGCAAAGGGATGATTTCCAGTTTATTTCCTTGTTTTGATTTCTACAGTTCCTATGTGACTTCACACTTGTTAACATAGTTCAAATTGTGGGAATGAAAGAGTCATAGTTCCCTTTATAAACCTGGTTGCTACACTATATTAATGTAATGCTTTATTGAGTTCTCTTATTTTTTGTATCTTATTTTTTGTGAAGTAACCACTATTTGTTATTTTTTTCCCTACTTTTTTTTTTTTTTGGGGGGGGTTCTTTTAAGTATTATGATTTAATTTTTTTTGGTTTACAAATATTTATTAGACAGTCATCTTGACAATGTATAATGTAATACTTATTTGATTTTGCTTCTGATTTGCATATTCTTTTTGTGTGAGTTAACACGGTTTTGTATTGATTTGATCATTGAAGTTATAATAAAAAAATCCCCTACTCTTATCGAGAAGTGCCATGGGATCTGTAACATCCTCCTGAACTACCACAGAACAGGCAGATGGGACCTTGGTTTAACTTCTCATCCAAAAGATGGCACCTCAGGAGTGCAGCACCCCCTCATGCTGCACTACAGTGTCAGTATTAGGATTTAACCCAAGTGCCTGGAGTGGGGATAGAACCCACAGCCTTCTGATTTTCTGGCCTCAGAAGTGAGTATGCAACCTGTTGAGCTACTGACACTGACCACCAACAGGACCACCAAGTTTTGTATAATCTTCATATCTGACTATCCAGTTTTCAATACCAGTATTGATCTCCGAGATGCATGCAGAGCAAAAATAGGTCCCAGCACTGACCACAATGGGCACCTTTCCCACGTTGAATGGCTACCCATTGATTCTTACTCTCTGTGTTCTATCTGCAAGTCAGCTGTTAGCCCATTATGTTTGTTATAGCCTTTTATTACAAACTATGAAAAGTCAGCCATTAGGCAAGCACAGAGAGGTCAAATGAGATACAGAGGTTACAGAATGTTCAGGAAACATAGCTGGAGAAAGACAGAGACAGACAGACAGACAGAGAGAGAGAAGGTTAAGTACAAGAAAGGTAACTGTCAGGATCCCAGAGTGTCACCGGTGGGATACAAATCTGGGTCCCCAGGTTAAAGCTCTACACTCTTAACCACTTGACTATACTGCCTCCACCCTAGAGCTATGCAGAAGTATCAAATCCCACTTCTGCCAGAATTCCACATAATTTTGTAAATACTATCCAGTTCCATGGAATTCTATCAGAAGCAGAATCCCAAAATTCCAAAAGCTTCATTTGTTTTAAACTTACATATATCATGGTATTGTATTTAGCAGTTTACATAAACTGCAGATTCATTTTCCTAAAACTGCAGAATAATATTCTTTAAAAAGAAAGTCCCAGATGTAATGCAGAATTGGAACTGGACAAATTCTGCCAGAAGAATTCTGCATTCAGCACAGCTCTACTCCACATTGTTAGGGCAACACGACAACACAATGTCATCTGCTGGGGTCCTGGGAGCGTGTGTCAATGTTTGTGACAGCCAGCCTGAAGTGTACAAATGTGAGGGATAGTGGTGTAAAGCTCTGACAGCTGTACTGCCAGCTAGCACCTTCCTAAAAAAGGAAGAATATGTATTTCAAATATAACACTAATTGCTTAATCAATGCTAAGTGCCAGGACAGCAACGTGCATTACAACCTGTGCACATCATGAAAGCATGCTTTGAAAAACGTTCTTGCACACAACCCCTTTCTGAAATCAGTCTGGTGGCTGTACTGTGCTTGCTAACAACAGAAAAAGGTCAACAGAGATGGTTGAAAAGTAAATAAAACTGTGCTATATAAAGATCAGATATGTGAGCCAGTTAAACATTATTTGTGGTTTTACTTGTTCCTCGAGCAGAAATCTCCCTGCCGGTGGAATTTATGCTAACTGGCAGGAGTGGCCTATCCAAACTTTTCATTCTTTGTGCCTCTTGTCCTTCAACATAACTGGCAGCCTGAAAACAAAGGATCGAAGAGCAAGATAAAATGTCAGGTGACAAGGGTGGAAGGTTTTCATCGTTATCTAGTATCTGTTTGTGTGTTTTTCAGGGTGGGACTGGGATGGGCAAGAAACCAAATTCTGTAGGAAGCACACGTCATTCCACTTTGGACTGTAGAATGTCAGCATGTCTTGGCTGAAACTTACTCATTATCTGTTTTCAGTCCCATTGCCCATAAATGGCAAAGCCCTCATTGTTTAGTCTGTCAATTGAGAGTCTCTAGTATTTCAGACTCTTGCCTCCATGGGGAATTTAGAATCAATCAATCAATCAAAATCTTTATTTTACCAGGCGAACATCATTGAGCAATGCTCATTTTCAAGATGGACCTGGACAGAATACCTAGTCATAATATACAACAGGCAATTACATAAAAAGGACAGGAGCAATTACAATAACAATAACAGTGACAAATTACAATAACAAGGTGATAACAGCAGCAAGCCAAGTCATGATGTATACAGAATAGGAGATTTCAGCAAATATGCAGTTTACACAAAACAGTAGCCTGGATAACTCCAGAGGAGGGAAGAGGTGAACATATATACAGATACATAGATAGAAGAATATAGATGGGGGAGAAGGGTGGAACAGCAGGAGGAGAGGGCAAGAGAACAGGAAAATAGAGTATTCCAGCAACCTAAAACAGAATTGGCTCTATATACTCTCTGCATGCAGTGCTGTGCTCCAGTCTAATACAACACTTACTATTCGCACTCCGCAGACCACTACTCTTTGTTGGGAGGCAGTACAAATGTAGCACACTGTTCCATAGAATAATAGTGAGCTGAGCTCTAAATATTGACTGCATGCAAAACTGCAGACCAATGAAATAATGGCTTAAGGACATCAAGAGAAAATGGCATTTACTCAGCTGGTAAAGGTGATTAGATTAGTCCAGTAGTCCTCAGACCTTGTCACGGTGAGCCTCCCGCAAGCTTTGGAAAAGATCTTGAGTCTCTCCCTAATATGAAAATAATTGTGTGCCTCCCTATAGCTAGAACAGCTATCATACTTTGCACAGTACAAGGAATGCAGTAAAACAATACCTTTTGAGTAGTTGAGTTTATTCACATTTTCTTAAACTTATTATTCTCCCTCTCCATAACCCCCACCCTCCCTAGGTCAGCTCGCTTCGCTCCACACATCTGACTTTTGGACCCTATTTACCCCTTGTTGCAGTACCTCTGTGAATTGGATTGCTTTCTTTGTCAATTTTACTTTGTTCTTAAACACCTTCTCAGGGACTATTGCGTTGTCCTGCTCTTGCTCCTAGTACCTCTCTGCTTAGCCCTTGTATTTCTGCTTTTCTGCAACCAGTATAATGAATCAATTGTTACCTTGTTCCTTATTCATTTGCATTATTTGGCATTTTGTTTTGCACAGTTTCCAAGAGCTGTATTTCCTCCACTCGGCTTTCTCTCATGTCAGACCAGGAAAACAAGTGTTTGTTGAATGTGCCTTTCCTGGTCACCCATTCTGTACATAAATTCACATGCCATTATTCACTTTCAGTTTGCTACATCCTTTCACACAAAGCATCCCAAACTCGACATTTAAATATGGTACTTTCTAAGTCTTGCTTGAGCCTCCCCTTGAATAGGCTGTGGCCTCTCCCTGGAAGGCTGGCCTCACCATTTGAGAAACCTTGGCTTAAGGACATCAAGAGAAAATGGCATTTATTCAACTGGTAAAAGGGATTAGATTAGTCTCCTCCATAGTACTCTGCAGTCCATTCCAGTGGGAATACCCCTTGCCCATCCTGTAGGTTGATGCACAATCCAATTAAATTTAGACTGGTCGAAGGCCAGCACCTTAGCCCATCCCAGAAAACTCCAGTATGAGTCTTCCCTAGCAGAAAAGAAACAAAGAATAAAATCAGAAATACAAGGGACAAGCAACCACAACAGCACACTGTATTGCATGCTGACTCCTGTCAGAGACCTGCCCAATAAAAAAGATCGCTTCAGACAGTATGAGTGTGTATCGGCATTTATTTATCCACATACCCATAATGTAATAGCTAAACATATGAGAATCATACAGCTATCACACAATACAATGAATACCACCCTGCCTTCCAACATGCTACCCTCTACATGACCCTGTACACATTGGGGGGGGGCTGCGGAGTATTATAAATGGGGCTCATCTAATCATCTTTACCAGGTGAGTAAATACCATTATGTATTACCCCCTTTATAGTACTCCACAGTCCATACCAGCAGGATTTTTGTAGCAGTGCTCGACTACCCCGCGTTTGGGTGGGAAAAGATGCAGACAGTGACCTAGGGTTGATTCGTCCTTGCCAAAAGTGGCTCTAGCAGCCAGCGCCACATCCAGACAGTAATGCCTAGTAAACAAATACAGCAAGGACCAGGTGGCTGCAGAAAAAATATCCAGCAAGGAAACCTGACCCCTTTCAGTCCAGGAGGTGGAAACTGGCCGGGTGGAATGCGCCCTGATTCCTGGGGGTAGGTCGAGACCCACACCCTGATAGGCTTCAGCAAATATTGAGCAGATCCAACATGCAATCATATCCTTAGGTGCAGCATGGCCCAACCTCTTGCCCACTGTAAGGGTGAACATTCTATCTGACTTGTGGCTAGTCACTGTGACAGAGAGATAAAGTTGGAGTTGACACCCTACATCCAATGGGTGAGTGCCATTAGATGAACTCTGGCTGGCAGGGGAAAGTGGATAAATGAATTTTACTTTGTCCTGCTCTTGCTCCTAGTGCCTGTCTGCTTAGCCAAAAAATTGAACCCAACAGAGTAGTGGTCGGACCAACCGACTGGTTCCACCACCAAGTCAGAGGCCTCGATCCTCAGGGGGAAGACCAAATCAAGAGAGTGACCACCCTTGTGAGTAGCTGAGGAAACAACCTATGTGAAGCCCAGAGATGTCATCAACTAGAGGAAGTGTTGACCAAAAAGCGAGGATTCGTCGTCGACCCAGGCATTGAAGTCGCCCAGAACCATCAATCTGGGTGACTCCAATACCATGTCGGCGGCGAAGTCTGCTACTTCCTGCAGGAACAGCTTCTCATCACCTGGTGGATGGTAGATGAGAGCCATCCTGCACCCCACACCAGCTACCACGGCACAATCAAATGACCCTGCCTCCTCAACTGGTACACTAGTTAGGCCCAATTCAGTCTTGAAACAGACCGCAACCCCCCCCACGGTCCAATCTCAGATGATGTAAAACCGAGTACCCGGCGGGAACAGCTGCCTCTAAAATAGGGGCAGCATTCCCATCTAACCAGGTCTTGGTAATGCAGACCAGATCTGCCCTTCCAACACAGTCTGCAATAAGGCCAGTCTTGTTTCAGACTGATCTGGCATAGCATAACAGCGCCCGAGTTGGATGAGGTTGGCGAGCTGTCCCAACTACTTAATCTCCCAAAACGGAGGTATCCTTGGGTATGGGGACCAGAACTGAATCACCACGTTCCAGGTACCATTTCGCCCCAGGGCGTCTTCTGGTCCTAACCACCCCTATAGGAGAGCACCACTCATTCGGGCCCTGCTGTCCGTGAGTCCACTATTGGATGGTCCACTGGGACCTGCCTCATCTCATTGTTTATTATTGGTGTAGAAAGTTGCTTTGTTCCCAGTATGTGCAGAGTTGCAGTTATTGGCAAAGCATGGTTTATTTTAGGACACCTTGATGGGAAATTGTGGTCTCGCGAACCACTGTTTGGATCCCTGAGTGACTTGAGAGCGTACCTTTTGCATGGATTGCGTGAACTTTTGGTGAGAGGGCTTGTTTCAGGGTAGGTAGAGAGCCTTGTCACCTGGTGCTTGCTTGCTTCCTTCACTGTCCTTAAGAAATGGTATCAGAACCTCCCCAAAAAGGGACCATCTTTGAAGGGTAACTTAACAAGAGTTGGCCTAGATTCATTGTCAGACTGCCATCATTTTAGTCAGAGTGCCCTGTGGGCTGTATTCACTAGTACCATGACCCTGGTTTCTCATGGTTTATAGAGCATAATCCCTTGCTTTCTCAAAGCATGAGCCATCTGGGATATCTTGCACCATGGCTTCCACCCACCAGATTAGAGTTCTGCTAGTGAACCACATGGTTGTATCTACGCAAAGCAAGAAAGCAATAGGCCAGCGACTTCACAAATCTTCTTTAAGTGTTCTTTAACTTTTTTGGTCAATGGGTCTTTTAAATCTGCAGTGCTCTCAATGGGTATCATAGTGCACTTTGAGAGGGCCAAGATGGGGGTGGGGTGGGGGGGAGAAGGTCAACCTTCAGAGCCTCAGACCAGACATCCTGTTTGGTAGTAGAAACTGGGTAGAATCTTTCCCACCATATATCTCTAATGCCATCTTGTTGGCTCCACAGTACCATACTCCTTTTGAGTGATTGAGTCGATTGCTTGATATGAAGGAAAATGGGGACCTACTGTTGGACCCCCAGAGAGGAGGACAGGGTCAGTAGATGTCTTGGGGGAAGGAGTTTCTTCCAGTATGTTGAAAATGCCCCTCACCATCCTGACAGGTTCATCAAAATTTTCACCAGGGCAAACTCTGGCAGACAATTTGTCTCAGGCTTCTTCCACAGTTTTGGAAGGGTGAGGAGAACTATTTGGGGACCCTCAGGGTTTTTTGGTCAGCGGACCCTGGGCAGTTGAAGGGTCCTCATTTCATGGTGCCGGTGTGTGTGGCATCTTGGATTTTTGCTCCTCCAGAAAATGGAACAGCAACTGTGCTTACTCTGCATCCAGGGCCAGAGGTGCTGTTTGTGGAGAGGTGTGTGGGTCCAACATGATGGCAACAACTTGCTGGGAGATGTCTGTGGCTTGCCTGTCACTGCCCTTTGTAATGGTGAACACTGTAGAGATGCACTGTCCCACACATGTCTCTTGCAATAGGGTCCTGCATTTCTTACATTTGATCATGATGGGAACTCCTCTTTCAAGCCTAGGAGAGAGAGGCAGAAAGAACTGTATGCACATGGCATACTGCCTCCATTTTGCAAACATGCTGAAAAGTAGTGCCACGTAACCTCATAGGGTAAAGTAGGGCTTGTGGAATGCACAGGGTGCCACCTAAAATGGCCTCAATGAGATTTCATGGCAAAATGGCCACCACTCATGAGATTAAAATCATAGATGGACCAGAGCCCCAGGTAACATGGCTGCTGATAAATGATAAATTGGGCATGCAAAAATGTCTGCTGTTAAGAACAGAGGCCTTGGGCAACTATAGCATGTACACCTATCATGGCCACCAAGACCCCACAGCCCCAAGATGGCTATCCAAGATCTCATGAGACTTCCCTGATCCCAGTGGAGAACTCACAAATCTCATGGGACTAGACCCCTTGGGACTGGAGACAAAAGGAGATGTCTCCTCTGTGCTGAAAAGCCTGAGAACGCCTGGCGGTAATGGCGTAGGCACTCTGCCAATTATGCAATGTGGGATGGCAAAACACTGATGCTGCCAGGGGCAGCATGCAGTACAGCCAGGGACATCTGGAGGCAGATTTAAGGACGAAAGAACAGGGAACATGCAAGTAAGGCTGTTTTGATTAGCTTCAGCAGTCTGGTAGCCCCCTGAGGCAACCAGTATGTGCAAAGTGCAGAGCCTCTTTTCAGCACCTCTCGCTATCTCTCCTGTAGCACAGGCTTGGGAAATGTGGATGCTGCAGGAGGGTCCACACCCCCAGAGTCTGAAAAGCAACTGTATGCTCCCCTGATCATAGAGACGGACACTACAGGAAGGTCCCTTTCAACAGGTATGCGCTGCCCATGTGTAGAGTGACCAGGATGCTACAGGAGGGCCCCAGCACACAGTCATCTGCTTACAGCAAGCTGGATGCTGCAGTGGAGTCCAGCCTGCTGGGCTGCAGCACTCTCCACTGCGCTACCTTAAGCAGTGCTTTGGCACTGCGTATGGCTCCAGTGGTTCCACCATCGGAATGCGCCCGTCTGACTGCACCCATCATTAGGGCTCCAGGGATTTTATTTCGCCTCCCACTTTTCAGGCAGGGGGCTGTGCCCTCCATGTCCCCCTAACTGATTATGCTAACTCTAGGGGGTGGACCTCGGGAAAGGGGTGGCAAATTTTGAAATTTGACGCCCTATTGACGGGCGCACTCAGACACAGATGGCCGGAAAGGGGTTTGAGTCCACACATGGTTAGTGGCTTAATACGTGCATGTAAACAAGAGCTGATGTTAAGCATTTTGTTAGCATGCTGCAGAGGAAATGACAGTGGAGCAGCTAGGGAGAAAAAGAGAAAAGCAAAGATATTTCTACAAACATAGGTGCCGGAAGCTACTGTATGAGTGAGGGGTGACAGCAGCCCCCTCATTTTTACCAATGAGCATTCAAAGTGCCCCTTTAATGCATGCAAGGTCAGAAAGGAAGCAGTCACGGCCTCCTTTGTAGTAACTACAGCCCCCCTTCCCCCACTTTTCCCCATATTCCAGCACCCATGTCTACAAAACAAATACCTGAAAGTCTGGGAGCAGTCTAAGATCATGACCATCCTCTAGGGATGGACAAAGTGAACTGGAATTTTTTGGGATGGACTAAAGGACTTTTGCCAGTGGTTAAATGTGATTCAAAGGAATAACGGAGGGCAATAGGCGTTTTATGCTTCTGTTTATACTACAAACTGAATACATAGCTTGAACACACCCATCATTTTGTAGTATAAACAGAAGCATTCAGATTCAAGTAACCTCCATTCTTTCTGTGCATCACATTTAACCACTGAAAAAGGCCTTAGTACAGAAAAAAAGACACAATATAACAAACCCATCACTGAAAGCAAGCCAGATGTAAGATGTGGGATGTACACATTTAATTACCATTGTGCCTTTCTTTTTCCTGCTAGCATGTTTTGGACCCCTTTCCTTTGGTTCCTCACTCACGTTTTCTACTTCTGTCTATGAATGATGATCACTGCTTTTATTCCACTATCCAGAGCCACCAGATGGAATCAAACCACTTAGTCCATTGTCCAGATGATGCTGTTGTTAGGACAAGCAGTGAAATAACTGCTTAAAACAGCATCAGCTCCAGCTGTACAGACAGGAAATTGGTAGGAGCTGCTTCTCACTCCCTGTTATTCCATAAGGCAGCTGGCTGAGGTGCTGAGAGGAGAGCTGCGCTGGTCACTCTACTGGATCCTCAGCATGGCACCAGCCAAAAGGTACCAGGGGGTGGCAGTGTAGTGTGCTCAGTGCAGGCGGTATGGGGTGGGGAGAGCACTAGCCACTGGGGAGCAAGGTGGCACCAAGACAGGTGTTTGAAGGGTGGGAGGGTAGCACTAGACACCAGAGTAAGCATTAATTATCTGGCAATGGGTGATCGGAGGGTGGGGGTGTCAGTAGATACCAGGGACATCAGTCATAATTCATCAGTGGGTGATCAGAGGGTGAGGGGGTGCCACTAACCATCAGGGACATCACTACACATACAGGGATGGCTGCACAGGGGACAGGAGGGTGCCACTGGACACCAGGGAGTACATTCACACAAGGAGACAGGCATTCTGGGTTGGGGGGGTCACTTGCCACCATGCCTGATGTGGTGGGTGGCCACAGGAGAGGCACAAACCTGCCACCACTTCCCAGGCAAATGAGCCCATAACAGACATGCGCATGGCCCTTAGCACCTTGCGTGTCCAATGGCACATTTGCACGTTGCAGGTTGAGTATCACGCCATGGCTCCAACTCCTATCAGGTCTGGGGATGCAGTTCTCTGCACTTCCCTATGGACTGCATACAGCCCAGATCCATGTCGGGCAGTGCTACTCAACATAGCACTGCGCTGACATAGCCATATATCAGTTGGAGAGCACTGGTGCTCTGTCCGACTATAGCAACCTTTGGGTCAGGCATGAGGGCAAGTGCAGCGCAAACTTTTGTGCTCCACATTTGCCCATATTTGAATACCCATCGCCTGGTGTTTATAAACAACAGAAAATATTGATGAAAACATTAAGGATTAAGGATTAAACATAAAGAAAACCATTTAAGAAGACAGTATAGTGCAGTGGTTTAAGGCTCTGAACTGCAAACCTGGAGACATGGGTTTGAATCCCACAGCCCACTTCCTTGTGCTCTCAGGTTGCACCTGTAAACACTCTTTCAGCTTAGTGTGTCTCTCCTGATAAAACAAAGATAAAAAAAAAATAATCAAGTGAAAGGAATTCTCCTCTTAGAATTTTTACTGTAACAAATACTAAAGCAGACTCAAGAGAGGTAGCATACAAGACGAGGGATAAGGAGTAATCTAAAGCAGAATAAAACAAGCATTTGTCAATGCCGAATGCTGTCTCGCTGGCATTGGTAGTGCAGGAGTTAGAGACGCATAATAGGAATGGCAGTGAAGTACTGAACTGACGCCAACCCCACCCCCACCCTGCAGAGACTGAGAGGTGTTGGGGTGTGCCTTTGGGTCACCAGCTATAACGCTCATGCCATTTTACTTCACCCTACCCTGTAGACACTGACTAGTGTGGTGTGCTTTGTGGTCTTTGAGCTTATACTTATTCCATTCCATAAGGAAATATGCTTGAGTGGGTGCAGTATAGGAGAATGCCCTTAGTGACCACAACACCATTTTCAATGTACGTAAGGTTCATTGCCCCAAACCTCCCCCTTAAACCATACAGCTTCGGTCCTTGAAATCCTTAGACCTTACTCCAATCAGCTTTGCACTCGCTTCCAACGACTGGGCCCCCTCTCCACTGCCATTTCTGTCGACCAAGCACTTGACTATTTTAAGGATAAATTCATTGCCACCCGGAATGCCTTTGCTCCTTTCAGACAGACCAGAGTCCGTGGCCTACTTCAGGGAGCGTGATCAGGCCTAGAGAAAACGCAAATCTTCTAAATATCCAAACGACTATGCCAAGTACAGAATGCTACGCAATTCATGTACTAAATCTTCTAGACTGGCCAAGTCTGATTATTTCAACTCCTCTTTCCTGACTAACACTAAGTCTCCACCTAAATTCTGGAGGGTAGTTCATGCCCTATTCTCTCCCCCTCTTCCCCTCCCCCTCCAGTTCTGAAAATAAATAACACCCTAGTTTCCGACCCCGGCTCCGTGGCCAATGAATTTACTGTCTACTACACCCCATGCGCCACGTCGCTTCTAAATTCCCTCTCCCCAATGCCACCTACTAACTTCAGCCCTTCGCCTCAGCCAGTGCCTACCCCTCCCCCATTTTCCTTTTTTACTATCTCCCCTGACAAAGTTCTTAATGCTCTCCTATCCCTCAACCCCTCTAAAGGCTCCTCACCAAATGAGCTCAATCCTAAACTTATTTCCCTTTCTGCTCCTGCAATTGCTTATCCTAATCCTTAACCTGTCCTTTATTTCTGCCCAAGTACCCTCATCCTGGAAACATGCTGTAGTACTTCCTCTCACCAAGGGTGGTGACACATCCACTCCTGGCAACTATCGCCCCATTTCCCTCCTTCCTACCCTTGCCAAACTTCAAGAACATTTAGTTCTCTCTCAACTATCACCCTTCCTTTCTGATTCCTCCTTCTTCACCCCATTCCAATCTGGTTTTTGGAAGAACCACTCAACAACCACCTCCCTCCTCAGGCATGACTCCATTCTTTCAGGGATATACGACAGCCTGATCACCTCGTCCATCTTTGTTGACCTAGCCAAAGCTTTTGACACTGTTTCCCAGCCCCTGCTTCTTGGTTCATTCTTCTCAGCTGGCCTTGCTCCGTCAGCCACCAACTAGTTTAAATCCTACCTCATTGGCAGGACCCAGTCGGTGAGAATCCTTGATTCCATCTCCCCTCCACTCCCCATCAATACTGGTGTTCCTCAGGGCTCAGTACTTGTTCCCCTACTCTTCTCCATTTTCCTTAATGATCTTCCCACAGCCTGCTCATCCTCTTCTATCCACATGTACGCTGACGATACTGTTTTGTACAGTTCCAGCAAAAACCCTGCTGCTGTGTAAACCAGCTTACAGCATGACTTCAGCCAAGTTCAGCTCTGGAACCCTTCCTACCCTCCACCATGCTACTGCGCCTACTACTGCTGCTTTGCCTCTCACCTTCCTTGGATCCAGAAGAGATAACTGTTGGAACCCATACCGAGGTGCTTAGGGCGACCACTCAACACTGTCCCTCTCTACTGTCCCCAGTGGATGCCCCTAAACTCTACATACATATACTACCGCTTCTGCATACTAATCCTTGGGGAATCCCAAATAGGCTCACAACCAGTTTGGAACTCTCTATCCCTTGCTACCATACTGGCACTACAATTACTCCCCGCCTGTCCATTAAGCTGGTAATCTATGATAAAATCGATAACCATGCAGCAGGATCATCACCCACTATATATTGGATCCCAAGAAAGAAGAAAAACTGCATGACTGCTCATTACTCCTATCGCTTGGTGCCTCATCAAGCTAATCTTCTTCTGCTGGTCTGTGTTGGCACTGTGGAAATCAACCCTGGCCCCACTGAAAGCCTCGATCTCCAACTGACCTAACCTCCATAAATGGATTGAGTTTTCCACATCAATGCCTGCATCCTCCTAAAAGTTCTCATCAATACAGGCCTGGTTGCACACACACCCTACCTGACTTTCTGGTTATATCTGAAACATGGCTCAAATCTGCAACAAAAGATAGTGAAATAAACCTTCCCAACTACCAGCTCTTCAGATCTGACCGTCTATCCAGGGCGGTGGGTAGCCATCTATGTCAAAGCAAACATCTCTGCATCCTGCCTCAATTCTACATCACAACCAAAGGAATTCAATGCTTGTCAATTAAAATAACCCTTCCCAACACATCATCCTTTCAACTGATTGGTTGCTATAGGCCCCCTCTGCAGGCCTCAAACTCCTATCCCACCTAGGATCTATACTTAATCTGGGCCCTGAAGACACCATCATCTTAGGGAGACATGAACTTGAATTGGCTGTCTAATGCATCTGCACCCTGGTAACCTTCTGTGACACCTATGGATTCTCTCAATTAATCAAAGAACCAACAAGGATCAACCCAAAGAATATTCTCAACAGCACACTCCTGGATATTATATTGGTAAATAAACCTCATCATTATCCCTATGCAGGAGTACTATTCAGTGACATAAGTGACCACTGTCCCATAGCTGCCATTAGATCAACAATCAAGCCACCCAATCCTGCAAAATTCCTCCCACGAAGGTCAAAAAAGAACTTTAATATTTCAGGATATCTCCATGATCTGTGCCACACCACACTTGGCAAGAATTCTATCTCACAGCCTCAATAGAGACAGCTCTTCAAATCTTAAATGATATAATCACAAGTGCCTCAATTCATGCACCCTCACCAGTGTCAGAACCAAACTCAAATCCTGTCGCTGGTTCTCTGCCTGCGACCTTAAATCAAGATCTGCTTGCCAGAGACAAACTCTGGAAAAGGGCAAGAAAGACAAAGGACTCCAAATGACTGGCTTCAATTCAGAAAAGCCAGAAACTCCTGCACAAAACAAGTAAGAAAAGCCAAGGCAGCCTTCTACACAGCTGAACTAGATGCCTCCTATAACAACCCTTCCAGGTTCTGGGGTACCATAAAGGGCATCCTAGGTCAAACTTCTACCCTGTCTTACCACCCAAAATTCAATTAAATAGTATTGAAATCACCGACAAGCAAAATATCTTGAATGCCTTTAACGATCATTTCACTACAGCTGGCCTGGCTTTGACTCTCTCCTGCAAACCTATTAAGATCATCTCTAAACCTACAATCTACTGAGGGTCAAAAGGTTGTCCACATTCTCATTCAAACCAATATTCTTCAAAGAAGTAGAAGACCTCTACTCCAGCTAGATACCACCAAAAGTGCAGGTGCAGACTCCCTGGACCCCTACTTTCTAAAAGTAGCTCTGCATGCCTTAACCGCCTCACCCACCTCTTCAATCTATCACTTGCCACTGGTTCTATCCTCAATGTGGAAAACAGCTCAAGTGTTTCCATTACTTAAGGCAGGTGATCCCATGGACCTCAATAATTATAGGCCCATCTCCATCTTACCAGTACTATCCAAGATGCTTGAGAAGCTGAAACTCTCAGTTAACTGCCTACCTTGATACCAACAATCTCCTAAATCCAGCTCAATCTGGGTTCAGATCTATGCATAGCACCATCTCTGCACCAGCAAAAGTCACAAATGACTGGCAGACTGCCCTAGACAAAAGAATAATACCTGTGCTGTGTTTCTGGATCTAAGCAAAGCCTTTGACACTGTGGATCATGATCTTCAATCTCCCTCTGAACTCCATAGGCCTTGACTCACTCTCTCTTAAATGGTTCAGATGCTATCTCCCGGAAGATTACAACTGGTAAAAATGAAGGTGATCTATCTACCTCTAAACCACTCCTAAGAGGTGTACAGAGGCTCCATCCTGGGTCCCATCCTTTTGCCATTTACATCAACAATATTGATTCCAATCTCTCACTTTCTAATATCCACCTTTTGCAGATGACACTGTACTATATGTGAGCAATCCTCACCATCAAAAGCCTGTGAGCTCCTACAGTCTGAATTCTCCTCCTTCAGCACAACCTATTAGAAAAGAAATTATTACTAAATGCCAAGAAAACCAAAGCTATGTTCTTGCCACCAAGAACTGTTCTTCCAATATCCCATCATTCACCCTACCACAACTCTCTACCATCTGAGAAAATCTGGAATATGTTGACAAATTCAAATACCTAGGAGTATGGATAGATAATAAACTAGAGTATACTACCCACGTTGAAGAGCTCCTGAAAAGCTAAGACAAAGACTTGGTCTATTCTATAGGATCAAACACTACCTGACCAAAGATTCCAAACAAAGATTAATCCTAGCATCATTCCTGTCCCTCATTGATTATGCTGACTTCCTCTATGGTCATTGCTCTCTCTCCCATCTAAACAAATTAGACACCCTGTATCATAGAGCTATTAGATTCATTACTGACCTTCCCTCTAGCACCCATCATTGCTCTCTCTACAATGCAGTCAGTTGGACATCGCCTATCCTCATCCTCTGCAATACATGTACTCACATTTACATAGCCTACTATGATCCCCTGCAATTCCTGTACCCACATTTACATAGACTACCCTGATCCCCTGCAGTACTTGTACCAGCATTTACATAGACTACCATGATCCCCTGCAATACCTTTACTCACATTTACTTAGCCTACCTTGATCCCCTGCAATACCTGTACCCACATTTACATAGCCTACCCTGATCCTCTGCAATACCTGTACCCTCATTTACATAGCCTACCCTGATCCTCTGAAATACCTGTACCCACATTTACGTAGACTACCCTGATCCTCTGCAATACCCGTACTCACATTTACATAAACTACCCTGATCCCCTGCAATACCTGTACCCACATTTACATACACTACCCTGATCCTCTGCAATACCTGTAACCAGATTTACATAGCCTAGCCTAATCCTCTACAATACCTGTATCCACATTTACATAGCCTACCCTGATCCTCTTCAATACCTGTACCCACATTTACATAGCCTACCCTCATCCTCTGCAATACATGTACCCACATTTACATAGCCTACCATGATCCCCTGCAATACCTATACCCACATTTACATAGACTACCCTGATCCCCGGCAGCACTTGTACCCACATTTACATTGACTACCATGATCCTCTGCAATACCCGTACTCACATTTACATAGACTACCCTGATCCCATGCAATACCTTTACCCACATTTACATAGCCTACCCTGATCCTCTGCAATACCTGTACTCACATTTACATAGACTACCCTGATCCTCTGCAATACGTGTACCCACAATTACATAGACTACCCTGATCCCCTGCAATACCTGTACCCACATTTACGTAGACTACCCTGATCCTCTGCAATACCTCTACCCACATTTACATAGACTACCCTGATCCTCTGCAATACCTGTACCCACATTTACGTAGACTACCCTGATCCTCTGCAATACCTCTACCCACATTTACATAGACTACCCTGATCCTCTGCAATACCTGTACCCACATTTACATAGACTACCATGATTCTCTGCAATACCTGTACCCACATTTACATAGCCTACCATGATCCTCTGCAATACCTGTACCCACATTTACATAGACTACCCTGATCCTCTGCAATACCTGTACCCACATTTACATATCCTACACTGATCCTCTGCAATACCTGTATCCACATTTACATAGACTACCCTGATCCTCTGCAATACCTGTACCCACATTTACATAGACTACCATGATCCCCTGCAATTCCTGTACCCACATTTACATAGCCTACCCTGATCCTCTGCAATACCTGTACCCACATTTACATAGACTACCCTGATCCTCTGCAATACATGTACCCACATTTACATAGCCTACTCTGATCCTCTACAATACTTGCACCCACATTTACATTGCCTACCCTGATCCTCTGCAATTCCTGTACCCACATTTACATAGCCTACCCTGATCCTCTGCAATACCTGTACCTACCATACATAGAAGAAAAAAAAATGCTGCTATCTGGATCTACAAAGCTCTGACAAACAAACTCCCTTCCTACATCTCAGACTGCTTCAACCGGATCACATCCAGGCCCTACACCTTAAGGATCAACAAACTGATCCTGCTGAAGATTCCTATCACCTGCACCCGGTATGGAAGAGCTGCAATCAGTTATTCCCTGGCACTTATCTGAATTCTATCCAAAAGTCATTGAAAATGGATACACTGATTCCTCTTACATCCTTCAAAAGCTGTATACCAGCCTAATCCCAGATTCGTGCAATTGCTTCCACAAGGCCTAGTCTTCCCACACCCCCACCCCTCCCACACCCTCTCTCTCCACCCCTCTTTAAAGCTCCTCCCTATTCTTCTATCATTCCTCTGGTCCTTTCCCCATCAAACCTCATATATATATGCCCACCCATGTACCATTACCCAAGCCTTATCCCTACTAGACTGTTTGTTTTCTCTCCTTTATTAGGTCTTAGGTTTACTGTCCTTTGCCTTGTATATATGTAAATATTTGTACATCTATCTCACTCATAAATGGTTGTATTTGTGCTTATTCAATATCATGTTTTTGTATACAATCTGTAACCTTTTTGTTATGACCACTCAGGTCCATCTTGTAAATGAGCTATGCTCAATGATGTTCGACTGAATAAATAAAGATTTTGATTGATTGATTGATTGATTGATTGGTTTGCTTCTCACCAGCTTTTTCTAAACAACAAGAAAACAGTCTCAATGACCTTTGGCACCAGGCAGAGACTCTCTAAGCTCCCAGCCCTACCCACCTTCCACACCCTTGATGGGACCATCTAGGAAGACACCTCCTCATTTAGATATCTGGGAGTTTGGCTGGACCAGCACCTCAACTTCTCTGTGCATATCGATGATATCCTGAAGAAACTGCACCCCAAGCTTGGTGCTCTGTGCAGAAATCGTAGTTGCATCTAGCTGACTGCGAGGAGTGAAATTGTCCAGAAGATGATACTCCCCATCTTTGATTACTGTGACTTAGTCTATGGTGCTGCTCCCAAATCTTCTCTGACCAAGTAGGACACTCTTTTTAACTCCTTCTGCCGCTTTGCTATCGACTCCCCTTCCTGCTCCCACCACTGTGAACTCTATCGCTCTCTAACCTTTCTTCCACTGTCTCACAGACACATCTCTCACTGTGCCAAATAACCTCCAAATTCTGGTTTGGGGGGCTTCCCTCCTATCTCTCATCCTCTCTCTCCACTCCACCTCCCCCCACCCACTCTTTCAGATCAAATGATGCCTGCACCTTGAAGGTCCCTCGCCGCTCCACCCTTATTGGTCAGACTGGTTTTGCCCATCTTTTCCTAAATCTGAATTCCCCCCTGAAATACAACACTCCTCCTCCATCTACTCCCTTACCTCTACCCTGCACAATTACCTTTTCCTCAGCTGTTCCTGCTTTAACCCACTCATGACCCCCCTGGCAGGGTTCTCAACATCCTGAAGGGGGAAATCAGGAAATGCTACCCCTTCTCCTCATATTCAGTTCTTGCCTCTCCCTCCTCTCTTCTCCACCTGCCCTTCTGGGTCACCAGTGTGCACAACCTAACCCCATCCTTTTTACTCCAACACTTGTGTACTACTTCGAGCCTGCTCCTGGTACACTCACGGACTATAAATGGTTCTATCACAATATTTACTGTTTTGCACGTTCATATGTTCTTTTGTATGATTTTGGATATGTATTATAATTTACCCAATGTTCCACTGCTGTTTATTGTACAATACCTTGTGTTCCAACTGTTGCACAATCTTACAATGTTGTATTGTTTGTACTACCCACAAACTATTGTAACTGATCATCCTTCACAACCCTATGTAACCCCTCCCCCAGGTTGCACTGTGAGATGAGCAACTTGTTGTTCAGCATGCTACCCTGGTGAAACATTTCAATAAATAAAATAAATAACTAAGAATGGGGTGAACTTTGGAGGCGAACACTCCAAGGCACACCTCTATGCCTGTCACTGGCTGCAGGGTGGGGTTGGGGGCGGAATGGCGGGAGCATTATAGCTGATGATCCCAAGTCACAAACCCGACGCCTGTCAGTCTCTACAGGGTGGGGTATTACAGCTGGAAACCCTAACGCCATAGGCTTGTGTTGGTATTTTCACTCCAAATTCTCACCATGGGCTTTTTGTGACCCCACCTCATGAAGAGCGGCACTATCAATTTGTTAGCTGAAAGGTGATTTTGTACAGCGACTGTGCCATTTGGTGCCACAGGTATGGAAACATATTTTGGGCAGGATGTGAAAAATGACAACTGTATTATTCACGAGGAGGAGTGAAAAAATGGCAACGTTGAAAATCTGGAGTGGAAATATAAAAAATTGATGAAGTTATGAGCATGCATTGCAATGCAACGCAGGGCCGTAACCTAGTTATTTTGGGGAATTTTTAACCACATTTTCAACATAGGCATTTTGGGACCTCCCCTCATGAACAGTGGCACTGTGATTTTGTTAATCTGTCCGAAAAGTTGATTTCCCACAGCGACCACACCATTGCACGCCACAGGTGCGAAAACACATTTTGGCCAGGATGTGAAAAATGACAGCTGTACTGTTCATAAGGAGGTGTGAAAAAATGCCAGTGTTGAAAATCTGGCATGAAAATATTGCAAATTTGTGAAGTTACAAGGGTGCGTGAAACTGTGCAATGCACGCTTAACACAGTCATTTTATGGACTCTTGTCACCAAATTTTCAACATAGGCACGCTAGGATCTCTGCTCATGAACAGTGTCACCGTCATTTTCTCAAACTGTCCTGAAAACTGATTTCACACAGCGACCGCTTACTGTACTGTTCATAAGGAGGTGTGGCAAAATGCCAATTTTGAAAATCTGGCGTGAAAATATTACAATTCAAGAAGTTATGAGTTGCGTGGAAACTGCACAATGCACACTCGTAAAACAGCCATTTTGGGATTTTTCACCAAATCTGCAACATAGGCTTTTTGAGAGCCCCCCCATGAACAGTGGCACTGTCATTTCGGTAATCGGCCCCTAAAGGTGATTCTGCGCAGTGACCGTGAAATCATCTTTCGGGACCGAATAAGCCATGACAGTGACTGAATTAATGAGGAGGCATCCCAATAACCCCATGTTGAAAATCTGGTGCCAAAATTCCCAAAAATACCCGAGATGTGCACTAAAGTAGAAAAAAATCTATTTATGCCATTATACAGCTTACAGGTATTTCTTCAGTTCGCGGTCAGCTTTGAAGAGTGCAGACATGTTCCCAGTCCACCGAAGATCGTCGTGCCAGACTCCGGAGGTAGAGTATGGAGTGGGGGTGTGGAGGCAGGTGCGCAGAAGATCGGCGCGGTGGGGGGAGGGCACTGACTTGATGAGGGACCGCTTAGTTTGCAGGTTTCTAAAAAAAATAAAATATCGAGGACGCTTTACAGAGGTATTTGGCATGCTGGGGTGGGCTCGGCGTGCCATCTAACTGTTGGGGGGACTGTAGCGACAGAGGATTGGGCACCCGTCGGCACATTCAGGTAGTGGGGGACAAGGCCCCAGGGGATTGAGGCACCCCCTGGCACACAAATGGAGGTATTGCCAATGGGGAGGGGCCCCCATTGGCAGATTGAAGCAGAACTTGGGGACTAAAGCCAATGGATTGGGCCCCATCAGCAAAGAAAGACTGTTGGGGGGTGGGCATGATGCCGAGGATTGAACAATTTGGCAGAGAATTGCAAAGGGTGGGGCATTATGCCAACGGGAGTAGACCTCCATCAGCACATGAACAGGGTTGGGGTATGCTGAAAGGGAGATTGGGCACCCCCAAAGTCGGCATTGTGGCAGGCAGCGGCAGCAGTCACTGCTGCCATGTTTGTTGGACTGCTTCACCAGCAAGGGCACGTTGGGAGGCATGTTCTCGTGTTGCTGCATGACGAGCTTGACTCTCATTGTAGCGGACCTTTTCTCAGATGTGCGCACCTCATTACTTGTTGCTGGTGTGGTGCCTGCATGCTGCCTTATTGGGGAATGAGGGACGCATGTACTGATGCATGCCCTGCATTCGCCCACAGTGACCACACCTCCAGATCTGCTACTAATGCAATACCTGCTGCCTCCAGCCACCGCCACCTCGACTCCATGGATATTTTCTGACCGCCCTCACGGTCCCCGAAATTAGACAAGTGCTTCAAGGATCTGTGCCAGAAGCAGCACCCACAGCTCGTGAGGCAGGCTACCTGCCGCCTCCAGCCGCCGCCGCCCCAACTCTCCGGACATTTTCTGACTGCCCTCGAGGTCCTCAAAATTGGACAAGTGCTTCAGGTATGGATACTAGCTGTTTTATGTGCCGAAGCCGCTGATTGGTGCGCCTTTCTACAGGAGGGTCCTCACTGGTCCGCTCTCTGCCTCCCTGCCCTCCGGATTGGTGCGCCTTTTCTATGGGCTTTTGCACTATTTCCTTTGGGTCTGGGACTGGCTGCTGCTTGGATCTCCTCGAGCCGGTGTTTAACCTACCTTGAATTTTTTCACCTAATCTCTGCATATAGATTACTTTATGTACGCTGACAAACTGCCTAGCGTTAGCTGTTGTTTACATGTTTTGATTGATCTGTCTACTGTTTAAAACATATTGCCTAAAAGTGCCTGGAGTCGCTAGCTAGCTTATCTCAGTTTCTGCTTCTACTGCTGTGTATTGCACCCTCAACTACTGTGCCCTCTACTGCTTTCTGACACACTTTCAGCTACTGTGCTCTTTTCCTGTCTTTACCCTCAAACTCTACCCCCATCTCCATACTCAGACCTCCATACTCTTAAATTGCTTAACCCTCCCCCACTTGACTATCTCGTCCCCTCTGCTCGTGGTTTTTCTCCACCCCCCCGCTAGCCTTTTGTCTCACCTAAATTGCTGTACCATTCTTTGAAACCTGCTCTCCACCCCCTGCTGATCAGCCTGTCACCAGCCGACCACCCACACCTCCTTTCTCTGAAAAGCTACTTATTGCTGCTTTATCTCCCTCTGTTCTCCACAGGGATCTGTGCCAGAAGCGGCGCCCACAGCTCGTGAGGTGGGCTACCTGCCGCCTCCAGCTGCCCCGACTCTCTGGACATTTTCTGACCGCCCTCGCAGTCCCCGAAATTGGACACGTGCTTTAGGTACGGCCACTAGCTGTTTTAAGTGCCGAAGCCGCTGATTGGTGCGCCTTTCTACAGGAGGGTCCTCATTGGTCTGCTCTCTGCCTCCCTGCCCTCCGGATTGGTACACCTTTTCTATGGGCTTTTGCACTATTTCTTTTGGGTCTGGGACTGGCTGCTGCTCGGATCTCCTCGGGCCGGTGTTTAACCTACCGTGAATTTTCTACCCACCCTCCCCCCCCACCCAGGCCTCCTCCTTTAAATACGTGATCACTCCACCTACACTGTACATCTCTCCTCTCTCATTCCTCTTGCAGTCTGTAGCTCCTCCTTCCTTCCACTGTCAGCCTCTCATTTCTCTCCCAATAAACAAACTCTCACAAACTCCTCAATCCTAGCTTCCTTTTTAGGCACCTCCACTCATTCCTTGGGCACCCTTTCTGTTTTGTGCCAGCCTAGACCCAGCTTTCTCCAAGTCAATACCTACAACTCTCCTATTACCATGAAACAAAACATGTTACTGTCTCTTATCATACCCTTAATTGCTGTGCTCCACCTATCTTTACCCTCTACTCTTTCTGATCCCATGACTACCCCACTATTCCTCCCCCACGATTACATTTTCTCCAACCTTCTCCAGCTACCCTGTCTCCATTGTGACCAAATCCCACTTCTATTAAGCAAACACTGGCTCCAGTTGGTGGCCTATGTACTTAAACAATGTCCCCTGAACACAAAGACCCTATGTCCCTTCCTGCGACATAAACTTTGGTATCTCTTTTTATTAGCCCTACTGCTCTCTGGGGATATATACTCCAACCCTGGTCCAAGCACAAACATACAGAATCCCCTTCCCAGTGCAAAAGGCCTAACCATAGTACACCACAACATCAGGAGCCTAATGCATAACCTTCTGAACTACAAGCCTGGGTCGCCCCTATACAAGCCGGATATCATCTGCCTTACGGAAACATGGCTTAAACCTCACATCTTGGACCTCAGTGCTCACTCCCTCCTACAATCTCCTGAGATCTGACAGACCTGCTCCCTAAAGAGGCAGGCACTGCCATTTATTCAAAATCATCTACAACTCTCCCTATCCTTTCTTCTCCCCAAAGCACTGTGAAGTGCTTCATGTTCTCCTCACCTCGGCTCCAAAAACTACATTGTATGTGCCTACAATCCCTGACCAGTGGCCAGAAAGGACTTGAAGAACTGCTTGATCAGACCTCTTCTTTCTGGAAGAACTGAGGTCCTTTACTTGGTGATTCTCAATCTAAACTGGCTAGGAAACTCTCTTCACGCCCTGCAGGCCAAGATTCAAAGTTTCAACCCTCACCAGATGATTAGTGAACCCACTAGGCCTGCCCCACACTCAAATTCTAGTTCATTGTTGGACTGGATAATGACCAATCATCCAGAAAACATTGTCTCCTCTGGTGTACTAGCAGATGCAATCTCAGACCACTCTCCTACCTTTTGTATATGGGGCAAAACTAGAGACTCCCCCTCTAAGCCACGCTTTATCAATTTTCGTACCTACTCTAATCTTGACACACAATCTTTCCTGCTGGACGTTGCCACTGTTGACTGGACCCACCTCTTTAACTCCAATGACCTGCAGACTGCTCTAAACAAATTCCTGACTCACTTCCTGGAAATCCAAGACAAGCATTGCCCCCTTATCACCTGTAGGGTAAAAAATAAACATACTCGATGGCTAAATCCGACCTTCTCTCCAAGCTGAGACAGAGGGACAAATTCTGGCACCACTACAAAAAAAACGGGACTCCCTGCTGACCTTAACGCCTCATAGAGCCCTCAGGAACCCAAGAAGAAGGGAAACTGTAAGGGCCAAAAGTGCATACTAAAGATCTCTTAAATAAATCATATGGTGATCCCAAAAAATTCTGGTCACATATTAAATGTTTCCTAGGATCTACTCCTGCCCCCACTCCAACCAATATGTCCCTCAACGGGGTCCACTGTAATAATCCCTCCACAATAGCTAACTTCCTCAATACCCAGTTCTCTGACCTCACTAACTATACCTCATCGTTCCCTCCCAGTCCTTACTCTTATGACAAGACTCCTGTTACTGGGCCCAAATTTCTGTTCAAATCTGTCACGCGCCTCGAAGTTCTAAGGCTACTCAACAATATCTCTGATTTTACCAGTACTGAGTCAGATAACCTTGAGCCTAAACTCCTAAAACTAGCAGCCCCTTATATAGCTGCACCTCTTGCTAAAATCTTTTCTCTCTCCCTCTGTCATGGCTATGTCCCTGCTATCTGGAAGACTGCCAGGATTACCCCTGTCTTCAAGAAAGGGGACCGCAAAAATCCATCTAACTATAGACCTATTTCCATTTTACCTGCTGTAAGCAAAATCCATGAGAAGCTCATCGCCAACCAAACTATTGACTATCTACAGAAGCTAAACCTTCTCTCGTCAGTGCAGCATGGTTTTCGCAAGGGTCATAGCACCACTACTGCCTTACTCAAGTTTACCACCGATATCATAGCAGCAATGGACTCAGGTCTCCTAACAGAAGCAATTTTTATTGACATGACCAAGGCCTTCGACCTTTTTGATCATCCTATTCTTCTCAGTACTCTAAGATCACTAGGTTTCTCGCAGGGTGTGACTGCATGGTTTGACAGCTACCTGACAGACCGCAAGCAACTTGTTAAATTTAACTCTACCCTATCAGATTATGCTACCATTAATATTGGTGTACCACAAGGTTCTATCCTTGATCCCCTGCTTTTCTCCCTATTTATAAATGATATTACCTCAGTCATCCCCAATTCTGCTTCCCTACTTTATGCTGATGACATTGTCTTGTACACCAGCTCAAAGAGCATCTCTGACATCAATCTGCGACTCTCCCAAGATTTTATATTAATTGAAGAATGGTTGGATAAAAAGAGACGTGTCCTAAATGTCTCCAAAACCCAGGCCATGCTGTTTGGCTCAAACGCTAAATGTAAACTCGCCCAGCCCACTTTCAGCATCTCTACCAAAAGCGGATCTGCTGTCCAGGTTGTACCCTCTTTTAAGTATCTAGGTATCACACTTGATCCTACTCTCACCTTTGATCTTCATATCCAGCAGACGTGCAAGCTGACTAATATGAAACTCGGCATGGCCTACCACTCCAGCTATGTACTCACTCCATCAGCTAGGCTTGCCATAGCCCGTGTCATACTATTACCGTCACTCATGTATGGGGTGGCAGCATATGCCTCATCATGTAAAACAAGCTTTCAGAAGTGGGAAGTAACATACAACAATATCTGTAGGTATGCATCTTCCTCAAATTGACTAAAACACCATTGTCTCCTCTACTCTGAGCTAGGATGGCTTTCTCCGGCAGCCTCCCATGACTATGCACTCTACTCCATCGTAGACAATATCATCCAAAATCAAACACCTAAACCCCTGGTGGAACTTTTTCTTAACCAGACGCCCAGCTGGAAACTACGCTCTGCTGCTAATGCCCATGTCGTAATCCCTAGACACCACTCCTCCAAAGGTGCTAGTGCCTTCCCCTGCCATGCTCCAAAAAAGTGGAATTCCCTCCCTCTAACTATTCATCAAGCATCTTCCCATGCCTCTTTCAAATACTTGCTGCATGATCATCTTGCTATTTCATGCTCTTGCCCCCATTTCAAACCCCCAGCGCATCACTTTCACCTCACTATATTTCCCCTACCCACAGCCTCTTTCACTGCTCCTTCCCTCAACCAACTAGTCTCAGTACTATCCTGTCTCCTAGCCTGTTTCAATATAACTTTTAACTTGAAGCCCTTTCCTCACCCCCTTTTTTCTTCCTTTATCCCCTTACACCTCCCCATACCTTTATTACCCTCCTTTTCTGTTCCATCCCCCTTGACTACCAGTTGATACACTCACTTAACTTAACCTAACTTATGTTTCTGCCACAATGTTGCTTAAGATTTTTTACTATGCCGCCCTCCTTTATTTTAACTATTGCTATATTTTTGTTCTTGCTAAATCAGTTGTTCTACTGTGTATCAAACTGTTTCCCAATACTTACACTGTATTGATATATTTGTATGCACTGACTGTCTATATGCTCTTGTATGTCTTTTGTAAAAAAATGTTTTGTTTTCCTGTATTCTCCCTGGTCGTGCCTGAAAATAGTCATTTCTATAGCTAGTGCACCTTACCTGGTCAACAAAAACTAAATAAATAAAATGTTGGCTGGCGCACACGCGTGAGCCAACATAAAAATATGTCAACATTTTCACCATAACATGCACTGCTGCTTCCTCCCTGTGATTAATTCTCTCTCTTTCTATGTACCAGTCTCCAACCTTTCCTTGACCCCCAGTGCTTGCTCGATAGCTGCTGTCAATTGTTCATGGACTGCAAAGCACCTTGGGATACAGTGTAAAGGCACTATACAAAAGCAAATTCCTTTCCTAAACTGATTAGACAAAAGTTTTAATAATTTCTTCAAAGTTGTCCTCATTGAGCTAAAACCCTTTAAAGACTCTACCTTTTCAGATTCATGCGTGTGGCATGGAGCACCAGGCCCAGACACTACAACAGATATTCCAAAGCCACATTCAAAAAGTGCACAGATTGTATAACTCTGCCCCCCCTCCCCAACATACTAATCACCCATGATCTATTACTCTATCCAGCTATTTGATTGTCAAGGATGAGAACAGTTAATGGTTCATGCAGCCCTAAATTCTAGCTTTGAAAGAATGTGAATGATTTGCCACCTTGAGTCCATCTAAAAGCATTTCCATCTAGTCAGGGCCTGACACAAGCTCACCTGCTGGGCTCAAATTCACCCCAAGGCAATGACAAATTGAAGGACAACATTAATCTAGGGGAGGGGTCCCTCTGTTGTGAAATACCTGATAGCTTAGATACTCAGGGTCCAAGTTACTAATGAATCTGTACAAAAATACCACCGACACATAGTCCACTGTTCATCGGAGCACAGCAAACCCAAGTAATTACATACATATTGAATCTGTCTACTGATAGAAATGTCATTTCATTTATTAATAAATGAAGGTCTATGGACACAAGTTCCCTTCTACATAGGCAACCGTAGTTAAAGTGATTTTTGGAGCTGGGGGGGGGTAACTTACATCAAATCATAGCTGACACAGGACACAGTTCCTTTCCGTAAACCTTGAAAATGTTTGTGCAGCCATTATTTGACTGGAAGGGATCATAGTTTGGTCCTGACAAGGAGATCAACCAATCCTTTCCACTTCCCTACTGATTTCCATGCCCCCGCGCTTAGGCACATTATCACATACCACTAGGGAGAGTGCAGGGACACGCCCTATTAAAATAAATGGGAGCATTTTTTTAATTATTGTTTTATGCATTATGATGGTGAGTTGAAGATTAATGAAGGCCACCGCTTGACTAACAAGGTCCCACTCTGTTGTTACCCCCCAACCCCACCACTACTGTGACAGGCTCCCTTTGTGTGGTGGCATTCTACAGAGAGGGGAGCCAGTTTGTCAGCTGGAGAGGTAAAAGCAGACAGCTCCATGGTGTGCTGGAGTGTGCATAAGTTGTGCTCAAGCTGCATCTCATGTCAGAGGCAGTGCACCGTCATGTGAGAGTCCGTGTTCCTCTAGCTACCCAGAGGCAGCCACACAGTGGCTAAGCCATGGACAATCCCTATGCCATTTTGGATCCATTATACAATAAATCACTGTGTGAGGAGGTTTGTTAATAACTAAGAGATTTTACCGATCCAGTGGTATGGAAGGCCGAAGCATTGCACCTTACCTCCTGCCACAATGGTGACCTGTGTTCAGTGGCAGACATGGGACTCGGGGTCAGCTGAGGAGGGAGAAGATCAACCATCCAGAAAGCAGCTCTCCTCTCCTCTCCCGGGGAGGGTGGTTTGGTAGTTCCACCAAATGACAGCCCCCAGATGGGGGCCTGATGGCAGAACAGCCAGGAAGACGCCAATGATGGGAGAGTGCTGCAGGACTCTGCAGCGTGCGCTTGCCTTCATGTGCGCGTGCTGATGTATGTGCCCCAGCAATGGGGGAAGAAAAGAAAACAGAAAATGGGAATGCTGACAGGCTACATGAAGCTTAGACCATGCTCCCGACCCTCAGCTCAACCCCTATGCAACTGGATTGTGTGTGCCCTGAGAGGAGACTGTCCTCCCCTCCATGGCCCCAACACAGGGGGAACTCCATGGGGGACTCACCAGGGTTTGGGTTGGGAGAAAGCAACATGGTCACAGGTGGATGTGAGCCCTCCCAACAGGAGAGCTGCAAGCCCGCCTGCCAGCTGCCCTGTCGGGAGGAAAACAGAAGAAGGAAAAAAAAGAACTAAGAGATCTCGGGGTGATTGAAAGGATAATAATAAAGGTAGAAAGTAGACTGAAGGGGCAGATGCAAAGGGTGGTTTCATTTCATTTTATTAGGGTTATAATGAATAAGCACAGCTTATTTACAATAATGACCCGTTGATAGTACAAACAGTGGCCATAAATAATCATATGTAGTAACTAGCAACATAATTAACAGCATAATCTCACGTACCATTTACATAAAAAGGGGATGGGTTACAACGACAAACCCTTGTGCTGAAACTGAGTCTAAAAAACCAATGTTTCAAAACTTTAAAGGAATTGTGTGACCTGACATGCTGGGCTTTGTAGCTCACTGCCCTGGGGCAGCAATAGCCCCGCTGTGTAAAAATAAAAATTGTTTACTCACGGGTGAAACTTTGGGAAGTGATCGTAATTTGTGCAAACCACGAGCTAACCGATCCCATCCCACTTCCTGGACTGCCTGCTCCGACCCCCGCGCTCCCCCGTTTTGTGACGTGGTACCAGGGAGAGCGCGGGGAAGCGCCCCATGCAGGCCTATGGGGCTTATTTTCAAAACCTTTTTTAATACTTTAAACTACCTTTTAATAAAAAAGAAAGACACCACTTAATTAATAGGGACCCTATTAGTTGAGCAGTATCTTTCTTCTGGGCTATGAAGCCCAAAGAGTGATTTTAACAAATCACACATTTACTTTAACTGATGGAGGTTTTAGGCCCACTCTGCGAAATATAGCTGGAGAAGTTGATGCCACAGGCTGGGAACATACTCACAGTAAAAATACACGGATCCGGGATTCCTGTTCTAGGGATCGCCATTTCTCGTAGATTAGAATTTCTCAAAGAGTGATTAACTCCCCTGATTAATAGCCTATGTATTGGTTATAAAGGGGGAATTCTTAGAGGATAAGGAAGTGGCACATGGGGTGCCACAAAGGTCAGTCCTGGGGCCTGTTGTCTAACATTTTCATTTGAGACATAGGGATAGGAGGCATGTCGCCATTTGTTTACAAAAACCCCTTCTGTTGACTTTGCCATTCTCCACCACCAATGTGACATGAAGAGAATCCAGCTGAAGAAAGGTAAAGTCAACGCCTGGATTTTTTGTAAAAACAGTGCTATGAATAGCATGCTCAGTGCAGAGAGTACACATCCATGCACCCTGATTAAATCTATCCCCCTATGGAAAATATCTCCAGATTCAGAGAAATTGTTCCAGTGAAATATACTCTGAAAAACAAGCAGGAGAAATGCCCAACAGATTCTTGCCTAGCGGGTATGACAAAAATATATTTCAAGATGCTTTAGAGAGGGCCAGCAGCAATGACATAAAAACTCTTTTGAAATCAAAACCCCCTTCTTCTCCCCCCTTTGCTCCCCGCCCCAAGTGTTCTGGTTAGGACAATATTTATATGCCTCATGTTTCAGCCAAGTAAAATATTGTTTTTTTTGCTGTGACTGTGGAACCAATCTGTAACATTCTTGTTATGACATCAATGAATTACCTAAATTGCTATTGTTTTTGTATACTGTCTGTTTCTGTGCAGTCTGTCTCTGTATCTAAGATGTGCAGCCTTAGTAAATGAGTCTCTGACTCAAAGGCAATATTCTGATAACTTCAATAGATAAATAAATAAATAAATAAAAAAGGTAAAGATCATTTTGATTGGGTATCTGCTCAAGCAGTCTGTCATGGGCCGGTGATGGTCAGGGCCTGGGTGGCGCTGTTGATTTGCCTGCCTGGGAAAAGTGTTGGCTGGTTTTGGAGGAAGAGGTTCTCAGTGTGCTTCCAGGTTTGTGTCCCACTAGCTGTTTGCTGGATCCTGGTCCTCCCTGGCTACTTTTTTTATCAGTATTTTATCCGCTGATGCCTATGGAACTCCTGCTTTGGTCCAGACCTCTTCAGCTACACCACTGACCCACCGGGAATTATGCCTGGTTGCCAGGGTGGGCCTCCAAAGGCCCAAATGTCATCCTGCGGCCAGAGGGTTTTTTCTACTGTGTTTTGTTACCCCATCTACAGCAGCCCAGTGTGCAATGGTGTGGTGGATGAGCTCTGTCTCCACGGAGGCATTCTCAAATGCCCGTGTTGGACTTGCTGAGTGTGCCTAAACTGTGCTACCATCCAGACACCTCCAGGTGGCAGGCAAACAGTGGGTCACACTACCACCTTTCCTGAGGAAGGAGGACTGTCCAGTGGGATGCTCGATCCTTCCTCCCTTGGCCAACCCCTGAATGATCCGACTCCGTTCCCGAACTTGGGTTGCCGGTGCGGCAGGAGGTAAGGTGCTAAGTGCCTCAGCCCTCTATGCCACGGGGCCGGTTTCCTACTTGGCTACTTATAGAGTGCTGGCAAGTTCAGGATCCATTTATTTCCTACATCTTCGGGTGTTCCTTGAGGGAAGGTGTTTTCCTATCTGCCCTTAAACAGGCAATGGTAAGGCCTCTTCTTAAAAAAAACTCCCTTTGACCCTGATGTGATGGGGAGTTACAGACCTGTCTCTAATCTGCTCTTTTTGGGGGAAGATTATTGAGAAGGTGGTGGTTGAGCAACTTATTGAATGCCTTGAGCAGTTTAATATCTATGAATCTCTCCAGATGGGTTTTCAGCATGCAACAAAATGGAGATCGCACTCATCAAAGTGACAAATGATCTCCTCATGGCAAGGGATCAGAAATTTTGTACCATCTTGGTCTTGTTAGATCGCTTTTCAGCATTTGACACTGTTGACCATGGTGTGCTTCTGCATCACCTGAGGCCCTATGTGGAACTCATCGGCACTTCATTGAGCTGGTTTGAGTCCTACATAACTGAAAGAACACAGTGGGTAGCAATGGGAAGTTTCCTTTCCAGTGCCTCAGTGCTCTCCTTTGGAGTTCCTCAAGGCTCAGTCCTTGCTCCCATGTTGTTATCAGTGTATATGCTGTCGTTGGGTGAGATCAATAGATGGTATGCATTGAGTTTCACTGCTATTCAGACAATACTCACCTTTACCTGTCAGGCACTTCCAGTGGGCGCGATGCGGTTTCTGTGCTGGAGAGCTGCTTGCCTGAAATAAATGAATGGATACCCTCAAGCTAGTTATGTCTTAACCCGGGTAAGGTGGAGGTCATGATTGTTGAGCTGGGTAAGCAGGGTCCAGCAATGATAAGTGGACTGACTTTAGATCCTTCAGTGAGTGGTCTACCATTCAGAGCTGTGGATACGGTTAAGAATCTTGGGGTCATCTCGGACTGTTAGCTAACACTTGATCAACAGGTGTTGAGTGTGGTGCAGGCTGGCTTTTACCATCTTTGTAACATCTGCAGGATTAAATGGCATCTAGCCCCTGCTGACCTGGCTGTGATAGTGCATGTTTTTGTCACCTCTAGGCTTGACTATTGCAATGCTTTATCCCTAAGGTTATCTGGAGGTTTGTTGCAGTGCCTGCAGCTAGTCCAGAATGCTGCAGCCCCATTGATTCCTCTCATAGGAACCATATCACACCAGTTCTCCGTGCACTGCACTGGCTGTCTACGTGGTGGCACATAACCTTCAAAATATACTTGACAACATTCAAGGCCCTACATGGTCTGGAACCATACTACTTAAAAGACCTCCCAGTTCCCTACCACCCAACTCGCTCACTCCGCTCTTCCAATACGTGCCTGCTGTCTGTCCCTGTCTCTATGTTGCAGCAGTTGGGGAACAGAGCATTTTGTGTTGTAGCACCTATTTTGTGGAATGCTTTGCCACAACATATTAGATCTGCCTGCACAGTAGGAGCCGCCTTTATGTCCAATCTAAAAACGTACTGTATCTGTTTGCTGAAGCCTTTCCCTGACTTTTTTTCAAAGTACTGTTGTTTATTATGATCCATTGTTTGTTGCTGTTTTACTCTAACTGTTTGGATATTTTATTGTATTCATTATAAAGCACCCTGGACCTTCAGAAAAGGGCACTATAAAAGTAAAAACTGCCTTGCCTTGCCTTACGGTGCTGTTCCTCATTCCATGCTGCTTCGTCAGATCATGAAACCATGCTGCCGACAACATTCTCATCCTACTACACAGTGGAACTACCCTTACCTAGACTACCTGTCAGCTGCCCTTGGTCCTGACTGTTGTGCGACAGCAACACACTTTTCTGGCTACTTCACCACGACATTCAGCTCACTGTTGTTCTAATCAATGTAACTTATCTGTGGCCCATGTGACTGAAACAGACAAAACCAGGATAGTACTGGACATGCCCAAACATGTCCTGAAAATCTGCCCAGAAGTGCATCCATCCCAGATGAGGTTAACTGCCGGACAACTATGGAATCCACTGGAGTATGAGCAGTGCAGTTACTGCCAAATGTCCTGTCTAAGCACCTGTGCACTATACAGAGCATGAACAATGATGGATGAGGACAGAATATATTCTTGTCAAAGTGGAATGGAAAGGAATTATTCAAATGAATGGTCAACTATCCCAACCCTGCAATTAACATGGTGCCTGCTCATCCACAGGACTAGTCTCTTTAGTCAAGAATTAGATACCCATAACATTAGGGTTATAGTCACTAGGAGTAAAGAGTAAAGAGTAACAGCAGGTTCCAATGTAATTCACTTGTGTAAATTTCCACTGTGCATTTTTAATAGGCCAAATACCAGTTTTCCCTGAGTTTTCCCCTTGTACACACCATGATCTGCCGAGCATGATCAAGTACTGACAGTCATTAAGTATCAAAGGGACCTTGGGGTTATAATATCTTATGACCTCAGAGGAGCTGGGCAGTGTGACAAGGCAGTGGGCAGAGCAAGTGGAATGCTGGGATGCATAGGGAGGGGTATCACCAGCATGAGGAGGCAGGTGGTACTACCACTGTATAGGTCATTGGTGAGACCACACCTGGACTACTTTGTCCTGTGCTGGAGGCCACATCTCAGAAAGGACACAGACAGGGTGGAGGCAGTCCAGAGAAGGGCATCTAAAATGGTGCAGGGGATGCACGAGAAATCACATGAGGAGAGACTGAGTGATCTCAACATGTACACTCTGGAGGAGAGGAGGGAGGGGGAACATAATAGAGACCTACAAGTACCTCAAGGAGGGGAACAGGGTACAGGTGAGGAGCCTGTTTCAAATAAGGAAGTGCACAAGAAGTCATGCAACCAAACTAGAAGGGGGAAGTTTTGGAGAGACATGAGGAAATACTACTTCACTGAAAGAATGGTGGATGCCTGGAACAGCCTGCCACCAGAGGTAGTGGGGGTTGAAAACAGTAGGGTTTAAACTTGCATGGGATAGGCATGAGGAGTAGATCAACAGGGAGGAGGGAGGGTCACTGGAGACCAGTCAGAGTTTGTGGAGAAAGAATTCACAAGAATATCTGGGTAGACTGGGTGGACCAAGCTGTCCTTTTCTACCAATACATTCTATATTTCCATGATTATCAGGGTCACTACTATGGCCATCCTTCATCCTTCAAAAGGGTGAGTGGGCAGTCAGTCCACCAGCACAGCAGTAGCACTACCGCTTATGACGCAGATGACCCAGGTTTGGAAACATGCCTGGGCGTCGGAGGGCTAGCCGGGGGGAGGAGGACTGAGTGTCCTTTGGACTGCTCTCCTTCTCTGGTGGGAGGGGAAAGTTCCCCACAGTCTCCTTACCTCTGATGGAGGCTAGGTGTCTGGCAGCCTGAGCTAGCATCTTCAGGAGGTGGGACAGATGTCTGTGTGCGTGCCCCTGACATCATTTCACACCCCACCTCCCAGGGAAGGAAAAACAGAAAAATTTGGTCTGCACAGGATGCCACCCACCTTTCACCACAGTCCCTGTACTGCAGACCCATGGCACCTCCAGACACCAGATCCAGACATCCGCTGGGAGGAAGGGCCCCCTCCCAAAGGCCCCACTCTGGGGGGGGTAAGCCAGGGAGGAACACCGGGGAAGGTAAGTCCTGGAGGCAGCAGATGACAGAGGTGTGCATGCAAGTCTGAGCTGATGGGAGTCGGTCCACAGAGGGGGAAATAAAATGAGTGAGTGGACCAGCATCTGCCTTTAAAGCCAGAATCAAATGGCACTTGGTGTTTGGCAGGTTGCAGGGGCCTGGGAGCCCATCACCACACCTCCACAAAGCACCCCCAGCTGGATCTGTTGCTGTAATCCCTAGCCCAATTGCACGGCTAGGTATTGCATCAGTGGCCCAGCCCTTCCAATTGGAATGCAACTCAGTTTGCAACAGATCTGGATTTTCTTTAGCACAGTTACTGACATGAAAATGCCTTATTTGATAAAACTTAACCTGTTGCTTTTTAATCAGTTCTCTAGTGTCTGGACAGAATCACCACTTAGCCCTACTACAAATACTCCTAATCTGCATGGTATGAGGTCAAGGTTTACAACAGTCACTGACAGCATGAGAAAGTACACAAAGATGTGCTTACTCTAGCTGATAGTAGTGTACTTTGCCTACAGCAGAACACAGGTACCTGTGTCCAAGGATTATAACACATGTTCCTGGCAATAGCAGTGCTCTTGTTGGTGCTACTTCACTTTACATAACAGTTATGTCAGATTGTCTCCTTCTCAGGCAATGGATCCACTGGGAGCCATACAGTATATCCTCTTATTATTACCACTATCTGCATGCCTTACTAGTTTTCCTAGCTTCTCCTGGTAGATAAACATCTGCCCTTTTGACCTGTTTCTACCCATATGTGGAACCATCATTATCACTTAGTAACACAGTAATTTAAGGTTGCAGGAGACGCAAAGTCCATTAAGCCAACTCCCTCCACCCCACCCCCACCCCCACCTCTGCTGCATATGCTAGGGCCAGCAAACACATGCAAGTGCAAAACGTACTAATTTATATATCACGTAAGGGAGACGGTCTCAAAATCTGAATCAGGTATTACAAGGTATACTTAAACTGTATACGTTGGTTGCCTGCCCTATAAAACAACCATGGAGTCCAAACTATTCCTACTGCAAGCGTGAAGGCACTGGGGAAATTTGTCTGCTTTCTCCTATCGTTCCCCTCCCTCTGGAACCTCCTTTCTTCTACACTCTTGACTCGATTCTCAATGGAATTTGAATGCCACAAACCCCGGGTGCTCCGAACACACAGCACGTGGGTCTTGCGGCATTCCCCAGCCAGCACTCGGGATTCTCAATCCCCAACCCCCAGAGCACCACATGTTGTGCTGTAATCAGCTTTGGCTGGTCTAACTTTACATCTTATGGGGCTTGAGCCAAATATCTGGCTAGCCACCTTAAAAGGTACAGTGTTGCAAATGCACGCAACCTTTTAGAATCGGGCGTATGGTGCACAAGTGTGGTCAGTGCAGTGCAGGGTTTGACGCAGAGCTTCTGCAAGCTCTGCATCAGCCTTTGAGAACTGAGCCCTCTGTCTCTTACCTTCCCCAGCCTTTCCTCCCCTCCTACTCCTGTCAGCTCCCTTCCTGACCTGTCTTTCAAGCCTCCCACCCAATTCAGGCCTCCTCCTTTGGGTGAGGTCTTGATAAAGTTCCTGTTGGGTGTGTAACATGTGTCGACACGGTTGTTTGAGGGGGGTGCTTTTCATCATTATTACAATATTTTTAAACGTGCCCTAGGGTTGGGTTGTGCAGTCATGGAGTTTGCAGCCGTTTTCTTGTGCCTTTGGAGTTTTTTTTGTTAGTTGTTTAACCAGGAGTAGCAAACTAAGCTGAAAACTTTTTTATAGGTGTGACCTGGGAGCACAGGGAAGTTAAGTAACTTGCTCAGGGTCACACAGTATACAAGTGGAAGCTGTGGGATTCAAACCCAGGTCTGATTTGCTGGATGTCACCAGATTTGCAGCTCAGAGCCTTAAACCACTGCGCTATACCGCCTCCCTTCTGTTTTTTCGATTCAGCTCCTCGGTTTGGTAGCCTTGAGCCGCCTTTTTTTGCTACTTTCTAGCTGCTTGATTATGTTTCAGATTGTAGAGCACGTTTATCGCTCCTGATACCCATATCTTGTATATTTCACACCTTTGCCAAATTGCAGCACAATTGTTTGCACATTATTTGTGGGTAAACATTTATTTAGTTGCACTTTCCTGTTGTTTTCTCCTGTCCCTTCTCCCCCTGGTCACACCTGGAAATGAGCCTTGGCTCAGTATGCCTGTCCCGGTTACCAATTTTAAATAAATACACACATGGATAACATTTTATTTGCAAGCTTCAGTGCTAATTGCACAATGGATGGAGAGGAGTTTTTGGTTCCCTTGTTCATTTATTTAAAGTAGGAAAACAAGCTGCGCTCACAGGGATACAGTCACATAGAAATCTTTTCCCCAAAACATTTGTTATTTCTTTCTTCAGTTTACGTAGGGCAGTATTACTGAGATGCAATACCTGCTTTCCGTGGGATTCTACTGCTAAGTAGTTTACAGTTAAATGGACTGAAACACTGTGAGGTCAAAAAACGTGCTTGACGTAGATCACATACTGAGTAAGTGGATTTGTGGGGGTCAGGTGAGATTTAAACCTGTGTCTTCAGTTTTTTTTTTCAGTTCATGTCTAAAAAATAACCATTTTATGGACTAGGGCCCCCATATTCCCTCCTTCTATGTGCCTGTCCTCTCTCCTCCAACCTTCCTCCTCTCTCTCTCTCTCTCTCTCTCTCTCTCTCCCTACCCTATGTGGCTTTACTGCACTCGGCAATTTCAAACCCTCACTTTATAGAGTTACACTTCCTTATTTTCTCCTAGAAACATGTATAGAATGTTTAATATCCAAAACTGTGTGTATGTACCACACTGCTTTTACTAGACCTACCTAACAGTCTAAATTGTGTAAATATGTATAGCGCCTCTGTTTTGTAATCCTTGTCCTGACCAATATTGTATGATATTTGAGAATGATAACAAGTTACTACATATCTCTGTATATTATATGCTTTATTTTCTGTACATATATGCGTAATTTGTTTTCTCCACTGTATAACAATGTTTTCTTATATAATGGAATGCTGGATTCCCTGGGTCGCCCCTGAAAAAGGGACAACTCTGACTCAGTGGGCCTACCCAGTCAACAAAATCCAAATAAATAAATAAATACTCAAAGAAGATGCGCGGCACATCTTGGCTGATAAGGGAGGTGTGCCACTGAACTCCAACATTGTACCACCATGCAATATTCAAAAGGGCGTGTTATGCCACCTACAAGAGAATGGGCCAGGGTTAAACTAATGTATGCCGTGCAGGTGGTGGGGGTGTTCCCATGCATATGCTGTGCAGTGGCATATTTGGAGGGAGTGCACCCCTCAAAGGCCAGTACTGTGAGTTGCACAGATACGCCACAAAAAGCTGGCCTAACATGGCTGGCCAACCACAAGCAGGTCATGGAAGTGCACTCAGGTGCACCGCAGCCTGCCAGCCCCAACTGTCATGTGCCAACCCCCCTCCCATCCCGGTCTCCAAGCCCCAAAGATGCACAGTGTTATTGGCCGCCGCAGCAGCAATCGCTGTGACCAAGTATGATGCCCACCCAATTCCCTGGTGGTCTAGTGACCCCCTGCCCCATACCCAATCCCCAATAATAGATAAAGGAGGTTTGCTCTCCATTCATATTGTAGCTGGCTCTCAATCTCATTTGTGCCAGCAATTATGCGGAGCAACCACATCCCTCCACGGGCCAGCTGCCAACCGCCAGTCACCGAGGAGCCACCATAATATAGGATAGCACTCATTGGCTGCATGAATCAACCAAAGAGCGCTGCCCTATTTTATGGCGGCTCCCTGGTGACTGTCATTTGGCAGTTGGCTGTGGAGGGATGCGGTTGGCCATGCCAGTCGCTGGCATGGGTTGGGATGAGGGTATGGGGGGCAGCCACAGTATGGATCAGAGGTAAGCCTCCTTATATCTATTGTCGGGGAGCAGATATGGGGTGGGGGGCCACTAGATCACCAGGGAATAAAGTGGGCATTGTTATCGGTCACAGCAATCCGGGCTGGGGCAGGGGGTTCACTGGGCATCCCTGGCATGTACAAGGTATGTGTCCATTACTCTGACTGTGCTCAGGGAATGGATGGGAGAGGGGTCAACTGGATTACCAGGGCATACAGTGACCAATAATTCTGTGCATCTCTGGGGAATGGGATGGGGGGGGTACCGCTGGACCATGTGTGGGTGGTGCTGGTGTCTGCACGCATACTGCTTGAATATATCCTCGGAGCCAGCCAGCACATCTGATCTGTGCAATGCATCTTCATGCACACACAACCGTCTGGCTCTGAATATGTCCCCCTAAATCTTTTGTATCAGGCAAGCAATGAATGGTTCAGGCTTCATACGAAGCTTATCGGAGGTAATGAGTTAAAGGGGAACAGTTATCACCAAGAGACCCACATCCAAGTGTGGGACTGGTCCCCATTTGCACTTTGTTGGAAAAGTAACATTTCTTACTCACTGTTCGCAGTAGAATATATTGTATCTGGTTGATCCTGCCAACTTCCACCACAGCATTTGCCCATATCAAGAGTTCCTGAATCCCCCACGGCTAATGTGAGAGCTGGGCTGCAGCTTTGGGAGATTCAGTCTAGGTTGCAGTGTCGTGGAACAGCAAGGGAAGGGGACCCCAAGCCCAAACACCGGGGGCATCTCTGGGAAGGCAAATCATGCAAAACGTGTCATTACATACATGTGGACCCCAACAGGGAGAAAATTAAAGGAAACCCCTCCCATTGCAGCATGATGACAGCCCAGTCTCATGCAGGTCCCACGCTGACAACCGGGAGCCTCCAGTAGGTCCTCTCGCAGGATGCAGTAGAAGAGATAAGTCTCAGAGAAGACAGATGATGGGGCCAGGGGAACCACTTCAGATGGAACCAGTTGGCACAACTGGCGATAACACCCCCACCCCCACTGCATTAGCATCTCAGTGTTCACAAACCAGTTTATCTCTGGCAGGTGTCCACATAACTAAGCCTGCAATGTAGTGGGCGTTATTCCAACACCAAAATGCTACAGAATGGTGAGTGTATACTTAGCTACTGAGCCAGCTTTCATGCTAAGATCCTAAATTCCTCAACACAAGGCCTGTTTAGGAGTGCTGGTCACGTGGAAATGGGTGTAGTAGAGGCACGCATCATAGGGCTGAGGATATGTAAAGTTCACTGCATGTGGAGAATGGAACCTCTACACTCCACAAGCCCACATAAGCACCCCTCCACAAGTGCAATCTGTTTGTGGATCAGCCCCAAGTGACATCCAATGTAATTTCTTTTAGCTCTTTGTATGTACGTCTACTTTGTAACACTTTAGAATTTTATGTAACCTACACATTTTGCATATGTATGTATAAACTGTCTTAATATCGACCTCAGGCTAAGCTAAAAATGGGCCTATGGCTCAGCCCACCTACCTGGTTAAACAACATTTAATTAAAATAGAATAAATCCCAGGTTTGGAGAGCACTATACAGTGCCTCTTGGACTTCAGGAAGACCTTACAGAGTTTCAATATTTCTGAGCGTCTTTTGTTTCAAATCAGAGATACTGCTCAACAAACATGTCTCTTTTCTTGCTGTTTATGTCCCTTGGCGATATTATAACTCCCTCCTTGTAACACCTCAGTATGCAGCCATTGAAATTACTATGATGTTATAACAAGGGGATTATAACACGAGGAACAAGCGGCAGAAGTAGTGTAGTACACGTTGAGGGAGAAAGATACTATTTTCATGGAACTGATCTTAACGATGAAGAATAAGAGAAAGAGATACAGAAAATGCATGCAATATAAGAAGAAGAATCAGTATTTATATAGCGCTTTTCATACATCCAAAGTGCTTTTACAAGCAATGCTAGACTGGTAGTGAAGTGACTGAATGTGTAGTGGTGGCCATATCACACATCATCACCCACACACAGCCCGGATAATTGCATGAACCGGTTTATGGGAAGGGGAATGTTGGCCAGGACACCAGGAATGTTCCCTACTCTTTGCGAAGAGTGCCCTGGGTTCTTTTACTTCCACCTGGACACCCACCAGGATGGGTAGAAGGGACCTCGGTTTAACGTCTCATCCGAAGGACAGCACACCCCAGCAGTACAGCACCCCCCAATACTGCACTCGGATGCCAGCGATTTTTAGGTGCAAGTCCAATCCCGGTGTGGGACAAGAACCCACGACCTTCTGGTCCAGAGGCAGAAGTGCTACCAACTGAGTCACGTTGACACCTTTAAAAGATAAATTATGAGTACGTACTGCATATTTCAAAGCTTTCCCAAATTTAAACACCCTTTTTTGGCTTTGAAACAGGATCTCTGAACCCAAATGGTAGTCTTTGTTATACAGTGGTTTCCGGTATTAATGCCATTTAAAAAAGTAAGTATTTAATCGGCAGTATGCCTTTTTATATTGTGAGTGTTTTGTTTAGTTGAAATATTCTTTTATTTTCGGTACATCTTGCATGTGAAATGTTGAAGTAGGTACATTCTTTCTCATTAAACTTTTCTTTGTAAGACCTCTGGCAGCGTGCCCATACAGTGCAAGTTTCTTAAATTCACTTAGACTGCAGTTTAAAAAATTCTTTGTTTCCCTTAAACCTTCAGGTTCCATCACCTGGGATTGTTTGTCATTCATCAAAGGCCCAAAACAGCAATGTTACACAACTCAAAAGGCTGCTGAATGATTAACAGCTTTTGAACACAGTGCTTTGGCAGGTCAGTTAGCATTTTTCAAGGTTGTTTGCTTTCCAGATAATAGTTTAATTTCAACAGAAACCGCCTTGTGATCTTGTTGTATTTGTGCTTTCTAAGGAGTTCTTTCCAGAAGCACCCACACAACCAGTCTTCCCCACCCTCCACCACTAAATCTCTACACTCACACTGGGAGTCACAGCCATTTTGCTTTAGTAATGTAATAGTCATTTCAGTAGATTTTGGACCCATGGATTCAGATTATGCACCACATTAAGGGACACACCCCCAGCTGAGACCTAGGACTCCTTACCCAAGATCCTTCCATACAAATATAAACAATTATTTGTCAATGCTGAATGTTTGCTTGCTGGTATAGGCACTGGAAATGCAGGAGTTAGACAGTTGCAAAATAGGAATGGCAGTAAATTGTTGAACTTCACGCCAACCCCACCTCCATCCTGCAGAGATGGACAGGCATTGGGGTATGCGTTTGGGTTGTCGCCCATAACGTTCATGCCATTTCACCTCAGCCTATCCTGCAGACATTGACAAGTGTTGAGGTGTGCCTTGGGGTGTTCAGCTTTAAAGTCACCCCACTCCATAAGGACAAACGCTGAAATGGGTGCAATATAGGAGAATGGGGTGAACTCTGGGGCTGAAGAGTCCAAGGCACACCTTGATGCCTGTGACTAGCTGCAGGGTGAGGGGGTGGAATGGCATGAGCATTACAGTAGGCGATCCAAAGGCACACCCCTGATGCCTGTCAGTCTGTACAGGGTGGGACGTTATGGTTAGAAACCCTAACGCCCTGTGTGTTTGTTGATATTTGCACTACAAGTTTTCAACATGGCCTTTTTGTGACCCCAACCTCGTGAAAGCATTTGGGACCTCTTCTCATGAACAGTAGCACTGTGATTTTGTTAATGTGTTCTGCACTTTGAGTTCCCACAGCGTTCGTGCCATTTTGTGCCAGATGTACAAAAACACAGATTGTGCAGGACATGAAAAATGACAACTGTGCCATTCATAGGGAGGTGTGAAGGGATGGCAATGTTGAAAATCTGTAGTGAAAATATTAAAAATGTTCGAACTTCCAAGCGTACGTGGAAACTGTGCAATGCATGCACGTAACACAGTCATTTAGTGGAATTATTTCACCAAATTTTCAACGTAGGCATTTTGTGACCTCTGCTCATGACCACTGCCACTGTGATTTTCTTAATCTGTCCCGAACATTGATTTCCCACAGCAACCGTGCTAATCTGCGCCAGATGTTTAAGCACATATTTCGGGCAGGGTGTGAAAAATGACAGCTGTACTATTCATAAAGGGGTGTGAAAAAATGCCATTGTTGAATATCTGGAGTGGAAATACTACAAATTTGTGAAATTATGAGGGTGTGTGGAAACTGCACAATGCATGCTTGTAACACAGTCATTTTATGGACATTTGTCACCAAATTTTTAACATAGGCATTTTAGTACCTCTGCTCATGAACAGAGTCACTGTGATTTTACATACAAACATACATATGAACATATGAATCTGCCAGCAAAACATGCCAATCAGTCTAAGTCTGCCCGAGTGTGCAGCTAGCACCCTAGATTGCAGCTGCCCCAGCCTCCTCCCCCTCAGTTCCTCCCCTGCTTGTCCCAGACCATGCACCCCTGACTCTTGCTTTATCCCACTCCTTCTTAAAGCTATTGACTGTCCTACATGTTACCACCCCCCTCTGGCAGCGCATTCCAACTAGACACCACCCTCTCAGTGAAGTAGTGCCTCCTCATTTCCGTCTTGAAATGTCCCCCTTCCAGCCTTAGTCCATGCCCCCCTCATCTTTCTCTTCCACTCCTCAGTTTAAACACCCCCTCAGTGCTAGGTTTATTTAGCCCCTCAGGTATTTAAACGCTTCAATCATATCCCCCTATCCCTCCTCTCCTCCAGTGTGTACATGTTCAGCTCTTTCAGCCTAACTTCATATTCCTTTCCTTCCATCCCCTTTAACATTTTTGTTGCCCTCTTTTACACCCTCCTCAAGTAACTTTATATCTCTCCTCAGGTATGGCCTCCAGTATTGCACACAGTACTCAAGGTACAGTCTGACCAATGATCTGTAGAGAGGTAGGATCACATCCCTGTGTCTGGATGAGAACCCCCTTGCGATGCAGCCCAGCATCCTGTTTGCCTTCGCTACCTGTCTCCTGCACTGGGCCAAGTTGTTCATTCTCCCAGTTACCAACACCCCTAGGTCCTTCTCCTCTATGATCCCCAATCTCACCCCCCCAACCAATAGTCCCTCTTCTGGTTCTTAGCCCCAAAGAGCATCATCTTACACTTCTTTGTGTTGAATCCTAGCTGCCACTTCACTGACTATGTCTCTAGTTTGGTGAGGTCCCCCAAAGTTTTCCCCTTCTATCCTCTTCGTCCACCACTGCCCCCAATTTGGTATCATCTGCGAACTGACTAACCCTGCTCCCCAGTCCATGTGCTATATCAGAGAGAAAGAGCCCAAATAGCACTGGGCCCAGCAGTGACCCCTGCGGCACCCCGCTTGTCACTGCTCTGGGTCCTGAGAACTCCCCCCACCACCACTCTCTGCACCCTCCCCTGTAACCAGTTCTCTATCCATTTAGTCAGCTTTTTTCCCACCCCCACTGTCATCAGCTTCCCCCCCAGTCTCCCATGAGGCACTGTATCAAAGGCCTTACTGAAGTCCAAGTACAGAACATGTACCGCATGGCCCCTATCCAACTCCCTTGCCACCCAGTCATAATACTCTAGTAGGTTGGTTTGACAAGGCCTCCCTGAGAAAAAAACTGTGTTGCCACCCATCTTGGAGGCCATTACTCTCTAGGAATACCACCAGCCTCTCCTTCAGTTTTGCCTCCATAAGCTTATCCACTATGAACATGAGACTGACCGGCTGATAATTTTCTGGCTCCTCCCTAGGCTCACTCTTGTGTATGGGCACCACATGGGCCACCCTCCAGTCCTGGGGCACACACCCTGTTTCCAGGAAGATGTTGTACAGATCTGCCAGTGGCTCAGCCAACAGCTCCACCATCTCCCTCAGCACCCTGGGGTGGATCCCATCAGGACCTAGTGCCTTGTCCACCCTTACTGCCCTCAGCCCCTCTAGCACCCTACTCCCTGCTATTACTTTGTCCATCACCTTGTCCCCCCTTTCCCCACCTTTCAGCCCATGCTGGTAGTGGACTATCCCTCTCCTTAGTTAAAATGGAGCAGAAGTACTCATTTAGAATTTTCATTTGCTCCTCCCCCTTTTCCACCCAATACCTTCCCCGCTTTATCCTCACAATATGTTCCTTGCACTTCCTCTTTTCCCTGACATAGCTAAAAAAGTCTCTTTCCCCTCCCTTTATGCCCTGTGCGGACCTTAATTCCATGGAGGCCTTAGCTTTTTTCACCCTCCTGGCCACCTCCTTTGACCAACTCCCGAAAGCCTCCTTATCCTCTCGCTTCCCTGTTCTCCTGTACTTCTGGTATGCAGCCCTCTTTGCCCTCACCTCTTGCAGCAATTCTTTGCTCAGCCAGAATGTTTTCTTGGCTTTGCTCTTCTTACTCCTGGCCCTGGTGCAGGCTACTGTGGCCTCTGTTAGCCCAGTCTTTATGACTCCCCACTTTTGTTCTGCATCCATCCCCGGCCTTATATCCTGGAGTCTCCCTTGCAGTATTGCTCCCATCCTCCCAAAGTCCACCACCTTAGTGCCCATGCCTCCTGTCTCCCTGCCCAGCGCGAGAATGAGCCACACTGTTTGGTGGTCACTACTCAATAGTGGGTCGTCCACCCTTACCTCTCTCACTGCCTCCCCATTAGCCAGTACTAGGTCTGGAGCCTTGTAGGCCTTGTAGGCCAACTTACCAATTGCATCAGAAGGCCATCTTGGAATGCATCAAGGAGCACCTGCTCCCCGGTACTGCTAGTGGCTGGGGTGCTCCAGTCAACCCCTGGTAGGTTAAAATCCCCCACTATCACCACACTCCCCCTTCTACACACCCTCCTTATCTGCTCTGCCAACTCCCCATCCAGTTCCCCGGATTGGGCTGGTGGTCTGTACACCACTCCCAGCCTCAGCTTTCTGCCCTTGGAGTCCAGGAGCTGCACCCAAACTGCCTCTGTCCTCTCCTCTCCTCTTCTCCCTCATCCCTTATGCATTTGATCCCTTCCCTCACAAAAAAGTGCTACCCCCCCCTTCCAATCCCCTGGTCCCTCCTGTATATCCTGTATCCCGGGATTGCCAAGTCCCAATCATGGCACTCTGTGGCCCAAGTCTCTGTCACTGCAGTAGTGTCCACCTTCCCCTCTGAAAGGAGCACCTGAAGCTCTGCAATTTTGTTCCCCAGGCATCTTGCATTGAGAGAGACCACCTTCCACCCGTACGACTCCTGCTCACTCTTCTCCTTGGCCTGCATCCCTCCTCCCAGTAATCTGCACCCTTTCTCCTCCTTATTCTTACTGGGTGGTGGTGCCTTCTGTATTACATTCAGACCACTCTGCCTGCCCCCTCCCAGGGTTACAACGCCTCCGCCTTTACCTATTTCCAGGGGGTGAGCTCATTAGTCTCCTCTGTCCGGACCTTTCTACCAACCTCAGTCTTTTGGCCACCACCCCCACTAGTTTAAATCCACCTTAGTTTTTTTATCACGTCACTATTTTTCCTCTAGCAGAGCGGCCTCTAGTGACCTCTGGCTGCTGGCTCCTGCATCCCTGGACCAGGTTGTGTGGAAGACAGAATCTCGCCCTTTGCCCAGGGTCGGCCATACCCCTGGGGTGCACTACTTTCATGTCCGGAGGTGCAGGGCACAGCCATCAGCCAGCAAGATTGGCCCACTTTTTTCCGCCTCCATTTTCTCCTCAGGAGCCAGATGTGCATGGCGCCAAAGGCATAGTGCCGACTCCCGCCGCACTCCCCCCCTCTCGAGCATGGAACTGCAGTGCAGCTGGCCTCTTCCATCCACCGCTGCAGCGTGATGCCATACACCCACCCACCCCAGAGGAAGGAGAGCAGTCATAGGATGCTCAATCCTTCCTCTCCCCAGCCAGCCCCCGGTGACCCGAGTCTGTTCCCGAACCCGGGTCACTGCGTGGCACAAGGTGTGGCGTCCAGCACCTCAACCCTCAGTGCCACTGAGCCTAAATCCACCTTAGTAGAGATATACCCCTCTAACCCCATCTTTAATACTCCCCTCCCTGCTCAAGTGTGGCCTGTCCCCCACGTACAAGTCACTATTCCCCAGACCCTACCCCAGTTAGTCACTAACCCATAATTTTTGGTGTGGCACCAATCCCTCAGCCACTCGTTGAACTCCTCAATCCTACCCTTTCTCCCCATGCTTGCACATGGTACCGGGAGTACCTCCGAGAATGCCACCGACTCCCCCACCCCCTCACACTGCCTGCCCACCTACTCGAACCTCCCCCTCAATACTTCCACAGTCTCCCCTGCCAAGTCATTTGCACCCACATGCAACACTAAATGAGGTTTCTTCCTCCCCCTTGCTGCACACTTGAGCAGTGCCTGCTCTGCCCCTCCTGCAGTCAACCCGGGGATAGCTTCAACTCAAATACGGCTGTGCCTTTCCCCCTTTCTGCCCTATCCTCACCCCTTTCAGTATAGAATCCCCCAGGATGAATACCCCCCTGTCCCTTACCCCTTTCCCTTCTAATAACCCTTCCACCACCCCAGTATTCGTTCTTCCCTGCCCCTTACCCCCACCAGCTGCACCCTTTGTGACTTCTGTATCCCTACCCCCCTACTTCTGCCTCATCCCTTTTCTCTGCCTTATTCCTCCCATCCCCCTTGAACCCCTTCCCAGCCTGACTACTTCCTACTGGGCTTCCCATGTCAACCTCCCCATCTCCCCTGCTGATTTCTAACCCCTCTCCTATCCCTGTTGTTGTTGATTTGCAGCCCTCATTCCCGTCTACCCCGATAGTGATGCCCCTCCCATCCTTCCCCCTTCCCGCAGCCTTCTCTCCTCCAAACACCCCCTCCTTCCTTACTAGCCCCCTTATACCCTTTTGCCCTCACTATCTCTTCCCCTACCTGTTGCCATCCCTATTATGCTCCACTTGCCACCTGGTCCCTCCTCATCCGCAGCCATCTGCTCTCTCCCTGTACCTCGTGGTCTCTTCCTCCCCCATAGAGCCCCTCACCTCGGACACCCCCCTCCCTTGTCCTCTCTTTTCTGCTAATGCCTCTGATACTGGCATGCCTCTGATACAGGCATGAGCATTACAGTAGGCGATCCAAAGGCACACCCCTGATGCCTGTCAGTCTGTACAGGGTGGGACGTTATGGTTAGAAACCCTAACGCCCTGTGTGTTTGTTGATATTTGCACTACAAGTTTTCAACATGGCCTTTTTGTGACCCCAACCTCGTGAAAGCATTTGGGACCTCTTCTCATGAACAGTAGCACTGTGATTTTGTTAATGTGCCCTGTGGGGTAGGTTTCAGTCCCTAGTTTTTCTTCCCCCATCCCCTCCCTTGCCATCCCCTATTCCCCCCCCCGGATGCCTACCATACTCATCTGCCCTGCCACATAGACTCCTCCCTAACCTCCACAGTTCCTCCCTCAAATTAGCAAGGTGTCTACAGACCATACACCCCTGCATCCTCCAAGCCCAGTCCAGGATCATGGCGGACCCACATCCTGTACACCCCACCGCCCTTCCAAAGATGCCCGCCCTATTGACATGTGGCACCTGCCCCATTTTGGCCCCCATCTTATGATATGGGCTCTTACTCCCAGTTTTTGTACCCTACTACAACTGTTAGACCCCTATTTACTCAAATTCCTGTTCTCCCCACACTAGTCCCCTACTGCCCCCTTGCCAACTGGGTTAATTCAGTCTCATGTCTCATCCATTACACACAGTATTACTGTAGCAATCCTAAAGCCTCTTTGTCCGTTTTTCATTCCTCAGCTACCATACTTTTTGTTCTTAGCCCTCATATAGTTTCATTTAGCCCAGTTAGAAATCCAATTGCACTCCAAGTATTACTCAGCTCAGTTAGAGAAATAAACAGAACAAATAAATATGTATTATTACAGCAATCCTAACAGTATAGCTCAGTACTTAGCTCAGTTAGAGAAATAAACAAAACAACTAAATCTGTATTATTAAAACAATCCTAAAAGTATCCAATCATTGCTTTGTCTCCACTCCAGAGACCCTGCTGTAATATAGGACCACACAGAACCCTGAGCGGGAGGGTGGGCAACTCTAAAGTCCCGACAGAGCTCCATTGAGCTCGCTCACTCCCCCTGTCTCACTCACTCATTCTGTTTCTCCCAGTGCTGCAGGCTGCCTTTTTGTACTGGGCTCCTGCCTGCATTGGCGGCTTTTTCTGCCCACAAAGAAATCCGCAGCAGTCCCGACAGAGCTCTGTTGAGCTCGCTCACTCCCCCTTTCACTTGCTCATTCTGTTTCTCCCAGCACTGCAGGCTGCCCTTTTGTACTGGGCTCCTGCCTGAGTTGGCATCTTTTTCTGCCCACAAAGAAATTCGTAGCAGTCCTGACAGAACTCCTTTGAGCTTGCTCACTCCCCCTCTCTCACTCGCTTGTTCTGTTTCTCCCAGTGCTGCAGGCTGCCCTTTTGTACTGGGCTTCTGCCTGCATTGGCACCTTTTTCTGCCTACAAAGAAATCTGCAGCAGTCCCTACAGAGCTCTGTTGGGCTCACTCACTCCTCCCCTCTCTCACTCACTCGTTCTTAATCTGTCCCAAATACTGATTTCCCACAGCGACTGCGCTATTCTGTGCCGGAAGTGCGAAAATACATTTCAGCCAGGATGTGAAAAATGACAACTGTACTGTTCATGAGGAGGTGTGAAAAAATGCCAATGTTGAAACTCTGGCATGAAAATATTACAAATTTGTGAAGTTACAAGGGTGCATGGAAACTGCGCAACGCATGTTTGTAACACAGTCATTTTATAAACTTTCGTCACCAAATTTTCAACATAGGCATTTTAGGATCTCTGCTCATGAACAGTGTCACTGTCATTTTCTTAATCTGTCCCGAAAACTGATTTCCCACAGCGACCGCGTTAGTCTGCGCTGGAAGTGCAAAAACACATTTCGGCCAGTATGTATAAAATGACAGCTGTACTTTTCATAAGGAAGCGTAGTAAAATGTCAGTGTTGAAAATTTGGAATGAAAAACTCATTACAAATCCAGTGGAAGTTCACATGGTGTGGAAACTGTGCAATGCACACTATCAGAACAGTAATTTGTGGGATTTTCACCAAATTTGCAACATAGACTTTTTGAGAGCCCACCTCATGAACACTGGCACTGTCATTTCATTAATTGGTCCCGAAAGGTGATTCCACACCGTGAACACAAAATTGCTTTTCGGGCCCGAATAACACCATGACAATGACTGAATTCATGAGGAGGGGTCCCAATAACCCCATGTTTAAAATTTGGTGCCAAAATTTCCCAAAAATGCCTGAGATATGCACAAAGTTGGAAAAACCCTATTTATGCCATTATACAGCTTACTGGCATTTCTTCAGTTCGCGGTCAGCTTTGAAGATGCAGACATGTTCTCGGTGCACCGAAGATCATTGTACTGGGCTCCAGAGGTAAGTATGGGGTGAGGAGGGGGGTGGAGGCAGGGTGCACAGAGGGTGGCTGCGGGTTGGGGAAGGGGGCACGAGACACCACGAGGGACCATTTTCTTGGTTTCAGGGAGAGAGAAAAAGACGTTGTGGGAAAGATTTTGTTTTTCAGGTTTGTTTTTTTGCACACTGGGGTGGGCTCCCAGTGTGCCACCTGCATTTTGGGAAAGGGGGGACTGAAGCCGATGGGGAATGGGCCCCCCGTCAGCAAAGAAAGACTGTTTGGGGGGGGCATGATACCGAGGGAGATTGGGCACCCCCTCCACACACAACAAATGGGGAAAAAAACTCTCTAGTAGTGACCATGGGTCACTTTTGTAAATAAAGTAAAAGAGGTTCCCAGATATCATAAAATTTATCTATTCTGCTTATGTTAAGGTAAGCTATTCTTTCATAACTAGCTCTTGTCATACGGGCCTGTAACTATTCCTTCAGACTAGGTACATCCATACTCTTCCAATGTCTTATTATAGCATTTGTGACAATAATCAAGGCAGCCGGTAGCCACAGTTTTTGGGGAACTGCGCAACGTTGGATGCCAGAGCTAATTCCCAAGATAACCAGTTGTGCGGATAGATCAATCCAAATTTTAAGTACATCTTCACATAAAGCCTTAATACTAGACCAAAAGGAGCCTAAGCAAGGGGCAGAACCAGAGGATATGAGAAAGCGATCCTTTTTCCCTTAAGTATCTTCAGCATGAGTCATTCAAGGAAAGACCTATGGCTACCAGTTTGCAGGGAGCATGATAAAATCTATGGACTATTTTATACTGTAACAGCCTACCTTTGGCTTCCTTACATGCTGTCAAAGTCATAGCCCAAATCTAAGACCACTCTCCCAGCGTAATGCTTATTTGAAGTTCTTCTTGCCGTTAATTAATAAGGCGTTTGTGAGGTCTGGGCCTGAGTCTAGTATTAGTTTATACAAAACATTATGGCCTTGATCTGAGGTACAGATCTGATCCAAAACAGGTATAGCGGGGAAGCTGACATCCTGATTGATCGTGCATCTAAGTGTATCTCTTAATTGCAAGTAGTTATGGAATTCAGTTCAAGGTGACGATTATTTACTAGATATTTGGGAAAATTACATTAGTGAAGCAGAATCCCGGTCAGTGATGTCATCCAGAAAATGTATTCCTCTGGACTTCCATAAAGCCCCATCCAGCACTTTTTCTTTATGTCTTGCCATATGATTCCTCCATGGGGTGAAACATTAGGATCCCAATCTAGAGCAGTAGCAACCTCCTTCCAAGACTTATTAACCTGACAAAGCGCTGGATTTGCATTGAAGGATTTGGTAGAAGCTGAAAAGAGAACTGTTCTCGGCTGTTGCCTTTTAAATAAAACCCATTCTAAGTCTATCCACACTGGAACGTCTTGCTTACCTTTTAGCCAAAGGGACTTAATACATTGCACAGCCAAAAAAGCATTGTGTCTGATCCTGAAATTTGGTAGGCCAAACCTAGCCCTGGCTGCGGCCTGTTGAAGTTTTTTCATGGAGATTCTTGGAGCTTTACCGTCCCACAAAAACTTTCTAACCAAAGTTTGTAATTTCTCAAAGTACGTAGATGGTATATAAACCAGAAGATGTTGCAAAAGGTAGTATACTTTGGGAGCTAGGACCATAATGAACGCCTGTATTTTTCCCCACAGTGAGAGCAGCATCTTGTTTCATCTCATAAGGTCTAGTTCTATTTTATCTATGAGTTTTTGGAAGTTATAACTTACTATTTGCAAGATGTTAGGAAACAGGCGAATCCCTAGGAACTGAATCCCATTTTGTGAAGTCTTAATGGCATGTTTAGAAAATATTGAGTTATTAATGTTGTCAGATAGTACTAGAGCTTCCGATTTTCCGAAAATTAATTTTAAGACCTGAAAAACTAGAAAATTCAGTGATTATGTTGAGAAGCGTTGGCACTGTGGATTTTGGGTTAGATATTAAAAGTAGAACATCATCTGCATACACTGATACCTTACATTGTTTCCCTACTACCACACCTTCAAAGATGGTGCAGGTCTAATTTTTACTAAGAGGGGTTCCAGGGCTAAAACAAATAAGAGCAGAGATAAAGGGCAGCCTTGTCTAGTACAATGAAAAATGGAGAAGCTAGTGGGGGAGAAATCATTTATTTTAATTTTGGCAGACACATCGGTATAAAGAACCTTAACTCACTTACAAAAGTAGTCCCCCAAATTATATTTACACAATATTTTAGTTAAATATCCCCATTTAACTCTATCAAATGCTTTGTCAGTATCCAAAGATAGCCAAGAAGTCAGATATTTACATCACTTGGCCGTGTGAATAAGATGAACTATTTTACGGAACAGATCCGAACTCCTTCTACCTACTATGACTCCCACCTGATCAGTGTGAATCAAATTATGAGTAACCCTGTTTAATTGGTTAGCTAATATTTTAGCCAGGATTTTACAATCCACATTTATCAGTGAAATAGGCCAATAGCTACCACATAATAGAGGGTCTTTATCCTTCTTAGGTATGACAGTGATCACAGCTTCCCTCATAGAGGGAAGCAATGAACCCGCTTCAAAGGCATTACAGACAACCCTGCTCAAAATCGGGGTGAGGTTTTGTGTGGTTGCTTTAAAAAACTCACCTGAGAGGCCATCTGGACCTGGAGACTTTCCTGTGGGTAGTGAGTAGATTGCTTTTATGATTTCCTCATTGGAAATTAACATAGAAACATAGATTTTGACGGCAGATAAGGACCACTTGGCCCACCCAGTCTGCCCATTTCTCTACCTAATGGATAAGCTGCAGATCCTAGTTAACCAGCAGCCTACTTCTTCCTACCCCCACCCCCTAGAATTGCCTTATGACTGTCCCATGCATGCTTGAATTCCACCACTGTTTTTGACTCCACAACCTCCTCCGGAAGGCCGTTCCATGCATCCACAACCCTCTCTGTGAAAAAATACTTCCTTAAATTACCTTTGAGCTGCCCCCTTCTATCTTCAAATTGTGCCCCCTTGTTCTTGCACACCTCTTTTTTTGAAAGATGCTACCCTCTTGGACTTTGTTGATTCCCTTGAGATACTTGAAAGTTTCTATCATGTCCCCTCTCCTCCTTTCCTCGAGGCTATACATATTAAGCTCCTTAAGTCTCTCTTCATATGTCTTCCGGTGCAGACCCTGCACCATTTTAGTTGCCCTCCTCTGGACAGCCTCCACCCTGTCTATGTCCTTGCAGAGATTGGGTCTCCAGAACTGCACGCAGTACTCCAGATGGGGTCTCACCAGCTGTCTGTACAGAGGGATAATAACGTCCTGTTTTCTGCTGGTGATGCCTCTCCCTATTGTTCAATTGTTTTTTGTCTGATTCTCAAATAACAGGGATTTTGAGGCCTGCAAGAAACTTATCCTGCACAAAGCAGTCGTCCGATTGATACAGGGTAGAGTAGAAGGTTCTAAAGGTGTCAGAAATGGTTTTAGTTGAGAGCATGGTTTTACCAAATCTATCTTTGATCGCTGCTATTTTTGTCGCGTCTGACAGCTTTCGTAACTTATATGCAAGCAGCCGTCCTTGTGCATCCCCAGCCTCACAGTATGCCTGCTTCAGTCTAAACAAAGCAAACTCAGCATTTTGGCTGTAAACAGTGTTAATGGCATATTTGCCTCTGATAACTTCCCAATACAGGTCATTATTTGTCATTCCACCATTTATATAACGGGGTTCTTTTTCCTTCAGATTTTTCTCTAACTGTAGTATAAGTACTATATGTAGTAACTGTACTATATCTAATCTCTGCTATATTCTTAGATCTTGGCAGTTTTCTCCTCTCCCTTGTATGAATTAACACCTTTCCCTAGATCTTTGTGTAAGCTGTTAATTATCATATTTAGGAAATGTCAAACTCTCAAACAACTATATCTAAACTCTGCTGACAGCTAAATGCACTGGGACCTCCCTCTTTTACTATTTGCCCCTGTATAGCCCTATGCTGCTGCTGTGCTATTCCACTCACAGCACTTCCTCCCTTATCCCTTTCCCATTCCTGCCCTCTTTTTCATCCTACCTCATCCCCCCTTTACTCCTCCACTCCCACTTCCCCCTCTCTGCTCTGTTTCCTCACCTTCTTCCAGGGTTTTAAATAATTGATTAGCAGTTTTTTGGGGGGGACGATGCTAACTGTACAGAAAGTATTTATATAGGTTTTCTAGAAGTGTTATGTTTGTTAAAAACAGTGAGGCAAGTTGTATGCATGTTCACAATGTTTTAGCACTTTTATGAGCAAAACACTAATCAATTTTTGGAGTTAATTAAATCCATGTTGTTCTCTCCCTCTACCACCTGCCCCGTGACTCTTTCCTGCTCAAGCTTCATTGTAGAATTTCCCTCCTTGCTCTTTTTTTGCTCCTTCCACCCCCCAATTCACCCCCTGTACTTTCTCTCCTTGTAAGCCCTTTCACCCTCTTCAGACAAGGCCACTGGCTGCACTTCACACAATATTTATCTTGCCGTATTGTTCTTTTGTTTATGTAATTACTTTCCTCATGTTGTACTACTTACTGAAACCATTGTAATTTGCTATTCTTGTGACTTGACGTGGAACCTCTGTAAAAGAGCCCTTGGCTCAAAGGTCTTTCTGATTTGTTAAATAAATAAAATAAATAGTTATTCAACCTCCTTATATTTTTTTTGTGTGATGAGTAGGAAATAATGCATCCTCTAATAAAGGCTTTAAATGAATCCCAAAGTATGCATGTGGTTACCTCCTCATTATCATTCAGTTCAAAGAACATCCTGATTTTCACATCAAGCCATTCTGTGAAATCACTATATTTTAGTAGACTGCAACTAAATCTCCAGTGTCTTTCTGAATGGGTGGACTGTTTGAGCAGCATTTCTATCATAAGTGCAGCATGATCTGAGATAGTGATATTACCTATAGTACTTGAACTTAAACCAGCCAAGAGAGACTTGGTTAGAAAAATGTAGTCCAGCCTCTGGCAGTTTGATGCCTGTTAGAATGAAAGTTGTAATCCCATCCCCTTGGGTGAGTAACTCTTCAGGAATCAACTAAACGAAATTCAGAGCAAAGAGCTTTCAGGGCATTAGAGGTGGTATCGTGGGCAGCTGGACTGCCATAAGTACTATCTATATAAGAGTCGATCACACTGTTCATGTCCCCAGCTAGTACCATGTCTTTGTGGGTATGTTATGAAATTTTGCTTGCAAGTGAGGTGAAAAATTCAGGTTGATTAATATTTGAGGCATGTATACTAACTAGGGAAATGTCTCTGCCTTCAATTTTGATATTAACAATAACGTATCTACCCTCTGAGTCTATAAAGACAGAGGCCACAGTAGCATTTAGTCTTTTATGCAATAAAATGCAACCCATTTACTTTTAGAATTGAATGAGTTCCCATAAACACACCCAACCCATGATCTTTTCATCTTAGCAGTCTCCTCCACAGATAAATGTGTTTCTTGAATGAAGGGCAACATCTGTCTTTAAATTTTGTAAATAGGACAGGACCTCGGACCTTTTGATGGGATGATTGCAACCTTTTATATTCCAGGAAACAAACCTAATATTTTTTTGAGAGTTTGACATTTCCTAAATATGCTAATTAACTGCTTACACAAAGATCTAGGGAAAGGTGTTAATCCCTACAAGGGAGAAAAAAAAAAGTGCCAAGAGCTAAGAATCTCTAACTGAGGTCAATGGTGAATTAATGCAATATATAACTAACAGTCTACTTAAACCTCTGTAGGTAGAATGAATAGCAAATTATACAAATCACACACCCTTGAACAGCAACAATTTAAACTGGTTAGTTATAAGATTTAAGCAAAAAGCAGATTAACTATATAATCTTGTTATGCTTAGTAATGAGGTGTCACACAAAACAAGATGAATGAACTAGCTGGCGATGCATCGGCTATACCTGATGCAATTATGAAAATCCACACTTTATAAAATTATAAACTGCGGCAAGCAAAAGAAGAAATCAGAATCTCAATGGGAGCATGCATAAGGTAGCCATATCTGTTGAGCCAACCTCCGCTCAACCCTGAGGTTGATAACAAATGTACAAACTAATACATAAAGGTGTAATAAAAGAAAGGCAGAAGGTAAGCGGCTGGGGGCTTTGCATATGATATAACAGACATACCAAAAAAATAAATTAAAAGACACTCTAGTAAAACCAAAAGTGAAGTGATGGTCTGTCTGGGTTATGTTGTGGTGAGCATATGCAGTCCATGATGCTTTGCATTGTGTGGGCATGTGTGATTTTGTATTTTCTTGAAACTTGGCTTCCCAGCCAAATGCCCTTGTGGTAACCCTTGCCTCAATGTTTGCACACAGAGGTTCTTTGTCTTTTATATAACTAAGACTTTGTTGTGAATGAGTGGCTGATGACACTTGTTTGCTTGATACCTCGACCTCAATTCTTCTGCAGGTGCTGCAGCTTTTAATCAATCAATCAATCAATCAATCAAATCTTCATTTATATAGTGCCTTTCAAAATCAAGGCACTGTACACAATATAAACAGAATCTTAAAAACAGGTAACAATATAAATTATTTAAAATCAGTCTGGGAAAACCAAAGCGATGAAATAAGTTTTTAAAATTGATTTAAAAGTGCTGACAGTCAGGCATTCTCTTAACCGACGAGGTAGAGAATTCTATAGGGTTGGTGCTGCAAAAGAGAAAGCACGGGCTCCAGAAGTTTTTAAACGAACCCTGGGAATCTCTAGCAATCCCTCATCGGCAGATCAGAGAGGACAATTGGGGGAGTAGGGAGTCAGGAGATCTTTCAGGTAGTCAGGTCCCTGTTCGTGTAGGGCTTTAAGGGTAAGCAAGCATACCTTATAGGTGATCCGCCACTGAACTGGCAGTCAGTGCAGTCCGCACAGCACAGGTGTAATATGGCTGGTCCTTGAAGTACCAGTCAGCAGCCTGGCTGCAGCGTTCTGCACTAGCTGCAAGTGGTGGATATCAACCCTAGACAGCCCTAGGTAGAGGGCACTGCAGTAGTCAAGACGGGTAGTAATGAATGCATGGACCAATGCTGGAAGGTCGCCCAGTGGAATTAAGTGTTTCACTCAGGCGATATTCCTCAGATGGTAAAATGAGGATTTTAACCACAGCTGACACCTGAGTTTTCAGGGTCAAGCCGTCGTCAAAAATAATGCCCAGGCTACGCACCCAATCTGAGGTAGTGAGCTGGATACCATCAAGCCATAGGCCCGACATCATCAAGCCATAGGCTACAGTCAAAATTTGCAAAAACATATGCTGTGCAGAGTGTCTTGATTTGCGTGTTTAGTCCTGGTGTGTCCTTTACTTTGTTTGCTATTAGTTTTTCTCAGTTTGCCTACTAGTTTTATGGCCTTTCCTAATATTTTTACAGCCTCTGGGGATCTCCATATCACCAACTGCTGTTCTTATAGCCCCTCCTGTCCCATGTGACAGTGATGCATCCAGGACCATAGAGTCAGCAAGTACTGGCTTAAAATCAATTTTGAAGCAGTACAGTTGTGATTTTAAAGAGCTAGTGTACTACCTAGAAACTGCCTGGAATAACTGTAACTTTCAGATGTAGTCAGCTATCACTTCTTATATCTCAAATATTTTTTTATTTTCTGTGTGCTAATTAGAAGATTTTCCACCTGGCAGTAGTACTGTTTCTCCCACTGCATCAACACTGAGACCACACTGACTGTGACATCACTAGTAACCAAGGAGAACCATTTTTTACTGCCAGATTATTCTCTTTCACAAGAAGCAGCAGGGACTGGCTTTTATTGGTTGCTAGTGATGTCACAAATCCCTGCATTTTGATTGGTAACTTGTGAAAATCACTGCTCAGACTGCAAGGATTGTGGTACCTCAGTGTGTTTGGTCACATTTTTGATGATACAATGGGAGGAACAGAACTGACTTTTATTTTAGCCTCCAGACAGAGTGCTGCTCCACACATCAACCCAGTCCTGCCAGGTGGAAAATCTTCTAATTAGCAAACAGAAAATAAGAAAGTATTTCAGATATAGGAAGTGATAGCTGACTGCACCTGAAAATTACTGTTAATTCCAGGCAGTACACTAGCTCTTTAAATCACTTTCCTTATCCAGTAGGCACTGAAGGTTACATCTACAGGGTGCCAATCACTTGAGGTCTAATTGAGTGGATATTCTGTAAGAAAACAGCTAAAGTCTTTACTAATTATAGCACTGACGACCTAGGGAGACTCTTGTGCGTTTTATGGCTGGAAGTAGTTTGATGAAATTAAAAGCAAAACATTTATTCCTTCTGGCTTAACCTGGACACACATATAGATAACAAAAATACTGAACTAGAGTTATGTTGTTGAGGCCGGAACATCAGGCTTCTATCTTCAGATTGCTGCTGCAGTACTTTCCCTCACTGAATCAGTGGTCCCGGACGCATCACTGTCTCATGAGACAGGAGGCATTGTAGGACAAATGGACTGGAGATCAAATAGGACAGGGGGGATGATAAGAAGCTGGACGGGGTTGATTCAGGAGAGAAATTAGGAAGTACTTCTTCGTAGAAAGAGTAGTGGATTCCTGGAACAGTCTTCCTTCCAAGCAGAGGAGGTTGGGGGCAAAAACAGTGGTGGGGTTCACGAATGCACGGGAAGGGTACATTTGAGACCAGCCATAGTAGCCCACACTTAGGGGCCATATTATAAGAACTGAGTACAGGCAGGAAAAATTGGGCAGTTTAGGTGGGGCCAAGCTGTCCTCCTTATCTGTCGGCACATTCTATGTTTCTAAGGAACAGAAATAAAATGATTTAACTGAACCCACTTGGGAAATAAGATTCATCCAACCTCTGCCAATAGCAGTTTATAGGGCCAAAAACTGGAACGCCAAAGAATGAGGGCCAGCACTTTTTTTCACCAAATGCAATCATTCAGATAGCCACTGAGAAGCATCTTGTCACATTAGTAAAGAATTTAATCTGAGAACAGCAAGTTTATTAATTCAGATCTTTCAAGTAATCTTGCATCCACATAAATGTCTGGCACATGTCGCTGAAACTCACCGAGACTGCTAAAGAAATGTAATTTCTGAGTGGGATGAACATCAAACAAGTAAAAGATACACCTCCAGTTAGTAAGCACTTTGGATACAGTTGGTATTCATGCAGATGGCTGGGGCCAGATTTTCAAGAAGAAAAATTGTGCACATGCAACATAACACTTATGTAAGAGAGTGTGCCCTTGTGCAACTGCAGTTTGTTCTGCATGCATGCAGTTTTCAAAAGGGATGCCTTTTTGTGACCTTTCCCATGATATATGGCAGCTTGCCCAGATTTCCATGTGCTACTACTTAAAAAAAATACAGAAAATGCCGTCTGTGTACAAAAAATGCTGAAAATAGTATATTTGCCTGACCAGATCTTTTTCCCGCATCTGCTTATTTTGCATGTGCACCTAGTCTCAAGGCTATGCCAGGCTTTTGAAAATCAAGCCCTAGGGGCCAGATTTAAAAAAAGTGGACAAGTTGCACACGTACTGAATAAAGTTAAGTAAGGGAGGTTTTCTATGTGCAGACATAAATTTTTCCTTACTTGTCTGTATTATTCTTCCCTCATTCTTCAGTAGACATGGCAAAGCCAAGAAATGCTTAAGCCTGTCTCAAGCTTTGTGCCTGACTTTGGCTTAGGTTGATCTCTATGAGCAAATTAAGAGCCCCAGGTCAAGTCAAAACTGATAAGACGCTCAAATAAAGCGTTTTGGCCAGCCTTAGGACCGTGACAGGAACTTTCAACTCTTCCCATGCACCTCATGGGAGACACTGCAGTAATCTCACAGAGAGCAGTCATGACTCACTCATGGCTTGGCTCGTAGAATCGAAACAGACACGAGGCTTCGGTTCAGACTTGGTTCTAGGTGAAAAGTTCCTGACTGGCACATCTGTTCTGCTTGCAAGAAAGCAGGATTGTTGTGTCTCACACCATCTCTTCCTTTTGCTTCCCCCTCTGCTGAAGTCCGAAATCTTTGCTTGTGACAATCTGTTGTAGTGGACATGATTATGATAAAGAACCTTCATGCGTAAGCACTGAGGTAAGGGAAAGGGTTACCCCAAAGGGCATTGGCTGGGAAGCCAAGTTTCAAAGAAATACAAAATCGCACATACCCCAATAATGCAAAGCATCACGGGTTGTATATGCAAATCACCACAAAATGTTATGCTGGTTCAACTTTAAGCAGAAATGCATGGTGCCGAAAGGCCTCTCACACAATCTGCTGGGGAAAAGCTGGAGGAGATGAAGTCTACGACAATGTAAAAAATAAAAAAAGTTCATGTAAATGTGCTCAGTGATAAATATTGGTAGAAGAGAGAATATCTGAAATTCAGGCTAAATTGCACTGTCCAGAATTTTCAAATGCCAGCAAAATGGAATTCTAAAGACTTTTGAAAATTTAAAAAAATTCGGTGAAATTCCATCAAAAGTGCAGTTGCAGCAGTATTCCGATGACAGAATACAGAACGTTAATCTGCGGTTTATATAAACTGTGGGTCAGTGGTTCATTTTTTTATATATAAACCACAGATTAGAGTGTCATGGTTTACATAAACCATAGCTCAGACTCCTGTAGACCGCTGAAATCTTATCTGCCATTTAAACCATGGAATACTGTTCCATGGTTTACAATAAAACCCAGTCAGAATTTGGGGAATTTATCAAAAAATTCAAAAAAGCATTTCAGAAGCAGAACTGCCATTCTATCTAAATTACAGAGATGGAATTTTGCATTTCGCTCAGCTATACTAGATTGTATCTAAACCTGAGTTAAAAAGTATTCCCAGAGAACAGAGAATCACTTTATAAACTGGCAGCTATAAGTTTCAAGTGTAAGCAATTTAGACATAGAGAATCGGGGGCAAGGGTAATGGAAAACATTTCTTCATTATTCAGACTTTATTCATACATTCATTCATTTATTCCTTATTTATAGTAGTTTACATGAATTACAGTAATCAATAAATAAGTTTTAAATCATTGACCATAGCCCATTTGCAATAGTGTCCGTGAGGCTTAAACATGTTAAACAGTAAAACTGCACAAGTTACCTTAAATGTATAGCCTAGAGGTTAGAGTTAAGAGCCACTAACGAACTTGGTACATCCAGCAGACCTGGATTTGATTCCCACAACCTCTACTGTATAACTCTGAACAAGTCACTTAACCTCCCCAGAGCTCCTGGGTCACCCTTGTAAACAGGCCTTGTGATCCAATGGGCTTTACCCGGTTACGTAAAAGAAGAAGAAAAAAGTCTTAAAAAAAAAAAGGATTGCAGGGGATCATGGTAGGCTATGTAAATGTGGGTACAAGCATAGCAGAGGATCATGGTAGGCTATGTAAATGTGGGTACAAGCATAGCAGAGGATCATGGTAGGCTATGTAAATGTGGGTACAAGCATAGCAGAGGATCAGGGTAGGCTATGTAAATGTTGGAACACGTTTTGCAGAGGATCATGGTAGTCTATGTAAATGTGGGTACAAGTACGGCAGGGGATCAGGGTAGTCTATGTAAATGTGGGTACAAGTACTGCAGGGGATCAGGGTAGTCTATGTAAATGTGGGTACAGGTATTGCAGGGGATCATGGTAGGCTATGTAAATGTGGGTACACGTATTGCAGAGGATCAGGGTAGGCTATGTAAATGTGGGTAAAGGTATTGCGGAGGATCAGGGTAGGCTATATAAATGTGGGTACAGGAGTTGCAGAGGATCAGGGTAGGCTATGTAAATGTGGGTACAGGTATTGTAGAGGATTAGGCTAGGCTATTTAAATCTGGGTACAGGTATTGCAGAGGATCAGGGTAGTCTATGTAAATGTGGGTACAGGTATTGCAGGGGATCAGGGTAGTCTATGTAAATGTGAGTACGGGTATTGCAGAGGATCAGGGTAGGCTATGTAAATGTGGGTACAGGAGTTGCAGAGGATCAGGGTAGGCTATGTAAATGAGGGTACAGGTATTGTAGAGGATTAGGCTAGGCTATGTAAATCTGGGTACAGGTATTGCAGAGGACCAGGGTAGTCTATGTAAATGTGGGTACAGGTATTGCAGGGGATCAGGGTAGTCTATGAAATGTGAGTACGGTGTTGCAGAGGATCAGGGTAGGCTATGTAAATGTGGGTACAGGTATTGCACGGGATCAGGGTAGGCTATGTAAACATGGGTACAGGTATTGCAGGGGATCAGGGTAGGCAATGTAAATGTGAGTAAAGGTATTTCAGGGGATCATGGTAGTCTATGTAAATGTGGATACAATTATTGCAGGGGATCAGGGTAGTGTATGAAAATGTGGGTACAGGTATTGCAGGGGATCATGGTAGGCTATGTAAATGTGGGTACATGTATTGCAGAGGATGAGGGTAGGTTATGTAAATGTGGGTACAGGTATTGCAGAGGATCAGGGTAGGCTATGTAAAAGTGGGTACAGGAGTTGCAGAGGATCAGGGTAGGCAATGTAAATGTGGGTAAAGCTATTGCAGGGGATCAGGGTAGTCTATGTAAATGTGATGCGGTATTGCAGAGGATCAGGGTAGGGATATGTAAATGTGGGTACAGGTATTGCAGAGGATCAGGGTAGGGATATGTAAATGTGGATATGGGTATTGCAGAGGATCAAGGTAGTCTATGTAAATGTGGGTACAGGTATTGCAGGAGATCATGGTAGGCTATGTAAATGTGGGTACAGGCATTGCAGAGGATCAGGGTAGTCTATGTAAATGTGGGTACAGGTATTGCAGAGGATCAGGGTAGGCTATGTAAATGTGGGTAAAGGTATTGCAGGGGATCAGGGTAGTCTATGTAAATGTGGGTACAAGTACTGCAGGGGATCAGGGTACTCTATGTAAATGTGGGTACAGGTATTGCAGGGGATCATGGTAAGCTATGTAAATGTGGGTACATGTATTGCAGAGGATGAGGGTAGGCTATGTAAATGGGTACAGGTGTTGCAGAGGATCAGGGGTGGCTGTAAAATGTGGGTACAGGTATTGCAGAGGATGAGGGTAGTCTATGTAAATGTGGGTGAGGTATTGCAGGGATCAGGGTAGTCTCAGCAAGTATAGCAGTGCATATTGCAGAGGATCAGGATAGTCTAGGTAAATGTGGGTACAGGTATTGCAGGGGATTACGGTAAGCTATGTAAATGTGGGTACATGTATTGCAGAGGATGAGGGTAGGCTGTAAATGTGGGTACAGGTGATTGCAGAGGATCAGGGTGAGGCTATGAAATGTGGGTACAGGTATCGCAGGGGATCAGGGTAGTGGCTATGTAAGTGAGATAAAGGTATTGAAGGGGATCAGGACTGCATACTTTTCTTATACCTTTTCCTACAACATTCTATATTTTGAATCTGTTCTTTTGACATGGCAAGCCCATCATTTACTTGCAAAACATTTACCTTATCCTGTTGTAACCTGACACATTCCTGCTTAACATTTTCAAAGATTCTTTATTCTTTCCAGCAAACATTGTACAGCATGTTTAGAATCACTTTTATTTTCTCAACCTGGGTTTTTCATTTTATCCTCTGTTCACTAAGCTCCTTGTCCTTCCTACATATTTCTCTGGTTGCTGCGTTCAAGTCTTGTTTCAAGGACAGCTAAAGGGAGGTTCTGATAACGTGAGACTTCAACATGCCAGATACAGATTGTCAATACTAGCAGGAATGTCTGTCAGAACTAGGCACATAGTGGATTCCCTGCAGGGGAAAATTCAAACAACTGGTACAACAACCCACAAGAGACAGGGCTATCCGGATCTAGTACTGACTAATGAGAAAGCATCACAGATCTCCAGGTAGAAGGTCACCTGGGGCCAGTGACCATCACATGGTATGGTTCAATTTGGCCACTACAATCTAAATCATCCCATTCAAAGGCAAAAATATGGGACTCAGAGGAGCTGACTTTGATAAGATGGCCAACAGAGTTAAGCTAGCCCTGGCAAAAAGAAATACAGGTGAGGGGTACAGGCAAAGTGGGCAAGCATTAAGGATGCAATACTTGAAGCAACATCCCATTGTGTTGAGAGAAAAGGAAGTACAAAGAAGAAGGAAACCACTTTGGTTCTCAAAAACAGTAGCAGAAAAGGTCAGAGCCAAAAGGTTGGCCTTCAGGAAATATAAGGGAATGCAGCAGGGATGAAGATAGGGAGGCATACCAAACTTCCCTAAGGGAAGCAGGAAGGCAGTAAGGCAGGCAAAGGCCCAAACTGAGGAAACACTAGCACAAACAGTAAAAGGAGACAAGACTTTCTATAGATACATTAGTGAAAGGAGAAAGTCCAGAGGGGTATTACTCAAGATCAAAGGGATAAGGGGGGAGGAGGAGGACCATGTAAAGCATCTATCCTAAATAGATACTTCTGCTCAGTATTTACTGAGAGAAAGTAGGGCAGGCCCACAGCTCAGCATCATGGACACAGGGGGGGAGGTGTGCACAAGTCCCTTCACAAAAGAAAGGGTCCTACAAGAGCTCGCTAAGCTCAGGGTGGACAAGGCAATGGGACCTGATGGCATACATCCCAGGGTACTAAAGGAGCTAAGGATGGAACTAGCAGAGCCATTAGCAGAACTGTTTAGTGAGTCTCTGAGCACAGGAGAGGTCCCAGAAGACTGGAGAAGGGCTCATGTGATCCCGCTCCACAAGAGTGGTAGCAAGGAGGAGGCAGGGAACTACAGACCAGTCAGTCTTACCTCAGTAGTGGGCAAGATTATGGAGGCACTCCTTAAGGAAAGGATAGTGCAACACCTGGAATCCATAGGAGCACAGGATCCAAGACAGCATGGGTTTACAACAGGAAGGTCCTGTCAAACTAATCTCATAGATTTCTTTGACTGGGTAACCAGAGTGGTGGACCAAGGGGGAGCAGTTGATGTCGCCTACCTTGACTTCAGCAAAGCTTTCGATACTGTCCTCTTAATATTTCATTAGTGAGCTGGTAGCAGATGGACTGGAGGGTAAGGTTTCTCTGTTTGCAGATGACACCAAGATCTGCAACAGAGTAGATGATCCAGATGGTGTGGGCAGAATGAGAAGAGCTCTGGAAAAACTGACAAATGGTCTGAAGAGTGCCAACTGGGTTTTAATAAAAAGTGCAAGATCATACACATAGGGAAGAGAAACCCAGAAGCTACCTACAGGTTGGGAGGGAATTGCTGACAATCACAATGGAAGAAAGAGACTTGGGCATCATCATCACAGATGACCTGAAATCATCCAAGCAGACCACTAAAGTAGTAGGTAAGGCTAGAGGACGTTGGAGTGTATTAGTAGGGTATCACAAGTTGTAAGAGGTAGATAATAATCCCTCTTTACAAGACACTGATTAAGCCCCATCTGGAGTACTGTGTGCAGTACTGGAGGCTGCACCTGCACAAGAACATTAAGAAAATGGAGGCAGTCCAGAGAAGGGCAACTGAAATTGTGCAGGGACTGCATCAGAAAACATATGAGGACAGCTTAATGGAGCTCAATATGTATACCTTAGAGCAAAGGAGGGAGAGATTATATGATTGAAACATTCAAATGTCTTAAGATCATTAACAAGGTGAAAGAGTCTAACATGTTTCAATATAAGAAAAATAGCAGGACAAGAGGACACAGCATGAGATTAAAGGAGACTGATTAGGGGTAATATGAGAAAGTTATTTTTCACAGAAATGGTGGTGGATACATGGAACGCCTACCTGAGGAAGTGGGGGATATGAATACAGTGCAGGGCTTCAAATAGGCATTGGATAGGCATAAGGGAGCAATACAGATACATATGACTAAATAGGCAATTGACAAGTAAAGGCCAATGGCACATTCATAAGGTAGAAAAAATGGGCAGACTGGAAGGGCTTTGCGGTCCTTATCGGCCATCAACTTCTGTGTTTCTATGTTTCTATCACAAGTTCTCAGTTTTTAGTGCCTGAATCATGGACAACAATTCTGCTACCCTTAACCTTATCTGGTCCTGTTTTTTCCTAATCGCATGTTTAGTATCCGAATACAGTGGCCACAGACGCTGCATTGGGGCACTGTGGATACGGGCACTGGAAGCATAATCACCCCATCCTCCATACAAAGTCAAAAGGTTAGAAATATCTAGTCTAAGCTCTGAACAAATACTACTGTACTAGCAATTCTATTTGTAATGGCTATTTTGACAGCACCTTCCATATCCTGCTCTTTAATAGAAGTAAAGAGTATACCGGTCCCCTCACTCTATCTCTAAGCTGTTTGCATCACTGCAGAAAAAAGCTGCTTCTGCCCCTAAATCCTGTTCTAGTACTGAGCCACTGTCACCAAATTATGCTAGGTATTTTGCTGGGTTCTGTTGGACACCCTCTGACTTCATTATTATGATCTAACAGACCCTTAGTTACCTGCAGAGAAAAGTAACCCTTTAGGGAATGTCAGGAGATTACTGCACCATAACAAAACATACAGTACCCCTCTGACAGATTCTAGGACTAAGAAAGGATAACAAAAAGAAACAGAAGCAATTATAAAAGCAACATAAGGTTCTTTTGTTGTCCTATCAGCTTGCCTATAGGACAGTCATTATACACTGCATACTAATTATGTAACGTACTCACCTGGGAGTCTGGAAGCTCTCATAAACTGCAGTGCAGTGCAGAGTCTGCCTGCATTTTCCTCAGAGAGGTTGCATGGGGCAAGGGGTTTTATACCCTGATAAGATCTAGTCCAGTTAGAGATAACTGGTTTATGTGCATATGGTAATCACGCTTACTATTACTTCTTTTGGTCAATTTGGGGGGCAGCAGAGGATTATCTCAGTTGCCCTTTTGAATGTTACAATTTGTAGCATTCTAGTCATAAGAATACACTTATGTTAATGACGTGCTATCATGGATGGAATAATCTGTAATGTATCATCATGCTCTCTGAAAGGCCTATTCAGAGGGCACTCATGTATCATGTTAGTAGTTTTAAAATTCTGACATTATGGCAGTAGAGGCAGCATTGTTTTATTCATAATGATGTCTTCTCTTTCCCACATAACTACTTGTGGGGCAAAGATCTCTCTTGCATTTCATAGCCTTAGTCTAAGTAAGATAAAGGTTATTCTTCTTAGTAGAGCTGCTTTCTATATTATATATACAAAGTATATCCGTGTATGTGACCCTATCCTAAACTTATATAGATGTTCCCTAGCTACATGTGTGCATGCATAGCTCTGTATGTAATGTGTTTTCTCCCCAATTCTATGTGCATGTGTGTGTGTGTCTCTAGCTCTATGGTGTAACTGATACATCTGTGAGTGACGTCATCACATGATGTCAGCTTTTGTGAGGTGCCCCACTTATAGATGTGGGTATGGCGTGGATGTTAGTACTCCCACTTATTAGACATGGGTATGCATGCTGTGTAAGCCTGTCCCACTTATAGCGGTGGGTTATGTACTTGTGTATCATCTGCATGGCATGAGCATACATGTAATCATGATGCGCCCTGTGTACATGATGTGTGTCTGGATAAACGTGTAGTCATACGTACCTTGTGTGCATCATGTGCTTGTGGGTGAGCATATTCCACAGTGGCACTATTCAACTTATTCCAGCTTGACGTTGCATGAAAACCAGTTCTCATTTCTCCAAATCTAGAATGTACTTTTGGAACTTTCAAACCTTTCAATTTAGAATTTCTCGTAATACACCTCATTTTGTCATTTTGTTCAAGGACCATATATTGGGAAAATGGATGGTTACTATTTGCTTACATTGTCTTGAAAATCATATATATATATATATATATATATATATATATATATAAAAGAAAAAATATATACATAATTAAATACATAAATGACTAAAACCATTGGAATACTTTGGAATAAATGTCATTCCACTTTTCAAAGTTTTAGTGATGAATTTATTGCCTTTAAAATGCATGGCTTTACTTTACATTTTGTTTACTCAGGATAGCCCTCCGAGATGCAACATTTTATTTCAGTGAGATCCTGCATGAGTCCATTTCCACAGCTGGGTGGACTGTCGCTAGAGCACAGTAAATTAAATGACCACGTTGCACAATGAGTATTTCACTCTAGTGGGGCTTGAACCTGTGATTTTCTGGTTCCCAAGTCAGTGTTCTGCTAACTAGACTACTCACTGCCTCCACCTGTGTGGACTGTGATGCCCTCTGAATGGCAACTCTCTAATAATGAAGGAGAAGCCTAAACCTTATTATCTGCCCTTCCCTGTGGCAGCCCAACCTGGCAGCTCAGTCTAGAACAACACTAAGTGGTAGGATTATTGGGAACACTAAGTGAGTGAGATCATGGGAACACTGCATGGCAGGATTGTGGGAACAATGCTGGGTAGGATTGTTGGAACACTGTGCGGCAGTATCTTGGGAACATTAGGTAGTAGGATTGTAGAGACACTAAATGGTGGGATTATGGGAACACTAAATAGTAGGATTGTGTGAACACTAACTAGTAGGACTATGAGAACACTAAGTGGTAAGATTGGCAACACTCAGTGGAAGGGTTGTGGGAACACTACATGGTGGGATCGGGAACACTAAGTGAAAGGATTGTGGGAACACTAAGTGGTAGGATTGTGGGAACACTACATGGTAGGATCTGGGAACACTAAGTGGTAGGATTGCGAGAACACTAAGTGGAAGGATCGTGGGAATACTACATGGTAGGATCTGTGAACACTAAGCTGTAGGATTGTGGGAACACTAAGTGGAAGGATTGTGGGAACACTACATGGTAGGATCTGGGAACACTAAGTGGTAGGATTGTGGGAACACTAAGTGGTAGGATCGTGGGAATACTACATGGTAGGATCTGGGAACACTAAGCTGTAGGATTGTGGGAACACTAAGTGGAAGGATTGTGGGAACACTTCATGATAGGATCTGGGAACACTAACTAGTAGGATCATGGGAACACTAAATGGTAGGATTGTGGGAACACTAGGTGACAGGACTGTGGCAACACTAAGTGTTAGGCTTGTGGGAAGAAATGGAAGCTTGGACTCACTGGTTGATAGTAGACCAGCTAACCTTGCTGAGTACCCACAGAGAATTCAGGAAGCGTTTATTAAATTCCCAATGGCATCACATTATTTGTTTAGAAAAAGTTGCACTTAATATTGGGCAATTCCTGATATAGCAAAGTTTTTATTTTGCAAATCAGAGATAATGTTGAAGAGTTACAATATCAGGTATATATAATGTAGCTGTGGTACACTTAGAGGATGTGAATTTAAAATTATTTCTAATTAATTTAATAACTTTGAGACCATGACATTCCAGTAAGTTAACTTGGAAGGGTAACAGTGTTCCAGTAGGGCTCCTCCTTGCTATTACAGTAGAGCAATAAAACTAGCATAACAGGCTGGATTTCAGTAGTGAAAAAAAAACCCCACCTAAAAGAGAATATACAGTGCTTTTTAACAGTGCTATGCAGAATACAGAATTTTACTAGCAGAATTCATGTATAATGGATATTCTGCTTCCAAAATGCTTTTTGAAATTTCTTTTTACATTTCACAGAATTCCCAAAAACATTTCTGTGTAAACCACAGAATAATTTCTGCAGATCAAGGAAACCACACAAATAATTGTCTGGAGACTGCAGAACAAAATCTGACATTTATATAGCATATGATGGAATGCTGTTATTGTTAAAAATCCATCATTTTTACAATGTTGTTATGCTGTAGTAGCTGTGTCATCGCAGCTGTTATGCTGCACTAGCTACATAGCTACTACAGCATAACAACATGGAACGCGCTAGCACATGCACGTTATATGACCAGGAAGCAGCAGCGGCGGTGAAAACAGTGAAGTGAGCAGCAAAGTGGAGAAAAAAAAAAAGTAAAAACAATGTATACCCCAGCTATTGGTAACAAGCTGGGTTAGTTCATCTCTCGAGGTTCAAATGGTTGCCATGGCAACCTCTCAATGAACTAACCAGCTTGTTACCGATAGCTAGTATCCAATATTCTATATAATGTATGGACAGTGTCTATAAACCCCTGTTTTCAATCAGTTTATAACCTGATAATCCCATTGTTGTGACATCAGTATGCTGTAAACCTTACTTAACTATGCCATAATCATGGTATTACAGGATAGAATGTCACCACATGTCAAGATTCTTGGAAAGGAACGGTGATCTGCTGCTTGGACATTCATTCAAAACACAGACATTCCATTCAGACAATTACAGACCCGCTGTAGTATAGACAGTATAGATCACAATACTAATTTCAGTACTTCAATTGCTCAATATTCAAACCAGGAGGCATTCATAGCAGAGCAGGAGAACAAATGCACATTGAAAAAAAGTGTATTTTTTCCCCATAGTGGCTAGTTTGTCCATACACTATAACATACAATGTCTGAGTAACGGTGGCCAACCATGGACATAATCACCTCTCACAGTTGCCATGACAACTGTAAACCTCTCGAGCTGCACTCTTGAGGTTTACTTGGTTGTCCTGACAACTGCTTGAGGTGATTACATTGTGGTTAACCACTGTTAACTCAGGCATTATCCTCTACGTAAACTGTGGATTATTAATCCATGTAAAACATTTTGATGTTGAATTTCAGAAATCCTCTAGTGACAGACATTCGTGGAATTTTCCAAAATTCCATGAAAGTCTGTCCTATCAGATTTGAACATTCGGCACAGTACAACTTGTAAAGGGTTCCAAATTTTCTGAAGGCCAATAAAAGCTCTGAATGAGAACTGGCAGCTCTGCCAAATGGGTGGTTGAAAAGTAATTAGGGACTTGTTCAGTTGCAGAATGGGAAAGGTTGAGTCACTCTGGCTGCAACTGATAGATGAGGGAGAAAGAAGTACAAACTGCTCTACAGACCACCCAGTCAGGAATAAACTAGGGCTGAAGCAACAGGCTAAGGAATTTCAGTGGCAGTGGACACAACCAAGACAGTGCTCATAGGTGGCTTCAGTCTTCCAGACACAGAGTGGCCTAGCAGTGCAGCAGGTAGCTGAAAAAGTCATGGATTCATGGAAGTGGAGCAGGATGGTTTCCCTCTGCAGTGGCTGCATAATCCAACAAGAGGAGGGGCACTATTCAACTTAGTCTTCAGTAACTGAGGCACAATAAAGAGCACTGGAAATAAAGCTGCAATAGGACTAAGTGACCATGACAACACCATTACATTCTAAATACTACTAGAGGGTAAGCATAATAATATTTGTACAGAGGTACCAGACTTTAGGGAAGTGCTCTAGACTTTAACACAATTAAGCATTTGTCAATGCTGAACGTCGTTTACAGAGTATTTGCATTGGTGTTTGGCATTTCTACGCCCGCCCCAGTTGTATCCATGTCCTTTTAGCATCCATATTCCAACAGAGTACCTCTCTGCAACTCCTCTTGCATCGGATCAATATTTCACCCTCATACTTCTTAAGTGTCTGTCTTAAGAACGCTAACACCCCGGGCGTGCTCAAAGGTACGAGCCTGTGTGGAAACAACGCAACCTACGCTTTTAACACCATCATTCAGTGGAATTATTTCATCAAATTTTCAACATAGGCATTTTGTCACCTCTGGTCATGAACACTGTCATTATGATTTTCTTACTGTGCACAGAACACTGATTTCCCACAGCAACCGCGCTATTCTGCGCCGGAAGTGTGGAAACACATTTCAGCCAGGATGTGAAAAATGACAGCTGTACTGTTCATAAGGAGTTGTGGGAAAATGCACATGTTGAAAATCTGGAGTGAAAATATTACAAATTCGCAAAGTCACAAGTGTGCGTGAAAACTGCGCAACACACACTCGTAAAACAGTCATTTTTTGGAATTTTTGCACTGAATTTTCAACGTAGGCATTTTAGGATGTCTGCTCATGAACAGTATCACTGTGATTTTCTTATTCTGTACCGAACATGATTTCTCACAGTGGCTGCGCTATTGTACGCTGGAAGTGCGAAAACATATTTCGTCCAGGATGTGAAAAATAACAGCCGTACTGCTCATAAGGAGATGTGGGAAAATGGCAGTGCTGAAAATCTGGAGTGGAAATATTACAAATCCACAAACATATGAGTGTGCATAGAAACTGTGCAATGCACACTCGTAACAGCCAGTTTATGGACTTTTGCCACCAAAATAGGCATTTTAGGACCTCTGCTCATGAATAGTGTCGCTGTGATTGTCTTACTCTGTAGCAAACACTGATTTCCAACAGCGACTGCACTATTTTGCACTGGAAGTGTGAAAACACATTTTGGCCAGGATGTGAAAAATGGCAGCTGCACTATTCATAAGGAGGTGTGGAAATATGCCTATGTTGAAAATCTGGAGTGAAAATACAAATTCGCAAACTTACGAGTGTGCGTGGAAACTGCACAATGCACGCTTGTAAAACAGTAATTTTTTGAAATTTTTCACCAAATTTGCAACATAGGCTTTTTGAAAGTCCATCTCAAGAACACCAACACTGTAATTTTGTTAATCGGTACTGAAAGGTGATTCTTGAGTGACCACGAAATCACCTTTTGGGGTTGAATAAGCATCATGACAGTGACTGAATTTATGAAAGGGTGTCAGCAAGAACCCCATGTTGAAAATTTGGTGCCAAAAGTCAAAAATGGCAGAGATATCCACCTAAGTTGGAAAAACTGTATTTATGCCATTATACAGCTTCAGCATTCCTCAGTTCACGGGTGGCTTTGAAGAGTACAGATGTGCTTTCCGGTCCACGAAAGATCGTTACACCGGGCTCTGGAGGTAAGTATGGGGTGGGGGTGTGGGAGGTGGGTGTGCAGAGGGTGGGCGAGGGTTGGTGGGGGCCATGGACTCACTGATGGACCGTTTTCTTATTTACAGGAATTAAACAAACAAACAAAAGTGGATGCTTTTGGTGTGCTGGGTAGGGCTCCCAGCATTCCACCTATGTGGGGGGGGTATGGGGAGGTGGGAGCGCAGAGGGTAGGCACAGATTGGCTGGGGGGGTGAGGGACTCACCGAGGGACCATTTTCTTGTTTCACAGGAATTGGAAAAAAAAAAAAAAAAGACGCTGTTGGCACGCTTGAGTGTGCTCCCAGCGTGCCATCTACGTGTTTGTTGGGGGGGGGAATAAAGCCAGCGTGGACTGAGCACTCCTGCTGGCCATACAGTGTGTGTGAGGGGGAGCATGAGCACGCTGGGATGGGCTCCCAGCATGCCAACTGGTTGTTTTTTGGGGGGCTGTAGCCAACGGGGAATTGGCCACCCCAGTTGGCCACACAGTGTGCTGGCGGGCACATGCGCCAAGAGGGACTGGGCACCCCCCCTCGGCACACAAGGTGGGGGCTGAGGAGAACAGTAAGGAGGGAAGGGGAGGACATTAGCAGAGGGAGGAAGTGGGAGGGATTTGATGCCGAGCTGTGCATGACAGCAGTTTGGCTGACCTCGATATGATAATTGCATACACACTACCGCTGCTGATTGCAGTGGACCTTTCTTAGAAGTGAAGACCAACTCCAGCGAACTGCTGTCATACACAGGGTCACACACCTCCAAAAGTCATATTGTTGCAAGAGCGCTCCTTGTGCATGCACGCAAGTGAACGTAAAAATTAACACAGCAACCACTGATCGACGTGTTTTGAGTGGAGGGACAACAAATAAATTGGCTAGAATTCAAAATCCAATAATAGAAGCCACTCAGCAGTTCATAAGGTATGGTGAAAAAAAAAACACAGATAGTATTTTCAATCAGAGGTTTTAGGAAACCAAATAATATCAGTGGCACTTACAACAAATGTTTAGAAGGAGAAACTCTCATCTGAATGTAAACACCCTCTGGGGCTTACCTGAGGTTGGTGGTCTCCCCGATTGTGTTTTGCTCAAAACTGACATTTGGGGCAACCTCAGTGTTGTTTCCAAGAGATTTGTTGGTTCGGCGCATGTGTGGTAGTGTGCGGCCCTAGCCATTTAGGCTGCCGAATCGGCAGAGCATTCCTGTAACGCTCAGATGTCTCCCCAATGATCCTGACCTCTTTGCTAGTCTAATCAGGGTCGGACACCTGGAGGAGGTGGCTCAGGAGGCACCATAATGTTTCAAACAGCATCAGACAGTGCGAGAAGAATTAAGGTGGGGATTCATGAATAAACTATAAGGGTTCATGAATATTAATGAGCCCAATCCACAGCTCCTGGTGACAGGAAAATGAATTAGTGATGGGCCTTGGGTGGTTCAATAAAATTACCGTCGCAGTTGCTTAGCAGGGACAGGGTCCCATCACATATTGGGCAATTCATTAAAGGGCACCGCTAGTTTGCCCTCGGTTTTGTCTCAGTTTTGCAATTTACGTTATTGCCACCCATGTTAGAGAGAATGCACTTTCATAAGAAAACGAACGCCTATTTTAAAGCATTTCAGCCTTTCAGATCGAATGATCTCACCTGTAAGGAGATCCATGCCAAGAACGCCAAGATAGTTGACATTAGTACTGAAGTGTGCTTCCATGGGCCCCCACTCGTAATAAATGCATCATTCAGTAGAGCTCCATAATGTAAATTGCTTCTGGTATTTGTAATTTAATCCAGAGCACCAGTTCAGCTGCAAAACACTTTCAAAGCGTGGCACCGAAATCCCGCGCATGTGTAATAGTGGCACGTTCTTGTGCATGCGCGAGATCTTGGCTGCTATTGCGCATGCGTGGGATTTTGGCACCACGCTTTAAAAGTGTTTTGTGGCAGAATCGGCACTCAGGCATAAATTATAAATACCAGCAGCACTTTACATTACAGAGTTCTACTGAATGATGTATTTGTTACGATAAGGACCATAAAAAGCACACTTCAGCACCGCGCTCCGACTAGATGCGCATTATCGGCATGAGATCTCCTTCTGGTGAGCCGGGGTTGCAGTCGGTTGGCGAGTAAGCTGAAATAATGCTTTTTTTTTACTAAAACATGTAACCAGTTCAGTTTTTTGCTTATGAAGGTGCATTCTACTTTAATATTGGTACAGGTATGTGCCTGTGGAATCACTGTTGCAAACTGAGGAAAAACCAAGGGGAAAAGTTGATAGTGCCCCTTTAAAGATTAATGCTGCTTAAAATGAACAATCATAGTTGAGACTGTTGCAGAACTCATACAGGCTGAATGGGGGCCACCATGTTGTTGATACTTTGACCCCCACCAGACACCAATCGGAAAACCAAGCACCTAAAATTGGACCCGAGGGATTCTGGGAGAGGGAGTTTCATTAATTTCAGTGTCTAACTCATGTCCCAATGAACAGTCAGGGACTATTGATCTCTATGGTTATTGATGATTGATGAGCTTGAACAGCCAATTGAGTCTGGATTCTTGAGTGAAACCCCAATGGCTTTCTGGGTTTGAGTCAGTCTGTTCCTGGGCTCTTCTCGAGTCAGGAGAATTCTGTGTGAGTGGAATTGGACTGTCAGAGGACTTGATCAGGTCTCGTTGGAGATTGCCACTAGGGAAAAAGAATTCCAAGGGAAAAGAGAGTGAAAGAGTGGACTAAGCTTGAGGCTCCCCAGGTACTGTGAAACGTGCTGTCTGTATGGGAAAAAATTAGCTGTTGCAGAGACCCTGCACTATATATGGGACTGAGCAGACAGAACTGTGCTGCTGGCTGAAAGTTAAACAATTGCTTCAGGGGAACTGCTTTAAGGATTGGGACACTTAAAAAGATTGAGGAGGCAAACCATCTCAGATGCAGGGCGCTAGCCATGTTCTGTGAATTTGCTGTGTGGCTTGAACAAAGTGGCTGAGAGCTGTGTCTAAGCTGAGGCTGAATGGAATCAGTTATGGACAGTTAGAGCTGAATGCACTGAAGATGAGCAGGGACTTGCCTAGTTCTGAACTCCTGCTGATTGCTATAGTCTGAGTGCAAACTGAAGGCTAGCACCCACTGACAAACCAGCACTGCTGTTTTGGTTTAACAAACTGCCTAGCTACCAGTGACTCATGGATTCAGTTCAGGGACTGCACGGGGGATCCTACTGCTTTGGAGTCCTCACCTAGAGCCAGGGAGGGAACTAACTAACCCCTTCTAAGTGTGACCCACTGTCTCAGGAGGTCACTTGCACTTTCTGGGGTACTAGGGCACCTATGACCCTTGTGGAGAGCCAGGCTGTGCAGCCACTCCTGCGTCTGGGCCTTCTGTGGCTGGTGTGTACCTGCCATCGAGCTCTGCAGTGGGTCAGAAGTGGCTGAAGGTAACAAGTGGCCAGACCTTCAATCAAGGAGACAAGCTACAAGGCCTTCAGGCATGATCCAATCTGCTGAGGGAACCAAGATCATCCTCATTTCTTGCCATTGCTCCACACTCCAGGATATCAGGCAACTACAACTTCATGAGGCTGCTAAGTCCTGCAAAACCATGAGTACCCAGGACCTGGTTCCTGGAACCTAAGTGAGGGGAGTGTGAATCCAGTTAAAAATTTTCCATAAGTTTTTCAGGGCCCCAACAGCTGGCAAACCTGCAGCAAAATCCAGGCCTACAACTAGAGGGTACCCCAGGGACTTCTCAGGATGTAACACTGGTACTAGTGGGGGTAAGCAGCCAGGGGGTGGACTGGCCGCCTTCGAGTCCTTATGTTACTGTTTACCATTTTGTCACTAACTTTCTTTTTCATTCCACAGCTCTCCCTATTCCAGGAACCCCCTTCCTAGCCCTTACCCCAATAAAGCTGTGAGCTGGTTGTTGAAACTGCTGTGTCCAGAGAATTCCATTGAATTCTGCCTTATCATAGATTTATGATATATGGTGGGAAAAGGTTGCAGGATCCAGTGTGCAGGGTGGCTGGTTGGGGAGGTGGGTAGGTGCAGTATCCCAGGGGGCTGTACCAACCAGTCACCTGACCCACTTACAACTTAATCTGGGTGGAGGCACTATGCTGTTATTTATAACCTTGAGAAAGAACTCCATGAATAATCACAATAAGATACTCCAGGATTTGGTAATTAGGGGATTACCTTCTTCTCGTGTGGTTAAGTCACTCAGTCATGTCTGTGACACACCACACAAGGCGTGGTTAAATCCCCAAAAGTCTGCATCCTGTCATGTGTTAATGTTTAATTAATTAATAAAGGTGTCAGAGGAGCAGTAACATCAAGTTTTGTAAGAGGAGGAGGAACTGAGTTGCTGTGGGTTCACAGCCAATCTAGTTAAAGCAAATGGAATCTTCTTTTTGTCTTTCAAGCAACCCACTCCCCATGCTATTAAGACACTTCACATATTCTGTAATACGCTGACAAAGCTGTTTTGTCCTCCAGTTATAAAAACATATCATGCCTGAACCGTAGTCTGTGACAGAGTTCCACAATATCCAGACTTTATTAGCTGCCAATAGTTTTGTACTAAAATAAGAAAAAAAATCCACAACTATTTATTCTCTTCTGGACTGAAATGTTACAAAGCAAAGGATTCTTTCCAGATCACTATGACTAATGGACAGGTGGTAAATATACAGTGAACCTATTGGTCTCTGTATTGGTTCCTGCACGAGTTATACAATTCACGTTGACCATGTTGCTAAACAAGTCCATAAAAAGTAGGAACACTAAATCGACTGAAATGTCTGTTCGCCCCTGAAACCTGGGCAGCCTAAGTTCAATGTAACTTACTGCCTGTCTTGTAACATGGCTTCCTTGTTTGGGACCATGCTTCTGTCTCCATTCAGCACAGCAAGCAGGTACTAACCAGTCCATTGGCTTATTCTATTTTTCTCGTCCACAGAAATGATCCCTGCAGCTTCTCTTCTACGCTGGTTGCCTCCTTAATGCTGAAACTAGTAATGTTGAAACTAGCTACCTTCTAGACACCTTCCTGCACACAAGTACAAAGTCCAGTGCTACTTAGTGCCTTATCTGCCACATTAGACCATATTAAGTCATATCTAAATATTAGATCAGCTGATGAAAACCTCTTGAGTGCCCCTGATTTTAAAAATAACTTCAGTCAATGGACTTTTGTGCACCACTTTGTGCAGTTTTGGAATTGACTTCCTTCTTGGAGAGTGGAGGAGCTTACAATGGAGGCAGCCAGCCTTGATTAAGTACTTACAAATAGAGACGGTGTTGGGGAAGCCACAGTGCTGGACCCAGTGGGAGGCAGCAATGACCAGACAGTTTGGTTTGACATTAGACTTAACCCTTTGAAACATGAACATGTTTGAACGTATGTAGATTCTGGCTATATAAATATATATATATATATAATATCTGCAGTCTTCTAACCAGAGTGAAATCAGTTCCAGACTAAAATCCTGGACTTCAAAGGCGCTGATTTTAGTAAGATGTGGGAGCTGTTGCTGAGGAATCCAGAAGGGTAAGGGGAGCACAAGGTGGAAGAAAAAAAGTAGGAAGTGATAAAAACTGGGATTACAGTACATAGGTCTGTAATCTCTGTGTAAAGGTAACAGGGGAAAATAATGTGAGGAAGTTCTTCACAGAGAGGGTGGTGGATGCATGGAATGGTCTGACTCAGGAGGTGGTGGGAGTGAGCACAGTGGTTGGATTCAAGCATGCTTGGGACAGGCATAGGGGAACCACAGAGGTACAGCAGCGGGTGGGACAGAAGCAGTAATCCAGTACAAGGGTTTAAGGGCAGTCTAGATGGGCCATGTGGTCCTTATCTACTGACAATTTCTATGTTTCTATAAGAGGGGTTAAAAACCATTGTGATTCATGACAGAATTAGTTGCAAGTGTGAAAACAAAGAAAAATCCATACTATATACATAGATATAAAAAGGACCAGCCAAAATGAGTGGGGCAAGATGAAGAGTCATAGCGGGATAAAAGAGGTCAGCAGGGCTGTGTGGAAGGCTAAGACTGATGTGGAACTGAGGATAGCAGAGGGTATGAGAAAGTGGAACAAGACATTATTCCATTGCATACAGTAGTAAAGGAAAGCTATGGAAGGAATAGTCAGACTTAAACATGGAGATGAGTGGGAAGAGGATGTAAAAGGAATGTCAAGCATCTAGAATGGATATTTCTGCCTGGTGTTCACAGTGGAAGAAGAGCTGAGGCCTGACTGCAATCAGGGCAATTGGGGAGGGGGAAGGGTTAATGGGATCCAATTCTGGTGATACGGGTACAAGAGGGCTTAAGTACACAGATGATGGGTAAGTCTATGGGCCCAGATGGACTGCACCACTGTGTGCTTAAGGAAATGGGCAGGCAGTTCAATAACTCACTGGAGATAGTACCCAGGGACTGAAGGAGAGTGAATGTAGTTCCCCTGGAAATAAGCAGTAGCATTGATGACCGGGGAACTTTAGACCTGTCTGTCTAATTTCTATTGTAGATAAGCTTCTAGAAGCCATTACTAGGGAAGAGACTGGTAGGTTTCCTGGAGACAGATGGACTTCAGGACAAAAGGCAGCATGGGTTCACTGTGTGTGTGTGGTCATGTCAAACAACCATGACCAATTTCTTTGATTGTGTGACAATGACAGTGGATGTACTGTACTCTGACTTCAGTAAAGCCTCAACTTCACCCCAGATGGATTGTTGATTGAGAAGGTGCATGACTATGGGTTGGGGGACAAAGTCGCAAGATGATTGGAAAACTAGTTAAGTGTTAAAACCCAGAGAGTTATAATAAATGGTGAGTTCTCAGGGATCAGGGTGTCACTGGTGGTATGTCACAGGGATCCATCTTGGGACTAGTATTATGCAATATCTTTACCTGTGATGTCAGAGAAAGGATATAGAGCAAAATATGCCATTAAGAGATGATACTGAGATCTGTGGCCAGGTGGCAAGTGATGAGGGTTCAGAACTATAAAAAGACCTGGGTAGATGCAAACAGTGGTCAAAGGTGTGGCAGTTAACATTTAATGCCAAAAAGGGCAAAGCAATGCACATATGGGTAAGAAATCAGAAAACTGAATATGGAATGGAGAGGTGGTGGAAAGCACAACTGAAAAAAAGGACTTTGGGTTAATAATTCCAGACAGAATGAGGACAACAATGCAACGAAACAGGACAGTGGAAAGGGCAGATAGGATGGTGGGTGGATAGGGAGACGGATCAGCAGCAGCAGCAGAGATGTGCTTCTGCCAATGTATATTAAGTACGTAAGTAAGTAAGTAAATTTTACTTTTTAAAAAGTGCTCTATCCAAGTTCAGAGCACCTGTACAATACAACAATAAAAATATCCAAAAACAGCTCATAATTCACTTAAAAACATGCAATATAAAAGTATTATGTCCGCCAAAAAGCTTTTTAAAAAAAAAACGTTTTGAGGGAGTTTTTAAACACCTCTAAGGTCAGGCTTTCACGTATCTGTTGAGGTAGAGAGTTCCACAGGTTTGGTGCCATAAAGGCAAAGGATCTTCCTCCAAAGGTCTTCAAATGTACCCTGGGAACCTCCAGCAATCCCTCGTCAGAGATCAGAAGTCACTGGTTCATCCTCCCCTGGAATACTGTGTGCCATTTTGGAAACCACATTTATAGAAGGACAAAGGCAGATTGGAGGCAGTACAGAGGAGGGCAACTTAACCAAGATGCTGCAGGGACAGCAGGAAGGGAATTATGAGGAGAAGTTGGCAGATATGAACACGTACATGCTGGAGGCATGAAGGTAGACAGGGAACATACTGAAATATGCAAATATCTCCAAGGGGTAAACAAGGTAGATAGCATTGAATTGTTCAAACTGAGGGGAAACATACACCTGGGATAACTCTGTGACACTGGTGGTGATGGTGCAAATTTGAGAGATGTCAGAAATATATATATTTTTAATCTGTTTATGGCTCTCAACTCCGTACTGTACCCAACTGCCCGCCAGGGACCCCCACAGAGTCTTTGGTTTACCCCCCATGTGGGAATGAGTAGGGGCCCCCTCCTTACGCCTCATAGCTTCATGTCTTATCGTGGTCTTCACTGAAGGTCGCTGCAGCTGCAGGTGAGGGCTAAGCTCCGCCCTCGCATTGGTGTTGCACCAGGGCTTGAGCTTTCTCCCAGTACCGCCCCCAGAGGCATGACAGTGCTAGGACACCACAGCATGCATCAACATTGGTCATGCCTCTCCCAGCTTAAGACTCTGGGCCTGCTGAACCTCTGTCCACCCGGAGGTCAGTCTTGCACTAAGTTGGCTCCCCTCCTCCCGCCTGGAGGAGACAAGCAGTCCAACAGATGCTCAAGCCTTCTCCCCCCAGCCAGCCCTCCAATGACCCGAGCTCGTTCCTGAACCTGGGTCACCAGTATCACAAGCGGCAGTGCTACCACTGCCCTGGTGGGCCAGTGGAAATATATTTTTATAGATGGAGTAGTGGAGGGGTAGAATAAGGTACCATAAGATGTGATCTGTAGGAAATTGCTGCAGAAATTCTAACATGGATGGGACAAATACCTGTGCTTGGTAAAGTCAACATCAAAAAGGGAGGGGGGGAGAGAAGTGTGAAAAGCAATTGGGGCTCTCACATTCCAAATGAGACAAGACTTGGCTGGCACAATGCAGCAAGGTGCCTTTTTTTGCCAGTAACTTTACTGTTTCTGTGTTTTTTCCCTGAGCTCTACCAACTCACTACCTGTTTTAATAGCAAGCTAAAGGACTTCTTATCAATCAGCACCATGTGTAATTATTCTGTTAATTATTGTACTCTTTACCAGACTTGTTCTACAAATGATTTCGTGTTTTTTTTCCCTTCTGTGTATATCTGTCTTGAACCTTTGGCGGGGGTCTCTTAAGTAAATGGAAATTTCATTCCAATGACCTATACCTTGTTAAAGCAGCAGTATTTGTTTGTCATGATTTAGTTTTTGGGGAGCAAAAATGTATTTCTGACATCATAAGATTCATGCTCTGTTTATATTTAGTTTTCTCAGATATTATTGTTAAAACAGCTTTTACAGCTAATTCTGTAATCAGTGACTCTCCCCATTAAAGTTTTTAAAATCTCTTCTGCTGAAGTTACCTGCTGAATTTACATACTGTGGATGTGCTAGGACAGTGTTAGCACATTTCTGATGGTAAACAATACAACATTGCACCAAGTCATAGTCAAATTATTTGTATAAGGTGCTTTTCAAAACCAAAGCACCTGTACATGATTAAAATTCTAAAACAAAGTATTCCATAAAAACTATAATAAAATTCAAAATAGGTCAGGATAGGCTAATTCAAATAGGTAGGTTTTAATGAAGCTTTAAATGGCCATATTCCACATGTACCAATATATTTAAAGTTGATAGGAAACTTCTTTTCTGGCTACCCACTATTCTGATATGTATTTTACCTTTTTGTTAAAATCAATAATCTAACTTTGTTGCCTTTTAACTATCCTGACTCTCACTGCGCTCAGCAGTTGCTGCCTCTGTTTTCATACTGCCTGATGAATCGCCTAGAATGGGAGTGTTGATGTCATAGAACATCTTACAAATTTGAAGATCAAGAGCAGTAGCTGGTGAGGAGAGTGAATTCAGTGTAGATCTGAAGGTACCCCAAAGTTAGATTATTTAATTATCAAAAATCATCAAAGTGTATCAGAATACATAACTGGCATGGAAAGGAAGATGGGAGAGCAGTTAACTGTGTAAAAATAATTTCCTATCTCCTTTAAAGGAGAAGACTCCTGTTTATTTATACGTAGACGCATAAGAGGCAGCACCGGGACAGAGGTGCCCAGAGTAAAAACTGACAGTAAAAACAAAGGCTCTGCCACTCACCACTGCTTAAATAACTTAAAGTGAACACTTGGCTATAAAAATAAAAAAATGTTATTGGAAGCAATAAACCACACGCCTGATGATTTTGGACAATCAGTCCTTTCTCAAAGTCTAGTGTAGACATACTAACACAGCAAATATATAGGCACCAAGAAATTATGTAATTAGTGACATCAGAAAGCACAATTAAGTTTCATTGGTTGAAAGATGACTATTACAAGAACACCTTAAAGTACAAACAGTGCAGCAAAGCATTAAAACTTATCACAAACACAATTAATAGCAAACCCAACCAAGAAGATGAGAAAGGGAAAGGGGGAGAAGAGGAAGAGGTTAAGAGGAATGGAAAAGTAAACTTATAGGCTTTCACTATTTATTTATATAGTAATCCAATTTTTTACTGCTTTTTAAGAAAAGTTCTATATCAAAATTAAAATTAAAGCCAGGACATCTAGTTGCTCCTAAATTAATGATCCAAAAAGCCTCTCTCTTTTTTAACAAATAATCAAAATTGTCATACCTTGGATGAGGGCAAACCTTATCAATCGCTATAAAGGTAAACATTTGTTTTGAAAGATAACATTTTTAATTTTAATAAAGAGATATATTTGCAAACTAAAGGTACTGCAATGGGGGCCACTTGCACTCCATCCAAAGCAAATTTATACGCTGGGACCTGGGAAGAGAAATTTGTTCTCAAACCCCTTGCTCACCCCTTCCACAGCAGAATTATATGTTGGAAGTGTTATATTGATAACATGATTCTGCTGTGGAGAGGCTCCAGAGAGGAGTCACAGTTGTTTATATAGTGGCTGGGTGGCAGGACACAGAGGGTGGTGGTAAATGGCTGTCACTCCACAGAGGGAAGAGTGACCAGTGGGGTACCACAGGGATCAGTGCTGGGACCGGTCCTATTCAACATCTTCATCAGTGACATTGCGCAGGACCTAGAAGGCAGAATGTCACTGTTCGCTGATGACACAAAGCTCTGTAACAGAGTAGACACACCAGAGGGTGTAGACAGAATGAGAAGTGACCTGCAGAATCTTGAAGAATGGTCAGGGTTTGGCAGTTGAAATTCAATGCAAAGAAGTGCAAGATAATGCATATGGGGCACAAAAACCCTGGCACAATATATCAGTTGAGGGGTGAGGATATAGTATGCACCAAGCAGGAAAGGGATCTTGGGGTTATCATCTCTGATGACCTCAAGGTAGGGAAACAGTGTGACAAGGCAGCAGGTAAAGCAAATAGGATGTTGGGATGTAGAGGCAGGGCATCACCAGCAGGAAAAGGAGGTCATAATCCCGCCATACAAGACACTAGGAGGTTTCACCTGGAGTACAGTGCACAGTTCTGGAGACCATACCTACTTAAGGACATAGACAGGGTAGAGAAGGTTCAGAGGAGGGCAACAAAGATGGTGCATGGATTGCATCACAAGTCCTATGAAGACAGGTTGAAGGAACTGAACATGTACTCCGTGGAGGAGAGGAGAGAGAGGGATATGATAGAGACATACAAATATCTTACAGGGAGGAACAGGGTGCAGGAAAACACTATTTTTAAGCGAAAAGATGTTCCAGGACTAGAGGGCATGGGATGAAGTTGGAGGAGGACGATTCAGAGGAAACATGAGAAAGAATTTCTTCACAGAATGGGTGGGGGACAAGTGGAACACCCTGCCAGAGGAAGTGGTGGGGGCTGAAACAATCACAGGATTTAAGAATGCATGGGATAGATATAAAGGAATTCTGGAGGTCAGGGGTAAGGGGCAACAGACTTCTAGGAAAACAAACTGAAGTTACAAGCTCAAATGGGCAGACTGGGTGGGCCACAGGCCCTTATCTGCCAACACTGTCTATGTATCTATGTATCTGTTTAAAAGACAAAGAACCTCTGTGCGCAAACACTGAGGCAAGGGTTACCCCAAAGGGCATTTGGCTGGGAAGCCAAGTTTCAAGAAAATGCAAATCACACATGCCACACAATGCAAAGCATCATGGGCTGCATATGCAAATCACCACAGAATGTTATACTGGTCCAACTTTAAGCAGAATTGTATGGTGCCGAAAGGCCTCTCACACAGTTTGCAAAGGGTGCTAACAGATGACATAGACACGTGTTTCGTCCTACCAGGACTCATCAGTATGCCTCGTCTGTTTGACACCCCAGTGGAATGGACCAGCTACCCTAAGACAGAGTGTCTTGGATATGTTGTGGTGAACCCATTAAAATAAAAAACTATTTAAAAGACAAAGAACCTCTGTAGCAAACACTGAGGCAAGGGTTACCCTAAAGGGCATTTGGCTGGGAAGCCAAGTTTCAAGAAAATACAAATCACATCGCCACACAATGCAAAGCATCATGGGCTGCATATGCAAATCACCACAGAATGTCATACTGGTCCAACTTTAAGCAGAATTGTATGGTGCCAAAAGGCCTCTCACACAGTCTGCAAAGGGTGCTAATAGATGACATAGACACGTTTGGCCCCACCTGACCCATCAGTATGCATCTATGTTTGTGGACTATTTACATAGTACTAATGAAAATGTGAAAATCAGTTTTAACTTTGACTTTACTGGGGTTGATTTTTTGGACATGACACTAAGTAGGAACTCTAATAGCAAGATAGAGTCCACTTTGTTCAGAAAGAAAAGTGCTGGGAATACACTATTGAAGGCAAATATAATAATAATAATATAATAATAATAAATATAATAATAATAAAATGTATTTGTTAGAGCACCTTTCATATTTCAAAGCGCTTTACAGTCAAAGTAAAACAGTATACAATAAAATACAATAAAATCAAGAAAATACAGAATATGCTTTCCCCACAAAAAGTCTTAAGAGCCTGCTTAAAACACCCCACCGTCCAGCACTCTAAGCTGACATAGCAGAGGTTCCAGAGGGTAGGTGCCACAAACCCAAAAGCATGTGCTTCGATGATTTTAAGCTTACCTTGAATCTCCAGCAACCCCTCACATGCCGAGCAGAGCTGTCACAGAGGGGTGTAGAGCACCAGAAGCTCTTTCAAGTAATCAGGACCCTGTCTGTGTAAGGCTTTGTAAGTCAATAGACCTACCTTAAAGGTGATCCGCCACTGAATAGGCAGCCAGTGCAGACCGTGCAGCTGGGAGTAATATGAGTTCTTCTTGATACCCCAGTCAACAAAAAAATGCTGCCGTAGCCTGCACTAGCTGCAGGCAGCAGATATCCACCCCAGGAAGTCTCTAAGTAGAGGGCTGCCACCCAGGTCATATAGTAAGAAATGTTCCTAAGGGACAGTTTGCAAGAATTAAATGGAATTGTACACATGAGGACCAATATGTAGAGTCCTCAATGATATTAATATACAAGCTCGAAAAATTTCGCTGATACCCTCCCAGGCAGCAACTTCTGACTAAAAAGAAAAAGTGATACAGAATGATACAGATTCAGCTATGTCACTTGTTTTCAGCACATGCCAAAATTCTTGAATCTATCATTTTTAGACATTGGCATGTGCTTACTGCAGACCTGGGTCTTTCAGAGTTGGCAGCAATCCCCTCCCCCAATGGTCTACAAGAGACCCAGTAACTTAGGTGACAAGGTTACGCATAGTCATTATAGTGAACCATCAAAACAGACATGGCTGACATTGGGGGGAGGGGGGCTGGCTGCCACCGCTATCATAGGTGTATTTTCTGTTCCCATGTAGAAACTGGTAAGAATTTTGGGACTGTTAATTCTAAGAAGGAATATTAGGTACGCCAGTTGATAACTTGTGATAGCTCTGGGATCATTTGTTTGGCTACCTGTATATGTGGCTCTCTCTATGCAGAGAAAACTATTCATAGGTTTTAAGGTAAGACTGAGGAGCACCTACGTGCTACTGAGAAAAGACTTAACTTATGCTACAGCTATACATGTATGTACATGGAAGTAGGGATATGTATGAACATGTGTTTACCTTTATGGCAATTGATAAGGTTTGCCCTCATCTAAGGGGCGACAATTTTGATGGTTTGTTAAAAAGAGAGAGGCTTTTGGATCATTAATTTAGAAGCAAATAGATGTCCTGGCCTGAATTGTAATTTTGATATAAAACCTTTCTTAAAAAGTGGTAAAATTGGATTATAAATGAATAGTGAAAACTATAAGTTTCCTTTTCTGTTCCCCTTTTCCCTCCCCTTTCCTTTCTCATCTTCTTAGTTAGGGTCTGCTATTAATTGTGTTTGTGATAAGTTTTAATGCTTTGCACTTTAAGGTGTTCTTGTAATGGTTGTCTTTCGACTAATGAAATTGAATTGTACTTTCTGATGTCACCAATTACATCATTTCTTGGTGCCTATATATTTGCTGTGTTAGTATTCCTATTTATTTATGAACTGTGTATTTCGGACACATTTTTCAAACATTGCATCCGTTACTTTAAGTGTGTCAATACGGCCCTTTACACGACAGGCTCTGTACTGCAACAAGCGGTACAGAGCAACTAGAACATAACATTTTTGCCATGTAGAGGTAAGCGTCAATGCAACACAAGTGAGCATTCACTTGCCTGGTGATCCCTGTTTTCATGGCTTCAGCATTGCATTTAGTTCATTTTCCTGCCGTTTCACTGCTGAGCGCCACTATGTACACCCATTGTTGTGGTCACATCGATCATGAAGCATGTCTCGTGAGACCCTCTGGGATCTCCATTGCTTGGCAATGCCCATTTCTCTATGGTGAGTCCTGAGGCATTTGTGATCAGTATTGTGCCCAAGTTCAGCTACATGTATTTTATGATGCCAGCAAGAAAACTGAACTTGAGCAAGTAGGCAGTTTGTAGAAACGGGCAAAAAAATGCTTTAAAATAGTCCGGAGAGTAGTTCTGTGTTACTGGGATGCACTTATACATACTTGTATGTATTCCTTGGGATATGAGTCTGCGTAAGCACAAGCTCAGCAACACGGAACAACTTTCTGAGTGATTTTAAAGCCTTTTCATCCCCCTTGTCTACAAACTGCCTACCTGCCTGAGTTCAGCTTTCTTTCTAGTATCAGAAAATATATGTAGCTAAACTCGGGCATAATACTGATCACATGAGCCTCAGGACCCACCATAGGGAAGTAAGACATTGCCAAGCAATGGGGATACCAGCATCATGTGAGACTCTTTCATCGATCGATCTCCTCTGTGGTGTGAAAAAGCACACCATACCAGAGCAGTGCACAGTGGCAGGGATCAGGAAGGAATGCAACAAAATAATTTCAGTACAGAAGGACACAGTGTAAAAGTGCCTAATAAGAGATCAGTAATTTTTATGTTTGCTTGCACGCATGTGCAAGAAACATAGTGCCATCATCCAAGTTTTTGTTGGTGTGGCACCCTGTCTTCCAATTCAGTCAGTGTGTTTGCAGGCGCGGCAGGTTCACCAATGAATGCTGCAGCTGTCTATGACAGCAGTTGAAAATGCAGTGCCATACAGTTGAAAGGGAGAGACCGCTTCAGTGAGCAGCGATAAGATAGTGTTGATTAGCATATTGCTGGCAATCCTTGCTTGTATATCGCCTCTGCTTCTTCCTTTTTCTTCATTGGTGCCCAATCCCCCGTCGGCTCAATTACTCCCCCCCAAAAAAAACAGACTTCCAGTTGCCACGCTGGGAGCCCACCCCAGCATGGCACACGTCTGTATGGCCTACAGGGGGTGCCCAATCCCCCGTTGGCTCCATGCCCCCCCAAAAAAATCTTGGAGCTGCCACACTGGGAGCCCACCCCAGCGTGGCACAAGTCCCACGTCATTTTCCTAAAAAGAAAAGAAACACCTGAAAAGAAAAAAATGGTCCCTCGTTGATTGTCTTGCCCCCCAACCCACACCCATCCTCTGCATATCCACCTCCCCACACCCCCACCTCACCCCATACTTACCTCCAGAGGCTGGTGAGATGATCTTTGGTGGACCAGGAACACGTCTGCACTCTTCAAAGCTGACCATGAACTGAAGAAATGCCAGTAAGCTGTATAATGGAATAAATTGGGTTTTTTCAACTTTGATGCATATCTCAGGCATTTTTTGGAATTTTGGCACCAAATTTTCAACATGGGGTTTTTGGGGCCCCTTCTCATGAATTCTGGCACTGTCATGGTGTTACTCGACCCTGAAAGGTGATTTCGCGGTCACTGCACGGAACCACCTTTCAGGACCAATTTACGAAATGACAGTGTCACAGGTCATGAGGTAGGCCCCCAAAAATCCGATGCTAAAAATTTGGTGGGAAAATTCCCAAAAATGACTGATTTACAAGCATGCATTGCGCAGTTCGTACATACGCTCATAAGTTTGCGAATTTTTAATATTTTCACTACAGATTTTCAACATTGCCATTTTACCATACCTCCTTATGAGCAGTACAGCTGTCATTTTTCACATCTCACCCAAAATGTTTTTCCACGTAGGTAGCGCATAATGGTGCAGTCGGTGTGTGAAATCAATGTTCGGGACAGATTAAGAAAATCACAGTGACACTGTTCATGAGCAGAGGTCTTAAAATGGCTATGTTAAAAATTTGGTGACAAAAGTCCATAAAATGACTGTGTTATGAGTGAGCATTGCGCAGTTTCCACATAACCTCGTAAGTTCATGAATTTGTAATATTTTCAGTCCAGATTTTCACCACTGGAATTTTTCCACACTTCCTTATGAACAGTACAGCTGTAATTTTTTACACTATGGCCAAAATGTGTTTTTGCACTTCCAGCATAGTAATGCATGGTCGCTGTGGGAAATCACTGTTTGGGACAGATTAAGAAAATCACAGTGACACTGTTCATGAGCGGAGGGCCCAAAATGCCTGTGTTGACAATCTGCTGTAAAAAATCCCCAAACTAATTACATTACGGGTGTGCGTTCCACAGTTTCTACACACGCTAGTGACTTCACCAGTTTTTTTTAATATTTTCACTGCAGATTTTCAACATTGCCATTTTTTACACCTCCCCATGAACAGTACAGCTGTCATTTTTCACATCCTGTTCAAAATGTGTTTTCGTACCTGTGGTGCCAAATGGTGTAGTCACTGTGCAAAAGCAGCTTTCAGCTAACAAACTGATATTGCCACTGTTCATGAGGTGGGGGTCACAAAAAAAAATGTCGAAAATTTGGAGTGAAAATACCAACGAACGTCTGAGGCGTTAGGGTTTCTGACCATAACGCCCCACCCTGTAGAGAATGACAGGCATCAGGGGTGTGACTTGGGATTGCCACCTGTAATGCTCATACCATTCCACCCCCACCTACACCTTGCAGCCAATGAGAGGCATCGAGGTGTGCCTTGGAGTCTTCGGCCCCAAAGTTCACCCCATTCTCCTATACAGCATCCATCTCACCATATTTCCTGATGGAATGGGGTGAACATAAGGGCCAAAGACCCCAAGGCACACCTTGACACTTGTCGGTGTCTGCAGGGTAGGTGGTGAAATGGTATGGCTGTTATACCTGATGACCCAAAGGCACACCCCAATGCCTGTCAGTCTCTGCAGGTGGTGGTGGGTTGGTTTCAGTTCAATACTTCACTGCCATTCCTATTATGCAGCTCTGTAATTCCTACACTACCAATGCCAATACCAGCAAGCAAACATTCGCATTGACAAATGCTTATTTTCTGTTGTAACATATGTCTACATTTTGAGGTGTTCACGAGATTGTAAAAGTTTCAAGCAGGCCTTCATTTACATGCAAATGTGGCACTTATAATACAACCCCTACTAGTGTTGCTCAGATAGTATCCTAGCAATTAGATACCACCAAATACCTACCATTTGGCAGGAAAGTGGATCCAGTCAGAAAGCAGTGCTATCGGACCATGGATCCGACTTCCACTGGATCTAGGTCAGATCCTGCCTTATCCAATGTTGGATCCCTGGATCCAATGTTAGATAACATGGGATCTGACCTGGGATCTGACCTCCAAATTCTGCCTGATCCCAAGTCAGATTCCGCTCAGATAGTGCTGCTATTCAACAGATCTCAGTCGGATCCACAGAGGCACTATCCGAGCAACACTAACCCCTACCATTCTTTGGTATCACTGGAGCAGCAGCTCAGAAGATAGCACTGAGTTTTCAATGCTTGCTATCTGTGCTGTATTTAACTTTTAAAGACACTGAAATCTCATATCTTGGTTAAAAATTAAAGAAAATAAAAAGAAAATAGACATCTGGATACTTTTCAAGACAAACATTATTGATCCTCCTCCCGACAAAAAAAACAACTACTGTATATCGTTATGGTCACTAACAAATACTCCTGCTTTAACAAGTAAAATTAAAATTAACTTAGTTAACTAAAATAGCCATTTCATTGGCTAATGCTACAGCGTCAGATTTTATCAAGAGCAGCTTGGCTTGCTGTGTATACTAAAAAATATACTGCAGACTACTGGCTTTGTCTGCCATCGTGCTTTCTATGTCTATGTTTCTAAAGACATTGATATTTGCAGCATATCATAACAAAAGTATCTCAAGAAAGATCTGGCACACCAGTTATACTTACTATACCACGCTACCCTATGAGGCAAATCTTGTAATAATCATTTTGGGTGCAGGCCAAGGTTTACATCTTTTGGTTTCTTTCTTATTCTGGGAAGCTGTTTAGCTAGACAAGATATAAATAGATTTTAGAGTAATTTCCATCTAGGTATGAAACCCCTCCTATGTTTTACATTTCTGGCAACCCTCTCAGCTGCTGTAATGTCTCAGTGGAGTTTGGCACTATATGTTGATCCTGTCTTGGTGTCGGCAGGGTGGGCATAGCTTGGGAATGTGTTCTGTGTCTCTGGGGAACATTGACTGCTCATTAAAAGGTTCACCTGCACTAAAGCCACTCTGTACACATTTTGCCAAAATTGTGGGGGCGAGCTCAGCTTAGACCTCTGTCCTGACTGAAAATATCAAACTGTAATGGTGGTTTAAACAGTAGCCATGCTTTACTGAGCATATTATACAGTCACATAGTGTAGGAATCCAGTCTCTGATAGCTCTCCTGGTTAGCACTATATAGACAGGTTCAGTCCCAGCACCAGACTTGTGTCAGGACCTTGGGGTCACTTGGTGATGATTGTATATGCCTTTCACACCTGGGGCCACACGACCACCCCTTTTTTCGTTTTCACACAACAGTGGGTGAGATTATACCTTGAGTCACAGCCTGTTCATCTCTGTATTACTTTACCAGTTTCTCCCACTATGCTAAAAGCTTTGGGTTTACTTTTATACAACACACACACACTGTTGACACCATAGCACTTGGTCAGCAGGTGATGCAGGCAGCATCACTGCTACAGTGACCTTGCTTGGACTTCAGTTTGCTGACGGCTAGCAGGAGCACCCTTGTCCTGAGGTCCACCACCCATGCCAGGCCAGTCTCCCCAGAGCCCTGAGTCTAGACGCAACACAGACTCTAGTGCTAGACTCAACACAGCAGCACGACTCCAGCCCGTCCTCTAACAGGGGTAGGCAATCACCACAGTAAGTCCAGCACCCATCCTCGATCAAGGTTTCCTTTACACAATGTAGGAACATCTCCCACCTTTGTCAGGACATCAGCCCCTCTCATCAGGTCTCTGTCTCCATAAGCAGCTCAGCTGGCAATATCTCTCAGGCACAGGACTACACACTCCCCACCCCAAATAGTAAGTACACATCTTCTGCAGGAGCTTCCCTTTGCCTCAAGGCCACCAGAGACTCCTTTGAGGGGAAACCTCTCAGGGTTCCAACACCCTACCAAAATATCCCCTACATGAACTGTCCCATATCCCTTCCCTGGACTCTTCATTGTTGTCTTGGGCTCTCACTGAAGGCTACAGGAAATGGGCACTGAGATGCGTGGCCTCAAAAGCTACATTTATGGGCAACTGTGAGGTGTTGGACCCTTGCCACCTTAAGCAGTTGGCAAGTAACCAGAGGCAAGCAACCTTGAGGGTACCTTGACACCTTTCTGTCTGGCCCTAAGAACCACCCACTGAACTCCCTAGTCAGAGTCACTATCAATCAGTAGGCACTGGACCTGGCATTTTAGTAACTAGCCCACCACTCTCTTGAGGCAGGAGGGGATTGCCACAATTATATTTGTATATTATTTTCGGATTTCTGCATGCTTCAGTTCAGGCATAGGCACAAAGGAATCATAGTAGAAAAGTGTGTGTAGTGGGTAGCCAGAGATCAAGTAGGGTCTGGGGTGACAGTGTAGGCAGGAGCAAACTGGGCAGACTAGGTGGGCCAAGTGGTCCTCATTTGTTGACAAATTTTATGTTTATATGTTAGGCATACTCGCACCATCTTTTACCCTCCGTTCTATTTTAGATATATTAATCCCCTTCTTCCCCCCACTCTCTCCTTCCCTTGATCTCTGGGAAAAGAAAACCATGAAGGCATGCCAATTACACTAAAATGAAGTGGGATAAATAATAATTATTATTTTAAATCATGGCATTTTTATTTATTTGTAAGTTTTCACCAGGAATAGCACAATAAGCTGATATCATTTTATCCTATAGGATTGTTTGAGGGGCAGAAAGGTAAAAATAGTGCTGGGCATCAGAGATAGAGACATTGTAAAGTTCCTACATAATGGCACTATTAAGAGATGGGCAGTGCAGCATCATTTTCACGCGTATTACCAACGAAGCTCGGGGCATCATAATTAAAACGCTGGCTGCACTGGAGGGTTGTGATACTTTTACGAGTGCTCAGCTACTTAAACTATTAATGTCATATGGTGTTTTCAAGGGGATCGGAGAGGTGAAGCCCCGATCTGTTCAATGGTTAGGGCTTCATCTCTGTCCACAGAATTCCTTTAATTACTTTATGCCTTTTAATGTATGCATTCTACAAACTACATTTTCTATATGTGCTTAACTAAGCAAACTTACTAAAAAGAACAAAAAAGTATACTATAAAAGGAGCATATTTACTCTTGCCAGGTGAAACAGTGTCCTGTAATTATTTTTGAAGATTTGTTGGTATCTGCACAAGAACAAAGGTGCTTCATATTGTCTTTTTAAGAATGTAGGCACAAGAGCAATACCTGTACATTGCTGCATGAAATCACTTTTCAGGCAGGATTCGAAAACATTGTCTGCCCTTGTTCATGAGGTGGAGTCACAAGAATGCTGTGCTGAAAGTTTGGCATAACGTATTAAACAAGCATTTGTCAATGCTGAATGTTGTCTCGCTGACATTGGTAGTGCAGAAGTTAGAGATGCATAATAGGAATGGCAGTGAAGTATGGAACCGATGCCAACCCCACCCTCACCCTGCAGAGACTGACAGGTGCTGGGGTGTGCCTTTGGGGTGTCAGCTATAACACTCATGCCATTTTACCTCACCCTACCCTGTAGACACTGACTAGTGTTGTGGTGTGCTTTGGGGTCTTTGGGCCTTATACTTACTCCATTCCATAAGGAAATATGCTGAGACAGGTGCAGTATAGGAGAATGGGCCTCACCCTACCCTATAGACACTGACAAGTGTCGTGGTGTACTTTGAGGTCTTTGGGCCTTATACTTACCCCATTCCATAATGAAATATGCTGAGATGGGTACAGTATAGGAGAATGGGGTGAACTTTAGGGCCAAACACTCCAAGGCACACCTCGATGCCTGTCACTGGCTGCAGGGTGGGGGTGGAATGGCGTGAGCATTACAGCCAATGATCCCAAGTCCCCGATGCCTGGCAATCTCTACAGGGTGGGTGTTACAGTTTCAAACCCTAAAGTTGTAGGTGTTTGTTGGTATTTTCACTCCAAATTTTCAACATAGGCTTTTTGTGACCCCACCTCATGAAGAGCGGCACAATCAGTTTGTTAGCTGAAAGGTGGTTTTGCACAGTGGCTATGCCGTTTGGCGACACAGGGATGAAAACACATTTTTTTAGCCACATTTTCAGCATAGGCATTTTGGGACCTCCTCTCATGAACAGTGGTGCTGTGATTTTGTTAATCTGTCCCAAAAGTTGATTTCCCATAGCATCCACGCCATTGTACGCCGCAGGTGTGGAAACACATTTTGGGCAGGCTGTGAAAAATGATAGCTGTACTGTTCATAAGGAGGTGTGAAAAAATGCCAGTGTTGAAAATCTGGCATGAAAATATTGCAAATTTGTGAAGTTACAAGGGTGCGTGGAAACTGCACAACACACGCTTGTAACACGGTCATTTTACGGACTTTCATCACCAAATATTCAACATATCGTGCATGAACAGTGTCACTGTCATTTCTCAAACTGCCCTAAAACTGATTTTGCACAGCAACCACGCTTATTCTGTGCCGGACGGCAAAACACATTTCGCCAGGATATGTAAAATTATAGCTGTACTGTTCATAAGGAGGTGTGAAAATGCCAATTTTGAAAATCTGGAGTGAAAATATTACAAATTCATGAATTAAGGAGGCATAGAACAGCAATGCACGCCGTAAAACAGCCATTTTTGGTTTGAGAGCCCCTCAGGAACAGTGGCACTGTCATTTCGTTATTCGTCCCAAAGGTGATTCTGCAGTGACTGTGAAATCACCCTTTGGATGGAATAATGCCATGACAGTGACTGAATTATGAAGAGGGGCCCCAATAACCCCATGTTGAAAATTTGGTGCAAAATTCCAAAAATGCCTGAGATATGCACCAAAGTTGAAAAGACCCTATTTATGCCATTATACAGCTTACTGGAATTTCTTCAGTTCTCAGTCGGCTTTGAAGAGTGCAGACATGTTCCCGATCCACTGAAGATTGTTGCGCTGGACTCGGAGGTAAGTATGGGGTGAGGGGGGTGGGAAGGCACAGTACACAGAGGGTGGGTGGGTTGGGGCAGGGAGCTGGACAGACCGTGAAGGACTGTTTTCTTCTTTACAGGTTAAAAAAAAAACATCACAGGACTTTATTTTTTATAGGCATTTGGCATGCTGGGGTGGCTCCCAGCATGCCACCTGAGTGTTTGGGGACTAGCTATGGGGTATTGGGCACCACTGTCAGCAAATGGGCGGTGGCAAGAGCCGAGGGGAATTGGGCACCCCTCAGCACATAACAAATGGGTGGCATTATGCCAACAGGGAGTGGACTCTCATTGGCACATAAACTGGGTCAGGCATGCCGACAGGGGTATTGGGCACTACTGAAGTTGGCATTGTGGCAGGCAGTGTGCCACCATGTTTACTCAAATGTTTCACCAGGGAAGGCACGTCGGGAGGTGCCACTGCGTATGACGAGCTTGGCTCTCATTGCAGCAGACCTTTCCTTAGATGTGCTCACCACATTATGTATTCCTGGTGTGGCGCCTGCATGCTGGCTTATTGGGGAATGAGGGACGCACCTACTGATGTGTGCCCTGCATTCGCCCAACAGTGACCGCGCCTCCAAATCTGCTACTAATGCAATATGTTGCTGGCACGCAAGCTGGAGACAACATAAAAACAACAAAGTTATAGGCTCACATTGAAAATGTTTAATGCAGGCTTGTAATATTGCTAATATTCGATATTCTGACCCAGACATTTTTCACACCACCTGTCATTTTCAAATCCTGGCCAAATGAGTTTTGCTACTCAAAGTTTGCAATGACTTTGGGCCACTGTTTTATAAATGATACTTGTGTTCAGGAGTAGGGGTCCTAAAAGACTATGTTGAAAATGGGTGGTCAAATGAGCAAAAAAAACAATTAAGTAATGAAGAAATGTAGAATGGTTCGAACGTTTACTCATAACTTTACTTTTGCAGATTTTGGCCGCTAATGTTCAATATATTCCTTATGTTACCCCATCTCCTGCACATGACTGGTGTCATTTTTCAAATCCTCCTGAAACTTGTTTTCACAGTCACACTGCAAAATCATCCTTCAGATGGGATTTAAAAAGTCCACCTCTTTGATCATAATATCAGGCCATAAAAAGACTATTGGAAATTTGTCAAAATTTGGGAGACCACTGAATATTACGTATTGCCTCTCAGCTGGCCTATCCTAAGTAAATGCAGTCTAAAAATGAGTACAAGCAGGACAGCACTGAGAATGAGATACTGCATCCCATCTGGTCTGTCCTGGTGAATATATAGTAAAATGTGTACAAGCAAGACTCAGTACAACAGCAATTCAAGCGGCAAACATTCAGCATTGACAAATGCTTGTTATTTCATGGAAGGAATGGATTGTAAAGCCTTAGTCTGTCTTGTCATTTTTTTGGTGGGGTTAATTGTGTAAAAAGAATACCAGACCTCATTAGTCTAACAGCAGAAAAACATGGGAGAAAGAGGAAGAAATGAGAAAGGTCTATGCCTTTTCTGTTTTTATGTTCACTTGCACACATGCAAGGAATGTTTTGTAACAGTACGACTTTTGGAGTGTGTGACCCTCTGTGCAATCCAGTGCTCCATGTAGCAGGCACAACTGAACTGTGCCAATGGATGTATGAGATGTCTATGACAGCAGCTCAGCTGCCCTGGTCTTCAGATCTAAGAAAACGCTCGCCGCTGTAATCAGCGGTGGTACCGTATGTATTTAGCATATTTACATCATCCTTTCCCTCTGCTCAAAATCACTCCACTTCCTCCCTCTGCTGCTGTCCTCCCACTCCTCTTACTGCCCTCCCCTATGTTGTATGCCTAGGGGTGCCCAATCCCTCAGCTCATCGCCCTCCCAAGCAGACTGTGTGCTGATGGGGTGCCCAATCCCTGTTGGCTCCAGCCTCCAACAAACACCATGTGGCACAATGGGAGCCCACCCCAGCATGCTCATACCACCCCCAGCTCACTGTTGGTCGAGGTGCCTGATCCCCGCCAGCTCCAGCCCCCTAAAGAAACACCCAGGTGCCAGCATGCTGGGAGCCCACCCCAGCATGCCCAAAGCATCCCACGCTGCTGTTTCTTTTTAACCTGTGAAAACAGAAAACGGTCCCTCACGTCTCTTGTGCTCCTCCTCCTACCTGCTCCCACCTTCTGTGCATCCCACCTCCCCACACACCCCCATCCCATTCTTACTCTGGAGCCCGTGCAATGATCTTTGTGGACCGAACACATCTGCAGTCTTCAAAGCTGACCGCGAACTGAATAAGTGCTGGTAAGCTGTATAATGGCATACATTTTTTTTCAACTTTGGTGCATATTTCGGCCATGGTTGCAAATTGTAACATCAAAATTTCAACATGGGGTTCTTGGGACCCCACCTCATGAATTCAGTCACTGTCATGCCATTATTCAGTCCCGAAAGGTGATTTTGTGGTCACTGCGCAGAATCACCTTTTGGAACTGATTACCAAAATTACAGTGTCACTGTTCATGAGATGGGATCCCAAAAAGTCCATGTTGCAAATTTGGTGAAAAAATTCCAAAAAATGGCTGTGTTATGAACGTGCATTGCGCAGTTTCCACGCGCACTCATAACTTCTCAAATTTGTAATATTTTCACTCCAGATTTTCAGCATTGGCATTTCTCCACACCTCCTTATGAACAGTGCAGCTGTCATTTTCCACATCCTGGCCAAAATGTGTTTTTCTGCATCCAGCGCACGATGGCGTAGTCGATGTGGGAAATCAATGTGCAGGACAGATTTTCAAAACTACAGTGACACAGTTCATGAGTGGATGTCACAAAATGCCTATGTTGAAAACTTGGTGAGAAAATTCTAAAATATGACAGTGTTACGAGCGTGTTGCGTAGTTTCCACGCACACTGTAACTACAAGAATTTGTAATATTTTCATATTTTTATAGCCAAGTGTTCGTTTTTATTGCCCTTTAGAAGTGGTGAGTGCCAACGTTTTTGTAGTTTCATGATTATTGTTGCTTTAGGCACCGCCTTCCCAGTGCTTCCTCTTTTGTGTTTGTTATATATTTCTGAGAACAGCACGGGTTATGTGACAATTGATACATGTAAAACCTCGTGGAAGAACACAAACTTGGCGATATGAATTTGGAAGTGACCCCAGATCTGAATTTCCCAAGCACCCAGGAGCAAGTGAGTACTTTGGAGGACCTGTGCCTGGTAATTCACTACAATATATGGAACATTTGTTACAAACTGTCTCAACAGCTAACCCCTTTCTACAAGATATAGGTATTGTACAAGATTTACCTCCAGAAGCACAGTTCTTATACAAAGGTTTTAGAAACTTAGAAAAAAAACACTCATAATTTGAGAAAAATCTATTGGAATGTTCAAAACATGGAGGCTTACATTTCTGTACAAAGAATACCAAGGGGTTTACGTCTTTTGAAAGAACCAGGTCTGGGACAAGAAGATATTGAGTTTATTAAAGCTTGGGAACAGATTTTATCAGATGCCAGTTTCAAACTTATGAAATGAATTGTTCAATACAGTAAAGAGAAGGAACAAAATTAAGGGAAGAACTGAAACTGCATTTAAAGAGATTTTTAGTTTTAAGGAACATAATGACTTTAATGAAGAAAATGATAGACTGAAACGCTTTATACTAAAGCTAGATCAAGAGTTAAGAACACGCAAACAAACAATATTTATTAGAGACAGAGGTGATTATGAACAAAATTGTGTATATACTTGGAAAAGGAATCAACAAAAAGGAATACTTAAATGAACAAGAAAGGTTTCTTTCAATATGAGTACCGATGCAAGTGATTCTGACCTGGACGCACCTGTTAATCATTATTGTTTTCACAAAGACCGCCCCTCCCCCGAACCCCCATTCCAACAATGCCACAGCCCAAGACTTTCAGAAAAATCAAAATGAAGGTGGAAGACAAGAATGGGGGAGAAGAAGGAGAAATAGACTATCATGGAGGACAACAATCGTATCAGCTGGCGCAAACAAGGAACAGAGGGAGGAGACCTTATCGCTGGTCCAGGAGGGGACGCTTTTAGCAATGAGACCATGTTAAAAGGTAATTAATCTTTCTGATTATGACTTGAATGAAACTGAGAAACAAGTTTTGAGCAAAGGCCTCAGCTTCTCTCCTACGACTATGACGAATAATTTTCAAACAGTGGTTGCCCTGCACCTTGTTTGTAGAAACCTGAATTTAAAGTCATACTTTTGAAAACATCCAAGCTTTTCAGGGGAAACAGTCACATGGACAACAGGTGCAGATTCAACTTTAGAACTAAATCTGAATTTTGCCCTCCATTTAGTCCAGCTGTAAATGTATTTAAAGATTTAGTTAAGAAAGATTTGGATTTTTCTTGATAATATGCCAGAATCGGGTTTAGTAATTTTACACGGTGGGAACGTGAAGCCCTGGAACATTTAAAAGCTTATCTGAGATAATTATCAAAGCAGCAGATAACGATGGGAGTATCTCATTACAAAACAGATTGGACTACCTTGGAATCCAACTTTCTGATACTCGTTTTTTTTAAAGTTACAAAATGATCCTATGGCAGATTAGAAGTTTGCCACCGATGAGTTCATAAAGGAAACATTTGTGAAGGGACATATAGAAAAGGGAATTTATGACTTTTTAAGAAACCATAACCCTGTGCGAGCTACTTTTTATATGCTCCCTAAAGTCCATAAGAACTTACACAAGCCACCCGGGAGACCTATTATTAGTGTGATTGATTCTCTGTTGGAACGTTTGTCTCAGTATATACTGTAGATGTTTTTTTAAAACCTTGTACTGAGACTTTACCAGCCTGTTTACAAGATACTAGACATGTACTTAGAATTTTGGAAGGTATGTCAGTAGATTCTGATACGGCATTTGTTACCATGGATATTGAGGCTTTGTATTCCAATGCACCGCACAAAGATGCTCTAGATACAGTTATGTGTCTCCTGACCAAGACAGATAGTGCTAATAATCCTTCTACTGATTTTCTAGTGAAACTGCTCGAGTTTGTACTTAAAGATAATGTTTTTCTTTCAACAGAAAGATGTTTTACAAATAAAGGTATTATGATGGGGGCCACTTATGCCCCATCAATAGCAAATCTATATGTAGGAAAATGGGAAGCAGAATTTATTTTCGATCCCCTGGTGAACCCTTTCCACAGCAAAACTGTTATTTGGAGACATTACATAGACAATCTGATTTTGCTGTGGAAAGGTACTCAAAATGAGTTTGCATCTCCTTATAGACTATCTACATAGTACTAATGAGAACTTAAAATTTAGTCATAGTTTTCATTTTGACAGGATAGACTTTTTGGATGTAACTTTGAGCAGACATTTTGATAACAAGATAGACTCTACCCTCTTCAGGAAAACGATTGGGGGGAATACACTGTTACAGGCAGATAGCTGTCACCCAAGCCATACAGTATATTGAAAAACATTCCTAAAGGTCAGTTTGCCAGAATAAAATGAAATTGCATGCAAGAGGACCAATATGAAAGGTGGTCCAGTTACTTGGGTGACCGGCTGTCTGAACGAGGTTACAGTGCAAAGAATATTCAGGCTGGAAAAGCTTTTGCTTATTCACTCTCTAGGGAACAACTTTTTGTACAAAAAGATAAAAATATACATAATGATGGTAGATTAATTATGTCACCTCTTTTTCAATGCATGCCAAAAACCTTGAACTGATAATTACAAAGCATTGGCATGCACTTTCTGCTGATCCAGCCCTTTCAGAACTAGTAAAAATACCACCCTGTATGGTTTTTGAATGAGCCACTAACCTTGGAGACATAGTTACACATAGGCATTATTGGGAACCAAAAAAGAAACATGGCTTAGCCACGGTGGAGCGGGTTGCCACCATTGCCACAGATGTGTATACTGTCCTCATGTGATAACTGGGAAAACCTTTAAAAAAGTTAACTCTAAGAAGGAATATCAGATACAACAGTTTACAACTTGTGACAGTGTAGGAGTTATTTATTTTGCAACATGCTCTTGTGGCTCCTTTTAGGTAGGGAAAACCACGCATACTTTTAAAGTAAGATACGGGGAACATTTGCGTGCAATTGAAAGAAAGGATTTAACTTATGCAACAGCAGCACATGTCTGTGACTGTAGGGATACTAATGAACACGTTTTCACTTTTATGGCCATTGATAAAGTATGTCCCCATCCGAGAGGTGGTAGTTTTGATGATCTAAAGAGAGGCTTTCTGGATTATTAATTTAGGAGCAGTAAAATTTCCAGGTTTGCATTTTAATTTAGATCTCAAACCTTTTTGAGAAAGAGATGAAATGTTTTTTCCTTTTCATCCCCACTTTATTGCCGCTCCTTCCCCTTCCTTTCCTTCCCCTTCCCCTTTTCTTCCTTCTTTCCTCCCCTCCTCCTCCGTACTAATTCCTTTCCTTCCTTACCCCTTCCATTCTACTTTTTCTTTTTCTATTTTTGTGCAGAATTGGATTTTTTTGATATCATATTTTTATTGTGCTTTTACTTTAAGGTGTATTTTAAATAGAATAATTAATGAATGTGATTTGTGATGTCATTGATGATGTCATTATTGTGTGCCTATATATTTGTCATGTCAGTCTGCCTTTTTAGCCTTTTGAAAAAGGACCGATAGTCCGAAACACATCAGGTGTACATCTTTCCAATCATTTTTCATATTTTATAGCCAAGTGTTCGATTTTATTGCCCTTTGAGGTGGTGAGTGCCAAGCTTTTTGTGGTTTCATGATTATTGTTGCTTTTATGCACTGCCTTCCCAGTGCTACCTCTTTCTGTGCCTGTAATATTTTCACTCCAGATTTTGACATTGGCATTTTGTCACACCTCCTTTTGAACAGCACAGCTGTCATTTTCACACACTGGCCAAAATGTGTTTTCACACATCTTGGCGACAATGGTGCAGTCACTGTTAGAAATCAATGTCTGTGATAGATTAAGAAAATCACAGTGACACTGTTCATGAGCAGAGGTCCCAAAATGTCTATGTTGAAAATCTGGTGAGAAAATTCTCAAAATGACTGTGTTTACAAAGTGCGTTCGCATGAGTTTCCATGCATTTTGTAACTTCTCAAATTTGTAATATTTTCACTCAGCTTTTCAGCATTGGCATTGTTTCATACCTCCTTATGAACAGTGCAGCTGTCATTTCCACATCCTGGCCAAAATTAGTTTTTAACATCTGGTCACAATGACGGGTCCATGGGGAAATCAATGTGCAGGACAGATTATGAAACCACAGTGACACTGTTCATGAGCAGAGGTCCCAAAATGCCTATGTTGAAAATTCAGTGAGAAAATTCCACAAAATGACTGTGTTATTATATGCATTGTGTAATTTCACACAGGCTGGTAACATTGAGAATGACTGGGGCGTTAGGGTTCCTAAGACAGACAGTTAAGAAATATGGGCTGAAATGTAAATCAGATGCAAGAAGAGTTGCAGAGAGGTACTTGTTGGGACATGGGTGCTGAAGGGACATGGATACAACTAAGGGGTGTATAAATGCCAAACACTAGTGCAAATACCTGCAAGGAACAGTCGGCATTGACAATGCTAGTTTATTTGTGGATCAATTGATTGAGAGCATTGTGTCATAGACTTACTGTGTTTGCTGCTGCTATACCCTGTTGTACTGCATATTTCAATCTTTGTCACTGGAATGTGGATGTAGATATCTCTAAATTTATAAATATATATCTGGGGGAGCACTGCACCCTAATTTAGAAGTAATTATCCGTGTCCCTCACTGTCATCAGTAATTTATGAGTAAATGCTTGGAAAAACTTGTAGTCATTTATAGCAACAAACTCTGGTCAGAGCTGACACAGCTGCACTTTTAAAAGTGCTGGATGAGCTCACGGCAGAACAATGCGCCGTGCCCAAGATGACCGCCGGAGCTCAGTACACATGTGTGAGCAATTGCGCATCTGCAAGTTCACTTCCAGACTTATGTGAAGTCGTGCATGCACACTGACCTCCTGCAGCCATCTTGGCCACCGCGACTGTTGTGTCGTGAGCTCAGTGCGCATGCATGATAAGTGGAAGAGTTGCATATGTGCACTGAGCTCTGGTGGCCATCTTGGCCACGGCAGACTGTTTTGCCTTGAGCTAAGTGTGCATGCATGATGAGTGGAGTGCTTTTGTAGTCGAATTGTGTTGTGGCTTGAAATTTGTTCTGTGTGTGAGTGATTTTTAAGGCTCATTGAAAGATGGCTGCAGAGTTTTGCCCACTGCAGCCATATGAATAGACATATGTCTTTTGACTGAAAGGTTTACAGTTCCAGCAGTTTAATACCAAAGGCACTGCAGCATTTTGATTGCTATTGTCCATTGTATAACAGAAACAGCAAGCGAGGTCATCTCTTCTGCTGGTAAGACAATAGTCATCATTGCAGTTTAAAATTAACCATTATTACTGGATCTGTATAGCTACAGGTTTATGGCATCTGTGTAGGAGTGAGATCACTAACAGATTTCATCACTGCTACATTGCACCAGTTAAGAATCCTATAGGAATCGCTAAAGTTTGTTTGAGGGGGCAACAGATTGGCCAGTTGGTGTAAATTTACAGATAGCTAGCTATGCCCCTGCTGGATACCATGCTACACTGACTTAGAGGGGTTTCATTTAGTTTCCCCTCCATGGAGATGTAGCCGGGCAGTGACATCTGGGCATGGCCATGTGTGCTCACATGCATGGTGTGCCACCAGGTGCCATCACCTCCCACCCAGTCTGACAGGCCCAGTTTGCTGAACCCCTAGTCTCTCTAGGAGTCAGCCTGATGCTGGGTATCACAGCCCACCCCACTGGAAGAGGAGAACAATCCACAGGATGCTTATCCTACCCCCCCCCCACGGCTTGCGCTGTGAGGATCTGGACTTGTTCCCAAACATGGGTTGTCAGCCTCCTTTTCATTTATTTATTTAAAATTTGGTAATCTGGAAAAGCACACAGAGCCAAGGTTCATTTCCAGGTGCAACCTGGGGGTGAAGGTAAGGATACAGTTAAATAGTAATAGTAGGATTGAGCAAAACAAGTAAAGTGCAAACCCAAATAGTGAAAACATGGCAAGAAGGCATGTCATATGCAGCGGCTGTCTGGAGCATGAGACGCTAAACATTTATAGATACAATGAACAAACGGATTGAAACACTGAGTGCAAATACCATTACAGGCAGTAAGATGAACTCCTGAAGGGGTAAGATGGGTGGAAGCAGGCCAGGTGGGAGTTGACAGAGATGCAGGGAGGGAGGGCATGAGTTTAAGCTGATGCTTAAGATAGCTGGGGAGGGTGAGTGATGGACGGAAAAGGGGAGGAGGTTCAAGAGTGCAGGAAGGTGATAGGAGAAGGCAGATTGTCCTGTGGAGGAGCAAGGGTGAGAGAGGGAGGAGTGGGGATCCCTGGAGCTAAGGGAGTATAAGGTGGATGGAATGGGGGAGATGAGAGTGGAAAGATACAAAGGCATTGCCTCGAGCCAGTATTTAGAGATGAGAGAAGCACAATGGTGTAGGTAACGGGGGGGGGGGAAAGAGGGAGTATGGAGAGGAGGAGGGATAGACAGTGCAATGAGGAGTGCGAAAGGGTGAGTTTGTGGCAAAATGACAGAAGGTGTTCAACAAGGTGTCCAGTCTGGCAAGGGAAGAGGAAGGGCAAATCATAAACCAAATCCTTATAGTCAAAGACTGGGAGCAGCATCTTTTAACTAGTTCCTGGCGCACATGTCAGGTCAAGCACTCTGTTCGGTACAGGGCACCAAGCTTGGGGCAGAGCTTAGCATGGATAGCATCTGTCTGATGCAGCTGCACCAGCTGGCCAGCACCTGATATAGATTTTTTTGGAAAACTACACTGAAGACGATCCAAAAGAATAATAAACTGTGCTCTCCAACAAACAAACAAATAAACGAACAAACAAACAAACAGGCAAAGTAAAACAGACAAATAAACACAAACTAATCAGGAGGAAATGCTTCCACAACACTGCCAAAGATCTGGGCACAATGAAGCTTCAGTTTAAAACACACGCACATCCGCGTGCACGCGCACACACACACACAAACACATGCAGACACGCACGCGCGCACACACACACACACACACTATGAAAGTTTAATATAATAACTGGTTTCACTTTCCCTTAGGGAAACCCATGGCGTTATTTGATGTTATAAAGGAGTGTTTATAACATCAAACATGCGCTGGGTTTCCATCGCTGTGTGCATGCCCAACCTACAACTCTTCCGGGTATTCACCACTCACCACCAGATTGCCTCCTCAGTCAAAACCGCACCGCCACTATGTCTAGGTGGTAAGTAACTCCTTAAAACAAAACCTCCTGACAAAATCACACAGTACAGTAAAGGAAAAAATCTAGAAAAACTAAACTGCTACAAAACCGTGGACTACGGCTAAACATCACCAGACCGTGGCACTGAAGACCATTTATTTTATATAATTGCTGTGGTGAGAAAGCAAAACCAACAATTATATAAAATAAAAATACACAGGGTTGCGATGTAAACTTGAATTTTACATACACCACCTCGGGTTGGATGCCTAGATAAACCCAGTATGTGGCATCCACCCCTCGGGTGTGTGTAAAATCTCATTACACACACCACCCGTACTTTATTCTCTATTTTATTCACATTTGAATCCACTCTGTGAAACCATGAAAAGGACCTCCTGTACCATAAATATAATTTAATAAAAGGTTAGCAACATGAAAGTATGCCCTGTGGACAAAGTATTTGCCAGCCCTTTGTTCTAACACAGTACTGTACTATTGTTAAACTGCTGACAGAATGTTTGCATTCAACTTTCTTTCACTTTCTGTCTGTGGTGTAAGGTTAACATTTGACTGATTACTAAGAAATGATTCAATCCAGCTGAACATATTTTTCAGCTATCTGATCAGGTGTGATATCCAGGTCATGTTTCACTTGCTGACCTCTTGACTGAACCAACCAGATACAGGCAATTTTGCATTACAACAGCCTGTGATTGCCTATATAATCAAGCTGTCCATGGGCTTTGAAAGCAGCCTGCCTTCCAGTGTACTTCAAGTCTCAGCTTTGTTGTAAGCCTCTGCACCTTTACCAGCTAGTGCTACCAACATGCTTGGTTTTTCATCCCTAGGCACTAACCAGAGATTTAGCTCTGGGGGATCCCTGTAGGTGGGTGCGCCCAAGCCAGATGAGCACAGTGGGGTCATCCCGTGGCAGGAGCTGCCAAAGCTCTCAGTATTGCATGGAGCTGGGGCTCAAAGTACTTCGCCAAAGCTCTCGGTGTGTATGGAGCTGGGGCCTGCTGCTCAAGAGACTGCCAAAGCCTCAGTGTGTATGGAGGAGCTGGAGGGGCAAACATTCGCATATCCCAGCCATCCGTCCGTTCTAGCACTGCATTTGGACAGGGAACGGGCCTCAACTACTCCTCCAGCACCAGCTATGGTAGTGCCTTTGATGGTAGTTTTAGCAGTGATTTCAGTGACAGTGATCTCATCCTCACTAATGAAAAGGGGACCATGCAAAACCTGAATAATCGGTTGGCCATCTACCTGGAAAAGGTAAGCTTCACCATTTGCCATCTGAACTACTTATTCATATTCTCAGCAGAAACAGAGAGACATACTTTTACTTTCAAAACCATTGTTATACTGACAGTCAGCATGTGGTATAACAAAGTTTACCACATTGTCATGTGATATCAAGCAGCCAATCACACTGCACCTTACCATCCTTTTGTTTTTGTTTGTTGTTTTTTTCTTTTTCTTGTTTTAAGTTAAAGTACAAAATTACAATACAGAGGTAATGGACAGGATTTTGAAACCAAATCTGTTGGCCTATATTTTTAAATGGACGTCTGTCCATGCTGTACAGTTTGGATGTAATTCTCAAAGCTTTATTTAAACTAAAATGTCACATGCTTCACTATTGTGATGCATACATCACTTTTTTATGCTAGCCGGCCACAAATCATGGACTCACAAACACCTGGGACCCTGTAAAAATAGGGCTCTTGGGGTTTCACATAACCAGGAGGTTGCAGACGCAGGTGGAAAGCATCTGTAGCCACCTTTTTTGAAAATCCCCCCAATATTTTTATTTATTTTGACTTTTGCTGAAAGGGTGCCTTGAATTCGCTTCAGCTCCATTTTGTCCAGTAAGAGGTAAAAAGTGCAAAATTGTTTATAAGTCTAATTAATTATTCATGAAGCAAATGCATACTCTGATTGGCTACTGTGCCAGGTGTTAATCACTAAAATGCCAGTATAGCTCAGCATGGCATGTACCTTTGTAAACTTTCTTTAAAAAAAAAAGAAATTTTCTCGCTAAACTAATGCAATCAGACTTATATCCCAGATCTCACAGTCTGTAATTACGGCCAACAACCAGCTGGATGTGTGGCCCTTTGCTGCATCTTGGGTCACCTTCCCCCCGTCTGGTCATTAAACTGCAGGAAATGAGCAGCTATTTGGTCATTAATGCTTAAGTGCACCTATTCTGATGCAGACGTTAGTACTTAAAACAAGTCATTAATGCATACTAAATACGTAATATAAAGAATTCAGTTTAAGTACCTGTAATGAACATTATGTATTAGATACGAAGGAAAAAAACACTATGGTTCTTGAAAGAGGTGACAGGGAAGGTTAAGGAGAAAAGGATAGCATTCAGGAAATATAAGGAAACACAAAAGGAGCAGGACAGAGAACTTTATCAGTTAAAGCAGAAAGAGGCAGGGAAGGCAGTCAGAATAGCAAAGGCCCAAACCAAGGAAAGGATAGCCAACTCTGTTAAGAAGGGGAATAAGACCTTTTATAGGTACATTAGGGAGCAAAGGAAAGACCAAAGGAGGGATACTGAGGCTTAATAAAGGGGAGGGAATGTGGGCAGAGGGTGACAGTGAAAGAGCAGGGATACTGAACGAATATTTCTGCTCAGCATTCACAAGGGAAGAGGAGGTGGAGGTACCTAAACCAAACTAGAGAAACACTTGAAGATGGGGTCGATACTACAGTCCATTTACAGAAGAAAGGGTTCTGAAAGAACTAATAAATTTGAAGGTGGACAAAGCAATGGGGCCTGATGGGATTCACCCAAGAATTCTAAAGGAACTAAGGGAGAACTAATGACACCGCTGACTACTCTCTTTAACAAATCATGGGAGGATGGGGTGGTACCTGAGGACTGGAGGAGGGCGGATGTGATTCCTCTTCACAAAGTGGAGCAGGACAGAGGCAGGAAACTACAGACCAGTTAGTTTGACCTCACTAGTAGGGATAGGGAAAATTATGGAATCACTTGAAGGAAAGAATTGTTGAGTTCCTAGAGGCCAGTGGAGCACAGAACCCAAGGCAGCATGGATGTCAGATGGATCTAATACATTTCTTTGAATGGGTGACCAAAGTAGTAGACCAGGGAGGGCTGTGGACATGGTCTACCTAGATTTTAGCAAGGCATTTGATACAGCCCCACAAAGATTAATTACAAGTTAGCTAGCCTTGAGTGGGTCCTAAGGTGTGTAGCCTAGATAAAAAGTTGGCTAGACAACAGGACATAAAGGGTAGTGTGAACGGAGTCCACAGTGAAGAAAGTAGGGTTACTAGCGGGTACCTAGGGTTCAGTACTGGGACCTCTCCTTTAATGTCTTTATAAGTGACATTGCAGAGGAACTGGAAGGAAAAGTATGTTTCTTTGCAGATGACACAAAGATCTGCAACAGGGTTGATACATAAGATGGAGGAAAGGATGAGAAGGGACTTGGCAAGGTTGGAGGAATGGTCAAATGTATGGCAGCTCAGATTCAATGCAAAGAAGTGCAAGTAATGCACCTGGGAAACAAAAACCCAGGGAAGAGTACAGAGGGGTGAGATACTGACAACAGTAAAATGGAAAGGGACCTGGGGTAATTATATCAGATGTCCTAAAGGTGGGCAAGCAATGTGAGGAAGGCAGTAAGGAAGGCTGGGGAGGATACTGGGATGCATAGAGAGAGGCATCAATAGTAGAAAACAGGAAGTTGTTATCCTCTGTACAGACAGTTGGTGAAACCCCATCTGAGTACTGTGTGCAATTCTGAAACCCCATCTCCATAAAGACATAGACAGAGTGAGGATTTGTCCAGAGGGAGGGCAACCAAAATGGTTCAGGGTCTGCACCAGAAGACATACGAAGAAAGACTAAAGGAGCTTAATATGTACACCCTTGAGGAAAGAAGGGAGAGAGGGGACATGATAGAAACTTTCAAGTACCTCAAGGGAATCAACAAAGTCCAAGAGGGTAGCATCTTTCAGAAAAAGAGATGTGCAAGAACAAGGGGGCACAATTTGAAGATAGAGGGGGACGGCTCAGAGGTAATGTGAGGAAGTATTTTTTCATGGAGAGGGTTGTGGATGCATGGAACAGCCTCCCTGAGGAGGTTGTGGAGTCAAGAACAGTGGGGGAATTCAAGAATGCATGGGACAGACATAAGGCAGTCCTAGTGGGGAGGTAGGAGGAAGTAAGCTGTTGGTTAACTAGGATCTGCAGCTATCTGTTAGGTAGGAAAATCGGCAGACTAGGTGGGCCAAGCAGTCCTTATCTGCCATCAAATTATGTGTTTTATGTTTTACAAGATACAGTAATTTATACCCAGCATTACCAATATCTTCTTTTTTCTGTCATGGAAAGCCAGTTGAGAGAGAACTCATTTACAATTACATCTGAAATATAAAAATGCTACAGAAGCAACAGATAGTAAATCACTAATAACTGTGGATATATATATATATATATATTTAGATAATTGATTAACAGTTTACAGGTGTGCTGGTGCCATATCGATTGGTAGCATAGGTTGTCGAACAATGCTACGCATATAATTACACTTATCTACAATCTGTAAGACCCACTTACCACAGCTTTTTTTTTGCATCTGATAACAAATAACAGGCTGGCTGCTTGCCAGAAAAAAAAAGTCAACAATACATTGGTAAAATTACATTCACTGTGACCCCGTCAAAAAACATCTGATGTTAAAATGAGAGTGTTATGAACTTAAAGGGTAGCTACATATTTTACTTCAGTCCCTGTGTTAAATGATAATGTTTTTACATGTAGTGTTACTGTGTCTCCTATAGTTGTAATTTAAGAGTACATGGAATGTTTAGCGATATACCATCCCGACTGGCTAAAAACTATGCCAAGATTTATACTGCCTCACATGATACAGCCTGTTGGCTGCTCAGTGGTACTATGGCAACAGTCTAGTTACTGACAACTAACTGATTCTTATGCAGGTTTTTTCAACTGCTAAGCATGCATTGTGGCATTATAATGTGGTAATATGTTCCTCTGAGGTACTGTTAGCAACGTTAGTGTGAATTCACTTTCATTTTGTGTGTGGGGGAGCAACTCAGCTTTGTGCTGCTGTCTCACCCCAGACAATTACACGTGCAGCAACTGCCTTGGTGGAGAGCAGTGTAGCTTTGTTCAGTGCAGCCGTATTCGTACACCTCGATAAATGGCGTTCGTATGGATTGGCAGCGCTGAGCACTAATATATTTTATTAGAATCCACTGATTTGTGATTTTTTTTTTGTGGATGGAAAACCATAGTCTTTGGAATTTCAAAGGCAAGCTACAGAATTCTGGGAGGTGGAACACTACAGAAAACAGAGAGGAATGCTACAAAAATTGCTTCATGTGGGAATGTGATTCTGCTGGAGGGGTGTTTTATTTTGCAGTCATCTGATAATTAATTTCTCCCATTCAATAAAATCCCACCAACAGCTAAATATGGTTCAGTGTTCAGCTGATTTGCATCTGCATCCCCCCCCCACCCCGGATCAGACTGTAAATAAGCAATATTGACTAGCTGCCCTATCTGGGTCAACAAAAACAACAACACAAACAAATAAATACATACAATAAATAATGGTGTCCTGATGCCTGTTAGCCAGAAAACTTTAGTGCTATGTACAAAGGTACTCTATTGCGCACCTCCTCCCCACCTCTGAGATACAAAGCTGGCAAATTCTGTAGTACTTTGTAAAGTTTGCTAATTTCATAAAGTTGTAATCGGCTAAGTTCTTCTTTCCCATGAAGTCTAAGTGGATAGGCAACTCTGCAGGTGAACTTGCCACAACCCCTAGATTTCACTGGGAAAGCACCACTTTGCCAGGCAAAACTTAACAGAGTTGCAAACTGAAACTAGTGCTGGAGGTGGGAACTTTGGAAAGCTGAGTGAAAGTGCAGTTAGACCACGTTGCACCAAGGTCATTGATGACAGTTAAATTCACTGCCTTTCTACTCTGGTGGCTCTTTACAGAAAATGTAGGATACACCCAAATGAGATTATCTTACAGCAGCAAATTAGAACAAAAAAAAGTTAATTATTTTATACGTGTTGATAAATGATTCTTCCTTGTGTGGATTACTTAGTGTCTTAATAAACGTTTCCCTATGAAAACATTAAGATATTTTTCTTGGGCGATAGCGTGAAGTAGACATTACAGCACTGATGTCAAAGCCCAGTTTGTTTTGTAATGCTTTGTTTTCTGATTTGACAGGGTGCCCTTGAAGCAGCTAATCATAAGCTGGAACTACAGATCCGGACTTATCACGATAAGAAGTCTTCAGCTGTTGTCTCAGACTGGGGTCACTACTATGCTACTATCAGTCAACTCAGAGAAAAGGTACTGCTGTTCAATGCATAATATGCTACTTGCAAGCCCTCTCTATGAGCCTTGGCTTCTACCAGAAGAGTAGTTAGCAGTCGTGCTACAAATATAAGTAATTTTGTTAATGAGTTCCAATTGATATTTTTATTTTTTTAGCTGGAGTCCTTCAGCTTACTAAGCAGAAGCCCTAAGCATACCCCTCAGTTGCCCCACAGTAGTATAGGAGGGACATTCTCTCACTATACCAATCAGAAGTTATCTGCATAGCCCTCTATTGCACTGCAATACTGTAGGAGGGTCACGCTTTCACTGTTCTAAACAGGAGCCCTCTACTTACCCCTCAGTTACACCACAATACTGTAGAGTTGCCCCAGTATACTGTGTAGAGAGGTGCATCTCTCACTCTACCAATCAGAAACCCTCTGCACACCCTCATTTATCCCTCAGTACCATACTGTGAAAGGCACCCTGCGCTGTACCAGTCAGAAGCCTCTGCACCCCCTCAGTTGCCCCCACAGCACCATACTGTAGAAGGCACTCCACACTGTACACATCAAAAGCCCTCTGCACTCCCTTCCAGTTGCCCCACAGTACTGTGTGCAGTTCTGGAGACCCAATCTCCACAAAGACATAGACAGGATGGAAGCTGTCCAGAGGAGGGTAACTAAAATGGTGCAGGGTCTGCACTGGAGGACATATGAAGAGAGACTTAAGGAGCTTAATATGTATAGCCTCGAGGAAAGGAGGAGAGGGGGACATGATAGAAACTTTCAAGTACCTCAAGGGAATCAACAAAGTCCAAGAGGTAGCATCTTTCAAAAAAGAGGTGTGCAAGAACAAGAGGCACAATTTGAAGATGGGGGCGTGCTCAGAGGTAATTTAAGGAAGTATTTTTTACAGAGAGGGTTGTGGATGCATGGAATGGCCTTCCGGAGGAGGTTGTGGAGTCAAAATCAGTGGTGGAATTCAAGCATGCATGGGATAGTCATAAGGCAATTCTGGGGGTGGGGTAGGAAGAAGTAGGCTGCTGGTTAACTAGGATCTGCATTATCCAGTAGGTAGGGAAATGGGCAGACTGGGTGGGCCAGCGGTCCTTATCTGCCATCAAATTCTATGTTTCTATGTTTCTATGTTAGTACCGTATTGTAGAAGGGCACTCCACACTGTACCAGTCAAAAGCCCTCTGAACAGCCCTCAGTTGCCCCACAATACCACACTGTGGGAGGACACTTTTGCACTATACCAATCAGAAGCCTCTGCATACCCCTCAGTTCAATGGCCTATGCAGCCAGTATACAGTGTTATGCTTGTGCAACTTTGTTAGTTTGGTTTTGATCGCTGCACTCTCTATTCCAGAGGAATTGTCACTCTGGGAGGGGTACCAAAGGCAAGGAACCCTCGAAGAGGTTTCCACCCCTAGAGGTGCCACGGATGATTCCATGGCTAAAGGTACCTTAGGAAGGATCCCAAGGAGAGAAGTGCTGCCACTGGAGGATGAGGGGAGGATGGTGGGCAAAGAAAAAGTGCTTCAGAAGGAGGTTGAGAGGAACTGCTTATATAGCTCAGGAAGTGGAGTGGCTGGATGTTTGTCCATTGAACTACAGGGCAAACCTTCCAATTGCCTCACAGCACTGCAGAAGGGACAGTCTCTCACTATACCAAGTAAAAGCTCGTGTACCTCTATAAGTGCCCACAGTACTGTAGAGGAACACTTATTCTACTAAGCAGAAGCCCCCCCACACTCCTCAGTTGCCCTAAATCAACTGCCCTGCAACAGAAGGGAGTCTCCCTCTCTATACCAAGCAGAAGTCCTCTGTATACTCCTCAATTATCCCCACAGTACTGTAGAAGGAACACCTTTGCACTGTACCAAGCAGAAACCCTATGCATACTGCTCATTAATTTCCCTGTAATAGAAGGGACAGTCCCCCACTGTGTCAAGCAGATGTTTTCTACATACCCCCAGTTGCCTTATTGTACTGTAAAAGGGCCACTTCCTCACTGTATCAAGCTGAAGCCTTCTGCATAGCTCTCAGTTACCCCACATTACCTGTACAGCTTTTTATTGCTTTCACTACTGGAAGGCATGCCTTTCACAGAATAGCTTTTTTTATTTATGTCTCCTATATAGTTTTCTTTTTTAGCCACCACAGCTTGTACTGTACAGTCACATTTTTGTTAGTGCAGTAATCTCATACTGTGGTAATTTTAAATGTCATTTATAGCAATACACATTATAATCTAGAATACCTGAGACTCTAGAGCCTTCAGAGATCAGAGTTGTAGAATTCTCAAGCACAGAATGCTAATAAGGTGAATAGCAGCTGGTATGTAACATGTTGTTTAGAAATGCCAGTCATTCTGGAGTCTCACATTATGTACTGTACACACCTACCCTCCAAATCACCATCACAGAGTAGGGACCACAGGAGATCTTGCCCAAGTCAATCAGCCCTTGGAATGCTGGGATGCAAGGAAAACTAGATTCTACACATTACTAGGAGTGGAGGGCTACTGTAGATTTATTTATTTATTTAACTTTTGTTATCCGGGTAAGTACACTAGACAAGTTATATGCCTATTTTCAGGAACGACCCAGGAGAGTACAACAGGTAATATAGGGTACATCAATACAGCAAAAAGTTAGGTGAACAGTTACATCTCATACTAGTTGAAACGATTACATATACACTTAGTGGTTATGTACAATGAGTCGATAAAGCAGCAGGCACTATACAGTACAGGTAGAGTAAGACAGTGATAACAGAATACATAGTGAGTTGACATTGAACAGCATTGACTATCTTAAGCATAAAGAGGTGCAGAAGGAGAGCTGGACAGGGAAATCGGCAACTGATTTGGTATAGTTATATTGTGGTTCCTGGAGCAGAGTGCCATAGGGACTACGGTGTCCAGGGCTATGAGCTAGGGAGGCATTAGGCATTCACAATGTGAGGCCAGCTTAAGGTGTTCCCACAAGGAGGTCTGAAGGCTTTTGTGGGTAGGGGCGGTGTGGACCTGCTCAGGGAAGGAGTTCCAGAGCCTAGGAGCCGTAAGCTGCATAGGTCCCTATCACCCATAAGGTGTGGTAGAGGGTACATTTAGTATCCCTGGGCCCTGGGACCTTAGTGGGTAGCATGAGCGGTTGGCTGGGAAGAGGAGCTGAACCAACCTCGGAGGTGAGTTGGTGCTGATCACTTTGGTCACGTGGCACCCTATACCAAAGTTTAGGTGATTGGTCGGGATAGAGATGACAAGCTTTAACTATTTTTAGCCCTGCTAAAATCCTTATCTATATAATTATTTCTTCATTGCAGATCAGTGCTGCATCTAGGAGAATGCCAAGATTCTGTTGAATATTGACAATGCCAAATTGGCAGCTGATGACTTTAGAATGAAGTAAGTATTTTTCATTTTATGTAAGCAGAAGAATGGAAAATACCTAGCAAGTTCTTGCACTTATTTTTTGGGCAATGTATGTACCCAGGGTAGCCCAGCTGAAATATTATATTTTATCACTAGTGAGATCCTCATTATTTCAGTTATTGCAGTTGGGTGGACTGGAGCACTGAGAGGTTAAGTGATTTGCTCAAGGTCACACAGTGAGTATTAGGCTCTAGTGGAGGTTGAACCTGAGATCTCCCAGTTCTTATAAAGGTGCTCTAACCACCTGACCACCTGCCACTTTACTAATGAGGAACAGTCCCAATAAACAGCCTCCCACCCAAGTGTGGAACTGGTCCCAATTTGCACTATGTGACAAAAATATATCATTTTACTTATTGTTTACTGCAGCATAGTCGATTGTATCAGGCTTATTTTGCTTAATCAGAGCTGACATTTTCTGTAACACAAGTCCCCTGCAGCAATGGGAGTTTAATGACCTGCAGTGCATTTTAGGATTGTATAAGCTCAGGTTGATGTTGCGGTCCTCTGTTCTCATGGCTAGAAACAGTGCGTCTGTGACAGTGTGTAGCCTCAGTAGGACAGCTGGACCAGCAAACAAACAAACAAAAAATATAAGAGCTTATAGAGTCTCTAACATGCACTGCAGGCTATTGAATCTCCCACTGCTGCAGCCCTGCTCTGATGCCAGCTGCAGGGGATTCTGGGATTTGTAGTTACAGAAAATGTCAGTTTAAAAGTTATCAAAATAAACCTTATACAATGTACTATAGTGCAATAAACGGTGAGTAAAAACACAATATTTTTGCACACATAGTGCAAATTGGGACCTGCTACACACTCAAGTGTAGGGCTTTAGTGCTCACTGTTCCTCTTTAAAGCATTAAAGGAATGGAGCCCCAAGTTGTTAGAAGCAGAGACTGGCAGGAAGGATACTAAGCTTCCTTTGGAGGCAGTACAGTGTAGTGGTTTAAGGCTCTGAGCTGCAAACCTGGAGACCTGGGCTTCAATCCCGTCAGCTGCCACTTGCATACTGTGTGACCCTGAGCAAGTCACTTAACTTTCATGTGCTCCCAGGTCGCACCTGGAAACAAGCTCTGACTTAGTGTGCCTTTCTTGGTTAAACAATTTTACCCTTTGCCTTTGGATGCTGTCTTGCTGGCAGGAGGCTGCCTGCAGCTTGCTCTTCATTGGTGCTCGGTGGTGGCATGGTGCTGTTGTCTTTGACAGGGTTGGGTGACCACCCATTGGTAGGCACTCCTTAGCAGCTGCGGTATGCAGAAGATTGAGGAAGGGCAGGGAAATAATAGGGCAAAGATACTTCACCAGTCCGATAGTTAATGTTCTCACAGCCCCCACCATGCCACTGGACCACCCAGGATATCACCAATATGGCCCCTCGAACTAGCATCCACAATGCTCACTTCCTCTCCATGTCATGGGAGATCTCTAGGAAGGATAACCTAGCCAATCAGAATGGAAGTGAAGGAACTCCAGGAAGTGCATCTCCATAACAACTGGAAAGGTCCCTGGTGGGGACAAGTTGACCCCTAGAAATCTGACTGTGGTCTGGACAGGATCCCTGAGGTAGTGGCAAAGGGTGAGTCTGTTTTGTAGGGGAGGAATTGGAGGCCCAAATGTGATAGTATCCTGGTGCTTACTGTACTAAATTTCATCACACTGTACTGAATTGATACTTCTGTATCATTTGTTTTATTCATTATTTTGGAGTACCTATGAGCAAAAGTGCTCATTTACAAAGGTTCCACATCAGTGGTAAGATTACAGAATGAGACAGTTACAGTAGCACTCAAGGCAGTTCCAGTGGAATATAGTCAAGGCAAGTACAATGTAATAAAATACATACGTGGAACAACAGGCAAATTCCGAGGGATTCAGTCACAAAACATTGCCTAACAGCAAATCTGATTGCAGAACCAAGCAGGGTCAGTGTCAGGCAAGGTTCAACTAGACTATTCGCAGTTACCATTGCAGTGAACAAAGATAGCAGTTACAGTGGCACTGTTCTGTGCTGTACCCTCTCTAATTTATTCTTATCCTTCCATTCAGCCGGCTGTCAGCATTTTGAATAAGGTAGAGCATTTAGGATTATTGCCTAATAGCATAGCTGAATTATCCCCAAACTCTGTAAACAGATTAGGTACAAGTTCTCACAGTAGGGTTTCAGTTAAAACACTGTTCTGTTTTTTTTTTTTTTACCAAACAAGAACAAAACTCTTTATTGTATAGGGCAACCAAAGTTTATATTGCTTACCATCCTCACTCATTGCCTGTAATAAAGTAGTTTCCTTCAAACACAATCTCAGGTCCACTCTTCTTAGCAGATTGAAATTCATTGCTTCGGAGGACTATACAGCACTCCTGTATTTGTCTGCCTTCATAGTGTTGCACTTACTTTGTGTGTATTTATTGCGGATGTCTATTGCTAAAACAGGACACATGTGAACACAGGCATTTTGCTCATGTGCCTTCCAGTTTAAAACAACTATAAATAAATAGTATAGAACGTTCTGACTCGCATATGTACACCAGGAGAGAATGGGATGTTTGCATTTTTATAACCAATCAGATTGCTTTATTCTTCTAGCCCATTTTATAATCCATCTATGCTCTATGCAGATGATCTTGTACTCTATTCAAGCTCTGTTAAGTTCGCCAGCATAAATGCATCCCTTTCTTCAGATTTCACAAATGTCCAAAACTGGCTTTCTGCACATAAGCTTGTACTTAATGCTAAGAAAACCCAAGCAATGTTACTTGGATCTGCCCCTAAACTTAGGACATGTCAAACTCCCCTATTGCTGCAAGACCACAGTGGCACACAAATAGAATGTGTTACATCTTTTAAGTACCTGGGAATTCTTCTGGATCAATCCCTGGACTTCAGCCTGCATATACAATCTGCCTGCAAGGCAGTGAATGCTAAACTGGGGGTTGCTTACAAGTCCAGTTTCATGCTGACTCCTCTGCTAACTTGTTATTGCCAGAGTGCATGTTATGCCCTGCCCTCACCTATGGCATGCCACCTTGCTGCCACACACAAACCATCCTTCATAAGTGGGATGTCACTTATAATAATATCTGTCGATATGCCTCCTCATCACCACAGCTTAAGCACCACTGCCAACTGTACAGGAACCTGGGCTGGTTATCCCCCTCAGCTTGCCGTCAATATTCTCTTGGCTCCCTGATTAACTCTATGCTCAGAAACCAGACCCCTTCAGCACTCACAACATTGCTGGTACCTCAAACCTCCTCCTATAGACTGTGATCGGTAGATAAATCCCTGCTGAATGTACCTAGATGTAAAACATCAAAAGGCTCTGTTGTCTTCAATCACTCTGCTCCTAAGCTTTGGAACTCTCTACTCAAGCACTTGAATATCTGGATCCCATGACAGCTTCAAAAGAGAGCTGCACCCATCTATCCCTGCGGATCTCTGCCTTGTTTTAATTCTCCCTAATCCACTCACTGCCAGATGCTGCCTGGCCTAACTTTAACCTCCCTACCTCATAGCACTTCTAACCTTACTATCTCCTAGAGAGCTAATCTACCCCAACTCCACCCCTCCACACCTGAGTCTTGTTTCAGAGGCTCGTGATAATGCATCCTGCCCAGTCCGGAATTTGCCCTTGCCCTGTTTTGCTGCCTATTTGAATCTTCATTGTTGTGACTAATTTGAACAATATCTCTTTGCTGCTACTGTATGTTGTGGTATCTCTTCCTAGACTGTATAGGTTTTTCTGCCAAAAATTCTATGTGAATTTCATTGGCTGTTATTGTCCTGGCTGCATGTATTCATTACTACTAACTGTTTTGACCTATGCTATTGTAGTTTCGTTGTACTCATGCAATGTACCTGTCTTTGATTGTTGTACTCTAACAGGTCATGCCTGAAAATAGTTATTTCATGGCTAGTGCACCTACCCGATTAACAAAAACTAAATAGATATGATTCTATCAGCGTAAAATTCCAGTGTGCATTGCAGTTTTTACTCCACTGTTGTTGCACCATGATACGATTGGTACAGATATTGTAATATGTGGATACTATAAAATGTCACAAAGCATACCAAAATATCCTTTTAATACCATCATTGGAAAACATCCTTAGTATCATGAGATCTCGTAATACTATCAATGAACTAGCAATGGTAGTATTATGAGATGGAAGAATCAGCTGAATCTCGTTGAGCACAAGTCGGCATTTACTGTAAATGTTGCATACAGTGAAAGCCATCCAGCTCTTCAACCAAGGAGGAAGGAAAAATGTCAGAAAAGAAGCAAACTTAAAAGTGAACTTAGTATCTCAGATCCCTATATTACACAAAAATATCAAATATGGGACTGTGATTAGCCAGCTTAAATAACATCTTGAGGTTCTAAGGACATGTTGGAACTCTCAAGCTTCACTCTCATGGTTCATATGTTCCCAGAACCTTTTGATGGTATTATAGCCTCCTAATACACAGTCCCCTATCTATGGTTCTATTTCTAATACTTTCTGTAAGAATGTACGGTAGTAGACAGCATAGGAGCGTAGGAAAGTCTGACAAAAAACAGACCATAGGTCCACTGTGTTTGTTTGCTGCCATCCAAGCAGCTGCAGCATTCAGCATTATGTGAAAAGGCCTGAAACCACTGCTGAAAGGGAAGTGCAAATAGTAGAATGTATGAATATTGGCAGTATGAGCAGGAAAACTGCCCTGAATCTCCTCTTAAAGGGAAACTCTGTGGACAGGGTTGGACTGGATACAGGAGCCCACCTGGAAATTAATAGGAAGGGCCCAGGTGACACACTCATGTCTGTATTCCACTTCAGTTTGATAAGCTAGACGTCTTTGCATTTGACATTTACTTGCAGGGCACAAAATACCCATCTAATTAGAAACAAATAGATGATAAATCCAAAGATTTGCAGAGTTTAGAAAGTGGCCAGGTACCCAATAGAGGGGCTCCCTGGGAATATCTTGATATCCTGGTGGGCCAGTCTGACTCTGGTACATATATATATATATATGTATATATGTATATATGTATATATGTATATATGTATATATGTATATATGTATATATGTATATATGTATATATCTAGATATATGACAAAGGTGATACATGAATGCTTGAAAAAGTGGACTGAATAGAAACTGTTTATATGTTCTTACAGGTATGAGAACGAACTGGTCCTTAGGCAGAGCGTTGACACTGATGTTGCTAACCTGCGTAAAGTCCTGGACGATTTGACCTTGACCAGATCTGATCTGGAGATACAGATTGAAAGCCTGAAGGAAGAACTGGCCTACATCAAAAAGAACCATGAGCAGGTCCGCTTATCTAAAATCAAGTTAGACTGGTCTGTTTTTAATTGATAAAGTGTATTTCATACATTACAGATATCAAAAACATTTACAGAGCAAGGAACGAGGTGTTGGCAATGAAGGGACTGTATGGGGTAACATGGCTGAGACATACAAGTACCTGAACAGGCTAATATGGTGGACGTCAATGAACTCTTCTTCTTGAGTTCAGATACAAAGATGAGAAGAAATTCATTAATGCTGGCAGGAGAGAATCCAAAAAAGGATGTCCATAAGCCCTTTCTCATGGAGAGGGTTGTGGACAAGTGGAATAAACTGCTAGTGGAAGTGATACACATCAAATCATTCAAAAGCTTCAAGCATGGATGAGACAAGAATGTGGGTTTAGGTAAGAAAAGGGAGGGGTAACAAAGAGGGGACTGCCACTTGGGCAAGGCAGAATAGTTAGGTACGGTGGGCAGACTGATGGGCCAAGAGCCTTTTTCTGCTACAGACGCTCACAGTATGTACTGCATCTGTGTATCTATGCATGGGGAAAGGTGCAACAGCTATATTAAGCATACTACAGCATACACACAGCAATATCACACATCAGGGAGTGTGATTATGCTGATATCACTGCATATCTCAGGTGGATTGTGTAGCACAAAGTGAAGCTGAGTAATTTTGACCACCAGGGAAATGCATTTAATACAGCAATAATTTGATAGTGGTTGGAGTTTATGAGGCAATAATCTGAGCAGGGTGAATGAACATTGAGGCAATAGGCCAAGGTTGTTTTTAAGCCTTCAATGCGGCTATTACGGAGTTATTCCCCAAGGAATTACCATTATAGCTATTTTACTGAAACAAAAAACAGAAAAAAGTTTTTAAATAAAGCACCAAAACCACTCTCTCACTAGTGCTACAACACATCTGTAAGAGAACTGAACTGCTAAGTTGAACAACAACATGACTGCAAGAGGAAACACAATAAAGTTAGTGGGAAGAAGTTTCAAGAGGGACATGAGGAAGCATTTCTTCATAGAAAGGGTGGTGGATAGATGGACGTGGTTGTCTTGTGGGTGGTGGGCGAGACAGTGATGGGATTCAAGCATGGGTGGGCAGGCACATGGGTATCACTGAAAGGAAGAACCACTCAGAGAGGGTTGGGGAACTGGGGGCCACAAAGGGTCAATTGCCACCACACAGTACCAATAGGGTTAGGGCAAACTGGATGGACCTTGCGGTCCTTTTCTGCTTACAGAATCTGCTTCTTTGTTCAGCAGTTTCTCATAGACGTGCTGTAATGCCAGCCATAGCCAATCAGAACACAGGATTACCATACAGTCCCATTTTGAGTCTGTGGTCCAGTTATCACAGACTATGGGGACAAGTAGCACTGTATTCTGATTGGCTGAGATGGATCCTTAAAAAAAAATACAGCATAACTGCAAACTCAGGAGTGTGTTATTTCGCTTGTATAAATGTGGCAAATTATTTTATGTGACCATGTGGTTATAGTATTATAGCTGTATAATCATGTGATTGGATTCCACAAATCATAGTGTAAACTTTGTCTCACCCATTTAATTACTTGTTTCTCTGAGAAAGGGAATGCTGGCCCATGACACATGGGATATCCTAAACTCTGTGAGATGTTCCATGGGAATCTTTAACTTCAGCCTGGAAAACTAGCAGAGTTGGACTGAAGGAACCTTAATTTAATGTCTTAGCCATAGGAAGACACCTCCAGCAGGCTCTCAAATACCCCACCCACCTACACAGCTATGTCAAGATCGGTATGCACTAGAGCTGTGCAAATGCAGAATGCCGGTGGTGGAAGTCATGTGGAATGACAATTCCAGTTTCAAAATAATATTTAGAATTTCTTTCAGCATTTTCCATAGAATTCCGAAAAGCATTTCTATGAAAGCTGCTGAATAACTTTCTGCAGACTACTTAAACCATGGAATAATTTTCTGCAGATTGTGGAAGAGGAATACGTAGAAACATAGAATCTGTCAGCAGAAAGAGACCGCTGGGCCATTTAGACTGCCCATATTGTACTACCTCAAACCGTGGTATATAAAACAAGCATTTCCATTACTAATGGAATTCCATGGAATCAGGAATCATTTTTGAAATGTCACAGAATTCCATTGTGTCAGAGTTTGAAAATCCTGCACAGTGATAGTGTGAGCCAAAGTCCTGGTGAGAGACTTGAACCCAAAAGCCCCTTGGCCCTTAGGGTGGGACTACTACCAGTTAAGTCATGCTGATATTCATCCTTTTCTCTCTCTCTTTTGGTTTACTAAGGAAATATCAGTTCCATGCTCAGGTGACTGGAACTGTTAATGTGGAGGTAGATGCTGCACCAAGTGTTGATATGAGTAAGATTCTGACGGAAATGAGACAGCAGTATGAAAGTATCGCAGAAAACAATCGCAAGGAAGCCGAGGCTTGGTTCAGTCAGCAAGTAAGAATAACTACGAATGTACATTTTCAAATGCAATTACATTCCTGGTTCATGGTTTCGGTACTGTTTACACATTCTGTTTGTCCCTTCTTTTACAAATTGTTTCCACCAGTGCACAATGTACTATACTGCTGATAATTACAATAACATATATTTTATATAATTCATTGTAATAAATCTCTCATACAGAGTATCACAAAATATTGTATAGTATATTCAGAAGATTATATGTAAACTAAAATGGTCAAACAAATGCTACTAGCAGATTATAACGAGTTATTTATTTATTTATTTATTTACGAGATTTACCAGGAAGGCATACTGAGCAACGTGCTCTATTCCAGATGCGACCTGGGTACAAATATGCTAATAGATTATAGTGTATGGTTGAACATTATTCTAGGCAGAAATCCATGCCTAGAACAATGTTGTTGTGCTGCAGTAACTTTGTCATTTTGTTGCTTTGCTACATTAAATAAGTACAGTAGCTACTGCAGCACAACAACATGGAACACACTCTCACACCATACTGATCGTCAGCAGAGTGTGGTTACTACAGTGACACCAGCACTGGAAGGACTTTAGGAGCTATGGCATGAGAACAAAAATCTTGTTTTTCCTCCCAACAAATTGTTAATTAAAAAAAAAAACACTAAATGGTCATGAACGGATGTTAAGATAAATTCCATTAAAATAGGACACTTCTCAATCTTTCCCTTCCTCAGTGTTGTGCAATGTACTTTTCAAAGCGTAGGATGATAGTGGCTCTGGCAGTTTCACATGTTTCGATATCAGTTCAATGTGTTTCAAATAAAATTGAATGCTTTCAAGTTATTTAGATTTAGGTTTGATGTGTGGTGACCATACACTATAAAAGACAATGCATGGGCTACTATACACACTAAGCATGAGTAGCCATCCCGAGGTTGCCATGGCAACCTATTAAACCTTTCAAGCTTCACTCTCACGGTTTAATATGTTGCCATGGTGACCTCTCGATGGCTACACGTGCTTGTTGTGTATAGTAGCCCATACATTGTCGTCTATATAGTGCATAGTGGAATGCTGTTCTGCATGAAAATCCATGTCTAGAACAGAATTGTGCTGCAGTAGTGATGTTGCAATGTTGTTGTGCTGTCCTAATAATGTCACTACTTCAGCATAACAGATACTTTTGTATGCGCACACAGTACATGAGCCGTGGCTGCTATCGTGAATGCAATCAAGTTGTCTTGTCAGCTTCAGTCAGCACTAACAGAGCAACGGCAGCCATGGTTCACTCATCAATGGCATCTTAAACAGAAACATTGATCTCCATGCATACTATGATTAGCCATACACTATAAACAATTGTGTATGAGCACCGATACACATACGAGGCTGAGTTTTAATCTCGAAGTTTTGAGCAGCACTCTTGATGACTGTTGTTACCATGGAAACCTTCAATTAAAACCTGCTGTAGCCTTGTTTTGTATGATTGTTCATACACAATCCGCTATATTACAGATTATGAAATAAGTGTTACTGATGATAATAGGCAAGACAGAATAAGTATGTTTTAAAATGAAATTTAGAGTGGAGTAGAGTAATGTTGGTGAAGGTGAATAGGTATGCTATGCAATATTAATAGGGAGCAGAAAAAACTGGAAGAACTACCACCAACAGAGGTAGTAGTAGTAGTATTTTTATTTCTAAGGCGCCCAATCCCCCAGACTGTGGAAACCTTACAACGATGATATAGAATAAATGGCAGTTAGAGCTGCATGGAATATACAATTCTGCAAGCAGAATGCTCACAGAATTACCATCCCAATTCTGTGGAATTTTGCAGAATTTTCAAGAACATTCTATGGAATTTTGCCAAATTTAAAATGTAAATTATTTTGGCCAAGTTTTTAAAGTACATATCAAAATGATATCAAAATTTGACAAATACATAAGCGTACCAAAGTCCTAGATTGAAAGGGAGCTGAGTTATGGGCGGTCAAAAATGCAATCAAAATTTAATTTTTAGTTTTTTCCATCTAATTTTAACATTTCTTATCCAAATTTCTACACAGTTTCAGGATTTAGAGAAACATGCAACATGCTTATGTGGACCAAGTTTTAAGTCACAAGATTTAAAGGGGCTGTGCTATATGTAGCTAAAATGTTGCTAAAATGTACATTTTAGTGTAATATAATTTTGAAAGCATCCATCAAAAATGTTACAACATTTTGCATGTGTATGGGTTATTACTAAATTTATATATGCACCCAGTTTCAGATTTCAAGATTCAAAGGTGCCTGAGTTATATGAGGATAAAACATTTTTGAAATTTCCCACAAAAATGAGAGATTTTGAGCACTTATCATTTTGATACAGTGCATCCTAATATCGTGATACTTGGCACATCATTAGAACCTCTATCAAAACATAATTGTGCCAAATATCAGATCTTTGTTTCAATAAAAGGCTGAGTTATGAACAAATTAACATTTCAAAATTCCAATGAGTGTAATCAAATTTTAAATTATGTTATTTTGGTCTTGTTTTCAAAGTATGTATCCAAATTATACCAAATCTGGCAAATATACAGGTACTAATAGCTTTCATAAGAGTACCTAATTTTAGAATCTTAGATTGAAAGGGGATAAATTGAAGGTGGCCAAGCATTTAATCAAAATTTAGTTTTTGGTTATTTTTATCCAGTTTTAAAAATTCTTCTCCAGATTGCTCCACAGTGTCTGGATTTACAGACATGTGCAACATGGGTATGCACACCAAGTTTTAGCATGAAGTTTTAAAGGGAGTCATGCTATAGGTAGCCAAACATGTTGCCAATATTTTGATGTTGGTTATTTTAGTATAATTTTTAAATATTCATTGAAATGTTACAAAATATTTCAGGTATAAGGGTCATTACTAAATTTATATGTGTGCCTAGTTTCAGATGTCTAGCTCTAAAGGTGTCTGAGTTACATGCAGCTACATATTTTCATGAAATTTCCCACAAAACTAAAATGACTGGCTTTCAGCACCTACAATTTTGAGACAATGCATTCTAATGTCAAGATATATGGCACAACATTAAAGCACCTACAGCAAATAATCATGCCATATTTCATATCTCTAGCTCAACTGACAGATAAGTTATGTCCAAATTAATACATTTCAAAAATTTTCCAAAATGTCACGGCATTCCACAGAATTTCACCAATATTCCTTGAATTCAGTTTTCTCATTCACACAGCTTTAATAGCAGTACATAAATGTATGATACTGAACATTAAAATATTGCATGTGGGTACAGTATATTCTAATTATAGATGGAAAAAGTCATGAAATACAGATGGTGCTTCAACCCCCGTTTAAATCAAGGTAAGGGAGATTGTGAATATATTAAGGAAGGAAGGATGAGAAAGAATGCATCAATCAAATATGAGAGCAAGGAGAGTTTAATGGAAGTGCCAAGCCATTAAAAATTTGGAAGAAATAACAGTTACATGGTCTTAGGATTTGGAAAACTGCAATATTCAAAATATTGAGTATTCTGAATAAGTATTCAAAATACTCTGTTTATATGGCCCTGAATATTTATTCTCAGTTTGAATGTAGTTGCAGTATTCTGAATAAGCAGCAAGTCAGCCATGCATAGTACACCATCTGGTGCTTAAGTGGCACCCTGAGCAGAATGTGTCAGCGGTCATTCACATGCTCAGTGTGTTTAGGTCAGTGCATATTCCGAATACTGAACATTATGCATTTACATGGCACAGTATTCCATATGTATTCAGAAAAATACAAGTAGAATATTCCCACTGTGTTATTACAAATGCTAAGATTAAGAATACTCACTCAGTGTTTGAAATACTGCCATTTACATGGCCGGAATACCCATTAAAGAGAGAGTGTAGACATGTTGGTCCTTGGAAAACAGGAGTCGCTGGATAGTTTTATGTATTTTATTGGTCCAAAATATTTCTTCTACAATGATGGTATAGTAAACAAACTTTCAGGACCACACAGGCCCCTTCATTAGGTGCAGTAGCATTCTAAATAAAAGCTGAGTTTATACTTAAAGTTACATTTTTCAAAATAATGTATGACAGGATAGTTAAGACAAGATTACAAGTGTTTGCAATTAGAGCAGATTATCCAGGGCTATGTGAACACAGTGACTGAGGGCAATTTTATAATGGTAGTTACAGAAAGGTACACTATAGAGATCAAGAGGTTAGAATGATACACCAAGTTCTTTCACAGTAGCCCTCTTCCTGTACAGATCGCAGTCTAGTGTTGTAAGCACAAACTTCATATGATTGCTGACATTGCTGTTAGGGTGGGAGAGCAGGAAATTGGGACAAATGTTCTAGTTGTGTCTGGTAGTTGAACCCAGGCATAACACACCTGAAGGGAGTTAGAACAATTATCCCAGAAGATATTAAGGTAATTTTAGTAAACGCAAGAAATCTGGTTAATAAAAAAGATGAAATGTATTACATCAGCCAGACCTGCAAACTGGTAAACTCTAAACTTGGAATAGCCTACCGAACCAGCTATGTACTCACTCCCTCAGCGAGGCTTGCCATTGCCCTTGGCATACTCCTTCCATCACTTACCTATGGTGCCGCAACATATGCCTCTGCGAGCAGATCAACCCTTCGGAAATGGGATGTCACTTATAACAATATCTGTCGCTATGTGTCTTCCTCACACCGACTGAAACACCATTGCTTCCTCTATTCAGACCTGGATGGCTTCCTCTTAATGAACTAAGGCTTCAGGCCTATGGCTCCATCATTGACAATATGGTCTGCCTACAAATTCCAAAATCCCTAGCAGGATTTTTCCAGAATCTGATTGTGCTATAAACTAAGGTCTGCTGACCAGGCCCTGTTTTCACCCCAGGCACAACACCACTAAAGGCGCTAGTGCTGCCTGCCATACCCCCAAATACTGGAACTCCCTTCCACTAGCATTGTGCCAATCACTATCTCGTGCATCTTTCAAAAAAGGGTTGCGAATTTATCTCAACACTTCCCACAAGTGCTCCTGCTTCAAACCTCCATAGCTCTTTTCCTTCCCAGCCTCCTCTCTCCATGACACTTACTGATCTACCCTCCAATACGCTATGCACTTCTCCTTACTTATCTGTCCCTCCTCCCACCTTACTTGCACCCTCATCCCTCCTCTGATGACTCTCACTTCCATCACTTACTAGTACCATATCCATTTCCCTTATTGCACTAAAATGCTCAACGTGTTCACCTTCCTTATAGCAAATTGTGGTGTAGTTTTGTTCCTTGAACTGCTCCAGTGTTATTTTGTTTACTTTCTGCACTGCACTAGCATTGCAGCCTCCTTGTTTCTATGGAAATATTTGCAAATTGGTCTATATACTATTGTCAACCATTTTCTGTACTTGTATCAAAATGTTTCCTGTATTATTGTATTGTTGTATTGCTGTACTGTACTCTCCGGTCGTGTCTGAAAAATAGTCATTGCTAGTTAGCACCTACCCGTAAACAAAAAAACTAAATAAAAATAAAAATAAATAAATATTGCAAGAGAAAAACATCTAATTGTGTGCGGTCACGGAAATGTGGTGTCAAGATGATGACTGGGTGGCTGATTTACCTGGATTTAAGATATTTAACATAAATCAAAATGGAAAAAGAGGTGGGGGGTAGCCTTATACATAAAGGATACATATGAAGCTTATGAAATCAACCACATAAGAAAAAATAAGGACAGAGTGGAACAAATCTGGATCAAGTTAATACAACCTGGTAACAAGAAAATTACAGTAGGAGTACTGTATATTATAGGGCACCTGAGTTAAATACAGAGGAAAACATGAAATTTTTGCAAGCAATTGAAAATATAGAGTTGTGTGGGAGATCTCCTATTTTTGGAGTTTTTAATCTGCTGAACATAAATTGGAAACAACCAAAAGGGATTACTGAGTTCAAAAAAAGGTTTATAGACACCCTAACGAGCAACAACATAGAGCAATATGTACAACAAAGCACCAGACTATATAATATACTAGATATTGTATTGAGCAATATGGAGAATGAAATAACATCAGGGGCCCAATTCCAGAATGCCTAGCGCAACTTGCGGGCATATGCGAGTTGCACCATACGCCACTACGCCAGAAACCCTGTGCCCTATTCCAGGACAGGCAGGGTCCCCGGTACCTATGTCCCATGACATATGGCAGCCACTGGGTTGCACCACAGGAATGGTGCAACAGACCAAGGTGTTGCAAGTGGGAGACTGTGGGGGACAGCTCCCCCAAGCACCCTGTGGGCCATGGAAGGGATATGCTGGGTGGCACAGGTGCATTGGGGGCATGGCAGAACACACTGACCCAGGTGGCCCCCCCGAAATGTGGGAGGTGGGGGGCATCACTGTGTTGGGGGGGATGTCCATGGGGCATGGCAAAGTGCGATTTGCAGCACTGCAGAGGGCATCCATCATTTTGCCAGGATGGATGCCCCTTAGACCATCTTCATGCTGGCCTAACCAGCAGTGCCTTAGCAGCACTTGGAATGGCATAACTTGGTTATGGTAGCCACCCTTTTGGAATAGGGTGCAGGTGCTGCCGTAACCCACTCTTACACCATGCTGCAGTGGGTTGCATGTGTATTGGGTGGTGTAGCCCACCTTTGGTGCAACCTGCATGTGGCATGGCACAAGCTGCAACTTGGAAAAACAAGTCACATATCACACGGCGCAAGGTGTGATTTGCACCATAGGGTTTGGCATAAATCGCCTTGTGCCATGCATAAGGTGTCCTGGAATCAGGCCCCATTTGTGGTTAGAGAACCTCTGGGAACAAGCAACCACAACATAGTAGAATTTAAAATAGTGTGCAGCAAGACTATAGGCATGGGAAAAAACAGAGTTAAATGCTGTAACAAAACTAGTTATGTAGATATGAGAAACTTTTTGGGGCAAATGGGATTGGGAAAGGGAATTATCTGGGCTGAGAGTGCAAGATATATGGGATATCATTAAATGTAAACTCAATTATTGCACAACGAAGTACATACCAGAAAAAATAAAATACAATGCAAATGGTAAAATCCCAATATGGTTCAATAATAAGATTAAGAAAGGTATAAGGATAAAGAAAAGAGCCTATGGTAAATATATAAAAAAAAACTTCCATAGCAATTGGAATACATTTAGAAATTTAGCAAAGAACTGTAAAACAGCAATTAAAAGAGTCAACATGAAAGAACTAATAGCAGTAGCAACTAGGGCCAAGGATAACAAAAAGATCTTCTTTAATTGTATCAATAATAAAAAAGGGAAAACTAAAATAGAACCAATATACGATGAAAACACGGTTATAACAGAAGAACAAATTATGGCTGATGCATTCAATAAACATTTTCTCATCATTCTTCAGGCTAAAGATATAAACATAAGTTTATTAACCAAAATGGGATACACGGATAAAGTAGCAAATTAATTTGAGGAAAATAATATTATAAAGACATTAAAAGAACTAAAAGTGGATAAATCACCGTGACCTGATGGGTTGCACCCAAGAGTTTTGAGAGAGTTGGATGTGGAGCTGGCTGGTCCACTGGCAGTGCTGTTCAGGGATCACTGAGGGCGGGTGAGATTCCAGATAATTGAATACAGCACATGTGACTCCTATGTTCAAAAAGAAGAGGGAGGACTGACTATCAAAACTATAGATCTATCAGCCTAATGCATATTGAGTAACGTTATGGAATATTATATAAAAGAGTATCTGGACAAACATATGCAAGTAAATGGTTTTGCTGTTATTTCACAACATGGATTTACACCCAGAAGGTCATGTCAGACCAGTCTTATCCGATTCTTTGAACAGGTTAGCACGGCATTGGAGGTAGGGTTGCCAGTGGATGTAATATATCCGACTTCTCCAAGGCATTTGATTTAGTGCCTCACATGAAACTTATTAAAAGGCTAAAGGAACTGAAGGTGGCGTGTAACTATAATTAGATGGATTACAGCATGGCTATCAAATAGAAGACAGTGTGTTTGTATGAGGGGTTTTATGTCAGAATGGGGAGAAGTGTCTAGTGGGGTACCCTAGGCACAGTTCTGGTCCTACTTTATTCAACCAGATCTTGAGGAGGGAGCCCTGATTGATAGACAAATTGACAAGGTGGGTAATAGGGGAGCCAAAAAATATAGTAGGCCAACTTTATGAAGAAAGGCTCAATCATATCCGTGCCTGCACTTTTCTTAGTATCGGGTTGAAGAAGGAGACCTCAACCTGTTTGACGGTGACCAGACAGAAGGAGAAAGAGTGGTACGGGTCAATAGATTCCAGATTGTTTCAATCAGATGAGTGACTAAGGAACTGTGCCCTGATGGCATTTGCTGGAAGGTATCAAAAGCCATCCCTGCTGTGGCAAAGTGATTGGTAAGGAGGTCAAGGATCTCATTAATATCTGTAGTGGGTACCACCAGTCAATTTGTGGGTAAGTGTTAGCGCTGTTATGCCTTCTACCTCCCTTAAAGTTTTCCAAAACTTAGTAGCAGAGTTAGTGGATGCATGAAGTTCAGAGTGGAAATAATTAAATTTCACAGCTCTGATAGCTTTCGGCAGAAATTCTTGTGGTTCGGAAAGCAGAACAGTCTGTGGCCAATTTAGACTTTCTGGCTCTTTTCCAAAAGCATCCCTATGCAAGGCAGTCTTTAGGTTATCCATGAACCAGGGACAGGATTTCTTTTGGTTCTGCTTTTGTAACTGGGGCATGGAGGTCTAGGGTTTTGGTAAGTATTTCGTGAAGTACCTGGTGTGCCTCTTCCACAGAAGATGCGAAAATTTCTGCCAGTTAGCATACTGGAGATCATAGAGTAAAGCATCTGGGCAGAAGTTCTGTTTACATCTCTTATGGATGTATTTAGAGGAAAAGGAGGTTTGAGTTGCCGACCTTACACATACAATGGCACAGTGGTCCCTGATGTCATTAAAGAATACACCTGAGTGGAAGAAGAGGTGAGGCTTGCTGACAAGGATTAGGTCAAGAAGGGAGCACACTCTGGGATTTTGGTGTTTGGGAACATAGCTTCATTAATGATCTGGTAGGTCCATGGCATCACAGAATTCTTTCAATGGTAAGGAGACTGAGAGAGTCAGTCAAGGTTGAGGTCACCAATTATGGATACTTCTGATGAGGTGGTAGCTAGTATGTCACTTAGGTGTTTGAGCAGAGAAAGGCTAGCTGAGAGGGGCCTATAGCACCCACTAATGCAGATAGAGGTTGATTCGGCTGGTTGAATTCTAGCATGAGGCACTTGAACTCCTTAGGACTGTAGTCATGTCCACCATAGTTGTGGTAATGTTATCCCGGACATAGATGGCTACTCCCTCCCGGGATTTCCTGTCAGTATGAAACAAGTTGTATGAAGTAATGTTAACCTCATAGTCGAGGATGGTTGGTCTAGCCAAGTTTCGAGACTACAAGAACATCAGGAGAGCAGTGGAGGGTCCACGTTTGATAGCATCAAGCTTTTTAGGAGGTTGCAGGCATTCAAATGCAAAATGATAACCCTTTAGTAAAGGTAGGTCAACTGGCGAGGAATGGGGTGGGGGCCCTGGGTTTAATTCGACGTTACCAGCACAGATGAGTAGCAGCAGGAGCATCTTTTCTATAGCACTAAGAAGTAGTTGGAATGGCCGGATTGTACCCTGAGGTGGGCAATTTCTCAAACTCTTCTCCAAGGCGAGGGCGATGTGTAAGCATACAGAATATCTTTAATTGAAAGGCAAACCCATGAGTGAGAGAACTGTTGCCATCTTCTTTGCCAGTGTTCTTAAAAAAAAAAGAATACTGTAACATTTCAATAAATATTCCATTCTGTAGGTTAATTTAGTGAATAACAACTGTCATCATTTTTTATATTTTGTTTATTCCCCAGGCAACATCGCCTCTAATTCTTCTTTCCTGTACTGCAGTCCCTCATACATCAACTGTTCTGATGTCTGATCATCCGTACTCTTCACCACTGTCCTAATCTCTCCTCCAGATTCAAGCACTTGGCCAGCCACCCCATAAGGAAACTGTCCCTAAAGGCAGTCACTTGCATACTGGGCCTTAAAGATAGTTGGCCAGTGGAGGAGGACTAGACAGAACAGTGGCACACTGTCAGTTTCACATCACACTGGTATTCTCCCCTTGTAAATCATCCCACAGTTGACCCACCCACCTACACAGTGCTTTGGCCTCTGACATTATGGCTCACATCATGTGATCATCCAAGCTGTTAGGAACATCCAGCAAATCCACTGGAGGAGGCACTCCAGCAGACAGTCTGGCAGATCCCTCCCCCACTGTCTGGGTGCGTTTTTTCCAATGTGACCTTCTGTCCTCAGTGGCCGAAGGAGGGTGTTGGACAACAACGTAAACTTGGGTCTCCTGCACAGGAGTGCCACAACACACTTTACCAGCACCAGTTGACCTGGCTGATTTTTCTTTTTAAGAAAATGTTTTAAATTCATCTTTCCTCTTTGGGGAGTGTGTAACATTTACTGATGGTCTGCATCTGGCTATTAATACACCTCTTTGTGAATACTCATGTCACACCCAGAGCACTCCTAACTCGCTGAAATGGAGCAGATGCTTCAGATGAGTGCCACATTTTGTACACACAAGTCCTTTATGAGGAAGAACTCCCTGGTCCAGTGTAGTCGAATCTGGAATGCCAATACTGCTTCTGAACTAGCTAGCAGTGTTAGAATTTGAACACAGAACCCCAGCTTTATTAGAGGGGTTTCCATTGGTGATGGATACCCTGTTTAGTAAAAATACTGGACAGTACACAAGGAAATCCCAAGTTTAGCCCCCACCACAGCCACTGGCTTACTATGTGATCTTGAGCAATTACTTGACCCCCCCAACTTCAGTCCTCCCAGCTCCTAAAAAAATTATAATGGGACCTGATGAAAAACAAGATATTGTATCTTAATTAAGCTGTATAAACTGCAAAAGAAAAGACATAAACAAAGATTGCATCAGGGCTTCTCACATTAAAATGTTTTCTTACAGTCTGAAATCTTGAGTAAGCAGGTTGTGACCAGCACTGAAGCGATTCAGACATCCAAGATGGAGATTACAGAGCTGAGACGCAATGTGCAAACACTGGAGATTGAACAACAGTCTCTACGAAGCTTGGTAGGTGGACTGTGAGTCTGTTCTTAATGGTTGCATTATTTATTTATTGATGTACATATTTATTTATTTAAAATATGGTGATTAGAAGGTCCCTTTTATGCAGGCTAGGTTCTAGGCAGGACTGAGGAGAAGGGGTATGGGCAGGAAAGCAAACAGTTATCAGCAAATACACATCATCATCCTCAAATATTGGGTATCACAAGGGAAATAAGAATATGCATGATCTAGCTTAGGAACCCGAGTAACCCAGCATGGGGTACTACAGGAGAGAGTGTTAGATGGAGGGAGAAGCTAGGTAAATTTCAAGTACTCACCAAAGGGGCAGTAGTAGAGGAAAATAAAGAAAAGCTACCTGGAAACTATTGAAAGGCACATGAGGAAGAAAAGTGAGTTGAGAGGAGTGGTATGGGGAGGGAGATGGGAAGCAATGAATGTGGACAGTACGAGTAGGTTACTGCAGAGGTGAGGAAGACAGATGGAGAAGGCAGAATAACCAGCTGAGGTTTTGCAGAGAGAGACAGAGGAGTGAGTGAGTGTGAGAGTGTGTGTGTGTGTGTGTGTGTGTATGTGTATGTGTGTGTATGTGCACGTGTGCATGTGCATGTGCAGCAGCTGTATCTGGACTGTGTAGTATGGTATGATCTGCACGCCCATTGGCCCACGCTGTGGGCCAATGGGCATATAGCCATACTGTATGCAGTCAGTAGGTGAGTGGCCAGGCGGCTTGCAGGTGGGGAACTGCCACCCGCTGCTGACCAGGGGAGGAGCGGGGTGGTGGGGCTCAGTGGGCAGGTGGGGAGGGGGGTACCGCTGGACCACCAGGGATGGTTTGGACGTTTACATATTCATACTTATACCCACGTTCGGGCTGGAAGTGGTCCACTGGACCACCAGGGATAATGGACGGTATATTTTTATACTTAAGCCCGCGATCAGGCGTGAAGCGGTCCACTGGACCACCAGGGATATTGTACGGTATATTTTTATACTTAAGCCCACGATCGGGCATGAAGCGGTCCACTGGACCACCAGGGATGTTGGATGGTATATTTCTATAAGTATGCCCGTGTTCGGGCATGGGAGGGCGCTACCACGATGGACGGTGCTGCCGGAGCTTGGGTGGCCACCCACAGCTGGCAGCTGCCGTGTTGCACCCTGCAATATGGCAGCTCACCTGTGGGTGGCCAGCTGTTGCTCCACGTTTTTTTTGGCTCAACTGTGTGCGATGCCAGTAGGGGGGTGCATCTGCATCTGCTCAGCACATCCCGGGCTGAATATCGGGATGTGCGGCATATGCATGGGCACGCCCCCCCCACTTGTGCCGCATACATTACTGATGCACCCTGGCGCATCGGGATTTATGCCATGCACTTTCCCCTTTTGATTATCACGCCAGGGGGCATCAGTGGGTTGTGCATGGCACATCTGTGTTGCACCATGTGCAACCCTTCTGAATATCCCACCCCAGAAGTACTAAATTATTTAACCATAGTATCCCAACTGTCTTGCATTCTATTTATTTATTTATGTCTTTGGTAACCAGGTAAGTGCATTGATCCATTGGACCATTTTCAGACATGACCCAGGCCACAGACGTGGCTGCAAAATAACACAATCAACAGAGACAATCGCTATACAAAAATAGCAATAGTACAGAGTAACACATATAATACAACTTATGCAATATAACAAGATTTGGTAACGTATCTCCAGACGAGGTAATTAACACGTGATGGAGACAAAGCAGGTTTGCAAGCATAGTTTCAGTGTTCAAGGTCTAAGATGCCTACCTGATGTAACATGGGCAGTAGGCTAAATTAGTAGGTGCATGGTAGCTTACATATAGCACATAAGCTATATAAGCTGACGATGATCTAGGATAATTAAGTGCATAGAAGCTCAGACTTGCTAGAGAAATATCAAAACAGTGGATCAGTAGTACCGCAAAGAAATAAGAACAGGTTAGGAGAACAGAGAGCACCGTGAGGTACGGTTCAGGGTAGAAAAGGCTAGGGGCAACAGGGAGGTGAGTTGAGGAAGGGCAGGGGTCCCAAAACATGGCACAACAGGTCCTGGCACCAATATGGCCTGCACACACTGGTGTTATCTTGGGGGCAATTGATGCTGGCAAAGAAAGTTAAGGGACAAACAAATTGGGAAAGGCCAGAAATGAAGGGTGATGGAGTTGTCCCAACAGCTTACTAGGTCCTAGCATCTAGCATTATATCCTAGAGTTTTGAGCAATGAGCTGTGAATGAGTCTGGTACAGCTAGTACATCTAGCAGACCTGGATTTGAGTCTCACAACCTCCACTTACATACTGTGTGACCCTGAGCAAGTCATGTAACCTCCTGTGCTTCTGGAATGCTCCTGAAAATGAACTTCAGCACATTATGCCTTTACCTGCCATAAATTGTAAAATAATAAAACAAAAAGAATGAGAAAATAGATATTTTTTTATTTTTATACAGGATAAAGGCTGTCAGGACAAAAGTCCTATTAACAAAGCCATCATGTTACTGGTGCGAGTGTCAGAATAAAACTGGTTAAAAAATAAAATTAACAGAATTAATGCAAATCCAATTCACTCAAATAAATGCAAACACAATTGAACAAATAACATACTAGTTTCCTAAATTATACCAAATACACAAAAAGCACTGAGATATATGTAGTAGTGTGTGTGTGTATATATATATATATATATATATATATATATATATATATATATATATATATATATATATATATATATATATATATATATATATATATATATATACACACACACACACACACACACACACACACACACACACACACACACACACACACACATATATTCTCTGATGTAAATGGATCGCATCCCTTAGGTTTCAGTGTCATCAGCAGTTGCCTATAAATTCGTGCTTATAGCACTTTTAAAGAGATAGCACAATTTTTTAATTTTGGTTAAAGAGAATACATATAACTGTACAGATGAACTTCTGCAGCATGTCAATAATGTGTTTTTTCTTCTTCAGAAAATGGCACTGAGGGACTGTTGCTGAGACACAGGCTCGCTTATTCTGCTGAGTTGAGCAGGATCCAGCAGATAATCAGCTCTATGGAGGCAGAACTGTTGCAGATCTGATCAGATATAGAACGCCAAGCTCATGAGTACAAAATTCTCCTTGATATCAAGACGAGACTGGAAGAAGAGATTGCCACCTATCGCCGACTGAGGGGAAGAAGTCAGGTGAGAAACCGCTCAGCCAGACTATGGAAATTTTTCCTCCTTCTGGTCTCTAACAGTACATTTTGTTCCTGATTTGTTATTCATGAAAATAAAGATCCTTTATTGATAAATGTCAGAGGTAGAGGAAACTCTTTGCTTTCAGAGCAAGTAACAGCTGATTAAAACTGCAGCATTTCTAACTGATAAATCACTTCTATCTCAGTAGGAGTCAGTACCTGTTAGGATTAAGCAAACATACACTTTATTAGAAGCAGGGGATCTGATTTAAGAAAAAAAAAGAAGAACGTCACTGGGTGTTTCTCTGTTTGAGGAAGGGGGCTGTAGCAACTTAATTCACTGAGTCAGGAACAGAGGGAAGAAGCTAATTGGGGGTGTGGCTTGAGCAGTAGAAAAGCAGCTGTCTCCAATTACAGCTTCCTGCTGTCTGTTTTGGCAGAGGAGACTCTTGCTTTCAGAACAAGTAACTGCTGATTAAAAACTACAGCATTTCTAACTATTCTTTCTCCTTCCCACCCTCCCACCCTAAGCCAGTTCTACTTTTATAGCCACTGGATTTGAATGACAACAGGAACTTCCTGTTTGGCAGTAGAAGGAAGGATCACTGAGACACATTAGTTTCATAAACCTTGAAGGAAACTAAAATAGGTCTTTCTCCACCCTGGCTGCTGGAGGTCTGAATCCAAGCAAGGAAGGACAAGGGTACTGAAAACTACAGGAAGTTTCTGTCCCAGAACAGGAAGGGCGAGAGTTGTAAGGACACATAGGCAGTAGGAAAGTAGGTGTAAAAAATCCATAGAGGAAGGAGAGAGTGATAAAGCAACAGGAGGGGGATACAAAATAAGTCAAGATTGGAGTGGTGCAGTGCAATGGCTGTGGGGTGGCAGTGTTCCAGGAGACATTCTGGAGCCTGTGATGCTGCCCTATGTGCAGGCACCTCTCTGGTCTGAGGGAGGAGGTTGCCTGTCTCCTGGCAGACCTGGCTAGGATTCTTGAACCTCTTCCCCACCCAGGGACTACCAGGGCCACTGCTGCTACCTCAGACGCTGCCAAGAAAGAGGAGTGGTTGGACCAAGGTGGGCTCAGGGAGGGAGAGGGTGGTGGAGCAGAGGTTCATCCCTCCAGTTGTCCCTCTCCACAGTTTATAAGCTGTTCTGGCAAAGAGTGGTTCCTCTATGGAGGCATCTGCAGTGGAGACCAAGGAGGATGCTGGGAACCTCCACAAAGGAGACCCACAGGAGGGTGGCATGAGACCCCACCGGGGAAGGAAACAACTCCTGGTGGGGGACTCAGTCATTAGGGGGGTAGAAGTGAGGGAGGAAGGGGAAGGGTGGTAAGGTGCCTGCCTGGCATCATGACTCGGAGGGACAGAAAGCGAATCCTCAGGATCGCAGGAGCAGCTGCACGAAGGAGGTAGCTGGATGTCATTGTCCACCTAGGGACAAATGACCTGGCTGAGAATGGGATCAGAGCAGTGCAAGAGGAGTTTGAAGAGTTGGGAGGGCCCTTAGACAAGTAGCATGCACGGTAACCTTCTCGGAGGTGCTGCCTGTCTATGGCAAGCATGCTGATAGGGTAATCCGCACCATGGGATTCAATGAATGGCTGAAAAAACTGGTGTGGAGCTCAGGGTTTTGGCTTCATTGTGGATTCGGGAGCCACCTGGAGGGATGCAGGCCTATACTGGTGTGATGGTCTGCATCTGTCCGGGGGGGGGACCAGGATCCTAGGTGATAGGTTTAAATGCTTCATTGGCAAGTATTTAAACTAGCCAAGGGGGGAGGCACTGAAAAGGAGCAGGTAAATCCCAGCCTTCCCCCACAAAGTGCAGTAGTTAGAGAGGTAAACACCAAGGCAGAGAAGTCAGGGAGCAGGACAGGGATGAATGCAGAAGAAGGTGTTAAGGACAGGGATGGGGCTAAAAGGGTAAGGCCATAAAAAATAAATGGAAGGTGATGAGTACCAATGCCCTCAGTCTGTTAACAAGCTCCCTGAACTAGTGGCCTTGATGGAACAGGGATGCATGGATATTGTGGCAGTCACAGAAACATGGTACACAGAGAACCATGACTGGGATGTCAACATACCAGGATGCACAATCTACAGGAGGGACAGGGTGGGTAAAAGAGGAGGAGGAGTAGCTCTCTATATAAGGGAAGGGATTAAAGCAACAGAACTAAACAGTAAACAGGAAGTTGAGTCACTATGGGTCACCCTGGAGACAGGAAATGGCACCACAATCCGCATGGGGGTTGTGTACAGACCCCCATCTTAGGGGGATGGAATGGACAAGGAAATGATAGAAAGCATCCTTATAATGGCAGAAAAAGGTGAGATATTGTTGATGGGGGTCCTGAATATGCCAGATGTTAACTGGAGCACCTTTGCTGCAAGCACATCCAAGAGTAGGGTCATTCTTGATGCCCTGCAGGGGGCATCTTAGCCAGCTAGTGTTGGAACCCCTTTTCAGGAGGAGCAATCTTAGACCTGGTACTCTCAAATGGGGACGGAGAAAGGATCTCAGATTTAGAAGTAGGTAGCCATCTGGGAACAAGTGACCACCAAACAGTGTGGTTCACAATAAACACAGCCCTAGAGTCAAGCCATACAAAAACAAGAGTATTGGACTTTAGGAGGGCTGACTTTGGGAAAATGAGTGAGTGCCTCAGAAAAGCACTAGAAAATGGGCAAGAAGGAGGGGTGGAGGAACAATGGGGAATAATCAAAACAGCCATCACAGCAGCAACAAGCCTTTGTGTGAAGCAAATCAACAAAACAAAATGAAGGAAAAAACACTATGGTTTTCAAAAGAGGTGGAAGGGAAGGTTAAGGAGAAAAGGATAGCATTCAGGAAATATAAGGAAACACAGAAGGAACAGGACAGAGAACTTTATCAGTTACAGCAGAAGGAAGCAGGAAGGCAGTCAGAATGGCAAAGGCACAAACTGAAGAAAAAAAAGCCAACTCTGTTAAGAAGGGGATAAAACCTTTATTGGTACAATAGGGAGGAATAAAGACCAAGGGATGGATACGGAGACTTAATAAAGGGAGGGAATACGGCAGAAGGTGACAGTGAAAAAGCAGAGATACTGAATGAATATTTCTGCTCAGTATCATAAAGGAAGAGGGGGAGGTACCTAAACCAAACAAGAGAAACACTCTGGATGGGGGGTCAATACTAGTCCATTCACAGAAGAAAGGGTTTTGAAGGAACTCTTGAAACTGAGGGTGGACAAAGCAATGGGGCCTGATGGAATTCACCCCAAGATTCTAAAAGAACTAAGGATAGAACTAGTAACACCACTGACTACTCTCTTTAACAAATTATGGGAGAATGTAGCGGTACCTCAGGACTGGAGAAGGGCAGATGTGATTCCACTTCACAAATGTGGGAGCAGGGCAGAGGCAGGAAACTACAGACCAGTTAGTTTAACTGCAGTGTTAGGGAAAATGATGGAATCACTTCTGAAGGAAAGAATTATTGAGTACCTAGAGGCCAGTGGGGCGCAGGACACAAGGCAGCGTAGTTTCACAGCAGGAAGGTCATGTCAGACAAATCTAATAGATTTCTTTGACTGGGTAACCAAAGTAGTAGACCAGGAAGGGGCTGTGGATATGGCCTACCCAGATTTTAGCAAGGCATTTGACACAGTCTCACACAAAAGGTTAATATACAAGCTAGCCAGCCTTGGGGTGGGTCCCAAGGTGGTAGCCTGGATAAAAAACTGGCTGGACAACAGGACGCAAAAGGTAATAGTAAATGGAGTCCACACTCAAGAAACGAGGGTAACTAGCGGGGTACCACAGGGTTTTGTACTGGGACCAGTCCTCTTTAATGTCTTTATAAGTGACATTGGAGAGCACCTGGAAGGAAAAGTATGTCTCTTTGCAGATGACACAAAGATCTGCAACAGGGCTGATACACAAGGTGGGGTGGAAAGATTAAAAGGGACTTGGCAAGGTTGGAAGAAAGTTAAATATATGGCAGCTCAGATTCAGTGCAAAGAAGTGAAGGTAATGCATCCGGGAAACAAAAACCCAGGAGAAGAGTACACAATGGGGGGGTGAAATAATAACAACAACACAAATTGAAAGAGACCTAGGAGTAATTATATCAGATGACCTAAAGGTGGGCAAGCAATGTGAGAAGGCAGTATGGAGGACTGGGGGATACTGGGATGCATAGGGAGAGGCATCAACAGTAGAAAACAGGAAGTTGTTATCCCTCTGTACAGACAGTTGGTGAGACCCCATCTGGAGTACTGTGTGCATTTCTGGAGACCACATCTCTGCAAAGGCATAGAGTGGAGGCTGTTCAGAGGAGAACAACCAAAATGGTGCAGGGTCTGCATCAGAAGACATGCGAAGAGAGACTAAAGCAGCTTAATATGTATACCCTTGAGGAAAGGAATGAGAGGGGGCACATGATAGAAACTTTCAAGTATCTCAAGGGAATTAACAAAGTACAAGAGGGAAGCATCTTTCAGAAAAAGGTATGTGCAAGAACAAGGGGGCACGATTTGAAGATAGAGGGGGGACGGCTCAGATGTAATGTTAGAAAGTATTTTTTCACAGAAAGGGTTGTGGATGCATGGAACAGCCTTCCTGAGGAGGTTGTGGAGTCGGGAACAGTGGGAGAATTTAAGAATGCATGGGACAGACATAAGGCAATTCCAGGGGGTAGGTGGAAGTAAGCTGTTTAACTAGAATCTGCAGCTTATCCATCAGGTAGAGAAATGGACAGACAGTGGGCCAAGTGGTCCTTACCTGCCATCAAATTCTATGTTATGTGTAACCCCCACCGCCCCCTTATTTAAATTAGAAGGGCACACCTCTCACCACCAACACAGGCTCTAGGGGGTAGAAACAGAGAGGGGTGGGGTTATATAAGAATTAAACAACAGATACAAAACTAGAAAACTGTGTCTCATTGCCTACCATAGACAAGATGGGACCAGTGCAGAACACAACCAGGTGTGGCACTAAATACCTGGAACACACCTGGTGGGACCAATACATGGTCAACAACCCAGGTCCCAGCGAGAAAACACTTGCTCAGGGCTATGCTAGGTTTGCGCTTCTGGACAAGGGTACCGAAAGTAATTCTGCATGGGAAGCAATAACAAGACTGTCCATGCCAGGCTGGGATTCTAGAGTGTGGCTTTATTCCAAAACACACGTAGGAACAACACGAAGTGAAGATGGACCCCCAAGAGTTACACACAGAGTAAAGGCAGACATTTAGGGTACAGAACTTCATGAATTTCCATTTATCATAGGTCAGTTATCGAAATTGTAGAATTGCTACCAGAAGAACACACTTTTCCTTGACTAGGCGCATCTGGCCAGGACTTGGACACTTTCCATTGGCTAGGCACATCCAGCCAGTACTTGGACACTTCCCATATTACACAGGATGAATGTGGTGCATGGACCACACAGAGTACTAAAGGCTCAACACTGTAGGACCCACATACTAGGGGTAATTAGAGAAAAACCCACTCACTGGGGCAAAACTGTAGAAAAGCCCACTCACTGGGGAAAACTGTTTCACACGCATTGTCACATGCACTGAAAGAAAATATACAGGTACCCTTCAGAAGGAGAGGTAAACTGGTCACTGCAGATGGGGGGTCTCCCACCTTTTGCTTCCAAATTTATACTCGGCCATTCATCTGGTAAAATACACTTCACATGCTGTGAAACTGTAAATGCTGTCTTGAAATGTATATCACGCTTAACATCATACAAGGACACCACAGGAGTGTCAAGGGGTAAAAGTTCTGTCACATGGACAGTCACATATGGGACTCCGCTGTAGGCAGACAACTTTTAAAGAAAAGTCTAAGGTGACAGTGTCCCTTTGTCAGAGAATCCACCTTCAAAATACTGCAGGTACTCCGGGACAAACTTCAAAACAAAACCATTCTACCCACAGAAAGTTGTCATCAAAAGGCAGCTTCAAAGTCCTGGGAGGATTGCCTTGCATCCAAGAGTCCTGCTTCATCCTTCCTGGAATGAAGCAAAGGAAAATCAAACTGGAGACGGTTTCCACCACTTCCACAGGCTGGCAAGGTCATCCTCCACTAGGGTGAGAACTAAAACACACAAAGAAAAACTGCAGCTCTGTCTCAGAGCTGCTTGAAAAGCTGCAGCTGCGCATTGCAGCTCCTCCACGAACTCCTGTACAAGACTCCCACTTCAGACTGACCTGAACATGCTATCTCCCTCCTCACAGCTACCAGGAGTGTGGCTTATGCAGCTGTGAGAGTTCCAAAGTGACATCACCTCCCAGCTCTTGGCTGTGACTGACAGCAGAGAGGGAGACAGAGTAAAATCAATTTAATTGGCATTTCCTAGCTGCCTTCACGCCACCACTAATTCTCACTGGGATTCTAGTAACCCCTGGGAACAAGGGGTTACGAACAGTAGTGTATGGTGAAAGGATCATCCAGGTTAGATTCAGTGTGCTGTAAATGTCATTCAGCTGTAGCAGTGATGCCCATACTGCAATAGAATGACTTTTCGTTCTGCTGCATTAAGGACTTCACACAACAGAGTCAATCGTGAGCGTAATACTCCCGCAGTAAGTGCCGATTTGAGGCACACAATCAACTGCCAAATTGTTTCCAGTAATAAACTTTTTTCCCCGTGTATAGCTGGTGTGGGCAGTAGGGGGGCATAGATGACAGTGTACTAGATAGTGGTGTACTGTGTTTGGGAGTGAGGAGGGGGAGCCTTGCTGTGAGTCATCAGCTCTGTGACACAGGACTACCAAGGGAGAAGCACGTCAGTGAGGGCTTCATTAAGAATGGTACAGTAAGTAAACACCATCTCATTTACGTTTTTGTCCATACACTATGTAAATGTATGGGAGCCCAAGGCTGTTCTTCCATCTTGTGGTTACCATGACGAGTGAGGGACCTCTTGAGCTTTGCTGTTGGGGTCCTTGTCGACAAGATAACCACTTGTGGAAGAATAGCCTTGCTGTGTATGGGGTCCCATACTCTATTCTATATTTGCCTTTTAAAACTCTCATGGTGCCTAATTATATTACGTAAAATGTCTGGATCAAGCAAGCAATCCAGTTGGTCAAAACTGGTTACATTGATCATGCATTAATTTCTACAATACCACAAGGTTCAAGTTTACTGTCTTTTTCCACATTTGTTAACTTTTAGAACACTTTTATAAGTGCAATGATACACACTAGGGTAAGCAGTAATGTCCTGAATTACCACACTCCCCAGGTAAGTGAAGAACTCTTGCACACTTCCTAACATCTTATGTGCTGCCACAATATTTGATTCAGCAGTTGTGTGACTTACTAGTTATGGTTATATGTTTTTAGTAACTAGCTGGTTACAGATCAGATTCAGTGTAAGTTACGTGGACTAGAGAATATATTGTATATATCCTCAGCATTCCTATGCTACATATTAGCTTTTATATTGAAACATCATATTTATTCGTTACTGTCCCCCCAATATGTTACACGAGGGAAGGTGTCTGCACGCTACTCTTTATAAATGAGTTTATTGTTTGGTGAATGACAATAAGTCATCCTTCTGAGAGATACTCGTATTTGCAATGTTTTGCTTGTAAAAATGATAAATGAAACGTAAAAAAAACAAGATCAGAACTTGATTAAACGGAACTTCGTCTACTCAAGAGCAATGTATGTTACAGAGATAATATGAATCTCTACCTTTTATATTATCTTCCAGTGTTTTGCTGAGGGAATATTTGGGGATGCCTGAGGGGAAATTATTTTAACTACTGTGAATAGACTACTTTAGCAACACATTTTCAAAACAAACAAAAAAAAGTACTATTATTTGTTTGCATGAATACAACCAAATATTAGAACATGTTAAAACTGTTTTTTTTTTTTTAATTACTGTTTTCTTGTAAAATGTTGTAGGAGTTAGGACGATTATTTTGGAAAGTGACACACATAGGTAAATAAGTGTTTGTAACCCACTGATAGACTTTCAGTATTTCATAACATATGCACACAGAGTAAAAAACATTTTACTACATTAATACAGCAAAAGTGTGTTTTCAGTATATTGATACAGTGTAAGTATATCAACAGGAATGAATCATTCTTGCAGTGACTCCGAGCTTTTGTGGAAGAAAAAAAAAGTTCCCAGCCCTATCAATTCCAAAAATAGACTACTCTGAATATAGTTTGTTTTTGAAGGTTTCACTTTAGAGACATAATGAAAAGGAGCTTACTTTACATTTTTACAATTAAAACTTGGAGACTAGTCAACATAGATATATCCTGTCAATGCATGTAGAAACAGTATATAAATATATATATATATATATATATATATATATATATATATATATACATATATATATATATAATGTCAACAGAAGAAGGCATTGTGTCCTGTCAGTCTGCCCCAAAGCATGTCTATTAGTGAGAAATGCCCTAGCAAGTATTTCACACAGCCAGTCACTTCCCCTGCCCCCATCTGTCCCACCAGCACAGAGAAAGGGTGTGACTGAGACAGTTGGGAGCGGGAAGGGAAGGGAAGGAAGGAGGGGAGAATAATAGCAATGGTTTGGGGCAGACTTCATGTGCTGCAAGGCCTCTACCTGCCAACAATGTTTTATTTTTTTTTATAACCAAAAAAGACACAGTTACGTTACATAATTTAAACACATCACATGAACAACTGCTTTAAATAGCTAATTAAATAAATATATTTTCAACCTTTTTGTAAACAAAACTTCATACTGGGCCAGTTCTGAGCTTTCATTGTGCCCAGCATGTTGTCAAACAAGTTGTCAAAATCACCAAACTGGCACTATGCTGCCCAATGAGTTTTCCAGTGCTTTACCAGCCAGTTGGTGGGGCATGCCTCCTCACATGAGGTGATGACATGTCCACAAAAGCTCCTGCTTCATGGCTAGCAGTAAAAGATTTCTGTGCAACCATGACAGGCTAAGCGAATCAGCCAGTGATTTCAAAGAAGTCACTGTGGGAACTCTGTCTAGAAGAACAAAAAGGACGGAGAGAGTGCATGCAAACAGAAATAAAATTCTCATCAAAGATAGAAGCATGATTGTTGTTAATGACATACTGTTTATATGCATTTTGTTTTCTTTAGGGTGAGCAGCACCCACACAGAAACAGTAACCAAGGTACAAGAGAGCACAAAAGGTGAGTGTGTTTACTACCCAGTTGCTATACAATGCCAGCAACATGGGGTGCCATTTGTGATATGAACATTTATGTATGCAGAATGCAGAACACAGTCCAACAAAAATAGAGGATAATGTATGGTCATCTATCGGTAACCTGCTTGTGTAGCCATTGAGAGGTTGCCATGGCAACTGTTTAAAAAGCTTGTTTTCAACAGTAGATCATACATTATATTTTATATTATATGGTCCACTATTAAATGGTGTAAGTTGTTCATTGCACTTACATTTAGGTAGCCCCTTTCTATTCCATAGTGTTCCTCTCTCACCGCTGTGGCCATTTCAGAGTGGGGTTCGCAAAATGTGCTTGCGAGAACTTGTTCCAGTTTGTAGAATGTGCATGAAGAAACAGCCTTTTTGTTGTTGTACCATCGATGGACATACCCATGATGGAATAACAACATTGTGATGCCACATTGATGGTACAACAACACGATACATGAATCCAGTTCAGGTAATAATAACATTCAACCATACGTTACTGGTATTTTGTCCACAACATGAAATTAACAGGCTGATAAAGGGCATTTATTTAGTTAATGGAAGGAAGTCAGCAATTTGACAAAATTAATTTTGATGAATTAGTGATAGATACAGTTTGTGTAGAGAATACAAGAGTTAAACACAATGAATTTTGCCCACAACAGCTGTTCTTACACTCCAGCATGTACAGAATTATACCACTCTGTAGTACCTGCTCTCCCATCTGCCTCACTCTGCAGTATCTGCACCATAATTATACTGCTCTTTAATATCTGCCCCAACACTGCCTCACACTTCAGCACCTATAATGAATTATACCACTCTCTAGTATTCCAACATCTGCTTCACACTCCAACATCTACAGCAGAATTATACCACTCCCTAGCATCTGTACCCCATCACTACTCACATTACGGTATCGTCACCAGAATTATATTGCTCTCTGTGTCTCTCCCACAACTACCTCACATTCCAGCATCTATAGCAGAATAATACTGCACTGTAGTTTCTGTCGCCCACAACTACCTTACAGTACACCATCTACAGTAGAATAAAACTGCTCTTTAGTATCTGTTCCCCACAATTACATCACAGTCTAGCATCTACAGTAAATCAAAATTATTCCCTCTCTCTAGTATCTGTCCCACAACTACCTCACACTTCAGCATCTACAGCTGAATTATACCACTGTGTAGTATCAGCTCCTACATCTGCCTCACACTCCAGCATCTGCACCAGAATTATACCACTCTCTAGTATCAGCTCCCACAACTACCTCAGACTCCAGCATCTACAGAAGAATTATACCGCTGTCTAGTATCTATCCCACAACTACCTCACACTCCAGTATCTACAGCAAATTTATCCTGCTCTCTAGTATCTGTCACATAACTACCTCACACTCAGGCATCTACAGCAGAATTATACCACTCTTTAGTATCTGCTCCAACAATAACCTCACACTCCAGCATCTACAGCAGAATTATATCACTCTCTAGTATCTTTTCCCACAACTACATCACACTCCAGCATCTATGGCAGAATTATATCACACTCTAGTATCTGTTCCCACAACTACCTCACACTCCAGCATCTACAGCAGAATTACACCACTCTCTAGTATCTGCTCTCACAATGACCTCATACTCTAGCATCTACAGCAGAATTATATCACTCTCTAGTATTTGCTCCTACAACCACCTCACACTCCAGCATCAACAACAGTATTATATCGCTCTCTAGTATCTATCCCCACAACCACCTCACAGTCCAGCATCTATGGCAGAATTATATCACACTCTAGTATCTGCTCCCACAACTACCTCCACACTCCAGCATCTACAGCAGAATTATACCACTCTCTAGTATCTGCTACAACAACTATCTCCACTCCAGCATCTACAGCAGAATTATACCACTGAGGGTCAGACTAGGGTACAGGGGCCCACCCGAAAGTTGATGAGGGGCCACTTGGAAAGTCAATTAGGGAGAGTCCAGGGTGATGCATTTTTATTAGTATTCCAATTACAATTGATACCTTAACTCTATATTTGCACCTTAAATTTACTTGCAGTGCCCAAGCAACCCCATTTAATTATACAATAGATACAAATGTAAAGCTTTTTAGAGTTCAGAAGGTGACCAGGTATGCAAGAGAGAGAGGGGGCCCACCTGGAAATTTCCAAGTATCATGGTGGACCAGTCCGACTCTGCGACCACTCTCTAGTATCTGTCCCCCACAACTACCTCACAATCCACTATCTACAACAGAATTATACCACTGTCTAGCGGTTACCCCCCAACAGCGACATTTCTCCAGCGAGGTCCCCCACAGCGACTACAGCGCCTAGCCACAGTGGGAGACCCACTGGAACCCGATGCTGTCTGTCGGGGGGGTCCTGCACCCCCCTAATCAGCTCCAACTGGAGTTGAGAATCCTTAAGTGGGGGGGTGTCAGGGACACAGCCCCCGCATGGAGGGTTCAGGGGGCAAAGCCTCCCCAAAGAAAACAAAGAGACAAATAGTGAACTGGCAACCGACTGCAGAATGTGGTCAACCTGCCAGTGTCGCTGACGGGGCAGTCGACAAAATTTTTGTCGGACTCCTGTCGTGGATCCACTCTCTAGTATCAGCTACAACAACTACCTCCCACTCCAGCATCTACAGCAGAATTATACCTCTCTCTAGTATCTGTCTCCTAAAACTACCTCACTCTCCAGCATCTGCAGCAGAATTATACCGCTCTCTAATATCTGCTCCATCTACCTCACACTGCAGCATCTACAGCAGAATTATACCACTCTCTAGTATCTGCTACCACAATTACTTCTCACTCCAGTATCTATAGCAGATTTATACTGCTCTGTAGTATCTGTCCCACAATTATCTCACATTCCAGCGTCTACAGCAGAATTAAACTGTTCTCTAGTACCTGTCCCACAACTATCTCACACTCCAGCATCTGCACCAGAATTTTACAGCTCTTTAATATCTGTCCCCCACAACTGCCTCACACTCCCTTGCTACAGTAGATTTATAGCTGCTGTCTAGTGTCTGTCCCATAACTACCTCACCTCAGGCTTCTACAGCAAATTATACCACTCGCTAATATCTGCGCCTACAACTACCTCACACTCCATCATCTGCAGCAGAATTATACCACTCTGTAGTATCTTCTCCCACAACTACCTCACACTCCAGCATCTACAGCAGAATTATATAACTCTCTGGTGTCTTCTCCCACAACTTCCTCACATTCCAGCATCTAGAGCAGAATTATACAGCTGTCTAGTTTCTGCTCCCACAATTACTTCTCACTCCAGTATCTATAGCAGAATTATACTGCTCTCTAGTGTCCACCCACAATTATCTCACACTCCAATGTCTACTGCAGAATTATGTTGCTCTCTAGTATCTGTCCCACAACTACCTCACACTCCAGTGCCTGCATCAGAATTATAGCGCTTTCTAGTGTCTGTCTCACAACTACCTCACACTCCAGCATCTGCACTGGAATTATACAGCTCTTTTATATCTGTGCCCCACAACTACCTCACACTCCGCGTCTGCACAAACTTATACAGCTTTCTAGTATCTGTCCCACAATTAACTCACACTCAGTGTCTACTGCAGAATTATACTGTTCTCTAGTATCTGTTCCACGACTACCTCACACTCCAGTGCCTACACTGGAATTATACAGCTTTCTAGTATCTGTCCCACAATTAACTCACACTCCAGTATCTGCACCAGAATGATCCAGTCTCTAGAATCTGCTCCCATAACTACCTCACGCTTAAAGGTGGTCAAGCCAGGATTTTGCACACCTAGAAACAAGTCAGAGCTGAGCCAGGTTTCTGGCTTGACTGTATGATCCAACACAAAAGCCAAGCCTTGGCTATTGCTGGCTATTCTCTGCACAGGTGTTGAGTGTTGGAGATGCTACACTAACTGCTCAGGCTGACAAAAATGCTTTCATTGACCATAACAGACTTAGCTTGGCCTTGGCTTTCAATTTCTGATAAGGATCGAGCCAAGCTGAGCCAGGCACTAAGCTCCAGCCAGGCTCAAGCATGGTTTGGCTTGCCCACTTCTACTTACACTCCAGCAGCTACACCATAGTCATACCACTCTCTAGTGTCTGTTCCACAGCTACCTCACCCTCCAGCAACTACAGCAGAATACTGCTCTCTAGTGTCTGTCCCACAGCTACCTCACCCTCCAGCATCTACAGCAGAACACTGCTCTCTAGTGTCTGTCCACAGCTACCTCACCCTCCAGCATCTACAGCAGAACACTGCTCTCTAGTGTCTGTCCCACAGCTACCTCACCCTCCAGCATCTACAGCAGAACACTGCTCTCTAGTGTCTGTCCCACAGCTACCTCACCCTCCAGCATCTACAGCAGAACACTGCTCTCTAGTGTCTGTCCCACAGCTACCTCACCCTCCAGCATCTACAGCAGAATACTGCTCTCTAGTGTCTGTCCCACAGCTACCTCATACTCCAGCATCTACAGCAGAATACTGCTCTCTAGTGTCTGTCCCACAGCTACCTCACCCTCCAGCATCTACAGCAGAATACTGCTCTCTAGTGTCTGTCCCACAGCTACCTCACCCTCCAGCATCTACAGCAGAATACTGCTCTCTAGTGTCTGTCCCGCAGCTACCTCACCCTCCAGCATCTACAGCAGAACACTGCTCTCTAGTGTCTGTCCCGCAGCTACCTCACTCTCCAGCATCTATAGCAGAGTACTGCTCTCTAGTGTCTGTCCCGCAGCTACCTCACCCTCCAGCATCTACAGCATAGAAACATAGAAACATAGAAGTTGACGGCAGATAAGGACCGCAAGGCCCATCCAGTCTGCCCATTTCTTTTTCTACCTTATAAATGTGCCATCAGCCTTTGCTCTGTCAGTGGCCTATCTATTCATAGTCATTTGTATTGCTCCCTTATGCCTATCCCATGCCTGTTTGAAGCCCTGCACTGTATTCATAGCCACCACTTCTTGTGGTAAGCCATTCCATGCATCCACCACCCTTTCTGTGAAAAAGATTTCCTCACATTCCCCTTAATCGGCCTCCTCTAATCTCATGCTGTGTCCTTTGTCCTGCTATTTTTCTTATATTTAAACATGTTAGACTCTTTCACCTTGTTTATGCCCTTAAGGTGTTTGAATGCCTCGATCATATCACCTCTCTCCCTCCTTTGCTCAAGGTATACATATTGAGCTCCGTTAATCTGTCCTCATATGTCTTCTGATGCAGTCCCTGCACCATTTGGTTGCCCTTCTCTGGACTGCCTCAATTTGAGTTAATGTCCTTGTGAAGGTGTGGCTCTCAATACTGCACGTAGTACTCCAGATGGGCCTAACCAGTGTCTTGTACAGAGGGATTATTACCTCCCTCTTACGACTTGTGATACCCCTACTAATACACCCTAACACCCCCTAGCCTTACCTACTGCTTTAGAGGTCTGCTTGGATGATTTCAGGTCATCAGTGATGATGATGCCCAAGTCTCTTTCTTCCTTTGTGACTGCTAGCAGCTCCCTCCCAGCCTATGGGTGGCTTCAGGGTTTCTCTTCCCTATGTGCATGATTTTGCACTTCTTTGCATTAAATCCCAGTTGCCTCTTCTGACCATTCTGCTAGTTTATCCAGATCTCTTCTCATTCTGCCCACCCATCTGGATCATCTACTCTGTTGCAGAATCTTGGTGTCATCTGCAAACAGACAAACCTTCCCTCTAGTCCATCTGCAGGTCACTAATGAAGATGTTGAAGAGGACTGGCCCCAGGACTGATCCCTAAGGTACCCCACTTGTGACTTGCATCTCTTCTGACTGTATACCATTTACCACCACTCTCTGTTTTCTGCCCACAACCAGTTTGCCACCCAGTTGACCAACTTCTGACCCACCCCGAGCCTACCCAGCTTATTTATCAATCTTCTATGTGGAACAGTGTCAAAAGCTTTGCTGAAGTCAAGGTAGGCGACATCAACTGCTCCCCCTCGGTCCATCACTCTGGTTACCCAGTCAAAGAAATCTATGAGGTTAGTTTGACAGGCAGAACACTGCTCTCTAGTGTCTGTCCCACAACTACCTCACCCTCCAGCAACTACAGCAGAATACTGCTCTCTAGTGTCTGTCCCACAGCTACCTCATACTCCAGCATCTACAGCAGAATACTGCTCTCTAGTGCCTGTCCCACAACTACCTCACCCTCCAGCAACTACAGCAGAATACTGCTCTCTAGTGTCTGTCCCACAACCACCTCACACTCCAGCATCTACAGCAGAATACTGCTCTCTATTATCTGTACCACAGCTACCTCACACTCCAGCATCTGCACAAGAATTATACCACACTCTAGCCAGGCAGTTTGATAAGGCAGTTTGGAAGGCTACTGGGATGCTGGGGACCATAGGGAGAGGTATCACCATCAGACGTATGGAGGGGGTGTTACCTCTTTACAATTCACTAGTAAGATTTCATCTAGAATAACGTGTATGTGTACAGTTCTGGAGACCACATCTATGAATGAACATAGACGGAATGGAGTTGGCCTGAGGACAGCCACTAAAATAGTGTGGAATCTTCAGCAGAATATTTATGAGGAAAGACTATTGGAACTCATTATGTGCACCCTGGAAGAGAGGAGAGGGAGAGAGAGAGAGAGGAGGCATAGAAATACCTAAAGAGTAAATAAGGTTCAGGATGGGTGTATATTTCAGAAGAAAATGTGTTCAAAAACAAGGGGGCATGATATGAAACTGGAGAGGTGAAAATTCATGAAAGATATAAGAAAGTTCTTCTTCACAGAAAGAGCGTTGGAAGCCTGGAATGGTTTACTGGCTGAGGTAGTTGGGGAAAAAACAGTGGAAGGGCTCAAGAGAAGCTTGGGGTAGACATATGAGAATCTTAGTTGGAAAGGAGTGAAGGGTAGGAGAAAAAAATGGAATCAGGTAGGATGTGCAAGGTTGCTGTAGGTAAGTTTAAATGGGCACACTGGGTGGACCATCATTATCTGCTGACAGATTCTATTTTTGTGTTTATAATTCTATAGTAGAATGAGTTAGCCCTCCTATTTATTCAGATAGAGTACTGTACATATGCAGATGACTACAAGTTCAAAAGTCCTTAGCAGTGGCAGATCGGGTGGGGGGGTTGTGGCTGCCCCCCATTGTAACTTACTAGCTTGCTGCTACTGCATTTCACTTTGTTGAAGAAGTCTGATTTATTGAATGTACAAAAGTTTATAGTCAAACTTATAGATTACATTTGTATTTTGTGTCAAAAATGTTATGAAGAAGATAATAGCAGACTATATAAAGGATTAAAAATTATTTAAAATATAGCATATCAAGTATTCACACAACCTCCCCAAAAAAAAAAAAAAAGAAAGAAAATCCATTGTAAAATCCAGGTCCATCACTGGTTCTATTTTTTATTTTACCCCACCGACTCTCCGAGTCCACCTCTCCTTAGGCCTCCTAACACTCCACTATCCCAGCGATCCTCTTCAGGAGCTCTTCCATCCACAGATTTGGCTGCCCCCATGTTTGTCCTGGCATATCCCATTGTTGGTATGGTCCCTCTTCTTCGAGGGGAAGGCACCGGGGAGAGGGAAACCCAACGCATTATTGCTTTATGGCTCCTGGGAAGCCGCTGTGGAGGAGGAGGTTCCCGGAGGTCCCGGTGGTGTGGAGGGTGGAAGCTGTCATCCAGTATGCTCTGAAGCTGTTTTCTGGTTTTCTTGAGTCCATCCTGTGCCGCTGCTTGTATTACCCCTGGTCTCCACCAGGGGCTGCTACAAAGCAGGGCCGTCCCCTAACCCACTTCAGGAGAGGAGAGCAGTCCTCCAGATGCTCAATCCTCTCCTTCCCCTGCCAGTCCCTGGTACCCCAAGTCCATTCCCGAACCTGGGTCACCGGCATGGTTCGAGGTGTGGCAGCCAGCGCCTCAACCCTCTGCGCCACTACTCCGGCTCATCACTGGTTCTTAATAACCCTGATGCCTCCTGCTCCTAGCATGGTTCTGACCCTATAAGCATGCATTCCACCTCTGCTCATCTTCTTCTTTGCCATAAGTTTTAACAACTGGACCTCAAACTGTCCTTCAGAAATGGACTGCAATAGGCTATGAAACACCACCAGAGCGACTAGAATCTCCTTGTTTCCCTCTTCCTTAGTCATCCTGTATCCTTGAGTTTCTTATCTCAGACCTGGTGAAAGACAAATAATGGGGGGGGACTATTATCTTCACCTCTGACTCATTATTACAATCCTTTCTTTCAAGCAGCGCTTTAGGAAAAGTACTATTTTAAGATATGAGCTAGAGGCTACAACAATAGGCTTGTTCAAATCCCTTGCTAGAACCACCTTAGCAACAATCTGTTCTACTTGTCTGTGTTTTAAATTTTGTATTCTTCAACCAGTCTGCCATTTTGGCAATATCTTCCAGGTGAATGCCATAGTGAAAGGCTTGGCTCACCATAACACTCATGTGGAGTGAGCCCCAAACTGAGTCAGATCAATACCAGCTTCCGTCATTATCCAGCTCACTCACCTGGTGACAGCTGTGACTGAAACTGGGTTGTGAGGTTTCACTAATGTGATGAGAAGTTACGTCTGAATGTGACTATGCAGACCTCCTTTCTTTCTAGGTAAGCTTGTAGACATTGACCACACAGCTTGGGTTCCTCTTGAACTGGACGTATTTAACTCCAAGAATGGAGGTCTTATTTGGCCTAGTCAATTCAACATGCTTACCATCCACAGTCTGTGACATCCTGGAGACCTCCAAGGCTCTGACAACAGAGGCCTGTTTAATGGCGATCTGACACAGAAGGATTGCCAACTTCATAGATAGATGTTCCGTGGACTGGTACTGCCTAGGATCGCACCCTTGAAACAATTTGAAGACCCTGTTTACATCTCAGGTGTACCTACATCTTGGTTACAGGGCTCTGGACCACCCTATAGCTTTGTGGAATCTGCACACCCAATGACACTAACCCACTAATCCTCTTTTGACCAGGTCATGCCTGGCCGAGATGGCTAATTGAATTGTAATACACTGATGTACCTGTATGAGTTACGTGTGGAGTACACTCCATACAGAAACTCTATGACTTCTGTCACCGGTGCTGAAATGGGATCCTGGTGTCTAGAAAGACACCAGATAGCCCATCCATTCTTGGCTGACTTGTGTGACACCTAGTGCCCTCTGCCCAAAACTGTCGAAGAAGGCTGCTTACTCCCTCTGAAAGGCTTGTGGTTGCCCAGGAACCCCTGAAAACATCCACGCCACCATGGTCAAGGACCGTTCCATGAATGAGTGGGTGAATGGCCCACCAGATACCTAAGCAGAATCAGGAGATCCACTTAAAGCTCCAGCAGTACTGGGTACCATGACTGGGCTTGCGACACCAGGGTCACCACCACTGCTGAAGCCATCTGTCTCCTGATCTGGGCTGTTGTTTTGAAAATAAGGGAAAGGGAGGAAAGGCATATGCCTTAAATTCCTCACAGTTATGTATGAATGCATCCATGAACTCTGTCAAGAGATCCTGTCACCAGCTGAAGAGCATATTTACTTGGTGACTGTCTCAAGGTCAACAGGTTCTGATTCAAAAGACCTTGCCTGTTTGCAGTCTTGAGAAATACTGTATATTGTGGTAAAGCTGAAAATGTTGTTTAAGCCAGTTATGTAAGCTCCAGTCTACCACCCCATTGCCTAGACTTGGGATGTGACTAGCCTGGATTGGAATGTTCATCCTCATGCAGAAGTCATAACATATTTTGGCTGTCTTCTTCAGTCTTTGGGATCTGGTCCTCCCCAGGTAGTTGATGTATCTTACCTCCACCATGTTGTCCATGCAGAGGAGGACTGATGATCCCATCCTGTCCTTCAGAAAGCTTTGAATCACAAAGTCACTGCCAGTAGTTCCAATATGTTGATGTGAAGAATATGCCCCAGTGGGGCCATTTGCCCCCATGAAGACTCCTACACTGACCAACCTAGCCAGACTAATTGGCATCCCAGTCGATTACCTGCACTGGCATGGTTGTGAAAATCGCCCATCTGTTCCAGGTCTCCATCTGGCAAAGCCAACGAATGAGCTCTGAATGCACTAGGTTTGGTAGTGTTCGGCAGGAGTCAGATCAGCCTGTCTCTCACGTGGAACTGATTTTGAATTCCTGAAGTGCCCTGTAGGGGAATGGGAATGGGAAGATAGCCTGACATGAGGAGTTCAGGAGTCCTATAATTCTGGCCATGTCTTTGAGAGGAGGCAAGTCCTTCATGACCCTCCTGATCTCCCTTTTCATCTCCTTGATTTTTGGGGGGGCAGTCTGGAGTCTACTTTGAACCCCAGAAAATGTACCATTTGGAAAGGTTCAAGGATCAAGCTTTTTGTGTTGATCATGAACCCCAGGCACTCCAGGAGGGTAACAGCGTGAGCCGTCAGTTGAATCTGAACCTGTGCCATATGCACCCAGTCATCTAGGCAAATGATTAATCTGATTCTGGATGCCCTTAGCCATGCCACTGTCAGTTTCAAGACCTTGGTGAAGCACCAAAGGCACTAATCTCAGACTGAAGAACAAGTATTTGAAGTGCCAAAGTTCCCTTTCAGGAACCCTAGCCAACACCAATCATTGTGGTGGGTGGAGATCAAGAGGTGGTAGGCATCCGTTAACTCCAGTATGGCTAACTAGTCTCCCTGGATCAGTGTGTCTCTTAGGAGGTGGATCCCCTTCATTTTGAAATGTCCGTATACAATGAAGGCATTGAGGTTCCATAGGTTAATAATGGGTCAGTCTCCACCATCCTTCTTTGGAGCATGGAAGATCGTACTCTGCTAAACATCCCCACTTCCTGTCTGTGTAATTGCCCCTTTTACCAACATGATCTCCATTTGATGGACCAACTTCTGCTCTTTGTCCAAGATGTGGAGTAGTGCCTAACCTGACTACTGTGGGGGTGGGGGTGCCTCAGATTTAAGCCAGTAGCCTCAAGTAGTTTCCAGGACCCACTGGTCTTGGGTTATGTAATGCCTGTTGACTGCAAAATGTATCATCCTTGCTCCAATTGAGGTGGTCCTGTGACAAGAAAAAGTGGAGGGAGGATGGAGTCCTCTTACCTGTAGTGGTTTGGAGAATTCATCTGGTATGCCCCTTCCTCCTCTTGCATGGCCTCTGTCTCATGTGTCTCTTCTTCCCCTGCTAATGCAGGAATCATATCCATAGTGGACAATGTTGTTTTACCCATAGTTGTGGGCCTGTTTGAAACCCCTTTGTGACTAGCCCAGTGGCATAGAGGTCTGAGGGTGCTGTGCCTTACCTTGATCCCTCCAGCAGCCCAAGTTCGACAACAGACTCGGGTTGCTGAAGGGTCGGCTGAGGAGGAGGATAGGATCAAGCATCCATGGGACTGCTCTCTATCCTGGGGTGGGTTTGGGAATGGCCTCACTCAGCAGCAGCCCCCAGTTGATACAGGGGCACTACATGAGTGGCTCAGGGGAACCTAGAAAAGCAGAAATACCATTCGCTGGCCGCTGGATGATGACTGTCTGTCCCCGACACCTCCCGTGCCTTCCCGGGGCCTCCTTCTCCTCAGCAGCATCCCTAAGTCCTACCAGAGTGCGCTGGGCTATCCTTTCCCTGGTGCCTTCCCCCTCTGAGGAGGGGGATCCATCCGACAAAGGGATACATCCAGGATATCCCAGGGGACTGGCTGCAAAGTGAGGAGTCAGTGAGGCTCAGGTAAAGACAGTGGGGCTCAGAGGAAATGCGGAGCCTGAAGGAGTGGGGGTCACTGAGCATGACAAGGTGAATAAATATGATAATGTAAAACAAAAAAAGAAAGAAACCCCCTCAGATAGGAGTAAAGGGTGTCCTCTGTTCCTTACAGCCCATGAAAAAGAGGTCTCATGTTTCCGAATGAGACCTTTGTCTTTTCTGATAGTGTAACCTTCTCCTAGCTTATGAAGCCCCCTGAGGAGTGACTATCCAAAGCGGCACCAGTCTGCCTTCACCTGCTTCCCTAGCAGGCCAGGTCTGTGAAGTCTGAGTGAAACCTTACGGAGCCGATTTCCTCCTTTCTTGAGGACTAAGCATTATTTGTGTTACCTAAGAAGCAGATTGCCCTTTTGATAATATTCTGTAGGTATGAGGGGTCCAGAGGGTGTCACTGTCCATAGTCTTCTGGATCACATCACTGAGTAGGGTGAAGGGTCCAGCTAGGTCCAGGAAATTGTCCTAGACCATATGGAGGCTCTTACCAAGCCCATTTTGAGTCCTTCCTCCTTTCCTCGATAAATGAAAACTGTCTATCAAAGTTGGGGTAAGATTTTGTGGGGAGGGGCTGGTCTGGGACAGTCCCTCTGTAGTTTGCAGCATGCCTTGAGGTCCAGTGCCTTGTGCAACTGTGAAACAAGGTACACCGCCATGGTGGATAAAGGAACCCCTCAGATGGGGAATTGCCTAGGGCATCTGGGCTGAACAGCTGTCTCTAGCTTGTCTCCAACCCCGCTTTGATTCCACATCCATATAGCAACATTTGTGCTTACCTGACATCTCTGTCCAAAAGTAACAGGGAATGAACCTGTCTGAATCTGAACAGGATTCTAATCTCTTCCCACTGAAGGGATCTGAGTCTTTGATTGAATGAAGTACAGAATCTGTGGGAGCAACAGCAGATTGGTTGACTGTCCTGTCTGTGCTTAGTCTTCTCAAGGCCTTTCTGGCCATAGAGGGGATCCTCTGGCTGAACCTTCCTCCTCAGGTTTCCTTGCTAACTATTCTTTTTCCCGCTGTATCCAGAGCCTGTGGATGAGGTCTGGTCTGCCTGACTGTCATTTTAGGATACAACTTGTGTTCTGTGACTTGACCAACTGCTGGGTCAGCTCTTTTCTTGTCCAGCCCTTTCTCTCTGTCGATGCTATGCCTCCAAGTGCCCAGGTCTCTGCCCTTATCCCTTCAGATGAAAGGGCCTCTGCTCCTGTGCCTTCAGCTGAAGGGGTGATGTTTGCCTTTTATGTGCAGTGCCCCATGGTTATCCTGGCTCTGAGTTGGTAGTCCCCCAGGCCTCCCTTTATCTATGGATGATTTCTCCTTTTCCCATCTGGAAGCCTTTTTGAGAGCAACAGTGCTCTTAAGGCAGCAAGATTCCTGCTCAGAGGAATCGGTGTAATAATCTAACTCAGAGGAGGCAGGGGACTCTGATGACCAGTTGCATCCTCTGAGTTGTAAAATATCCCTCACCTCAGTGTGGCCCAGCTCTCCTCTGCCCTCTGGGGCTACTTCCTGATAGGTGGTGTTGGAGGCAGCGTCCTTTCACTCTTTTATCCTGAGGTCCACTGGTCCATCAATAAATGCCTCTAATTGCTTGGCTGTGAATGCAGGTCTATTCTCAGTGACTGGTAGTCGTTTCTTGTTTCGTTGATATTTGACCATGACTACTAACTCTGACCACATTGCTGAAAGAACTCTGACAGCATTTTTGGATACCCGCACTCTGCTCAACATCTTCTTGCTATACCTAGCAGCAAAGATGAGGATGAGCAGAGGCAGAATGAATGTTTGTAGGACCAGGAGCATGCCAGGAACAGGCGGCATCATGGGATGCTAAGGACTTACTGGACTTGTAGTTCTTTACATTTGTATAGTACTCTGTCTGAGTAGCCCAGTGGGCTAACTTGTTGCAATGTGGTTTCTTTTCTGCTCTGGATACTAGTAAGAGGAGCAGCCTAGTAGTGTAGCCTCCGCGCATGTCTTAAAATTTGAGAATATGTGAAGCCTGTTTTAAAGAGTTAAAACAAATGCCTGAAATTAATAGTAATTTTAAAAGCAATGAACCGTTAATTTTTGTATCTTAAGTTGTTTATTTTCCATTTGCTGATTCATGGTTTGTCTACCTGGCAGCATGAGGTGTGATGTATGGAATGGTACCCTAGCTGAGGCTGACATTTTTTGTTTTGTTCCTGTACCTACCTCATCAGCACTGTGACCTCATTGACTGTGACATGCCAGGTGCCCAAGAAGAGTCAGTCACCGTCAACCAGATTGGTCACCAGTGATGTCACATTGAGTGAATTCACAGTGCTGATAAGGTATGTAGGGGAACAGCAATAGAAATATCAGTTTCTACTTACAGTACTGTCCTGCAGCTCACACGTACTGTAGTACAAGTATCAGGATGAAAGCCTCATTAGCAAAATGAAAAACAAAACAGTATTTAAGTGATACAAAGTAACAACTTGTTAGTTTTAAAAATGAACAAAACTGCCTGCCTGTAGTCTTTGACTGGTCTAACACAGCTACTATATTTCTTTTCAATGTTGCATTTTGTCACTGTGTGTTTTTGCTTCCTCTCAGAACCTGTCACCAGCAGAAGAGTGACGACCATCGTTGAAAATTTGGTTGATGGAGTTGTTGTCTCTTCAGAAGTGCGTGAAATAGAAACATAATCAAAAGACTAAACTACAGTGCAGTGAAGATGTTTTCCCTCTTAAAGATAGTCACAGCTTGCAAAAATTTTAGATGGCATTTACAATAATAGATAGGACAGAACTAATGTATAGCTTAGAACACATATACTGTATGAACCGCACAATGCCTGTAACCTTGTATACTTAGCTGTAATTCAAACATTGTAAACTTGTACCCTTGTAACCAGTAATCTTGTACTATTTGGTACCAGCTGTAAATGAGTCAACGCTGGCTCAGTTGGTGCTGGACCAAGTTCATGTCTTGCACTGCAATGATTATGAGTAAAATCTGTCTTGCTTCCTTACGTTTACTGCACTTTTATCCCTATGTATGGATTTGGTGTCTAATAAACACCACTTGGGTAATCCATTGCAAAATAAATGATTTGGTGTTTTTTTTTTTTTTCTTCTTACAAGTGATTATTTCTCAAAATTAATATTGTTTTAAATAATGCAAATAAAAAGGATTCTGTATGTAATCCTTTTTAAGTGATGTAGTATAGGTGCTTATGACTTTCAGATCTATTAAATGCAAAAATAATAATGTGTACATTATGATATCTCTACTGCATAACCTTAAAGATCTTTTACAGTATCAGAAGCTATCACAAATAAAGCCCCAAGCCAATGGCAGTATACTCTTGCTGTTTGCTACCAACAAGATCATCCACTGTGTGGTTTATTGTGATGTCATTCTAGGGGTGGGGTAGCATCATAGTTATACTGGTAGACTACTGTCATGCAGTCAAGTTCAAGTTTAAGTTTATTGTAGGAAAACTGTTGAGCAAGCTCATTCACAAGAAGGTCCTTTGACACAGACAGGTAGTTACAGATTTCATAATCTAAAAACAGTACAAATTCAAGTACAGAATTATGGGCAAGCATTAGCATGTTGCATAAAAATGACAATGTCATAGAAAATACAAGTACAGAAAAAAGGTACAAAGTGCTTGTTCGGAGTATCAAGGCAGCTAATTTCTAGGTAAGTAAGAGGAAGCAGTGGGCTAGGATTAGAGCAGTGAGCTGGTATTTAGAAGCAGCTGCATGTATCTTTTATTTTGCTGCAGACAACCTTTTAAATAGGCTGACAGGGACAGTACTGGGAAGCTTCAGTATGCCTTGGAGCTGGTTCAGATATTGAGGAGTCGCTCGATGTAACACGCTTGTGAGTAGCTGGTTCTCGGTACATCGAAGAGAGAGGAGGAGGCCATTTTTCCTAAGAGAGTAGGCACTATGGGAAATATGGAAAAGGGTTGAGAGATAGTTCGGGAGCTTGTTCAGGAGTAGCTTAAGAGTCCAGATACCAGCATGAAGCATGCGTCTAGTTGAGAGTGATGTCCAGCCAGCAGCTAGGTACAAATCACAATGGTGGGTTTGGTAGGGTAGGTTTGTCATGAACCATATGGCACGGTGGTAGAGGACATCTAGTTTGTTGAGTCCTGAGGCCACTGTGGAGGAATAGATTAGATCTCCATAGTCAGTATTGACAAGAAGTGGCCTGGACCAGCCTAGTTCTGGTATCCAATGGAAAGAGGGACTTATTACTGAAGAAGAAACCTAGCCTAATTTTTAGCCTCTTTGCCAGATCATCGAGGTGGTCATGAAAGGAAAGTTTGTTGTCTAGCCACATACCAAGATATTTGAATTTGGAAGTGATTTCAAGGGGTTCACCTAGGGAGGTAGTGATGAATTCTTTGTGCATGTTTGCAAGGGAAGTGGAGGTGGTGTTTGGGGCAAAGATCATGGCCTTAGTTTTCTTGGCATTGAGGAGTAGTTTGGCATTGATTAGGTTGATTTCTAGTTGTGCAAAGTTGGCTTGGAGTACATCCCTCACTTCAGCCAATGTAGGGCCTGATTTATACAGTACAGTATCATCAGCAAAGAAATGCAGATGGGACTGGGATATATGTGCGTCAAGGTTATTGATGTACAGGAAGAAGAGGATGGGACCTAATATGGAGCCTTGCGGGACTCCCCTGGCTACTGGGAGGATGCAGTAAAGAGGCCACCAGCTTTTACTTTCTGGGTCCTTCCAGATAGGTAGCTGGTAAACCACTAGGCAGCAAGGGGAGTGGCGTCTACTTTTATTAGGTTTGAGACTAACAGATTGTGGTCAACAGTGTCGAACACTTTGCTGAGATCTAAAAATGCTGCACCAGTAACTTTCTTGGAGTCCATGGCTGTGATCCATTCATTGGTAACTTTGGCTAGAGCAGTGACTGTACTATGGTTGGGCTGGAAGCCAGATTGCGCAGGGTTCAGGATTGAAGATGATTCAATATGGAGTTTCATTTGGGAGTAAATTAGCTTTTTGAGGACTTTGGAGAAGACAGGTAAGATTGAGATGGGCCTATAGCTGTTTAGGTCACATAGGTCCCCTGACTTGAATAATGGGCAGACGTGGGCAGATTTCCAGCAGGAGGGAACAGTGGCAGTGGAAATGTAAAGACTGAATATGTGGAGGATAGGGGCGGTGAGGTCGAGATAGCCTAGTTTAGGAAAAAAAGGTTCTAGACCATTGTCCTCTGCACTTCTATGTTAAGAAGTGAACCTTAGAAACATAGAAACATAGACTTTGACAGCAGATAAGGACCGCTTGGCCCACCGAGTCTGCCCATTTCCCTACCTACAGGATAAACCACAGACCCTAGTCAACCAACAGCCAATTTCTTCCTTCCCCCTACAAGAATTGCCTTATGTCTGTCCCATGTATTCTTGAATTCTCCTACAGTTTTAGACCCCACAACCTCCTCAGGAAGGCTGTTCCATGCATCCACTACCGTCTCTGTGAAAAAATGCTTCCTCACATTGCCCCTGAACTGTCCCCTCTATCTTTAAATTGTGTCCCCTTGTTCCTGCATGTCTCTTTTTCTGAAAGATGCTACCCTCTTGGACTTTGTTGATTCCACTGAGGTACTTAAACATTTCTATCATGTCCCCCTCTCCCTCCTTTCCTCAAGGGTATACATATTAAGCTATTTTAGTCTCTCCTCGTATGGCTTCTCTTGCAGACCCTGCATCATTCTAGTTGCCCTCCTCTGGACTGCCTCTATCCTGTCTATGTCCTTGCGGAGATGGGGTCTCTAGAACTGGATGCAGTATTCCAGATGGGGTCTCACCAACTGTCTGTACAGAGGGATAACAACTTCCTGTTTTCTGCTGGTGATGCCTTTCCCTGTGCATCTCAGTATACCCCCAGCGCTTCCCACTGCCTTCTCGCGTTGCTTGCTAACCTTAAGGTCATCTGGTATGATTACCCCCAGGTCCCTTTCCTTTTTTGGTTTTGTTACTACCTCCCCCCCCCCCAATTGTGTAATCTTCCCCTGGGTTTTTGTTTCTCAGGTGCATTATTTTGCACTTCTTTGCATTGAATCCTAGCTGCCATAGTTCTGACCATTCCCCCAACCTTGCCAAGTCCCTTCTCATCCTTTCCACGCCTCCTTGTGTACCAACCCTGTTGCAGATCTTTGTGTCATCTGCAAAGAGGCATACTTTTCCTTCCAGTCTCTCTGCAGTGTCACTTATAAAGACATTAAAAAGGACTGGACCCAGTACTGAACCCTGCGATACCCCACTAGTAACCCCTCTTTCTTCAGAGTGGACTCCATTTACAATTACCTTCTGTGTCCTGTTGTCCAGCCATTGTTTTACCCAGGCTACCACCCTGGGACCCACTCCAAGGCTGGCTAACTTGTATATTAATCTTTTATGTGGGACTGTGTTAAATGCCTTCCAAAAGTCTAGGTAGGCCATGTCCACATCCTCTCCCTGGTCTACTACTTTGGTCACCCAGTCAAAGAAATCAATTAGATTCGTCTGACATGACCTTCCCGCTGTGAACCCATGCTGCCTTGGGTCCTGTGCCCCACTGGCCTCTAGGTACTCAACAATTCTTTCCTTCAGAAGTGACTCCATCACTTTCCCTACCACAGAGGTCAAACTGAAAGGTCTGTAGTTTCCTGCCTCTGTCTTGCTCCCACTTTTGTGAACTGCTTGTACTGCTTTTGTCTGTTCTAAAACATATAATGTGGTTTATTCTTTTTTATGTTGGCTTGCCGTGCTTGCCTTGACGTCAACATATTGGAAAGTGGAGCTTTGGAGGTCGCTTTTGCTGGGCGAATGCAGAGGCACGCATCAGTAGGTGCGCCCTCATTCCCCAATAAGCTAGCATGCTAGCGCTTGACAGCAACAGTATGCAAAGTGGACAAAACTTTAAACAAAGTGCCTCTGCAATCAGAGACAAGCTCATCATGCAGCGGCACAGATGACACACCTCCGATGCGTGCCCATCCTCCCCGAGTACAGGGTGCCACTCTAGGAGCCCACCCCAGCATGGCAACTGATGCCATGGCCGATGGGGTGCTCAATCCCCGTCAGCTCCACTGTTCTCCCCCAGGACAGGGTGCCCGCGCTGGGGAGCCACCCCAGCGTGGCAACTGTCTCATTGCCGACAGGGTGCCCAATCCCCGCCGGCTCCTTGCCCCCCACCAGCCATTCTTCTTCCATGCTGGGAGCCCACCCCAGTGTGGCAAATGTCCCTGTCGTCAATTTAAAAAAAACTGTAAATTGAAAACGGTCCCACGCAGTCTCCCTGCCCCCACAACCTGCACCCACCCACTTGTCCTGCCTCCCCACACCCCTTACTCCATACTTACCTCCGAGTCTGGTGCAGCGCATCTGCGGTGGACCAGGAACACGCCTGCACTCTTCAAAGCCGACCACGAACTGAGGAAATGCCGTAAGCTGTATAATGGGCTAGATAGGGTTTTTTCAACTTTGTTGCATACCTCAGGCATTTTGGAATTTTTGCACCAAATTTTCAACATGGGGTTTTGGGACCCTTCTCATGAATGCTGTCACTGTCATGGCGTTATTCGGTCGAAGGTGATTTCTGCAGTCACTACACGAAATCACCTTTCAGGACTGATTAATGAAATGACACTGCCAGTGTTCATAAGGTGACTCTCAGAAGCCTATTTTGAAAATTTGGTGGAAAATCAAACGACTTTATTTCTGATGTGCATTGCGCGGTTCTCATGCGCTCGTAGAGTTCGCTAATTTTCAATATTTTCACTCCAGATTTTCAACATTTCCATTTTACCACACCTTCTTATGAGGAGTATAGCTGTCATTTTCACATCTCACCCAAAACGTGCTTCCACCCATGTAGTGCACAATGGGCAGTTAGTTGTGCTTAAATCAATGTACAGGACAAATAAAGAAAATTACAGTGACACTGTTCATGAGCAGAGGTCTTAAAATGGCTATGTTGAAAATTTGGTGAAAACATTCAAAAAATAACTGTTTTATGCGCATGTCTATGCAGTTCCTACGTGCGCCTGTAAGTTCAGCGAATTTTCAATATTTTCACTCCAGATTTTCAACATTGCCATTTTACCACACCTCTATCAGCAGTACAGCTGTCATTTTTCACATCTTGCCCAAAATGTGTTTCCACCCATATAGCGCACAATGGCGCAGTCGATGTGCAAAATCAATGTATGGCACACATTAAGAAAATCACAGTGACACTGTTCATGAGCAGAGGTCTTAAAATGGCTATGTTGAAAATTTGGTGAAAAAATTCTTAAAATGACTGTTTTCATTGTGCTATGCTTAGCAGTTCCTATGCATGCTCGTAAGTTTGTGAATTTAATATTTTCACTCCAGATTTTCAACATTGCCATTTTATTACACTTCCGTATGAACAGTACAGCTGCCATTTTTCATATGTCGCCCAAAATGTGTTTTCGCACATGTAGCGCACAATGGTGCTGTTGGTGTGCGAAAGCAATGTTTGGGACAGATTACGAAAATCACAGTTACACTGTTCATGAGCAGAGGTCTTAAAATGGCTATGTTGAAAATTTGGTGACAAAAGTCCATAAAATGACTGTGTTATGAGTGAGCATTGCGCAGTTTCCACGCACCCTCGTAAGTTCATGACTTTGTAATATTTTCAGTCCAGATTTTCACCAGTGGCATTTTTCCACACTTCCTTATTTACAGTACAGTTGTCATTTTTCACAACATGGCGAGAGTGTGTTTCACACTTTCAGCGCAGAGATGCGTGGTCGCTGTGGAAGTCATTGTTCAGCATAGATAAAGAAAATCACAGTGACACTGTTCATGATCGGAGGCACCAAAATGCCTGACTTGACAATCTGCTGTAAAAATCCCCAACCTAATTATATTACTGGTGTGGCAGCAGCAGTTTCTATGCTGCGTGACTTCGCTAGTTTTTTAATATTTTACTGCAGATTTGCAACATTGCCATTTTTACCTCCCCGTAGACAGTACAGCTGTCATTTTTACATCCTGTTCGAATGTTTTGCACCTGTGGTGCTAAATGCCGTAGTCGCTGTGCATAAGCAGCTTTTGGCTAACAAACTGATATTGCCACTGTTCATGAGGTGGGGTCACAAAAAAAAACATGTTGAAAATTTGGAGTGAAAATACCAACGAATGCCTGAGGTATTAGGGTTTCCAACCATAATGCCCAACCCTGTAGAGAATGACAGGCATCAGAGGTGTGACTTGGGATTCTTGCCTGTAATGCTCATACCATTCCACACCCTGCAGCCAGTTCACCCAATTCTCCTATATCGCATCCATCTCACCATATTTCCTAATGGAATGGGGTGCGCATAAGGGCCAAAGACCCCAAGGAACACCGTGACACTTGTCAGTGTCTGCAGGGTGGAGTGTGGTGGAATGGCGTGTCCGTTATGCCTGACAACCCAAAGGCACACCCCAATGCCTGTCACTCTCTGCAGGGGGGTGGTGGGGTGGGCTTCAGTTCAGTACTTCACTGCCATTCCTATTACGCTGCTCTGTAACTTCTACACTACCACTGCCAATGCCAGCAAGCTAACATTCGGCATTGACAAATGCTTGTTAATGTATGGGACAGCCAAATGTATCTAGCTGGTCCCAAGAGACTCTTCCTACTTTTTGGTGTATGGCCCCATTTACACTCTTACTCTGGACTCACAGATTTGCTACCGCGTGCTTTCATTTTTGAATGTATCTGCCAGCTGCTCTGTCCCCTGACTTGTGCTCCCTCCTGTCATCACCCAGCTCAAGTGGGAAGCACGTTGGGAAAGACAGGGGAAAGAGGGCATCCAAAATGTGGCAGAAAAGCTGCAAATAGAAGCTGGCTGTTGCTTGGAGTGCTGAAATCACACCACTGAGAAACACATGCCCCTGGCAGAACCTGCCTCCATGGTCTGAGTTCACCAATCCCATGACCCCATGCTCTTAGTAGTGACTTACTGGCATGGCATGTTGTGATTAACAAGAGATCTCTCAGGCCACTGGGCCAAATAGAATGCCAGTGGCCAGTGAGGCCGAACGCATGCTAGATTTCTGACAGTAACAAATAGCCCTACCTATCCCTGTCATGTGAAGGAAAACAACAATAGCTAGGCCTAACACCACTGGCACACGTTGACTGGCGGTTCATCTTTGGGAGTGGAAGGAAGCCTTCTTTCTTGTAGAGGAGAGGGAAAGCAGAACATGGGGTCACGATGCCTAGCTTTATCCTCTTCCTGTTCTTCCTCTCATCTGGCTGTAGCCTCCTTCCAGTGGGCCTTGACCAAAGCCTCCTACTCCTCCTCCTCCTCCTCCTTCTCTTCCCCTGGCAGGGCTGCTCTACATGGAAAGGGAGGAGTAAGTAGCCCTGGCCCATCCTGTCCCAGGGTGAGGGGAGATGGAGAGGCCAAAACCAGCCCCTTCACCCTTTATTCTTCCTGGAAGAGACATTGTACTGTATATGCATGCTGGTGTCCTGACCAGAGCTTATGTCCACAAAGTAGAAAGAAAAATTATTCATTTCTTAGACAATTATTAGCAACTGGATTTAGTCTGGGAGATAGAAGACAGTGATACTGTTAGTCTTGATACTTAGAACTCGCTTTTATTTTGTTGAAGAATTTACTTTGTGGTTAGCCTATTACCTAACTTTTTTTTTCTATTTGTAATTTTGACTACTTATCTTTGTATATTCATGGAGGCCTTTTTATTGTTGCCATATAAAAACCTGAAAAAATCCTACCTAGCTCACCTCAAACAGATCATGAGCTCTGGCCAGGCATCAACTTCACGACACCTCCATCCATAACATTAGGTAAGCAAAGTTTCCATACATATTTATAAATAATTTATGGTACTAATATAGTAGAGGTGGATGAGGGAAATGGAGTTAGGACTAAAATTACCTGAACTAATTGCAGCAACTGATTTAACACGTTTTGTAGTAAGTACCTGCCATGTGCAGCAAAAGTCTGCCACTGGCATTGTATGCCGATTAAAAATGTATGCCCTTTCATTTTGTTCTTTTGTTCTCCCTGCAGCAAACAGGTGCAAACTTTGTTGGCACATATAAATGGAAACATTCCTCAAGGTAGCGTCTCATCACATTAATTACCAGCAATAACATAAGCAAACGAAACAGACAATAAATGGTAAGGCAAGAAAGACAACACTGAAAAACAAAGCTGACATCCTTTGTCATTGTGAATTGATATTAGCAGTGCTGGCTAGTTTCAAGAAAATGCTAAGCTGTGTTACACGAGGTTCCTGCATCCTAATTGGTACCCCAGAGGTATGCCGTAGACAGCTAATGCTTAGATATAGGTCATACTAATATTTAGGGCTAAGGGCATCCACCGTATATGAGTAGATGTCAGGATATGAATGCATATTGTTGTAATCCACTTTGCTTGCTAATACACATATATTTTACCATGTATTTTCTGTCTATTTCTTACATGCTAGACGTCAAGACACCTGTGTCCTTGAAGTAATTATAATATGTAAGACGGCATTGCCATCTTTTGGTGATTTGTACTACTACACTTAGTTATGTAAGACTCTGTATAAGAACTCTTTTGTTCTCAAACTGATGACTTTACAGAATTACATAATGTTATCTTGGACCAGGGAGCCACCTCTAATTTAGCCAATAGGGCTCATCTCTGTAACTAGAAATGTTTCTATCTTTTGGTAACCATGGTAATTATCATAGGTATATAATGTAATGCACAAGCTTTACACCTCGGAGACCCGAGAGACCTCAAGAGACTACAGAGAAACCTCGAGGTGTAGGGAACGCTTAGCACTGGCTCCCGGTTCGTATTGGTAAGAACTGCTTAGGGCAACTGTGATTTATCCCTTTGGTAGTAATAAACTTGTTTATTACTCTGATGCAACATGTTTGTGATTACTTGCATTCCCAATATCATCAAAAATCTAAAAGTGAGGTTTAGACCTCTCAACAGCTGACTGGAAGAAACTGGAGGTTCAGCCAAGAGAGCATTTCATTAGTTTTTTTTTTTTTTTTATCTCTACTTTGTTTCTCTCCTGCTCCATGCGGCCCCCATCTGACTGACTCCCACAGCTCTGTCCCCCGGAATTACTGGGGCTTACCTTACGCCCGGTCCGGGAGCGGTGCCTGAGGAGAGTCAGTCGCCATCCTACCGCCGGCTGCCTTTTTCCATTTTCTCTCCCTTATTCCCGAGGACCTCAGGAGAAGGATGGATGTGTATGGAGGCATGGATGTGCCCTACAGCCCCGGTAACGGCCCTCATCCACCCGCCCCATTGGCCTATCGCCAGCACCCTCACCTGCGCAGCCCCTTGGCCTCCACCATGGGGTAGCCAAGAGCGAGAGATGCCACCCCACCTCCCCAGAGAGGAAAGCTGCTTTGTGGTTGCTCCATCCTGCTCCACCCACCCCCCCATGCTGACCTCCGATGATCCGAGCTCGCTCCCAAACCCAGGTCGCCGGCGTGCCGCGAGGTGAGACATCCAGCGCCTCAGCCCTCTGCACCACTGGGCCAGCCATTTGGTTAGGTTTTCATCTGTTTTGATATCTGCAGTTCTGTTTGTTCCTAAGACATGTAAGTGCCTCTCCAGTTAGCCCTAGAGGTAGACTGAGACCTCAAACAGTCACTCTGCATACATATATACTGTATTCATAAAGAACAAAGTGAATAAGAGAGAAGAGAGAACATGAAAGTTAGTGGTGTTGGTAGACAATCAGTTAGGGCCATACTCTCTCCAGATTCCTTTTTATGTTTGCATGCATGCACAAGAAACATTATGCGGCAGCTTAGGAGAGAAGCGGGTTGTGGAGGTGCGCACTCCGGCAGCCAATGGGGTCACTGCATTTGGGGGCTTGGCAGTGGTGGACCAATGCAGCCCAGTGTCTTGATGACACTGGTTCTGCAGAAGTGCCACTAAGTTAAAACGTTTTCGCTGCTGCAATCAGGGGATGCCTTGTCATTTCACCATCAGCCATTTCACTGCAATGAGGGAGCGACCCATCATTGCAGGGTGGTACCTTGCCATAGCACACCTGACACAGTACATTTGCTGAAGGGAAGCCCTCCCGTCGGCACACTGTAACCGCCTTCCCATTTGTTGTGTGCCAAGGGTGCCCAGTTCCCCTCACGGCAGCATACACCCCCCAACAGTCTTTTTGCCGGCGGTGGTCCCAATCCCCATTCTTCAGTTCCCCAGTTCAGTTTGCTAATGGGGAGCCCACTCCCCATTGGCATAATGCCCCCCATTTGCTGTGTACCAGGGATGCCCAATCCCCCTCAGCTCTCCCCCCCACTGGTATGCGCTACCAGGGGGTGCCCAATCCCCCATCGGCTACAGCCCTCCCAAAAACACTCAGGTGGCATGCTGGGAGCCCACCCCAGTGTGTCAAAGTCCCAGAAAAAAAACCCAGTCCCGCGGTGTTTTTACTTTTTTTGAACACCTGTAAAACAGAAAATGGTCCCTTGTAGAGTTTGATGGCCCCTAACCCAACCCACGCCCACTCTCTGCATACCCCACCTCCCCTCACCCCATATGTACCTCCGGAGTCCAGCGCGACAATCTTCGGTGGACTGGGAATACGTCTGCACTCTTCAAAGCCGACCGTGAACTGAAGAAATGCCGGTAAGCTGTATAATGGCATAAATAGGGTTTTTCAACTTTGGTGCGTATCTCAGGCATTTTGGGGAATTTTGGCACCACATTTTCAACATGGGTTTCTTGAGACCCCCTCCTCATGAATTCAGTCACTGTCATTGCGTTATTCGGTCCCGAAAGGTGATCTGGAGGTCACTGCGCGGAATCACCTTTTGGGACTGATTAACGAAACGACAGTGCCACTGTTCATGAGGTGGGCTCTCAAAAGGCCTATGTTGCAAATTTAGTGAAAAAATCAAAAATGACATTTTACAAGCGTGCATTGCGCAGTTTCCACACACGTTTGCAACTTCACGAATTTGTAATATTTTCACTCCAGATTTTCAACATTGGCATTTTTCACACCTCCTTATGAACAGTACAGCTGTCATTTTTCACATCCTGGCCGTGTTTTTGTACTTCTGGCACAGGATAGCACGTGCCTGTGGGAAATCAGTGTTTGGGACAGATTAACATAGCGAGAGTGAGAGAGGGAATGAACAAGCTCAACTGAGCTCTGTCAGGACTGCTGCGGATTTCTTTGTGGGCAAAAAGACACCAATGCAGGCATTAGTCCAGTACAAAAGGCGGCCTGCAGCACTGGGAAACAGAACAAGCGAGTGAGGGAGGGGAGTGAGTGAGCTCAGCGAAGCTCTGTCGGGACTGCTGCAGATTTCTTTGTGGGCAGAAAAAGGCACAATGCTGGCAGGGCCCAGTACAAAAGGGCAGCCTGCAGCACTGGGAGAAACAGAATGAATGAGTGAGAGATGGGGGTGAGTGAGCTCAACAGACTCTGTCAGGACTGCTGCGGTTTCTTTGTGGGCAGAAAAAGGTGACAACGTTGGCAGGAGCCCAGTACAAAGGGCAGCATGCAGCACTGGGAGAAACAGAACGAGTGAGTGAGAGACGAGGGAGTGAGTGAGCTCAACAGAGCTCTGCTGGGACTTTAGAGTTGCTCACCCTCCCACCCAAGGTCCTCTGTGGTCCTATATTACAGCAGGGTCTCTGGGGTGGAGATAAAGCAATGATTGGATACTTTGAGGAGTGCTGTAATAATACAGATTTAGTTGTTCTGTTTATTTCTCTAACTGAGCTAAGTAATACTTGGAGTGCAATAGGATTTCTAACTTGGCTAAGTGAAATTATATGAGAGCTGAGAATAAAAAGTATGGTAGCTGAGGGGTGAAAAACAGACAAGACGGCTTTAGGATTGCTACAGTAATACAGTATCTAATGGATGAGATCTGAGACTGAATTACCCCGGTCAGCAAGGGGCCAGTAGGTGGACTAGTGTGGGGGGGGGACAGGAATTTGAGTAAATAGGGGCCTAACAGTTGTAGTAGGGTACAGAACCTGGGAGTAAGAGCCCGTAACATAAGAAGTGGGCCAAATCGGAGCAGGTGCCACATGTCAATAGGGTGAGCGTCTTTGGAAGGGTGGTGGGGTGTACAGGGTGTGGGTCCACCATGATCCTGGACTAGGCTTGGAGGATAGGGGGGTGTATGGTCTGTAGATAACTGGCTAGTTTCATGGAGGAACTGTGGAGGTTAGGGAGGAGTCTAAGTGGCAGGGCAGATGGGTATGGTAGGCATCCTGGCTGGGGGAATAGGGGGATGGCAAGGGGACAGAGAAGAACAGCTAGGGACTGAAACCGACCCCAGTATCGGAAGCACTAGCAGAAAAAGAGAGGAGAAGGGAGGCGGGTGCCAGGCGAGGGGCCTCCTGTTGGGGAGGAAGACTCCACAAGGAGTACCAGGGAGAGAGCAGATGGCTGCGGGTAGGAGGGACCAGGGTGGGACCAGGGGATGGCATGGAGGGAACAAGTAGGGAGGAGGAACCAACAGGGGAAGATATGTAGGAGGGGTATTGAGTAGGAATAGATTTGAGCCTCTTGTATGGGAGAGAAAGGGGGAGCAGGAACATACTGAAGGGGGAGGACAAGCAGGGCATGAGAGATATGGCAACAGTTAGGGGAAGAGATAGCGAGGATGAAAGAGTAGAAAGGGAGTGCCTCCTATGGGGGAGGAAGAGACCATGAGGAGTACCGTGGGGGGAGCAGTTGGCTGCAGGTAGGGAGGGACCAGGGGTAGGACCAGGAGTGGCACAGGGGGGAACAAGTAGGAGGGGGGAACTGATAGAGGGAAGAGGTGTAGAAGGGGTATCAACTTGGAATAGATTTGAGCCTCTGCTATGGGAGAGAGAGAGGGGGAGCAGGAACATACTGAAGGGGAGAGGACAAGCTGGGCATGAGAGGGATGGCAACAGCTAGGGGAAGAGATAGAGGACGAAAGGGTAGAAGGCAGGCAAATAAGGAAGGAGGGAGTGGTGACTGGAGGAGAGAAGGCTAAGGGAAGGGGGAAGGATGGGAGGGGCATCACAATCAGGGTAGAAGAGAATAAGGGCTCTAAATTGACAACAGCGGGGATAGGAGAGGGATTGGAAATCAGCAGAGGAGGAGGGGACGTAGACATGGGAAGCCCAGTAGGAAGTAGTCAGGCTGGGAAGGGGTTCAAGGGGGATGGGAGGAATATTGCAGAGAAAAGGGGTGAGGCAGAAGTAGGGGTACAGATACAGAAGTCATAGAGGGTGCAGCTGGCGGGGGTAAGGGGCAAGAAAGATCAAATACTGGGATGGTGGAAGCGGCATTAGAGGAGAAAGGGTTAGGGATGGGGGGTATTCATCCTAGGGGATTGTATACTGAAAAAGGTGAGATGGGGCAGAAGGGGGGAAGGCACAGCTGTATTTGGGTTGAAGCTATTCCAGGTTGACTGCAGGAGGGCAGGGCAGGCACTGCTGAAGTGTGCAGAGAGGTGGAGGAAGAAACCTCTTTTACTGTTGCACGTGGGTACAAACGACTAGGTGGGGAGACTTTGGAAGTAGTGAGAGGGAGGTTGAGTAGTTGGGCAAGCAGTGTAAGGGGTGGGGAAGTCAGTGGCATTCTCGGGTTACTCCCTGTACCATGTGCAAGGATGGGGAGGAATGGTAGGATTGAGGATTTCAACAAGGGGCAGAGGGATTGGCCACACAAAAAATTATGGGTTAGTGACTAACTGGGGTAGGGTCTGGGGAAATAGTGACTTGTATGCGGGGGCAGGGTACACTTGAGCAGGAAGGAGAGGGGAGTATTTTTTTGTGGTTAATAAATTTTATTGATTTGACTTATTAAGAAGATACAAACATTAAAACAGTCAGATACATTGCAAAGATCTTACAGGCTGTTACATATGTCTGTAGAAGCAGAGAACAGAACATGCTGACCAAATAGTAATGAACTGAATATGCTAGCCAGGTAAGCAGTAGGATAATACTCTATGCCTGGATGTACAACACCTATCCAGCTGGAGATTAACTCTGAAAGTATCAGCAGCTGGTGCCTTGCATTATAGCTAACTCATACAAACATATCTTACCTGGCCCATCTTGCTAGTTTCTGCAGTATTTGACAAAGCATCAGAAATTATGAGAGGTCCAGGGCCGCTGTCCTCTACTTTACGCCTACAAAACACAAGAGATCACACACACAAAGCAAACAGATCTTCATTGTCAGCGAAGATGCTATCCTTTACTGATATTATACCATGTCATCCGTAGAGCAGGGTCCCCTATAACTCAGTAACAATCTCTCCAGCACTTGCCCCTAAATGCACCATGAGAGGAGACCATTATGGTTGCATGGTTGTGCCTATTCAGCCGATTCCCTCCCTAGGTTTCAAAAACAGAAGGAAGGGAGTCCAGAGGGCAGTATATTTAAGAGGTATTGGTCACAGTATGTGATATTCTGGCCCAGTTGACAACTTGAGCCATGGAGGGGATTATCTGGGACCGCCATTTACACAGTAGGAGTCTTTTACCCTGCATACTGAGTGTCAGAAGTAGTTTCAACTCGGAGAGACGAAGGTGAGGGGCCGGGGTCCGGAGTCCTAATAACAGCAACTCAGGGGGCTGAGGCACAGGATTCCTAAGTATTTTGGACCCCATCTCACAGGTAGCCTGCCATAGAGGCTGGATCAGCCTGCAGTACCAAAGTATATGGAACAGGTCACCTGGGAGTTCCTGACACCTCCAACATAGGTCAGACTGAGCCAGCTTTGCTTTGGCGAGGACTACAGGAGTCCTGTACCAGGAGTGGATTATCTTGTTCTGCATTAATCGACTACTGGTGTCAGGATATGCCCCGTGAGCTAGTTTTAGACAAGACTTCCACTCCAGGTTTGTAATAGGGGCATGCAGTGCTTTCTCCCATTTATGCTTGGATTCCTCTGCTTGGGACGGGATAGTGCTCTGAATGGCCGCATACTCGACTTGACTGTATGCTGTGGGCCAGCCATGACTCTACCTGGGAGATTTGTTGCTCTTGGTGCTACTTATGCCTGTATGTAAGGATGGCACTTCTTATTTGGAGGAATGGCCAGAAGTCTTTGGGAGAGATCTTCTTCTTAGCTGTTTTTATCTGGGTCAGGATAAGGGCTTTATCTTTTATCCCGGACAGCCTCAACAATGTTACAAATGTGGTTCTAGTAGACATTTGAGTAGGACTTGTGACACACTAAAGTGTGCACAATGTGGAGAACTGGAGCATGTCATGTCCAATTGCCATCACCCCCCAAAATGCAGTCTCTGTGAGGAAAATCATTCCTTTGTAGACTGCCCTTGGGCAGCTCACAATACTAATGATAAAGATTTTACTATTCAAGATTATTATTTGAATGTGACTTTAAAAACAATTTCAAATTGCCGTGGGCCCCATTCACCCTTTGGCAAAATACCTTCTGAGAAACCCACTGTTCCTATTGTGGAGAATTTACCAGCTACATTTCCATCTTCTGAACCTCAGGAGGATCTGCTTCTTGGCTCGCCTCCTGTTGGGGATACATTAGTTCTTTCTGAGCTACCTAAAGATGCGAGCGCCATGCCCCCCCACCTGCCAGAAAGAGTCTTTACCATTGTCAACAATAGGAAAATGAGTTTACAGAATAAATCTGTAGCCTCTACTTCTGATGGCTTCCAAGTTCCCCTACATAATACTTTTTCCATGTTACAAGGCGAAGATCCTGACGTGGGAACTGAATCAGATTCTGTCTCGGTTCACTCCTCCCAAGGAGATAGGGGCTCCGATACAGAACGTTCCACGGAAGATTTAACCAATCTTCCAAAACATAAATCCAGAATGGGCTCCCATAAATGGGTTCGAAAGAAACCTTGATGATTTTTAGATCCTTTTTTTGATAGTTTTGGTGTCCCTGACCCAGTCTGTCTCTATTGCTATGAATGAGCTGTTTGAAATTAAGATGGCCTCCTTGAATACTAATAGTATTCAGTCTGAGAGGAAACAGCTTTTGATTTATGCTTTATTCAAATCTGTTTATTATGATGTGGTCTTTTTTCAGGACACTAGGTTGCATACTTGGCAGGAGATGGATAGAGCCTCTTTGGGATGGAAATGGGAGGGTAGCCCAGTGGTCCACTGGAGATGACCTTTGTAGTGGGGTTGGTATTTGTATTAATTCTCCTCTTTGAGATCTACATATTCTGTAGATATCGTTCCGGGACGAGCCCTGCTATTGGATGTTACCTTGTACAATTTACCTTGTCGGTTTATCAACGTGTATGCTCCACAAACAAAGACAACCAGAATAGAGCTCTTTCATCTTTTACAACCATACCTATTTACCACTCGATATGTTTTCCTGGGAGGCGATTTTAATTGTGGTTTGTATTTAAAAGACATGGACCCTCAGACCCAAAATCTTTGCTGTGATACCAATTGTTTAAATTCCTTAATATCTCAAACCAGGTTGATAGATGTTTGTGGCCAATTTGGATTGCCAGATAAAACTTACTTTCAGGGGTGTCTTGCTACTAGAATAAATTTTTGGTTTATATCTCCTTCTTTAGAGATTAAGCATGCTAAGACCCTCCCTGTAGCTCCATCTGATCATGCTATAATTGAGATTTCTGTCTCTAATTATGATAGAATGCAGCAGGGTTCTGTATATTGGAGGTTGAATTTGGGATTTTTGTCTCTTCCGACTGTTATGGATGGTTTGATTCATTTACTTGAAGCATGAAAATCAGTAAAACTTTTGTATGACACCTCACAGGAGTGGTGGGAGGAGACTAAGCTGGATATTAATTGGTACTTCCAGTATATCGGTAGATTGAACAGAAATTCAAGAGGAACAATATCAGATTTACAAGACATGTTTTCAGAATTTGGTGTTTCAGGCCTCCTGATGGGATGTGAAACTTCTTGCAGAGCTGGCGGAGACTAAATGGAAAATGAATGACCTACAGTATAGCAGACTCAAATCCTTGGAACAAGAACGCAAGTTTGGTACCCAAGGCACACAAGGTTTTATCACTCCATTTCAATTTTGTGCTCAGCAACAACATGGAAACAGATGTCTTTAGTTCAAGATGCTAAGGGACTTCTTTGTACTACTAAACTTGATATTTTAACAGCTGTGGAGGATCATGTGATCTCTTTTTAGCACTCAGAGTCCTCTCAGATACTCACACAGAGTGGTTGGATGGTATTTTATACACACAAGCTTAGTTAATTGATAAACAGGTACTGGTGTCTTCACTCACACGAACTGAGATTTTGGCCACTTTAGCCCAGGTCAAGGATGGTTCTGCCCTGGGACGGATGGGATCCCTTATGAACTTTATAAAGTAATTTTCAATATTTGCTTCCTGAATTTTTAGAGTTGTTTCAGGACATGCTTTCTTCTGGGATCTTGCCTGACTCAATGGGAGACGGGTTAGTGATCTTTATATACAAATCGAGTGACAGGACAAATCTTTCTAATTGGTATCCCATCACATTGCTGAACACGGACTTTAAATTATTTACTAAATTGCTAAATAACAGGCTTTTACTTTGTGCATATTCCTTGATACATCCTTCTCAGACTTGCACTATTCCCGAATGGAGTATTGCGGATAGTTTAATTTTGTTGAGGGAAATTTTGTCTCAAGGGGAGGCAGGGGAATTGGTTGGGTTCATCCTTAGCTTAGACCAGGCTAAAGCCTTTGATAAAGTAAATCATGCTTATCTTTGGGATTGCCTAGACAAGTATGGAATTCTAGCTACTTTTATATCTTGGATGCAATCTTGCTACACGAACGCTAAGGCCCAAGCTTATTGTAATGGATGGATAGGAAAAAAATGTATACTTACTCGGGAAGTTCGACAGGGATGCCCGCTAAGTCCCCTATTGTATTTATTTACATTAGATCCTTTGCTTCATCACATTGATCACAATACTGCTATCCAGGGGGTTTCTTTTTCTAGTACCACAGAAGAAATAAAATGTATTGCGTACGCGGATGATATTTATTTTATTGTAGGTGATTTACCATCAGAAATTTTAGTGGGGTAGGCACTCCTTAAATTTACAGACTGTATGAGAGCCCAAGTGAATTATGCAAAAAGCAAATGCCCACCCTTTGGCACAGTAGCGTTTTCTGAATCTACCTTACTTGGGATCCCTGTGGTAACAGAGACCTGTACGATTCTATGACTTACATTTGGTTCGGGGGATCTGGCTTACTTAAATTGGACTTCCAAATTGGATATAGCAAAAGAGAAGGTTTTACATTGGAATAGGTGGAGATTATCCAAAATTAAACATTTGTATATGGTTAAGACCTTTTTACTTCCTATTTTTTTGTACCTTGCTGTAATTTTTAGTTTGCCCCCACAGCTTGAATCTAAGTTGTATGGTTGTTTTTTTCCCCTGTAACTGGGGTAGCCAGTTGAATCCTATTAAGAGGTGGTTATTATTTCGGGATTTACTAATACTAATTTACGGCCGCTGTTACTGGAATCCAGAAAGGTTTGGTTTCCATGAGTTAGGGATTCCTTTACTGGCATACTTCCTTTTTGGAGTCCACGCTCTTGCATTCCTAAACAGCAATCTCTACATAGAATCCCTGAGACTTTACGTGTGTGTTTTGGGAAAATTAAACTTTGGAGTTTAGTATCAGAACATTTTTTTCAACAGGATACGAGGAACGAGGAAAGGAGGGAGAGGGGGGGACATGATAGAAACGTTCAAGTACCTCAAGGGAATCAACAAAGTCAAGAGGGTAGCATCTTTCAAAAAGAGGTGTGCAAGAACAAGAGGGCACAATTTGAAGATGGGGTGTCTCAGAGGTAATTTAAGGAAGTATTTTTTCAGAGAGGGTTGTGGATGCATGGAACGGCCTTCCGGAGGAGGTTGTGGTGTCAAAATCAGTGGTGGAATTCAAGCATGCATGGGACAGTCATAAGGCCATTCTAGGGGGTTGGGGTAGAAAGAAGTAGGCTGCTGGTTAATCCCCCTTGTATTCCTGTCCACATGTGGGTTGCAAAGTGGCTTTCCTTGCATGGGAAACTCAATGTAAAAGGTAATCTAAAACACGAAAGTGTGGAACACCGTTATTGTCCTATGGATACTTGTATGAATATTGTGGAAACAATGGATCATTTATTTTTGGTTTGCCCTTTTATTCAAAACTTTTGGAAACTTTTACAGACTAAATGGCCTACATCGCCTTTCTGGATTTGACCCTAGAAATTCTAAATTTAGGAATCCTTCCTTTCATGTGGACTAAACATGACAGGGCGACACTCTGGCTCTTTTTAGTTTGCTTTAAATTCTATATATGGCACGTGAGATGTAGGTTTATGCTTCAACAACTTTGGTATACTGAAGAACAGCTTTTTTCTATGATTTCAACTGCAGTTCAGAATCACAGACATTTAGAAAGTAAGTCAGTGCCTCCTGAAGTATTTCGGTATTGGTGGCACAGTATTGACTGGCTCTAACTATCTATATGTTCCTCTTGGGAAATCTTTTTTCCCTACTCCTTTAGTGGGGTTGAGATGGGGGTTATGTATAATAGTCGGGGTTTATAGTTTGTACTAATAGTGTCTGTTTTTCTTTCATTTCTTATGATTTTGTATGAAGTAATACAATTTTGTTTGAATATTCCTGTGAGTTTTGAATAAAAATTCCCCACTCATTTAGTGGGGCAAAGGAGGAGTGGTTTTAACATTTATTATTCAGTTTTGGGACTCTGATGTAAAAGAATTTTGTGTTGAATATATGCTGAATTACTTATTTCTGTTTATTATTTGTTTTGCATTGATTTGTGTGTAGTAACACTATTGTGTATATGGCTTGTTTTAAAATTTTAATAAAAATTCCCGTACTCTTTTCGATAAGTGCCATGGGATCTTTAACATCCACCTGAACTACCACCAATCCAGGCAGATAGGACCTCAGTTGAATGTCTCATCTGAAAGATGGCACCTCAGAAATGCAGCACCCCCTCATGCTGCACTATAGTGTCAGTACTGGAATATTAACCCAAGTGCCAGATGTGGGAACTGAACCCACAGCCCTTTGATCTCCCAGCCTCAGAGGTGATTGTGCTACCTACTGAGCCACTGACAGATTGTCATGGTAAAGTGGATCAACCAATACCCTTCTCCTTGGCATCTCTTTGTGCCCTCTGACATCTCTGAGCTAATCACTGAGACCCAGGGTCAAAGGTAATCACATCAAGGTGGACCAACCGGTACCCTTCTCCCTAGCATCTCTCTCTGCCCATAGCATCTCCATGCTCCTTTGGCTCACAGACTTTTTCATGCAATCAAAAAAGTCTCCTAAAAAAGACTACTAAAAATGTGGAAAAAGGCTATCATACAAGTAGTGGTGTATGAATTTGCCAAAATTTGCTCTACGAAAAAATCTGTGAATGTTAGCAAATTTGCTAAAATGAGGACCACAATTCACATTATTTGCCAGGCAGATTGGGCAACTTTGCGTGGCACTTGACCTGTTTGCCAGTGAATCCCAACATGAATTGCAGCCCACACCCCATAAACAAATAAAAAAACTCTCCCCAACCCAAAAACATTAACCTCCCTCCCCACTGGCACCTACTTCCTGCCCTTGGCAACATACTGCTGAATCTTTCATTTGAAAGTATAGTAATTCCTTATTCCCCATCCATGCACCAAACATACTCCACCCGCCTCTATCCAGCCAAGTCTCACTGTCTTTATTACAAAGCACACAACCCCCATCCAACTCCCCTCTGGTCCCCACCACCCTCCTTCCCCACCAGCAACCACAATTTACAATGTGAAAAGAAACAGTTCCCCAGTACAGAGCATCTGCTCTGTTCAGTGTCCATAGTGTGAATGAATGAACAGTGATGTCTTTGCTCCTAGTGAAACCTGAATGGCTGAAAATTCAGTCAATAAGGTTTTACTAGGAGCAAAACATCATTCTTTCATGCACCAGTGCCATTACTGAGAGGAAACTGAGCAGGCGCAGATGCTCTGCTCATAAGGACTGTTTCTATTTTACATTTGTAATTTAATAGTATTATGATGAGAGGAGCAGGGTGTTGAGGAGTGGGGACCAGATGGGGGAAAGAATACTATACTTTCAAGTGAAAAATAAAGTAGCATTTCGCTGGGCAGGGGGAGGGAGGAGAGTGCCAGTGGGGGGGGGATGTTATAGTTTTTATGTTTTTTGGGTGCTGGGAATGGGTAGATTTTTCAACACAGTGGTTGGGGAGGGGGAGGTGTTCTTATTGTTTACACATCTGAAGGCGAAGTTGATGCATCTGCCATGGAATTCTCGGATTTTGCGAATAGCAAATTTCTGTTGATTCACACCAACTTCACTGGCAGAATAAAAATTTGCAACATCTATATATACAAGTCTGGAGATAACGAGCAAGCTAAAATAGAATAAAAAAGTATAGGTCAAATGTTTTACCACTATCATGCACTGCTGCTTTCAGATGGGGAAAGGTCTCTTTGCATAGTCACCTATCTGAACAGAGGGTAAAGAGGATCACCTGAACTGAAAAAAAAAAGATCTACCTACACAGACACGGTATATGTGAGAAATGACCCAGTAGTTGGGACAGTTTAGACTGCCAGAAACTCTGTTTATGAAGAATGTCATATTTAAGTATTTCATCGTTTGTGGAGTTTTATGTCCCCCCACACTTACTTTTACAGTGACTATTGCAGGGACTAATTAACTTTTAGTTGTCCTGGTCTCTGGGATGGAGCTGTACCAAATTTAAACTTTGCCAAGGAAGTTGCTGTAAACTGGATGAAATTCACCTCTGCAAAGCTTTGCAAGTTCCTTCTGGAACCATTAACTTCATACTTTGCCATTTTCATGAAGTTTTCAGCAAAAGTGCCACTTTTCTACAAAGTGTTTTCCACTTCATGAAGTGACAACTTTCAAATGAAGTCTGGTCACTTCACATAGAAAGGGCTACTTTACCTGGAAAAAGCTTTGTGAAGTTGGCACTTCATAAAGTACTCTGCAAAGTGAATTTCGGCCACTTAGCCTATCTCTACTCCAGGATCTGTCAAGGGCACCACAACTTCTCCATCAGAACTTAGGGAGACACATTCTGATGCTGTTGTCCTTACATGTTGTATTGTCTTGGTTTTGCTTCAATACAAAATTTAAATAAAAAAAGAACTTAGGGAGACCAAAACCTCTAGTGGAAGGGAGTGGCATGACACATCATGGATGACAGTCAAACTTTAGCTGGTCTCCACACGAGTTGCTTCTTTAGGTGGCTTGCACATCTTTTAAATAATTTTGTCTTCTTGATGCATGTTGTATTTGTGCTACTATGTACAACTGAGTATACTGTAATATGATTAAATGTTTTAATGTAATGACTTTATAGCTGAGCAATAAAGATTATACTACTACTATTACTATACTATTACTATTAGGTGACGTGGTTGTGTATGCGGAGGGGTGGGGGCTATGACAGGTCACTGGAACATGGCAAAAATCAAACAGTTTTCCCATTGAGTCCTTTTTCTCTTCAGTGGAAGCTGTTGGGGGAGATGAGATAGGTCCCTGGCAGTTCTGAAATATTTAAACTGGTCCCCCATACAATCATCCTCCTATGGGGAAGGGGGCTGACAGATCACAAAGTTTATATTTTGCATCCCCCCCACCAACTCCTCTCTTCCTTGCGAGGTGGGTGGGAGCCCCATGATAGGTAACAGAAAACAATAACATTTTAGCTGTTGTGTTCCCTGTGGCTCCTCCCAGCAATTGTGGGCAAGAGGGCCGTGACAGGTCATGGAATGAAGAAAAATATAGTTTCAGGTGTGTGTGTGTGTGTCTAGGGGATGGGTAAAATTTCATTACACAGTTTCCATTCTGTGGCTCTCCTTCCGATGGAAAGTTAGGAGACCTGCCAACTCTGCTAGTCCAGAACAATTTCATATTATTTAGTCCACTGCCGTTAGGAATCACACGTCTACCTTCAGAGGGACAGCAGGGGCCATGATGAGTCACACAGCCTGGAGAAACATACAGTCCTGCAACACTGGTTTCCTCCTCTCACTTCAGAGAGAACAATTGGGGGCTGTCACAGGTCCCAAAGACTGGAAAAGCATTGAATTATTAAGCCCTGTGCTCTCAGGACTACTGTCCCTTAGAAGCAAACAGCTGAGGAGCTGTGACAGGATTAGCAATACAGATGAGTATGAATAGATAGGCCATTGATAGAGTAAAGGCCAATGGCACATTCATAAAGTAGAAAAAGAAATGGGCAGACTGGATGGGCCTCGTGGTCCTTATCTGCCCTCAACTTCTATATTTCTATGTTTCTATTATCTAGGGCCTCCATCTAGTGCATTGCAGATATTATCTAGAGTATTCACAGCACATGTCATTCTAGTTTTAACATTTGAATTTAACACAAACATTTTCTTAGTTTTGACATTTCATTCTTGCTCTTTTAAACATAAACTAGTACCATACATAGTCGCCTGTAAGTCAGCCTCACACATAAGTTGTCCCCCTTTACCTTGTCAAATTTAGCAAAATTACTGACATTGTGATGCCCAAATCGAATGAAAAAATCTGTTTTGTGACCAAGATCAGGCACAGAATTTGTCTGAGTGGCCAGAACTGAACACCAAATCAGGTTACACAGTTGCAACAATGGTTTACCATTACAAGCCCCAAAGATAGGATGACCTCGCTGATAAGTCAAGCGCTCCTTCATTGGGGCCTATTTTCATCAAAACTAGGGCTCGTCATACGTGAGATATATTGTTTTCATTGCGTGGTGTGTTTTAAAGATACCAGCAGAGGGAGCTAAGCAGCTGTGCACTTTGTTTCTTGGTGATATTGCAGAAGAGTAGCTGCCTATTTTCCATTCCATCTCAGTCAGAACTGTGTGCATGTTACTGTTACCCTTTAAAACCTGAACTGCTACTTATTCACCCATGTGTTTCTCAGACTTCTAATTATCAACAACCAGCTGGCCTTGCAGTTGCTAGGTTTGTGTCTTCACAGTCAGTTCAAATGGAAAGCACTGTAGCGACAGCAGTGGAATTATAGGGTCCCCGTGATGGCACAATAATAGTGTGTTGTGATGCACCCACAGCAAGATGTCCCTGGGCCATACATGTGATGCTGCCACCATGTTAGTGAACTGGAGTGGTCTGGTAAATTGCAGTTCAGAGGTGAGTGCTGGAAACACCAATCAACAGAGCCACGAGGATCTGACCTTGGTGGGCTCAAAGAAGACCACAGATTTCAGTAACTGGCCCAAGTTTAACAGAACAACAAAGGCTTATTAACAACCAGCCACCTGCAAGAAAGAGGGTTAGTAAAAATGTTAACTTTAAACATGGTCCACTTGGCCTGGTGGCGCAGAGGTTGAGGTGCTGGACGCCACACCTCACGCCATGCCTGTGACCTGGGTTTGGGAATGGACTCAGGTTGTCGGGGTCGGAGGGGGGATAGGAGGATTGAGCATCCCAATGGAATTTCTCCTCCTCCTGGGGTGGGTTCCTGGGGTGCCTACAAGCACTGATGCACCTATGCCTGTGGAAGCGGGCATCGGGACACAAGGCGGCTCTCCGGAGTTGGGGTGGAGGAAATTAAGGGCACTTGACAATGGTGTGCATCAGCATGCCGTCTGTCTAGACATTTGTTCTGCATGCTGACATCCTCAGGGGGATCAGGAAAAAAAAGAGAGAAAAATGGGGGGAAAAAAAACCCTCATCAGTCCTAGATGACAACCAATCCATGCCTCCAAGTCACCTATCCATGGGCAGACCCCACTGTGCAGGCTCTCCAATGAGGGTTGAGGAAGAAAGGGGGACAATGGAGTTGCCTGGCACTCAAGGGACAGAATCTAGGATGATGGTCTGGGGGGGTTGACCGGTCCAAAGGAGTGGACAGAGAGGGCAGACAGGCAGGATAAAAAGGAAAGTAGTAAAAGACATGGTCCACTTAAGTGTCCTCCTAGTCAGGCAAAATCTATTCCTTCCCACCTGGTACCAGCTTTTAAACAGATCCAAAGGGACCTCAGTCCTTGGGTACTGCAGGTGTAGGGATTGTTGCAGGCCAATAGATGTTGCCGTGGGTTAGCCAGCATTACTGCACTTTAAATTGAATGTGCTCAATCCAAACCTCACAGGACATTGGAACTGCTAAAATGCAGAAACCCCCTCAAAACAGGGTATTTTTATCCAAATTGTGAAGCACGGTGAAACAACAGGCACCGTACCATGAAATAATGCCACATTGCAGCATACTTATGGCTCCTGGGCCAGATGGCACTGCCTGATGTGGCAGGCCACTGGATCTCTGCTCCCCAGGACATCTACAATGCAGACAGGTTTTCTCTCTCTGCTGCATGATGAATTGGCTACTTTGGGCACTGGCTATGGATTACTTCTGACATCCTTCCACATGTTCCAGACTGCTCAGGCCCTGATCTGACCCTCACATGTCCTGGCTTCTAGACGTCTGGGTCAAGGCAGCCTAGCACCATGCTATAGTGCCCCCTACAGGACCTGGATCAGCACTCCTTGGTCTTTTTCTCCCCACTGTATCTTTGGCATTGTTCACATTCTGGCTTGCACATGGTTGCCACTCTCAATCTCTGGAACTCAGCGGCTGTGTCCACAGTTTGTTCTGCGCCTCTTGGGCCTGAAATGGCACAGCCTACACCCACTCAAGCACTGCAGGCCTTTCTACCACGAAATCTTCCCCAGATCCGCCCTCCTGCAGCACAGCCATACCTTTACAGGCCCTGTTCATAGACTGTCTCAATTTTTGGCTGGAACTGTCACTCCAGAAATGTGACAGCTCACAGGACAAAGAAAAGGCACCAGAATCAGATATCCCTCCTTTCACTAGAAGACGCCTGCAGTCACTTCCCCTGCAAGGATTCTGAGCACAGGGTGGGCCCACTCAAGTGGGTCCATTACTATACTGCAGTACCACGAGGGTGACCCTGGTTAGGAAGTCGGCTGACATCTTCTACGATCAGACATCCACAGTCAGTGAGTGGTACTGGCAGCACTACTTCCTTGAACAAAAAGGGTGGCATTACACTTTGCTTGTGCAACGGACCCTGTGGTGGGCCAGGAAGCCTGAATACACCATACGGGAAGCTGTGTGCCTGCAAGTCAATAGTATAACTTTGCACAGTGCCAGCAGATGGTGGAGATGCCACCAGAGAAGGACCATCTGACTGAGAGTCACTGGTACTTCTGGGCCCCTCCATGCAACTAACTGGCTCTGCCATGGCTATCTGGCCCTAGAGATTGCCACTGAACAGGGCAATGGCTATGTAGGATAAAAACGTATATCAAAAATAAATATTTATAAATTTCTGACAATCAGCTTTGATAATTCTCTTGTGAATAAGGCCTTTTGTAACTTGGAGGGGATGTAGTGACAGTGTGAATGTGAGAGGTGGATGAGGATTTGGATAATACAGGGGGCCACTGGTGAGCAGAGCTGCTTGATTCTTGAAGCTGCTTAAAACAGCCATTTGCGAATAGGCCCTACATCTTGCATTAAATCAAGGATGGGACTGTTAACACATTAGTGATCTGTGCAGCAGTTACACCACCTCTCTCTTTCTGCTGGTGTACCCCTCACTCTGCACCCTTATCCCACTAGCTCTCCCACTGCCTTGTCACGCTGTCTGTGGTCACCTTTAGGTCATCAGATAAGATTACTCCCAGGACCCTTTCCTGTTTGGTGGTGGTTAATACTACATGCCCCATTTTGTACTATGCCCATGGGTTTCTGTGCCCAAGTGCATGATTTTGCACTTCTTCACATTAAAAACTAGCTGCCACACTCTTGACTACTCCTGCATCACATTTCATTCCCCTCCCCCTTGGAGTGTCTACCCTATCACAGATTTTAGTGTCATCTGCAAAGAGGCATACCTTCCCTTCTAGCCCCTCTGCAAGACTAGTCCTATAACTGATCCCTGTAGCACCCTGCTTGTCATCCTCCATTTCTTGGAGTGAACTCCATTTACCACCACCCTCTGTCTCCTGTCCCTCAACCAATTTCTTATCTAGTTTTCCACCTTCAGACCCACTCCTTGGCTTCCCAGCTTGTTTACGAGTCTCCTATGTGGGACAGTGTCGAACTGATATTTTTTTCAGATTTGTTTCAGTCTAATGCTTTGGCTGAGATGATGATGTGAGTCGAGATAAACAAGCAGATGTTTATGTTTTCCCATTGATTGGTAAGCATTAGTCAGAGCATTAGTTCTCACATTTTGTAATAGTGAGTCTTCTCCAAGCCATGGAAAATATCTTGAACCTCCACCAGATATTTAAATAATCTTGGACCTTCCCATAGAAAAATTGTGTACTTTGGACAGTATATCAGAAATAAAGAGAAACTCCCTTGAGTAGTTGGCTCACATTTTACACATCTTATTGTAATCCCCCCCTCCTGTAATCCCTCTCCCCAAGCCATCCTACTTGACCAGTACTTTGACTCTCCGACCAGTGTTACCCCTTGTTGCAATACCTTCATGAGTCAAACTGTTTTTCTGTTTGTTTCACTTTATCTGGAATAACCTTTTTATCAACCTCTGCCTCTCCCTCTCTTACCCTGCGGTTAAGGAACTTCTCAGGGATCCTTTTGCTCCCTCCTGCTCTTGCTCCTAGTACTCTGCTACCTCTCTGCTTAACCTTTGTATTTGGGCTGTTCTTCAACAATCTAATTGGTCAGTTGTTACCTCTCATAATTTGTTCATTGTTCCTACTTGTTTGCACTATTGTTCATTTTGTATTGCTAGACTGTTTTGCAGTCATCTTTTAGATGTATTCGCTCCCTACCCTTCCCTGGTTACACCTGAAATGAGCCTTGGCTCAATGTACTGCTCTTGTTACTGATATGTAAATAAATATATACATTCAAAGACCATTAACCTCTTTCAGTTGGTCTCACCCTTCACACAAAATATTGAAAACTCAAATTTAAATACAGTACTTTTCAGCGTTGCTTGAGCCCTCGCTGGAACAAGATCATCAACTCTGAGGGCTGAACAGAGTGTTGGACAGGGCAGGACATGCATGTAGCCAATCTGGAATTCAGCAAAGCTTTTGACACTGGTGTCTGACAAACCTGTGGTCAAAGCACACAATGTGGTATGCAAGGAATATCGTGAGGGTGGCTTGTTAATTTTCTTAGGGGCAGAAGGCGTACAGTTGTGGTTGATGGGCTCCCTCAGAGTGGAGCGTATAGTAACGGAATACTTCAGGAATCAGTGCTGGGGCCACCGATGTTCAACATTTGAATCACTGATCTGGAAACTCGGGCCTCCAGCTGGCTGTTGATGACATCATGTTGGCCTGGGTGGCAGGCTCTATTGAGGACGAAGCTCATTTTCAACTTGAACTTGAATCAGCTAGATGATTAGTAGGACTCATGGAATCTCAGATCCAACAGAGTTGCATACAAGGTACTACACCTGGGGAAGAACAACAGAGGTAGGAGCTACACACTGTGTGTGGCTCCTCTTACTGTAGTAGAGGAGCAAACAGTCCTAGGGCCAAACTAAATAATGGCCTTAAGCATGCCAAGCAGTGTTCAACTGCTGCCCAGAGGACTAGAAGACTATCAGGGAGCATCAAAAAGAAAGTGTGACCAAGACAGTGGGGGAAGTAATTTGGCCACATTAGAAGTCCCTGGTCAGACCCCAACAAGTACTGTGCACAGTTCTGGGCTCCTCAGTATAAAAAGGATATTAGGGCAGTCAAGCAAGTAAAACAAATGGAAACCAAAATGATCAGGGGTGTGTGGGACAAATACAATGAGTAGAGTCTAGAGGCCCAACGTGTTCACACTGGAGGAAAGGAGACCACGGGGGGATCTCTTCTTGGTCTTTGGCATACTCAAGGGTACTGAAAAGATCAAATAGATGGAGATGTTTGATCTGGCAGGCTCCAGCAGGAAACAGGGCCATGCTATGAAGTCCTGAGGCATGAAACCTGAAGTTTTATGTTGCATTTACAGTACTATATGAACCATTACATCTTTATAAAGTGCAATTCTGCACAGCTCCATCAGGGATAAAGGGCTCGCATACAGTTTCTGCTGCACAAAATGGCAGCTGAGATTTTGTGTGTGACTTCAGTGTCAGACTTTGATAAGTGACAAAAAATTACTTCCTTTTTATTGAATAATGTGGTATTGCAAGCATGTTTTATCTAGTTATAAAATAGTGGGGGTGCAGGGTTCAAAGTCCCCGTGATTAAGCATGATTGCTACCAGGAAATCTGTATGTAATTGTGCACGAAATCTCGGGTGCCATGTTTGTATGGCACCAACTGCCTCTGTTTTGGGATGAGGTATCACACAGCTCCAGTGTTTTCTTCCCTGACTCATCTACTCCAAGAGCAAGGTCTACTATGTGCACTGTCTTATCCTCATTTAGTAGAATGGTATTTTCTTCCATGTGGGAGTTGAAGAGTGCCTGATGACGAAGGAGGCATTTTGAAAAATATATAGGACAGTGGATGGACAACAATGCACAACAAGGTGTGTGTTACCGGGGTTCTGATTCCCTGAGACCCGAGAGGTGCATGGGAATCAGATCCTTGAGGTGGCACAACACACTGGTTGTGCATAGTTTTGCTCATCCGCTATTCTATATAGTGTATGGTAGCAACTCTTTAATAAATAAAATCTGCTTTTTAACACCTAAAATACAAGTTCAAAACAGTCGTTTCCACAGAGTGTGGTGGCAGTTAGGGTGGTTGCTAGGGTGGGGATGTGAGGTTACTAGGGAGCAGGCGTCCATCATTCAGTGGCAACCTTGGATTGGTTGCTAATGCCGTATGGGTGGGATTTAAAAACAACATGGCACCTGAATTCCCGCTTAGTGAGAAGATGTAACCGGGAGGAACCCCGTTTGTAAGTTAAATTTAGATATCTGGTTGATCCTGCAATTTAATTTTAACACTACATATCTGGTTGATCCTGCAGTTCTAAAAGCTCTTGAGCTGTGCAGGATTGGGTGACTGTACTGCCGACGCCAACGCCATGACTGTCATCTGGTTGAGCCTGCTGTTTCTGTGGTGATCGTGTAGTGTGACATCTGTAGTGCAGCAGAACGAAAAGTCATTCTGCTGCATTACAGACATCACTGCTGCAGCAGAACAACATTTCACAGCAAACTGAATTCCGCACATGACTACGTTCTACCATACACTATATATTTTTTCACACATTTCAGCTTGTATTCCACATACTCGTATTTAGTGTGTATTGCTGCCACTTTTAGTGAGTGTTTTTTACTTGTGTATTGCTGCCCTTTTAGTTTGGCATCTGTGCAGGTGTTTTCTTGTGATGCTGAGACTGCACTGTGTTCTCTGTATGAACTTCTTTTTTGTATCTGTTTATTTTTATCTACCAACCATTACTTATTTAACTTGTTAGTATGAATTTTACCACTGTTTTTATTTTTATTTTTCATTTTTACAGTTTTTGTCCAGGAAAGACACACACTAAGCTGAGGCTTATTCCAGCTGCGTCCTGGGAGGACAGGGAAGTGAAGCGACCTGCTCACTGATAGCGCAGTATACTATGGGATTCAAATTCAGTTTACCAGGTTTGCAGCTCAGTGCTGTTAGCCACTATGCTGTACTGCCTCCCATCTTCTCCTGTTCACCTCCACGGGTTGCACCTGGAAATGAGCCTTGGCTCAGTGTGCCTCTCCCAATTACCAATTTTAAATATGTAATTAGATAAATAAATAAATTAAATATAAACAATAAATAAATAAACAGTCTTCCCTTTTAATAACTTCTAATAACATTGCGCTTTGGTGGTTGGCGTGAATGAGATGATAAGTAGTCGATGGAGTGCAAGTGCAAATAAGCAGGAGTGAATATTAGTAAGTCTTGTGCACTAGACTGATACAGGAAAAGTGTCTGAAAACACCAAGAGGACTGAACTGGGACACTGCTGTAGCACTGAGTGAGAGTGCTGTCTGATATGAAGGTTCCATGCGGTACATGAAACCAGACTGACTGGGAGACAGAATCTGCATGAGATCCGAGACCGAGTCTGACATTACCAATAGGGTCCGGAGCATAGCTGGACCTCCAAGCACAGTGCTGTCTGGGACTGGGATTTAGAACTGTGAGATTGAACCAGACCGGCACAGATCTTGAGCTTTAGTAGCAAGTTCCAGCACACTTGGATCGCTGCAAGACTGAACGGAACACAGGTTTACAGAGAGTCCCTAGAGTGAGGCTTACTCTGGGTGTATCCCATTATCTGACAGTGGTACCAGTACTGTGTTTACCTTCTTGGCACTGAACCAACAGACTTCTCTGAGCAGACCAGACAGTGCACCCAGGACAGACCTAAGAGACCCTGTCAGAGTCCAAGGATTGAGTCCTTAGTCTGGGTGAGAGAGGTTGGAACATGTATTGTCCTCAGTTCTGGTTAAGTTATGCAAATCATTATATTATGTGTTAATACATTCCTCAGAGCCACTCATTCCTGAAGAATGGTGGTTTCACATGTCTTCAGCTGGAGTGAGTACAGAAAAGCAAAGCTGAGCTGTTCTGGCTCAAGCTGAAGGCAAGTAAAACCATTCGTTTTCAGCAACAAGTGGCTCAGAGGGACGTATTAATATATTATTGATCGAGAGCAATCAATAATATATTTAAAAAAAATAAACTTCTCAGAACGTGCCCGTTTCTAGGGCATCTGCGCGTGAGATGCTCTTCACAGAATAAGAGTGCCTCATGCGCAGAGGAAAGGAGCGCTCCGATTGGTCAGGAGCGCTCCCTCGATCTATAATATATTTCAAAACTGGGGAAGGAGGTCTATAAAATACTCTTGCACTCAGGACCTCGGGGTGTTTACTATGCCTCTGGGTCTCACCAGTAATCTATACAGTGGTAACACCACCTCTCTCTTTCTGCTGGTGATACCCCTCCCTGTGCTCCGTAGCATCCCACTAGCTCTCCCCACTGCCTTGTCACATTGTCTGGCCACCTATAGGTCAACAGATATGATTACTCCCAGGTCCTTTTCCTGTTTGGTGGTGGTTAGTACTACCCATTTGTACTCTGTCCCTGGGTGTCTGTCCCCAGGTGCATGATTGTGCACTTCTTCCAATTGAAACATACCTGCCACAACCTTAACCACTCCTCTGACTTTCCTAGATCACTATTCATTTTTTCCACTGCTCACCCAGAATATCTACCCTATTACAGATTTTAGTGTCATCTGCAAAGAGGCGCACCTTCTCTTCCAGCCCCTCTGCAATGTCACTAATAGAGACATTAAAGAGGACCAGTCCCAGTACTGATCCCTGTGGTACCCCGCATGTCATCCTCCTATCCTTGGTGTGAACTCCATTTACCACCACCCTCTGTCTCCTGCCCCTCAATCAATTTCTGATCCAGTTTACCACCGTTGGACCTACTCATAGGCTTTCCAGCTTATTTGTGAGTCTCCTATGTGGGACAGTATCGAATTCATGTTATCAGATTTGTTTCAGTCTAATGCTTTGGCTGAGATGTTGATGTGACTCGAGATGAACAAGCAGATATTTCTATTTTCTCTTTGATTAGTAAGCATTAGTCAGAGCATTAGTTCTCACACTTTGTCATAGTGAGCCTCCTCAAAGCCATGGAAAAGATCTTAAACCTCCCCCAAATACTGAAATAATTTTTGGTCTTCCCATAGAAAACTTGTGTACTTTACACAGTATATCAGAAATAAAGAGAAATTCCGAGTAGTTGGATCTCATTTTTTTCAGTTTATTGTTATCCACCCTCCTGTAATCCTGCTCCCAAAGCCATCCTAGTTGACCAGTACTTTGACTCTCAGTCGATTGCTAGAAACATAGAAACAAAGAATTTGATGGCAGATAAGGACCACTTGGCTCACCTAGTCTGCCCATTTTCCTACCTAACAGATAAGCTGCAGCTCCTAGTAAACCAACGCTTACTTCTCCCTACCCCCACTAGGACTGTCTTATGTCTGTCCCATGCATTCTTGAATTCCCACCCCCCCCGTTCTTGACTCCACAACCTCCTCAGGGAGGCTGTTCCATGCATCCACAACCCTCTCCATGAAAAAAATACTTCCTCACATTACCTCTGAGCCGTCACCACTCTATCTTCAAATTGTGCCCCCTTGTTCTTGCACATCTCTTTTTCTGAAAGATACTACCCTCTTGGACTTTGTTGATTCCCTTGAGGTACTTGAAAGTTTTTATCATGTCCCCTCTCTCCCTTCTTTCCTCAAGGTTATACATATTAAGCTCCTTTAGTCTTTCTTCGTATGTCTTGTGGTGCAGACCCTGCACCATTTTGGTTGCCCTCCTCTGGACAGCCTCCACTCTGTCTATGTCTTTGTGGAGATGGGGTCTCCAGAACTGTACACAGTACTCCAGATGGGATCTCACCAACTGTCTGTAGAGAGGGATAACAACTTCCTGTTTTCTACTGTTGATGCCTCTCCCTATGCATCCCAGTATCCCCCCAGCCTTCCTTACTGCACATTGCTTGCCCACCTTTAGGTCATCTGATATAATTACCCCCAGGTCCCTTTCTATTTTTACTGTTGTCAGTATCTCACCCCCCACTGTGTACTCTTCCCCTGGGTTTTTGTTTCCCAGGTGCATTACCTTGCACTTCTTTGCATTGAATCTGAGCTGCCAAACATTTGACTATTCCTCCAACCTTGCCAAGTCCCTTCTCATCCTTTCCACTCCATGTTGTATATCAACCCTGTTGCAGATCTTTGTGTCATCTGCAAAGATACATACTTTTCCTTCCAGTTCCTCTGCAATGTCACTTATAAAGACATTAAAAAAACACCGGTCCCAGTACTGAACTCTGCGGTACCCCACTAGTAACCCTCCTTTCTTCACTGTGGACTCCGTTTACTACTACCCTTTGCATCCTGTTGTCTACCCAATTTTTTATCCAGGCTACCACTTTGGGACTCACTCCAAGGCTGGCTAACTTGTGCATTAATCTTTTGTGTGGGACTGTATCAAATGCCTTGCTAAAATCTAGGTATTTATTTATTTGCTTTTGTTAAGCGGGTAAGCACACTAGACAGCTAAGTGCCTATTTTCAGGTGCGACCCGGGAGGGTTACAGGTAAAGTGAGTACACGTACAGTAAGGAAGACAATGCATCAAACAGAAAATAACAGGCATCACAGGGATTACAGTCAGTGCAGGATACAGAGAATACCAGGCATCACAGGGAATTACAACAGGTGCCAACAATAATTAGAATAACCGAAAGTACAAAAACAGTACGGTATTGGTACATACAGGGTAATTGGGTAGTAAGACAGTAACAGGTGACTTAATAGCACAAAATATTTCAGTGGAGATAAGTACAGGAGGATTTGAATAGAAGGCATACTAGGAAGCTTACAGAGGTAGAACAGGCTACGTAGGGGCAGCCGTGGGTGGCATGACAGTATCTGAGAACTAAGTGGGATGTGAACAAAGCGGGTAAAGTAAGTACGGGGTGGGATAGGGGGTGTGTAACACATATGATCAGGGGAGAGGGGACTGGGGGTAAGTGCCCGGGGGGGGGCTAACAGTGCCTAGTCAGGTACAATTGCTCAGTGTGGTCCATGAGGATAAGTGCAGAGGTGCTGTGGCCCCCATTCAGAATTCCCTGGGTGGGAAAGTAGTTGGGTTGTGCTAGAAGGCTACGAGGTGCAGGGACATGCTGAAGAGTGTTTTAAAACGTTCCAAAGGGAGGCCTTAAAGCTGGTGTGGGAGGGGGAGGACTGCGTTAGTACAGGGAGGGAGTTCCACATTTTTGGGGCGTAGTTGTGGAAGGCCCGATCACCTGCAAGGGTACGGGTTCTGGGGACAAGGCGATCCAGTGATGCCCTGGATCTAAGAAGATGGTGCCGGGTTTGGGGGGAAGGGCAAGAGCAGGAGGGGTGGCTGAGTGAATGATGTTGTCAATGAGATTTCCAAGCACAAAGGTACGGTGTTTTCTGGGGGAAGCCACTCTAGACGCGTGTAGAGATCGCAGCAGTGAGTGAGGGGAGGGGCAGAGAGCACGAATCGACATATATTGTTATATGCCGTGTCCCATTTCGAGATGCTGGATTTAGGTGCAGGCGCAAAGGTGACGAGCCCGTAGCAGAGAGTAGGGAGAAGGATCCCCCTGGCTATGGCTGAGCGAGCCGCAGCAGTGAGGCAGTTTTTGGCTCGGTAGGCTAGCCCAAGCTTTCCATTTGTGGCCTTGCAGACGTTCCTTATGTGGAGGGTTAGGTCCAGCAGTGGGTCCAGCATGATGCCCAGGTACTTGACAGCAGCTACGGTCTAGAGGGGAGAGCCATCGGACCCAAGGATTAGCAGAGGGGTAGGGCAGGATTTAATTCTGTTTGAGGCACCAAACAGCACGGCTTGAGTTTTCTTGAGGTTCAGGGTAAGCCTGTGTTCACCTAGCCAGGTTTGGATTGCGTGAAGTCTGAGTTTAGGTGGGAGTTTATAGTGGAGATGCTGGGAGCTGGCCAGGATGGCGAGGTCATCGCGTACAATGTGGAGGCCACGAGGACGGATGGCAGCTCGTTGATGAAGAGCGAGAATAGAGTGGGGCCCAGTACAGATCCCTGGGGGATGCCGAGGAGGACTGGTGAGGGGTTGGAGAGAGTCCGATTGAAACAGGTATACTGCTGCCTCCCAGAGAGGTAGTTAAGGAACAGTTTTTGACCAAGAAAGATACACAAAGCTGAGGCTTGTTTCCAGCTGTGTCCTGGGAGCACAGAGAAATTAAGTGACTTGCTCATGGGTCACACAGTATGCAAGTGGTGGCTATGGGATTCAAACCTAGTTCCCAGGTTTGCAGCTCAGTGCTGTTAACCACTACACTGTACTGCCTCCATTTTTTTCCTGTTCCACTCCTCCAGGTCACACCTGGAAACGAGCCTTGGCTCAGTGTGCCTCTCCCAGTTACTAATTTTCAAATAAATAAGCAAGTAACAGATAACTAAATAAAATATAAATCAATCAATAAATCACTAGTGTTCAATTTTTAATAACCCCTATGCATATTAACATGAAAACAGTATTATTATTCATCTTCTCTTGCCTTTGACTACTACAGTGACAAACAAAACCAAAGCTCATGACCTCATAAACATTTTCTTCCCAACACATTGTGATGTCCCAGGCAAAGGACTGTGATGTCACATGTAGACAAGCAGCAAGAGCAGCTGGAGCCTGGGGGACAGTGATCCTCTCTTCCTGTTACAGTCCACAGCTGTAACGCGAAAGGAGAAGCAAACTTCAGAAACTATAAACTATAAGCAGAGTTGGGTCTGTTTTTCCAGTTTCCACTGAAATGTTTAGGAAGTGGTTTGCACACAATCAAGTTTTGGATATGTATTCATAGAAACATACAATTTGACGGCAGACAAGGACCGCTTGGCCCACCTAGTCTGCTCGTTTTCCCTACCTACTATAACCCTGCAGACCCTACTTGATCTTCAACTTTAATCCCCCTTTCCCTACCTCTAAGGTTCCCATGTGTATATCCCATGCATTCTTGAACCCGTTACCACTTTTGCCCCCCACCACCACCTCTGCTGGGAGGCTGTTCCAGGCATCTACCACTCTTTCTGTGAAAATGTACTTCCTCGCATCTCCCCTGAGTCTCCCCCTTCCAGATTCATAGCATGTCTCCTTATTCTTGAGCACCTTTTGTTCTGAAAAATGCTTTCCTCTTGATCTTTATTTATACCCGTGAGGTATTTGAATATTTCTATCAAATCCCTCGTCTCTCTCCTTTCCTCCAGGGTGTACATATTAAGGTATTTTAACCTCATCTCCTCAGAGGGCTTGTGATGCAGAACCTGTACCTTTTTGGTTGTCCTCCTCTGAACCGCCTCTACCCTGTCAATGTCCTTCCAGAGATGTAATCTTCAGAACTGGACACAGTATTCCAGGTGAGGTCTCATCACCACTGAGTTATACAGCGATAACACCACCTCTCTCTTTCTGCTGGTGATACCCCTCCCTATGCTTCCTAGCACTCCACTAGCTCTCCCCACTGCCTTGTCACACTGTCAGGCCACCTTTGTGTCATCAGATATGTTTCTTTCATGTTTTGAGGTGGTTAATACTAACCCCCCATTTGTATTCCCTCCTGGGTTTTGTGCCCCAAGTGCATGATTTTTGCAGTTCTTCGCACTGAAACCTAGCTGCCACCCCTTACCACTCTTCTAACTTGTCCAGATCACTACTCATTTTTCCCACCTCGGAGTGTCTACCCTATTACAGATGTTGGTGTCATCTGCAAGAGGCATACCTTCCTTTCTAGCCCTCTGCAATGTCACTAATAAAGACATTAAAGAGGACCGATCCAAGTACTGACCCCTGTGGCACCCCACTTGTCATCCTCCTTTACTTGGCGAGCACTCTGTTTACCACCACCCTCTGTCTCCTGTCCCTCAACCAGTTTCTCACTTACTATAGTTTACCACCTTCAAACCCACTTCTAGCCATCCCAGCTTGTTTATGAGTCTCCTGTGTGGGGTAGTACTGAATTCATATTTTTATCAGATTTGTTTCAGTCTAATGCTTTGGCTGAGATGTTGATGCGACTCGAGATGAACAAGCAGATATTTCTATTTTCTCTTTGATTGTCACTTTGATTGGCAAGCACGAGTCAGAGCATTAGTTCTCACATTTTGTAATAGGGAGCCACCTCAAAGCCATGGAAAGACCTTGAACCTCCCCCAAATATTAAAGTAATCGTGGGCCTTCCTGTAGAGAAACTGCATACTTTGCACAGTATATCAGAAACAGGGAAACTCCTCTGAATAGCTGGCTCTCATTTCATGCACTGTGTTCTCAGTACCAACTTCTTTTTGTATCTTTTTATTTTTGTACCAACTTATTTACCAACCGTTACTAATGTTACTTGTTATAATGTTCCTTGTAATTATGTATTGTACTGCTGTTTTTATTTTTCACAGTTACAGTTTTTCACCAGAAAAGACACACTAAGCTTGTGCTTGTTTCCAGTTGCATCCTGGGAGCACAGGGAAGTTAAGTAACTTGCTCATGGGTCGCTCAGTATGCTATAAGATTCAAACCCAGTTCTGCAGGTTTGCAGCTCAATGCTATTAACCACTGTGCTGCATTGCCTCCCATTTTTCCTGTTCCCGTCCCCGGGTCACAGATGGAAACAAGCCTTGGCTCACTGTGGCTCTCCTAGTTACCAATTTTTAAATGAATAGGCAAGTAAATAGATAAATAAATAAATAACTAAAACATTAATAACTCACAAACTAAATCAATATATAATTAAATAGTGTTCCCTTTGTAATAACCTCTATGTATATTAACATGAAAACAGGATTATTGTTCATTTTCTCTAGCCAATTGCCTTCTTTGGAGAAAAAAACCCCCAAAGCTTATGACCTCATAAACATTTTCTTCCCAACACATTGTGATGTCCCAGGCAAAGGACTGTGATGTCACATGTAGACAAGCAGCAAGAGCAGCTGGAGCCTGGGGGACAGTGATCCTCTCTTCCTGTTACAGTCCATAGCTGCAACACGAAAGGAGAAACGAACTTCAGAAACTATAAACTATAAGCAGAGTTGGGTCTGTTTTTCCAGTTTCCACTGAAATGTTTATGTCTCTTCATGACTGTCAAGGTCCTGTCATGCGACCTCAGTTCTGCAGGGTCTGCACTGGCTGCCAGTCAGCTGATGGGTTATCTTCAAGGAGGGCTTGCTCACCTATAGGGCTGTATTCAGATCGGGCCCTGGCTACCTGTCAGACCTTCTTATGCCTGCCATCCCAGCCCGCTCCCTTTGTTCCTCCACTGAAGGCCTCCTGGGGTTCCAAGGACCAGGCTGAACACCTTGGGTGATTGCTCATTTGGGGTGGCAGGCCGGTCCTCTGGAACTCGCTGCCAAGACCTTTGAGGGAGGTCCTTACAGTGGAGAGCATTCAGGGCCTAAAGATGCACCTTTTAGTTTAGTATTCCCTGTTGTTGTTTTTAGTTTGCACAAATTTTAATTATTTAATTGCTGTGGAAATTATTTATATCAATCAATCAATCAATCAATCACATCTTTATTTATTCAGGCGATCATCATTGAGCAAGGCTCATTTACAAGATGGACCTGATAAGGTCAAGGTTCGAGTTGTTACACAGCAATTACATCACATACTTATAAGACAGTTTTACATACAGAAAAAAAATGATGTTTATAACACAATAATATACAATGAATTTACATGTTGAAACTCGGTTAAGAGAAGGTTAAACTAATATCTACAATATCATATAATTTGATTTTTTAATGCTCTTTCAAAACTTTTTTACTGTGCGGTGCCCAGATCCTCCTGGATTGGGCGCCTAATAAATAATAAATTACTTACTTATTTAAATATAGGGGTGGAGAATCACTGATCATTCCATGAGAACCAGAAAGCATAGACTTTGTTTTCTTAGAGTTGAGGATCAATGGATTATTAAAACACAGGTTCAAGCAGAAAGAAAATCAGACAACAAATGTTTAGTGACAGTAGCCACATGTTTATCAGAAAAGTAAATAATCAGATCATTAACATACAACAGTCACAGTATTTAAAATAGGAAGACAATGAATTTATAAACAAAGTAAGCATCAAAGGGGACCTGACTCTCACGGAACCCTTTTGCTTATTTATTTATTTTACCAGGAGACACACTAAGCTAAAACTTGTTTAAAGGTGCAACCTGGGAGCACAAAGAAGTTAAGTGACTTGCTCAGGGTCACACAGTATGCAAGTGGGGGCTGTGGGATTCAAACACAGGTCTTCAGATTTGTAGCTCAGAGCCTTAAACCACTGCACTATACTGCTTCCTCATAGCAGAGGCAGTATAGTGGAGTGGAGCTTATCTACAGTGATCAGAAGAAACTGGCTTTGCTAGACTACGTATAGAGATGTGTTCATACATATGTTGCCTCTGTACAGTAACACCCAAGGTGGCTTGGGTGAAATATCTTTCCATATCTTAAATAAATATCAGAGTTTCTGTTCTATACTGACTGTGGGACCAGGTTGAATATCCAGGATGAAACAGAAGCCAAGAAACATCTTTAAAGGAGTTAGACCAAAGGTTCGTCTGTACACCTGTTACCCTACTAGACAGAGCCACTGATATTATTGGTCAAGATGTTAAGAAAGTTTTCAGAAAACATTGAAACTCTGTAAATGGTGCACCACTTTCATAGTGACTTGTGGTGGTGAAGTTTTGGGAGTGTAACTGGCAGTGTGTTTATGCCCTGTCGCTAGGCACCCTCCTTGACAACCTCAAGTATGTGTGTAGGAGCGGTAAAATGGAAATGGCAACTGTTCAGGCTGCTTTGGATGACAGCTTCTGTGTGAGCTCCCCCGCACCATCCAAACCTATGCAGTGCAGTAAATGCTCCCCCAGCTTTGATTCCCAGTAAGATGCCACTTCCCCTCCTCTCTGACAGTTGCAGAGAGATGGATGGGTTAGCCGTGGAACTTATGGGCTACAGAAACCTTGAGGAATCAGGTAACAGGCATTGGTGACTAGAGGTGAAGCAGATGGGTAGTGGGAGCCACACTTGAAGGCCCAAAAGGGGAAGAGCCCCTGGGGTCACCAGGGGAGGAGAAAAATAAATAACACAATAAAAAGGAAAAATTTCCCTTAAACACACCATTAATTCCTGGCCAGCCTTGATTCCTGCTTGCAGGGGTTTTGTCTAAAACTCATTTGGTAACAGCTATCCCCCCAACCCTTATCCCAATGCCCCTTTATATTCCTGGCTGATTAACAGTTATGTTGAAACACAGAAATATTGAAACTTGCCTTCAGAAGAAGGCCTTGTGGTTTATCTAGTCTGTGCTGTGAGGTCATACATGCAGTCTGGGGATCATGACTGACCTCTCCCTCTCCCTCTCCCCCCATCACCTTTTCTGCTACCTTGAACAGCCCTTTGTGCCTGTCCCACCTCCTCTTACAGCTCTCCACCCTTTTTGCTCTGACCAGTGCTTCAGGTAGCTTGTTCACCACTGCACCACACTCTCTGTGAAGTAACACTTCTTCACCTTCCTTTAGAACCTTTCCCCTACCAGTTTCTTACTAGTCCTCCTGTTATTTGTATTGCCACGGGCTGTGAATACTGAATAACCCTCTGAAGTACATTTGTTGTTTATTTATTTATTTGTTTTTAGTAACCGGGTTGGTGTATTAAGCACAGAGATGCCTATTTTCAGGAACGACCCTGGAGGGTACAATTTATTTATTTAAATTTTATTTATATATGTATTTAAATTTTGATGACTGGGTGGGCCCACTGAGACAATCAAGTCCCTTTTTCAGGGGCGACCTGGGGAACTAAATATTCCATACATAGGAAAACAGTACAACTACAGATATTATGTACAAATGTCTTAGACAATTAACGTACATTCATAGAACTAGGTATCCCATTCATTGGGGGGAGAGTACATTATAGATGTCAATTTCAATATAGGTGATCTAAACAGTAACGGTTAATTAGAGTAGACAATACAATCTTAATAGAGGCAAACAGTACATAAGTGCAACTGTCATACATTTTTGACAGGTGGTGGAGCTGAGTTCCTGTGGGCTTCTGCTCAATTATACCACTGCTGAGAACTAGCATAGCATAACCCGTGGCTTTCAAGTAAATTAGACATTTTGGTCATGTTATCATATAGGGTTCTCAGTTGTGGCTTGGTTTACAGGGGCTGGCCAACCAAACCATGGAAATGATGCTGGTTTTAAAGTTAGAGTGGCACATTGGCACCACTTAGAATAACGTGCAGGATGCAGGCTAGTTGCATCTAACTGGTAACTTAATTAACAGAGTATGTTGACATGTGCACAGCAGCAGCTTGGCACAAACTACCTAAAAGAGTTAGTACATTGCATGGAATTAAGATTAACTTAAAATTAAGAAACTGCTACTTTTTATATTTGAAGTACTTGTTCATTGTCCTTCTTCTAGTTTAGATGTTCTGCTTAGCAGAACTAAATGTAATGTATAAAGCAATACTCAGCCTGGATGCTGACATATGATACCTGGTTCTCCTCACCCCCCTATCAGTATTGTGAGTTCACTCATTGTGACACCATAACTGACCAGAAAGAGCCAATCACTTCCTGCCACATTGGTCACCCACAATGTCACAGTGGTTGAGCCCACAATGCTGATGAGATAGGAGGATGGACAGAAGTAGATATGTCTGCCTCCCGGTAAAGTACTGGCACCAGATTTTCCAAGGGTGATGAAGGGCTTGCATTGTGTCCTCGTCGAACCCACTTTGGGCGCAGCAGCGCCACACACCTTGCTGCAACTGCACAATTTTCTAATCTACGGTGCAGTTGCAACAGTTTCCTCGCTGTACGGCAGCTTGTGCCAAATATTTGGTGCAAGCCGCATAAAAAGGGTCACCTGAATGCTACAAGCTAGACCAGGGAAAAGCTGGTCTAACTTGTGGCACATGGTGCATGGGACTGAGAATCCTGATCATGGCCAGCAGAATCCCACAAGCCCTGTGCACCATATGATTGGCACACCAGTGTTTGTGGCATTTTCAGGGCTTTGAAAATCCAGCCCCCCCAGTCTTCACATCATACCTCATACTTTCAGACAGGAAACCTATTAAGCAAAATAATAAAGAAAAATACCTCAGAAATAAAAAGTACCACCAGAGGTTTTTTAAAAACTAATTACATTTTATGCCTGCTATTTGTGCTGCTACTACCTCTTTAAGATGGGACACAGAGTAGGTAAAATGGCTGGCACAGAGGGTTCCATGTCATAATAGCGATTGCAAAACAGTGATCGCTATTATGGCGAGTGTATATCGCCGAAAAGCAAATCAGCGATATACACATCATAGTGACCAAACATCAGGCAACCCAAAAAATGTTTATGTTTGAGGGGGGGCTGCGCCCCCCCATGCCACCCCTCTGCTTAAGGATTATTAACTCCAGGAGGATGCATGTCAGGGAAGGGCGACACTCCAGATCGCCATCAAAAAATAAAGGCAGTGGCTGCCAGTGGCAAAATTCCTCCCCTTCCCTGTCTCCAGCACCAAACCCAGTACCTGCTGCCCCAGAGCCAGCCACACTCACCACCACATGGCTGGCTCGGCTGCAGCGGGCACACCGCCCCCTCAAAAACCCTTCTTCCCTATCCCTCACTATTCTCCCCTTCCAGTCGCCCTACAGTATCATCACCTTCACATATGGTCGCTACCCTTGCAGGGTAGCCCATGAGGATAGCACTCTACTATGAGTTGCTGTTTTGACTGTCACTCATATTCAGTCGCTATCCTTGTGTGGTACCGGCACAGAGTATAGTGACACAGGAAGATAGCCATGTTTGTCACGTCTGTCGCTACAGGACCGTATAGCTTCCCTTTTCCTGTAGATAATAACTGCTTCCCAAATATACTTTCAGAACATAAAGCTTCAAACTCGCTTACACTTACATTATCTGGACTGGGTTAGAACCAGGTCACTGGCCAATCAGAAACTGGTCAATACTCTGGACTAGGTCAAATCAGCATTGAGTGACAACTGACTCTGATTTTTGGAGTCAAGCAGAAGTGGACCCTCTGGGGGTCCTGATCTCACATAGAGGTCACCCTCCCATGCCCATTTTTTCTTCTCCCCTGCCATGCTCTGGTGACCCACTCCTTCATGCTCTGCAAAGTCCTCCCTTGACCCCACCGTCCCTTATGGGCTTCTCTGACCCTCACATTGTAGCTTGTCCCTGGATATCCCAGATGTAACCCTTGCCAGGCGGGTTCCCCTCCTCTGAGGGGAAGGCACTGGGTGGGGGCGGCTCAGCACACTCATGATAGGGCCCAGGGATGCTGCTGACTTGGCAGAGGCTTGCTGAAGGCACTGGAGGTGTAGTGGGGACAGAGAGCCATCAATCGGGTGGACACTAAGCGGTATTTCTGCTTTTCTGGTTTCCCATCACAATGGTCGTGTAGTGCCTCCAGTCTCCACTGGGGTCCACTACTGAGCTAGGTCTTCCCCAAGCCCACCCCAGGATAGGAGAACAGTCCGTCAGATGCTCAATTCTATCCTCCTCCTGCCTCCCCCTGGGGCCCCACGTCCATTCCCGAACCCAGGTCGCCCGGCGTGGTTTGAGGTAAGGTGCCAGCGCCTCAACCCTCTACACCACCGGGCTGCCTCCCATCCCCATTTTAAACATTTAAATCATGCCCACCCTTTCCCTTTTGGTGTCAGTGAGTCTATGTTGATGCACTCCAGTCTTTGTTCATATGTCCTTTCCTGCTGCTCCTGAATCATTGGAATGACTGATGGTCTGATATCTAGTTGGTAGGTTCTAAATTTCACCACATCTTAACAGATAAATTTAACATAGTATTGTGATAACAGAAGGGATATAGGGACCTTCTTGTCCACCCTCCTGGTGCATGGCACTGACTGTAGCTAGTTTGAGTATAGGCACACTTCCAGGCCTAATAACTGGAATAAAATAACTAGGAAGCATTTTCTCCCATAGGAAACCTAGTTATATTTTGCCATTATAACCTGTGAGTTATAACGGTGAACATGCAGCGAGTTTCCTTCACTCCATGCATCGAAAGCCTCCACGCTTCACTTCCTGAGTACTCTATACTGTGCTGACAGAAACACGGCAGTATATAAATGAATAAAAAAGTACCTCTCACATTAACATTCACGAATCTTTCATTAACAGGTGCTCCTTCATTCAATCTTATTTTTTAAAAAGGGGAAAACGAAGCTTTAACCAGCCGCAGACAGTGGATCGTGCCTCAGCCCAACTGGACCGTGGCTGAACACTCCATATAGCTGTATTTCATATAATTGCTGTGGTGAAAAACACTCCCCAGTAATTATATAAAATAATACATAGGGTGTGTTTAACTTGAGATTTACACACTCTCCTTGGTGTTGGATGTTTAAATAAACCCCTTGAGCCGCTTCGCCTCAGGGTCTGTGTTGCATCCAGCACCTTGGGGTTTGTGTAAATTCTTGTTAAAACACCGCCCCATGTATTATTCTACTATTTATTTTACCCTACCATGCACATAATATAAGAATTATTCTCCTCCTCTGATTGGTTGTCAGAGTTCTAGCAGGATTACATTAACCCGTGTTACCCTACCACGTAGATATTAGGAAAACAGTCATGCTCAGAAGATGACAGAGGTGCTGAGTAAGGCGGCCAACCTGCTAACAAACTAAAAGTGAAGTGAGCTCAGTCACGGACCCAATTCAACAAAAGTCCAGGCAAAAAATACATTTCAAGGAGGTTTGTTTTGTTGCAAGCAGAGAGAAAAATTAGTTGACTAGAACCCTGAGCTAGCACTTCAGCCCACCCCTAATGAAGACCTGGATAGGGTTCGGCGCTTGAAAGCTCAGGGTTCTAATCGATTAATTTCTGCTTGCTGCCACACAATAAGCTTATTTTAAATGTATCTTTTGCCTGGACTTTGTTAAATTGGGTCCGTGAGTACTGAGCTTACTTGACTTTACCCTACCATGTAGAGCCTGGTAGCAGCAAATGTGTTTAAAATAGTGCTGGAAGAAGTTCTAGTAATTGTCTGTGAAGCTAATGTTTTGTAGAAAAATGACTGCCCTAGTGTCGCTACACCTTGTGCCACATTAAACCAAAGTAGTGTTGTACAAAATTGAGAAATTTTGTGAGGCAAAATATTTCACGTAATTCTCACTTTTTTGCAAAATATTTCACGGGTGCAAAATGCAAAATTTCACCTGAAAATTGCAAAATTTCACCCGAAAATTGCAAAATGTTGACCAAAAACAGCAAAAGTTTGTTGTGAAATGTGAAATTTCCCAATTTCGCAATTTTCAGGCAAAATATCACATTTCACACCTGCAAAATAGTTCACAAAATGCACAAATTTCCTGAAATATTTCACATGGCAAAATTGATAATTTCTCAGCAATTTCAATGGTGAAATTTTATTTTGCAACATCTCTAGCCCCAAGGGGGTGATTAACAGACTGTTACTCTAACACCTGTACATATTTTAATGCTTAAATAGCATTCTCACGCTAGATACTGTCTAAATCGGCTTCAAAATCCTGAAGAGTGCTAGTTCCACAACCTCACTGGGTAGGCAATTGCACATGTTAACCACCTCTGTGTAAAGTAGTTCTTTCTAATGCTTCCGCTTCCCCACCCCAAGATTAAGGGTATGCCCTTTAGTTCTTCTTGACCTCAGCAGATCAAACATCAGTGTATACTTCACCCTGTCAGTCCCCTCTAGTATTCAGAAAACAATGACCATTTGCCCTCTCAGCCTTCCCTTTTCTAGGCTACGTAATTTGAGAAGCAACTTCTCCTTGTGGCTCTTGTCTCCTAAGCCACTAATCAGCTTGATGGCCCTGTGCTGGGCCCACTCAATTTCTTTAATCTGCGTTCTGTACTGTGGTGACAGAACTGGATGCATAACTCCAGGTGTGGTTGAACCAAGGCCTTTTACACGGCAAGGATCACCTCCATTGACCTGCTCCTTACTCCCTCTCCTAATGCATCCCAGCACTACATTTACTTCTTTTGATGGCTGCAGCACCCTGCTTGTCAGGTATCAGCTTTCCTTAGTTGTGCTGCCTTCTGTTTACCACCCAGAATGTATGCACAACCTGGATTTCTCACCCAGTGTAGTACCTTGCACGTCCTCGCATTGCTTTGTCAGTGGCTCTGCAGGTTGCCCACTCACCTCTGAGGCTGTAAGACTGGAAGGCTGTAAGTTCTCACCCCCACACAAGGATCTTGGGGTAAAACCCAATACTGACACTGTAGTGCAGTTTGAGGGGGATGCTGTACTTCTGAGATGGCATCTCCTGGATGAGACATTAAACTGAGGTCCTGTGTTCTGACAGTTGTTCAGGGGGACGTTAAAAATGCCATGGCACTTCTTGAAAACAGCAAGGGGATTTTTTATTATTGAACTATCAAAAAACAGTACATACATACCAAAAACAATACAGAAACAAACAAATCACAAAAGAAATAAACTAATTATATGTAAGTATGGTATCCATTTAAGATACCCAAACTCTATCGCCAACACTCAGAATCCTGATGCTGGGTGCCCGAAACATGGTTGCCTGACATCGAGATTTTGCCCGTGGCAGAGTTGGTATGTTTGAATCTGAGGGGAGTGGGGGCAGAGACTCCCACACTTGAGGTGTGGGGCAAAGCCCCTCAGCGATTAAAAATATTTGCAGAAGCAAAATCCTGATGTCGAGCAACCATGTTTCAGGCACCCAGCATCGGACTCTGAACATCGGGTAAAGAGTTTCAGGAACTCCTTTATAATCCCTAAATATAAATTAAGCCATGCGGTATATTCATCTAAATTTTAAAGGGTGACCATAGCTTGTCAAAAAGTGGTCTTGGCAAGAGTTATCATTCTCTTATTCTAATCCCCAAGAGTTCTTTTATTTTAATTTTCATTTTTTCCCCTCACCCCAGGTGGCCCCCATCCACTGGACCAATCAGCTCTGTCAGCCCGCCATCCACTGGCTCTTACCCCTGGCCATTACCCCTAGGGCATGCCCCCCCACAGGGTCAGTGGGGTCCCCCAATCCACCACCATGAACCAGATCCAGTAGTTGGACCAGTGAGCCCAGCTATTCAGGTGCGGGGCCTCCAAGGGTCCGTGCACTATCCTGCCACCAAGAGTTCAGTTTCCTTTTCTCCCAGGGGCTGTGGCATGCAATAACACCATGATGCTTGACTCCACGCACCCAACATGCCATGCATCGGCATCTGCCTGTCCCCTACTCACTCTTGTGGCAGTCCTGGGTGCCTTTCCCTAGCTACTGCCAGAAGCCAGGCATACACTTAGCTCTGCAATCCCTTCCCTAGAGGAGGAGAGCAGTCCTCCGGATGCTCAATCCTCCTCCCCCTGCTGGCCCTCCAATGGCCCAAGCTCACTACCGAACTTGGGTCAATGGCGTTGCGAGTGGTATCTCTACCACTGCACCAGCAGGCTAGCCTTGAGTTCTTTTTCTATACATGTCACAAGCTGTATCACCGGATTATCTTTTTGTTTTAACACAAACTGACAGGGACACTGCCGAATGTACCATTCGATACATGTAAACATTACATTTTGCAGAACTGGCAGTCCAAGCATTCCAAGGTGAATCTCTCTTCCCTAAAATAAAGGTATTATAATTAACATATTGGAGGCTGGTATACCCTATTTATCTGCAAAAGTTGCCAAAAGTTTTAATATAACTACAGTCAAAGAAGAGATGAGTCATACTTTCTTCCTGATTTGGCACAGGGGTGGAGATGGACAAGATTCTGGCAGAAGCCATCCAAAAGATGGCTGATAAATGGGAGGTGCTGCTGGTGGGGGACTTCAGTGCGTCTGATGAGAGTGGAGCAACCCAGCTGCAGTTTCAGGTGGAAGCAGGGACATCTTGGACTCCCTGCAGGGGGCATTCCTCAGGAAACAAGTAGAGGAGCACACTTGTGAGGGAGCAATATTGGAACTTGTGCTCACCAACAGAGATGGTATTGCAGATGTAAAGGTCAGTGGTCACCTGGGAAGCAGTGATCACCATACGTGTGGTTCAATATAAAATTGTGTCACTGTCAGATGTGAACCACTCAAAGGCGAGGGTCCTGGATTTCAGGAGGTCAATTATACAATGATGGGGAATGCCTCAGGGATGCTCTGGCAGGGTGGGAGAACTTGGAATGAGTGGAGAAACAGTGGGTGAAGCTAAAGAGGCCATATTGAAGGCAACAACCCTCTGTGTCAGGCAGATACAAAGGAAAAGGAGAATGCTATGGTTCTCAAGAGTTGGCTGGGAGGTAAGAACAAAAAGCTAGCATTCAGGAGGTATAAGGAGACACAGAGGAGGAGGATAGAGAGGTATCAAGAGAAGCAGAGGGAGGGAGGGAGGGAGGGAGGCAGGAAAGCAGTCAGGAGCGTAAAGTTGCAAATAGAGGAAGAAATAGCACAGACAGTAAAGAAAGGGACAAGACGTTTTCAGGTATGTTGCAAAGGAGAAAGACGGGGAGGAATTGCAAAGCTGAGGAGGGAATGGGGGATTGGGTGGAAGGGACAAAGAAAAGTCAGGCATCCTGAACAATTATTTTTTTCACAAATGAAAGGAGGGTGAGGGACCACAGATCTGTATCAGAGGCATCAAAGGATGGGGTGTGGACACTAATCTATTAACAGAGGAGAGAGTCCTGAATGAACTTGCAAAAGTGGACAAAGCAATGGGGCCAGATGTCATACATCCAAGGTTTTTGAGGGAGTTAAGAGGTGCTGACCGTCGTCTGACAGCCCTATTCAACCATTGCACTGAAATGGGAGTGGTCCTGGTGGACTGGAGGATGGCAGATGTACTACTTCACAAAAGTGAGAGCAGGAGGAGACTGGCAGTTACAGGCCCGTCAGCCTGACTTCAGTGGTGGGGAAACTAATGGAATCACTACTGAAAGACGGATTGTGGAATATCCTGAATCCAGTGGCTTACAAGATCTGAGGCAGTGTGGATTCACTAGGGGGAGGTCATATCAAACTAATCTTATAGATTTCTTTGATTGGATAACCAGGGAAGTAGATCTGGGTGGAGCAGTGTATGTGGCCTACCTAGATTTCAGTAAGGCCTTTGACATTGTTCCACACAGGAGACTCATAAACAAGCTGGGCAACCTAGGAGTGGGACTAAAAGTGGTAAACTGAGTAAGAAATTGGTCAGAGGATAGGTGACAGAGGGTAGTGGAAAATGGAGTTCACTTTGAGGAAGGGAGGGTGACTAGCGGGGTGCCGCAAGGATAAGCACTGAGACCTGTTCTCTTTAATACCTTTATAAGTGACATTGCAGAGGGACTAGAAGGGAAGGTATGTCTTTTTACAGATGACACAAAAATCTGCAATAGAGTGGACACTCAGGGGGTGGTGAGAAAATGAATAGAGATCTAGGTAGGCTTGAGGAGTGCTCTAGAAAGCAGCAACTAAGTTTCAATGCAAAAATGCAAAATCATGCACTTGGGAATAGAAACCCAGGGTCAGAGTACAAACTGGGGAGTGGTACTGGTGACCACCAAACAGGAAATAGACCTGGGTGTTATTATAGCTGATTACCTAAAGGTGGCCAAACAGTGTGACAAGGCAGCAGGGAGAGCCAGTGGGATGATAGGGTGCATAGGGAGAGGTATCACCAGCAGAAAGCGGGAGGCGGTGATACCTCTATATTAGTCTCTGGTGGGACCCCAGCTACAGTACTGTGTCAAGTTCTGGAGTCCTCATCTCTGAAAGGACATAGACAGAGTTGAGGCAGTCCAGAGGAGGGCAGCTAAAATGGTGCAGGATCTGCATCAAAAGCCATATGAGGAGACTGAAGGATCTAAATATGTACAGACTGGAAGAAAGGAAGGAAAGGGGGCTATACTAGAGACTTTCAAATGTCTCAAGGGTAGAAATAAGGTTCAAGAGGGAAGCCTTTTCAGAGAAAGGGATCTGCTAGAACAAGGGGTCATGCGATGAAGCTGGGGAGGGTAGAATCAGAGGAAATGTAAGGAAACACTTCTTCACAGAAATGGTAGTAGATGCCAAGAACAGCCTCCCTGAGGAGATGGTGGGAGCAAAAACTGTAATGGGATTTAAGAAGGTATGTGACAGGTACAGGGAACCTTAGAAGCAAGAAAATTAGCTAGGGAACATTGCCAGACTAGGTGGGCCAAGCGGTCCTTATCAGCTGTCAAATTGTATGTTTCTGTGTTTCTATAATTTACACATCTTTGTCGAGAACAATATCTTGCTATTATTTGTTCATGTTTTTTAATTTATTTTATTTATTTATTTATTGTATCAGAATTGCATACCTTTGAGTCAGAGACCCATTTACAAGGGCTCTACATCAGAAAACATACAGATGTTTGACATTAACATCACATATTACAGTTAGTTACAAACAGTGACGAGCAGCTGCACACAGGTAGCATTCTCATGAGAGCATCCAGGTTGTACATTACGGACATTTATCCATTATTTACATTACATTCACGTTACACAGTCTCATATACAGTAAAATTACAACTGCCAGCAGGAAGCATGGCCATACATCAGGCTGTACAATGAACATATTTATTCAAAATTACATTTCAAATTACATTTCATTCCATCAGGTATATAGCAGCTACCAGTTGTAGCTTAGTCAACTCATAGGTATATAGCAGCTACCATTTGTAGTTTTGCATTGCCATTAACATTTAAGCACTCATGGGCACACAACCATACCACATCCCATATTTTGGGGGGCATATGGCCATCTGTTAGCTGTGAGATTATCACTTTTTCTGAAACACTATGATGCAAAAAAAAACTGTATACATAAAATTGTTGCATTGCACTCAGTTATAGTTTTTTCCTGCATTGTTGTGAATCAGAGGTTCAGTATTTGCCAAATTTTACATTTCAAAAAGCAAGCTAGAATATAAGAAGGTTCAGTCTTCCATCACCCTCGTACATTTTTCAGTTTACCCCCTTTCCATAAGTTTAATAAAGCAGTACACTTTCCTGACAACAAAAGCAAACCTGGGGATGCTGTGCCTAAAATGACAGGTCTCAAATTATAACTGAAAAACCTACAAAAAAGAAAGCTATGGCACTGATCATTGCCCGTTCCTCCTCTGAAATTGTGCTACAGGTATGCTCACATTTAGTAGGATTCAGCCTAGACTGCCCCAAGAGGTGAAAAAAGACACTGAATAATCATATGTCCAAGCAAGATGGAGGAGGAAATACTAGACTTAAATATAACAAATAAGGGCCCAAAAGTGTAACAAAATCAACTCTTTTTAATTTTTAAAGTAGCCAATTGCACCATTTTAAACTATTGCCTCCATAATCTCTCTTTTCTTCCAATTATGTTTGGCCATGCTCGTCTGTCCAAACCAGACACCTAACCAGTTTAATGGGTTCAGTTGTAAGCCTGACACCTCCTGGTTTGAAGGGCCATTTGTTCCAAAACTACCCCAAGCTTTTATCTATACTTAGCCTAGAGCTGGAAACAGATCCAAACTGTTCAAAAGGCTCAGCAGCATGTGACCGATCTAACATCCCTTACAAGCAGGCAGATGCCATCATAATAAGCTAACGATCTACTATTAGCAGGAGTCCCTCAACCTGTTATGGGCATATTGTCCTTGTAATTTCTATTTTCTTTAAAATAATGTTGATATAAAAGGTGTATAAAATGGGGCTAAGTGGGCATCCCTGTTTTACCCCACTGTTGAGTTTACATACTGTGCCTAGATGTCCACTTACTAGAGATTAAAGTTGCTGGCACATATAATTTTTAATCCTTGTTATGAATTTCAGGGAATTCCATGCTAATGTAATACATAATACACATAACCATGTCGAACGCTATCAAAGTAGGGGAATTTCTCTGTTGCATTGGTCAAATCCCCCCAGTCACTAAAAAATACCACCAACACCGTCATCTGGTTCAGTTTCACTTCAATTTGATGTCATTTGCATACTTAGGAAGTTTGTTGTTGAACCCCTCCTCCAGGTAATTAATAAATGTATTAATTAGCAACAGACCCAACACTGACCCCCGGGGTACTTCATTTAGCACTCTGAGTAGTGACCATCCACTACCACCCTCCGCCTCCTACCTGCCAGTCAATTTGCTATCCACTTCCTGTATGCCTTGTGTACAAAATACAAAACAGAAGCCGCACTAGGATGGAGCGCTCTTGGATACAAAGGCCCCAATATTCAGAACTGCACCTGGCAATGGCGCGATGTGGTGACACAGCGCAACTGAGGTGTGCTGCTGCAGTGCAACTGAGGTGTGCTGGTGCAACTCAGGGATATATTCAAAGAGATGAGCCATGGTGCATCTCCTTTGAATATAGCAGAGTATTGCACTGCACAAATACCATGCGTGGGCGCATCCACTCCAAACAGGACTGAATACCAGGAATAGAAACTGCGCCAGTGCAAAGAGAGTTACGCTGTGCGCAGAATTCCTGATATTCAGCCAGCGAAATGTCTAAATGGGGCCATAATACATACAGGCACAAATGGGCCATTTGCATGTCGATATAGCCTCATTTGCATGTGTTGTGTAGGGCAGGCCAGTGAAATGCTCATGGTGCCCTGCACGGTATCGCGGTGCTGCCAGAAGGGCTACATGGCACCCCCACCCCATAACCTGATCCCCAAAAATAAGTTACATGTTCCCGGGTAGTCTAGTAGTCCCCCCATCCTGGAACACCGATTGCCTGTATATGTGGATAGTACATCCCAGGTAGTCTAGTAACCCCACCACCCATAACTCTGATCGCCCGTAAAAATACAGATGTAAATAATTCCCTGTGGTGGTCAGTGGCACCCCCACCACCACAGGACCTCTGCCCACAGCTCCTCCCCCATTGCTCGGTGGGCAGCAGCAAGCTCACCCTCATGCCTCTCGACTGCCTGCAGATGAGAATGACAGCTTACAGTATCAGCACAGGAATTGCTGGAGGATCAGGGTGATCTATGTAAATGTGGGTACAGGTGTTGCAGAGGATCAGGGTAGTCTATGTAAATGTGGGAACAGGTATTTCAGAGGATCAGGGTAGGCTATGTAAATGTGGGTATAGGTACTGCAGAAGATCAGTGTAGTCTATTTAAATGTGGGTACTGGTATTGCAGAGGATCAGGGTCGTCTATGTAAATTTGGGTACAGGTATTGCAGGGGATCATGGTAGGCTATGTAAATGTGGATACAGGTATTGCGGAGGATCACGGTAGTCTATGTAAATGTGGGTACATAGATTGCAGAGGATCAGGGTAGTCTATGTAAATGTGGGTACAGGTATTGCAGGAGATCATGGTAGGCTATGTAAATGTGGATACAGATATTGCAGAGTATCATGGTTGGCTATGTAAAAGTAGTACAGGTATTGCAGAGGATCAGGATAGTCTATGTAAATTTGGTTACATGTATTGCAGAGGATCAGGGTAGTCTATGTAAATTTGGGTACAGGTATTGCAGAGGATCAGGGTCGTCTATGTAAGTTTGTGTACAGGTATTGCAGGCGATCATGGTAGGCTATGTAAATGTGGGTAAAGGTACTGCAGAGGATCGGGGTAGGCTATGTAAATGTGGGTACAGGTATTGCAGAGGATGAGGGTTGTTTATGTAAATGTGGGTACATGTATAGCAGAGGATCAGGGTCGTCTATGTAAATGTGGGTACAGGTATTGCAGAGGATCAGAGTAGTCTATGTAAATGTGGGTACATGTATTGCAGAGGATCATGGTAGGTTATGTAAATTTGGGTAGAGGTATTGCAGAGAATCAGGGTAGTCTATGTAAATCTGAGTACATGTATTGCAGAGGATCAGGGTAGTCTATGTAAATGTGGGTACATGTATTGCAGAGGATCAGGGTAGCCTATGTAAATTTGGGTACAGGAATTGCAGGGGATCATGGTAGGGTATGTAAATGTGGGTACAGATATTGCAGTGGTTCATGGTAGGCTATGTAAATGTGGGTACAGGTATTGCAGAGGATCAGGGCAGTCTATGTAAATGTAGGTACAGGTATTGCCGAGGATCAGGGCAGTCTATGTAAATTTGTTTACAGGTATTGCAAAGGAATCATGGTAGGCTATGTATATGTAGGTACAGGTATTGCAGAGGATCAGAGTAGGCTATGTAAATGTGAGTACTGGTATTGTAGAGGATCAGGACAATCTATGTAAATGTAGGTACAGGTATTGCATAGGATCAGGGTAGTCTATGTAACTCTGGGTACAAGTATGGCAGAGGGATCCTTGGTAGGCTATGTAAATGTAGGTACAGGTATTGCAGAGGATCAGGGCAGTCTATGTAAATTTGGGTACAAGCATTGTAGAGGATCATGGTAGGCTATGTAAATGTGGGTACAGGTATTGCAGAGGATCAGGGCTGTCTATGTACATGTTGGTACAGATATTGCAGAGGATCAGGGCAGCCTACGTAAACGTGGGTACAGGTATTGCAGAGGATCTGGGCAGTCTATGTAAATGTGGGTACAGCTATTGCAGAGGATCAGGGCAGTCTATGTAAATGTGAGCACAGGTATTGCAGGGGATCATGGCAGGCTATGTAAATGTGGGTACAGGTATTGCAGAGGATCAGGGTAGGCTATGTAAATGTGGGTACAGGTATTGCAGAGGATCATGGCAGTCTATGTAAATGTGGGTACAGGTATTGCAGAGGATCAGGGTAGGTTATGTAAATGTGATTACAGGTAATGCAGGGGATCATGGTAGGCTATGTAAATGTGGGTACAGGTATTGCAGGGGATCAGCATAGGCTTTGTAAATGTGGGTACAGGTATTGCAGGGGATCATGGTAGGCTATGTAAATGTGAGTGCTGGTATTGCAGCGGATCAGGGTAGTCTATGTAAATGTGAGTACAGGTATTGCAGGGGATCATGGTAGGCTATGTAAATGTGGGCACAGGTATTGCAGAGGATCAGGGTAGGCTATGTAAATGTGAGTACAGGTATTCAGAGGATCATGGTAGGCTATGTAAATGTGGGTACAGGTATTGCAGAGGATCAGGGTAGTCTATGTAAATGTGGGTACAGGTATTGCAGAGGATCAGGGTAGTCTATGTAAATGTGGGTACAGGTATTGCAGGGGATCATGGTAGGCTATGTAAATGTGGGTACATGTATTGCAGAGGATCAGGGTAGTCTTTGTAAATGTGTGTACATGTATTGCAGAGGATCATGGTAGGCTATGTAAATGTGGGTACAGGTATTGCAGAGGATCAGGGTAGGCTATGTAAATGTGGGTACAGGTATTGCAGAAGATCATGGTAGGCTATGTAAATGTGGGTACACGTATTGCAGAAGATCAGGGAAGTCTATATAAATGTGAGTACAGGTATTGCAGGGGATGATGGTTGGCTATGTAAATGTGGGTGCAGATATTGCAGAGGATCAGGGTAGGCTATGTAAATGTGGGTACAGGTATTGCAGAGGATCAGAGTAGTCTATGTAAATGTGGGTACAGGTATTGCAGAGGATCAGGGTAGTCTATGTAAATGTGAGTACAGTTATGGCAGGGGATCATGGCAGGCTATGTAAATGTGGGTACAGGAATTGCAGAGGATCAGGGTAGTCTATGTAAATGTGGGTACAGGCATTGCAGAGGATCAGGGTAGTCTACGTAAATGTGGGTACATGTATTGCAGAGGATCAGGGTAGTCTATGTAAATGTGGGCACCAGTATTGCAGAGGATAATGGTAGGCTATGTAAATGCGGGTACATGTATTGCAGAGGATCAGGGAAGTCTATGTAAATGTGGGTACATGTATTGCAGAGGATAATGGTAGTCTATGTAAATGTGGGTACATGCCTTGCAGAGGATCATCGTAGGCTATGTAAATGTGGGTAGATGTATTGCAGAGGATCATGGTAGACTATGTAAATGTGGGTGCGTACATTGCAGAGGATCAGGGTAGTCTATGTAAATGTGAGAACAGGTATTGCAGGGGATCATGGTAGGCTATGTAAATGTGGGTGCAGATATTGCAGAGGATCAGGGTAGGCTATGTAAATGTTGGTACAGGTATTGCAGAGGATAAGGGTAGTCTACGTAAATGTGGGTACAATAATTGCAGAGGATCAGGGTAGTCTATGTAAATGTGGGTACAGTTATTGCAGGGGATCATGGTAGGCTATGTAAATGCGGGTACAGGTATTGCAGTGGATCAGGGTAGTCTTCGTAAATGTAGGTACATGTATTGCAGAGGATCAGGGTAGTCTATGTAAATGTGGGTACATGTATTGCAGAGGATCATGGTAGTCTTTGTAAATGTGGGTACATGCCTTGCAGAGGATCATCCTAGGCTATGTAAATGTGGGTACAAGTATTGCAGAGGATCATGGTAGACTATGTAAATGTGGGCACATGCATTGCAGAGGATCAGGGTAGTCTATGTAAATGTGAGAACAGGTATTGCAGGGGATCTTGGTAGGCTATGTAAATGTGGGTGTAGATATTGCAGAGGGTCAGGGTAGGCTATGTGAAGGTGGGTACAGGTATTGCAGAGGATCAGGGTAGTCTATGTTAATGTGGGTACAGGTATTGCAGGGGATCGTGGTAGGCTATGTAAATGTGAGTGCATGTATTGCAGCGGATCAGGGTTGTCTATGTAAATGTGGGTACAGGTATTGCAAGGGATCAAGGTAGGCTATGTAAATGTGGGCGCAAGTATTGCAGAGGATCAGGGTAGGCTATGTAAATGTGGGTACAGGTATTGCAGAGGATCATGGTAGGCTATGTAAATGTGGGTACACGTATTGCAGAGGATCATGGTAGTCTATGAAAATGTGAGTACAGGTATTGCAGGCGATCATGGTAGGCTATGTAAATGTGGGTGCAGATATTGCAGAGGATCAGGGGAGGTTATGTAAATGTGGGTACAGGTATTGCAGAGGATCAGGGTAGTCTATGTAAATGTGGGTACAGGTATTGCAGAGGATCAAGGTAATCTATGTAAATGTGAGTACAGGTATTGTAGGGGATCATGGTAGGCTATGTAAATGTGGGTACAGGTATTGCAGAGGATCAGGGTAGTCTATGTAAATGTGGGTACAGGTATTGCAGAGGATCAGGGTAGGCAATGTAAATGTGAGTACAGGTATTGCAGGGGATCATGGTAGGCTATGTAAATGTGGCTACAGGTATTGCAGAGGATCAGGGTTGGCTATGTAAATGTGGGTACAGGTATTGCAGAGGATCAGGGTAATCTAGGTAAATGTGGGTACAGGTATTGCAGAGGATCAGGGTAGTCTATGTAAATGTGGGTACATGTATTGCAGAGGATCAGGGTAGTCTATGTAAATGTGGGTGCACGTATTGCAGAGGATCAGGGTAGGCTATGTAAATGTGGGTACAGGTATTGCAGAGGATCAGGGTTGGCTATGTAAATGTGCGTGCAGGTACTGTAGTGGATCAGGGTAGTCTATGTAAATGTGGGTACAGGTATTGCAGGGGATCATGGTAGGCTATGTAAATGTGGGTACAGGTATTGCAGAGGATCAGGGTAGGCAATGTAAATGTGAGTACAGGTATTGCAGGGGATCATGGTAGGCTATGTAAATGTGGCTACAGGTATTGCAGAGGATCAGGGTTGGCTATGTAAATGTGGGTACAGGTATTGCAGAGGATCAGGGTAATCTAGGTAAATGTGGGTACAGGTATTGCAGAGGATCAGGGTAGTCTATGTAAATGTGGGTACAGGTATTGCAGAGGATCAGGGTAGTCTATGTAAATGTGGGTACAGGTATTGCAGAGGATCAGGGTAGGCTATGTAAATGTGGGTACAGGTATTGCAGAGGATCAGGGTAGGCTATGTAAATGTGGGTGCAGGTACTGTAGAGGATCAGGGTAGTCTATGTAAATGTGGGTACAGGTATTGCAGGGGATCATGGTAGGCTATGTAAATGTGGGTACAGGTATTGCAGAGGATCAGGGTAGGCAATGTAAATGTGAGTACAGGTATTGCAGGGGATCATGGTAGGCTATCTAAATGTGGCTACAGGTATTGCAGATGATCAGGGTTTGCGATGTAAATGTGGGTACAGGTATTGCAGAGGATCAGGGTAATCTAGGTAAATGTGGCTACAGGTATTGCAGAGGACAGGGTAGTCTATGTAAATGTGGGTACATGTATTGCAGAGGATCAGGGTAGTCTATGTAAATGTGGGTACATGTATTGCAGAGAATCAGGGTAGTCTATGTAAATTTGGGTAAAGGTATTGCACGGGATCATGGTAGGCTATGTAAATGTGGGTACAGGTATTGCAGAGGATCAGGGTAGTCTATCTAAATGTTGGTACAGTTATTGCAGGGGATCATGGTAGGCTATGTAAATGTGGGTACAGGTATTGCAGAGGATCAGGGTAGTCTATGTAAATGTGGGAACAGGTATTGCAGAGGATGACGGTAGTTTATGTAAATGTGGGTACACGTATTGCTGAGGATCAAGGTAGGCTATGTAAATGTGGGTACAGGTATTGCAGAGGATCAGGGTTGGCTATGTAAATGTGAGTGCAGCTTATTGTAGAGGATCAGGGTAGTCTATGTAAATGTGGTTACAGGTATTGCAGGGGATCATGGTAGGCTATGTAAATGTGGGCACAGGTATTGCAGAGGATCAGGGTAGGCTATGCAAATGTGAGTACAGATATTGCAGAGGAGCATGGTAGGCTATGTAAATGTGGGTACAGGTATTGCAGAGGATCAGGGTAGTCTATGTAAATGTGGGTACAGGTATTGCAGAGGATCAGGGTAGTCTATGTAAATGTGGGTACAGGTATTGCAGAGGATCAGGGTAGTCTATGTAAATGTGGGTACAGGTACTGCAGAGAATCATGGTAATCTAGGTAAATGTGGGTACAGGTATTGCAGAGGATCAGGGTAGTCTATGTAAATGTGGGTACAGATGTTGCAGAGGATCAGGGTAGTCTATGTAAATGTGGGTACATGTATTGCAGAGGATCAGGGTAGTCTATGTAAATTTGTCTACAGGTATTGCAGGGGATCATGGTAGGCTATTTAAATTTGGGTACAGATATTGCAGAGGATCATGGTAGGCTATGTAAATGTGGGTACAAGTATTGCAGAGGGATCATGGTAGGCTATGTAAATTTTGGTACAGGTATTGCAGAGGATCATGGTAGGCTATGTAAATGTGGGTACAGGTATTGCAGGGGATCATGGTAGGCTATGTAGATGTGGGTACAGGTATTGCGGAGGATCAGGGCAGTCTATGTTACTGTGGCTACAGGTATTGCAGAGGATCAGGGCAATCTATGTAAATGTGGGTATAGGTATTGCAGAGGAGCAGGTCAGTCTATGTGAATGTAGGTAGAGGTATTGCATAGGATCAGGGTAGTCTATGTAAATGTTGGTACAGGTATTGCAGAGGGATCATGGTAGGCTATGTAAATTTTGGTACTGGTATTGCAGAGATTCATGGTATGCTATGTAAATGTGGGTACAGGTATTGCAGGGGATCATGGTAGGCTATGTAGATGTGGGTACAGGTATTGCAGAGGATCAGGGCAGTCTATGTAACTGTGGCTACAGGTATTGCAGAGGATCAGGGCAATCTATGTAAATGTGGGTACAGGTATTGCAGAGGATCAGGGCAGTCTATGTAAATGTGGGTACAGGTATTGCAGAGGATCAGGATAGTCTATGTAAATGTGGGTACAGGTATTGCAGAGGATCATGGTAGGCTATTTAAATGTGGGTGCAGGTATTTCAGAGGATCAGGGCAGTCTATGTAAATTTGGGTACAGGTATTGCAGAGGATCATGGTAGGCTATGTAAATGTGGGTATAGGTATTGCAGAGGATCATGGTATGCTATGTAAATGTTGGTACAAGTATTGTTGTGGATCAGGGCAGTCTATGTAAATGTGGGTACAGGTTTTGCAGAGGATTATGGTAGGCTATGTAAATGTGGGTACAGGTATTGCAGAGGATCAGGGCAGTCTATGTAATTGTGGGCACAGGTATTGCAGGGGATCTTGGTAGGCTATGTAAATATGGGTACAGGTATTGCAGAGGACCTGGGCAGTCTATGTAAATGTGGATACAGGTATTGCAGAGGATCATGGTAGGCTATGTAAGCAATATAAGTCATGACAGACTGTGCTTTTTAATTCACACCCAAGCGGAGAGAGGCACGAAAATAGTGCCAAGACAGGGCCTGGGAAGTGCATTCAGATCCTTTAGTGCACACCTTGGAGTGGCTTATTGACTGCACAAACAGATACGCTGCTCTTGTATGTGTAAAATGCAATATTTTTAGTCAGTTTTTTAGTGTGATCCTTTTTTTCTTGAATTAATAGTTTATCTTCTGTTTTGTCCGATTTGACCCCATCTGGACCTGTCCCCATAGTCCAATCACCCAGCATCTCAGAGTCATATGTGCAGGTCTGTCCTTTGCCCCAGAATGGTCAGAGGTGCTTAGTCACTGGTGTGGAGCCTGCAGGGGACTGAGCTTTCATCCAATGGTGGTTGAGGTTTTTGTTGCCATTTTCTCTCCTGGGCCCCCAGCACATTCGATGTCACATTGCACATGCTGCTCCTGTGCAGAGACATCACCGGTATCTTGTGGGTGAGATTCCTTTCCCCTGTATACAGCTGTGCTGCCACCCAGATTTCTTAAGGCAGCAGTCACCAAGTGGAACACATGTACTCCCTTCAGTGAAGGAGGAGAGCTGTCCTAGGAACATTCAATGCTCCTTCCCCTGGCCAGCCCCAAGGGACCCGTGTCAATTTCCAAACCCAGGTAGCCAGTGTAGTAAATGGTGTTACAGTCAGTGCCCCAGCCCACTGCACCACTGACCTGGGTCCTAATATGATTGTTTTACATAAAATCATTTACTTAAATAAATTTCATTTTTTTTGTCCCTAGCCTTGGCCTCCAGGGCTACCTCCTACCTTCCCCGTTTCTTTTCATCTGGATCCCGGCAGAGCAGGATACCGGCATCATGTTGCTTCATGTCTGGGAGTTTTTTCTGCCATTATTTTTGCTTCCCAGTCCCTAGATGGCACTGGTGTGAAGAAAATATGTCCAGACTAATAACGTGCTGATGCACATCGCAGTCAGGCACCCAACAGCATCCTCCCCTTCCTGACTTGTGAGAGCCATGTGCCCTGCCAATCTTGCTTCCACAGGCAGTGGAACAATGGGTGCTAGCACTGCCCAGAGTGTCCCTCCCCTTCCTCAGAGGAGGACAACTTCTGTTAGGATGCTCAATCCTCCCCCCAACTGACCCCATGATGACCCGAGTCTGTTTCTGACCTGGGTCGCAGGCATGGCGCAAGGTGTGGCGTCCTGTGCCTCAATCCTCAGCACCATCAGGCTGGCCCATTTTATACATTTTAAATGGCAAAATAAAATACATGGTTTTCTATGCAGCTAGACTTTTTGCCTTTGTAATGAGATCCAGCACTTGAAAGTATATAACTAGCTTTTTAATGTATGGTCAGGTGATGTCTCTCGGACAGCAAGGTTTTAGGATTTTTTCTTGCCATTTTATGAATTATTGTAATATATATATATATATATATATATATATATATATATATATATATATATATATATATATAGATATAGGACTGGGGCTAGCTAGCAGTATAGCCTAGAGGTAGAGTAATGAGCTGTAGATGAGCTTGGTACAGCCAGCAGACCTGGGTTTCATTCCCACAACCTCCTTTTGTGTACTGTGTGACTCCTAGTAAGTCACGTAACCCTCCAGTGCTCCAAGGTCACCCCTGAAAACAGTCACTTGTGCCTAGTGGGCTTTATCTTGTTACCAAAGACTAAAATAAAAAATTAATTGCTATGTTGCATTTGTGTGAAAAGATAAGGCTGACTACTGAACAGTAATTAAACTGCTGAAAATTAACTGTCTCAGATAAGATTTCAGAAACATGCAATGACTTTATTACTGTACTATGGTACGACATAGAGGATACTGGATTGGCAACCATGCACAACCTGCCTGTGCTGCTACAGAGGGATTCTGATTACCTCTGACATCGGGAGCAAAGCTTGAGAGGTCCTTGGCAATCAGAACCCTGATGTGGCAGCTCCCGCTGGCTGGGCATGTGGTTGCCCATCCAGCATTTTTTAATAGTGTATAGCTGGGTGGCTAGATTGTTCTTGGAGTTTAATAAAGTCAGGATGGTCACTTGGAATGTGAAAAAACTGCCGCAGCCATCACAGCAGTTCATTTTCATTCTTAACCGCTTGATGTGTGTGCAGCAGTTCATTCCATTTTAAGATGACATTTGTGTAAACTCCAGAGGGTTTCAGAATGCTGTTGTACCACAGATGGGTACAATTACATTTCATGACCTGTGAACTTTGCCACAACATCATTTTTAAAGGGATGGAAAGTCATACACAACAACGCTCTACAATACACTATATTATATCACTACATAGGGCCAGGTTTTTCTACAGTGCAGTGTTTCATCACATAGTGTTTGTAAACTGCAGTTACAAGAGACTACTGTGTGGTGTGTGCTGATTTTATGGATCCAACATAGCAACGTTTATGTTTTTTGTGTTTGTATTGCTTTTATCATTTTTTATAACACTATTTAACCAGGATAGCTCAACTGAGAAGCAACCTTTTGTTTTCACTGGGGTCTAGCTTCTGCCTATTTATGCAGCTGAGTGAACGGGAGCACTGAGACGTTAATTGACTTTCCCAAGGTCACAGAGTCAGTATTTGGCTCTAGTGGGGCTTGAACTTGGAACCTCAGAGTTTTCAAGGCAGTACTCTAACCAGTAGCACACGTCCCCTGTGTCTGCTGTAATTTGAAACAATGAAATGTTTAATTAAAAAAAAAAAGAGGAGCATGTTAACATTTAAAAACCTGCATGTAACACTAGGCAAAGATGGTAGAACCAGGACTATGTAATCCGATATTAAACAATATTAAACTATTTGTCCAACAGATGCGGTTAAAAAGGCAAACACAGGTAAACTCAGATGTTCCAGTGTGTTTGAATAACCCTTCTTTTTGTGTTGGCAAGGGACAGCACAAACCCAGGCTGATAAGCAGAGCTCATAAGCATTTCATAAAATGCATGAACATTGGAATCTTGAACTCTACTAATAAATATTACTCATATCACATGCATGTGACTTGGTGTTAGAACTCTTTCCTTAAGGCCTGAAGGACAAAGGTTCACAAGGCAGTAAAAAGGCCCTGATGTCTCAAGGAATATGTAGAACAAGACAAAATCGAGACCCATTTCAGTTTGTGGTTCAGTTCCCTCCCTCCCTCCCTCCCTCCCTCCCTTCCTTCCTTCCTTCCTTCCTTCCTTCCTTCCTTCCCCATGAGATGTGGTATCTCATTTTTATGGGGGTCCCAGGGAGGGTACCAGCAGACAATGGGAAAACATAGCCCAGTAGTAATACTGTAGATGCATACAAAATAATACAAACAAGACAGACGCCAACTGTAAAGGTGAGCACAATCCGAAAGCAAACCAAGAAAGTGGGGCTGCAGCAAATGAAAGAAGAGAGCATTGATATGCAACATAATCCAGTCTTTGCCACCACCATTAGAGCTCTCTGTAATTGTTTTGCTCCTGTAACTGCACCCCGCCACGGCCATGATACTGTGTGACCCTCAGCAAGTCACTTAACTTCCCTGTGCTCCCAGGTCGCACCTGTAAACAAGCTTCAGCTTAGTGTGCCACTCCTGGTTAAACAACTGAAAAAAAAATAAATCATGGTGGTGGGGGCGGGGGGTTACAGGACCAAAACAATTACAGGGCGCTCTAATGGTGGTGGCAGAGACTGGATTTGAACACTTGCAAGCTGAATGTATTTCTCAGTTGGGGAGGAAGTTTATTCCCTATTCGCTCCTGTACTGAATAAAAAAAAGCAGTGAGTTTTTTTTCCTACGGCTAACACGAACTATTCAAGAACACTTGCTCAAGGTCATACAGTGTGCAAGTGGTTTGGGTGGGATTCTGACATGGCTCTCTGTGGTCACAGTCCTGCACTGTAACCACTAGACTACAATGTCTCTTAAGGTCATATGAACTTCAGGCTCAAATGTGGGCTCTACAGTATATCAGTGTACTTGGTGCAAATGGAGCCAAGGGGTGGTTTTTCATTCACTATCACAACAGAACATAAAGTTAAGAATGAAACTGCCACCACAAGTCAGCCTTAAGGCATGAGCTGTGAAGGATGTAAGGCATCAGCAGTGAAGTATGTAATTATGATACCGATCATTGCTGAAGAACTCAGCATGAAAATGTTTCTGAGAAAATCTTCACTTTCTATTTTTAGTGTGCATGCGTGATGATTTTATAGTACAGTTTATTTTCATATAGCGTCTTTCATACAAATTGATCTCCAAATGCTTTACAGTATAGTACAGTGGTTTAAGGCTCTGAGCTGCAAATCTGGAGACCTGGGTTTGAATCCCACAGCCCCTGCTTGCATACTGTGTGACCCTGAGCAAGTTACTTAACTTCCCTGTGCTCCTAGGTTGCTCCTGTAAACAAGCTTTCAGCTTAGTGTGTCTCACCTGGTTAAACAATTGGAAAAACAAACAAACAAAAAAAAATGCTTTACAGTTTCTGGATATTAGGTGTGTAGTGTAAATTATTGTGCCCATTGAAAATGGGGTGCAATGTCTTTTTTTATATGAATAATCATAATTTACTGCAAATTCTGGTACTACAGTGAAAATGAAAATGACAGAAGGACTTAGTGCCATCCAGAACGTTCAGATTCAAATGGAACAGAGTTTGGGTGAATTTCTTAAAATTCCACCTAATTCTGTGAAATTCTGATGGTAGGAGAATTGTTTTTTTTTTTTTCATGGCTTATATAAACCACAGATTCCTTTTCCACAATCCGCAGGAAAGTTATTCCATGGTTCACTTTCACGGTTCACATAATCTGCAGAAAGTTATTCAGTGGGTTCCAAAGAAATACTTTTTGGAGTTCTGCAGAATTCAAAAAGAAATTCTGAAAAGCATTTCCAGAGCAGAATTGCCATTCCTCACACTGGAGAAATTCCACATCCCACACATAAATAGTACATAATATAAAGATATTTTACTCTGTAAATACAACACAAGATACAAGGGAGTTTCAACATCATCCCTTATGGAAATACAAGTGGGGGTTGGTGAGATTAAAACCAAGGTCTTTAAGTCTCCTGGTTGGTAGTTCAGTGCCTTTAACCACTAAGCCATGTTTCCTGGAGGCAATATAGTGCAGTGGCTTAAGACTCTGAGCTGCAAATCTGGAGACCTGGGTTTGAATCCCTCAGCCCTCACTTGCATACTGTGTGACCCTGAGCAAGTCACTTAACTTCCTTGTGCTCCCAGGTCACACCTGTAAACAAGCTTTAGCTTAGTGTGTCTCTCCTGGTTAAAAAAAAAAAATACACGTGCACAGTATGCGTGCAGCATGCATGTTATATGCTTAATAAGCATGCGACATGCATCCTGTGCACTTGTATTTCTGTAAGGGACGGGATTTCAGAACAGTTGGATAACCAATTAAACAGATAAGAAGAAACTGAAATTAGAGTGAGAGAGAATTTGGAAAGGAAGGCAAAAAAAATCAGAATGATAAGAGCAGAGTACAGACTTGTACGGAATCACAATTGAGTAAAAGAAGACTGCCATAAAACAAGAACAATTTCAAAACGTTTGATATGCAATAGTAAGTGCTTTGCCGTCAATACACAACCCAGCCCCATACTGTCACTAAAGTACAGCCACCTTTGGGGTAAAACATGGCAGCCATTCTGTGCCCACACACTACATACGCAATCGTTTCCATTATCTGTGCCCAAACATAAACTGATTGACAGCACACTAATTTAATCTATTGGTTAGTGAATGGGGAAAGTTTGCCCTTGACACCTGAGGTGTGGGATGTTCTCCTACTCTTTCTAGAAGTGTTAAGGAATCTTTAACATCCACCTGAATAATCGCTAGAACATGCAAACAGGACCTTACTTTAACATATCATCTAGGATATAGCCTGCAATGTCAGGAAAATGCTGCTTTTATGTTCTGCGGAGGGAATTGAGTTTAAAGGACAATACAGTAAAACCCATTAAAATGTACACTGGATAAATGTGCTTCCCACTTAAATGCACACTTTCTCAGTTTCTTATTTTTTACCCTATACTCTCCTGTTTACAAAATCTTTGATAAGTGCACATGGTTTAAGTACGCATCCCACATAAGTGCACAGCTGAAGCTGCCAGCTCTTGCTTACGTGCATATTAACAGGGTGGAATGTGGCATTACTTAGCCCTGCCCCTGGTCCAAAAGACCCCTCCCCAGAATGTCTTTAGTTCCGTAGCATACCAAAGTTGAGCAGGAAGTTTGAAGAGGTGTTCCAAGTAAGAGCTGGATGTGTCTGAAAGGCAAGGGAAAACTGTTTAACCAGGAAAGGCACACTAAGCTGGAGCTTGTTTCCAAGTGCGACCTGGGAGCACATGGAAGTTAAGTGACTTGCTCAGGGTCACATGGTATGCAAGTGGGGGCTGATGGGATTCAATCCCTGGTTTCCAGCTCAGTAGCTGTAACCACTACGCTATACTTCCTCACATCAGAAAAGAACATATAAGAAGTCCCGGAGGCTAAGCTAGGAATTTCGCTGTAATGGGCAGAACTAATGCAGTCATGGGGGGCTTAATTTGGACCTCTCTTATGTCAGAGTGTGACAGGGAGAACCTGCCACTCTTGAGGACCTACCTTTTCTTAAATCTGTTGCAGCAGTTCTTCTATTTCTTAGCCTAATCTATCCTTTACAGTTTCTAGTCCATAAGGTTGGCCACCTATGGGCACCCTCCTCCTCCCCTTTCTTGACTATGCTATAGTGTCCTCTTTAATTTTCCTTTTCCATCTCAGGTCCTCATACAGGGAGGTTATTGTGGTGACCTCCAAGCTGATGTAAAACAACAGGCTGTGTTCCTCGTTGGATTTAGTATACAATAGCACTATGTCATAAAATACCTTGATATATATGCCTTATTTGAATGAAACCTGTAAATGTTGAAAATACCATGGCACTAGGTGTTTTTGATAAAGGTAAAAAGTTACTAGGGGACTGTATTATAAAAATTAAGTTACCGGGGTAGAGATATCAGAAAACCTCTGCTGTGTTATTTAAATGCATATAAATTACAGATTGTTAAAGAGGCCCTTTGGCACCATGCATTCCCGCTTTAAGCTGAACAAGCTTAACATTTCATGGTGATTTGCATATAGATTCCATTGCATTATGGGGGTATGTGTGATGTTGCGTTTCTTTGAAACTTGGCTTTATTGCCAATGCCCTTTGGGGTAACCCTTGCTTCAGTGCCTCTGCACTCAGCTTCTTTGTCTTTAACTTGTTTTTGGATTTTTTTTCTTTTTTTGAGCTCCCCATCACCCAAACACACAAGACAAACATAGGGTATAAAATAATTTTCACTAAAGAGACAGATCAGTAGATCAGTGGGTCAGTAGGTGCTAAGTGCAGAGGAAGGACATGCATATGTAGCCCCCCCACCCAATTCGGGGTTACCTTAAGTGTCTCCCAGGGTTCTAATAATGCCCACCATTAGACAGATGTCCTGCAGGGATAGTAAATCCATGGGTATTTGTTTAATCCTGTTGATTTATGTGAACGTGCCATAATGTGCCTCCACACCAGTCCCTTTAAGTGGCAAAGCGGTGTGTGTATATAGTAAATGGTCTGAGTGCTTCAAAGCTCACGACCGGCCAGGCGCCATCCTGATTTGCCCCACTCTGTGGTCAATAGTAAAGCAGAGGGAGCTCTATTACTGTAAATATTTATTTCTAACTTGCTGTTATATTTGAATTAGAGTGCTCGTTTTAACCTGCCTTACTGCAGCTTATGCATCCAAATGGGAGCCACCATGTTTGGTCTGGGACTTCCAGGAATTTGGACCAACTGGGACACAAGGAACCTCAAGGGGTCCTTAGCTCAGGTGCATCATGGGGAAAAACTGTAGTTCTTGTAGTTTTACAGGTTGGTGCCTAAACTGACAAATGGGAGTAGCAGAACTGTGACTGACAGCTCCCCTAGCCAACCAAAACCCAGGCAAACCAGACTACTTCAAGAACTGATTGAAAAAGTAAGCAGCTGCTGTTAGAGCTGAGAGAGTGAGTGGCTCGAGCCATCAAGAAGCTGCTCCAGGAAAGGAGCTGGGGAGAATTGGCAGGGAGAGGCCTGAGTTGCCTCCCTGCTACAGTTTCCAGCATTGGACTGCTTTATAGTAGTAATCTGACTAATCTGTAACTAACTTTAAACTGTGGCAGTTAGCCCCAAGACTCTGAGAAGTGCAGCTCGAGAGATTGGACTGAGAGGAGCTCCGGAGAAGCGTTCGACCCACGAATTGTTGAGAGACTGGCTTTGCTGATTGAGAGGTTTGCTCAGTGAATTGACTGCAGTTGCAAACTGGCCTAAAACCCACATTGAGAGGTAGGGAAGTAAATGTTTCCATTAAATGTGTTGAACGTTCATTGTGAGTCAAGGCCTGCTGTCCAGGGACTCCTGCTCGCCAGAAGGGAGCCCATCTTTACCAGTGACTGAACTATGTGCCAGCTGGAGTTTTTCACCAGCAAACAAACTGAACTTTGCCCGAAGTGTTCATCTAGCCTTGGGCTTAGGCCAAACCTGGCCCAAGCCGACTATCCATGCACCAGTTACTGTTTTCTCAGTGAGAGACTAGCTTGGGATCCAGCCCTTGTGCAGCAAGGAATTGCAGGCTGCAGTCACCTGTAGGGAAAGCCCGTGAAGCGGAGGTGAGTCATGCATGCCCAGTCTCCCCATGCTCTTCAGTATTTAAAAGCAGGTCTTCATCTCGCCAGGCCAATTCCTGCCAACTGGTCTTGTTAGTAAACTCAGGGCAGCTCTGTGCAACTTTTCTTTAAATCATTCTGTGGTACCATCTGATTGCTCCAGTGTGTTACAGGGTTACAAAGAACTGGGTCGACTGGCTGAGGATACAAATAATCAAGGTCTTTGTTGTTGCTTGTAACATGGCTGTGGAAAGGGGAGTGAAATGGGGCATTCCGATTGGTGGAAATGGGTCAGCTGGGCGACTCCTAGTGGTGATTAACCCAGGAGTAGAGCCCGCTAGGCTAGTACCCCACAGTGTCCACAGAAAGCAGCACTCATTAGAGCCCGCTGCATTAGTACTGAGAGTCGCCACACTGTGGCGCGCCAACAGGGACACAGCGAGATACACACGATCTGGACATTTTCACTAGATCGCAGTCCACCCTCCATTGTATCTGTCAGATAATGACTAATTATATATTTTAATAAGCCAAGGATGTGAAAGAATTTATTGTCCCTCTCATCCGAAAGACCGAAAGTACCACCATGTTAAGAGCCACCCATACTGTACCCCCTTCCACAGTAAACAGGTGAGTGCTGCGAGATCAATCATCCATTGCGGAGGATTGTTGTGCAGATGCACAGCTAGATCAGCCTCCCTCCAGCATGGGCACGAGATGTCTACAGTCACTCTGTGAATCCTAGTCTGGGCACTCTTCCCAGCCAGGACCCTTTCCTTGTTCTTTGCTCTCTCGCCCCCTTCCAGTGGTACTCGTGCTCTGATTTGTGCTGCTCGTGCTTGCTCCCTCACAGCTGCACCCAGGAATCAATTTCTGATGCACGTGAGTTAGTAGCACAGAGGGCTTATTTCACAACTGAAACAATAACCAGTCCAAAAGGCATGCAGCCTAGTCGGAACCTGTCTCCCGACCCACAACCAAGCAGTACCACCACAGTCTGCTCTTCTGTCCCTCACTTCATTTTTGAGATCAGACAGTTGCGGTCGCTATAGGCTACAACAACTGCTAGGGTTTCTTTGAGCCACGTTTCTGTGTTTCTTTGAGCCATGCAATTCCCCCGCACAGCCTTTCGTAACAAGAGAATTTAACGTTTGTGGAGCATGGTAGACCATAGAAGTATAACTAAGCAAATAGGGGCCAGAGAAACTCGCGCACTCACACTGCCATGTTACAAGCAGCATTAATCACCTCCAGCGTCGAGCCTACGCTGGTGGTTGAGGAACCTCGGGCTTCGGCCTCGTGCACCAACACCCCCCCAGCGGGCATTAATCCACCGGTAGAGCCCTCCTCTGTCAGTGATTAATGCTTACATGTTTAACTGCCTTTCTTTTCACCAAGGGCCCCGCCAACAGCTGCAATGCCAGCCAACCCCAGGCACCGATTCTGGCCAGTCAGCATAACATTCTGGGTACCCAGTTGTTCAGACTGTTTTATTGTGGGACTAGAGTACATGCATGCAGAGTAACCTGAATCAAATCAGTAAAGTAATCATTCTTCTTGATTCACGCCTCACCCTTGTTCACGTCCCCTTAAATAAAACTGATTTGCTGTTTCACATTGAAATTGGCTTATGAACTTATTCTTAATTGGTTTAGGATTACTGAAACCTGTTACAGTGTTGAATGTGCATGCTTGCTTTGTTAACGTTGTCTTTACAGGGGGTTCCAGGGCATTTACTGAAGACCAGACCCTGGTGGTAAGTGGAAGGGGAGTGTGCATATTATTAATGCTCATTGCTAACTTTGTGTCAGCTGCTGGAAAGGGTTATCTCCTACTATAAAGTACTTGGTCACTAGGCATGTCTGTGGGTGGTTATAGCTTCCCAGAGGGCTATACCAGGTTAGGTAGACACCCCCACATACTTTACTCTGGGTGAAGGCATCAAAATATTATATCCAGGCCCCTCAACCTGTGGTCAGAAGTACAGGCAGGGGTAGTAGTCCTAGAGATAGAGCCGCCTAGGGGTTACACATAGTCTGTTGCTGCAAACTGATGTATTGAAAAAGGGATATGCCATTGCTTAAGGTTATCTCCTGTGTTTTAAATAAACATCAGACAGAGACTGTGTGTTCAGCCTGAAGTTCTGTGTCTGGTTCATCTGTTATCCCCATACCCCCCCACACACAGATCATGTAACGAGTCACAGAGGAAATCCTCTGTGATCTATGTGGGGGAATAATGCATTGTGCATAGCCCACCTAAATGCACAAAAATATTGTATCCCAATGGGGTGCACTTGAGGGCTCACTATACAAAGTGCAAATACCATGCTGCAACTTATAGCAAAACAGAACACTTTCAAACCCAAGCCACAGATCCAAACATATCCAACATCTACTGCAGGAACAGCAGAGGCTACCGTGTGGCTGGATTAGTACTTGCTCTCTGCCTAAGCAACAATATCTTGGAGTCACTTTTTCCCATTCTTGTCATACTAGGGTGATTTAAATCTAAGACTGAGAGTAAAGCTGAAGGTCTTCAACTTAAGGATCATACAGGACCAGCAAGCAAGCTGTTTGACGACTTTCAAAATTAATTGTATTAAACATCTAGGACATACATACATTTATGTACTGTATGTGTATGTATGTATGTATGTACTGTATGTATGTATGTACTGTATGTACTGTATGTATGTATGTATGTACTGTATCTATGTATGTATGTGTGCATGTATGTGTGTATGTACTGTATGTATGTACATATGTATGTATGTACGTACTGTATGTATGTACATATGTATGCATGTATGTATGTACTGTATGTATGTGTGTACTGTATGCATGCATGTACTGTGTATATGTATGTACTGTGTGTATGTATGTACGTACTGTATGTATGTGCATACTGTATGTGTGTACTGTATGTATGTATGTACTGTATGTATGTATGTATGTATGTACTGTATGTGTGCATGTATGTGTGTATGTACTGTATGTATGTACATATGTATGTATGTACGTACTGTATGTATGTACATATGTATGCATGTATGTATGTACTGTATGTATGTGTGTACTGTATGCACGCATGTACTGTGTATATGTATGTACTGTGTGTATGTATGTATGTACTGTATGTATGTACGTACTGTATGTATGTGCATACTGTATGTATGTACTGTATGTATGTATGTATGTACTGTATGTGTGTGCATACGGTATGCATGTATATGTATGTACTGTGTGTATGTATGTATGTATGTATTTATTTGAAAAGTTTCACCAGGAAAGGCATACTGAGCTAAAAATAGCTCATTTCCAGATGCATCCTGGGGGTATGGGGAAAGGGGTCAGTAAATTGATTTTGACAACAAAAACAAAGCTTATCAAATTAATCTTCATACAGTGACTGAATAACAGTGAAACAGCTATGTAGAATAGGACAATTTGTGTACTAGACAAAACGCACAGGAAATAAATGTTGATAACAAGGTTAGGCATTAGAGGCATGTTCCTTAGTAACAGAGAACTGAACAACTGTATAGCAAAGGGCAGGAAGGGGATGGAGCATGGCGGAGGGGGCATGGGGGAGGAGACAAGGGTGAGTAGGAAGCTATCTTGGAATGGAATAGGGAAGAGAGGAGTATGGTAGAGACAGAGAGGCAAACCATCATCCCTCTGGGATGCAAACCCCACAAGGGCCTGACACGGCTTGGTGCACACCCAGCCCATGTACTGGTTTTCAGGATTGCAAAAGAGAAAGGTAAGAGTAGGGGAGGGCAAGGAGCAGACAATGTACTGTACGACTGTAAGTGCATTGGAAGACCTGTTGACCAATGGGCTTACAACCGTGATATGCGCTGTCATTCCACAGCTCTGTCATTCCACAATGACAGCATACATTCTGCGCTACCAAGCCCATTGAGTAAACAAGGTCTTCCAATGCGCTTCATCGTGACAGTACGCTGTCGTTACAGACCGTCACAGTCAGTGGGCAGCCGTGGTGGTGTGCGGTGAGCTGAGCTGCCCACCAGCTGTCTACCCATGCCAGGACGGGGGAAGCAGGGTGGTGTGGGGGTGCCTGAGTGGGTGGGGGGGTCTATTGGACTACCAGGGTAACATGGGATTTGGTACTATGTTATGATCTGGGCTGGGAGGGGGCACCACTGGACTACCAGGGTATGTTGGTACTGGATTCATGTACAGATGAGGTTCAGGGACGGGAGGGAGTCCACTGGGCCACCAGGGATATTCGGCAGAACACCTCACTTTGCAATTGGGTTGGGGTGGGGAGGGTACCATTAAGCCACCAGGGATTATACAGTGGCATGTAGTGAATGATTGATGAGATGGACAGGGGGGTTACCATTATACCACTAGGGTTAGTATCAGGGCACATAGTACATTATGGGGTCCAGGGCAGGGTGGGGGGCATTCGTCTACCATTCGTTGGGTGTGTGGCTGTACAGTCACACTTGCAGGGCACCCGGCGCATTCTGCCAGGTGCATCCCTGTAATATTGATGCAAATGGGGCCATAATGACATGCAAATGGCCCCATTGCACCTTGCATGCCTAATGGCCCCATTTGAGTGTTTATGGCTCTGAATGGCAACTTTGGGCACAGTGCATCTGGAAATGCACTACCCCGTTGGATTCCCAGCTCAACCATGGGGTTGTGCTGGTGCATCCAGGGCTGGGCACAACTGTGATATTCACAGAAGGGATGTGCCAGGAGAATCCCCAGGTGCATCGTCTGTGAATACCACAGTTGGTGCTCAGCGTATCGCATTTGCACCGGGGCATCCAAGATGCACAGAGTGCAAGTGCTTTGAGAAGCCTGCCCATAACATTTAGGTACAATTCAGCTTGTATTCAGTATATATATTCTATTAATTTTTCCTCCCCATTATTTGGTACTGAGGAACTTTGCATGAATACATGAGTGGGATTTTCAGCCGCCTGGATGCAGTGTTTATACTTGGGTTTAAGGTCAATAAAAAAGCAGTTAGCCCATAGTTAATTGCCCCCCACTTCTCAGTGGTTGTGGATGGGTAAGCAGCCATTTCCTACAAGGAAGTCCGGTTTTCTTTTAAAAGTTGTAATGCTACTGCAGTTTACAATGTCTTGAGTAAGCCTTTTCCAAAGTTTGATTGTCCTTGGAATAAAAGCACTTTTGCTAATATCTGTATTAGGCTTTTTTCAACTAGTTGGAGTTGGTGTCCTCTTAAAGTGTATGAGGGTTTCCTAAATTCCAAGCCCAGATCATTAAACAGTTGTTTATCATTATACTGAATAGCACTAACACATCTCCTCTTGTTCACATATCACTCAAACTGAACAATCACAGATCCCTGCATCTATCTTCATGGGATTTGTTCCTACAACAGGACATAAGTTTAGTGAATCTTCTTTGAGGTGTTTCTACCAGGTTTACATCCTTCTTCAATAAGGGATTCCAGATCTGGGAACCATAATCCCAGTGAAGTTATATGTAAGCTCTGTATAGTGGCATCAACACTGCTTCAGATCTATTAATGAAACTACTTTTTATGCAGTTTACTAGGTAATTCAATTTTCTGGCAACCTGTCTATGGTTATATTATGGAATCCTGACACTGACAATCCCAACACCCAGGATCCAGAGCCCGACATCCTGATGCGGCTATTGCCCAATGGACCACCATCCTGGCCACGGAAAGCTTGACACTGGACTTATGCCGTGTTTGTGGGCTGGTGGGGGGTGCTGATGGGGTGCTCTGCCCCCTGGAGCCCCCAAAATATAATCAACTCCACATCATGGCAAGTTCCACTGTCGGGCTTTCCATGGTTTGGATGGTGGTCCATCGGGCAATAGCTGCATCAGGATGTCGGGCTTCGGATCCTGGGTGTCAGGATTCTGAGTTTCAGTCTTCTAAAATACCCCCCATCTACAGTGGTGGTAGGATTTAAGGGTGTCACAAAAATGAATACCTAAATCCACTATCTTGTCCGTTGGTCTGACCCTGGTACTGTCGATATAATATTCCTGGCATGTATTGGTCTCCCCAAAGTGCATGACTGCACATTTATCAGTATTAAACTGAAGACTGTTTGTCTTTGCTTGTTGTGTCTGTGCAGATCCGTCTGGATGTATGCATCCTATTCACATACATCCAGATGCATTTGTGACATTTGCCACAGTTTACATCACTTTTGGCCGCAACTGCAGTACTTGCGTCCATTTGTCATATGCAGCTGCGGACTTCTGTCCCGAAAGTCAGACTAACTTTTTGTGGTCTAACTTGCAAGATGGAAGTCTACAGTTGCATTTAAAAAATGGACATGAGTGCATGAAAATCTCTCCAATGATTTTTATCCTTTGGAGTTCATCTGCCTCTATACCGTACTCTCTCTTTGAAGTTATAATCCTTTGTTGTGACATCGCAATCTGTTGCCATGGGAGTAACTGTGATGTCACAAGCAGTACATTATAACCTCAGATGGAGAAAAAGCAACAGGCACAGATGAACTCTTTAGAAGCAAAAATCCTGTTTTCATGCAAATGACTGCCACACAGCGACTTGTCTCTTTCAAATGTTGTATACTATTTGTTTTTTTTTTAGTGTACTAGGAGTATTTATGTTTATTGATGTGTCTTATTTTCTTTCTGTTGTCCTGTTTTAATTTGGTTTGCACAACAGGTAAGATATATCTATGTATTAGCTTAAGAACGTCTTTTTAAACTCTTTTTGTAAAGACTACGGCCCAGATATTCAAAAGGGTTGCGCCATGCGCAACAGGGTTCTTGTCGTTGTAACTCAAAAATGCACCTTTCTGCGATATTCAGAAGGGCCAGTTGCACCACCGAAAACATGCTGAGCAACAGCGCAGTGGAAATGAAGGCATGCGCAACAGAAGGCGGGTCCATGCATAAGTGCGCAATGCGATGTTGAACACTTGCGCAATGCGCAAGAGTGGTCTCAGCCGGAAGTTACAGTAAGGAATTGAGCCAAAATAAAAAGGCTCAAGAAAGCGGCGCAAGAACCCTAGCAGGCCGCAAACTGGGGAGAGAGACAGAGACAGAGAGAGAGAGAGATAGAAGCTGGAAGGGCAGACAGGGACAGTGGGTCCAGGAGGACAGAGAGGCCAGCGGGGGTGCCTGGTGCAGTGGAAGCAGCAGTGGGGGCAGCAGGGTAACACAGGAACAGCAGCGGGGCAGAAGCCAGGGAGATGGACAGTGCCAGCTTCCACATGGAAGCTGTAATGAGGGTGAGACACCATGCTGCAGGGGCGTGGCCGCGGAGGGGCCTGTGTGATATGCCCCCAACAGGCAGTATCGTGCCCGCCTCAGCTTCGAGCTGTACACAGACGTTGAGATCATTGCCCGGTACCACCTGAACAGGGCAATACTGAGACGGCTCTGTGAGCTGTGCAGTGATGTGATGCAGGCACCCTCACGACGGAGTCACGCTCTGTCGGTGGAGACCAAGGTGACAGCCTGCATGTGCCTGCTCACCACGGGCACCTTCCAGAGGCCGACAGGGGACACCACAGGCATTACACAGTCGGCCGCGTCCGCATCCTCACCCAATTCCTCAGCGCACTGCTGCCTCATGCTCGAGGTACATCCATTTCCCCAGCACAGCGGCAGAGTGTACAACAAACATGCAGGAGTTCCACAGGGTAGCATGTATGCCTGGCATGCTAGGGGCCATAGACTGCACCCATGTGGCCATTCGCACCACCTGGCCCCGACGGCCAGGCATATCGGAACCGAAAGGGGTTTTCCAGTGTCAACTGCCAGGTGGTGTGTGATGCCACTGGGCGCATTATCAATGTCTGTGCCACACACCCTGGTGGAGCACATGATGCCTTCATATGGCACCAGTCTGCACTGTGCCATCGATTCGAGAGTGGGGACATCCCCACAGGTCATCTAGTGGGTGAGTACACATGTATGGAATGCAAACTCTGGGCAAGGGTGGGAATGACACAGGTGCCATGGTAGTGGCACACAAGGATATGGGCAATATGGACCTGACATGACACTGCTCTCCACTATCTCCACACAGGTGACTGCGGATACCCACTCCATCCCTGGCTGCTCACACCGTACAGGCGCCCCATGACCCCAGCGCAGCTATGCTTCAATGAGGCACATGCCGCAACACGAAACATCATAGAGCGGGTGTTTGGGATGCTCAAGGCACGCTTCCGATGCCTAGACACCTCCGGCAGTGCCCTACAGTACAGCCCCCAAAAGGCCTGTGGGATATTCCTGGCCTGTTGCATCCTGCACAACATGGCCAAAGACCATGGGATAGCCGTACAGGTCGAAGAGGGGACAGCGATGGGGCAGCCAGTGGCGCCAGTGATGTTGGTGATGAGCAGCCCCCTGGACGGAGGGACCCCGACTGACCCGGCAGGCCCAGCTGCACGGGACACCATTGCCAGAAGAGCACTCGCCCAACACAGGTAAGTCAAGGGGACATGTGCAGGCAACACTGTCCATCGCAAACCACAGGCACACAGGGAACACACCGTGCATGAAGGTCAGGAGTTGAAGGTTCCAGGCATGCCAACACACCATCAGGGAGGGTGAGCACTCATATGGACACACACACACACCAGGCAGCGTACATGGGCAGAAGCACAGCACTGCGGAAGCGACATTGCCAACACACAGCACCACCGACCACCCCACCACCTGTACTGTCCGCATTATATGTGTCAGGACCTGGGCACCTGCACCTTGGTGTACAGTGCAATGCAGGCATCATCATGCACACGCACCTGTGGACAGCAGTTGGGAGGTGCAGGTGGTCCATGTGTCAGCGTGGTGAGCAGAACACCCAGCAGTGCACTGCCCACCATGACACACATTGCACACAGACGGCACCAGACAGGGCCCTCACTGGGAGACAGCTCAGTCATGTAGCACTGTCCACAGCCTGCCGGATGCATGGGCGGCCCGCTGTGGCCCAACAGCACTGGCAGGCTGAGCAGGGGCCACATGGGGTGGCGCTGTTGCACCCCAGGGGTCCCACTCTTGTGACGAGTCTTGCCCGCACAGGGGTCTGCATCATGCCGAACAAATGTGCACCAGGAGTGCTCGGGATGCCCACAGCAGAACCCGCGTCAACAGGCCTGGTGTCGCTGCCCGGGAGCAGGGGTGGAGGCGCACTGTGGTGGGGTGTGGTACAGGGGCACCTGACAGTGTGCCCAATGCGTCAGCGACAGAGACCACTGCCTGGGTCAGCCTGTCAATGGCGGCGGTCACATCCGTCCGCGAGGACCAGCTCAGCTCGGTCCGAGCACACTCCCTGCTGTGCCGCTCCACGGACACAGACAGTGCCTCCACGGACTTGAAACCCGCCCCTGCAGCTGTACAGATTCCTGCAGCAGGCAGGGTATGCGCGTCAATGGGTACTGTGCCCCAATGGCATCATGACCCCCAGGGTGTGGGCGGTCCTGGTGCACAGCACCCCGCGAGGGTGGCGCTATTCACCAGGACCAGGTATGGACGGATCAAAGGGTGGTGGACATGTGCCACTGCTTGACACTGTGCCCCCAGACCTGGTGTTGACTGCTGCCGCCCTCCAACTGCTGAGCCCCAGGTCCACCTGTTCCACCTCCGTGCTGGCAACAGTGCGGACACCTGCACAGCCACCAGTGCTGCCCCACTGGTGCTGACAGGCACAGCCTGGGACTGTGCCAGCATGCTGGTACACAGGTGTGAACCAGGAAGGCCCAGGGGCGCGTGCTGGCCTGCCATGTGTCCGTCATGGGACACACACCTATCACTGCCCATTGCAGGCCTGCTATCATCAATGGTGCAGGTGCGTGCCACTGCCATAGGCACAGCATGCTGGCATACCTGCATGCGGACTGCTGAGACACAGGCTGTGCACCCCCGCACCGTATCACTGACACCAGAGTTGTTGGCCCAGCGTGCATGCTGCAGTGCCTGCTGGCTGGTGGTGGAGGTGGATGGTGCCTCCTCCACGTCCAGCAGGTCTGCATCACTGTCTGGACCCACCACCACCACCATCTCCTGAAGACGAACAGGATCTGTAACAGAAAGAGAGTACATGTGAGTGCTTGTGAACAACAGTCCCCCCCCCAACACCACCACCATGTCATACCGTGCAGTGATGGGCTTCCACCTGTCTGGAATCCTCCGCCTGGTACACCCACAATGGCACTCAGCTGCATGGCCATGACCAGTGTCTCCTCCGTTGGGGTCAGCTGCCGCAACTACCACTGGCGGGCCCCCACCAGTGCCAGCAGTGCGCGCCCTGAAGGCTGCCACCTTCTCCTTCAGCCTCCTGCGGTCAGTCCCCATCTTCTTCTTGCATTCCTGCACAGGCGCTGGTGGCTTCCGTGCAGGTTGGCATGAGCTACTCCCTCCCAAGCAGCTGCATGTTCCTGAGGGGTGCCCCTCCGTCCACTCAATAGTGGCTCATCCTCCAGGTAGGCCTGGAAGAGGGCCTCCGTCTCTGCCGCTGTGAAGTTCAGCCTCCTCCTACACCCGCCGTCCTCACCCTCAGCTTGGCTCTGGTCAGTCATGGTGATCTGTATGGGTGGAAGTGGACACCTGTCACTGTGCAGTCGACAGCATTTCCCCATGAGCATAGGTGCCGGCCGGGCGGAAGCCCCCCACGTTTCCTCTCCGTATGGCAGATACTGATAGAAAGGGTGCCCTTTGTCCCTTTCTAAGTGCCCTTTTCATGCTCAGCTCCCTCAGCCTTTATCATCCTCCGGCACCCCTGCCCATGAGCATTGTCCTGAGCATCACACAGCATGTAACTCACCTCTCACCTGCAGTAACCGAATCTGGCCAGCACAACCCACTGTCGCATTTTTATAGTGCAACACATGCAAATGAGGTGTGGCGCAACTTTAATGACATGCTAATCATGCCACTCGCCTTTGAATGGCTGATCGAATGATTTTGCATATGTCGGCTGAATATCGGCGGATTCGCTTTGCTGTCTGGAAGGGCGGCTGAGCCAATGGTGCAGGTTTGTGCTGCATGCTACACTGCAGTGCACATGCCCAGACAACTTACGCGTGCGTCTATCGTGCTGCCAGACCTGCTGAGCACAGATAGGCAATTCAGACCATGGCCACCATTGTGCCAGTGGCGCTCACAGCACTGGGCACTATATGGTGCTGTGGCACTACTGCGCAATGGTCCACTGTGTGGCACTGGTACTCGCGGCTGGCAGTCGCACAGGATGCCTAGTCGTCCGATGGCGCTGTCGTAGCTGCGTCATTCCCGTGACCTTGTGTATGCCTTTGCCCTGGCGCGCTTTCGCATGCCATGTGTACATACCTGTGCGCTGTCTGGTGACGGAGTGCTATGTGAAAGTAATGGCGCTGTTCGAACAGCGTGATTGGAGCCTGTGGTGGTCTATTGTGCAACATCTCCCGTGGGGTTCCAGTGCAGCGCGCCATATTGCCTGCTTTAAACTGGCTGAGATGGCTGAGGAGGGCAGTGAGTTGGAGCCCACTGGAGGTGGCCAACCTGGTGGCCCTGGTGGAGCCCCACTGTGAGGCACTCTATGGTGAGGCCCCCCTCACCATGCCTAGGACCCACGTGTGGCAGCAAGTGGTCACTGACCTGGTGGGGGTCACTGGACGGGGCCGGTCTGCTGAGCAGTGCCGGCACTGGTACAGTGACCTCCGCCGGAGGGAGCCGGACATGTTGGCCAGACTGCGGGACCGTGCCAGGCGGGGCGTGGTGCCTACGCCAGGTGAGTGTACCATCTATGCACCTATATTCTCTGTAGGGGTGTGTGTGTGCTTGGGTGGCTGTGCATAGGTGCCAGCTCAGACACGGTTGGCTGTGTCAGTGTGTGCAGCTGTGCGATGGATGGTTATGGCTGTGTGGGCAGGCACTGTCACTGGGGCAGGGGCACTCTGCTTTTGAGTCCACTGATGTTTGTCTCAACATATGTCTCCCACAGGCCGGGATCTGAGGATGCAGGGCGGGATGAGAGAGGGCGTGCCAGGGCCCCAGTGGCAGCAGGTCGCCCCGGATGGAGCAGCAGCAGCACCACAGCAACAGCAGCAGGGCAACAGCGGCAGACAGAGCTGCTTGAGCAGTGTGAGTATCAGGACTTCATGGATGCTATTGCATGCTGGGGAGTCCACTAGCCCTGCACAATGCAACCATGCAGGAAAGGGAGGTCCTGATTCCACTATACAAGACACTAGTGAGGCCCCACCTGGAGTACAGTGTACATCTCTGGAGACCATACCTACGTAAGGACGTAGAGTGGCAAGGAAGGTTCAGAGGAGGGCACAAAGATGGTGCATGGCTTCATCACGGGTCCTATGATGACAGGTTGAAGGAACTGAACATGGTACTCCCTGGAGGAGGGGAGAGAGGGATATGATGGAGACATACAGGTATCTTACAGGGGATCAGGGTGCAGGACACACTTTTGAAGTGCAAATGATGTTCCAGGACTAGAGTGCATGGGATGAAGTTGGAGGAGGGACATTCAGAGGACACATGGTGATGGACTGTCTTTACAGAGCGGGTGGTGGACAAGTGGAACACCCTGCCAGAGGAAGTGGTGAGGGCTGACACAATCACGGGATTTCAGACTGCAGGGGACAGACATGAAGGAATTCTGGAGATCAGGGTAGGGCAACAGACTTCTAGGAAACAAGGTGAACTTACAAGCTCATATGGACAGACTGGGTTTGCCATAGCCCTTATCTGACAACACTGTCTATGTATCTATGTATGTAGGCACGACACAGGTGACATGCATCACTGTGCAGTATCACAGCACGTCTGTGTATACGTCACTGGTGGTCCAGGCATGCACTGGGCACATAACTGTGTCACTGGCATCATACCACATTGCCCACGTCACTTGCCAGCCTTGTTTGTACTGTGATGGACGTGGGCAATGTGTGTGGGCAGTAGTGTGCATAGCTGGTGCCGCTTGTCAGGAAGCGGCTATGTGCATGTTCACTGTGTAGGTGTAATGCATCGCAGGTGCGAACATTGGCCATATGGCTTGCAGGTTGGGTGGTGTTCAGGGTTGTGGTCAGTCCACAGCAGTGACTGTGTCCCCATTTTCCTAGGCCTCGAGGTTCTCCAGCGCATTGGGAGGGATGTCCAGAGCCTGAGACAGTTGCTGGAGACAACCACGCCATCCTGCAGTCCATCCACAGGCATGGCCTTGGAGGAGGCGGCATGGGATGGGCCAACACCAGCCAGGAGGCAGGCGGCCAGCGGACCATAACTTGTTCCTACCTTTCCCACTTCTCCCATCCCTACCACCTGCCTTCCCTCTCCAAGTTTATAATCCCTACCCTTGCCCACCTACCTTGTACCCCTACCCCCTCTTGTAAATAGTTGTTTGATGTTGATTTTATAATTTACACATTGTTATAATACACATTTATATTTTGTTATGAATACTGTGTTGGTCTCTGATTTGCAGCTGGCTATGGTTGCTCAGTTGCAGTGGTGTACAAGCCATCTGGGGTGGTATGGTCCTGGGTATGTGTGTGTGTGTGTGTGTGTGTGTGTGTGTGTGTGCGTGTGTTTGCATGGGAAGGTATCACCAGCATGGCATTGACTTTCTGTTGGTCTTGCCGTCTGCTGCCACCCACTGCTGGGTGCCCGGGGTGGGTCTGGCTTGTATGCTTCTCTGCAGCACGGGGTTGACGTGTGCCAGGGGAGATGCAGGGTGTTTCCTGCAGTGCCAGTCACTGCACATGGGTGGTGTCTTGGGATCACGGTGCAGGGTGTGCTGTGCATACGGGGGGCTGATGTGCACTGTGGTTGTCAACCCCCTTTGTGTGGCACTCTCCGCCTGCCAGTGGTTGTGCTGGGCTGTCATGGCTCTGCTATGCTTTGTTGGCTTGTCCCCATGGGCACGTGGATCATCCATCCCACCCCCAGTGATGCTGTGCTTGGGGTGTGCAGGTGTGGTGTGGGTTCTGCAGTGTGTTCCTGTGCCCATGTGTGGCATGGCTGGCGGTGGGCCCCAGCCTGCCTCCCTGGATGTGCAGTTCCATTGCTCTGGGGGGCGCTGTGCTTGCGCTATGGCAGCTCTGGAATGCTCAGCTGAGCTTTCCTGCTTGCTCCATAGCGCAACATTTTGGCTCAGCTTCTCCTTCCTGGTTGCGCGATGGCGCAGTATGTGCGATATTCAGACGTTGGTTGCTTGCGCAATTTGCTCTGCTCCATGTTTGAATATCGCACCTGTTGCGCATTTGCGCAACTGGTTTGTGCTTGCTCCTGCTGTTGCGCTAGTTTTGAGCGCAGTTTGAATATCTGGGCCTACATATATTGTCTTAGTATTTGAATGTTTCTGGTATCTGTCAAATAAGTTGTAATGGCTAGTGGTGATCAAATAAAAACTGAACTTGCAAATCATCTCTGTAATAAATTACTGGGAGAAGAAATACAGGACTAACATGAAATATAAGCTGAACTGTGTCTAAATATTATGTTTTGTTAGCATTTTCACAAAGGCATCAGCTGTGCTTTAACAAACTGTTCACTTGGGGTATTTTTAGTCTTTCTGATATCTTCATTATAAGGAATCTGCAGTAGGTAAAACATGAGAACCTTAACAGGCATGGAATTATATGCTGATGTACCGTAGTAATGACATACAGTAGCTACCATGGTACAACAGCACTCTGACATCACTACAGTGGTATAACTGTATCTGGAAGTGTGTGGCATTCCATATACAACTCTGAACCATGTACTACTATAATGTTTAGTAAAGTAGGCATGCTAATGGATTATGCTATCCTTTCATTACTTTATCATAATGCCTTCTGGGTTAGGCTAGAATTGGCATGCCAGAAATTTCATGGTATTAAGGCATAAAAACATCCACTTTGTTTTGTTTACATTTCAGAGTGCACTGCGACAGAAGAAAGCCTAGGCAACGCAGAGACAGTAGCAGCACACAAATTATTTGTGCCTACTGCTGAACAAAGAGAACCAAAACTGGAATGGAGGGGCTGCAATGGGTAGTACCCATTTGATGTGATCATACTGTTGAAGCCGGGCAGTCCAATGTAAAGTAAAACTCATTCAGAAAATGAGCTTCCTCCATGCTCACTAAGTAGTAGTAACCTACAAGTAATCTTCCTTTGTGATGCATTGGTGGTGAGAAGCAATAAGGAACACACTTGCACGCAACAGGAAATACATGGGAAAATATTAAAGCAAACACAAGCTTTTTTGTCCCAGATTTTCATATTTATTTATTTATGTATTAAAAATTTGGTAACTGGGAAAAGCACACCGAGTCGAAGCTTGTTTCCAGGTGCGACCCAGGGAAGGGGGAGATGGAGCAAAACAGCAGTAGACAACAGCAAAACAACATCTGAACAGGCAGATGAACAGTGTGTTACAATAATAGAATAAATAAAGAGAATTTGCATGTACCACAATTGCAACAAAGTGCAGTGAACTTTAGCAGTGCTTAGAATCATGATCAAAAACTGGACTGGGTTAAAATCAAGGCTTCAAGGGTAACCAGAAGAAGGGTAGATGAGCAAGTGTGTGTCTGTGGGGGGGCGGGTTGAAGTTTCAGCAGGTGTTTGAAGGAGTTAAAGGATGGATGGAGGAGGGGAGTTTGTTCCAGAGAGAGGGAAGCCTATAGAAGAATGCAGATTCATATATTCATATCTCATATAGACATATGGCAAAATAAATACCACTCTTTATTAGCATGTCTCTTAATTCAAATGTTGAGAGCAGGGCCACCTCTGCTCAACCAAAACTTATTTCACTCCTTGTTTGATATGTGTGAGTGACCATATTGATCTGAGGGAATATGTTTGTCTCTTTTGATTTACTTCCTGTTGTGGGTGGTTCACTTCCTTATTATTTAACTAATCAAAAGGCGAGGCAGTTTAAAGGGACAAACATGAGATTTTTGCAGCTGGGTTTCCACACAGGTTCCAACAGTCATTTCCACTAAAATTATAACACTCGTCTTTTTATGTTGATACTGTGCAGCGCAAGAAACATATTGTGGCAGCTTTCTCAGAAGCAGGCTGTGGAGGCACGGCAGTGTTGTGGCCAAAGCCCTCACAGCCTGCAAAGACTTGTCCCGCATCCCCCAATCCCCTTGTACGCTGCTGCTGACACAAGTTTGGAACCTTGGCACCAACTTGTGACAATTTCACTGCTGCAATCAGGGGCCACCTTGTCATTGCAGCATCAGCCATCCGCTGCAATGAGGGAGCGACCTGTCATTGCAGGGCGGGATCTAGAAAACCCTGATATTGTTTGTGAACATGGCGGTGGGTTGCTGCCATGTTCACAAACAATCTCTTCCCGCAACCATGTTTATTTGCTGGAGAGCCCACTCCCGTCGGCATTCGCTTTCCAGCACTGTCCTGCCGGCCAGGGTGCCCAATCCCATCGGCATATGAATTACCCCCTTTGTGTGCTGGACGGGGTGCCCAATTGCCTGCGGCTACTGCTGGCCCCCAAAAAGAAAGCCTCTGGTGGCATGCTGGGAGCTCACCCCAGCGTGCCACATGCCCCTGTAAAGGGAAAAAGGTCACGACGTTTTGTTTTTTTTTTTCCTGCAAAAGGAAGCGTCCTCGTAGTCTCCCTTTGCCCCCACCTGTAACCTGCACCCACCCACTGTGCACCCTGCCTCCCCACACCCCTCACCCCATACTTACCTCCGGAGCTCGGCGTAATGATTTTCAGTGGACCAGGAAGACGCCTGCACTCTTCAAAGCCAACTGCGAACTGAGGAAATGACGGTAAGCTGTATAATGTAATAAATAGGGTTTTTTCAACTTTAGTGCACATCTCTGGCATTTTTTGGAATTTTTTTTACCACATTTTTAACATGGGGTTTTTGGGACCCCTCCTTATGAATTCTAGAACTGTCATGGTGTTAATCAGCCCTGAAAGGTGATTTCGCAGTCACTGTGTGAGCTCAATGGAGCTCTATCAGGACTGCTGCGGATTTCTTTGTGGGCAGAAAAAGGTGCCAATGCAGGCAGGAGCCCAGTACAAAAGGGCCGCTTGCAGTGTCAGGACAAACAGAATGAGCGCGTGACAGAGGGAGACTGAACGACCTCAACGGAGCTCTGTTGGGACAGCTGCGGATTTCTTTGTGGACAGACAAAGGTGCCAATGCAGCCAGGAGCCCCGTACATAAGCACAGCCTGCAGCGCCAAGAGAAACAGAACGAGTGAGTGACAGCGCGGTAGTGAGTGAGCTCAACGGAGCTGTATTGTGACTGCTGCGGATTTCTTTGTGGGCAGAAAATGCGGCAACGCAGGCAGGGAGCCCAGTACAAAAGGCCAGCTTGCAGCGCCGGCAGAAACGGAATGAGTGAGTGAGAGAGGGGGAGTGAGCGAGCTCAATGGAACTGTGTCAGAACTGCTTCAGATTTCGTTCTGCCCAGAACAAGCAGCCAATGCAGGCAGGAGCCCAGTACAAAAGGGCAGCCTGCAGCGGCAGGAGACACAGAACGAGCGAGTGAGGGAGGGGGAGTGAGTGAGCTCAATGGATATCTGTTGGGACTGCTGCAGATTTGTTTGTGGGCAGAAAAAGGCAGCAATGGACACAGGGGCCCAGTACAAAAGGGCAACCTGCAGTGGTGGGAAAACCAGAATGAGTGAGTGATAGAGGAGGAGTGAGCAAGCTCAACGGAGCTCTATTGTAACTGCTGCAAATTTCTTTGTGGGCAGACGAAGGCGGCAACACAGGCAGGAGCCCAATAGAAAAGGGTAGCCTGCAGCGCTGGCAGAAACGGAATGAGCGAGTGATGGGGGGGGTCAGCAGGCTCAACAGACCTGTGTCAGGACTGCTGCAGATTTCTTTGTGGGCAGAAAACGCCACCAACAGAGGCAGGAACCCAGTACAAAAGGGCAGCCTGCAGCGCCTGGAGAACCAGAATGAGTGAGTGAGAGAGGGGGAGTGAGCCACCTCAACGGAGCTCTGTCAGGGCAGCTGCGGATTTCTTAGTGGGCAGAACAAGGTGCCAACACAGGCAAGAGCCCAGTACAAAAGAGCAGCCTGCAGCACAAGGAGACACAGACTGAACGACTGACAGAGGGGCAGTGAGCGAGCTCAACACACCAACGCAATCAACATTCGGCATTGACAAATGCTTGTTTACAGATGTTATAGGGAATAATCCAGTAACCAGTATTATCAAACAAAGTAACTGCCACACATCACTCTTTGGTGTGTATGTCATGGAAGGAACAACCCACAATAAGGTGTGAAGTGACACTGCAGTAACTGCATTTCCCAGTGGTACATACAGATTAGTGTATGGGTGCCCATACACAGTGAGTCTGTGTTTCTACTGAGGGTATATGGTGACACAGTAGAGACATCGAGAGTGAAACTCAAGAGGTCTCCATTATGTTATCACATGCCCGAGATGGAGACATAGCCCATACCTCTCAACCTTTTGTCCCCCAAATGTGGAACATTGCCTCTCCAAATGTGGAACAAATGAGCAAAATGTGGAACACTTAATCAAATCTTTACCTAAGAAGCTCAGAACACTGTTAAAAGGTTTGCATTTATGTTCAGAAAGTCTGTTATTAATTGAATAATATATTTTTTGAATCATTTACTATAGATTTTTGCTTAAAAATGTTAATACTGAATGTGGAACAAGTCCTCACAATGTGGAACAGGGAGCTTTTGTGAAGTAAAATGAGGAACGTTCCTCATAATATGGTACAGTTGAGAGGTATGACATAGCCTTAGCTGTGTATGGACATGCATATTCTGTTTTACATAGCATATGTTTTTTCCGCAATGGTCCAACCTCCATCAGTTTGTCAATATTTGAATAATTGCTCCCAGTCATTCCGGCACTTTACTGTGAGTCTGACTGTGCCGCTCGTGAAGATCCATCACTCCCGCTCCCAACCATCCATCCATGGCCACAGTGTTTATTTTAAAAATGAAAAAATGGGTGTAGAGGTACAGTTTGGTAACATTGGGCCATCTATGCTGTCATTGTTCAAATTGTCTCAGCTACCTGCTCAACGCTCGATGAATGGCTTCGCCAGTTTTCCATGAGTTTTTCATTGCAGCTGGGTCTTGAACCAATCAGGTGACACATCAAAGCTGAAAAGCTGTTGTGGTATCGTGACATCAGAACAATACCACAGTCTTTCATGACCTTCGAACTGTACCACAACAGCATTTGAGAGTATATGGAACTCCATACCCAACAGGGGCTAACCATCCAGTATAGTCCTTTGTTTCTTTATTAAAAGTCAGAAAACCTTCATGCATGTTGGAGTCTATGTACTAAAAGGCAGAATTCTGACATGCTGTGGATCTGTGGTGCATGGCGTAGGCAACCCTAAGTTAGAATGTCATGCACTAGGAGCCCTGCAGACTCCTGGCAGCATTCATGGAAGGGAATGTGCACCCCATCCACATTAGATCTCCCAACCGTTCATATAGCTGTGCATGCAGATGGACCGGGATCATGTCTGGGGGCCTGCCTGCACTCCATGCCATTCACAAAGGCACAGAGTGCCTGGCAAGGGGGGGGGCACAAGAATTGGCAGGAGGGACCCTGCTGTATATGATGCATGCAGTGGAACACAGAATCGCCCTATTATGCTGTCCCCAGGTGTCCCTGTCTTCCCAGAGGGCAGGAGCAGCACAAGGGGGGGGGGGTGTAACAAATCCAGTTTAGTATAACCAACACTCTTACTAGTAAGGCTAGTGGCAGAAGCTCTGTTAGACTACTGGTAAATTTCCCATATTTTCATTTAGTAGACAAAGGGCTCAGTTTAAGGCTGCTGATGTTTTGTATTAAATCATAAAACAATGCCATTAACAAACTACTGTCTGAACTTTATTTATTTATTTATTCATTTGGTAACTGGGTTGGTGAACTGATCTGAAGACCTTTTTCAGGCGTGGCCCAGGTAAGAAACTGGCACAAACAGCATCAAAGTACAGTGAGAAAACAACATGAATCATACAGGGAACATAACAGCATAGGTCAAGCTAACAGTGTTGTACAATGTTGAATGTTCCAGTTGTACAATGTTGAATGTTCCATTTGGTCACTTGCCCATAAACCTTTACAGTTGCCATCCTGCTCCTTCCCACAATCCCCTGCTCCACATGGGGTGGGGGATCCCCTAGAGGACAAGGATGGGCATCCAATTGGATGCCCGCCTCTGTCCTCTGATCTGTTGCCATGTAGTAGTGTGCCACGAGGGCAGGGCTGCAGACAGGCACCTGGTGGTGGCCAGTGTTTATGCATTTTGGCCACTGTGTGCCTGTTCGGAGTTACAGAGCTGCACAGGTCCCGGTACACGCATCTTGTGCATACCTGGCCTGCATCAATGCATAGCTCCTGTGACTCATTTTTAAAGGTGTCGATGTCATAACATAAAATAGCAAAATACACAATAATTGGATTGACCCAGTGGCATGATGAGCTGAGGTGCCACAAGCCTCTTACCTTCTGCCACACTGGCGACCCGTGTTCTACACTGAGCATGGGTTACTGGGGGTTGTCGGGGTGGGAAGAGGATTGAGTGCCCAATGGCTGCTGTCCTCTCCCTGAGGGGGGAGGATCTGCACAATCTGCTGAATGACTGCTACCTGATGGAGGCCAAATGGCAGTGCGGGTCGAGAACGGCACAAGAAATGATGGCTGCAGGACTCTGTGACATGTTCTGCCTCCATGTGTGCACACTTATGAGCGTGCCCCAACATGGGGAAGGGAACTAAATTAAGGAAGGAGAATGATGGCAGCACAGGCATAAATAATGCCTGCCTGCCAGTCCCCACCCACAGGACTGCCTTGCTACATCGTGACCAACTATGGAAAAAAGCAAGGCGAACAAAACTTCCTTTCTGGACATTATTTAGGAATGCTAGGAACGTCTGCACAAAGATAATCAGAGAAACCAAGGCAAGCTATTTCCGGGCTGAACTTGATTCATCCTCCAAATCCTCTGCCAATTTCTGGAAAACCATGAAGATAATCGAAGGCCGTAGGACACCCAATACCCTACCTTTAAAAATGACTTCTGGTGACACCTCAATTACAGATAAACAAGTAATCCTGGATCTCCTCAACAATCATGTTGCTACTGCAGGGCTGGCCTTTGACACGTCCCCTGCCAATAACCTTCATAATCAACTTGGTCTATGTGACCTGGGGACATTGGCCACCAACAATCAAAGAAGCGGGGCTGTATTTTCCTTTCAGCATGTCTCCTTGAAAGAAGTTGAAGGGCAACTGTTACAACTGGATATCGGGAAGAGTGCTGGTGCCGACCTTATTGACCCATATTTCCTCAAGATCAGTTACCATGTCTTGGAAGTGCCAATTACACATCTTCTAAACTTTCCGACTTTCGCAGGGGGATCATTCAGCTACATGGAAAATCGCACATGTAATACTTTTATTCAAATCAGGAGATCCTGCAGACCTAAACAACTATAGACCAATTTTGTTACTCCCTATCCTATCAAAGATCTTGGAGAAAATTGTGAGCTTGCAACTACAAAGTTAGCTGGAATCCTCAAACTTACTAAATCCCCTGCAATCAGGGTTCAGGTCTCACCACAGTACAATCTCCGCCCTTGCAAAGGTAACCAATGACTGGCAACATGCCCTAGACACTAAAACCTTTGTATGTGCTGTGTTTCTGGACCTAAGCAAGGCCTTTGACACCACTTACTATGAACTGCTTCTAGAGTCTCTCCACGAGTTAGGACTGGACTCCCAATCTTTGCGGTGGTTCGCAAATTATCTTGATGGTCGACAGCTGCAGATCAAAACTGAAGGGGAGTGCTCACCTCTCAAATCCTTATTAAGGGGCATACCCCAGGGCTCCATTCTGGGTCCTTTGCTTTTTGCTGTTTATATAAATAGAATTGATGCAGGACTTAGTTCAGCCAATATTCATTTATTTACTGACAACACGGTACTCTACATCAGCAGCCCATCCCCCGAACTAGCTTGTACAGATCTACAAAAGGAATTCAGTCACCTGCAACTACACCTACTAAAGCAAAAACTCCTTTTAAATGCAAAGAAGACAAAGGCAGTGCTATTTTCTCCCTTTGTTAACGCAGCTAATTCGGCCACCCAGGGTCTGCCACCTCAAATTACCATGCTTCTTGGTGAATCCATGGACTTTGTAACCAAGTTCAAATATTTGGGGGTCTGGATAGACCACAAACTCTCCTTTCTGGATCATATCGAAGAGCTAACCAAACAACTTGAACAAAGGCTAGGCCTCTTTCACAGGATCAACCATCTCCTCACTCAGGATGCCAAAAAGAGACTGGTCCAAACAACCTTGCTTTCCCTTCTGGACTATGAAGACTTCCTATACGGCCAAGGTCCTGCCTCTGCGTTGGCAAAACCTGATACCCTTTATCACAGAGCCTTAAGATTCATCTCCGGTGCGACATATCTCACTCATCACTGTTCTCTTTATACATTCTTAGGATGGACATCTCTGAACCTTAGGAGACAAAGAAATGCTGCCTTCTGGGCCTACAGAGTAATTGTAAAAAAAACTGCCACAATATATTTCTGATTGCCTCCCACTAACCATGGAAGGCAAGTATGCCTTGAGACGTTCCTAACGTATCTCCTTTTTCATTCCTAAGGTCAACTCATGCTTTGGGAGGTCAGCTATAAGCCATCTGCAACCTCAACTTTGGAACAAGTTGCAAAAAACTCTTAAAGTAGCTGCCCTCATCAACTTTCAAAAAGATCTATGAGCACTCGTTTAAGGAGTCTTGCAACTGCTTCTCTTAATTGTTGTATTATGCTTCTGGGACACTTGGCACTGGTATGGCACCTCCCAATACAATAAACGATTCCTCCTATTATTTAAATACCCCCACTGCCAGCAGTCAGGTATAATAGCTCAGTTCATCTATCTCAGTGGTTCTCAAATGGTGAGGCCAGCCTCCCAAGGGAGGCCACAAATTGTTCCAGGGGAGGCCCAGTCAAGTCTGAGAATGTACAGTATTTAAATTTTAAGTTTTGGCTGTTTTGTGTGAAAGGATAAAACAAATTAAATATGGATAATTGCAGGTGACTTTCTTTACTTATGCACAAATATTTGACCAGGAAGTCCCCATTGAGCCAAAGCTTGTTTATAGGTGTGTATATGTAAATTAATGCCTGGGGAAGGCATGCTGAATCAAGGCTCATTTCTACAATAGGTATTTATGAGCAAATTAGTAACTTGGAAAGGCACATTTAGTCAAGGCTCATTTCTATAGTAGGTATTTATATATAAATTAGTAACTGGGAAAGGCACAGAGATCCAATGCATGTTTTCAGGTGTGACCTGAGGTAAAGGTACAGGAAGTTGCTTAACAACAGGGTAAGAGAGGGAGAGATGAAGTGGCTAGGGTTGGCTGTTCCAGCTAGACAGAAAACAGAGTAACAAGGGCCCAAGAGTCAGAAAAAAGGAGTGACAAGTATAACGTGGGGTGCCAGGTCAGGGGTGGAGAGCAATAAGTTGACTTAAAAGAGAATATACTCAGTCAACTTTATTAGTTTCACTTTATTTCAGGTGTACTGTGCAAAGTAGGAGTTATTTTTTTCTGTTGTGAGGCCCAAGATTTTTTTTCCAAATTTGAGGGAGGCTCGAAATCTTTTTCATGGCTTGGGGGAGGCTCACTATCACAAAGTGTGAGAACTAATGCTCTATCTTCTCCCATTCTTTTTGAGGTCTGTCACCACCCATGTTGAGGTGCTCCACTCTTTGTCCTAGTTCCCTTATGGCTCTCTGGCTCTGTCCTCAGCCAGTAGATGTGTCCTTACCCCCAGAGACTTCCCTGCAAACTAATTTCCTTGCCCTACACGCTGACTATTCTCAATATGCTCATGCCAGATTGCTGCATACCCCCTCCTATTGTGTCTCCCTAAGTCCTGTAGGATATGTATTTTTAGATAGACTCTTTTTATATATTGTACATTGCTTACTTGGTAGCTTTCGATGAACTTATGCCTTAATATTGTACCTTGCTAATGAATATTGTATTACTTCAACCCTGCTTTTGTTTTCTTATTCCAATGCTTTGTATTTCTGTTCAATGTATTATTGTGTATGTAACCATTACAATGTTGCCCAGGTCCATCTTGAAAATGAGCTTGCCTCAATGGTGATTGCCTGGCTAAGTAAAGACTTGATTGATTGATTTATTGATTGACAACCGGACCCCTGGAGGCAAACAACTGGATGTGTGACTTTGGGGGGAGAAATGGCCCTCCCCCTCTTAACCCAACCATGGGGGTAATTTGGGGGGGTACTAGGCTACCAGGTGAGTACCAGAGAGGTGTAGGATGGTGGGCGATAGTGGGGCAGAGCTAAGGGGAGCCCAGCTTGTCCTGGCTGATGAGAATAAACAGTGGATGGGAAAAAATACACAATAATTAAGAATACAAATACATCGTACAACACAAGTATAACTATGTGCAATGACACATCAGCTCAACCAAAAAGTAAGCTAGACAATGGGTCTTAAAAGTATTAAAAGTATCTGTATGACAAATAGCAACAGGAAGAAAGTTCCACGTTTTCATGGCTCACACTAAACAAACATTTGTCAATGCCGAATGTTCACTTGCGGATATTAGCATTGGACGTACAGGAGTTAGACAGATGCAGAATAGGAGTGACAGTGAAGTACTGAACTCACACCAATCCCACCTCCACCCTGCAGAGATGGACAGGCATTGGGGTGTGCCTGTGGGTCATTGCCCATAATGCTCACAGCATTTCACCTCACTCTATCCTGTACACACCAACAAGTGTTGAGGTGTGCCTCGGGGTGTTCGGCTTCACAGTCACCCCATTTCATAAGGACATACGCTGAAATGGGCGCAGTACAGAAGAACGGGGTGAAGTCTGGGGCTGAAGAGTGCAAGGCACATCTCGATGCCTATCACTGGCTTCAGGATGGGGGTGGGATGGCATAAGCATTACAGCCGGTTATCCAAAGTTACACCTCTGATGCCTGTTAGTCTGTACAGGGTGTGACGGCATGTATAGAAACCTGTAAGGTTGCATTGTGTTTGCAAAAGAATGTTACTCGAGCCTTCAGATTTCTTCTAAGAGTTTATTGCGGTTATTCATCTTCACTTGCATGTTCATTCTTTTCATCAATACTGGTGCTGCTTATTCAATTTGCATACAGTGTTTATATAAAGAATTGTTATCTTGAAAAATACCAACACCCCATTATAAGCCAATCATAAAACAAAATAACATATTAATCTTAGGGTGTGGTGTACCTTTCTCCTCAAAACATATATATTGCTACATTTCTTGCACAACCTCATAAGTATTACTACATTTCTTGCACAACCTCATAGGTATTACTACATTTCTTGCACAACATTCCTTGATGCACATAACCCTCTCTGTTGCACACCTTCCTTAACAAGTATACACCATTCTGAACAGGTGCACCCCATCCTAAACAGGTGCATACCATCTAAATAGGGTTATCATAGGACATTTGGTATTAAATGTTGTGAAATATAAAAATGTTACGGTACAATCCCCTCTTTGTGACTCTCTATAATTGGAGATCACACAAGACGTTGCCATTGTAACATCTGTATTTGCTGAATCATGTGTTTCATCTTACGATACAATAACACTTGTACAATAACAAGAACACAGATTGCTGCAATACTGCACGCTACCACTATTAGGGTTGGACTAGTACCCAAAACAGCCGACACCCAATCCCACCAGGATATAATAGGGATATAAGATGACTGCTTTTCTACCTCTATAGCAGAGGCCTTTTGTGAGAAAATAAGTCCTTCACTTTGTTGACAATATAACAAGGCATCAATTGTCATTTTATCAAATGTGGGTAATAAGAGATGAGGTGGAGTTGCCAAATCAGTGAGTAAATCCAGGGCCATACTGGAACCATAAATATGGATAACATTTGTTCGACTATATGCAGGATGTTCCCTGAGGGTCCAATTTGCAACCCACCAGGTCTTGTCACTACACCCCCATACATTCCAAGGTTGACCTGCTATTACACACCATGATTTGTTCTATCTCATAGCTTGGTGGTATTCATTTGCAGATGTTAAGGCAAATTTACATTGATCAGGAAACCATGGGGCAGTTGATGTCTCTTCCCCACATATTAAGGTTTCATGTTCTTGTACGCACTGTTGTTTAGGTAATACAACATATTCCTTGTGTACTGTAATAATAGTATCACCTGGTATTTGGAGTCTCATGATCTGGTCATGTATTAATACTCCCAAATTACTGATTTGCCACAATATTTTCGGTGGTTCAAAACATACAGGTATTATCACTAGTATGGGAATCCCGTTGCAGCACAGGTGCATATTAATTTGGAGAGTTCAATACTTTTACCATAACTAAGGGTGGTAAGATTACAGTGGGATGATCCAACAATCTAGTCACATTGGCCTTGCCTATTCCTAAGGGTAACCTATTGGTCTCAATTCTATTTAATTCATTGACTAGATAAGCATGTGCTTCAGCAGCTAATTGAGAGCAAGCTAATTCTATATAGCTGTCATTAAACATTTCAGAGAGTGAGCTATTTAAAAGTGTTACTACTTTAGCAATAATTCAAAAATTCTGTAAGGTTTCCTCAAAGGCAAACCAATCAATTTGTTCATTATCAGCCACTAATCTCACAGTAGTCGATAATGGTCCAGTAGCCATATCCTTTAAAGTCATTTCTAAAGAGCGACTATGACCTTTTAAAACCATAGAATCAATGCCATTAGCGAGTCCCAATCCTGAGCCTAGCCAGCCCCATACGTCTCGTTTACGATGAGATAAGCCTGGTGATACTTCCGAGGGGATTCTAAATGACCACATTCTGTGCCTATCATGGTATTGATTTAAAGTGTTATAACACTGTTGCCACAACAATACCGAAGCTGGATCCTCACATTAAGGCGGCAATCATGGAAAAGGTAGATGTAGCAAGATATTATAATACTCCAACTTACATGGATAATATAAAGGATATACATTTTGCGTCAAGATGATACCGTCTGATGGGGGCAAGAATTTTTGCCCTGATATACCTTGTTTTTGATACACTATATTCCATGTGGCAAAATCTCGCCATGTTGTTCGATTAACATTACATGCAGTACCTGGCCATAGTACCTTATCAGTATATGTTAATAAAGGATATCTATTTGTTAAAGGCAGCACTGCAAAAAATTGCTTTAATTCTACGGTATATACAACAGTTGTATTATATAAAAAATGCCACATATTTCATTGTGACCCAAGCCCATAAGAGGTGTTTTACAACGTTATATTAGATGGATAAATTGTTGTCGGAGAAAGTCTTGTTCTTCTTTTGTCAAATTAGTTGTATCACCTAAAGTGGAATGAATGAAGATCCCCTTTTGGGCAGTTGTATTTACCACACACATTGTCCTACCACATTGCATTTTGATATTGTCCATTGCAAATAAAGTACCATTTAATAAGAAGATAACCAGTATGTTCATGTCATTCCCCTAACAATACTGGGATACCTCATGCAGAACGAGTGCGTGTATAAGTCTTGTTGTATAAACTGTTCCATATGTGACCTGGGCATCCATATTTGTTGGAAGTTACCAAGATCAGTAAGGTACTACACAGTATAAGCACAGGAGACATCATTGTATGTCGCCTATTGGGAGAAACAGAGCAGTATCAATTGTTATCATTTAAAGGCTGATAAAGTACAATTTACATTGGTCCACATGGACCCATTTGGTCTCTGTAGACCCTTGTTGAATTCAACGGACTTGAATGACCCATGGTCCCAAGACATTAATAACTGTATAGGGCCCAATCCAATTAGCATCCCATGGTCCCTTTTGACCAAAATTTTTAATCATGACGTGATGACCCCTTTCAATGGGTGGTATCATGTTTTCATCATGTCTCCGTTTGTTTTTCCATTGACTCCATGCCATATTTCTGGCAGCATGAGGCAAATACAAATGTAATTGTTTCTGCAGTTGTTGTAAAAACACATCAGTTTTAATACAGTCTAACACAGGTGTAGACAGATCTGGATCCAATGGATAATACAACCGCATATCCCGTCCATTCATCAACTTGATATGAGCTATAGCCAGTACTCTTGTTTTCCGTACCTCTAATACCCATTAGGATTCCTGGTAAGTGTGTCACCCACCCTTTACCAGCATCCAACACTGCTTTTTTCAGTACATTTTTCAGAGTGCGATTTAACCTTTCTAACATTCCCGAAGATTGTGGATGGTAGGGTAAATGCAAGCATTGAGTGATACCTAAGATATCACACAAAGCTGTCATTATTTTCGCTGTAAAGTGTCTCCCTTTTTCATGTTCAAGGACTCTGGGAAAACCCCAACGTGCGAACACTTGTTCCCACAATGCTTTAGCAGTAGCATGCGCACTATCATTTCTCACTGGTAGTACTTCTACCCATTTGGAAAATATAACAATAATGACTAGTAAATATCGGAACCCCCCCTTTTGCAGTAGGCAGTGGTCCCATGTAGTCAGTTTGTAAAGTGGACCAAGGACCAGCCGCCAGGGGTACACGCCCCAACAAAACCCTTTTACCAGGTACTGGAGAATTCATTTGTGCACAAATGAGACAAGCCTCCAGGGATTGCTTGATATCTTTTCCCATTTTTGGCCACCAATATTTTTGAGCCAAGATTTTACAAGTTTTATGGAGCCCACAATGTCCCCCAATTCTGCGATTCTCCATATCTTTTCTAAAAGACGTGGGTGGTATCCACTTTTTAAAGCCTGGTTGTTGTTCCCATATTACCATATCTTCCCATATAGTAACATGTTTGGTGGTACATTGTCCTGTATCTTTCCATTGGTTCTGACAACCAAGAAGCCCAGCATCAGTATCTTGGATTCGTCCCAAACTAGGGATGTGTGATAATGCTGCTATCCATTTTGGATGATTTTTATCATACTTTTCAGCTTCCCACAATTGTGTAGCATCACCTCCTAGAGGGTCTACCCATAAGTTTGTTTGTTTCACAGCTATTTGAGCCAGATTATCTACCAAATTATTATTTAGTTCATGGATATCTTTTGGATTCTTTTGACAAGCCCTTACTTTACAGATAGCAATTCTCAATGGGGTTTGAGCTCCCATATATTTTGTAATATGAAGCAAAAGCCACGGGTTTACAGGTGGCTGTTTGCATTCCTCTTTTCATCCATATAGGAAGAAACTCTAACAAGGAATTGACAAAAGCACAGTCCAAGAAGACATTAATGACCTCCTGTGGATATGCCATAATAGCTCAGCGTACTGCCTCCAATTCCACTCATGGGGCAGAAAATGATGATGGACATCTTACTAATATTTCCTTATTTGTTCTAGGGGTCCAAACAGTATAACCTGTATTGAAATGGCCATCATCCCAAAAGCGGGAGCCATCCACATACACATCAATACCCATAACATTAGGTTCAGCAGCAAAAATTGGTTTGTATTTAATACCCCTGACTTCCCCACAGTCGTGTGCATCTCCCTCCCATGTCATTATCTCTACTAACATGAGGGAGATACATTTTTCCACAGTGATATTTTTCCCTTGTAGGGCCAATGCCCATTTCACCAGTCTCTGAGAGGATACCAGGACATTATAGTCATTTAATCCCAGCTACAGCTCGACTTCAAGCGTGTTGAAGACTGGTTCAGCTCTCATAAACTTGTCCTGAGCCACAGCAAGACCAAAGTCATGAGCTTCTGTAACCCACGATGCAGGCACAAATCTCTGTCCCTCACCATCAATAACCACGCTGGGAACTCACTCAAACATGTCCCAGCATTCAAGTACCTTGGTATCATGCTGACTAGTACCCTCTCCTACACTCGGCATATAGACACTGTTGCCAAGGCTGCCAATATACGGATTAGTCTATTACACAAACATAAGCACTTTATGTCTGTGGATGCCCTTAAACTAGCCATCTACTGCTTTGTCACATCTATCATTGACTACGGTTTTGCCATCTATGGCTCTGCCTCTACAACTGCCCTCCACAGGATATCAGTTTCACTCAACAATGCTTGAAGGCTATTAATGGGTGCGGCCTGCCAAACATGCACCTGTGACCTCTATGCGCAGGCTGGCTGGCTACTTCTACTCAGCAGAATACAATACCAGACCTTCCTGCTTACCAAAAAAGGTTCTCCTTGGACTCATGCCGCCTGGTGTTGGCACACTCCTTACCACCTTCAGTGGCATTCAGCTTACTCACAGTGCTCAATATCAAACCTTCCAGGTTCACAGATGTCATACCTCCATGGGTCAGCAGTTCTTCACCCATAGAGCTCCACTATGGTTCAATACCTTCAATAAAGAAGCACTTTCCTCTTCTATGCTTGGACCCTTTAAAAGGAATCTCAGACTTTACCTCACCTCTACCACTCAATGTAACTGTTCCTCCTAAAAGGTCTGTTCCAAACACCACTCAGTTGCTCATATCCAGCGGCCCGCCCCCTTCCTGAGTTGCATTCTCTTTGGTCCCTGCCCTTCTTTGTGACCCCCTTCCTGCTCCCCTTCTCCCCGGTACAAGACACCCTCCCCCTCGCCATCTCACTGACAGTGGCCCCTTAGTCTGCCTACTTCCTTCTCTCCCCCCCACCCTATCACACACCTAAAGTCCGATTGCTTCTTAAGCGCTCTATCTCTTACTGTTACCTCAGCCAGCTTTCTACTTAAGTTGCTCGCTAGTATGCATATTACTTCTAAAGTGTGTTGTAACCGTAAAAAAAACACATTGTCAACCTTGATTTTTGTTATGATTATACATTCTTTGACAATCTTTGTATGTATGTTCCCCCCATCCTCTGACATGGAACCTTTGTAAATGAGCAGTTCCTGCTCAAAGGTATTTGTAATCCTAGAGTTTAATAAATAAAAAAAAAATAAAATGAAAAATACTCCCTGTACGTCACTTTCTAAGAGAAATTTCACAGGTGTATGTGAGGTTTGCAAAACAATGTGATTAAACCCCACAATATGTTCAGTAGTCTGTCTCGCCCAATGTACATCTAAAAAGTGTTTTACACATTTTTCATAGGTTTCCTCTACTGGAGTTAATATCAGAGAAAAATATCCCACTGGATGTAAAGTCCCTGATCACTTTTGTAACAAGACTGCATTGATCACTTGATCAGACTTGATCAGTGTCGTGTACCTGTATTACAAAGCCTGATGACTCAGAAGGGCTAATGAGGGCAGGAGCCATCATTAGTGCTTGTTTAAGAGCCATAAAGGATTGTTGATGCTCTGTTTCCCACTGGAGGATATCAGTCTCTTTTCCTCCCTTTAACAGATTGTACAGTGGTTTTGCCATACTAGAAAATGCTTCTATAAAATCCCTGCAGAAGCCTACCATTCCTAAAAACTGTCGAAGTGCTGTTTTAGTTTTAGGTTGTGGTAATTGTTGTATGACCTGATTCTTATCTGGGTCTACAGTACATCCTTCCTGATTAATACAAATCCCTAAAAAGGTGACTTGTGATTGCTCAATTTGAGCTTTGCTCGGGTTTAGTTTTAACCCTCCTTTGTGTAATATAATTAACAGCTCATCCAATAAACTGACATGTTCCTGACAAGTGTTGGTTTATAGTAATATATCATCCATGTACTGGATTATCACATCAGGATGAGAAAATCCCAACAGTATCTCAGCCAGACACTGATGGAATAAAGTTGGAGATGAGTGAAAACCCTGTGGTAAACATTGAAAAGTATACTGTTCATCCTGAAAAGTAAATGTAAATTTATGCTGACTATCAGGATGAACAGGGATGGACCAAAAGCCATTTGATACATCTAGTACAGTATAAACTGTAGCTGTCGGAGACAGCCTAGATATTAAGTCAGGAAGCCTTGATACCACTGGGGTGACCAAGGGTGTGACCTTATTTAACACCCTATAGTCCACTGTTAAATGCCAGGTACCACTGGGCTTACATGCTGGCCAAAAAGTTCACTGTGGAACATATGGGTCTAATGACCTGCTGTGCCTGTAACTGTTTCAGTGTCACACATATTTATTTTTAAGCTTTCTTTAGGAAAAGCATATTGTTTTTGTGGAGGGGGGTCTGGTCCTTCAGTTTGGACTTCCATATTAGACACTCGCCCACATTCTGTTGCATTCTTAGCCCATATTGGTGCATGTTGTTTTATTACATGTACTATCCATTTTGGTACATGCTTCCACAGATCTTCCAAATAATACATCTTTAATGATTTAATAGTATACATACTGTGAGAATCATCCACATTTGGTCCTGGGTTAGTAGTACTTCCTTTCCATAAAATCATGTTACTAAGATCTACTACCAAACCATGTTGTGCTAAAATGTCCATACCCATGATGGTACCTTCATGTGTATTACATTTCCAAAACATACATTTTAATTGCTGTTCTCCAATCTGGACCATAACTGGTTTTGTTAAGTATGCTGTTAACACCGAAGCCCTGCAAACTTAGTTGCTGCTTCCAATGGGTTGTTAAGAGCATATCACTATCTGTAATGCAAACTGTAGCTCCAGTATCGACCAATATCACAGTCTGGCAGACCCAGACCATAGTCGATACAGTAGGACGACCCTCCCGGTCCTCTATCAATTTACCTAGCACTTGGAAGGTGGGGGCTTCATCCCGTTATTGCCCTAATTGTATCAGTTCTTCTTCATCAGGTTCCTTTTTAATGGCTGCCGCAGCCTTGATATTGACCAAATTACTGAGCATTTCAATACATTTTTGCAAGTCTGCCTTTCCACCTGGTTTAGCATTATTACCAGGATTTTGTGCTCGTCTCTTTTCCATTACCTGTTTTTGTTTTCCCTCCATGTCTCCTCCTTTTGCCCAACAATCTCGTTTGAAGTGTCCATCTCTCCCACAATTATTGCAAGTATATCTACTCTTACCTTTTGTTTTGACAATAGTGGCTACGCATCACTTGTCCTTTCCCTTCTCTGGGCTTTGATCATCCTGTTGCATCCGCCACCAATCGGTAAACAATTCTTCCTTTTCTGCACATGTCAGTGCTCATTTACACAACATGCGTATCGATGCAGGGACTAAAGTAGCCTGCCGATCACTCAAACTAAGAAAAGGCTCCCTATCTTTACTAGGGTTGGCCACACCCCATAAGTGGTGTATGCGGCCTATAATCAATTAATAAACATAACCAGAGATTCTTCAGGAAGTAATTTTACTTCAAAAATCTTTCCCCAATCAGTGTGAGACATGTCATGCATTGACTGCCATGCCACTTGGATCTCATCAACATTTGCCCAAGTGTCGTTGTTATCAAAATTAGACTGTGTACCGAACATGTTAGCCGGAAGGCTCTGGAGTAACACAGCAAGTAGGGAGAGCATCACTACTTTACATGCATCTTTATTGGTCAGATTAAAATTTGCGACTAATGTCTTTAGTTTAGCACAGTAAGGTACAGGATTTTGTCCAGGTTCCCATTTTCCCAGTTGGTCTACCACTTGCATGGATTCTTGGATAGTCAAGTCCCTCTGGGAAAATTTCTGGGTAACCTCTAGCCCTTCACGGGCTCTTTCCATAGCAGCCTCTTCCTCTGTTGCTGCCAAATAATCTTTTAATTTGTTTTCATTTTTGTCTTTATCCTTTTCATGCACCTCTATGCTAGCAGCCAGAGCTGACTTCTTAATGTCATTCTTTTCATTCTCATATTTTTCTCTGAGATGTTCTATTTTTTTCATAAGTCTATGCTTCTCTTCATCTATTAAGTTTTTTGCTTTCTCTGTTAATTTCTTATGCCTTTTACTCATAAAAGGAACTTTAACTCCTTCCCCAGTTATTTTTACACTATAGGGGGCCATTTTTCCTTTCCTCTTTCGAGAAGGTTCTTCCTCACTCTCAGAACTATCACTAGAGCTGGAGGAACTTTTCTTCATGACTATTTCACAGCTGCAATGATGTTTTGGCTGGAAGGGATATTTTACTTGTACCTGAGACATTTTGTATTTTTGGACATCTTCGCCCAATGAGGTAATTTGGTGTCTTAATTCTAAGGAGATCTGGCACTGTAATTGTGCCTCTGCTTCTAATGTATACTAGGACTTATAAGAGAGGTCTTGGGCATGTTCTTGGTTTGCATTATCTAATCTTTCTATTGCCTGCTGCAATTGTCTAGTCAGTTCATTAATTTGACCCTGACTCTTTATTTACAAATTTAAGATGTTCTTCTAACTGATTATTCTTAATTTTTAACCCACAAACCTCCCCTTGTGCCCCATTTAATTTATACTCCATTGCTTTGGTATCAGTAGCACATTTTTGTAACTCCTTTTCTTGAAGAGCTAAACCTTCATTACATTTCTCTTCATTTTCCAACATCTGCTTTTTCATTTTACCCATCCTAGCTGTTATTTCACACTGATATTGTACATACATTTTACAGATGTTGACTAACTTTGATCTATCTACTTTAACTTTCTCATTTCTATCCATACATTGCCTAGTAAAGCATTGATACGCATCTTCCTGTTGTTCAGGAGAGTGGTACGGCCCTTCTTTTAACCATGTTTCTAGAAATTTACATAAAATTGTATCCATACTTACATCTATCTTGTGATTTGCAAATCACGTCTGACTTCACACCAGTTCTTCACGAGTTCCTTCATGACTCCCTTCTGTACTCGATTGATCAGGTCAGCTGCAGTAAGGCATTCCCCACAGCGTGGCCTCTTCGGTTCATTTGATGTCGTCAGCAACCATATATACTGTCTTCAGACAACCAAGTCACTGCACCAATTGTAAAGTTGTGTTGTGTTTGCAAAAGAATTTCACTTGAGCCTTCATATTTCTTCTAAGAGTTTATTGTGGTTATTTATCTTCACATGCGTATTCATTCTTTTCATCAATAGTGGTGCTGCTTATTCAATTTACATACAGTGGCCTGTATATTCAAACTGAGCCAGGCTGTGGCACAAGCCTGGGCGCAGCTCAACTTTGTTGAGCAGGGGTGTGGCCTGGGCGATATTCAACGGAGCTGCACTATGGTGCAGCAGCTTTGAATATCACACCCTTGCCACCCCCACTGTGCATGACGCAGTGGCACTGTGCCAGTGCAAGTGGCCAGAGTGGAGCATGGAGATGCGCTGGTGCAAGTGCCATTGCGCCATGCACAGCACCTGTGATATTCAAAAAGGGGAAATGCAAATGGGGCCATAATTTATGCAAGGCACACAGGGGTCCATTTGCATCTCATTATGGCTCCATTTGCATGCCATTAGCATGCAGGTGCGCCGATCCCCAACGACTTGCACCTGGCGCCCTGCCAGGCAGCAGCCATCTGGGACCGACGCCCCCTGCAGCCCAATCACAGGCATTCCTCTAATATAAAAAAAAAGTCCAACATCCCTGGTGTTCCAGTGGACCTCTATGTGCCCGATCGCAGGCATCAGTATAGTCCCCCCCTCCAATATCTCTGGTGGTCCAGTGGACCTCTATGTGCCCAATTGCGGGCATCAGTATAGTCCCCCCCTCCACGTGAATCACATATCTGGACTGAGTAGTACGGTATGGGCTGCACACCCATTGGCTCAGGCTGTGAACCAATAGGTGTTGAGCCCTACTGAGCTATCAGTCGGTGGGCGGAGGGCGGCAGGCGGGTGGGGTGCTGCCACCCGCTGGCTGATGGGGGGAGCGGGGCGGTGGGGCTCAGTGGGCGGGTGGGGGGTACACTAGACCACCAGGGTGGTAGGGGTCTGTTATGTGTTACAGATGCCCGCGATCGGGTGGTGATCGGTCCACTGGACCACCAGGGATATTGGACGTGGGGGGGACTATACTGATGCCCGCGATTGGGCACATAGAGGTCCACTAGAACAGCAGGAATATTGGGGGGACTACACTGATGCCCGCGATCGGGCACATAGAGGTCCACTGGACCACCAGGGATATTGGATGGGGCGATTTCGCTCCAGGGATACCTGCGATGGGGCATGGGGGGGCACCGCCAGATGCGGCAGGAACTCGGGTGGCCACCCACAGGTGGCAGCTGCCATGTTGCGCCCTGCAATGTGGCAACTCACCTGTGGGTGGCCGTCACTTGTTCCTTTTTTGGGCGGCTTAACTTTGTGCAGGTGCAGGTTGAGGTTGCGCATGCATGACTCTGCACATCCCGGCTGAATATCGGGCTGTGCAGGTTATGCATGGGCATGCCCCTACCTGTGCCTGTTACATTACTGATGTGTTCCAGCACATCGGGATTTGTGCGGCGCACTTTTCCCTTTTGAATATCGTACCGGGGCGCATCAGTGGGTTGCGCATGGTGCAACACTGTTGCGCCATGCACAACCCTTTTGAATATCTGGGCCAGTGTTTATATAAAGAATTGTTATCTTGAAAAATACCAACACCCCATTATAAGCCAATCATAAAGCAAAATAACATATTTTAATCTTAGGGTGTGGTGTACCTTTCTCCTCAAAACATAGATATTGCTACATTTCTTGCACAACCTCATTGGTATTACTATATTTCTTGCACAACATTCCTTGATGCACACAACCTTCTTTGTTGCACACCTTCCTTAACAAGTGCACACCATTCTAAACAGGGTTATCATTGGATGTTTGGTATTAAATGTTGTGAAATGTAAAAATGTTACACTGCAAAACCCTAACGCCCCAGGCGTGTGTTGGTATTTGCACTACAAATATTCAGCATGGCTTTTTGTGACCCCCCCACCTCATGAAAGCATTTGGGACCTCTTCTCGTGGACAGTGGCACTGTGATTTTGTTAATGTGTCCCGAACTTCAAGTTCCCACAGCGACCATGCCATTCTGTGCCAGATGTGCCAAAACACAGATCAGACAGGATGTGAAGAATAACAGCTGTACCATTCATAGGGAAATGTGAAGAGATGGCAATGATGAAAATCTGTAGTGAAAATATTAAAAATGCTCGAAGTTCCAAGTGTATATGGAAACTGCGCAACACATGCTTGTATCGCAGTCATTTAATGGAATTATTTCACCAAATTTTCAACATAGGCATTTTGTGACCTCTGCTCATGAACACTGTCACTATGATTTTCTTAATCTGTCCGAAACATTAATTTCCGACAGTGACTGCATCATTGTGCGCCAGATATGCAAATGCATATTTCAGGCAGGATATGGAAAATGACAGCTGTACTGTTCATAAGGAGGTGTGGCAAGATGCCAATGTTGAAAATCTGGAGTGAAAATATTACAAATTTGAGCACTTCCGAGCATATGTGGAAACTGCGCAACGCACGCTTGTAACACAGTCATTTTATGGACTTTTGTCACCAAATTTTCAACATAGGTATATTAGGTCCTCTGCTCATGAACAGTGTCACTATGATTTTTGTCAATGTGTCCAGAACACTGATTTCCCACAGCGACCATGTATTCTGCGTCAGAAGTACAAAAACACATTTCGGCCAGGATGTGAAAAATGACAGTTGTACTGTTCATAAGGAGGTGTGGAAAAATGCCAATGTTGAAATTTGGAGAGAAAATATTACAAATTTGTGAAGTTATGAGCACGCATGGAAACTGCACAACGCATGCTTGTAACAGTCATTTTATAGACTTTCATCACCAAATTTTCAACATAGGCATCTTAGGACCTCTGCTCATGAATGGTGTCACTGTGATTTTCTTACTGTGTCCCAAACACTGATTTCCCACAGTGACCACGCTATTCTGCGCCGGAAGTGCAAAAACACATTTCGGTCTGGATGTGAAAAATTACAGCTGTACTTTTCATAAGAAGGTGTGTAAAAATGCTAATGTTGAAAATCTGGAGAGAAAATATTACAAATTTGTGAAGGTACGAGCATGCGTGGAAACTGCGCAATGCACGCTCATAAAACAGTCATTTTTGGGACTTGTTCCACCAAATTTGCAACATAGGCTTTTTGAGAGCCCACCTCATGAACACTGGCACTGTTGTTTCGTTACTCAGTCCTAAAAGGTGATTCCACACAGTGACCACAAAATCACCTTTCAGGATCGAATAACGCCATGACAGTGGTTGAATTCATGAGGAGGGGTCCCAAGAACCCCATGTTGAAAATGTGGTGCCAAAATTCCCAAAAATGCCTGAGATATGCACCAAAGTTGAAAAAAACTATTTATGCCATTATACAACTTACCGGCATTTCTTCAGCTCGCGGTCAGATTTGAAGAGTGCAGACGTGTTCCCGGTCCACCGAAGGTTGTCGCACTGGGCTCCAGAGGTAAATATGGGGTGAAGGTGGTGTGTGGGGGAGGCAGGGTATGCAGAGATTGGGCCAGGGTTGGGGGAGGGGCCACAAAACTCAACGAGGGACTGTTTTCTGTTTTACAGGTTTAAAAAAAAAATCACGGAACTTTTTTATTACAGGGACATTTGGCACACTGGGGTGGGCTCCCATCATGCCACCTGAGTGTTTTTCTTTGGGTGGGACTGTATCCAACATGGGATTGGACACCCCCCATCTGCACATACCAGGGAAGGGAGAGCCCAGGGGGATTGGGCACCCCCCTCGGCACACAACAAATTGGTGGGGACATTATGCCAATGGGAAACAGACTCCATCAGCAAATTGAACTGGGAATGGGGGACTGAAGCCGATGGGGATTGGGGCCCTCGTCATCAAAGAAAGATTGTTGGGGGGGCGCATGATGCCGAGGGGATTGGGCACCCCCTTGGTACATAACAAATGGGGGAGTGGGTTACAGTAATCTGACGGGGAGTGGGCTCCCCCATCAGCAAATGAACTGGGTCGGGCATGGCAAGGTATCGCCCTGCAGTGACGGGTCACTCCCTTATTGCAGCAGCGGATTAGTTTCAAGGTGGTGGAATGCTGGCTGAACTAGTGTCAGCAGCAGCTTGCCACCACATTGGGGAAAGCGGGCCAAGCCTCAAAAGGCACTGGGGCCATTGGACCCCTCAGTGCCGCACCTGCAAAATCCCGCTTCTCTCCTAAGCTGTGATGAAATGTTTCTTGCGCATGCACGCAAGCAGACATAAAAAGAGTGTTGACCCCATACTATTCACCTTAATGGTACTTAACACCTTTGCCAACACGTACTTCTGGCTGAGTATTTATTATCCACGTGGGGGGGAGGATATTAAGAATACTAGCAGACAAAAGGTCTTTCACTAAATAATGCCAACTGATAAGCTACCCTATTATGGAAGGACAAACAGTTAAGAGGAGTGTAGAGAATACATCTATAGGTGTCAGAGTTGAAATCAATTGCAAATTTGAATGCACAATTGAAAGCTACACACCCCCTCTCAAGAACTGTGTTTCTTGCTGCAAAATAAACCACAGCTCCATAATCAGGGACTAGGAGACTAGGAGACTCGCAACCAAATGTTTGTTTACATCTCTAGTAAAGTTATGCTTGATTTGATAAAGCAGCCCCAATTGCTGATTAATGCTTTGAACTACTGAAGCAAAGGGGTCTGAGTAAGACAATAAGGGGGGGGGCCAAATATACTGCTAGTTGTTTGAAAATCTGGACCCGTTCTATTAGATCTCTGGTTGATATGATGATGCACAGTCCCGGACAATCCTTGAGTCCATATCTGCTGCTGAGCATCATAGTTTTATTTTTTTAGCATTAATAACCACATTATTTTCTATAAACCTTTGACTCACAGAGCTGCAAATATCTTTCCAGCGCAAATAAGTGTTTACCCCCTGGTGAAAATGACAGTATCATCAGCATATGATATTGTTTGGGAGTAGTCACAGGCCCCAGACATGTCATTTATAAACAAACTAAACAATAGAGACCCTGGTACAGCTCCATGGGGCACCCCAGTGTCCAGGGGCAATGTCCTCTAGTACACATCACCACACCCAACCCACTGAGTACAGTTGGACAGATAATCAAAGAACCACACCACCGCATCAGCTGGCAAGCCCATACCCACAAGCGTCTTCAAAAGAAACTGTGGTTTGCTAAATCAAAGGCCTCAGAAAGGTCTAAAGAGGCTGCACTCTTGTATTCCCTTCTGTAACAACATTTCATGGAGCCTTTGCTGGTCTTCATGTATGACAAGCCACACTGGGCATATGGTCATTACAGCATTCCTGAGCACACCTGACCACGAGTGTGACAAACAACCTACCAGCGTAACTTTTGCACCTGGCTGCTACAGACTTCCACCTTAGTTTGCTCCATGCAGTATTCTGTGCTCACTTGCAGCTCTCTGTGACAGTAGCAGGCACCAGATGCCTGGACCCTGAGCCCAGTCACCAGTCCCCCCTGCATCAAGACAAGGAAGGCTGCTCAACTCCCTGCTGCAGTGTGGAAGTGTCTTATCAAACTTCACCCAAATCACTTCCGTGTGTCATGAACGATAATGTTCCTCAAATTACTTAAAAGTAGGTTAGTGTATTTCTTCTAAATTATAACTACCTCTGAGGCTCACAACACCTTCACTAAAGAAGATAGGAAACAAATTTGCATGTGTTTCATCATTGGAATAAGGATATAAACTATTAATGCGTGAGTCATTTTTTTCTGATTTGCTATGTTTTCAATGAGTTCTTTATCAGTCTGAAAGAATGAGTCATACCACATACTGTATGTAAATGGAGAGTACTTTTTTGTGACTTCCTCCTCAGTGTGTGCATGCCTTTCATTCATGATGCCACAAACGCCTGACTCATACTACAGACAGGCAGTGTTGCTATTTTTAAAGATTATTGCATACGGTGTGCGTGACTACTTAGATGGTTATATCTGGAATTTTGTAGGTGCCTTATAATAAATGTTCGATCACATTGAAACTATCTGTATGCTAAATGGAGAGCTTTTTTTTCTGTAAATTTATTTTTATTAAGAAATAACAGGGATGCACACCCACTCCATCAATACAATCAGAGAGGCATTAGGGTTAAATACGAAAGATAACAGAACACAGCACTACAGTAAATACAGAGGAAAAACAACCTCTCAGGCTCCCCCAAACCTTCGACACACCTTTGGGGTCAGGGTGTCCTGTTCAGTATTTATCACTGTCTAGGCACCCTGTGCTGACATATAAGGGAGGTATAAGGGAGGTGTACTTATAAGTGGGGAAAGAGAGGGCCATCTGTCCACCCACACCCCTGCCCCAAACTCCATCCAGGGGCTTTACATTCATATCTATGATTACTCTTGCCACCTCTCCTGCAGGCCTCAGTCTACTAATTTATATAAAAATGGGACAAAGTAGGGGTCATGCTGCATGGCATAGGGTACCCATGAAATCCATCTGGCTGCAGATACTTCAGTGTTATCATTAAGGCCAAAAGTAATTTGTCCATGTGATATATGGAATTCATTGTATCCCTCCATTGCCCCAAATCTGGCCCCTGATTCAACAGCCACTTAAGAGTCCTACATTTTTTTGGCAGCCTGAAGAAAAATACCAAGGATACTGATGAAGGAAAATCTCTGGTGAGAGGGGCACCCGGGTGTGCTATCACCACATCCAGTTCCTCTAAAAAAGTACATACTACTGGGCAAGCCCACATAATGTGGGTGTGAGTTCCTCAGGGCTCCCCACAGAGTCTCCAACTAAATAGAAAGCTTTGACAGAGCTTGCAGTAACACTTTCTGAAACTGTTCAGCACAGAACATCAGTCACAGTGCATTACAGATAGATGAAACATTAGCTCTTCTAAAAATTGTAGTTATGTACTGACTCTAGTCCATTTTTATGTTGGCACGCTTGCGCAGCCAACATCTTGCAAGTAGTGCAGCTTTGGAGGTGCAGTCGCTGTTGGGCAAATGCAGGGCATGCACCAGTAGATGCGTCCCTCATTCCCCAATCAGCCTGCATGCCGGCGCCACACCATGCATACATAATGTGGTGAGCACATCTAAGGAAAGGTCCACTGCAATCCGAGCAAAGCTCGCCAGATGCAGCAGACCTCCCGACGTGCTCGGCCACATTGTGTACATGGCGGCCACCCAACTGCCGACTTCGAGGGTGCCCAACTCTCTGCCAGCTTCCCGTGGCCCCAATGCATGTGTCAATGGGGAGCCCACTCCCCGCCGGGTACAAAGCCTTCCATTTGTGTATATGCCATAAGTTTAACTCTCGCTCTTGGCTCCTGCTTTCCTTTGTGTGCCAACATAAGTGCCCAACTCCGCTGGCCGCTGCAGCACTCCCCAAACAGTTAGGTGGCACACTGGGAGCCCACCCCAGTGTGCCAAATAGCCTGTAAAAACTGTCCCACATGTTTTTTTTTACCCTGTGAACAAAAATGGTCCTCGTAGTCTCCTACCCACCACCTGCACTCCCCCACTGCGCACCCTGCCCTCCCACACACCCTCACCCCATACTTACCTCCAGAACTCGGTGCAATGATTTTCGGTTGACCAGGAACACACCTGCACTCTTCAAAGCTGACCGCGAACTGAGGAAATGCCGGTAAGCTGTATAATAGAATAAACAGGGTTTTTTCAACTTTGATGCATATCTCAGGCATTTTTTTGACTTTTTGCACCAAATTTTCAACATGGGGTTTTTGGGACCCCTTCTAATGACTTCTGTCACTGTTATGACTTTAATCGATCCCGAAAGGTGATTTCGCAGCCACTGCATGGAATCACCTTTCAGGACTGATTAATGCAAGAACAGTGGCAGTGTTCATGAGGTGGGCTCTCAAAAAGCCTATGTTGCAAATCTGGTGGAAAAAATCCAAAAAATGGCTGTTTTACGAGCATGCGTTGCGCAGTTGCTATGCACGCTCATAACTTCGCAAATTCACAATATTTTCATGCCAGATTTTCAACACTATCATTTTTCTACACCTCCTTGTGAACAGTACAGCTGTCATTTTTCACATCCTGGCCAAAATGTGCTTCCGCACTTCCGGCGCACAATAGCACGGTCGCTGTGGGAAATCAGTGTTTGGGGCAGATTATGAAAATGACAGTGACACTGTTCATGAGCGGAGGTCCTAAAATGCCTATGTTGAAAATTTGGTGACTATACTCCATAAAATGACTGTGTTACGGGCGTGCGTATGACGCGGGATTTCAGTGCCACGGTTTGAAAATGTTTTGCAGCTGAACCAGTGCTCGGGATTAAATTTTAAATACCAGCAGCACTTTAGATTAAGGAGTTCTACTGAATGATGTATTTGTTACGATGGGGACCATAAAAAGCGCACTTCGGCACCGCGCTCCAACTACATGCATATTCTCGCCGTGGGATCTCGTTCTGGTGGGCTGGGGTTGCATTCAGTCTGAAAGTGAGCTGAAATAATGCTTTTTTTACTAAAACAGGTAACCAGTTCAGTTTTTTGCTTATGAAGGTGCATTCTACTCTAACATTGGTACAGGTATGTGCCTGTGGAATTATTGTTGCAAAGTAAGACAGAACCGAGGGGCAAAGTTGACAGTGTCCCTCCACAGAACCACATACTACCACCGGGGAGCAGAAAAAGCAGACCATGAGACAACTTCCAATGCACAGCTGAGAATTCTAGACCACGTCAAAACAGTCTACAGCAGAAGAGCTACAGGGGTTATTACAGCAACAAATGTTCTGTTCCTTAGAATCAAACACAGAAAAATAGAATGTTTTACAGTAAATGTATATATTTATTTTGTACCTCTTATCACTTGGATTAGAGAGGTGGTGTTCAAACCAATCACTAAACACAAGTGCTTGTACTCTTGACTTCATGGAGTGTTTTATGAGATGGAACTTCTCAGAGAATCTCAGGAGGAATAAGCCCAAAAGGTTATTATTGTTATTAACTGACGTATGTGCACTTAAGAAACCTTTAATTTCTTCTTGCATCATATTGTATATGCCTGTAAACCTTTTGATTATGTGTAAAACCAGCTTTAGTAATACATTCATATAAAGTATCACACATGATGATGCAGAATAATTCAGAACAGTCCATTTTGAGGGCACATCAGCAAGAATTTGTAACCTTTTTGTGAGGGGGTTAGTTGAATATAATTACTTGAGTGGTTGATACTGACACCTTATTGGGGAGGTGTTAGCCAATAGCTAAGTTTTGTGGTGACAGTCATTGTATTGCTCTGCAGTGAAGGATACTTTGTCCAGGAGGGCTTAGGGTCTCTTGCTCCTCAGGAAAATAGTGGACTCATCCTGGACATGATGTGTTTGCTCTTAGCAGTAATCCCTGTGGTTGGCTTTTACCAATTGCCTTTACTGAGTAAAACATTTTTCCCATATAGATTGTCATCCTACCCACCTTCATTGTTCCTGTGCGTGGGGGCCAAGGTGCAGCTTGCAGGATCCTCCTAGTATATGGCCTCTAGGGCACAAGGGGGAGTTCCTGTGTAAAATTGATGACTTCATCACCAACAGGGTGATTGTTCTTGGCAATTTCAAAGCCCAAGTCGATGATGAATTCTCACATTTTAGACGGGATTTCCATCAGCTGATGGATTCACTGGGCCTCACACAAGTGTGATTACTTCTGCAACTCGTCAATATGGACACACCTTGGACTTGGTTTTCTCTCTGGGGCTTGAGGTTAATAACCTTCAGATGATCTGGTGAGCTAGTCCGATCACTGCACAGCAAAGTTCTCTGTTGGGACCCCTCTCAAAGTCCACCCCCAGTGGAGAAGATTCATTACTGCCGTTTAAGAGGGCTTAGGCCAAAAGGACTGCAGGTGGTAATGGATGTCTGAGATTTTAGCAGTTTGTGAGATGGGTTCAGAGAAAGCAGTGTTGACCTATAACAGGGTTATCACTGGAGTCTTTGACTCTGTAGCACCCACTCGTGTACAGCCCCAGTTCTCACGCTTAGGATCCCCATGGTTTGATAGGGAGCTTAAGGATCTGAAGACAAGGGGTTGGAGGTTAGAGCAATGTAGGAAGAGATCCAGGGCCAGGAGACCAAACTGACTTTGATAATTCATTGCAATGACCATCAAAGAGCAATCTTCAGAAAGAAAGCAGCATTCCTGTACAGTGAGATTGCAGCTGGGAGGAATCAACTGTCTCAGCTCAGGTGTCAGCATGGCTCAGTTGGTAGCACATCTGACTCTGGACCAGAAGGTCATGGGTTCTCATCCCACACCAGGATTGGACTTGCACCTAAAAATCGCTGGCATCCGAGTGCAGTATTGGGGGGTGCTGTACTGCTGGGGTGTGCTGTCCTTCAGATGAGATGTTAAACCGAGGTCTCTTCTGCCTGTCCTGGTGGGTGTCCAGGTGGAAGTAAAAGAACCCAGGGCACTCTTCGCAAAGAACAGGGAGCATTCCTGGTGTCCTGGCCAACATTCTCCTTCCCATAAACTGGTTCATGCAATTATCCAGGCTGTATGTGGGTGATGATGTGCGATATGGCTGCCACCACACATTCAGTCACTTCACCACCAGTCTAGCATTGCTTGTAAAGCACTTTGGGATACTGAGTATGTAAAGCACTATTTAAATGCTGATTCTTCTTCTTCTTTACTGTGGACAAGTTATTAAATTCAAACTGTCCACAGCTGGTAAGAACCAGTTCATCAGCGAAGTATGAAGAGCTCCAGGGTATTACATAAGCAAAAAAACTGATTAGCAGTTTTATGTGTGAAGGTGCTAACCAACTGCGAAAATGCACAGCAGGTGGCACAGATTGAGTAGTAAAATGAAAAGTGCTTTATTTTTAATGTGTAACCCTGAATAAAAAAACATAGAAAATATTTAGCAGCCCAGTGCTATGCAACTCAGAAAATTGTTAGCAATACCCTCTGATATGCTATACCAGCTATTTAATACCCTGAGTGCCCTTCATTCTTCTTGGACAAAGTGTCCTCTATTCAGGCTGGGATCTCACCAAGTAGGTTGTCACAACCCGACTGGGTCAAACCTGCACTTCGTAGACACTCTCAAGTGTCTTGGGAAGAGTTTTAGCTAATTACAATGGAAGTCGGAGACTTGCTTGTCCATGGAGAAGCAGGTTGAGCACCTATCCACGTCATGGTCAGGGCCGAGGCATGGGTGGCACTTTGGATGCTGGTCTGATGCTGCAATAGGGTCCCCTTAGGAGCACCAATATATGGGGATGCAGCTTTTCCGCTTCTTCTCCTGTGCCTTTGAACTTGGTATTTCGATGACCAAAGAAAAAACAATAATTAAATAAGAAGAAAAGTCATTTGGTGCTGAACTAAGAGAAAAAAGAAGTACCAGAAGAAACACGCATTTGTCAATGTCGAATGTTTGCTTGCTTGTATTAGCATTGGAAATGCAGGAGTTAGACAGATGCAGAATAGGAATGGCAGTGAAGTATTGAACGTTACATCAACCCCACCTCCACCTTGCAGAGACGGACAGGCATTGGGGCATGCGTTGAGGTTGTCGTCCATAACGTTCATGCCATTTCACCTCACCCTATCCTGCAGACACTGACAAGTGTTGAGGTGTGCCTTGGGGTGTTCGGCTTTACAGTCACCCCACTTCATAAGGACATATGCTGAAATGGGTGCAATGTAGAATGGGGCCAACTGTGGGGCCAAAGAGTCAAAGACAGAGCTCGATGCCTGTCACTGGATGGGAAGGGGTTGGAATGGCATTAGCATTACAGTCAGCAGTCCAAAGGCACACCCCTGATGTCTGTCAGTCTGAAAAGGGTGGGACATTATGGTTAGAAACCATAACGCCCCGGGCATTTGTTGGTATTTGCAGTACAAATGTTCAACATGGCCATTTTGTGGCCCCCACCTCATGAAAGCATTTGGGACCTTTTCTCATGAACAGTGGCACTGTGATTTTGTCAATGTGTCCCAAAATTTGAGTTTCCACAGCAACCGTGCCACTGTGCGCCAGATGCCTAAAAACATAGATCGGGCAGGATGTGAAGAATGACAGCTGTACCATTCATAGGGAGGTGTGAAGAGATGGCAATGTTGAAAATCTGTAGTGAAAATATTAAAAATGCTCAAACTTCTGAGCGTACGTGGAAACTGTGCAACACATGCTTGTACCGCAGTCATTTAGTGGAATTATTTCACCAGATTTTCAACATAGGCATTTTGTGACCTCTGCTCATGAACACTGTCACTATGATTTTCTTAATCTGTCCTGAACATTGATTTCCTACAGCAACCGCGGTATCCTGCGCCAGATATATAAACACATATTTCGGGCAGGATGTGAAAAATGACAGCTGTACTGTTCATATGGAGGTCTGGAAAAATGGCAATGTTGAAAATCTGGAGTGAAAATACTACAAATTTACGAAGTTACGAGGGTGCATGGAAACTGCACAACGCACATTTGTAACACAGTCATTTTATGGACATTTGTCACCAAATTTTCAACATAGGCATTTTAGGACCTCTGCTCATCAACAGCGTCGCTGTGGTTTTACATAAGACCATACATATGAACATACAAATCTGCCAGCAAAACACACCAATCGGTCTATGCAATTCTGCCCAAGTGTGCAGCTAGCACCCTAAATTGCAGCTGCCCCAGCCTCCTCCCCCTCAGTTCCTCCCCCACTTGTCCCAGCCCCTGCCCCTTGACTCTTCCTCTTGCTTTATCCCACTCCTCCTTAAAGCTATTGACTGTCCTACATGTTACCACCCCCTCTGGCAGCGCATTTCAACTAGACACTACCCTCTCAGAGGAGTAGTGCCTCCTCATTTCCCTCTTGAAATGTCCCCCTTCCAACCTTAGTCTGTGCCCCCTCATCTCTCTTCCACTCCTTAGTTTAAACACCCCCTCAGTGCTAGGTTTATTTACTCCCTCAGGTAGTTAAATGTTTCAATCATATCCCCCCATCCCTCCTCTCCTCCAGTGTGTACATTTTCAGCTCTTTCAGCCTAACTTCATATTCCTTTCCTTCCATCCCCTTTAACATTTTTGTTGCCCTCCTTTGCACCCCCTCCAGTAACTTTAAATCCCTCCTCAGGTATAGCCTCCGGTATTGCAACACAGTACTCTAGGTGTGGTGTGACCAATGATCTGTAGAGAGGTAGGATCACATCCCTGTGTCTGGATGAGAACCCCTGTACGCATCCCAGCATCCTCTGTTTGCCTTCGCTGTTGTTTTCCTGCACTGGGCCGAATGTTCATGGTCCCAGTTACCAACACCCTAGGTCCTTCTCCTCCTCTGTGATCCCCAACCAATAGTCCCTCTTCTGGTTCTTAGCCCTGAAGTGCATCACCTTACACTTCTTTGCATTGAATCCTATCTGCCACTCCACCGACCATGTCTGTAGTTTGGTTAGGTCCACCTGCAGTTTTTCCCATCTGTCCTCTTCATCCACCACCGCCCCTAATTTGGTATAATGTGCAAACAGACTAACCCTGCTCCCCACTCCGTGTGCTATATTAGAGATAAAGAGCCCAAATAGCACTGGGCCCAGCACTGACCCCTGCGGCACCTGCTTGTCACTGCTATCGGTGCCGAGAGCTATCCCACCACCACCACCACCCTCTGTACCCTCCCCTGTAACCAGTTCTCTATCCATTTAGTCAGTCCACCTTCCACCCATACCCCTCCTTCTCCTCACTCTTCTCCTCCTTGGCCTGGGTCCCTCCTCCCAGTAGTCCGCACCCTTTCTCCTCCTTATTCTTACCGGGTGGTGGTGCCTTCTGCATTACACTCAGACCACTCTGCCCGCCCTCTCCCAGGGTTACTACACCTCCGCCTTTACCTATATCTAGGGGGGTGAGCTTATTAGGCTCCCCTGTCCAGACCTTTCTACCAACCTCAGTCTTTACACACTTCCATAGTTTAAATCCACTTAGTAGAGATATACCTCTAATTCTGCCTTTAATACTCCCCTCCTTCCTGCTCAAGTGTACCCTGTTCTCCTGTACAAGTCACTATTCCCTCAGACCTTTACCCCAGTTAGTCACTAACCCATCATTTTTGGTTTGTCACCAATCCCTCAGCCACTTGTTGAACTCCTCAAGCCTACCCTTCCTCCCCATGCTTGCACATGGTACCGGCAGTACCTCCAAGAATGGCACCGAGTCCCCTACTCCCTCACACTGCCTGCCCAACTACTCAAACCTCTCCTTCACTACTTCCACAGTCTCCCCGCCAAGTCGTTTCTACCCACATGCAACACTAAATGAGGTTTCTTCCTCCCCCTCGCTGCACACTTGAGCAGTGCCTGCCCTGCCCCTCCTGCAGTCAACCTGGGGATAGCTTCAACCCAAATACAGCTGTGCCTTTCCCTTCTGGTGTCGCCTCATCCCTTTCAGTATAGAACTCCAGAACAGTACCCCATCCCTACCCCTTTCCTTCTAATGTCCCTTCCACCACCCCAGTATTCATTCTTCCTGCCCCTTACCCCGCCAGCTGCTCCTCTGTGACTTTTGTATCTTTACCCTCACCTTGCCCCACCCCTTTCTCTGCCTTTATTCTTCCCATCCCCCTTGAACCTCTTCCCAACTTGACTACTTCCCTACTGGGCTTCCCATGTCAACCTCCCTCCTCCTCTGCTGATTTCCAACCCCCTCCTATCCCCGCTGTTGTCAATTTAGAGCCCCCATCCCTTTCTACCCCAATAGTAATGCCCCTCCCATTTCCTTCCTGTAGCCTTCCTCCCAGTCCCCACCCTCCTTCCTTACTAGCCCCCTTCTACCCTTTCTTCGTCTCTCTAACTCTTCCCTACCTGTTGCCATCCCTCTATGCCCTGCTTTTCCTCCCCTTCAGTATGTTCCTGCTCCCTCTCTCTCCCATAGCAGAGGTTTGAATCTGTTCCTAGTTGATACCCCTCCTACATCTCTTCCCCATCAGTTCCCTCCTACTTGTCCCTCCGCTGCCACCTCCTGGTCCCACCCTACCCGTAGCCATCTGCTTCTCCCCTGGTACTCCTCATGGTCTCTTCCTCCCCCATCAGGAGGTCTCCCCACGCCTCGGGCACCCCCTCCCTTCTCTTCTTTTCTGTTAGTGCCACTGATACTGGGGTCGGGTTCACTCCCTAGTTGTTCCTCCTCCATCCCCCTTTGCCATCCCCTATTCCCCCCGCCCCCAGCCAGGATGCCTACCACACTCATCTGCTCTGCCACTTAGACTCCTCCCTAACCTCCACAGTTCCTCCCTCAAACTAGCCAGTCATCTACAGACCATACACCCCCTTCCCCATCCTCCAAGCCCAGTCCAGGATCATGGCATACCCACACCCTGTACACCCCGCCACCCTTCCAAAGATGCCTGCCCTATTGACATGTGGCACCTGCCCCATTTTGGCCCCATCTTATGTTACGGGCTCTTACTCCCAGTTTCTGTACCCTACTTCAACTGTTAGGCCCCTATTTACTCAAATTCCTGTTCCCCCCACACTAGTCCCCCACTGCCCTTGCCGACCAAGTTAATCTAGTCTCAAATCTCATCCATTAGATACTGTATTACTGCAGAATCCTAAAGCCTCCTTGTCCATTTTTCACCCCTCAGCCGCCATACTTTTTGTTCTCAGCTCTCATATAGTTTCACTTAGCCCAGTTAGAAATCCTATTGCACTCCAAGTATTACTCAGCTCAGTTAGAGAAATAAACAGAACAAATAAATCTGTATTATTACAGCAATCCTAACAGTATAGCTCAGTTAGAGAAATAAATAGAACAACTAAATCTGTATTATTACAGCAATCCTATAAGTATCCAAAGTCCCGGCAGAGCTCTGTTGAGCTCACTCACTCCCCCTCTCTCACTTGCTCATTCTATTTCTCCCGGCGCTGCAGGCTGCCCTGTTGTACTGGGCTCCTGCCTGTGTTGGCACCTTTTTCTGCCCACAAAGAAATCCACAGCAGGCCCGACAGAGCTCCGCTGAGCTTGCTCACTCCCTCTCTCACTCACTCATTCTGTTTCTCCCGGTACTGCAGGCTACCCTTTTGTACTGGACTCCTGCCTGCATTGGCGCCTTTTTCTGCCCACAAAGAAGTTCACAGCTGTCCCAACAGAGCTCTGTTGAGGTTGCTCACTCCCCTCTCCACTCATTCATTCTGTTTCTCCCGCGCTGCAGGCTGCCTTTTGTACTGGGCCCTGCCTGCGTTGGTGCCTTTTTCTGCCCACAAAGAAGTTCACAGCTGTCCCAACAGAGCTCTGTTGAGGTTGCTCACTCCCCCTCTCTCACTCGATCATTCTGTTTCTTCCGGTACTGCAGGTTGTCCTTTTGTACTGGGCCCCTGCCTGCATTGGCGCCTTTTTCTGCCCACAAAGAAATCTGCAGCAGTCCTGATAGAGCTCTGTTGAGCTCGCTCACTCACCCTCCCTTACTCGTTCTGTTTATCTCAGCACTGCAGGCTGCCCTTTTGTACTGAGCCCCTACCTGTATTGATGCCTTTTTCTGCCCACAAAGAAATCTGCAGCATTCCCGAGGTTCCACTGAGCTCGCTCATTCCCAGTCCCTCACTCGCTCGTTCTGTTTCTCCTGGCACTGCAGGCTGCCCTTTTGTACTGGATTCCTGCCTGCATTAGCACCTTTTTCTGCCCACAAAGAAATCTGCAGCAGTCTCGACAGAGCTCCATTGAGCTCGCTCACTCCCCCTCTCTCACTCGCTTGTTCTGTTTCTCCCGGCGCTGCAGGCTGCCCTTTTGTACTGGGCTCCTGCCTGTGTCAGCACCTTTTTCTGCCCACAAAGAAATCCGCAGCTGTCCTGACAGAGATCAGTTGAGCTCGCTCACTCCCCCTCTCTCACTCGCTCGATCTTAATCTGTCCCAAACACTGATTTCCGAAAGCGACCACGCTGTTCTGTGCCGGAAGTGCGAAAACACATTTCAACCAGGATGTGAAAAATGACAGCTGTACTGTTCATAAGGAGGTGTGAAAATGCCAGTGTTGAAAATCTGGTGTGAAAATATTACAGATTTGTGAAGTTACAAGGGTGTGTGGAAACTGAGCAAAGCACACTTGTGACACAGTCATTTTAAGGACTTTTGTCACCAAATTTTCAACATAGGCATTTTAAGACCTCTGCTCATGAACAGTGTCACTGTCATTTTCTCAATCTATGCCAAACACTGATTTCCCACAGTGACCACACTATTTGGCACCGGAAGTGCAAAAACACATGTTGGCCAGGATGTGTAAAATGACAGCTGTACTGTTCATAAGTAGGTGTGGCAAAATGGCAATGCTGAAAATCTGTAGTGAAAATATTACAAATTAAATGAAATTCTGATGCGTGGAAACTGCGCATACGATGCTTCTCAAACAGTCATTTTGATTTTTTCCACCAAATTTGTAACATAGGCTTTTTGGAGCCCACTATGAACAGTGGCACTGCTTATTATCGTCCCAAAGGTAATTACATGCAGTGACTGCGAATCACCTTTCGGGACAGAATAACGCATGACAGTGATTGAATTCATGAGAAGGGGTCCCAATAACCCCATGTTGAAAATGTGGTGCCAAAATTCCCAAAAATGCCTTAGATATGCACCAAAGTTTTAAAAAAATAACTATTTATGGCATTATACAGCTTACCAACATTTCTTCAGGTCGTGGTCGGCTTTGAAGAGAGCAGACGTGTTCCCAGTCCACCGAAGATCGTTGCACTGGGCTCCAGAAGTAAGTATGGGGTGAGGGGGGTGTGGGGAGGCAGGGTGGCGAGAGGGTGGGTGCAGGTTGGGGGAGGGGCCACCGAACGCAACGAGGAACCATTTTCAATTTTATAGGGTTTAAAAAAGAAACGAAAACATCACGGAACAGTTTTTGGTTTTACAGGGGCATTTGGCATACTGGGGTGGGCTCCATGCATGCCACGTGAGTGTTTTTGGGGGGGCTGTAGCCGATGGGGGATTGAGCACCCCTGTCAGCACATACGCGGGGAAGAGCCACCGAGGATTGGGCACCGCGCGCATACAACAAATCGGGAGGCTGGGACATTATGCTGATGGGGAGGGCTCCCCATCAGCAAACTGAAGGGGTGACTAAGCCGATAGACTGTGCCCCTATCAGCAAAGAAAGACTGTTGGTGGGGGGGTGCATTAAGCCGAGGGGGACTGGGCAACCCCTCGGCAAACAACAAATGGGGGAGGGGGTTACAGTGTTCCAACGGAGAGTGGGCTCCCCCATCTGCAAATGTACTGGGTCTGGGCAGCATAGGGACGGCAAGGTATGCCCTGCAATGACAGGTCGCTCCCTCATTGTAGCAGAATGGCTGATGCTGCAATGACGAGGCAACCCCTGATTGCAGTGGTGAAAACCTTTCAAGCTGGAGGCACGCTGGCTGAACTAGTGTCAGCAGCAGCATGCCACCGCATTGGGGAAAGTGGGCCAAGCCTCAAAAGGCACGAGGGGCTTTGGCCATAACAGTGTCGCATCTCCACAACCTGCTTCTGCAGCAAACTGCTGCAACATGTTTCTTGCACATGAGCTCAAGCAAACATAAAAATGGTGCCATTAGTGGTGTCAGAAAGCATTCTGTGTAAAAAAAAAAAAAAACAGATGCAGCATTGAACTGAGAAAATGAACGCTGGTGGCACACTTAAATTGACTCTGGTTGCTCCCATGGTGCCTACTCAATGGTGGGGAAAAAGAGAACTGAGGAGGGGGGGGGCCAGTATTGGTAACTGGCTGGCTCACATACACATCGCTACGTTGGCCTCATGGACAGTGCCAACACCAACATCAGTCCCCTTCCTAAGCTGCAAAAGACATTGCTCCCATGGTGTCCTAGTGCCCCCAACTTAGACCCATCAGTATGAATGAATGGGGGAAACTGATTCCTGAAAGATCAGAAGTTCTGTTTCATGGCTCCACCACCTTTCCCATAAAATAGAGCTTCCTCACATCCCTCTGAAACCTGTTGTTTTATCGGAAATGCATCAGGTGTTAGGACTGTGCTTTTTGTCATACTGTGTAGTGCTAAATAAAGCCTACACCATTCTGCATGAATCAGAATGTTCTGAGGTGCATCTTAATTCAAAGAGAGGGAAGTGAGTGTCTGACTTTTTTTTTCTGTCAACAACACCCTATTTCCCAGTGTGACCTCTGTTTGCAAAAGTACAAAAGACCTTGCTCAAATACAAAAAGGACTGGATTGTCTACAAGCCATATACTTCAGTTTAGAAAGCAGGCTTTATCATAGAAGGCACAGGGTACAAACCCACAGGGTAAAAAAGAATCACCCGACGATTGTTTCGCCCACTTGCGTGAGCTTTATCAAGGGATAAAGCCTGCTTTTTAAACTGAAGTATATGGCTTGTGCACAAACATAACTGCTAACAAAAAACAAAACTTCACAAAGACCAACACATACAGCTGCTTTAAGTCCCATCCATCACTACTGAAACACAGAATTTGTCGGCAGAAAAGAACCACTTGGCCACCCAGTCTGCCAGATGGTCCTTGTCTAGCCTGTCTGGGCAGACCCAAACTGTTCTCCGGTGATCCTCCCTCTTCCCTGCCTATTTACTAATATTCCCCTATGTCTCGCCACGCCCACACATGCCTGAAGTCCCCTACTGTTTTCACCTCCAGCACTTCTGCTGGCAGTCTGTTCTAGGCATCCACAGTAATAGCATGCTACTGTGCTACTTGTCTTGAACTGTATGAATGGATGATTTTAAAAGGTTGGGTATGTAGGAACAATGGTTTAAGAACAAATCAAACCATAATGGGAGGAGTCATTAATCCCTTGGATTCTTAACCAGTCAAATGGTCAAACAGTGTTTTAGTAACTTGCATGTAAGCCTATGATTGCGGAGTGCGTGGAAATTTTTACCTTCTTTACTTATGCATGCAATCAGAAATGTACTTTCTGTCTGATGTGGCAGGAGGATAGGTTTAGGTTTCGGTTAGGAACATTTTTCAGATACCATGGGGGCTTAGGAGTAGCTATCCAGAGCTAGGTAAAAAGAATTGCTTTTGGCGTTGGAGGTTGTCTTCAGTGAACAAAATCAGCTATGAAGTAATGTCAGTTCTGAAAGAAAAGACAATGTTTCTCCCCTAAAGGCTTGTACAGAGAGTTATTATAAAAACATGTACACAGTAATCTGAAACAAATTGTGTTTCTTCTGTTAATTTGCCTTTTTTTTTTTTAATTTTCTTCCTATTCTGCTTCAGGGACTAAAAACTGTTGTAAAAGGAAAACTCTGTCCATTGATTTCTAACCAGTGTAAATACTGCAATGTAAGTGCAGGTCACACTTAGAGCATAAGTACATAGAAAGACTTTTCAAAATCATAGAGCTAAGGGAGCAAGAACCACCACCTCCCCCAACACACAAACGTCCCTGCACCCATATAGAAAGTGTCCTTTAAAGGGAACATAAACAATGCTGCTTACATTTTGTAATATCATTTTAAACTTGGGCATGTGTGAAGTCTGCATTGTCACCCCAGTGTACTGTTTCGTGTTTTTATTTTGTAGACTTGTCACTCTGCTTTGGCAGGGATTTACTCCTGTATCCACCCTCAAGTGAACCCCTCATGCTCCCACCCAGTATCCCCACAGTCCACCCACAGGGGGAGGCCTGTGACTTACCTCTCATGACAGGGCTTCCTTGGGGGGCTAGGGGAGAGTCTGATATCAACCATAACTCCCTGATGAGCCAACCAGGTGTCATTTGGGTGGGCAGCAATTGCAGGGGCCCTAGCTTCATGCTGCATCAAATGCAGATGTCTTTTGTCCTTATGTGCTGTAAACCTGTTGTAGTGGATCAATGTTGTCAGTGCACAACGGTCACGTTCCTGCTTCTGACCTGCAGGTGTTGTCATTCCACCAATCCCTGCTTTCACACTGATCCAAGGTACACCACCCCCAGTCATTGCCAGGGATCAGACTGTTACCAGGCATCAGATACCACTTCCCCAGAGGAGGAGGAGAGCAGTTCCTGGGACACTCATGCTTCTCCTCCAGACGACCCTCTGATGACCCAGTATTTGCTCCTGAACCTGGATCGTCAACATTTCATGCAGTAGCACTACTGCTCCCACAGCTGGTAGCCCTCATTAGCATACCCCACGTGTTGGAAGCTGCCTGGTGTGTGTGAGATGACCACAGGTGGCTCGGTGACGTAACAGTCTATGCAGGTCTTTCAAAAGAGGATAACATTAGACACAGGTACTTAAAAATTTTACTTTAATGCTGAAAGCCCTAATCTGGCATTTCTGCAGCAACTGCTGCCCTTTTTCTATTATCCAGGGTTTCTCTTTACTAGAACAACTATTGGGGAGGAAAAAGGCTGCATTAATATGGAGCCCTAAATAAGGGGAAAAATACAGGACTACTTCAAAACAAAAACACAAAACAGAACACTGGGGAGATAAAATAAACTTCACCAAATCTACAGTTGTATTGACAAATGTAAACAATATTGTTTATGTTTTCTTTATGTGCTGTAAGTTGAGCGCATCCTTCCAAAACTGAATTATGATCCACCATGTGTACCTGTGTTTTATGAATAGTATACTCCATATATGGTTTATTTTTTAATTTTTGTCATATAGTTTTTTTCTGGCTCCATCACCTGGGGATGGCTGCATCAGCCCAGTTCCTACTCCACTCAGGCTGGCTCTCCACCTCCCTCAGCTATGCGCTTGGCCAGAGTCTCCCCACGAGTTCCCCTTTCGTGGCAAGGTCAGAGGAGTAAGGCCATCCTGCCCCAGCAGTATATAAAAATCCAAGGCAGACTGAGACGTGCACTAAGTGGCGGTGTGGGCACGGAGGCGGCTGGGCTGGGTTGGGCTTCATGCAGCAACCTGATATTCCCTTTTTTCTGGTCCCATCCCCAACTGTAGAGTATCAGACTCATGCATGCAGGTGCACCCATCTGACATTCCCTACAGGCCCTCCATTAGATTTCCTACCTGATCTGCTTTACCCTCTACCTGGGGGAAGCCTAGGCCAAAATGACATGCCTCCCCACCCCAAGAGAGGAGCACAGTCCCCTGGATGCTCGATCCTCTCCCTCCCACACCAACCTCTGATGACCCAAGTCCATTCCTGAACCTGGATCACTGGCTTTGGAAGATGTAAGGCACCTATAGCATCTCAGGCCTCTTCGCCATCGGGCTGGCTTACTCCGTATATGTTGTGTGACTATGTGTATATTTATTTTAATTAATGATGATCATTTTTTACATACAGATAATGGCACTTTTATTTCTGGTTACAGCCTCCAGGTTGATATTTTTGGTTACAACCAGGAGGTTGTATTCAGCACCTGTCAAGAGCTGCCACAGAAAGCTAATTGGCACATAGTTTCTCTGTGGGCGGGCTAAACATCTTGCCCAACATGGCGACTCTGTTACCGAGCAACGGTACCACCACTCAAACTTTGCCTCACACTGTTAAGGCAAGTAAGATTTTAAATATTTTTAAATATCTATGTACTTGATCCTGCCTTGAAAAATGAAAAAAAAAATGTGTCTGGTTGATCCTGTCGCTCGTACGCTTCGAGCGCGTCTTACAACTATGCTGATGGATCATGACTTTCTGGAATGCCGTTCCCACTGTAATATAAAAAAAGAAAAAAAAGGAAAAAAAAGGAAGAGACAGGCAGTGTATGTGTGTCTGTCCCTGACCAAAGTGCTGCACTAACTGAACTGTGCTGAAACGGAATAAAATGATTACCATTAATTAAATAAAATAATATATAGGTGGGTGTATGTAAAAAACAGAAATTTACACACACCCTCAGTGTGGGATGCTTATAGAAACCCCTCGAGCTTTGCCCTTGGGGTTTATGTAGCATCCCACACCTCAGGTGTGTGTAATATTCTGGTGACACACACCCACCCATATATTATTGTATATTTTATGTGCAACCATTTTAAAAGATGTTCCCCTGAGTCTCCATTATAAATGAGCATCTGCTGAATGGATTTTTCCTGAATAAAACTGAAATTGAAAAACTGAGCACCCTCATATTTTCCAGTGTTTTGACAACCATGCTTCAGAAACAAAGGTGGTCTTCATCTCCTTTTTGCTCTAATGAATGGTTCTGTTTTTTTTGGTTTTTTTTTTTGGTTTCCTGCATGATTTTACATCTTATGAAAAAGTGAGAGACGTATGATCTTGAAAAATGAAACCCTCTGGTCGGGTATAGCATAGGAGATGCTTCTCCTAAAAGGTAGCTCAGAAGTAACCACTGGTGCAGTTTTAAATCTGTTTTGCACTTTTTGGCAACTTGCCACTTGTCAACTATGTAGTAGCCATGCCCGGCCAGGTTATAGAGTACTTGGTGCTAATCAAATTATTTATACAAAGAGGGCCCCCTTGTTTTCCAAACAAATGTGATTAATAGCAATATTGTTTCCCTGGCGATACTGGCACATAAAAGTATAATTTGATAACTAGTCAACATCATGGTCTTAGTAGCCATACGAATTGACATTTTTCCTTTTTGTATTTATGTCTGTATTTTTTGAATGCATTTATGAATGTGTTAGGGTATTTTCCATTGAGGGTTGCACTATTTGCACATTTACATAGAAACATAGAATCGGTCGGCAGATAAGGACCATACGGGCCCACCTAGGCTGTTCATTTCCCTACTCACTGCTGCAGGCCCAGATCCTATTTGATCTGTGGCTCTCCTGCTCTGCACATCTCCAGGGTACCATTATGTCTATCCCATGTACTCTTGAAGCCCCGTATTGTTTTTACACCCACCACTTCTGCTGGAAGGCTGTTTCATGGCTCTACCACCCTTTCAGTGAAAAAGTACTTCTTAACATTACCTCTGAGCCTTCTACCCTTCAGCCTCATATCATGCTCCCTTATTCTTGTGCAGAGTTTTCTCTGAAATACGTTTTCCACCTGTACCCTATTTATTCCTCTAAGATACTTGAAAGTCTCTATCATATCTCCCTCTCCCCTTTACTGTTGAATAAGATATTTACATATGTTGCACAGTTTCACTGGTTTTATGTTTCAATATTTTATATACTGTTCTTCCACTTATGCTGTATTGTACTACAATTGTTCTCTTTCTGGATTGTCTTTGCTTTGTACCATTCCTTGTAATTGCATCTCATGTATGTTATCTCCTGGGTCATGTCTGAAAATAGGTATTTGTTTGCTTAGTGCACGTAGCTGGTCAACAAAAAATAAATTCATTTTAGCACCACGCTCTTTAAATACATGTACATTTATACCTGCAGCTTATCTATGATGCTAACCTTTGAAAAAGCACACATAATGGGTGCAAAACATCATTCTATTTAGTGGTTTTTGTGGCTGTAGCTTTTTTTTTGTATAATAAAATGACTTTTTATCGTACTCAAGCAGAGGTAAGCCTTATTTCTGCAATCCAGCACTGTGAGACTGAACTGTAATTGGAAGCACAGCATAGGAGATTCATTTTTCCAACAAGTCCTCACTATGCACAAAATACAGTGTATTATGGAGAAGGATCATTTTCCCTTGTGGAAAGGACAATTCTGATTCAAGGTTCACATTCTCCAAGGCCTCTTTAAAAGGAAATAAACCTGGCTTTCTTTATTATTAATACAGTTTGAATTTTGGGCATCTGATGTCTCCCTAATCTCATTTTTCTTTTGTGCACTTTGAAGTAATGTTATTTCTTGATTGATTGATTGACTGATTGATTGAAAACTTCAGAGCACAAGTGCTCATTTACTAAGGTTCAACATCAAATACATAGTCACGAGAAACATTACAAGTACAATAAACAGTGCCAAAGGAAATGCAGTTGAGTCAGGCTACAAGAACTTAAGATAGATTACTAGTTCTCACACTTTGTGATAGTGAGCCTCCCCCAAGCCATAGAAAAGACTTCGAGCCTCCCTCAAATGTGGAAAACACCTTGGCCCTCCCTACAGAAAACAATCATTTGTCAATGCCGAATGTTTGCTTGCTGGCATTGGCATTGGTAGTGTAGAAGTTACAGAGCTGTGTAATAGGAATGGCAGTGAAGTATTGAACTGAAGCCAACCCTGCCACCACCCTGCAGAGACTGACAGGCATTGGGGTGTGCCGTTGGGTCGTCAGGTATAACGGCCACGCCATTTCGACTGACACCCTACCCTGCAGACACCGACAAGTGTCACGGTGTGCCTTGGGGTCTTTGGCCCTTATGCTCACCCCATTCCATCAGGCAACACGGTGAGATGGGTGCTGTATAGGAGAATGGGGTGAACTTTGGGGCTGAAGAGTCCAAGGCACACCTCGATGCCTCTCACTGGCTGCAGGGTGTGGAATGGTATGAGCATTACAGGCGAGAATCCCAAGTCACACCCCGATGCCTGTCAGTCTCTACAGGGTGGGGCGTTATGGTCAGAAACCCTAATATCTCAGGCATTTGTTGGCATTTTCACTCCAAATTTGCAACATGGTTTTTTTGTGACCCCCCACCTTATGAACAGTGGCAATAGCAGTTTGTTAGCCGAAAGCTGATTTTGCACAGTGACTACACCATTTGGCACCACAGGTGCGAAAACACATTTTGAACAGGATGTGAAAAATGACAGCTGTACTGTTCATGGGGAGGTGTAAAAAATGGCAATGTTGAAAATCTGCAGTGAAAATGCTAAAAAAACTGGTGAAGTCATGAGCGTGTGCAGAAATTGGGCAACGCACACCCATAATGCAATTCGTTTTGGGATGTTTTACAGCAGATTGTCAACACAGGCATTTTGGAACCTCCGCTCATGAACAGTGTCACTGTGCTTTTCTTAATCTGTCCTGAACAGTGATTTCCCACAGCGACCACGCATTTCTGCGCTGGAAGTGCGAAAACACATTTCGGCCATGGCATGAAAAATGACAGCTGTACTGTTCATAAGAAAGTGTGGAAAAATGCCAGTGGTGAAAATCTGGACTGAAAATATTAGAAATCCATGAACTTACGAGTGAGCGTGGAAACTGCACAATGGTCGCTCGTAACACAGTCATTTTATGGACTTTTTTCACCAAATTTTTAAAATAGCCATTGTAACACCTCTGCTCATGAACAGTGTCACTGTGATTTTCTTAATCTGTCCCGAACATTGATTTCGCAACCAACTGTGCCATTGTGCGCTACATGAGCGGAAACACATTTTGGGCGAGATGTGAAAAATGACAGCTATACTGCTCATAAGGAGGTGTGTTAAAATGGCAATGTTGAAAATCTGAAGTGAAAATAGTGAAAATTCATGAACGTACGAGCATGCGTAGGAACAGCGCAACGCATGCTTGTAAAACAGTCATTTTGGGGAATTTTTGCACCAAATTTTTAACATAGCCATTTTAACACTTCTGCTCATGAACAGTGTCACTGTGATTTTCTTAATCTGTCCTGAACATTGATTTTGCACACCGACTGCGCCATTGTGCACTACATGCACGGAAACACATTTTGGGCTAAATGTGAAAAATGACAGCTATACTGCTCATAAGGAGGTGTGGTAAAATGGCAATGTTGAAAATCTGGAGTGAAAATATTGAAAATTCACGAAGTTACGAGTGTGCATAAGAACAGCGCAACTCATGCTCGTAACACAGTCATTTTATGGAGTATCATCACCAAATTTTCAACATAGGCATTTTAGGACCTCTGCTCTTGAACAGTGTCACTGTCAGTTTCTTAATCTGTGTGGAACACTGATTTCCCACACCAACCACGCTATTTCATGCCAGAAGTGCAAAAACACATTTCGTCCAGGGTGTGAAAAATGACACCTGTGCTGCTCACAAAGAGGTCTGAAAAATATTGCAAATTCACAAAATTACGAGTGTGCATAGTAACTGTGCAACACATGCTCGTAAAACAGTCATGTTTTGTATTTTTCCCACCAAATTTGCAACATAGGCTTTTTGAGAGCACACCTCATGAACAGTGGCACTGTCGTTTCGTTAATCGGCCCTCAAAGGTGATTCCGTGCAGTGACCGCAAAATCACCTTTCGGGGCTGATTAACACCATGACAGTGACCGAATTCACAAGGAGGGGGCCCAAAAAACCCCTTTTGAAAATTTGGTGGCAAAATTCCAAAAAAATGTCTGAGATATGCATCAAAGTTGAAAAAATCCTATTTATTCCATTATACAGCTTACCGGCATTTCCTCAGTTCGCGGTCAGCTTTGAAGAGTACGGACATGTTTCCGGTCCACCGAAGATCGTCGTGCCAGACTCCGGAGGTAAGTATGGGATGAGGGGGGTGTGAGGAGTCAGGGTGCGCAGTGGGTGGGTGAGGGTTGTGGAGGGGCCAGGGGACCGCTCTTCATACAGGTAAAAATAAAAAAGACATTGCGGGATGGTTTTTTATTTACAGGACAATGTGGCACACTGGGGTGGGCCTTAGCATACCAACTGAGTCTTTTTGGGGAGCGCTGTAGCCAATGGGATTAGGGCACCCCGCTGGCACACAACAAGGGGTGGATATGCGCAACGGGATTGGGAAACCCGCCGGCACACAACAAAAGGAGGGGACATTATGCCGACAGGGAGTGGCCGCCATCGCAACATACATCCTGACACTGCAGCCAACGGGATTGGGAACCTACGGGCACACAACAAAAGGGATGGGACATTATGCCATAGGGAGTGAGCTCTGCCTATCGGCAACATACATCCTGGGACACTGCAGCCAGACGGGATTGGGGCCCATACCGGCAAACAAACATGTGGGGACATGCTGCCAGGGGATTGGGCATCCTCACGCAGGAGAGGGGGTTAATATTTTTTGTGAACAGGCGGCAAGCCGCCGCCATGTTCACAAACAATATCAGGGCTGCAAGGTCTCGCCCTGCAATGACGGGTCGCTGCCTCATTACAGCGAATGGCTGATGCTGCAGTAACGAGGCGGCCCCTGATTGCAGCGGCTATTTTTTTCACAACTTGGTGGCAAGGTTCCAAACTACTGTCACTGGCTGTGTCCCCCATTATTGGTGGACATCCCACATGCCCCAAAATTCCGTGCCGGTATCGGCCTCAACAGTGCTGCACCTCCAGAACCTGCTTCAGCACCAAGCTGCTGCAGTATTTTTCTTGCGCTGCACGCAAGTAAACATAAAAAGTATCCTACTTTGCACAGCACACCAGGAATAAAGTGAAATGAATAAAGTTGACTGAGTGTGTTCTCTTATTATTCGGCGTATTGCTCTCCACCTCCAACCCTTCATCCCAGGTTATCCTTGTCACTCCACTTTTCTAACTCTTCAACCCTTGTTACTCTGTTTCCTCTCTATCTGGAACAACTAGCCTAGTCACTTCATCTCTCCCCCTCTTTCCCTGTTGTTAAGCAAACTTCCTGTACCCTTACCTCGGGTCACACCTGAAAACATGCATTGGCTCAGTGAGCCTTTCCCCGTCACCAATTTACATATAAACACTTAATATAGAAATTACCCTTGACTCAGTGTGCCTTTCCTAGTCACTAATTTGCGTATAAATATCTACTGTAGAAACAAGCCTCGACTCGGCATGCCTTCCCCAGGCATTAATTTACACATAAATACACACCTATGAACAAACTTTGGCTCAATGGGACCTTCCTGGTCACAAATTTGTGCATAAGTAAAGAAATTCACACGCGGTTATCCATACTGAATTTGCTTCATCCTTTCATACAAAACAGCCAAAACTTAAAACATTGTCAGACTTGACTGGGCGGGGCCTCCCCTGGAACAGTTTGGGGTCTCCCTTGTGAGGCTGAACTCGCCATTTGAGAACCACTGAGATAGATGAACTACATACAGTTTTGAAAAACTCCATACAGATCATTGTATAAAAAGTCACAGGATATCTATGGAGAGAAACCAATAAAAACAGTTTAGCAGTTAAAATTGCTGGGGCAGACCACAAAGATCTCTTTAACTGATTAATCTTGGGGAGATTCAGTAGAGTATCAGGCAGTTTGTTTAGCCAGTTAGCAGCTCTGACAGCAAATGACCACTTGCCCAGCTGAGTACGCTGGAAAGGAGGCTTGAGGGCATTTCTGGCCATGTTCCTGGCGTTACACTGGTTGGTGACAGTACAGAAACAATTTGTTAAAGCAAGAGGTGTTAGGCCCAGGACACCTTTTTGGCTAGCAAACAGGTCTTCAGCTTTATTCTGTGGGGTAAAGGTAGCCGGTTAGTGAGTGCATTAAGGGTACAAATATGAGTGCGGTTATCTACACCAAATACAAAGTGGCATGCCTTGTAACAGATCAGCTTTACTCTGTTTAGCACTGTGTCACAGGCAACTGCGTAGACAGGGAGGCCATAATCTAAAAATGACAGAATGGAGGTGGCTACAATAAGACATCTAGTATCCACAGTGAGGTTGTTCTGGTTACAGTACAGGGCACCCAGTCTTCTGTGAACTATGGTCACCAGAGTGTCAACATGGGGGGAAGATAAGGTGCCATCCAGAGTTACTCCAAGATATTTGAAGATCTCCAGCTGTTCAAGGTTTTATCCCCACCCATTTTGTATGACAAGAGTGGAATTTGCCTCCTCTGTGGGAGACTAGAGAAGAACTGATACAGGTAGCATATACGGGCAGACTGGATGAGCCTAACGGTCTTTATCTGCCATCAGTTTTCATGTTTCTGTGTTTCTATGAGCATGATCTTTTTTTTTGTAACTGAGGACCAGTTTGTTATTGGAGAACCAGCTTTCTAGTGACCTGAAGTTACGTTGGGGAGCAGTAGTAAGGCTGTCAATGTCAAGGTTTTTGGAATAGATGACAGCATCATCAGCATAGAGAAGTACATTGGCTGTCCGACAGACATCAGGCCATTGATTTATGAAGAGGTCAGATAGAAGTGGTTCCAAGATGGGGCCCTGGGGGAACACCTATAGCTACTCCCCTAGTGTCAGACAAAGATTTATCAATCTTCACACACCAGGAGCAGTTGGTGAGATAGCTATAAAAACATGCCAGCTGTGTTATGGGACAAACCTAGGCCAAGGAGTTTAAAGGTGACAGGAAATGGTTTTTACACCTCTAGATGCCCTACAATTGTTCTTTTATTGGCTACCCAGTATTCTGATATGTTTTTGCCTTTTTTTGCCAAATTAATTATCTAATTTTGTTGCCTTTGTAACTACCCTGAATCCCTTTCTCCTCAGCAGTTGCTCTCTCTTTTCATACTGCATGAACGTTCTATGACATCAACAACATCATTCCAGGCCATTCAGTCGAACAGCATGGAATGGGAGTTTCTGACGTCATAGAATGTCTTAGAAATATGAAAATCAAGAGCAGTAGCTGGTGAGGAGAGTGGAACTCTGTGTAGATCTGAGAACACCCCAATGCTACATTATTCATCAAAAAATCATCAAAGTGTATCAGAATACATAACTGCCATGGAAAGGAAGATGGAAGGGCAGTTAACTATGAAAACAATTTTTCTATCTCCTTTAAGTAGGAGCTTATGGTTGACCAGGTCAAAGGCTTTAGTAAAGTCAATATATATAGCTCTGATGAGGTCACCATTGTTAAGGGCCTCATGGGCATAGCTGGTGAATTCCAATAACACTGTGTTGGTGCTGTGTAGCTTCCAGAAGCCATGCTGCTGTAGACACTGGACACTGTATTTTTTGAGGTATGTGACATGTTAGTCAGCGACTACTCTCTCGAGGATCTTGAATGGGGGAGGAGAATAGTAATGAGCATACCTCTCAACCTCCTGCCTCATAAATCAGGGACAAGGCTTAAAAAAATCAGGGACAAAGGACCAAAATCAGGGACACTTCTTTAAAATTGGAGATATCCACTCAGGAAGCCAGTAGAATAAAGGGCTTAGTGTAAAATGCATTTTCTAAGGAAGAACAAGTCTGTAACTTTAATATTTGACATTATTTTATGCCTATAACTCCTGCTGTTTGGTCATGAAAACACAATTTTTAGGAGGGACAGAGTAAAATTTTGAGGCAAAATCAGGGACGTCCCTGAAAATCAGGGACAGTTGAGAGGTATGGTAATGAGTCTGTAATTGGCAAGGCTATTGCGGTCACATGTTTTGAAAATTGATGTAACCTGTGTGGATTTCTACTTCTTGGGAAACAGAGTAGCACAGGGAAAAGTTTAAAATTCTAGAGATTGGGAAAGAAAGTTTCTCTACTGCCAGGGCAAGAAGTTTCACATCTTAGCAACCAAATCACTGCCATACCTAGTTTTGCAAAGTACCCTACCGATATATTTCGAGGTGTCTTTGACTAAAACAGCCTTAAAGAGCTAGTGTACTGCCTAAAATTAACATTAGTTTCTAAAAGCAGTCAATTATTATCTTTTGTATCTGAGGTGCTTTTTCTTTTCCCTTTGGGAGATTAGACGTTTTTTTGCCTGATGTCAATAGGTGTGATCTATGAAACAGCACTCTGCCTGGCAGCTGACATATCTAATTCTGTTCTCCACACTACATCATCAGTATTGTGACATCACTGACTGTGACATCACAGCTGCTCCAGAAGAACCACTCAGTAGCTGCCAGGTCAATCATCTGTGATGTCACAGTCAAAGAGGTCACAATACTGATGATGTAATGGGGGGAACAGAATTTGATATGTTAGCAGCCAAACTGAGTGGTATTCCACACATCCAGCATAATACTGTCACATAGAAAACTGTCTAATGCGTAAACAGAAAAAGAAAAAAAAAACTTCAGAAATAAAAAAAGTTACAGCTGACTACTTCTTAAAATTTGTAACATTTTCCTGTTTGCTATTTTTGGTTCTGCTAGCTTTTTAAAAAGATTTAAGGGTATCCTGGTTCAGAGGCCACCATCTGGGAGGCTTCAGGACTTCGTTCCCTTCAAGGGGTCTGGGCAGGCTCAGTGGGGATGACGAACTAATATCACTAAAGGCTGTGTTGAAGTAATTGGCAATTTTGGTGGAATCAAGGACCTATCAACCCTCCACCATGAGTATTCAAGGTGTGCTTTTAACACTCTCGCCAAGGAGCTCCAAGATGTTGTCCCAGAATCTTTTGCCATTGTTCCAGTTTGGGGTCTGCTGGGCCTTATAGAAGTCAGGTTTGGACTTTCCAATCACACTGGTGCACTTATTGTGGGCTTCCTTGTACCTTTGCTGGCAGACAGAGGACCCTATTTCCCTGGTTAGTGCCCACAGATTGTCACTTGATTGTCCCTAGATGTTATTAATTCCACTCTTGCTATGGTCCCCCCTCCTAGGGTCAGTTATGTCCCCACAACTGCTGTACTAAAATGTTTCAAATGGCTTTTATCACTTTAATTGGGCATTGATGTTGCTCATAGCACCTACGTCTGTCACACTTTATTATTATCTGCACTTGTACCATGTTGCATCGTACACGCTTTGCACTTTATTTTCAGAAGGCTTCATTGTTGCTGTGTATGATTTATCATATTCCCTTTTGTTTCCCCCCAGGTTGGGTTCCACCCTGCTGCAGTGACATGGAATTTGCTGAGCAACAGCACAATGATATTTCACCACTGCTGGTGTGCCATCTCAGGAGAACTAGTGTTTTCTATGGGGGCTTTACCCCCCACACCCCAGACATTAAATAACCAACTCGAGTTGAAGTTGGCTCGGAGAGGGGGTGAACACCCTGGAGGTAACAGTGTCGGGAATCCAGCAGACCATCACAGTGAACTGCCGAAAATGTCGCTGTGATGGTCTTCACTGTATTCTTGTTGCTATTGCAATGTGATACCCCTGGGTTGCACCTGGAAATGACCCTTGGCTCAGTGTGCCTCTCCCGGTTACCAATTTTTAAATAAATACTAAATAATTAAATTCTGTTTGCCTTTTTAGTGCTCCTTGTTGATGCTGCCTTTTCCCCACCTGATTGTCATTCTTACAATTGCTGATTCATTCCCAAGGCAGGTGGCAGCAGCTGAGTGGAGATATGTAGTAAAACTTGTATGGTGAGTTTCTGCTCAACTCATTTCAAGTTGTATCGCATTGGGGAGGGGAACACTGCAGGAGATAAGTAGGCAAGCAGAAGTCGGCTCTACTGCCTAGCACATGGAGATTAGGGATGAGGGACATAACCTCACCTCTAAAGGTTTGATACCCATAATGCCCTGAAAAAGTGGACCAGGCTCATCACACAAGTGTTAGTGGGTAAGTACTGGGAGGGTGTTAGGAGAACTGGGCTGAACCTGTAGGTCATTTTTCCCAACAGAAGCTGTGTTTGAAGTACTGGTTAAAATTCTGTTATTGTTCTATCTATGAAGGCCTTTTAGCAACCTCAGTGGGTGTTTCTGTTTTACACTCTGGTGCTAAGCACCATTTTAGAACTGTATGATGTAGTTTATGTCCCTCTCGGCCATGGAGTTTTACAGTAGAACATGGATGCATTGTACCAACAACAGAAGAGTAGAACAGCAGACCCTCCAACATTTGACAAATGAAAATAGGTATATGTGTGTTGCATTAAGTGAGTGTGGGTGGGGTAGCACCTTAAAATACAACAGTGTCCTGCAAAAGATACAGAGTGCAGAAAGTGTTTAAAGTGTTGAAAGAAGGGACACCACATGGTGGTTTGCTGCTTAAGATGCCATTTCTGGACATAGTTCTTCAGCTAAGGAGAAATTGTAATTCCTGGCTGTGGTGGCTTCAAGTTCTAAAGGGGTCACTTGGACTCCTGAGATACAGTTGAATAGGACTGAAACAGAATACAAATAAGAAAGAGGTGCTGATAGGAAAGCAATTCCAGACCAGAAGCAAAGCATACCTCTCAACAGTCCCCAAGTTGAGGAATATACCCCTGATGCTTCAAAATTTAATTCCCAAGGCAGAAGTGGTCCGTCAGGAATCGAATGCTCCCTACAAGAACTACATTCTCTTCAGACTAACTAATCTAAGACTGCTGCTTCAAAATTTTTGGCTTTGCACTTTGCTTCATTAAAAGTGCAAAGCCAAAACTTTCGAAGCAGCAGCCCTGGATTAGCATCTGATTCCTGACCACTCCTGCCTTGGGAATTTTTAAGGATATGGGGCACATTCCTCAACTTGGGACTTACTGTTGAGAGGGCCAACATCTGCCTCACCACATACCCTATCATGGTTATTGCTTACCTATACTACTAGCACTACTTGTGAAGAAATAATTTTCACACACTGATTAACAGCAATCTGTAATGCATACAGCAATCAGTAATGGTCTCCATGGGTCCCTCTCCTACCCCCCAAAGGGGCTTGTAGCTCTCATCTACTCCTTCCCCCACCATCCTGAAGGGGTCTCTCTGGGACACTTCCTTATCCCCTTCTCCCTGATCAGTGCAGTGCAGGGTCCTCACATCCTGAAGTGGTCTCCAGGGACATGACTCTTCCCCCTCCCCACCCACCTCACCACTGCCTCTTTTTTCTCCCTTTCCTTTCACATAAGCACTTGTCACTTATTAACCCAGCACTTATTATTATCCACTGTTTTTATCTGCCACGTGCAACACTGTTGTGACACTGTTTGTAACGTCTACCTTACAACTGTATGTTAATGTTGAACTTACAACTTGAATGTTTTCTATCTCATTACTAATGTACCCCTTCCCCCCAGGTTGCACCAGGAGACGAGCGACTTGTCATTCAGTGTGCCTTCCTGGTGAAACATTTCAATAAATAAATCCATTTCAGGATGCAAAAAAATGCCTCTGATCACCCTTTTCTTGTAGTTCAGTCGAGTAATAATAAGTAGCACTTCTATTCAGCACCAACCAATATCTGAGGAAAAACAGCAAGCTACTGAGACACTGACCTTCTCTCTCCCTCCAGCATTAGGACCAAGTTCAGCTATTCTCTTGAACATATTGTAAAAGACTGACGCTAATTTGGAATTGTTTTTCTGGTTGCCCCTCGTTATTTGTGAGACTCCCAATGCAAGGCCATCCTTTACTTATTGTAGGATATAATTATTGGTTTGCTCCTGTTACCATTAGGCAGTTTCTCACCCACTGTCAGCCTGAGGGGAGAAAAGTCTCGGGTCCGATAATATAGATTGAACGCCAATCTTCTGCTGTGCAAAGTAGATTTATTCTCTCAGTCCGTGATAGCAGCATGAAACCTCCAAATACTCAAAATGGATATTTGTAACATTTATTGGAGGAGTGGGTGCAGTTTGGGCAATATAAATAAACATGTAGGATTGCTTAGTTTTCAGTCGGTGGGGAAGGAGTGGGGTGTGTGCTACCAGGTTCACTTGGGAGAATTTAGTCTCTAAAATGTTGTTCAGTTTACAACTCACTGTCATAGGAGCCAGTGGCTGGGCAGCCCTCCTGGAAATCCTAAATCGAAAAGAATGTTGTAATGAAAGTCATCCTGAGTATTCATTGGGCTTACTCACTGTGGGATGATCAGATTGAGATGTGGTCGCATGACGTCCCAGACACACACTGCACAGACTGACAGATACACCAGTTCATAGTCAGCTCTGCTGACTGACTCACTGTCACAGTGTGTCTGTGACAGACACTCCCGCCAAAAAATCCCAGGCTGCAGCTGCTTTCCTGGGGTCACAGGTGAGCTGGGGGTGCATGTCACTCCATGGTTACCATGGGGACCAACGCTTTCCACTGGGACTTGCATGCAGCCCTGCTGCGGGGCCGACGGGCACCTATCTCCATGCAGACATCGGGAAGACAAAAATTAAAGATTTCTGCAGAGCGTCTGAATTTGGTACAGACTGACAACTTGTCAGGATCTAGTACCAGTGTTAGAAAGCTGGTATTGTACCGGCCAAATCGGTACAGTTGAAGGGTATGGAACAGGGACATAAACTACACCATACAATTCTAAAATGATTCTTACCAGAAGCATGTAAATCAGAAGTACCCAATAGAATAACTAAAAAGCCTGGATAGCTAGAGCAATATCAGAATTTGAACCAGTATTTTAAAAAACAGCTTCTATGGGGGGAAAATGACTTGCAGATTAAGCGCAGTTCTGCTTTAAGTCAAGAAAATCCCTGGGTATCCATATGAGGTAAAAGTTACAAGGGAGTCTGGCTGGGTCCCTTGCTGATATCTTTCTGGACTTCTTACAAACAAGAATAGTGCCAGAGGAATAGAAATGGCTTTTGCCAACCTCCTATTCAAGAAGGAGGCAAGATCAGACACAGATGCTACGGATGTGTGAGTTTTATCTCGGTGCTCGAAAAGGTGTTTGAGTCAGTCATAAAGGATGCAATGGTTCAGCACATAGAAAGAAGAAATGTTCATACCACATCTTCACTATTAATCAATCAATCAATCAAAGTCTTTATTTAACTTGATTGATTGATTGATTGATGTCATTTAGAACTCTTGCAGCAACATAAGCCACACAGCTTGTGTGAGAAGGGGAGTAGATTAGAATTCTGAAGTCAGTTCAGAGCCAGCAGTGTTGCTGGTGGGAGTGAGTGTTATCCAGCAGCTCAGAGAGTGAGCAGCATCAGTGTGTGGAAGGTCTGTATTTCTCACCCTAGAGGAGCACATCCTTTCCTTACTTGCGAAGTGGTGGAAACCATCTCCAGGGGTTCCTGTGCCTTTATCCCACGAGGGATGAAGGGGACTGCTGAGGATTTGAGGGGCAATCCCCCGATCCAACTTTGAACTTTTGTGAAGCTGCCTTTGGTGTACAAACTGTGAGTAGAATTCTGTCTGAGTTACTCTGGACATGTACCTGCCTTTTTCTGTGGGGTGACTCTCTGTTAAAGGGACCTTTTCACCCAGCTTCTGTGAAGATTGTCTCAAGAATAATTGTGTTTTTAAAGTTTGCTGACAACAGTGGATGTCCCATATGTGACTTGCCTTTTGTTCAGAACTTTAACCTTACACCCTGGTGGTGTTCCTGATGTTAAATGTGCTAAACATTTCAAGACAGCATCATTTTCTACAGTTTCAGTATTTTGGTGAGGCGTAACTCTGAAAGAATGGCTGGGTATGGCCGTGGAAGCAAAAGGTGGGAGACCCCTCATCTGGAGTGTCCAGTTCAGCACTTCAGATGCTGTAAGGGTGCCTGTTTTCTGTCAGTGCATGTGGCCAATGCCTGAAGAAGATTACCCTTTGTATGTGGGTGTTTTTCAAGTTTTTGAGCCTTGAGTGCTCCATTGTGGCCAGGGTGCCACATTCCTATCCTATGCCATATGGGAGATGTTCTAAGTACTGGCCTAGTGCCACTTCCAGAAGAATTTTGTGTGTTCACCATGGCTAGTTCCACAATTTTCCAGATTTTGAATCCTGTGTCATACGGGAGCTGTTCCAAGTACTGGCGTAGTGCCACTTCGAGGAGAGATTTTGTGTGTTCACCATGGCTAGTTCCACATTTCAGATGGTTAATCCTATGCTATATGGGAGGTTTCGAATTTCTGTTTTACAGATGTGTTCTGCATTGCTTTGTGCTATGAAGTGTAAACCCTTGGGGGTCTGTCTTTGCTTTTGTATTTCCAACTGTGTTTCAGAATAAAGCCACACTCTAGAATCCCAACCTGGTATGGACAATCTAGTTACTGCTTCCTGTGTGGATTTACTGGGTACCCCTGTTCAGAAGCTCAAACCTAGCATAGCCCTTAGCAAACGTTCTCTCCTCAGGACCTGGGTTTTGACATAGGTCTGGTTGTGTCTAGTACACACATTCTGTGTTTTTCTTCTGCTTTAGCAAATTGTTTTGTGCCCCCACAACTCTCTTTTCCCCTAGACTATGGGAGGTGTGCCTTCTAGTTAAAAAAGGGGCCGTGGAGGGTTACACACATCCCGCTAAAACGGACTGAATGCCTTCTTGGAGAAAGTACCAGGAAAGTGGATAGGGAGACTGCAGTGAATGTAGTTTATCTGCACTTCAGCAACGTCTTTAATATCATACACAAATAAAATCAGTGCAACAAGGCAGTACAGTATTTAATCCACAAAGTATAGCACATTGACTTATGGACAGAAAGCAGTGAGAGTGGTGGTGGTAGATGGTCACGATTCAGAGTGGAGGGATGTTCTGAGTGGAGTATCATGAGGTCAGTGCTGGGTCTGTTACTCATTAACATATTCTTTAATGACTTGGAGAGGGAGTCAGTAAGAAGATTAGGGAATGCCAGACTTTGGTGGCAGACTTTGAGACGGATGTAGTGGACATTACAGAAACTTGGACCAGTGTCAACAACAATTGGGACATAGTGATCCCAGGCTATACCTTATATAGGCATGACAGAGGAACGAGCAAAGGTGGAGGGCTGGTTATCTACGTCAAAGAAGGGACTAAGGCAGTAGCAGATGCTACCATTGGGGGGGAAGGGAAGGTGGAATCACTGTGGGATTGGGCCACAGAATTATCAGGTGGGAAGACTGACATAGGGGAGGTTTACAGGCCACCAGGGCAAGAAAAGAGAGATAAGAATCTGAGTGCTAAAGTAGGGAGGTGGACAGCAAAGGGGGAGGTTGTAACAGTGGGAGATCTAAGCCTGCCAGACGTTGACTGGGACATTCCAGTGGCCCGGAGCACCAGAAGCTAGGCCTTGCTGGATGACTTGTAGGACTGCATGTTGGTACAACAGGTTAGGGATCCCACCAGACAGCCATTCTAGATGTGGTACTCACCAACTCGGAAAGAGTAGGCAGAGCATGGGTTGAGAAACCACTGGCATCCAGCAACCACAGTACTGTATGGTTAGTGGTGGCCCTGGGTACCTGTAAGCCCTCCTCTAAGTCTAATGTGCTTGCTTTCAGGAGGGCAAATTTTAACCATGTGATGGAAATTTTGCTGGATAGGTTAGCTGGGGAAGACAGCATCAGCGGAGTGGAGGAAACATGCGTGGGTATAAAAGGGGCCATTCTCAAGGCAACAAAAACATGCACAAGAACAGTTATCAAGAGAAACAAGTAGAAGACACCAATTTGGTTCTCTGAAAATGGTCAAGGAGGCAGTGAGAGTTAAAAAGAGGGCCTTTATAAGGTACAATGACAAGTAGGGTGGGAAGAAGACTGGGATGAGTACCAGGAGAAAACTAGAGAGAACAAGAGGGTAGTCAGCATCACAAGGGCAGACACAGAGCTGCGTGTTGCAGAGTGGGTAAAGGGAAGGGAAAAGCATTTTTTTAGATATATGAGAGAAAAAAGAAAGATGGGAGGGGGAATTGTGGGCCCTTGCCAGATAATGGCATAAAGGCAGCAGGTAGATGGGTCCCTAGGGCCGGAATGGGATGCATCTGAGGGTGCAAAGGGAATTATCATCTGTGTTAGCCAAATCATAGCATGACTTTCAATAGCTCTATGCAGCAAGGGGTGGTTCCCAGGGACTGAAGGAAGGTGGATGTGGTTCCGCTGCACAAGGGAGGGGACAAGTGGCAGCCTGGAAACTACAGACCCATCAGCCTTACCTCCGTGGTAAGGAAGCTGATGGAGACACTAGTCGAAGATCTAGTGGAGTACCTGGAGAACAACAGACTTCAGGACAGTAAGCAACACAGATTTGTGACAGGGAGGTCTTCTCTGACCAGCATGGTAGTATTCCTTAACTGGGTAACCTAGGTAATTGAGAAGAGCCATGCTGTACATATACTGTACTTTGACTTCAGCTAGGCATTTGACTCTCTGCTACATCAAAGGTTGCTGAGGAAGATGAGGGAGTTAGAAAAAGCTAAGGAAATAGTAGGTTGGGTAGGGAGTTGGTTGGAGAGGAGTCAGCAAAGAGTTGTGGTGGATGGGGTCAGAGCAGTGGAAAGAGAGGTCACTAGTGTAGTACTGCAGGGGTCTGTTCTGGGCTCAGACTTCTTCAGTATATTCATCAGTGACATGAGAGAGGGAATCCAGAGCAGGTTGTGTCTATTCGTAGATGACACTAAACTCTGTGGTAGGGTTGACAACATGGAGGAGATAAGGGAGTTGCAGAGAGACCTACAAAAGCGAGAAAATTGGTGCAAAGTCTTGCAGCTTAAATTCAATGTCAAAAAGTGCCAAGTTATGCACTTTGGAACAAAAACAAAACAAAACAGAGTACTGGATGGGGGGGGGCAGGGGTTTTAAGCTGTACACAACATCAGAAGAAAGTGATCTAGGAGTCATCATTGGTGATGCCCTTAAACAAACCAGCCAATGTGACAAGGCCTTCAACAAGGCTAACAGGATGCTGGGGCATCAGGAGAGGGTGCAACGGTTGAAAGCAGGGGGTACTATTACCACTATATAGGTCACTGGTGAGGCCAAACCTGGACTACTGTGTCCAGTTCTGGAATCCCCACCTAAAAAAGGACAGGGACGGGCTAGAGAAGGTACAATATGGGATGACCAAGATGGTCCAGGGCCAGGAGGGCAGATCCTATGAGGATCAACTAAATGCACTGAATATGTATTCACTCAAAACCAGAAGAGAAAGGGGAACATGCTAGAGACCATCAAGTTCCTGAAAGGAATTAGCAAGTTGGACTGTGAGGAGCTATTAACCAGGAACAGAGAAGATGTCACAAGGGGTCATGGATGCAGATTAATGGGGAGAAGGTTCCAAAAGGATGTGAGGAAGCAGTATTTTACAGAGAGAGTGGATGAGCTGTGGAACCATCTACTGGCAGCGGTGCTGAGTGCCAAAACCACAAATGGCCTCAAACATCTCTGGGATACAGTCAAGTGGATATTAGCTACTCAGTGTGAAGTGCGGGCAGAAACACAGATAACAAAAGGGGGAATAGTGTAAGCACAGACCCAACAGAGACAATTGATCCTGGGGTATGATAGGGTTATATAGGCAGGCTGGATGGACTGTTGGTCTTTTTCTACCATCATTATCTAAGCTTCTAAGAGAGTCGAGATAAATCAATACCATTTACAGGGGAGGTTTAAGAGGGATGTGAGAACGTTTTATTTTATGAGAAGGCTTACCAATGATACCATTTCCAGGGAAGATTCAAAAGGGACCTGAAAAAGTTTTATTTTACAGAAAGGGTGGTGGAGCCATGGAACAGTCTGCCAGCTGATGTGCTGGGTACCAAAACCATTACTGGTTTCAGGCATGGCTGGGACACAGTGAAGGATTTAGTGGTTGCTCAGGGTGGTAGCAGTAGGGGGGATCATGGGGGTGGATAGTAAGGGCTAGGACACTGTATGGACAACAGGTTCCAGCATTTGATAGAGTGCTACAGGCAGACTGGATGGACTATTTGGTCTTTTTCTGGATGTCATTGTCTATGTTTCTACAACTGGATATCCATGTAATAAAGATGCTGATTCCATGATACACATAATGCACTTATATAAATATCTAAATAGTGAGAGAGACAATCAATTTTTTATTAAAGAGGAAAACGCCAAAGACCAACCTTGAGGAAGTGTCTACACCGTGAAACATGGTGGGGCAAAAGCAAGTGAATAATGAATGCTTAAATGAAAAAAAAAACTCATTTTGAAAGAAACTTTTCTTGGTGTGTGCATGTGTGTGTGTGTGTGTGATACCAACAACCAAGTCATTGAAATTAATGGACTTTTCAGATTTAAAGGAAAACTATACCCAAGGACATCACTGGATGCCTCCCTGATATCTCTAATAATGCCCACAATTTATCCAATGAGTGTTGAGGCCCTTTGTAGTAAAGATATAGTTTTAACTTTGTCTCGAGTCGGTTGTGCCTGTTCCCACCCCATTCTGTGTATCACTATTTTCAGCCGCTGCTGTTTCGGGCTTACTCTCGCGTGTTCACTTCGCTGTGAGAAAATGACGTCCAATCAATCGCCTATCTTTTCCATGCATTGTAGCTACCTGGACTTCCTTGTTTGGGTTGGTATCCTAGGCAGCACTGTCATCTTCTGCCTGAGTGACAGAGCTTCATTAATTGGCTGCTCAATTACTCTCATGATTGGTGCCTTGCTTGAGCCCTCACACTATTGGATGTTTCACATCTATCACATCTGGTGCTGCGCCTAAAATTGGTTAACTTGTAGCCCGGTTTCCACTCCGATTTCAAATTGCATCAGCATTTCTTCACTGCAGGACACTTTTTTTGTGCTGCAACTTACTTATACTAGCCGTGATAGTTTGCTAGGCAACCTGTGCTTTTTGGCAGAGCAGAGGAAGGGACGACATGAGATCCACTGCGCGAGCTCCCTTACAGCTTCTGTCCTATTCTCAAGCCACCACTATTCTCAAAGGTTAGTATTTGGGATGGCTGATGATAAACATGTTTCATACATTTTACTTTTGTTGATTGCTGTCCATTCCAAAGTATTCCCAGTCCCTTCACAAAATTTACTAAAATAGTAACTCCTTTTTTCTGACTCTTGGGTCCTTGTTACTCTGTTTCCTGTCTAGCTGGAGCAGCCAACCCTAGCCACTCCATTTCTCCCTCTCTTACCCAGTTGTTAAGCAACTTCTTGTACCCTTACCTCAGGTCACACCTGAAAACATGCATCGGATCTCTGTGACTTTCCCAGTCACTAATTTACATATAAGTACCTACTACAGAAATGAGCCGTGACTCAATGTGCCTTTCCAAGTTACTAATTTGCACATAAATACCTATTGTAGAAATGAGCCTTGATTCAGCATGCCTTCCCCAGGCATTAATTTACATATACACCTATAAACAAGCTTTGGCTCAATGGGGACTTCCTGGTCAAATATTTGTGCATAAGTAAATAAATTCACCTGCAATTATCCATATTTAATTTGTTTTATCCTTTCACACAAAACAGCCAAAACTTAAAATTTAAATACTGTACATTCTCAGACTTGACTGGGCCTCCCCTTGAACAATCTGGGGCCTCCCTTGGGAGTCTGGCCTCACCATTTGAGAGCCACTGCACTAGAGGGAATGACTTTGTGTGCCCCCCTGGACCACCACCAGAAGACAACTGTTAGCCACTGCCACCACAGGGAATGACTTTGTGTGTCCCCTGGACCACCACCAGAAGACCACTGTTAGCCACTGCCACCACAGGGAATGACTTTGTGTGCCCCCCTGCACCCCCACCATAAGACCACTGTTAGCCACTGCCACCACAGAGAATGACTTTGCGTGCCCCCCTGGACCACCACCAGAAGACCGCTGTTAACCACTGCCACCATACGGAATGAATTTGTGTGCCCCCGGGCCACCACCAGAAGACTGCTGTTAGCCACTGCCACCACAGGGAATGACTTTGTGTGCCCCCCTGGACCACCACCATAAGACCACTGTTAGCCACTGCCACCACAGGGAATGACTTTGTGTGCCCCCCAGACCACCACCATAAGACCGCTGTTAGCCACTGCCACCACAGGGAATGACTTTGTGTGCCCCTGGGCCACCACCATAAGACCACTATTAGCCACTGCCACCACAGGGAATGACTTTGTGTGCCCCCCTGGACTGCCACCAGAAGACTACTGTTAGCCACTGCCACTAGAGGGAATTACTTTGTGTGCCCCCCTGGACCACCACCAGAAGACAACTGTTAGCCACTGCCACCACAGGGAATGACTTTCTGTGCCTCCCTGGACCACCACCACCATAAGACTGCTGTTAGCTACTGCCACCACAGGGAATGACTTTGTGTGCCCCCGGACCACCACCAGAAGACCGCTGTTAGCCACTGCCACCACAACCAGATGCAGGAAGATGTCCGAGGGAATATCATCATGTGCCGCAGCTATGACCACCAGCACCCACCACCAGTGTCATTCTGACAATGTTTTTCCATTACATTGACCATGCCAAGGCAGCGGGAGTTGAACAGGAGACCACATCCATCAGCCACAGGCACAAGGCTTCTTACTATTAAAACTATAAAGTGAGTATGTGTACTAATGTTTTTTATGCTATTCAACTTCCTTTAGCTGTGTGTTTTGTTTTCTGTTGCTTTTCTGAGCTGCAATGGTCAAACACATATGGTAAACTTATTTTGTTTTTTACAGGTTAACAACAAATGACTCTCCTTCGCTGAAAGTCGGTATCAATGGTACAGCAGCAGTACTGTCCACAGGAACCTATGGAATGTCCATTTCCAGTCAATACTGATAAGTATATATATTTTATTTCATCTGTTCCTTTTTTTTTTCATAAGAGTGCAACAAATCTGACTAAGGATTCATAAACTAGGTGACATGTGTATGTCACAAAACATATTTCTGCAACATACCATGCACTGTAATCCAAATTTGCAGCTGTGCAGCCATGACTGTGTTGAAAAGTTGGACCCAGGTTGTGTTACTTGACAAGATGTGATTTTGAAATGTAACTTGAGTTGAGATGCAGGGACACTGACACAGTGTATTTGTTACACAGCCTGGTACTAAATTAAGTTGTGATCTGCTGATTGCAGTGGGACAGCTTCCTATCTATGTTAATCCAGATACCCATGGAACAGCCACAGCTTAAACATAATGTGTTACCGCTGCAATCAAGTTGTAATAAGTCCTTCATTTCTTTTTTTAGGAAACTTCCAGATGCATTGTTCTGTCATAGTTGCCTTATCCAAAGAAGTTCTTCAACATCAGCCCCCCCCCCCCCCAGGGCTGGGGCAGACATGCAACATGCAGAAGTTGTTTCAATCGATGACCGTGACCATCATTACCAACACGACTTGAGAAGGATGCAGATGAAAACTGTGAAGTATCCAAATAAGAAACCATTAATGAGACCGACCTGCAAATATGCTTCCCTCAAAAAAATACTTATCTTCATTGGCTTGAGAGTATTCCATTTCCAATTTTAACGCAAACATTTCTCATCAAGCACTGGAATGTGCACACCAACAGTATCTGTGACCTGTGATACAAAACAATACAATGAGTACATGTCTATATATGTCAACCCCCCACCTAAAAAATACAAATATATATGTATATATATGTGTGTGTGTATATATATATATATATATTTATACCATGGGGGTGAGAGCTTTCTCAGTAGGATAGCCTGTGTTATTTCCACTGCAGTGAGGATAAATCCTGATGACATCAGCAGAGTGAGGATATCGACATTTATCCATACTCTGCTGATGTCACCAGTGTGAGGATAAATGCACTGCAGCTTGCATTCTACAGGAAACTGCTTCAGAAAAAGTTTCTCTTTCTCACTGACGCTGCAACTTACTCAATTAGCATTGCAAAATACTCTCACCTATGTCCCACTGTGTTTCTAACATTGCTAGCCCATTACTGTGCTGATCTAAGCTTCAAAACAACCTGAATTCTAAATGAAAGTCTTTTACAAAGCAGGTTATGCTTCTCAGTGCTACCTGCAGCAGTTTGTCTTTCTCACTGAGCCTCTGACTCACTCAATTAGCTTTGCAAAACACACTCACCTGTGTTTCTGACTCCCAGTCCATTCAGAACACACACACACACACTCTGACAGCACACACAGAATGATAGAGAAACACACAGACTCAGAAAAAAATGTTCCTGCAGCTCTCACCCCTGTGGTATAAATCGCACACATGATAGGCAGATCATGGCATATGGAAAATATTTTCACCTCTGCTCGGGCGAGCTGTGTGTATTTTGCTCATGCCTTGGCACTCGTGAGAATACACAGTTTCACTCCTGCAGGAGTGAGTAATTCCATATCCCTCCTACCCATCATGTATCCCATATAATACATACATATATATATATATATATATATATATATGTGTTTGTATATATATATATATATATGTAATAGATACATAGATATATATTATAGTGGCATGGTAGAGCCACTATAGCAAGGGTTGAGTTACCCATTTAAGGTTAAGTGTGAAATTTGGCAGGTTAATAACTTTGACACCATAAGATGGATTTGCCTGAAATTTAGCAGGCACAGAGTGGTACCATAAATCTCTGGATCTGCCAGGTTTCATAACAGTCAGATATACGGTTGCGGAGCTACATAGCACCATAGAATGTGGTAATTACACTTTTTTGTGCATTCTTTGCTCGCACCTACAGGTCGCAGGGTTTGCACGACTGGTCCAGAACCTTCATGGAACATGCAGCCAGGGTCCCCGATGTGTCTTTCAAAGATTTCATGAAAAAATATTAAATGGTTCAAAAGTTATTCAAAAAACAAGTTTCCCATTATAGTCAATGGGAAAAGTTAAACTATTTGACAGTGTCACAAATGCAGTTTTTAGTGTCGCAAATGACCCCTGTAGTGTCGCAAATCCACCATTTTGTTTTCAGTAACTGGTCACAGAAATGCTTGGCATTTAAATGTGGGACCTTCTAGGAACACAATTCTTTTTGTGTTACTGTTCACCTAATCGAGCCCTGAGGATGCTAGCCATGTCTTTTTTGGGGGGTTAAACATCCCAGAAATATGTTTTTAAAATTTTTGTAAACTGTAGTGTCGCAAAGTACTGTCGCACTTGTGACACTTTTGTGATTTTTTTTGTGAACGTGTCGTCATTTGCGACACTATGCCCAAAAGATTAGGAAATCTTTGCCACCCTGCTGCAAAAGAACAGTTTGGTCTTTTGAGCTGAAATTTGGAGGGAAGACAGCCAAGACCCCACAGATGTGCCTTTTGGTGGTTTGGTGAAAAAATATTAGAGGACTGAAAAGTTACATCATTCCGAAGTTGACAATTTTTTCCATAGGCTAACATTATGTCATCCACTGCGCCTTTTGGGGCCCATATCTCGGAAACGCTTCGAGATACGGACTTTTCATCAGAAAAATGCTTAGCCCTCCCACCTAGGGGGCTAAGTGCAAAACTAGCCAGGAAAGTCATAAATTATTTGAAATTTCAATTTTTTTTCTACGTCGTACGGTTCGTGAAATATAAGCAATTTAGTATTCCAAGTGTTAATTTTCTGCTCCAAAGCCCATTATTATGCATACATTCTTTGTATTCACTGTGTTTCTCAATGCAGCTTTTGAAGGAGAAAAAGGGTGTGCGCTTTCATTACTGTTACAGTTATCGTTTCCACTTGCATTTCCATAACCATTTGCATTAATGTTCCTGTCTACGACACAGAGTGCGTTACCCTTTGCATTTTCATTTGTGCTTGCATTTGCATTACTGCTACCATTTGCATTTCCATTACTGTTTTTGTTTTGTTTTGCAACACCGTGTGCATTACCTTTTGTGTTTGCATACGCACTTCCGGTTGCATTTCTCTTTCCTTTGGCATCATCGTTGGTTACCGTTACCATTTGCATTTCCAATTGTGTACCGTGACCATGCGCGTTACCATTTGCATTTCCATACGTGCTTGTGTTTGTGTTTTCGTTTGCTTTACTGTTCGCTTTGGCGTCATCGTTGCTGTTACTGTAACTGTTTGCATTTCCAATTGCGTTACTGTTACTATTTGCGTGTTCATCACCGTTTGCGTTTCTGTTGACCTTAGTGTTTGTGTTTTCGGTTGCATTTCCGTTGTCCATTGCATTACTGTTTCCCTCTGTGGTGCCATTGCCTTTACCATTTGCATTTCTGTTTGCATTTGTGTTACCGTTTTCATTTTTCTTACTGTTTGCATTTCTGTTGGCATTAGAGTTTACGTTACTGTTTTCATTAACATTTGCACTTGCATTTCTCTTACGATTTGCATTATCATTTACGTTTGCTTCACCATGTGCGTTACCATTTGCGCCTGCGTTTGCATTACCGTTATCGTTACTATGTGACACAAAATCACATGGTGGGAGCAGAGGGCATGAATTCCATTCACTATTTATAGTGCTCATTCTCAAAAAGAAGGGAAATTCATGGCAAAAAACTCCAATTAATGCATCAGTTAGGGTTGTTCCACAGCAACAAAAGCGAAGAAATTCGGTGTTAGGGTTGCCACCCCTTGCACTCCAAGCACACCCCATCCCCACCAACAGGCATTGGGGTGTGCATCTTCGATCCTAACTCTCACCCCATTCTCCTATACTGTACCACCTCAGCTAGTTTACACATGGGATGGGGTGAGAGTTAGGACCGACGACCGTAGCGCACACCCAGATGCCTGTTGGTGGGGATGGGGTGTGCTTAGGGTGCAAGGAGTGGCAACCCTAACACAGAATTTCATCACTTTTGTCGCTGTGGAACAACCCTAACAGATGCATTAAATGGAGTTTTTGCCATGAATATATATATATATATAGATATAGATATCAACTCACCAAGGCTACTACTAGTGTACACACAAAGGGCACCCTTCCATCCGGTTAAGATGATCGCATCGTATTTGCAGGAATTGCAGCACACTTTGGACCAGCAACAGTTCTCTCATGGTCATCATTTTTGATGGAACACTGAATGGCTTCATGTCATGTTATCCCTCCTTCACACGGTTTGGCGAGACACTGTGCATCGTGAGTACATCATCATCACAGAGTATGTAAACTTTCTGGACATAAGACGGATGCATTTTGGGTATGCAGAAAAATTCTGGGGACTCTGTGTGACCACTGCTCGCATGACTGACTGCACAATAAATTCTGGGGGACTTTGCATGTGGTGTAACACTTCCATTTCACTTCCTCAGCACATGGCAATTTTCTGGACACAAGACAGATGCATTTTGGGGATGCAGAAAAATTCTGGGGACTCTGTGTGACCACTGCGTGCATGAGTGACTGTGCAACAAATTCTGGGGGACTTTGCGTGTGATGTAACGCTCCCATTTCACTTTCTTAGCACCTGGCAATTTTCTGGACACAAGACAGAAGCATTTTGTGTGTTGTGATTGTGAGCACATAGTGCCATACTTAAATTATAAATTGAAGCAGCAGTGCAACAATGTGGTGAAAATTCTGACCTATACTTTTTTATGTTATTTTACATTGACAGCCACTAGTTACCCCCTGACTTGTATGATACCCTTCTTTTCACAATTTGTGTCTGCTTTACTACTTTTTCTCATGTCTGAAAAAAAGGAGCATGCCTTTTAATATCAATCAATCAGTCAAAATCTTTATTTAACCAGGCGAACACCATTGAGCAGAGCTCCTTTTCAAGGTGGATCTGGGTGAACACAAGTACAAGATAACAGGGTAATACACAAAAATAACAATACACAGGTTTGATCAAAAACAAGCATGGACAATAAATTGTAAGGAAGTACAGGATAAGTACCACAATATTTTGCAGATAAGAAACTGAGCTAACAACAGTAATATATATAAGATCAGCAACTGTGAAAAGATGGGGTGACACGAGCCATGGCGAATCGACTGGGACCCTGAAGCACCATGACAAATCGACTGGGACCCTGAAGCACAGGTAGGGGGATGGAATAGGGGCAGAGGAGAAGGGAGGAGATGGAGGGTGAATAGGTCGGAGGCCTATGTAGTGGGAATGTATACCGGGAGTGCAGAAGTAAAGTGAGGAACCTGATGAGGGGGACTAGACAGGGGGAAGGGAGAGTAGTTACAATACTGGGAACAGATCAGTGGGTAAAAGATAAGGAGAAGAGAAGAAAGGATGGAGGGGAAGGGAAAGGGCTAGGTAGGGGCTGGGTACAGCATCAACAGATCGGGGGGTGAAGAGATAGAGAAAGTGAAGGAAGGAGGGCAGGTGGGGAGGGAGAGGGCTGGGCTATGACTAGGTTTTCATCACTATTTACAGCTGTTTATGAATAAATATTGTTGTGCAAGGTCGTAAAACGCTGCCTGCTGCATAATTGTTAATTTTGCAACAGAAGTAATATATAACAACTGATGGAGAAAAACAGCAGAAAATACTGACGAAGGCCTGGTCTGCACCGTATTAAAGGGAGTGCTCCTTTTATTAATTCAGACATGAAAAAAAGTACTAAAGCAAACTCAAATACTGAAAAGAATACTATCATACAAGTCAGGATGTAAGTAAAGTGGCAATGTAGTAGCATTAAAAAGTATAGGTCAAAATTTTCAACAGATTGTTGCACTGCTGCTTTAAAGAGATTCACCAAGTTACATAGTTATGGTATTGCACCCAATATATGGCTGCCTAACCTCCAGAGGAATCTTTGTTGCTCCACATGTCCTTACATAGTGCAATACTTTTCTGGCAAAAACACTCGTAATTTCAGTACACCAGGTCCCGGAGGACTTCCCATTCTGAAGAGCCACCCAAGTTCCATCCCCATGCTCAGCAATGTTATGATGTGATGCCAGGGAGAGTGTGCGGGCATGCTTCATCATACTGAATGGCCAGCAGCTTCTTGAATGTTTTTTTATGTTATAATGGTCAGTTCATGGTGAAACGTGGGCACGTTTTGACTAACAAGAGCTTTGTTAGTGGAAACGTGCCCACATTTCACCAAAAACCGACCATTATAACATAAAGAAACATTCAGAAAGCTCCCGGCCATTCACTATAATGAGTGCACCCTACGCTCTCCCTGGCATCGCGTCATAACATTGTTGGGCGCGGGAGCAGAACTTGGGCAGCTCTTCAGAACGAGAAGTCCTCTGGGACCTGGTTTACTGAAATTACGAGCGTTTTTGCCAGAAAAGTATTGGACTTTGTAAGGACACATGGAGCAAGAAAGATTCCCCTGGAGGTAAGGCAGCCATATATTGGGTGCAATACTGTAACTTGGTGAATCTCTTTAATGTCTGTTTCAAAAAAGAAATATTTCTGGAGCCTCAGTAATGTTTACTTTGTGTTGGGACTCATGATTTGAAGTGTTTTGCAAAAAGCATGACTGAGCAGTGCAAGTATATTGTGCTAAACTGCATGTGTGCCGTCAGTGTTCTTTCCTGTGTGTGCAGACACTGTCCAGCTCCGTGAAAACATATATATGGTGTGACTTGCTGCAGTATCTCAAGAATAAAGCTAAGAAAGAATATATGATGTATATTTTATTTGTACCATCAGCACCAGCGGAGTAAGTGATAATGATATTTTTTCAGAGGTATCGAGTCACTGTGCACCTCAGTCACTCACAGTACACATGTGATTTTGCAGAGATCATAGCACAAAACATGCATGCTCTCCTAAAAGTCATGTGTGCAGTGTGTGACTACAGTGCACTCTGGCCAGACACCTCTGAAAAAGTATTGTATCACTTAGTCCGCTGATGATGATGGTGACAATAAAATAGACATTATTCTGCTCACTATTATTTATACCATAAACACTGCAACAAGTCAGCAATATATGTTTGCAACAAGCTGCACAATGTCTGCTGTCTCTCTCACACACACACACACACACACACACACACACACACACCTCACACACACACACACACACAGGAAACAACATTGACTGCACACATGCAATTTAGCACATCATACTTGCACTGCTCACACCAGCTTTTCCACAACAGAAAGTAAACATTACTCAGACACTGGATTATAATAACAGGGCAATAAGGAGCATGTATGTATGTATGTATATATTTAAAGGGAAGCAGTCAGCAACAGGAGCTCCTGCCCCCTGCAAGGCTTACCCTCTGGTTAAGCCTTTTAAGTATGTTATAGTGTTTTTCTCATGCCACAACATACTTTATTTTAATAAAGAAAAGTCAGCAACCCCGAAGGATGGCGGACGCTATGGGGGCTCCATTATGTGTAAAGGAAAGGTGCGGTGGAGACACACCATGCGCTTCAGTACTTTTGTATTGAAGCACATGGTGTGTTGCCATTGCACCTTTACATATAATGGAGCCCCCTTAGCGTCAGTCATACTTCTGGGTCTCTGACTTTTCTTTATTAAAATAAAGTATGTTGAGGCACAAGAAAAACACCACAACATTCTTAAAAGGCTTAACTGGAGGGTAAGCCTTGCAGGAAGTGGGACCTTCTGTTGCTGACTGCTTCCCTTTAAACTAATATTGTATGGCCTTCCCTCTGTCTGCTATTAAAGACAAACAAAACACAAAACACTACAGTAGTGGGTAGGGAGGAGGTGTGCAGGAAAACAAAATCTTATGGGGGATCCAATGATGTTCCATCAGCAGATGGCGTATTGACACTATCTGTAGCTGGTGTTGCTCGATCTGCTCCACCTGCTGCTGGACAGCACCCATACTTTCCTCTGCCGCAGCCCACAAAAGTGCTATGTCTGCCTGCATTGTAGGCATTGTGGCGGAGTCCACTAGTGCAGGGGGAAAACCAGGTAGTGGTGATTGTGAGGGTGGTGCTGGTGGCAGTGATGGGGGTAGTGGTGAAGCAGCTGCTGCTGTGGCCCTCCTCCTGCTGTGGCAATGCACACAGCAGCTCCCTCTGCCACTGCCACAGAAGGGCCAGTAGGTAGAAGCTTGGCCCGCTCAGTGGTAGCCTGCCACTCCACCTTGTGGTGGTTCAGCATATGTGTGCGCTGGCCCCCCATCCCTAGATGTGTCCCCCAGGGGCCACAGTGCACCTGCACACCACAAAGCAGACACACCACAATGATGCTGTCTCCCTGACACAGTTGAAAAACTGCCAAACTGTGGAGCTGCGGGGGAGGGGACCAGGCACAGGAGGGGCAGATTTAGTGCCGGCAGCACTGTCACACACCTGGAGCTTCACCTGCTGCTGTGGAGGTGGTGCTGCTGAAGTTCCTGTAGCTGCTACTGGTGCTGGTAGTGGTGGTGGTGGCAGACTTGGTGGATGTGGTGGTGGCACTGGTGGTGCTGCTGCTGCTTCGGAGGGGGGGAGGCAGGACCAAACAGTCTGGAGCAGTCCAACGACACCCAGCTATGACCCCCATGCATGCGCACTCCCCTCTGGCCATGGACCACAGACTGTCCCTGGTCCATCGCACAAAATGCTCCTTCCCTCTCCGATGTGTCACATGACACACACATGCACGTGTGCATGCACACGCAAACACAAACACACACACATATGCACAGAAAACAAAATTTATAAAATAAAGAAATCGGTCACTAAAAAGAACTGACAAAACAGTACAAAAAAAACTAAGGAGTTAGCTTTTAAAAAAGCTTTTGGGTTGTCTGAAATTTGCTCAAGAAAAAAATCTAATAACGAACTCTCCACTCCTACACAAAATGCTTCCTACTTCTACCTCTGTAAAGGAGAAAGTGAAAGCATCTGCTTGTATGACTCACATCCTTCCTGCCTGGCTAAAGCATGTGACTTACAGTACTGTAAGCCATGTGATGTGTGTGTGTGTGTGTGTGTGTGTGTGTGTGTGTGTGTGTGTGTGTGTGTGTGTGTGTGTGTATGTGTAAGACTGCCTAAAGTGTCAGTGTCAGTGGCTCAGTAGGTAGCACACTTGCCTCTGAGGCTGAGAAATCAGAGGGCTGTAGGTTCAGTTCCCACATCTGGCACTTGGGTTACTATCCCAGTACTGACACTGTAGTGCAGCATGAGAGGGGTGCTGCACTTCTGAGGTGCCGTCTTTCAGATGAGACGGTAAACTGAGGTCCCATCTGCCTGGATTGGTGGTAGTTCAGTTGGATATTAAAGATCCCATGGCACTTATCAAAAACAGTAGGGGAATTTCCCCAGTGCCCTGGCCAAATTTCCCTCATTCACTAAAAATACCACCAACAGCTTAATCTTGTTCAAGGTCAGTTGGCATTCATCTGTATCTCCCTCCCCCGGGTTGTGCCTAAAAATAGGCAGGATTTGTCTAGTGCACTTACCCGGTCAATAAAAACTAAATAAATATTGTTGTCATTCTGCCTTACTTCGCATTAAGGCGGAATAACAATGTGAAGTCATAATAAGGTGAAATGAGCACTTTTCAATGGCCACTTCACGTAGCCTTATGATAACGTGAAGTGGCCACTTCGCGTTCACTTCGCCAGTGAATTTTAAATCCACTGCATCTCTATTCGTAACTCATAACTTTGGGGTCAGGTGTGTATGTCCATTTCAAACAGTCCCCTCTGCAGAGTTCTAGTAATGTTTTCTGGTGTTACTGAATCATTGGCGGCCTTTGCCACTCAGCACTGTACCCAGCATGATCATGCACATCTCACAATTTATATTATGATCCCCCTCATCCAAAAAAAATGACTTTGTTGGTGTTCACTAGAGTATGAACAAATCGCCCTCAGGACAAAAGGATTCTGACATTTGGCCACTTAGACTTGAGGTGGCTATGTTTTAATTTTTCAGTTTCACTGTTTCAATGATTTCTGTAGCAGACCTTTACTAATTTCTATTTGACCTTCTGTTTCCTATGGTATAAATATTATTGACAATGTCAAGACACTTTATAAAGAGTTGCAATCTCCAGACAGAACATTTTGCATCAGCAGCAAGGGCATTTGTATTTTACATTTGTGCCTGCAATGTATCTGACAGGTAGTTATCTATTTGCTTTTGCTGTACGATGATCATTAGTGATGTACTGCTCTGGGTGCCCGCGTTCCATACCACGAGAGTCGCTGTTTCTGAGTGCCCTGATGGAGTGATTCTTGGTATCGGCATGTGCCATGAACTCCTGCCAACTCCACCTCACCCACACAAATACACCTTGCCATTGCCAGTGAACAGAATCAATTGTTCACAAAAGTCCTTTAGTGACGCAAACCGTGACATTTTCCATGCTCATGAAAAAGGAGAATGTTGTGTACTGAAGAGATTTAAGAGGCCATAAAAAGATCACTCAAGTAGTTTTACCAAAATGCTAAATAAGATAGAACAAATGTATAGATTTTGATTCATGTCCTTTGTCTGTGTGCAGCTAAAAAAATTACAATCTGAAAAAAGAGCAAGATTATAAATCAGCTGTTATTTCAATTTATGGTTCTCTGTCCGTTGTTCTGTTGATTTACAAAAATAAACAGGTTTCTGAGAATGAACTATGACTTTTCTTCGTACTCAATAAAATTTGATGACTAGGTTGGACAGAAGCAGGAGGAAGAAATATGACAAGTCTTAACAGGAAGTTAAGATTTGAGATTTTCTAAATCTAGAGGGGCTTCTCAAACTATGAAGAATGACTGCAGCAATTTCTTGAATCAAACCAGGCTGAGAATGGACAAAAAATATAGGTTTCTCACCTGTGACCATATTTCTATGAGTGGTATACAGTTCATATCCTCCTACTGGCAGTTCCATTGAAAGGGGATAAGGTCCTCCCACCACCCAGGTGGTATATCCTCTGGCTCTACAGCACGAATCCATGTGCCAAATGCTGGGGGAGGCCAGGTGGGTTGTGTGGATGTGAACTATATACCACTCTTAGGACTACGGTTACAGGTGAGTAACCCATATTTCTAAGGGCATAGATACAGTTCACTATCCACATTCTGGCAGACTCCTAGCAGTTCTCTGGGAAGCGAGGGCAAGGCTTGCTCCTCTATTTGGAGAACCAAGGTCCCAAAATCAGTATCCCAACATGACATAATGTCAATGCTGTAAGGGGAAATGAAGGTGTGTGCTTTCCTCCAGGTAGTAGCCCTACAGATTTCCAGTATAGGGATGTCTCTAGAGGCAGCCACTAAGGCAGGGATATGTCTGCTGGAATGAGTCGTAAGCCATCTGGGAGGCTCCCTATCAGCCAACCTGCAGCTGAGGTCAATATAGGGTGTTATTCACCTGTCAGTCATCTGCTTTGCTGTTGGTCTGCCAGGCATAGCTTCAACATACCTGTATGTCACAAACAGGTGGCGAGTTTCACCCTGAACTCCAGCCGTGCACTCCTTGTAGTAAGCGAGCACCCTCCACAGGTCTATAGTAGGAAGGCTGTGATCAACCTCCAATGTCGGGTTTGGAAAGCATACCAGTAAGTTAATCACCTAGTTAAGGTCAAACTCCCATATGACCTTCAGGAGGAACTTTGGGTGGAGACGAAGGACAACCTTGTCCTTGTGGAATACCAGATAAGGAAACTTCACCAAGAGCACCTGGAGCTCACTAATACTGCTGGCTGACATGATAGCCACCAAGAAGGTAATCTTCTATGACAGGTGAGATATCTCACACCTGTGTATAGGCTCAAATAGTTTGCCCATGAGCATAGCCAGCACCATCAGGAGGTCCCAACATGGTGGTGGTTAACGCACCAGAGGGGACAGGTGGTCAAGGTTCTTGAAAAAGCACCCCAATCACCTTCTCCTGGGCCACTGTTGGCATACCAGCCCATGCCCAGTATGCAGAGATGGTGCACCTTGAGGTTGTTGCTCGCAGTCCCATCTGGGAGATGGACTAAAGGTACTCCATGATGTTTGCCACAGGGCAGACAAGGGGATCAAGCTCTTTGCCCTGGCACCAAATGGAGAACCTCTTCGGGCTCTTTGGTCTGGCAGTATAGCCTAGAGGTTAGAGTAATGAGCTGTGAATGAGCTTGGTACATCCAGCAGACCTGGGTTTGATTCCCAAAACCTCCACTTGCATACTGTGTGACTCTGAGCAAATCACTTAACCACTCAGTGCTCCTGGGTCACAACTGAAAACAGGCACTTGTGTCTAGTGGGCGTTACCCGGTTGCCAAAAGAATAAAAATAAACAGACAAATTGAAAGCATAGCACCAGTTGAGTTGACTCTTTATGGGAGGCCTCTACAAAGTGAAGCATGTCTTCCAAGAGACCCAATGCCTGGAACTTTAATCACTCAGGAACCAGGCTGTGAGGTGCAGGGATTGAAAGTCTGGGTGTAGGACCATCCCCTGTTATCTGGTCAGGAGGTCTGGAAGGAAAGACAACTGCCACGGAGGCCTGCTGCTGAGGCTGAGAAGATTTGGGTTCCAGAGCTGTCTGGGCCAGTCTGGAGCTATCAGGATCAGGATCATCCGTACCTTATCCTTCAGAGCCTTGACTACCACCTTGTGAATCAAGGGGAAGGGAGGGAAGATGTACACGAGGCCTGGGGTCCCAGGGCCTCACAAAGGAATTCCTGAACAGTGTCTTGGACAGTGGGTGGTGGACACAAAACAGCCTCAGCTTTCTGTTCTCCTATGAGGCAAACAAATCCACCAGAGAGGTGCCCCACTGGGAGAACAGGTGGCTCACCACCTCCTGATGCAGGGACCACTCATGCAATGTCTCTCCCATCCAACTGAGCATCTGCCAGCTGACTGTAGACTCCTGCAACATGGTTTGCCAGGAGATCTGCATCCAGGCTACACACAAGGGTCCAGGCATGAAGAGCCTCCCAACACAAGGGAAGGGAGTGAGTTCTGCCCTGCCTGTTCAGGTAGAACATGGTCAGGTATTGTCCATCTAGACCTGCACAACCTGACCCCTGCTCAGAGGAGAAAATTCTGTGACAGCCAGCTGCATTGCACAGAGCTCCAGCAAATTGATGTGACAGGACTCCTGGGGTGACTAAAACTTGTGGGCCCTGTGGTCTCCCAGATGTGCTTCCCACCCCACCATAGAAACATCTGTTGTCAGCGTGATGGTCAATTCTGGGCTGACTAATGGGATTCCTTCCTCCAGATGTTATGTGACTAGCCACCACTGAATGGCATCCTACATTGACTGGGTCACCAAGAGCAGATGGTCCAGATGACCTAGGTGCTGGGACCACTGGTGGCTGACCTCCCACTGCAGGTGGCTCATCCACCAGCATGCCCAACTTACATGGTTGGTGGTGCTTGTCATATACCCCAGCAGCCACAGGAACTCTCAGGCAGGGTGCAAGCACCCAACCTGAAATAATTGAGCAAAGGAGGTAAGGTCCTGAGTACGGTTCACAGGGAGACGGGCCTTGGCCCTCAGGGAGTCTAGTTCTGCTGATAAACTTGATTATCTGCAAGGGTATCAGTTCAGACCTGTCTAGGCTGACCACCAGGTTCGAGTCCTTGCAGGTCTGGAGGGCCAGATCCCTGGACCATTCCACAGCCTCCCTGGATTGCCCAACTATCAGCCAGTCATCCAGGTAGGGGAGATACCCTGAAGCCCTTGTGCCACAGGAAGGCTGCCACCACCGCCATGCACTTGGTGAAGACCCTGGGCATGGGCAAGAGGCTGAAAAGCATGACCTTGAACTGATATAGAACCCCTTCTGTGTGGAACCTGAGGTACTGCCAGTGGGATGGACACACAAACTGGGATGTTGAAGAACATGTCCCGAAGATCCAGGGAGCAGAACTACATGCCCAGTTCCAGGGATGATATAATCTGGCTTAATGTGGCCATCCAGAACTTGCAGTTCCACATAGACTGGTTCAGGCCATACAGATTCAGTATGGGACACCAGCCCTCCATCTGCTTCAGGACCAGGAAGTACATGAATACACACCGCTGACTTGCCAGGCATCTGGGACATGGGCTATGGCTCCTTTTACAAGGAGCTGAGCAACATCCTGCCTTAGGGTGAACAGTGTGTTCTGCAACACTGAGGACTCCTGAGGAATATGATGCTGGTAAGGCAGGAGAGCCTCAATATCTAGAGGCAACCCTCAGCATACCACCTCCAGTACCCACTTGTCCATAGCAATGATGGACTAGTGTGGCCAGAAGTGGTGTAGCAACCTCCCACTGAGCACTGACTCAGGAGCTGGACAAGTGGTAGGAGACACTTCCCAACCTGTCGTCACTCAGCAGCTTTGAAGGGGGTAAAAAACAAAAAGAAAATCCAAGCACCACAACACCACTTAAGATTCTAACTACCACATACTCCCATACAGAACAAAAGAAGACAGAAAAAGAAAACAGTGGAGCACTCAAGAGCGAAAGCCAAGCTGTACTTTTATTATGCCATAAGAAAATGCGGTGCAAAGATCCCCCTATGCTGTACCCACCAAGCAAAGATCCCCCTATGCTGTACCCACCAAGCACTCACTTAGTACATCGTGTGGCTTTCCTCAAGCAAGCTGAATAGCTTAGGAGTGGGTCCAAAGGTGATAAACTGGATAAGAAATAGGTTGGGGGATAAGCACAAATTGAGGCTGGCATAAAGCCGTCAGGTAAACTGTTTGTTTTTTAAGGGGCCTTCACCCCCCAACCCTCCATGCAGGGGGCTCTGCCCCCGTACTTCAATATAATCAACTTTGCATTGGAGTTGATTGGGGAGGGGTGCAAGACCTGGAGAAGCAGTTCCAGGGTCCCTCATGTTCATTACAGCGGCAACATCGAATTGGTGCTGTAATGTACTTTGCTTTAGAAATTTCTGTTTTATCAGCATAAACTAAGGGTATGGCAACTGGGTTTCAATGCAAAAAAGTGCAAAATGATGCACTTAGGGCACAGAAACCCTGGGGCAGAGTACAAAATGGGTGGAGCAGTATTGATGACCACCACACAGGAAAGAGACCTGGGGGTAATCATATTGGATGAGCTAAAGGTGGCCAAGCAATATGATAAGGCAGTAAGGAGGGTATGTGGGATGCTGGGGTGTGTGGGGAGGGGTATCATCAGCAGAAAGAGGGTGGTGGTGATATTGCCTCTGTATAGACTGCTGGTAAGACCCCACCTAGAGTATTGTGTCCAGTTCTGGAGACCACATCTCCAAAAGGACATAGACAGAGTGGCGGTGGTCCAGAGGAGGGCAACTAAAATGGCATAGGGTCTGCACCAAAAGCCCTATGAGGAGAGACTAAAAGAACTCAATATGTACACCCTGGAACAGAGGAGGGAGAGGGGAGCTATGATAAAGACCTTTAAATAACTCACAGGGGTAAATACGGTACAGGAGGGGAGTATTTTTCAGAAGAAAGGGTACTCAAGAACAAGGGGATATGCTATGAAGCAGGAGGAGTGTAGATTCAGGAGAGATCCGAGGTAGTACTTTTTCACAGAAAGAGTGGTGGGTTCCTGGAACAACCTTCCAGCTGAGGTCATGGGAGTAAAAACAGTGGTGGAGTTCAAGAATGCATGGGATAAGTACAAAAGAATCACAGTGGAAAGGAAAGGGTGAGGGAGAAAATCCTGTAGCTCATGCACAGTCTGACGTGATAGTGTAAGTAGGGAGAAATGGGCAGGTCAGATGAGCCAAGAGGTTCTTATCTTCTGACAAATTCTATGTTTTTATGTAAGTAAGGTCTACGGTGATAATGTCGCTTGGAGAAAAAAATTGGCAGACTGGGTGGGCCAAGCGGTCCTTATCGTCCAACAAATTCTATGTTTCTATGTAACAGGTTCAAGTTGTATTAGTCTAGGATCTGTCATCAGATGGGACTTCTCTGCCATGCTGGCAGATATCACTACACATTTCAACCATGGATCAACACACATGAGCCACTTCTCGGAGGAACTACTACTTGAGCGCTGCAGGCCGAAGCACGCCTTCACACCAGATTTTGCCATCTTTCAGTATGAGACAACCAAAAGGACATCAGTCATTGGGAAAGAAAGGAATATTATCTGCAAGATTGGTGACAGTCAGCAATTAAAGCCACATCAAGTGACGTTTAAAAATAATGGTATAAAAATAGAAATGGAAACTGGTTCAAGTACAGCCACGTCAATTATTACTGAAAAACTTAAACTATATTTGATCGTTTTTGGTGTATCAACTAATTATCTGTATATGTGATGGAACATACTCAATAAAATACAAATAGTAAAATGTTTCTAACTGAATGATGGAAAGCTCAATCTGTTTCCATGAATGTAATGCATCAATTAAGTAAGGCCAGCTCCCAGAGTGGGGGCTGACCAAACAAGCAGACATGAAAGACCATTAGGCATATTCTGCTGGCATTTTAGTATGTTAGTAAGGAAATAAATAACAGCCGTGCTTTACTGTTTACACCTCTTTATTGTACTGGATTGACACACACCTTGGGGACTCATGGACCTATCAGATCCTTCCATTTTTTCACACCATTTTATAATTTAAAGTTGTCATCATTTCCTGTCTGAAACAAACTTGCAAATGATGACCAATCTCACATTCCATAGGCTCGTTCACACTACATGTTCTGAGTCGGTGCTGGTTGTACACAGCGCCCAGATCGGTGCCCCTGTGCACATGTGAACACCACCATTCTGCTATTTTCCACTTGCATTCTGTTGTGCCCACGATCCCAGTTTTCTTGAGATAGCACAGTGGAGTAGGAGTTTTGCACCAGTTTGCGTGGCTGTGTGAACAGCCAGCACCATCCAAAACATTGCCCAGTGTCACGGTTCCACTATGGGACTGTGTTTTCTCAACTTACAGCCCTCGGTTTTTGAAAAGAACTACTTGCCCGAGTTCAGCTGTGCTTAATGAACCTAAAACTACCTTTGGCTGAACTCGGGTCTGAAGACCCTCTCCACCATAGCATTGCTGACTGCACCCCCCAACGGAACCCTCCTCAAAACACTGGAACTTCTCTTGCAGCACCTGCAGCATTCCAGAGCTATGCCGTGTGAATGCTGCTCCACGGCATTTCAGATCGCCTGGCTGCAACCATCAACACAGTGGCGATCCAACTTTCTCGCCGTGTGATCGAGCCTCGTGCACATACTAACACTGTGGACAGAGTTTTTGTGATACTCTTGCTGTACGTTTGTGACTTGCTCTGCTGGTCTCCCTGGTGACAGAGTGAAATGCATAGTCTTCATGCAGAATTTACGAGAAGAGAGATAGGTGCTTGTAATTATGTATTTAGCTAAAGGTACAGTTGCTCTAAGGAAGGGAGATTACTGAAAACAACCTTAAGCCCTGAAGCCTAATAACACATATGCAGCAGTGTCTCTTGTGCCCAGTAGGATGGGGGGTGGCCACCTCCATTATAATAATGCATCTTGCTGCTGCTGCTGCCATTTCACTTTGTTGAAGAATGATTTGTTGATTGTAAGAAAATATACATTCAAACCCCTAGATTACATGTGTACTTTAAATCTAAAATATGAAATGAAAAGAAAATAGAAAGGATTAAAAATGTGAACAAAATTCAAATAATGTATGCACACCACCCCAGCACCCCCACTGTAAAATCCTGGCTCCAACGCCCCACTTCAGCAGAGGTGGTAAACAAACAGGTAAGCAGATACTGTAGCGTGGAGTATGTTACAGTGCTGAAGTTTATACGCCATCTGCTGGTGGCTGATGGAGTACAAATAGAGTGCCGAATTAGTATCAAATTACAAGCGAGGTCTTCTGCTCTGTCACAGAGATTTTTACGAGGCACCTGTCACCCCGTGCATTATCCAATCAATAACATGTTTGATCCTGGTGTGCTGCACTGTATTTGTCCTTCAATATATAGGATAAAATTGCCAATATAGAAAATTACAGTTCAGCAATGTTACAAATATAAAATCATCCAATTATGAATATGAAATGTTTGGGGCCATTCAGTACCTTTCGTACTTTGATTGTGATTTTTGCCATGTATTTTTAAAGTTATTTTAATCAATACAGACCACCAGAATTAGGTTCTCCATTGCTCCTATCACTGAAACAATGACTTAAAAAACAAAAATGTATTTTTAAGTGTTGAGTGATTAAAGGTAAAAAAAGGTTCATGTTACTGGAACGTCAGACAGCAGTGTCAGTGGCTCAGCTGGTTGCACACTCACCTCTGAGGCTGGAAGATCAGAAGGCTGTGGGTTCTATCCCACCATCAGGCACTTGAGTTAAATCCTAATTCTGACACTGTAGAGCAGCATTGGGGGGGGGGGGGTTGCTGCACACCTGAGGTGCCGTCTTTCAGATGAGATGTTAAACTGTGGTCCCGTCAGCCTGTTCTGGTGGTTGTTTAGGTGGAAGTTAAAAATCTCATGGCACTTCTTGAAAAGAGATGGGGAATTTCCCCGGTATCCTGGCCAAATTTCCCCCCATTCACTAAAAATACTACCAACAACTTAATCTGGTTCAATTTCAGTTAGTTACCATCTGTATCTCCCGGTCACCCTGAAAAATTAAAAAATAAATAAGACCTACATATTAACCTGTATGTGGCAAGCTAAATTCTCCACGGGTACCATAGTAGGAGAGCAACAGGCCTTCAAACTGGATAACTAAAGAGAAAATTGATGTGTGTTAGAGCTAGGGACACTAGACAAGAACCACTGGCATTGCTGGGTTTGCACAGCAGTGACTCCTGGCAATAGACAGAAAAGGCTCCATCCCGGGTTAAAATCTGCTGTGCCTAAACTGTGCCTCAATGTAGCTGCCAGTTTTGCCCAGATTTTAATGGCACCTACGTTTCCAGTCACAAAACCTCTGTACCTTGCCTGCACCCAATACATCTTTAATTCATGGAACTGTTACTGGGTTTGTAAACGCTCAAAGGCAAAAAGAAAAAGATGTCTTCAGAGAAGTCAGTCTGACCTTCAAAGAAGCACCTGTAATCTAGCCTGGTTTACGAGTTTTGATTGACGTAGTCAGTAAGATATTCAACCTGGTAAACAATCAAGATTCTTTGAGTTTGGTGCCTTCACTTCTCGTTCACATATTGTCTCTGTGATTTATAGACCACTTACAGCTCTTTAAAGTAGTTGTAAAACCACTAGCCTTGGTTTATCTGGATCATTGCGAAGCTCAGCTTGGTAACATGTTTTCTAACAAAGAGAGCAAAGTACACTGATACTAATCACATGGGTGTGAATGAGCAGTTTGACCCCTGGTTGCTTTTTATTAACTTCAGTATGTCAAAGAGTGATTTTTAAGTCCTAATATATTGGAATGAACTGGCCCAGGCACAAAAAAGTGGGCCAGACTGCATTTGCCAGAGCCCGTGAGGGTCAGGTGGGAAGACCGGATGTGCAGCAGTGATGCAACACCCTGTTCCAACTCCTGACCCCCTATTCCAGCAATCTGGGTATACACCCCAGTCCCAGATCCCTGCAGCAAGCCTACAGGAAACTGTCACCTCCGAGCGACAGTGGCAAGTTGGCACCGTGCTTCACTAAACCCTGGTGATCTAGGAGGCAGAGCAATCATCATTTTTCAGTAGGGAAGGAGAGAGACTAACCACTCCTCCTGGGTCTCACAGCGGTGGTGTCTCTGCAGAATGGGAGGTGGGAACAGTTGAAAATACCAGGCTTCTGGAAGATCACCATTTCTCTTGGACCCTGTACCTCACGTCAGTTCTTTATGAATATTTGCCTCCTGAAGGTTCCTCCACCACTTTCAAGACCCTTGCATAGAGGAGGGAGTGGGAGCAATGGCTGCAGCCTAAGAGTGGGGCAAGAAATATAAGTAAAGAAATGTGTATTTATGCTAGTACTTTTTAAATTAAAAATGTAAATGCATCTACCTTATTCCTCTGGTATTTGCAGTTGACCCTGTAGCTTGAACACGAGGAGCTCTTGGATTACAACCATGCTGAGAGTGGAATTCACGTGGAACAGCAATTCTGAATCCACAATTCCTTTTGGAATGTTGCTTTAGTTCTGTGGAATTCTGAAAAGCATTTCTATGTTATTCCATGATGTGCAGAAAATTAATTTGCTGTGTATGCTAATTACTATTCCGTGGTGTATGTAAATCATGGATTACTAATCCATAGTTGTTGTTTTTTTTTAATCTGCTTTCAGAATTTTGGAATTCTTCTTCCACTGCAATTCCATAGAATTAGGTGGAATTTTTGAAATTCCATGGAATTCCAGTAGAAAAAGAATTTGGAAATTCCACACAGCTCTACCTCGGATTAAGCAAATTCAAGGGGCAAATCTCCATGAAGAGAAGCTTCAGATAGGCCAGCCCAGAGGCATGGAGGGCTGAAACACCTAGCATCTTACCTCTTACCCCGCCAGCAACCTGGGGTAGGGAACAAGCTCGGATTTCCGGAGGGTTGGCCATGGGGGGGGGGGAATAAGCATCTGGAGGACAGCTGTCCTCTCCCGGGGTGTGGGGAGGTTTGTCGGCTTGGCCCTTGACTGCCCCTAGGTGGAGGCCTGGAGGTAGTGCCAGCAGCTAGAGCGGCAAGACAGGAAGGGTCATGCTTAAGTAGCAAGTGCACACCTTCATGTGCATGCACTTATATGACATCGTGGCTGGGGAACCAGGGGAGAAGATGGAAAATTGGTTGGCATGGGCAGCATGAAGCCCTGCCCACCTACCTCCATCTCCATGCCGTCGCCCAGTCTCTGGCCCAACAATCTGGATATGGGTATCTGACCGGTAGGAGGACAGCCCTCCCCTTCCCAACTCTGCCATGGGGGGGCACTCCATGGGGGATATAAGGTCTGGAGACCAAGAAGAGATGGTTGCCAGGTACAAGGAGGTAGAGACAGGACTGAGAGCCCGCTCGTGCCAACCAGTGGGGAGAAAAAGATGATGGAAACAAAAGAGAGGCTTCAGATTCACTGGTAGTATCGCATATAAGAAACCCTGTATTTGAGTTTTCTGAAGAAAGATGGACAGCAAGAAATGCTGTACTCAATATGAAGACTAACTGGAGGTTGAAGAGCACCTTTTCTGGTACTCACTTCAGAACCCCATAAGGATCCTTAACCAGTCTGAATTGCAGGCTGCAAGAATAAAGAATTTCCAATAGCTGGATTTACGAATGGAAGGGATTGTAATTTAGCTCCATGGAGCTGAGAGCCCAATCCCTTCCACTTCCCTGTTTGGAGCACAGGCCCCGCACTAGCATGATTTGTAACACAATAGTCAGAAAGTGTGGCAGCGCTCCATTGACTTTAAAGGGGATGGTTTTTAAAAGATGAATTTCAACGTTCTAAAGACCCAGTTTGAACAAATCAAGGCCAGTACTCGACTAAAAAGGGCCTTCCTCGTTGAGTGATGGCCTTGATTCTTTTATCTTGTGCCTTTAGAATATCAAAATTATTTTAAAAGTCCTCTTTATTAATGGCAATGATGCACCCAACTACTGCACCACAAAATGTGCCAACATGAAGGCATTGCTCCGAAAGAGGAAGTGGAATTCATCAGTCTCTCTGCTCCACAGAGCTAAAATACGACCCCTTCCCTCCCTAAATTCAGCTATTGGAAAAGTTTTATCCCTGCAGCCTGCAGTTCAGACAGGGTTAAGGATCCTTATGGGGTTCTGGGGGTGATCTGAGAAAGGGCACATAAGGTGCTCTTTAAAGCTGGGCCCATGCCTGAGTTACTCAGTCAGCTGGATGACCTGGGATAACTGAGTCACATACCACCAACTTACCAGTTCACCAAATGGTACAACTAATCTGTGCTGGCTTACAGAGTTTAGAAACTGGCTAGAATATCCTACTCCTTGAATGTTCTACTATATTTCTGAAGAAAGCAGCAAGCAGTACTCCCCTTCCCAGCTCCCACACATCTTCCGCACCTCACTCCCCCATCTCCACTGAGAGGTGGCCTGATGGTCACAGTGCTTAAAGTGAACCCCATCCAAGAACCCAACCTCCCAGTCCAGAGGCACTGCTTTACCTTTGACTACTACTGAACAGTAATTTTTTGAAGAGATTTGCAAAGTTTATGTGAATCAGTAAGTCTAGATAACTTTGTTTCATGTGATTTTCTTGCTCAATGCTGACTTTAAAAGTGTAGCTATAGAGCACATCTGTGATTTCAACCAGTCTGCTCGCTCAGCCACTATACCTCTTACCTTGTGTACTACATGGTCTCTCGTGCACAGATGTTAGGATTGGAGCATTCAACGTCAAAGCCGGAGGGCGGCAGCTTCATTTAGCTTCTGAAATGAAAAAAAAATAATTAAAACCTATTAAAAATCACTAGCTAATGCAAGTGGTTTATCATAGGTTAATAGAGCCTCCCCCAGGTGTGAGATTTGGGCAAAAGGACCACAAAGTGAAACTGAGCAGTTCTGGGTGCCCAAACCTCAGACTGCCAGGCTGTTTTGTTTTGTTTCCTTTTATCTGGAATAACTTTCTTATCAGCCACTGCTTGTCCCTCTCTTACCCTGCAGTTAAGGAACTTCTCAGGGATCCTTGTGCTCCTTTCTCCTCCTCCTGGTACTCTGCTAGCTCTCTGCTTAACCTTTGCAACCATCTAATTGGTCAGTTGTTACCTCTTGTTATTTGTTCATTGTTCCTACTTGCTTACACTATTGTTCATTTTGTATTGCTTCACTGTTTTGCAGTCATCTTTTGAATTTTCACTCCGTACCCTTCCCTGGTTACACCTGAAATGAGCCTTGCCTCAAAGTACCATTCCTGGTTACTGATATGTGAATAAATACAGAAATTCACATACTGTTATCCTCTTTCAGTTGGCCTCAGCCCTTCACACAAAATATCTAAAACTCAAAATTTAAATACAGTACTTTTTCAGACTTGCTTGAGCCTCCCCTGCAACAAGATCATCTGCTCTGAGGGCTGACTAGAGTGGTGAACAAGGCAGGACATACATGTAGCCAATCTGGGCTTCAGCATGGCTTTTGACAGTGTGGTGTTTGACAAGCTTGTGGTCAAAGTACACCAATGTGGTATGTAAGGGATATAAGTGAGGGTGGCTTGCTAATTCTCTTAGGGGGCAGGAAGCATACGGTTGTGGTTGATGGGCTCCACTCAGAGTGGAGACATATGCTTAATGGAATACTTCAGGAATCAGTGCTGGGGCCACCGATGTTCAACATTTGCATCACTGATCTGGAAGCTGGGGCCTCCATCCAGCGTTGATGTTTGCTGATGACATCATGTTGGCCTGGGTGGTGGGCTCCACTGAGGACGAGGCCAATTTTCAACTTGAACATGAATCAGCTAGATAATTAGTAGGACTCATGGAATCTCAGATCCAAGAGAGTTGCATGCAAGTTACTACACTTGTGGAGGAAAAATAGGTAGAAGCTACACACTTCTCTAATAGAGGAGGAAACAGTCCGAGGGTCAAACTAGATAATGGCCTTAAGTGTGCCAAGCAGTGCTCAACTGATGTCATGAGAATTAGAAGAGTGCCAGGGTGCATCAAAAGGAGAGGGTGACCAGTAGAGTGGGGGAAGTAATCTGGTCACTGTAGAAGTCCCTGTTGAGGCCCCAACAGAAGTATTGTTCCCAGTTCTGGGCTCCTTAGTATAAAATGGATATTAAAAGCAATAAGTAGAGTCTAGAGGCCCAATGTGCTCACCCTGAAGAAAAGGAGACCAAGGGGCGAATCTGTTTTTGATCTTCAGCATACTTAAAGGTATTGAAAAGATCAAACAGATGGAGATGCTTCATCTGGTGGGCTCCAGCAGGAAACAGGGCCATGCCCTGAAGTCCTCCTGAAGCAGGAAATACAAGGGCAAGGATAGGAGACATTTCTTATTTCAGAAGGTGGTGACCCAACTGAACAGCATACCGGCAGAGATCTTGGCTATGAAGACCCTACATGCCTCCAAGTCTTCAAATTACATTTGGACACATTTCTGCTTATCAAGGAAATGACAGGGTACCTGGGTTGAAGAGCAGGTTGGGAATTAACACAACACATGTTTGCAGAGCATACTTGCCGGTCTGTGCTTATGAAAGTGTGTGTGTGTGAGTGTGTGTGTGTGTGGTCGCAGACCTAATGGACATAGAATCTTTTTCAGCTTCAAGCTCTGTTACATTTTATGTTACTATATAAACCATTACACCTTCATAAAGTGCAATTCTGCACAACTTCACCAGAGATAAAGGGCTCGCATACAGTTTCTGCCACACAAAGTGGCAGCTGAGATTTTGTGTGTTTATTTTTTTTTTTATTTATTTGTTCTAGGATTACAAATACCTTTGAGCCAAGGCTCCGAGACAATCATAAGCAAAGATAACAGTTTATAAAATTAAAAAAAAACAAAAAAAAACAACATAGTCTTGTAGATGAAAAATGAACAATAAGGTGAAACTTTGGGGAAGGGAAAGGGAAAGGAGGAGGGTGAAATCAGGGAGACTAAGTGGATGGGAGAGATGGGGAGGTAAGTTGGAGGGACAGAGAGAGGAGAGGTGGAAGGTGGATAAGAATAGAGGTAGTGCAGCCAGGTGGCATTTGTCATGGGCCAGCAGGGGAGGTGAAGATAGCAAGGGGGGTGCTGGCAAAATGCAGGAGTAGATGTGGGTCCAAAAGGGCATCTTCAGCTATGGAACCAAAAGACATGTTTAGCCACAACAGTCACAGAGGTTGGAGGCAGTCAGTGTTAGGCGGAGACGAGTCTTAAAAGTGCTGAGCGATAGTGAAGATGAGATGTTGCTGGGAAGACTGTTGTACCAACTAGTGGCCCGGTAAGCAAAGGATCTTTGGTCTTGTGTTGTGCGGCAATGCGGGACTTGCAGAAGCTGAGGTTTTGATCCCCTGGTATGTCGGGTTTGGATTCTCGGTTGTATGAGGGCACAGACTCCAGGGGGAGCAAGGCCCAGCAAGATTTTCTTAGTAGTAATACAAGTTTGGTGTTTTATTCGATTGGCAAGATTCAACCATCCAGTTTGAGAATAGAGGTCACAGGTGTGAGTTAGGCGTTGGGAGCCAGTGACAAGTCGACAGGCCTTGTTGAGGGCAGTGGATACACGTTTGAGTGCGGTGGTTGTAGCAGCGCTGTAAATGATAATGCCATAATCAATGATGGATATGATGGAGCTCTGGACAACGACAGCGAGGGCTTCAGGTGTCAGGTGTTTCCTATGACGGAATAGCAGGGCTAGCCGGGAGTTAGCGGCTTTGGCGACATGGTCAATGTGGGCAGTGTAGGAGAGGTGAGGGTCAAGGATGATCCCGAGGTATTTAAAGTTTTTGACCTGTTCCAGTGCGGCACCTTGTCTGGTGATAACGGAGAGTTGGAAGTGCTTATGTTTATTATGGGAGCTGCTGAAGATCATGGCCTTTGGTTTTTTTTTTGATTAAGGATGAGTTTGTGCTTTGTGAGCCAATTCTCAACCGAGGAGAAGCCGAGTTGGAAAATGTTGGCGACCAAGATTAGAACCCTGGTCTCCACTGTGGCTGCCCGAGCTGCTCTATGCCCTAGCCCTCCACGCCACAGGAGCAGCTCTGTATGTGACTTCAATAAGTGACAAACAATTACTTCTTTTATATTGAATAATGTGGCATTACAAGCATGTTTTATCCAGTTATAAAATAGTGGGGGTGCAGGGTTCAAAGTCCCTGTGATTAAGCATGATTGCTACCAGGAAATCTGTATGTAATTGTGCACGAAATCTCGGGTGCCATGTTTGTATGGCACAAACTGCCTCTGTTTTGGGATGAAGTATCACACAGCTTCAGTGTTTTCCTCCCCGACTCATCTACTCCAAGAGCAAGGTCTACTATGTGCACTGTCGGATCCTCATTTAGTAGAATGGTATTTTCTTGCTGCACGCGGGAGTAGAAAAGTGCCTGATGACTCAGGAGGCATTTTGAAAAACATATTTTTTCACACATTTCTGCTTATATTCCACATACTCATATTTAATGTGTAATGCTGCCACTCTGTGTGTTTTTTAGCTGTGTACTGCTGCCACTTTTAATTTTGCATCTGTACATGTGTTTTCCTATAATGTTGGGACTGCACTATATTCTCTGTATCAGCTTCTTTTTGTTATCTATTTATTTTTGTACCAACTTATTTACCAACCGTTGCTAATGTTACTTGTTATGTATTGTACTGCTGTTTTTATTTTTTAATTTTACAGTTTTCTCCAGGAGAGGCACATAAAGTTCATGCTTGTTTCCAGCTGTGTCCTGGGAGCACAGGGAAATTAAGTGACATGCTCATGGGTCAAGTATGCTATAGGATTCAAACCCAGTTCTCCAGGTTTGCAGCTCAGTGCTCCACTATGCTGTACTGCCTCCCATTTTCTCCTGTCTCCCTCCCCGGGTCACACCTGGAAATGAGCCTTGGCTCAGTGTGTCTCTCTTAGTTACCAATTTTTAAGTAAATAATCACATAAATAGATAAACAAAACATAACTAACTAAACTAGTGTTCCATTTTTAATAACCCCTATGCATATTAACATGAAAACAGGATTATAGTATATGGTTAGGACTTGTTGTGGATGGAAAACAATGGTTTTCCAAATCCTGTTGTAGGACAGTTGAAAGGTCAAAAAAGTTGTTGTACTATCGTTCTCACATCACAGCGATAGTACAACAACTTTTAAGACATGTCCTGCAATTTGATTGGTGCAATCTATGCTCTTTTGGAAAAAAGTGAAAAAACATAGCAATGCGATTTAGCAAGTGCTGAGTTGTGCACTGCTGCAGTTCAGACATGGTCGGGAACCCTCGCATTTATAAAAATAAAGTACACCTTTTTTTTTTTTTGTCATAAAAAAAAAATGAGAGCAGCCACAGGCATTCGCAACCTCCGCACAACAGTTCTTCTCCCTGACACAGTCAGAGTCTCTGCAATCCATACCGAGAGGGATAGATTGGAGCGGCTGGAGTGGGAGTGAGCATGAGTGAGTGTCAGCAGAAAAATGCTGAAGGTAAAAATAAAAAAAAGAATGGGTTTTCTCTATCTTTGAATGGGCAACCATATACTATATAAAATAGCAGATGGGTGGCCATCCACAACGAAGGCAATGTTTCCATCTCGGCAGTTGATGACATCATACAGAACCTCTCGAGTTTTGCTCTCGAGGTCTGTATGACGTCATCAACTCCCTTGATGGAAACACAGCTTTGTTGTGGATGGTCACCCATCCATTATTCTATGTGTTGTTCATCTTCTCTAGCCAGTTGTCTACTTTGGAGACAAACCAAACCAAAGCTTATGACCTCATAAACATTTTCTTCACAACACATTGTGAAGTCCTAGGCAAAGGGCTGTGATGTCACATGTAGACAAGCTGCAAGAGCAGATGAAGCCTGGGGGACAGTGATCCTCTCTTCCTGTTACAGTTCATAGCTGTAACACGAAAGGAGAAAGTAAATTCAAAAACTATAAACTGTAAGCAGAGTTGTTTGTTTTTTCAGTTTCAACTGAAATTTTTTGGTCTCTTCAAGAGGCAGTTTGCACACAATCGAGTTTTAGATATGCATCCATAGACACATAGATCTTGACGGCAGATAAGGACCGCTTGGCTCACTTAGGCTGTCCATTTTCCCTACTTACTACATCCCTGCAGACCGTACTTGATCTCTGGTTTTGCCCTGCACACACCTTCCCCTATCTCTAAGGTTCCCTTATGCCTATCCCATGCATTTTTGAAGCCCGTTAGCATTTTTGGCCCCACCACCTTCATTGGGAGGCTGTTCCAGGCATCCACCACTCTTTCTGTGAAGAAGTACTTCCTCACATCTCCCCTGAATCTCCCCCCTCCAGCGTCATTGCATGTCTCCTTGTTCTTTAGCTTTTTTTTTTTATTCTGAAATATGCTTCCCTCTTGAACTTTATTTATACCCATGAGGTATTTGAATGCTTCTATCATATCCCCCTTCTTCCTCCATTCCTCCAGGGTGTACATATTGAGGGCCTTTAGCCTCTCCTCATAGGGCTTGTGATGCAGACCCTGCACCATTTTGGTTGCCCCCCTCTGGACTGCCTCTACCCTGTCTATGTCCTTCCAGAGATGTGGGGCTGGATATTCAAAAGGGTTGCACCATGTGCAATAGGGTTGCGCCTGCGCAAGTCAGAAATTGCTCCATTCTGTGATATTCAGCAGGAGGCAGTTGCGCCCCCCAAGTTATGCTGAGTAACAGCGCAATGCTAATGAAGTCATGCTCAACCAGAGGGGGAGGAACCATGCATAAACTGCACAGCCCGATATTCAGTCGGGTTGTGCAGAGTTGTGCAGGCGCAACCCCCAACCTGCGCCTGCACAACTTTGAGCCCCCAAAAAAAGGATCAAGTCGAGGGCCACCCACAAGTGAGCTGCCGCATTGCAGGGTGCAACACAGCAGCTGCCACCTGTGGGTGCCCCCCGCAGCCCGATCGCGGGCATAATAGTAACCCCCGTAGCCCGATCGCGGCACAGAACACACTCCCCCACTGGCCCGATCGCGGGCATAACATAAATGAACCTCCGGCCACTGGCCCGATCACGGGCATAATGTGAACCCCCACTGGCCTGATCGCGCCAGAACAGAGTTCACCCCCTCAAGAGCAAAATCCCTGGTAGTCCAGTGGACCGTGAAGCCCGATTGCGGGCATTAGAGCCAACCCCAAAGAGCAAAATCCCTGGTGGTCCAGTGGACGCGAAGCCCGATCGCGGGCATTAGAGTCAACCCCCAAAGGTCCAGTACCCTGGTGATCTAGTGGCCCCACCCACCCACCCACAAAGCCCCACCACCGCCCCCATCAGCGGCGCGGCAGCGTCCACCCGCCTGCCGCCCAGCCACCCGCCGACTGACTGCTAGTAGGGCTGCACACCCATTGGTTCAGAGCAAGAGCCAATGGGCGTGCAGCCCATACCATACAAGGCAGTCCAGATATGTGAATGAATTCATTATTCATTATCTGGCTGACGGGGGCTCCACTTTTGGGATATTTTGCCCCTTTGTAACAGTCTATTCCCATTGCTTATACCTGCCATGCTGTCATAATCCTCTGATTATGACATCCAAGACTGTTACCATGGATACTTGTCTGATGCCACAAGCAGAGGATTATGACTTCAATGCAGGAAAGGCAGCTGGAAAGGATAAAGTCTAAGGGGAAGGAGCCTGGGCTGGATTTTCTGCCCATCCTGGGACTAAGTCCTGTTCTGCAATGGCGCTACAGACCAACAGCTCCGCACCTGCGGATAATTTTATTTTCAGCCAGCGTAGCTGCGGGGGGATGTTACACCATGTCCCGCCAGGCATACCTTTTTCCCCCAGCTGTGACAAAATATTGTCCACAAGCTGCTTTAAACTGGTGAGCCACCCTTTGGAAATACTGCAGCTGTGGGAAAAACTGCGTCTCCACAGGTGGAGACCCACTTGCACCAGTTTTTTCCCCCGCAGCTGCAAAGAATTCATGGGCTTCGAAAATCCAGCCCCGTTTCTTGACAATGTCTTCCAGTACCAAAAATCACGCTGTCCTGAAGTTTGTACTGTGTAGAATACTCACATTCTGATGACTCATGATGCTGTAGGATTTTGGAACACTCAACCTAATGCCATGGAATGCAGTCTGTAGTTTCCCAGATCAGATTCCACCGTGCACCTGCTCTCGTGTACACAGTGACCGGGTACTATCCCTGTCTCCAGTAAGCTATCAGAACCACCCCAAGCAAACATTCGGAACTCGGGGAGAGCAGAGCAAGCTGCCTACGATTACCAGACAAAATAACTGTGAATACTATTCACTATATGACAGTAAAGAAAACTACAAGGTACCACCACAGTGCACCAGCTCTGAAGAAGTGGTGCATAGCCACCAAATGTCAGCTTTAGAGTGTCTTGGTGGAACTATAATATACATTAACCACTGAATACTGTGGAGTAGAACACACCATGGGCTATATTCTCAAGACTCCGAATTTGACACGAGGTTCCTGAGTCACACAGCAGTGGCGCAAGAGGCACCTTACATCACAACCTGTGGATTCCAGGATTCTCAAAAGCCCCCTGCACCCGGTGCACCAGACCAGCCATGGTTCAGGTCTGCACCAAGCTGCTAGGTGTGCCAGGACACTAGGTGGCTTGCGGCAGACACAAGCTGCCATATCCCCCACATCAGCATTCTTGAAATCCTCCCAGAGGGCACATCTCTAAGTACTGTTAGACTAGCCAGGGCTGGTCTAATGATCCTTGCGCCATCCATGGGTGTTCTAGTTCTAACTACCAGGGGTGGTTAATGCAAATAAGTCAGACACTTACGTGATTATATATGATGTAACCGTATAAATATATCATAACTAATCTTCAAGAGGGAAACATGGCAGAAGTTACAGATGATTCGCACATTGCATGTTAGTTACAATCAAGCAATGTCAGAATCATCGGTAAAAACTGTCAGGTCGTCTTCTTGGAGATTAGCTTTATTATTTTATTGACGATGGTTACAGTACATAAAATCCCGTAACTGTCTGCATGTTTTGCATTCCCCTACATTATTGCTGACCATCCACGAATACCACCTGACCGCAACCACAGCTTACAGCAACCCTCTAAGGTGCCACCTTTGCCGCAAGCTGCGGGACTTTGGCACTGGGACCCTACCCAATAGAGAATCAAGTGCAGGGTCCCTGGCACACCAGCAATAGGTGCAAGTTGCTGTTGGCGCAGCTTGTGCCGCCCTTTGAGAATCGTACCCCCTGTTCTTTCAAGTTTGGTTCAACTGCACTGCTGTTCCTCCAAATACAGTAAAAGTCCTCTTTGAGAGTTCTGGGCAACCTGGGCACTTCTTGATTGAATTAAAAATTGTTTCCAACTACATTTTAAACAGTAAAACCCAATATAATTGAGGGGACTTCAATCTGACAAAGCTGCAAATAGTTCAAACCAACATTACCCCACTACCTCCAACACCTGCCATGACCTTTCTATAATGAAAACTGGTTAAACAGCATGCCTCAATGTGATTTGAAAAAAACAAATAATTGTTTCAAACACTGAATAGTGTACAAAAGCCCTGAAGTATTGTACCGAATAGTGTACCAATCAACGGCTTGTACAAACATAACAAACTACATTCATCACCGTTGAAAAAAACAACAGTCATTGTTATCTGATCATCAGGAAATGTGCTCTTTAAAATGTCAAAAAGACTGATGCAGAGGACTGGTTCCAGGTCTTTAATAAGAAGGTATGTGAATATGAAAAGAAGACACTTATGTATGCAGAGTGTCAAACCTGGACATCAGGACCTTCTTTGTCAAAGTGTCAGCATCTTGTTAGGAATTATCCTGTGCCATTTCCAAGCCTATAAAATGGTTGTACCCCAACACACAAAACATGCAATTCACACAGGGGTGTCAGCAGGCATACGCACTGTATGCAGCAGAGTACAGTAAAAAAAATCAGGCAGGGGCAACAAAAAGAGGAAAGCAAGGACATTGTGAGTCACATTGTGTCTGTGTCGCGCTGAACCCTTTTGCCTTTGTTGTTTGCTATGGAGCACTAATGCCACCAGCCAAATACACACAGAAGAGCAACTTACCAGGCAGGCAGAAGAACAAAGGAAGGAGGATTATAGGAGGAAACTGATTACTTGAACTCAGACAAGGCTGGGGGGCAATGGTGTGGCGTGGTAGCCCATGTTTTGGTTTATGTTTATATAACGGAGAGGGGAACAGTGCATCAGTTTTGAGTACAAGTTTAAAATTCCTGGTTACACCCCTGAATTCACAGACTAGTTTGCAAACTAGTTGATTGCTGTAAATGTATACAATGGTATCTGGGCAACATTGTAAACTTGACAACACTGATGTGACACCTGTTCCAGAATGCAAAAAAATAAGAGGAAGTACTGCATGTGAAAATGCAGACAAGCTCTCATAGTGAAGGCTGAACAATTCTTGAAATATGTGAACAACTTAGACTAACTTTGCTTTTTTTCTGTTTTAGATATTTCCTGAAGAAGACCTATGGTCGAAATGTCGATTCTCTTCTTTTTTTTCTTTTTCAGCGTGCATTTAATATTATCTTTTTGTTCTGTAATTCTATATGCATTCACAGTTGTCTTTACAAATGTCAATATGAGAATTGTGATGTTGTTTTTTAATGCTTATTTATTTACTGTATTTGTGACTCTGGTAACCAGGTCAGTGCACTGATCCCAGGGACCGTTTTCAGGCATGACCCGGGCCACGTACTGAGGCACAGGTTAATGTAACAAACAGCAAAGCATGAAACAGTCAACAGTAAAACAAGATAAAGGTTACAATAGTACAAAGGACAAAAAATAGGAAGATCACAAAAACACAGGGGTCCAGAACACATCTGATAGGCATTACAGTATTAAGAGTATACATAAACATACAGTCTACCAGCAGCAGTTACATAGGAGACAAGCAAATGTTCATCAGTACATATAGAATGAGAGCATAAGGCATAGCAAAGGAGAGGGAAAGGGATGGGAGAGGAGGGGTGGGTGGCAGGATTAGCAAAATATAGGCACTAAAGCTCAAGTGGTAGGGTGCAGCCGGGAAAATGAGTGGACTACCCAGGGAAGCAGTGGCAGCAGAAAGTTGTCAGGAGCCAGTCTTTGAGGCGAGTTTTGAACTGGCAGTGGGTGTCGAGGGAGCAGAGCTTGGCAGGCAGTTTATTCCACAGTATAGGCGCTGTCACTGACAAGACTCTGCCGTCCATGTTGGTGGATACCCTGGGGATATTCAGAGGAGGGGATACTGTTTGACCAGAGGCTATGGTGCAAGGTTCGGACAGTGAAGAGGGCTGCAAGGGGAGATTCCTGGCCAATACGGATGGCGGAATCCACCATGCAGCCCAGGGATAAGTTGAAATGGCCTTGCAGTGGGAGCCATCCTAGCGAGTTGTAGAGGACACAGTGGTGTGTAGAGAAAGGGTCCAATAAGGTGAAATGACAGGCACTGTTATAGGCAGAGGGGAGCTTGGCCATGAGGGTAGCGGACATCCTGGCGTAGATAGGGGAGCAGTAGTCCAGGACTGGGAGTACGTTTCCCTGTACGATGGCAAGTCGGGCTTCCAGAGAGAGGTATTGCCAGAATCTGTAGGCAGCACCTAATTTTTGGTGAAACTTTCGAACTAATGAACTGATGTGTTCAGAAAAAGAGAGGATGGGATCAAGTAGGACTCCTAGATATTTGAAAGTATTTATGTCTCCAAGGGCTTGGGCATCGGGGGATAAGATGTTGGGTGGGGGGTGAGTTTTGTGTTTGGCTAGGAAGGGCTTGGATCCAAACAGCATGAATTTTGTTGTTTTGGCATTAACCAGGAGGAGTTTATCTGCGCATCAGTTATGGGCTGCAGCATAGTTTAGAGAGAGAACTGAGGAATTATAGGCAGGAGATTTATCGTTGTAGAGGAACACAAGGCCATAAGCATAGAGGAGAGAGTGACAGCTGAGACAGTCCAAGGGGAGGGAGTTGATAAATAAAGAGAATAACAAGGGGCCCAGGACGAAGCCCTGAGGAACACCTGTAGAGACCGGCAGGGTGGGGGAGTGGGCAGGGCCAATACACACAAATTGGGAGCAATCAGTGAGGTAGCTCTTGAACCAGGTACTAACCTCTTGAGAACAGCCAAGACAATGTAGTTTGGAGAGGAGAAGGACATGGTTTACCATGTTGAATGCCTTGGAGAAGTCAACGAAAACTGCTCCGATGGCATTACCATGGTCCATATTTATCAGGATGTGGTTGGTCAGAAGTGTGAGGGCAGAGGTGGTGGAATGTTTTTTTAGAAAGCCATGCTGTTGGCTACACAGGAGGTTGTATTTGCCTATGTAGTCAGCAAGTTGATGGTGGACAGCTTTCTCGAGTAGTTTACTTAGGTGGGGGAAGATGGAGATCAGACGATAGCTGTCCATAGATAAGAGGGTCCCTGGCTTTAAAAATGAGAATCACCTTTGCAGTCTTCCAGGGGTTGGGCATGATGGAGGAGGAGAAGATGGAGAGGTTGAAGATATAAGGGAGTGGTTCAATGATGACTGGGGAGATGAGCCTAACGAAGACTGGGGATAGACCATCAGCCCCAGGGGAAGCCATGATTTGGAAGGCTTTTGAGGAGCTTAGCGGTGTCTTCCCTAGAGAGAGAGATTTGAAGAAGAAGAAAAGGGGGAATCGGGGTTGGGTGGTCAGCCCAGTGGAGGTAGGCGGGGGGGTTGGATGGGGGACCAAGTTATTTGGCTGGCCGTTAGGGAGTTTACTTAGATACATGGATAGGCGGAACATTCAGGAAAAAAAAAATTAAATATACCCTGCCCACAGAGGCACACAGAAATACAAACTGCCCTAACAGTGCCAGTGACTCACCAGATTGCACGCTAGATTGTCTCTGGGGCCAGATGATTGGAAGGTTGTGAGTTCTAGTCCCATACCAGGAACTTGTGTTAATGCCCAGTACTGACACTGTATTGCTGCAGAAGGGGGTGCTGTAGTACTGAGGTGCCATCCTTCAGACGAGATATATAAAACTGAGTTCGCTTCTACCCAGCTCTGGTGGATGTCCTGCTAGAAGTTAACACTCAAATACTCAAAGCTCTATGCATTACGGAAGGACCTGGTGCTGGGCAGAGGTGACCAGCCCTGAAAATATAGATCTAACAAAGATGCCTGCATTCAAACCTGAGGAGGTAAACAAACAGGGGACTGAAGGTAGCAAAGTTTCAACTGTGAAAACATGATTCACTTAGTATGTCAGCCTCTGTTAGATCAGGCAAGAGAGACCAACCAAATATCCCTAGTGCTCCAAGCTACACTAGCTGTTTAGAGGAGGCCCCCTCCTGTAACACATTACTGATGTACTAATGAATTATATAGAAGGCAGTATAGTGCAGTGGTCTGAGGCTCTGAACTACAAATCTGGTGATATCCAGCAGACCAGACTTGGGTTTGAATCCCACAGCTTCCACTTGCATACTGTGTGACCCTGAGCAAGTCACTTAACTTCCTTGTGCTCTCAGGTCACTCCTGTAAAAAAGCTTTCAGCTTAGTGTGCTATTCCTGATTAAACAACTAAAAAAAAAAATGTGTTCACGTCTGTAACTTTGCTACCTTCAGTCTCCTGTTTGCTTACCACCTCTGTTTAAAATATATCCGCCCTTCCCAAGAGGAGGCTGAAAACAAGTACCATATCTCTAATCCTTCTTTCCTGTGCAACAATACATACATACGTAAATAAATAAAGACATTATTCTAATTAACTTTTTTTTCCATATTCTGTTTACTCTACTTGGGGCCATGGCAAGGGAAGGCTCCCTTCTGCTACCCCCTTCCACCATCTTATACCTCCCCAGGTGCACCGGTAGGGAAGGCACCCCCATGGTTTCCCCCCGTGGTGGGGTCAGGAGAGGGAGACCCAACCCCCCCCCCGACACTCATAATCCCGTTCCCTGCTCTGGCCTGTCCTGGTGATGTGATGGATAGAGGCAAGGCCAGTGGGCATCACACGCGCTTGCCGCGCCTGTTCTTTTTTCTCCAGTTGTCTCCCTTAGTTCCCCAGGGCTGCAGCAACTTGTGTATGTGTGTGAAGGCACACGTGTGCACCGCAACCAGCAGCCCTGCTGCATCCACCCTGGCCTAACTGGTCCCCCATCTGCGTGACACTGCCGCCGAGCCTCCATTCGGTGGCAGAAGAATCAGGAAGACCTACCTGGGAGAGGAGAGCTACCTGCCAGCTGCTTGATCCTTTATTCTTCTTCCGGCACTCCACCACGCACAGGCTGACCCCCGGCAACCCAAGCTAGTTCCCAAATTTGGGTCTCTGGCACGGGAGAGGAAAGGCCAACCCTCTGCACCACTGGGCCAGCCTTTTGCTAATTAACTTTTTTAACGATTTTTTAATTGCTTGTTTAGACCTGGGCAGGTAGCTCCCCAATGTGACTTGCCTACTCCAATCATGTCAGCTGCTCTCTTAAAGAACCTCTGAAATCTCAGGGAAAAACTTTAAATAAAAATATGTAGACAGACATGAACTTATAATTTGGATACAGTATGTCCTGAATTTGCTTTCCTCTTACGATTTATTGCTAAGGACATTTGTATGAAAACAGGATTCTCTACCACTTGTTCTTCATCTTCATAGGCTGTTTGCCTGGAAGTGATATCATAATCCCCTGCTTGTGTGACACAATCATTTCTGTATCATCCAATTATGATGTCACAGGAGAGGCTTTTGAAGTCACTTGTAGACAAGCAGCCAGACCAGATAAAGACCGAGTCAAAGAGATCCAAGTTTCATGAATGTTTCTTAATAATCAAGTATCGGACTAAGAAAAGTATTAGAGCTGCGTAAAAAAATTTCCTTCCACAAATTCCGTGAAAAATCAATTTTTTTGTTTTTGCAGAATTTCATGAAAAACATTCCCCCCCCCCCCAACACCTATGCTCGTGGGGGAAAAAATATTTCTTGTGGAGTTTGTTCTTCATTCATGGACAAATACACCCACACAAAAAAAACACATGGATCACAGTAACCACCTTGCATATTTTTTTCTCATGTCACATTTTTTTCATGAATTATTCTTCAAGTTATAAAACATTTCATGAAATACATAATCCATAGAGTTTCCCTTCCGTTTACAAACTTAAATAAATGAGAAGTATGGCGATTTCACCCAGCCTCAATAAGTATGGCATATAGCTGCATTGTGCATACGCATCGGATTTTAAAAAAATTGTCCCAGTCTGGCCCAGTGGCACTGAGGGTTGAGGTGCTGGACGCCACACCTCACTCTACACCAGTGACCCAGGTTTGGGAATGAGCCCAGGTCATCTGGGGTAGGCAGGGGTGGACTAGGATTGAGCATCCGGAGACGGCTCTCCTAGTCAGGGGGAAACAGGCTGGTTGCCCACCGTGCTCTGGTGGTCCCTGGGGATGCCTGGGGTACTGCAGAGGCATGGGTGCCAAAGTGGAGGGAGCACGGCAGACATCTGCACACTAGTGCGCAGATGTCATTGCATGTCTATGCCCCCATTGGGGAAGAACAAGGAAAAAATGCAGCGCAAGTCCATGGCAGCTTGATGGCTGCAGTTCATAGGTCCGACGATGCCTGGAGGCCATGCGCCGGTACTGGATCCTCGCCGGGCACGGGAGCTTAGAGGGAGCCTCTCTCGATGGTGTAGCTGCCTATTCCAGCTGGGCACGACAGCTTCGGGGTCGGTGGTGGATGAGTGGTGGCTGGAGATTGGCAGGACTGTGGCTGCAAGTGAGAAAGTATTCAATGATAAAAAAAATAAATAAAAAATTGTCCCTGCGGTGTCAAGAGCTCTGCAAGACCTACATTACTATTCATTTAACACTGTCTTTGTTTCCACGGAGCTGTTTCTCTTTCTGCAGTTCTGCCTGATGTCACGGACCTTCTCAGGGACTCACAGGTTTCCACTGCTTACCTAGGACTATGTATTGGTAGGTGGCGTGCCACATCAGTCGTGCAAGAGCCTATGGGAGGGTGCTGGGGTAGGGCAGACTGGACTTTTCCTCCTAACTCCAGTTTTTCTGCCAGGGGTGCCAGCAAGTACTGACACATGCATGCATGCCAGGCATCTGCTACCTCCCTTTCTGGTGCTTTGTGGCTGTGTTCCCACCTGATCCCCACCAGGGCAGTCATATAGCATAAGCTGCATCCCCCACCCGCTGAGGAAGGAGTGTAGTCTTGGGACATTCAATCCTTCCACCCCAGCCAGTCTTTACAGCTCATGCATTCCCCACCGGCGAGTCGCCGGCGTCACAAGCAGTAGTTCTACCAGCACACCAAATGGCCAGCCCTCTAGTGTTTTATTAATCCCGCCACCACATACCTTCCTCCCAAACCTATTTAAGTTTGAGCCATCAGTTTGTAAAGGCTAATAGGCTTCAAGATTGTTGGAAATCATTGTATGACATTTTGAGATACGTGTTATGAAAGAATGAGAATAAACTACACAGTACTGCATGAAAGTCATAGTACAAATGTAACAGGATCAGTGACTACTTAAATTCCTCTTTGAGCATCTCTAACACATTCATGGGGAAAAGAACAAGTCAGGCAGCTGGCAGCTGTAATCTGTACTGCACCATCAGGGATGCTCCACAACAAAATGGCAAAATAACATAAAAAAAACGCTTACGATGAAGGGTTTGTTTTCTTATCCTTTGGTAACCAGGCAAAGTCCACTCGGCGCAAGCGCCTGTTTTCAGGGGTGACGCAGGAGCACTGCGGAGGTTAAGTGACTTGCTCAGAGTCACACAGTATGCAAGTGGAGATTATGGGAATCAAACCCAGGTTTGCTGGACGTACCAAGCTCATTTTCAGCTCATTACTCTAACTCCTAGACTATACTGCCAGCCCCAGGCTGACAACTTGAACGACTTTAGAAACTGGATCACCCCAACACCCACTTTCCAAACCAAATCTACGTAAATTGCTGTATTTATTCCTAAAGAGGTATTGTGCACACCACATCTTTGGGCACATGTTCAAACTTTCCCAGTGTCTTAACTCTGAGCAGACATAGGAAGAGGGAGGCAACCCACCAGTACAGTAGGTCAGTGGGGTGAGGTAGCACAATATGGGCAGACTTGAGGGACCTTTGGCCTCTTTCTGCCATCAGAGTATATGTTTTTATATTGGCATATTAAAATGAACTCCCACTCTCGTATGCATGGTGCAGAAATGATGTACGTGTGCACTCTGGAGAGGGACTTGGAAAATTTTGGTAACATTGGTAATACAAAGCTCTATAATGACTAATGTCCATTAGGCTCGCTAATCAGTGAATTTAATATCCCACTATATTTATGCCCCTTAAACAAGTTTGTAAGTGACATTGCAGATGGACTGGAAGGAAAAGTATGTCTCTTTGCAAACAACACAAAGATCTGCAGCAGGGTCGATACAGAAGGTGAGGTGGAAAGAATGTGAAGGGACCTGGCGAGGTTGGAGGAATGGTTAAATGTATTGCAGCTTAGATTCAACGCAAAGAAATGTAAAGTAATGCACCTGGGAAACAAAAACCCAGGGGAAGAGTACACAATGGGGGTGAGATACTAACAACAACAAAAATGGAAAGGGACCTGGGGGTAGTCATATCAGGTGATCTTAAGGTGGGCAAGCAATGTGAGAAGGCAGTAGGGATGGCTGGTGGGATACTGGGATGCATAGGGAGAGGCATCACCAGTAGAAAACAGGAAGTTGTTATCCTTCTGGACAGACAGTTGGTGAGACCCCATCTGGAGTACTGCGTGCAGATCTGGAGACCCCATCTCTGCAAGGACATAGACGATCCCAGCTAAAGATGTCTACAAGGAGTGCTTGGTGCTTGATACTTCCTCCAGCTGTGGTGGTGATGGCCTTTCCCCCATATCTCTCAACACTGCTGCCTCCGCAATAGCTGAACCTGTTGCCCATATCTTCAACCAGTCCCTTTCAGTTGGCTCCTTCCCCCATACCTTGAAGCATGCCCTGGCTATCCCAGTTCACAAAAGGTGGCCTTGCAGATGCACCATCCAACTATCACCCAATATCTCCTACCCATACTCTCTAAAGTTCTCAAGAGCCTGCTGAGCAGCAAGCTCTCCAATTTCTACTCAAGCTCCGACTTCCTGGCCCCTTATCAGTCCGGCTTTTGTTTGTTTTAACCATTCCTCCAACCTCGCCAAGTCCCTCCCTGTTCCGAGAACCACTCCGCCTCCCTCCTCAAAGTCAGACTACATTCCCTCAAACATGGATCCAGAAAAAAAAGATGATTTGATACTTTTTATTGGACCAACATAGATGTTACAAAAGAAAACTGGTGCTTTCAGACTACACACAGTCCTTCATCAGTAACACCTATGATGGTCCAATAAAAAGTATCAAATCATCTTTTTTTCTGGATCTTTTGTTACAAGGACCAATACGGAAACAATAATATTTTTCTGCCAGCCTGGTGGTGCTGAGGGTCGAGGCGCTGGACGCCATACCTCGTGCCACACCGGCGACCTGGGTTCGGTAACGAACCCGGGCCATCAGGGGTTGGCAGGGGAGAGAGAGGATTGAGCGTCCGTAGACTGCTCTCATCTCTCTGGAGAGGGATTCAGGGCCTGCCCAACACAGCAGTGACCTCCAGTGAAAGCCGGAGATAACTGTGCACATCTGGGCTGCAAGTAGAGGGACTGAGCTGCGGCAGACATCAGGGAGACATCATTGCACGTCTGAGCTCTGGGAGGGTGGGGCTAGGGGAGAAAACAAGGAAAAAAAAACATTTCTGGGGAGGTGATGGCAACCTCCACTAGCCTGGGCTCACACACCCAGCGTCGGCCGCAACACTTGACTACCCTCCTGGGGACTCTGGGCCTCTCCAAGAAGGCAGGAGAGCCGGAGTCCTGAACCCGATATAGTCATCAGGTGGCACGGTTCAGGTGGGCAGTTACAGAGCTGCAGCGCTGACAGAGGACGCCTGAGAGATGCCCCAGTAGTAGGTGCATAAAGTGTAAAAAAAAAAAAAAAAAAAGATTTTTCTGTGTCCTCACACATGGAGAAAGGCAAGGGCACAGGGGCCATGTTCGTTGACTTAGCCAAGGCCTTCAACATTATGGACCACAATCTTCTACTGGACAAGCTTGTAGACTCAGGTGTCAACCCTACAGCTAAAACCTGGTTCCAATCTTATCTAACAAATCGCCCTGCAGTCTGTCAAGCTACTGTAGGTGGAACCATGCCCCTTGGGGTCCCCAAAGGCTCTGGATCCATTGCTTTTCACAGTTTTCATCAATGACCTACCCCTAATGCTCTCCTCCTGCATCGTTCACATGTATGCTGAAGATAGAATTATCTATGCTTCTGATCCACTGTCCCCTCCATCTACGAGCCACTGCAACAAGACGTCTTTGCAGTACAAAGATGGTTCCAGGACAAATAATTAGTTATGAATCAAAAGAAAACTGTCTCCATGTTGTTTGGCTCCAGTTGCTGGATAAGCTCCTCCCCAGCCTCACTGAACCTACGCTTCTCCCAAAATAAATGCCTAGACTCTGTACCCATATACAAGTAATTAGGCCTTCACTTGATCAACCCCATGACTACTCTAGTCATGTCTCCCAGGCAGTATCCAAGAGCTCTGCAAAACTTGACACCCTGTACAGGGTTAAGAGCTGCTTACAGCCTTACATCAGGAAACTTGTGGTTGAACACTCAATTTTTCCCCTGCTGGATTATGGTGTTGTTTACACCAGTTCTAACTCCTCCACTCTGACAAAACTTGCCTTCCCCTTCAGTGCTTTGTATAGATTCATTTGGCTTGCGCCCCCCCAGCCACACCACTGCACCATGTACAATGAACTTTTTAACCTGGCCACATACCTCGCCTACTCACTCAGGACTGAGGATGGCTGCGGATTCCAAACCCCAATTTAGGGAAAGCCCCCATTATCTACAGGCTCCCCTCCGTATGGAACAGCCTTCCTATCAATATCACCACACTGCCTACCTGCTTCTTGTGCAAGAGATTAATCAAGGCTTGTCACTCTTCTTCAGTGTCTTGCCCCAGCTGCCTCAGACATATTTCCTCTGCTTGCGTCTGACATAAGCCAGCTACTGTATTTCAGGACTGCATGCACTATGCAGCTTCTATGTGTCCCATCAGTCAAGCAAGGGGCCTGATGAAATTTCGCTGCCTATTCCTATGAAGTTCTCTATACTACTGTGTCTCAGGACTACCTGCACTGTACTTTGCCGCATGCACTTTACACTGTATTCAAACAGCAGGTCTGTACTGAAATTTCACTATTTAGCACAACGCACATTGTATTACTTTGGACGCTGCACTGTATCTGTATTTAAGAAGTATAAACATGATTGTGGACCATCTTTCTACCCCCCCCCCAACCCGGTCGCAACTGGAAACATACCTCCTGGGCTCTGCTTGTTTAGCTGGGAAAACATGTTTAAATAAATAAATAAATCTACAAACAAAGCAATTTGCTCCTTTTCCTCATTGTGTAAGCAGTTTTCATCACTGAGAGAGAGATACATTCAAGCCCCAAGTGTGTGCAGAAATTTTACTTCAAAAAAAAACTGTTTCCACATGCAGGGCAGGTTGGAGAGCTAGTCAAGGATCTGGCAGCTGTCCTTCAGTGCAAAGCAATGTCGGGCAATACATGACAGGAAAAGGAACCCAAGAGTGCTGTATAAAATGTGTGTGTGTGTGTGGGGGGGTGCTTGAAAGCACCATACAGGAAAAGGACCCACCAGTCATGATACCAGATTATATCAGAGAGTGTAAAATCCACAACCCTCTATAATAGTGCTCTGGGGAAGGCAAACAGGATGTTAGGATTGTAGAGGAAGGGAGATAATCGCCAGAAGTCACCAGTTGTTTCTCCCACTATTCAGGTAATTAGTGAGATCACATCTGGAGAACTGGGCAAGGTACTGGAGTCCATACCTGAGGAAAGACTGTGACAAAGTGGAAGCAGTACAGTGCAGAGCAACCAAAATGGTCCAGGGACTAGGAGAAAGTCTTACGAGGGGGGGACTGCCGGACTTGGACATGTGCGCCCTTGAGAAGAGAAGGGAAAGAAGTGACATAATAGAATACTGCAAACAAAACCTAGCTCACAAGGACCTGCGGAGCACTAACAGTCACTAAAGTTCAGAACATAAAAGTCAGGCTTCCCACACCAGGCAAAGATAGTCATACAGACCAAGTTAAAGTGTTGAATAGTGCAATTTTATTATTTTCAAAGTATATGTTAGAGCAGGGGTTCTCAAATGGTGAGGCCAGCCTCCCTGGGGAGGCCCCAACCTGTTCCAAGGGAGGCTCAAGCAAGTCTGAAAAAGTACTGTATTTAAATTTTGAGTTTTATGTATTTTGTGTGAAGAGATGAAGCAAACAAAGAGGATAATAGTAGGTGAATTGTATATATTTATTTATTTACTAATAAGTGGCAAGGGAAGGTGAATGAGCCAAGGCTCATTTCAGGTGTACCCGGGAAAGGGTAGGTAGTGAATACATTTCAAAAGGTAACTACAAAACAATCAAGAAATACACAATGAACAATAGTGCAAACAAATATGAACAATAAACTGATAATGAGTGGTGGTAATTGATCAATTTGTAGACTGATGGCAGAACAGCCCAAATACAAGGGTTGATCATAGAAGTGCTAAGAGCAATAGCAGGGAGGAGCAAAGTAATCCCAGAGAAGTTGCTTAGGAGCAGGGATGGAGGGCGAGAGGCAAAGTATGTAGGAAGGTTATTTCATATTGAGAAGAAACGGAGAAAGTAGTCTGACCCACGAAGGTACTACAACAAGGGGTAACAATGGTTCAAGAATGAAAATAGTGGAGCAAGTAGGCTGGCCTGTGGGGGATGGGGTTACAATAAACTGAATAATATTTGTTTATTTTATTTATTTGTTATTCAGATAACACCTTTGAGTAGAGGTGCTCTTTTTCAAAGGTTCCACATCAGTATAAGACAAAGAACTGAATGAAAGAAATGAATGTGAGCCAAGTACTCAAAGAGGTTTCAATATATTCATGGTGTACTGAGCAAAGCACAGTACATTATTTTTCTTTGGGGAGGCCCAAGATTATTTCAGTTTTTGGGGGAGCTCAAAATCTTTTCCATGAATTTGGGGAGGCTCACTGTGACAAAGTCTGAGAACTATTGTGTTAGAGGAAGTATAGCACTGTGGTTTAGAGCACTGAGCTGCAAACCTGGAGACCTGGGTTTGAATCCCACAGCCCCCACTTGCATACTGCGTGACCCTGGGCAAGTCATTTAACTTTCTTGTGCTCCCAGGTCACATGTGGAAATGAGCTTCAGTTTAGTGTGCCTTTCCTGGTTAAACAATCCCCCTTCAAAGGCAGTGTATGTAGGCAGCAGCAGCACAACTCTCAAAGTTTCACAATGTACTTTCTTTTTCAAGAGCTGTAGTGCCATCTAGTGGACTTCTATTCACGGTGCAAAAAAGTGCAAAATACAGATGCAAACAATCACAATTCAGTTATGAGCACAGTGCACTAGAGAAGAAAAAAAAAACAGTAATCCCTACATTTAAAATGCCCCCACATATACCAGACAAGTAAAAAATGCTTCATCTCTTAGTCACACTGCATTCCAGAAAAGAAATGATTACTTAGAGAGTAAATAGCATTAATATTATAAATACTTTAAACAGCTATTTAATTATGTATAATCAAGTAATATGCCAATTCAACAATTTTAGCATAATATATTTTGGGCAAGAAGTCATGGTAATATTTTTAACCTGTATTTGGAGTTAATAAAAAAGGCAAACTCACTGCCGTTGAAATTAATAAAATTGCACTGTTCAGCACTTTAAACTTGTCTGTAAGACTATCCTTGACTGGTGTGAGAAGCCTGACTTTTCTGTTCTGAACTTTAGTGACATGATCAAAACATACAAGTATCTGCATGGGGTAAACAGGGTTGATGCCAAGGAACTTTACTCTTAGGTCAGGATATTCAAAGGTGTTGCACCAGCGCAACCCCACAATGCGTCCCGGCAGGATATTCAAAAAGCTGCCAGGTGCAGATCAAGTCTCACTGTGCCAGGGCACAATGGTAATGTATGCGGCACAAATGCAGGGGGCGTGCCCATGCATATGCGGCACATCCTGATATTCAGCCCGGGATATGCGGCTCATATGCTGGCATAACCCTGATGTGCTCTGCATACCGGGGTGCAAGTTTGAGCCTGTGAAAGGTGGGAACAAACCCAGGCCACCCACAGGCGAGCCGCCGCATGGCAGGGTGCAACAAAGCACCCACCAGCTGTGGGTAGCCACCTGCCCTGCAGGGACCCAGTCCATAAGCCTCCACACCCTCCCTGGTGGTCCACTGCACCCTCCACCCTCCTGCTATGCCCGATCGTGGGTGATCGTACCCAGTACCATACCTGGTGGTCCAGTGGTTTCCCTCCTCCCTCCTGTAGTGCCCGATCGCGGGCATGTGCCATACATATGCTACCTGGTGGCCCAGTGGACCCTCCCAACCCACCCACAGAGGACCCAGCCACCCTGCACCCCCTCTCTGTCATCAGCGGGCGGCTGTACTCTGCCCGCATAATTCCCAGCTGCCCACCAAATGACAGCGTACAGTATGTGAAGTACGCCTACTGGTCCACATTGTGGGCCAATGGGCATGCAGACCATACTGTAATACACAGGGATGATTATGTGAATGAACGCTGGACCTGGTCAGAGGTGCGTTCTCATCAGTGCAGGGCCGCAGGGAACCGGACCATCATCCAGCCACGGTCGAAGGCTTGTTCCTCCATTTTTTCTCCGAGACCAGGAGGAGTTACCTAAACCAAACAGTATAAGCACTCTGGTTAGGTGGGTTGACGCCAGTCCATTTACAGAAGAAAGAGTCCTGAAAGAACTCCTAAAACTCAAGGTGGACAAAGCAATGGGGCCTGACGGGATTCACCCTAGAATCCTAAAAGAGCTAAGGGAGGACCTAGTGACACCACTAACCACACTTTTTAACAAATCATGGGAAGATGGGGTGGTACCCGAGGACTGGAGGAGGGCAGATGTGATTCCCCTTCACAAAAGTGGGTGCAAGGCAGAAGCAGGAAACTACAGACCTATTAGTTTGACCTCAGTGGTGGGGAAAATGATGGAATCACTTCTGAAAGAAAGAACTGTTCAGTATCTAGAGGCCAGCAGGGCACAGAACCCAAAACAGCATGGATTCACAGCAGGAAGGTCATGTCAGACAAATCTAATTGATTTCTTTGACTGGGTGACCGAAGTAATAGACATGGGAAGGGCTGTGGATATGGCCTACCTAGACTTTAGCAAGGCATTTGACACAGTCCCACACAAAAGATTAATAATCAAGTTAGCCAGCCTGGGAGTGGGTCCCAGGGTGGTAGCCTGGGTAGCAAACTGGCTGCACAACAGGACACACAAGGTAATAGTGAATGGAACACATTCTGAAGAAAGGGGGGTTACTAGTGGAGTACCTCAGGGCTCAGTACTGGGTCCGGTCCTCTTTAACGTCTTTATAGGTGACATTGCAGAGGGCCTGGAAGGAAAGGTATGCCTCTTTGCAGATGACACAAAGATCTGTAACAGAGTTGATACACGGGGGGTAGAAAGGATGAGAAGGGACTTGGCAAGGTTGGAGGAATGGTCAGACATATGGCAACTTAGACCCAATGCAAAGAAGTGCAAAGTAATGCACCTGGGAAATAAAAATCCAGGAGAAGAGTACACAATTGCAGGGGAGGTACTAACGACAACAATAATGGAAAGGGATCTGGGTGTAGTCATATCAGAAGACCTAAAGGTGGGTAAGCAATGTGAGAAGTCAGTAAGGAGAGCCAGGGGGATACTGGGATGCATAGGGAGGAGCATTACAAGTAGAAAAAGAGAAGTGGTTATCCCTCTATACAGACAGTTGGTGAGTCCCCATCTGGAGTACTGCATGCAGTTTTGGAGACCTCATCTACACAAGGACATAGACAGGATGGAAGCAGTCCAGAGGAGGGCAACTAAAATGGTGCATGGCCTACATCAGAAACCATATGAAGAGAGACTGAGAGAGCTTAATATGTATACCCTTGATGAAAGGAGGGACAGGGGACATGATAGAAACTTTTAAGTACCTCAAGGGAATCAACAAAGTCCAGGAGGGTAGCATCTTTCGAAAAAGAGATGTGTAGAACAAGGGGACACAATTTAAAGTTAGAGGGCACTGGCTCAGGGGTAATGTGAGAAATTCTTTTCACGGAGAGAGTGGTGGACGCATGGAACCGCCTTCCTGGAGAGGTTGTGGGGTCTAAAACAGTGGGGGGGGGGGATTCAAACATGCATGGGACAGACATAAGGCAATTATAGTGGGGGGTTGCAGGAAGTAGGCTGTTGGTTAACTAGAATCTGCAGCTTATCCAATAGGTAGGGAAATGGGAAGACTGGGTGGGCCAAGTGGTCCTTATCTGCCGTCAAACTCTATGTTTCTATGTATGCAGTGACGTGATGTGTATACTCTGCCACCGAAGAGATGTCCCCGGAATCTGCATGTGGAATCACTTCCCATGTGGTTCTACTGTGCTGCCATACAGCTTTTCTCAACTGCCAGCCGAACAGCAGTATGCACTTACCCTACTCCCAGATGGAGGGGAGCTATCTAAGGAATGCTAAACCCTCCCTCCCCTGCCAGCCTCCGATTGACCAAAGTCTATTCCTGAAACCATGTCACAAGCATAGCAGGCAGTAGTTCTATCACTGTGCTAGTAGGCCAACGAGAAGCTCTATCACTGTGTTACTAGACTAGTGAGATTGCAAAAGTAAGGAAACAGACATTTGTATTTCCGTTGAGTATGTTTAAGGGATTTGCAATGGCCTGATTCAAAATATACCATTTATCTTCATGAGTGAGGGGGCAGGACCACACCTCCTGAGTGAGGGGGCAGGACCATACCTCCGAATGAGGGCGCAGGACCATACCTCCGGAGTGAGGGGGCAGGACCATACCTCCTGAGTGAGGGGGCAGGACCATACCTCCTGAGTGGCAGAGCAGCTTGAACAATGCCTGATGACATCACAGTGGTCTCTGCTGCACTAACAACAGAGCAATGACGTAAAACACAAACAGTTAAATCTTCATAAAACTCTAATGTGAAATGTTTGTAATTTAATATACATTGTATAAATTAGACATACGATGGTCTGACTCAGAATAAGCCATTTATGATCACTTGTGAGGGGACAGGACCTACACAGCTAACTCATGGCTCTGCTGCTCTTGTTACTGACCTATGCCCTTCATACATGAAGATAAATGACACATTCTGAGTCAGCCCATTGTATATCCCATATCATAGGGGCACGGGTGCGTCCCTATCTCTAGGGTTGAGTAGGCACGTCAATGTCACTTCCCTCATCTGGAACCTGTTCTTACCCATGGCCCTGGTATCACTATTTGTTGCTATGACACTTACGGGTTCCCCTGCCTACCCTCCCCCTCCCTCTTTAACCTCCACAACTCCCTTCTTTTTCTTATCAGCTTCCTAACTTCCCTTATTGCCCCCTCTCAATCGTGTTTGTTCTTCTGCCTTCACCACACCATAGTGTCCAATCTTGACTATAACTTGTATTTATCTGCTCATGTGTGTATATGGTATTCATGCACTACCACGGTCATTACCCTGTGTATTATATTTAGCATTGACTATGATAATTAGTTATTTAAATATTGTGTTCAATGTGCTGTGTAAAGTTCTTGTATCCTGTCCAGGTCCACCTTGCAAATGAGCTTTGCTCAATGATGTAAAAAACAAAAACAAGGTGCTGCATCAGCATGTGGTCTAAAAGCAAAACAAAATGGTTATATTAAATGCACGCTGAAAATAGAAAATAGAGTTAAAAATCTACGTTTCGACCTTAGGTCTTCTTCAGGAAATATCTAAATGAGAAAAAAAAAACACTTGGCTCGCTTCCCCCAATGCTCAATGATGTTCACCTGGCTTAATAAAGAATTTGATTGATTGATTAAACCCCCGTTTTTGCACTTTAATAACTTTGCAGCCATTCAATGGATTTGCATGAAATTTTGCATGTGTGGTTTTGTTGGGTAAATCTCTGGATGTGTTATGTTGCGTTCTGGTCAGATGGGCAGATTCTGATTTCTGGATAGTGCAAAAAGTGAATTTTTTGCTACTTTTTATGTTGATTGCACGCATGCGCAAGAAACATATTGCGGCAGCATTCTCCAGAAGCAGGTTGTGGAGGCACGGCACTGTTGTGGCCAATATCCCCACAGCCTGTAAAGGCTTGGCTCGCTTCCCCCAATGCCGTGGCATGCTGCTGCTGACACTAGTTTAGCCAGTGTGCCACCAACTTGTAAAAAATTAGCCATTGCAATCAGGGGCCACCTCATCATTGCAGCGTCAGCCATTCGCTGCAATGAGGGAGTGACCTGTCATTGCAGGGTGGGATCTTGAAACCCTGATATTGTTTTGTGAACATGGCAGCTTGCTGCCATGTTCTAAACAACTCCCATGTTTGTTGCCGGCGGAGCCCCAATCCTAATCGACTGGTCAGTCCCAATGTTTATGTTATTATTTAACCCCCTACGCTTTATTGTCTTCCGACGGGTGCCCAATCCTATCGGCATAATGTAATACCCCTTTTGTTGTGTGCCGATGGGGTGCCCAATCCCCATTGGCTACAGCTGCCTCCCCAAAAGAAAGACTTCAGTGGCACACTGGGAGCCCACCCCAGCATGCCACATGCCCCTGTAAAATAAAAAAATGGTCCAACGATGTTTTTTGTTTTTAACCTGTAAAAAAGTAAACTGTCCCTCGGCGGTCTCCCCGGCCCCCTCCTGCAACCCACGCCCAATCACTGTGCACCCTGCCTCACCACACACCCCCTCACCCCATATTTACCTCCGGAGCTTGGCGCAATGCTCTTCAGTGGACCGGGAACATGTCTGCACTCTTCAAAGCCGACCGTGAACTGAGGAAATGCCGGTAAGCTGTATAGTGGAATAAATGGGGGTTTCCCAACTTTAATGCATATCTCACGCAATTTTTGGAATTTTGGCACCAAATTTTCAACATGGGGTGTTTGGGAACCCTCCTCATGAATTCTGGCACTGTCATGGCGTTAATTGGCCCCGAAAGATGATTTCGCGGTCACTGCGTGGAATCACCTTCGGGGCCAGTCAACAACAACAGCTCCAGTGTTCATGAGGTGGAGCTCTCAAAAAGCCTATGTTGCAAATTTTTGTGGAAAAATCGAGCAAACTGTTTCTGAGCGTGTGATGCGTAGTTGCTATACGCTCATAACTACAATTTGCAATATTTTCATGCCAGATTTTCAACACCTCCTTGTGAACAGTACAGCTGTCATTGTTCATCCTGGACAAAATGTGTTTCGCACTTCCGGTGCAGAATTACTGATCGCTATGGGAAATCAGTGTTTGGGACAGATTAAGAAAATGACAGTGACACTGTTCATGATGGGGAATCTTAAAATGCCTATGTTGAAAATTTGGTGGCGATATTCGTAAAATGACTGTGTTATAGGCGTGCGTTCGCAGTTTACACGCCGCGTTAAGCTAACCGAATTTATAATATTTTCATCAGTTTTCAACATTGCCATTTTACCACACCTACTTATGAACAGTACAGCTGTCATTTTTCCCATCCTGGCCGATATGTGTTATCGCACTTCCGGCACAGAATAGAGCGGTCACTGTGGGAAATCATTGTTCGGGACAGGTTAAGAAAATGACAGCGATACTGTTCATGAGCAGAGGTCCTAAAATGCCTATGTTGAAAATTTGGTGATGATAGCCCACCAAATGATTGTATTACAAGTATGCGTTGCGCACTTTCCACGGACCCTTGTAACTTTGCAGATTTGTAATATTGTCATGCCAGATTTTCACACCTCCTTATGAGCAGTACAGCTGTCATTTTTCACATCCTGACTGAAATGTTTTTTCACAGTTCCGGTGCAGAATAACGCAGTCGCTGTGGGAAATCAGTGTTCAGGACAGATTAAGAAAATGACAGTGGCACTGTTCATAAGCAGAGGTCCTACAATCCCTATGTTAAAACAGTGGGGGAATTCAAACATGCATGGAACAGACACAAGGCAATTGTAGTGGGGGGTGGCAGGAAGTAGGCTGTTGGTTAACTAGAATCTGCAGCTTATCCAGTAGGTAGGGAAATGGGCAGACTGGGTGGGCCAAGTGGTTCTTATCTGTCGTCAAAGTCTATGTTTCTATGTTGAAAATTTAGTGACGAAACTCCATAGCATGAATGTGCTACAAGCATGCTTTGAACTGTTTCCATGCACCCTTGTAGCTTCGCAAATTTGTAATATTTTCATGCCACATTTAAAACAGTGGCATTTTTTCACACCTCCTTATGAGCAGTACAGCTGTCATTTTTCACATCCTGGCTAAAATATGTTTTTGCACTCCTGCTGGAGAATAACACGGTCGCTGTGGGAAATCAATGTTTGGGACAGATTAAGATCGAGCGAGTGGGGGGGGGGGGAGTGACTGAGCTCAACTGAGTTTTGTCGGGACTGCTGCGGATTTCTTTATGGGCAGAAAAAGGCCCCAACACAAGAGCCCAGTACAAAAGGGCAGCCTGCAGCACTGGGAGAAACAGAACGAGAGAGCGAGTGAGGGAGGGCGAGTGAGCGAACTCAGCGGAGCACTGTCAGGACTGCTGCGGATTTCTTTGTGGGCAGAAAAAGGCACCAATGCAGGCAGGAGCCCCGTACAAAGGGCAGCTTGCAGCGCCAGGACAAACAGAATGAGCACGTGAGAGAGGGAGACCGAGCGACCTCAACGGAGCTCTGTTGGCACAGCTGTGGATTTCTTTGTGGACAGACAAAGGTGCCAACGCAGCCAGGAGCCCCATACAAAAGCGTAACCTGCTGCGCCAAGAGAAACAGAATGAGCGAGTGACAGAGTGGTAGTAAGCAAGCTCAACAGAGCTCTGTTGTGACTGCTGTGGATTGGGGGAGTGAGCGAGCTCAACAGACCTGTGTCGGGACTGCTACAGATTTCTTTGTGGCCAGAAAAAGCCGCCAACACAGGCAGGAGCCCAGTACAAAAGGGCAGTCTGCAGTGGTGGGAGACACAGAACAAGCAAGTGAGGGAGGGGGAGTGAGTGAGCTCAACAGAGCTCTGTTAGGACTGCTGCAGATTTGTTTGTGGGCAGAAAAAGGCAGCAATGCACGCAGGGACCCAGTACAAAAGGGCAGCCTGCAGTGGCGGAGAAACCAGAATGAGCGAGTAAGAGAGGGGAGTGAATGAGCTCAGCGGAGCTCTATGGTAACTGCTGCAAATTTCTTTGTGGGCAGAAGGCGTGACAGCATGAGCAGGAGCCCAGTAGAAAGGGCAGCCTGCAGCGCCGGCAGAAGCGGAATGGCGGGTGAGAGAGGGGAGTGGCGAGCTCAGACGGAGCTTTGTGGGACTGCTGCAGATTTCTTTGTGGGCTGAAAAGGTGCCAAAAGAGGCAGGAGCCCAGTACAAAGGGCAGCCTGCAGTGCCAGGAGAAACAGAATGAGTGAGACAGAGGAGTTAGCGACCTGAACGGAGCTCTGTCAGGACAGCTGCATATTTCTTTGTGGGCAGAAAAAAGTGCCAACGCAGGCTCAACAGACCTGTGCCAGGACAAACACAATGAGCGAGTGAGAGAGGGGGAGTGAGCCACCTCAACGGAGTTCTGTCGGGACAGCTGTGGATTTCTTAGTGGGAAACCCCCAAAAATGACATTCTGGGAAGCAGCCAACACAAGAAGCTTGCTTATCTTAGCTGGAGGCTGCAATAAACTGTTAAAGAAATGCCCTTGGTGGTTTTTTTTTTTTTGGTTTATAAATCTCTTTTCGTATTGCATGATATGAAAAAATATTTTTTCATACGAGTGATGAAAAAAAGATTCTTTTTCATGAGGGAAAAATCTTTTCCCTGGTGTCTAGTGGCACCCCTGCCCTCTGATCACCATCCCTGTTATTTTCCCTGAAGTCTAGTGGCACCCCCCACCCTCTGATCACTGACCCCATTGATTACATCATTTTTCTTGGTGTCTACTAGCAGCCCCCACCCTCCAATCGCTGTCCCTATTATCATTTTCCATAGTGTCTAGTGGCACCCCTCGCCCTCCGATCGCCATCCCCATAATTACGTATTACTTCACTGGTGTCTAGGTGTGCCCCCACCCTCTGATTGCCACACCCTTATTTATTTTAAATTTTCGCCATCCCCGTAACATTCATATTTTCCCCGGTGTCTAGTGGCACCCCCACTCTCCGATTGTCCTCCCCATAATATTTATACTTCTTCCTGCTGTCTAGTGGACCCCCCACCCTCCGATCCCCTACTGTGTACCTCTAATAAAAAAAATGGTCCCTCAATGTTTTTTTTTAAGCTAAAAAGGGGGGGGGGGTTCCTTGCCAATCTGCTCCCCCCGCCCTGACCTCCCACTGGGCACCCACCTCACGCCACCCACACCCTCACTCACCTAAACAGGTCTCAGGATGAAGATCTACTCTCCAAAGACACGACTCAGTGCTAGAAACCCTGATTGCTATATATAGAGGATAATGGCTGTGGTTATGAAGTTTGCCACATTGTAAACCCCTCAAGTGGTTGCCAGGCTGACCTCGTAAACCTCGAGAGGTTTACTGTTGGCATGACAACTGTGAGACGGGTTTTTCAACACGGTAAACTTCGTAACCCCAGCCATTGTCTTTTATAGTGCATGGGGTCGCAACAGTAATACTTCAGGACAGAACGGGAAAGGCTCTTGCTTGTGGGTTTCGGTTGAACAGTTTAACCCTATCTCAGTGGCACGGCCAGCATTCGGGTGCTAGAATTCAACGCACCTGACTGGATTCTATCCTGTAATCTCACCGATCTGATGAAGGCGGGCAAGGTTTATAGCGCTGACGTCAGATCGGTGAGATTACACAAGATTGTTAAGACAGCAGCACGCCATACATAACAAGGACTCCCCATACATTATATGAGAAACTATGGTAAGTGCAATTCAATGGATTTCAATTGGGTTTTCAACTTTGGTGCATAACTTTATTTTTTCATATTCTGGCATCAAATTTTCAACATGTCCATTTTGAGATCCCATCTCATGAACAATGTCAGTGGAATCACACAAATCTGGCACGAAAAGCAAATTCACGGTCACTTTGTAAAATCACCTTTTGAGTGAGATTTGAACATTTTCACCACCCTTGTTCATGATGTGGGGTCATAATAAGGCTATGTTGAAGATTTGGAGAAAAAATGTGTGCAAATGGCAACGTTATGCTCATACGTTCACATTTTGCTACACTTGCTCATAACTTTGGCAATTTTAAATATTCTGACACCGAATTTTCAGCATAATCGGCTTTTTACACCTCACGAACATGACAGTTGTCATTTATCAAACGCTGGCCTGTGTTTTCACTCCTGTGGTGCACAACTGGAGTTGCAGAGGCATGAAATCGTGTTGTCAGGGATTTCAAAATATACATTATTGGGTTCGTGAGGTGGGGTAATAAGAAGGCTATGCTGATGATTTTGTTTGTGTTTCACTACAAATGAAAGTGCAGGGTCCACAGAGCATGTATGTATGTATGCATCTAGGGTGCACTCCTACAGACAAATGATAAAATTCTACTATCTCAAAAATTAGGCAATCTTTGCAAAAAACTGCATTAATGCAACATTTAGGGTTGAGGCTACAGCAAAAAAATGTAGGAAAATGTGGCTTTAGGATTTTCAACCCTAAAGCCCCACCTCACAACAGCTCAGGGGTACAGTGTTCCTTGGCGTTGACAACCCTACAGCTCACCCCATTCTATACACTCTAGAAACATGCACACCTAATGGAGTGAGCTTTAGGGTTGACAACCCCAAGGAATACTGCACACCTGATTTGTTGTAGGTGCTGGGCACTGGGCTTTTAGGGTTGAAAACCCATAAGCCACATTCTCACTGCTGTACCTCTACTATTATTATTAACAAGTTGTTTGCAAAGAATACATGCGGTGGACGAGTTGTGGTGGTTCATATCCCTGTAGTTTAGGGTGATGCCAGATAAATCTGGAAGGAGAGGCTGGAGACATACTCTAGAGCCAAGATGCAAGGTTTATTAGCCACAGTTGGAGCACACAGAAAAGACTTCGCATTCACTAACACTATACACATGAAAAAGAGTGAATAAGGTTACCGAGAACACAAACTGGCCCCACTAATGTCCTACAAAAGTCCAGGTTATTCAAGTCTTAAAGGTGTAGCGATCCGATGCACCAAGCTTGGGTTTCTATTATGTTCATGAGCAGAGGTCCTAAAATGCCTATGTTGAAAATTTGGTGCCGAAACTCCATAACATGACTGTGTTACAAGCGTGCGTTGAACTGTTTTCATGCAGTCTTGTAACTGCAATTTTGTAATATTTTCACGCTACATTTTCAACAGTGGCATTTTTCCACACCTTCTTATGAACAGTACAACTGCCATTTTTCACATCCTGGCTAAAATATGTTTTTGCACTCCTGCCAAAGAATAGCACAGTCGCTGTGGGAAATCACTGTTTGGGATAGATTAAGATCGAACAAGTAAGAGGGGGGAGTGACCGAGCTCAACTGAGCTCTGTGGGGACTGCTGGCGATTTGTTTGTGGGCAGAAAAATGCCCCCCAACGCAAGAGCCCAGTACAAAACAGCAGCCTGCAGCACTGGGAGAAACAGTACGAGCAAGTGAGATGGGGACTGAGCGAGCTCAACGGAGCTCTATCAGGACTGCTACGGATTTTTGTGTCAGCAGAAAAGGGCCGCCTGCAGCGCCAGGACAGACAGAATGAGCATGTGAGAGAGGGAGACTGAGCAACCTCAACGGACCTCTGTCGGGACAGCTGCAGATTTCTTTTGTGGACAAAGGTGCCAATGCAGCCAGGAGCCCCGTGCACTAACAGAACGCACGAGTGAGAGCGGTAGCGAGTGAGCTCAGCGGAGCTCTATTGGGACTGCTGCGGATTTAGTTGCGAGCAGAAAATGCAACACAAGCAGGAGCCCAGTACAAAAGGCCAGCTTGCAGCACCGGCCAAAACGGAATGAGTGAGTGAGAGAGCTCAATGGAGCTGTATCAGGACTGCTTTAGATTTCCTTCTGGCCAGAACAAGCTGCAAATGCAGGCAGGAGCCCAGTACAAAATGCCAGCTTGCAGCACCGGCCAAAACGGAATGAGCAAGTGAGTGAGAGCTCAATGGAGCTGTGTCGGGACTGCTTTAGATTTCTTTCTGGCCAGAACAAGCTGCCAATGCAGACAGGAGCCCAGTACAAAAGGGAAGCCTGCAGTGGCAGGACACACAGAATGAGTGAGGGAGGGGCAGTGAGTGAGCTCAACAGAGCTCTATTGGGACTGCTGCAGATTTGTTTGTGGGCAGGAAAAGGCAGCAATGCACGCAGGAGCCCAGTACAAAAGGGCAGCCTGCAGTGGTGGGGAAACCAGAATGAGTGAGAGGGGGGAGTGAGCGAGCTCAACGGAGCTCTACTGTAACTGCTGCAAATTTCTTTGTGGGCAGAAGGCGGCGGCAACGCAGGCAGGAGCCCAATAGAAAAGGGCAGCCTGCAGAGCCGGCAGAAACGGAATGAGTGAGAGAGAGAAGGGGAGTGAGCAAGCTCAACGGAGCTTTGTCGGGACTGCTGCAGATTACTTTGTGGGCAGAAAAAGGCGCCAACAGAGGTAGGAGCCCAGTACGAAAGGGCAGCCTGCAGCGCCAGGAGAAACAATGTTTGACACAGGGGGAGTGAGTGACCTCAACGGAGCTCTGTCCGAACAGCTGTGGATTTCTTTGGGGGTAGAAAAAGGTGCCAACACAGGTAGGAGCCCCATACAAAAGAGCAGCCTGCAGCACTGGGAGAAACAGGCTGAGCAAGTGACGGGGGCAGTGAGCAAGCTCAACACACCAATGCAGTCAACATTCGGCATTGACAAATGCTTTTTTATGGCTTTACCCCTTTTAGCCCCATCCTTGTCCCTACTTTTTCTGCATTTACCTATTCTGCTCCCTATCGACTTCTCTATCTTGCCGTTTACCTAATTACTGTGTTTTGTGGGGGGAGGCTGGGATTTCCCTGCTCCTTTTCAGCACCTCCCCCTCTTGACTAGTTTAAATGCTTGCCAACGAAGCATTTAAACCCATCACCTAGGATCCTGGTTCCCCTCCCGGACAGATGCAGAACATCGCACCAGTATAGGCCTGCATCCCTCCAGGTGGCTCCCCAGTCCCCAATGAAGACAAAACCCAGAGTTCCACACCAGTTTTTCAACCATTCATTGAATCCCATTGTGCAGAATACCCCAGCATCATCCTTGCCATAGACAGGCAGCACCTCCAAGAAGGTTTCCGTACATGCTACTTGTCGAAGACCCCTCCCCAACTCTACAAACTCTTCTTGCACTGCTCTGATCCCATTCACAACCAGGTCATTTATCCCCAGGTGGACAATGACATCCAGCTCCCTCCCTCGTGCAGCTGCTCCCACGATTGAGGATTTGCTTCCTGTCCCTCCTAGCCGTGGTGCCAGGCAGGCACCTTACCTCCCATCCCCCTTCTACCCCCCCAGAGTTGTGTCCTTCCCCTTTGGGGTCTTGTGCCACCCTCCTGTGGGTCTTCTTTGTGGAGGTTCCCAGCATCCTCCTTGGTCTCCACTGCACGTGCCTCCATAGAGGAACCACTCTGTCAGAACAGCATATGAATTGTGGAGAGGGACAACCGGAGGGATGCACCTCTGTTCCACCACCCTCTCCCTCCCTGAGCCCACCTTGGTCCAACTACTCCTCTTTCCTGGCAATCTCTGAGGTAGCAGTGGTGGCGGGAGGAGAGGTTTCATGAATCCTAGCCAGGTCAGCCTGGAGACTGGTAACCTCCTCCCTCAGACCAGAGAGGTGCCTGCAAACAGAGCAGCGTCGCAGCCTCCAGAATGTCTCCCAGAACACTGCTACACCACAGCCATTGCACTGCACCCCTCCCATCTTGACTTATTGTGTTCCCTCTGCTGTTGCTCTGTATGCTTACAGTCTCCTCTATGTATTTTTAGACTTACTTTCCTACTTCCTGTGTGCCCTTACAACTCTCACCCTTCCTGTTCTGGGACGGGAAAGTACAGTTACGTAAGAACTTACCGTAACAGTAGATCTTCGAGAGAGGCTCTTGCAGTAGGCAATACATATAGGACTGACGTCGGCAGGTGGCAGGACCGCCGGAAAAATTCGAGCTAGCAGTCCCTGGCGAGGACCGCCCCGCGATCAGGTGACCGGCGTCAGAAGGCGTCAGTATAAAGGCGGTCACGGACGCCCCCTTCCAGTTCTTTCCCGCCCGTCAGCTCGTGCAGCTCTTGCGGTAAAGTTCATGCTCAGCCCTGTTCTTTTGTCGGTTTTTACGAAAATGATTGGTATTTTAATGCAGATTCATCAGGTGAGCGTTGGTTTATGTCGTTCCCTTCCAAAAACAAGTGTGACTCGTGCGGCGCGCAACTGCCTCACAAGGACAGTCACTCTCTCTGCCTTTTTTGCTTAGGCCCCGACCACGCGGTCGACAAGTGCCCGCACTGCCTGCATTTCAACACAGCCACCCGCAGACAACACCAGCAGTCTTTGGAAGCCCATCTCCTTAAAAAGAAGATGTCTGCAATGGAGGAGTTGAAGAAGCTTAGGCAGGCGTCTACCTCTCCAGAAGGACACAAGAAGCGGGATAAAGAAAGGCACAGGGAGAAGGCCTCCTCGTCCGCGACTCCGGCGGAGTGGCGGTTCCAATAACGTCCCTCTGGGGAGTCGCCTGGCAGCCTCAAAGCTTTGGAAGAGGCGTCGGCCACCTGTCGGGCTCACGTTTGGGTCCTCGGGCAAGAAAGGCCTCTGCCCCCCAGTACTGCCACAAGCTTGCAGCCTACTGGTGGGCACCTCCCATAAGCGAGCCTTGGCTTCTCCGAGCGCCAGCAGGAGAACACCACTAAAGGCGCCAGACACTTCCAGGGCGGCTGCGGTCCATTCCCCTCAGGCAGAGGGACCCCTTAAGTCGGACGCCCGGCTCCTCTGGCGTCAGCGAGTTCAGACCTAAGTCGCCGTCGGCTCCTCGGCGTCGCCAAGCGTGGAACCTCGACAGACCCTCCACCTTCTGTCGTCCCAGGTTCCCAGCAGCCTTACGCTGCCGTCCGGGGAAACCCGAAGTCGCCCCTACCCGACCCGGGGACTTTTCCCCACTGTCCCAGGCGATGCAGGATGCTTTTCGCCCGTCAGACCCTCCTCCTGATGAGCGGATCTGGCGCGGCCCCGATGCCAGGGGATATCCCCCTCCGTCGGGCCCAACCCCCTCGCGCCTATCACTGTTGATCCACCCGTGGGACTCCCTACTGGGTCGTCTGCTCCGGCAGCTCCTCCAGTACCTGGGTATCCGCCGTCAGCTTACCCGGGTCCACAGTATCCAGCGCCGCAGTACCCGATGCCGGCTCCACCGACGCTGCAGTACCTGGCACCGGTATTCCCACAGCCAGGTTATGGATACTCGCCATACGGATATAATCCATATAATTATCCCCTCCTCCTCCCCCCAGGCCGCCGGTGGATCCTCAGGAGACTCTGGCTTCCTGGTGGGCTGAGCCAGGCTCAGCTCACAAAGGAAGTGAAGGCACGCCTGCAGCGTGAGCGCACCTCCTGCCCCATACACCCAAGACGCGGCACACTACTTCCTGTAACCTTCAGCAGTCTCCTTCTTCCGTGCTTGGATTCAGACCTCCAGCAGCCCGGGGGGGTTGGGGGAGGTATTTTTTAGGTTCCTTCAAACTAGTTGTCAGTGAGCCTTCCCTTCCTACTGCCAAACAGGAAGTTCCTATTGTCAGTCTAATCCAGTGGCTATAAAAGTAGAACTGGCTGAGGGGTGGGAAGGAGGACAATTAGTCAAAAAGCTGTAGTTGCAGATTGCTTCTTGCTCAAACTAAGAAATCTGATAACACGCAAATCTCTGAAGGCACAATCATTGCAGAGTGCCCTGGAACAAAGTCTCAGGTATTACTGGGTATAGTTAATCAATTAGGATGGCCACAGCCAAGCACCCCGAGCAGCAAAGCCTGGCCAAGACACCTCTGGTGCAGCAGATAATGGGAAGCCAGTTTTCCACAGAGACACAGGAAGGAGAGTTTCCCACTGAATGTATGCCATAAATGTGTACGTTCATACCGAGACTTGAACCATACTTTTAAGTACTGACAGGCGCAAGGAGGATGTCAGAAGTTTCCAAAAAGCAAAACATCCGGGCATATAATGAGGAAAAAAAAGGCACATTTTGCAAAGAATCCAAGAGATCAAGGCCCAGTATTATTGGCAGAGTCTATCCTGAATGGGAGTTGCACTGCCTTTTGTAGCATAGGGCGAAGGTCTACCGTGAACACTGTCCAGAAGGAGAGAGAAAAGATGGACTTTTTGGGCGGCGGGAGAGAGAGAGATGCACAGGCAAAACTGGCATTTTAAATTAGGAAAAAAGCCCTGATCCCAGACATCAGAACAGATACTGTAACCATGAGATCTGAGGGGACTTGCAGGTTGTGGGCAGTCCCATGCAAGGAACCAGTAGAACAGCACCAATCGACCTCTGAATCAAAGGCAGAGATGGCCAACACAGGTAGTGAACCCATGTTAGGGAGGTCCCCATTACCAGCAGTGTGTGAAAAAGGACTTTTGTAAATTAATTCTGATGCAAACAAATGACACTGAATGCACCAAAATATGGTGCAACCAGAGGTGGTGGGTCTGAGAGAGACCTCAAAAAGCAGCATCAAGAAAAAAAAAAAACTCAGAAAGGTGGGAGCAAAAGGCCAGATATATGCAACCAAGAAAGTCATGACATTTTCACAGCAGAGGTCACAAACCATAGCCGCCAGAGGTTCAAAGCAGCCCGAGCACAGTGGCTGCGGAAGCATCCCCAAGAGACAGATGACCACTGAGGATTTCTCCAAATAAGCCAATTCGTACCTGGGGGCATGCAGCTTCTACACCTGGACCCAAGAGTGGAACTGGTCCAGTCCCTACTTTGAAGCCAAAAAAAAAGGGGCGCTCCAGTCCAACAACTGCAGAACAAGCCTGGTGTACAGCAGAGCTACAAGGTGGAGGCCAGGATGGGACCTGGAAGCGCCCAATTTTTGGGGGGGGGGGGGTGTCACCAGGCCACAAGAATAGACATACACCCAAGCCCTACTGGCCCAACTTGGAGCTATGACTCCATTGGAATAATGGAGAGAAGAAAACAGGTGGGGAAGCAAACCCCAGCAGGCCAGCAAAAAAATGGCTCAAAGGAAGCAGCACTGTTCCGGGGGGGAGAGGAGAGAATTATATCCTCGGTTGTAGAGGACAACATTGGTGACGTCAAAGCAGCAGAAAACTGTATACCCAGTATGAGGGCAGACTTTTAGTTAAAGACTAAACAGGGTCTGGGTGTTGATTAGAAGATAGCCAACGCCGCTGGTCAGGTGGCACATGACTTGCACTCCATTAGGAGACAGAGGCCAAAGGCAAGGGCAGCTGGTCTAGGCCTGCAGATTATTCTGGGGTCCATTGTGGCCAAGAGGGTCCACGTCCTCAGAGAAGGGCAAAGCCTTCTTCAGAGACACCATCGGCAACTAAAGACCCAATGCCAGTGTCTAAGTGGTGACGAGAGTTCACAAGCCACCATCGAGAGGGCGAAAGTTACCTTCAGCGATGAACATGTAATTATACTTACGAAAATAAGCATATTCAGTCTAGTAAAAATGTCAGTGACAAGTTAGTAGAAAATAAAATTTTAAAAGTCTGAGGTACTGCTGAGAATCTCCAGGAGAGAGGTGTGCAGGTCACAGAAAAGAACTGAGGAGCATCGAGACCACCCTTTTATAGTGCACAGAGCTGTTCATGTGGTGCATATTGGGGGCAGTCCATGCATGACTGCCAAGAAGTCTTCTAGAAACAAGTGCTTCCAGCAGAATGTTCCCATGGGTCTTGCCCTGCTGCAAGAGACCATCTCTAAGATATCAAGTTGCAGTAAGGTAAAACAGCAGTGCAACAAATACAGGCAAAAAAGTGGCCCCATTATTCATTATAAACATTTCCCAGGTATTAGTTTTATTTTGTGAAAAAATGTTCTAGTTAACAAAATTTGAACATTGTTAATGTTTTTCCCCTTAAGGAGAACAGAGCTGTCAAATTTTGCTTTTAAACTTGGCAAGGATTAGAATAGACAGCAAGAACAGATGAAAAAACTGGTTGGCAGCACAGAAGGTATGTAGAAAGCTAGATCTGACAAGTCTGCACTTTGTTTTTAAATGGTGGCTGAAACCAGCTTTCGGGGGGGTCACATTTTTAGTTGCACTGCTGTTTAACAGACTTAGGGGGTTAACGTCTGAATGGCATAAATGTAAAGGGATAAATGCATAACCCACGGACTGAATATACAATTCTTTGCACCCCCGAGTGCATATCTCCAGAAGGAGATCAGATCAGTTCCAGTACAGTAGCGTCTTGCCGTTTTTACATCATTTCTTATGGATTTCACTTGGTAGGTTATTTCTTCTTTTTACTACTTCCAAGGAGCTAGCAGGGGATTGTTTTGGGGCTGTTGGAATTTTGAAACCTGTTTTGGTGGCTATAAGTGGGCTCATTTGTTTGATGTTTCACTGTGTAGCAAGCTGCATTTATGGAGGCCCATTTCTTCCGATTTAAAACCTATTGTGAGATTTAATTGGGGCAGTTTCTTTGAATTGGAGACCTGTATCTTCTAAATTCAAGCCTATTTTGATGTGTTGGTGAAGCAGTTTGAATTGGAGACCCATTTCTTTTGGTAGTAAACGTTTTTGGGCCCTTGAATAGAATAGATTCCTTTTTGCTAGCTTCAGTAGCTGCAAAGTTTAGTGCATAGTGGGGGAAGGGTGCTAGTGGTCTGACCAGGGGCCTCAGCTACCCAATTGTTTCTGGAAGCCTTGGGCTGGTACCATCCTGCCAGCCCCTCACCCCACCGACTCCAGGTCCAAGATTTCCTTTATACCAGGGGTTCCGACATCACTTCCTCAAACAGGCAAAAGACATACTTGTCATAGCAGAAGCAGATATCCAGGAATGGAACAGCAGTGACTGAAGACGTGACTGCTATCTCAGTTGAAGGGAAATAACTGCAAATCAAGGAGCCTTCATTGTTACTTCTTTGCATTGCTATTTGCATTGTGGGAAGGAGGAGTAGGAGTTTGAAGAAGGTTGTGCAATAGTTAGTCTCTTTGGGTGTGGATAGGAAGGATAGGAAAGTAAAAAGCAGTTGCTCAATCTATCTAAACGTATACAACAAAGGGGGTAAAGAAATTAAGAAAAGGTTTTAAACTGATGGGGGGGGAAGAGGGGAGACTTGGTATCCATCTGGAAGGGTGGGGGTCGCTGGTGGGCAATGAGCAATGGGTAGGGTGGTAGGCTGCAGCAACTGCAGTGCACCAATCTTTCTAAAAATTGCCTGGAGTGTTGGGGATGTTTAGTGTGCAACCACAGAGAAACTTAGGAGACAGAGGGTCTGCAGGAAGAACAAAGACAGGCAAGGCAGACTGGGGGTGGGTTTAGCTCAATACTGGAAGGAGGGAGACGAGGGAGGGAGATTTGAGCCAATAGTGGTGAGGAGAGGGTCAGAAAAAGGGAAGTGGAGACAAAGGTGCCAAGGCCAGTAAGAACGATTGCCAGGGAAACCAGGTCAGGAGACAAGACAAAGGGGAGGAGAAGTGGCAAGTCATGGAGTGGAAAGGAGAGAACAGGTCACTATGAAGAGAGGGAGTGGGCATTTGTGAAGGGTCTTCAGAAAATAGTTCTGCAAGGAGGGGGGAATTTATGCAACTGGAGAAGTAATTGATAAATACCTGGACCAAACTGGTGCGCGGGGGGGGGGTCTGCTGGGATAGTTGCAACAGGGGCAAAAGGGGGAATAGTATGCAGGAGGAAGGAGCTGGAAATGAGAGATTGAGATGAATGGAAGCAAGCAGGGAGTAAGATGGGCAGAATCTTACTGCTGGGGGACTCGATACTAAGACGAGTCGGGGGTAGCAAGGGGGAGAGGCACAGTCACCTTTGGGTGGCTGCTATGCCAGGAATGGCAGTGAAAAGTATGGGACAATCTGTTCTGAAATATGCTAGATGGGGTAGGGACAAGCCTCATTTAATTACACATCTTAAGACGAACGACCTGGCTGACATGACAGTAGATACATTCCAGAGGAGGTTTGTGGAACTAGGACAAGTATGCAAGGGGGCAAGAAGATCAGTAACTTTTTCAGATCGTTCCAGTGCGCCAGTCAAGCACAAGAAATCTGAGAATAGAGGAATTTAATGGATAACCAAGAACCTGGTGTTATCCTAAAGGGTATGGGCTGTTGGGGGGTTGGGAGGAACCTGGGAGGACAGTAGTCTCTGCCAAGGACAGACTACATTTGAGTGAGGGAAAGAAAGTGTTGAAACAGAGAATGGAGGAGTACATAGAGGAAGTTGGGAATTTAAACTAGGAGTGGGGTGGCAAGTGGGCAAGAGACATGCAAAGACCACAGGTTGGGAAACCATATGAGCTTACCCCCCCATAACAGTGACAAACAAGTACTATTGGTGATGCTAGGAAAGGTCAGGGTGGGAAAGGATGGAAGGTGGTTACCCTTAACGCTAGGAGCCTTGAGAGGAAAACTGCAGAGTTGCAGGCGCTCATAGCAGAGGGAGAGGTGGACATTGCAGCCACAGAAACATGAGCCACCCAATAAATGACCAACCTGTCTACCAGGCAAAGTTAACTTGCAATAGGGTGATTGGGGCACTATATGTGAAGGAAGGACTGAAGTATGTATGGGAGGAAGGGGAAGAGGGTAGTACGGAGTCACTTTGAATGCAAATCCAGGATTCCAAGAATAGGATTCTCAAAATGGGAGTGGTGTACAGGCTGCCATCTCAGAGAGAGGAGTTAGACAGGAACTAGCAAGATAGATCAGGAGGTCCTGTGAGAAGGTTAGTGTGGTGATTGAGGGGGACTTCAACATGCCAGAAGTGGACTGGAGTACCCCAACAACCAGGAACAGAAGGTAGCAGGTACTGCTGGATGCCTTCCAGGACAGCTTCCTGCTGCAAATGGTCAGTGAGCTAACCAGGTTAGGGAATACCCTTGACCTTGTGCCGGCAAATGGGGACTTTGAGAGAGACGTTTTACAGTGGAAGAACTGTCAGGGAGTGACCACTGCTCAGTATGGCTCACATTGGATATGGGCAAGGAAGGAATGGAATCTGGCACAAGAGTGCTGGACTTCGGCAGGGCAGACTTTAGGAGGCTTGGGGAAGCGATTAAAAGGGTACCCGGCCAGAATTCGACCTAGTATGGACACTAACCAGAGATGGGAGCTCATAAAGCTGGGGACAGATGAACTGGGGGAACTAGAGACAGATGAGCCTCACATCCATCATGGGTAAGCTAATGGAGACTATCCTGAAGGAGAGGCTGGTGGCCCTCTGGAGGCCAAGGGACTACAAGACAGTGGCTTCATACGTGGCAGATTCTGCCAAACCAACCTGGTGGAGTTCTATGACTGGGTAACTAGGTAACTGAACAAGGGCCATGCAGTAGATGTCCTGTATCTGAACTTCAGCAAGGCATTCGACTGTGCCGCATGGAAGTCTGGGAAGCAAGTTAGAAAGCACAGGGGCAGGTGCAAAGCTAGTGAGATGGGTAGGGAACTGGCTTCAGGGATGGCAGAGGGTGGTGGTGGGTGAGGAGTGCTCAAACCTAAGGGTAGTGACGAGCGGTGTTCCACAGGGCTCGGTGTTGGGGATATTCACTGCAGACATGTCACTGGACATAAAGAGCAAGATCAGTCTGTTTGCTGATGATACCAAGGTAGGAGCGGTGGTGGATGACTAGGGGGATGGCAGGGGTTGCAGTATGATCTGGCAAAGCCAGAAACCTGGTCAGCCACCTGGCAACTGGGGTTTAATGCCCAGAAGTACAAGGTGCTGCATTTTGGGATGGAGAACCCAAGGAGGAGTTACCAGCTGGGGGAGTGCAGCTAGCCCAGACACAGGAGAAGGATCTGGGTGTGCTCATTACATGGTCAATGAACAACTCTGCAATGTAGGAAGGCAGCTGCAAAGGCAAACAAAATGTGGGTAGCATTGCAAGGGGTATATCCTCAATGAGGAAGGAGGTGATTCTACCACTGTATAGGTCACTGGAAGGGAAGGGCAGCTGCAGTACAAGGGGTGCTAGCTGCACATTCGAGCAGACTTGATAGACTGGGAAACTAGGGACTTGATAGACCTCTAGGCCTTTATCTACTGGCAAATTTCATATGTTCATATCTCTGCATTACAGTAAAAAGTTGACAATAGGATTAAAATGCCTTTTTACAAAGGACGCCAGACTGCAAGTTAGCAAGGAGGTTTGCTTTCAGCAAGTCAGTTTACTACATACTTCACAAGCCTATTCTGGTTCGGTGTGCACACACAAACACGTCAGTGGTCAACACAGCCAAGATTGTGGGTTCCATGCCTAATTCTGCATTAGCTGTGTGCTGTATTGTTGGGGCCATCCTCGGATAAATCTAACTGCTAGAATTCAATTGTCAGTTTGTGAGACTGGCATACTTTGCATTTTGCCAATTTGCCTCGTTACCAAAGAGTGGCATGCCATGTTTATTCCTCAGCACTGTGACCTCACCGACATCTAAAAAAAAAAAAAAAAAAAAACAGACAACCACCTGTTGCTGCCAGCGGATGTAACAAATCTAAAGAGTCAGGTGAAAAAGAACCAAAATTAGTCTACAGGTAAAGTACTGCTCTTCACATCACACCCAATAGTGAGGTAGAAAAACCAGCAAGTTAGCAGAATGGTTTTACAGCAGGTCATGACAAGCAGGGGGAAAATCTGAAGTTACTTCATATCCACAGTTTTCTAGTAGATCTTCGAAGTTAATGTTAAACTATTTGGGCAAGGTCCAACCCTGGTGGATCCCTATTCTCTCAGTGAACCCAACATTCTTGAACACAAGATGGATAGAAATGGATAACAATTTTCATCAAGGCATGTTTTATTTAAACATACAAAAAAGGATTACTTGGTAAACAATTTTGAAGGTGCTTATGAAAAAGCACATACATAAGTTACAAAAAACAAAACCAAAGCATTAAAACTCAGAACCAAAAGCCAGTGTTTTCATCATGTTATTTGCTCAGTTTTAAGTGGCAATGGCTGGTATAATGGCAAGCTCTTCTCACCTTTAATTTTATTACCACCTACTTCAAATTAGAATCAGTCTGACAAACTATGGCTCCTTGTCAAAAGCTTAAGACCAAGACACTATCTTTCCACACTGCACTTTGTTGCATCCTACACTTAACTTCAGCTTCACATTTCCACTGGTTTCTGAAGCACAGACTGAATTAAGCTTGGTGGGAGAAGGAATTCCATCATCCACGTTTTAGAATCATGTCTTCCCCTTACATCTAGTTTGAGGCCTGCTTGAGAAATCAGTGGCTTTCTGCCCCCTATACAGAACTGACAATTCTACATTATGTAATATCCTGAGAGTTCACTGGCAGACATGGACGCCTTCCCGTTTCAAGTTCTGTGCAAAGGTTTCTAAGTACAGACGGTTCTATCAATTGCTGGTTTTCTGTTTGTATTAGAGGGCCTTCCTGAGTCTCTGTATACATACGTTATTGTCCCTGTATTTGCATATTACTTGATGAATTGGGAGTTCTAAAGCCCCAAACTTATTTCCGTCTCTCCTTCTGCACTTCCATACATCTAAAACTTGCACTTGGTCAGAATCACTTAACTGCAAGACTTTTCCCATGTTGAAATAGTAGCCAAATGTGCCAGTCTATTCTGACTCAATAAGGAGCCATGTATGTAAACTGAAGAACTAAAACAAGATGACTGTTACTATCATGCTTGGTCTTAAACTTGGGACAAGGAACTGCGGTAAATATTTCTGGTCACTGCAAAGAAACAAGCCTTGGACACTGTAAGCCACATTTAGAATCCATGAACTTTCAGTTGCTCTTCTTTAGCCAGTCCAATCTGAATAAGGGAAAAGGCAAGATTAAATTAATAAAACTAAAGGACAAACTATGCATCAACGTACTTATAAAGTGGCCCCTTACTGTGACGTTAAGCACTGCTTAAATGCATGTCCTTCCTCAAACAGCACCAGAACCTCCACCCCTCTAACAAGGTCTTACTAGCATAATGTAAGATTGTGGGGCAGGGCATGGCTTTTAGCAATCTTAACCAGACAGATTTAAGACCTTTCAGCAGGTTTAAAAATTGCTAGCCAGGATAACCAGGCCAATATCAGACTCCATGACATCTACCTTGTCACAGCTCATTTCCAGGTACCAGTGCCACCCAGGAAGGAACTGGGAAGAGGCAGACCCCCCCCCAAAACAATGTTTGTTCAGGTACTGACCCCTTTAAAACGTCATGCAACCATGAATTTCCATACAGTTTTCCATTTCTAGGGAGCTTCCCAACACCAGCTGGATTTAGGACTCTGCACACCCATTATATGGGAATGTGTAGTCCAGCATGCACTAACCTGTGCAAGCAGTTAAATACAAGTGCAGTATAACCCAAGGCCCTAGACTTCTGCTGTGAATGGTAACAGGATTCAATCATGCATGGGATATACACAAAGGGACCTTAGAAATAAAGCGGGGTGGAGGGGGCAAGAGATCAAGTAGGGTCTGCAGTGCCACAGTAGGTATAGAAAATAGGGTATACTAGGTGGGCCAACCTTCTGCCGACAACTTCTATGCTGCAGATCCGCTATGATGACTGGGCCCGGCCCCCTTCCTTGTTCATCCTGAAATGAAACTATGGGCTAAAGTACTGCAGCGATCACTGCACAGATCAGGTCTCCAGTACCAGTCAAGATATACATTAGCATGTCTAAAATACTCTAACTCAAATTGATAATCCTGCTGCTGCAGCTGGCATGTTCCAACCGGAGGTACTCACTGCCAGAAATCACACTGCAAACAACCCCGACATGACTTTGCCTCTACCTTTGTGCCCATATGTATGGAGATTTTCATTAACTGTCTCCTTCGTCCAGCATTGGGAATGGGAAGTATGGAGATCAAATCTTTGTACATACAGGTACGATACAGGAAGGGGCAAAGGAGCATAGTGCTTTTTTGCACCACGATCTCCAGCAGCAAGTACCTCCAGTTAGAAAATGCCCACTTCAGCAGGGCAACTGTTGGAATTTATAAGTTAAGGCATTTAAACATGCTAACATATACAGTGACCGTGCCGGGGGGGGGGGGGGACCACTCAGAATCCAAGAGTATTAACTCCTGACATGATTGCACACTGGACTAAAATGTGCAGGAATGGTTAAAGATCAAGGGTCAATACACAGCAAATGGTCAAGAAATCAGATTCTGTCTGGGCTCTGACTAAAAACAAAGCTCCCGATGTAACCTGTCAGAATGGCAAAGGATTGGCTGGGGACCTCTTTGCAGATGAGGTGTGCCTAAAATTGAATATTGTTATATTGCCTGTATTCCTGTCCTATTGCTCTTGAATACTGCTGTCTGCTGTGATCACAGGGACCCAATGCTCACAAGTATGTGCCACATAAACCCAACTGTACACCACTCTAACCTGTACCCTGTACTTGTTTAAAAGTTCAGCCATTTCAGTTTACAAAACAAGGATACTGAACACACTGAAATCATGCTCATACCTCAATCAGGAACTGACAGATGTTTTTTCGCTGGTCTCCCTGCAGCTGAATCACTTCTCCGTATTCTGGGTGTTCAATCACTGTACCATTACAAGCAAATTTCTGTGATAAGGAAAAAATAAAAATTGGTGTCAAACTCTGGCTGCAGTACAGTAAGTAAAATGGCATTTCTTTAGCACCCAATTCCGGAGGCTCTGGGCACTTTACACAGGTATGGTGCAACATACAATAGTTTAAAAAACAGAAAAATATATATGTATATACACACACACACACACACACACACACTCTAAATTGTTCATTAGAATAGGTTCAGTCTCTGGGGCGTCATCTCCCAAGATTATGCTTAAAGAGCAACTAACTGGTTCTTTTTTAAACTGTCCCCCCAGAGGCATGAATATCCCTTACCGGGCTCAGAGTCCTATGGTGCCAGATACACATTTTTTCAGTACCATTTAGGAAGGGAAGTGATCTTAATTTGGCTCTGGAGCCAAGCTGCACTGATCCCTTTCACGCCATCACGTTTTGTGATGCAACTATACAGATAGCACAGGTGGCATGCCCCACAGACATGAGTGGGGCCCTTTTTTTATGAATAAAATGTATGTAGTTTAGATGGCCATTCAGAGCAAATCATGGCCACTGCTTTACTGATGTCAGAACACTGAGCAGCAAGAGAAGCTTGCAAACCATATTTTTATTTTGTCTGTGTGAAACACTTCATACTTTGACACTTTTACACTCTGTATCCCAAAAGCAAGTACATTAATTGGTGCCAGCACTGCCCCAACACTCATGATTACCTTTTTAAAGGCCTTGACTAACTTCTTTTTATCATAATCATCAGCAATCCCCTGGACTGTAGTCAAGGTCTTCCGACCGTTTCTCTGCTGAATTCTTATATGAATATAATCTTCAGTCCCTGCCGGGAGCAAATCATCACCCTTACTTGCATCAGCAAAGGGGTCAAAGGATGTGGTGAAACAAGAAAAATTGAGTTTATACCAGATCCTAACATGCATGTTTATCAAATGCTGTACACACACACACAAATTCATTAATTTCCAGGCGACAGACTCGACTCACTTAAGTAACACCGGCATGTCATGGAAGTAGCATACATTATGCTATAGTTCTGCAAAGATACTTTATTTCCCAGTCTTGTTTTCAATGTTAGTGGAAATCTATGGACCAGCAAGAGGGAACAGAGTTTTTTTTTTGGGGGGGGGGGGGACTCCTCTCATCCCCATATTTTTCCAATTCAACACAGGGGTGTAGAGCATAACCTAACAAAATAGCAGGCAATTGTGTAGCACTCTGGACCCACTTACTCTACATTTTTATTTACGCTAAAAGATACGGTATGTTGATGGTAACGTCTGCGTCTTGACAGTGACATTACCTGCTACAACTGCTTTGCTGTTCTATCTCCCCTCATTAAGAGGAGATACGAGGCGGAGCCCATTAAAAAGGGTAGTTATATTTCAGTGGAACTCCCATCACCATACCCCTCAATTGTCAAATTACAAGGTACGTCTCTTGTTTTACCCCTCAGAAATCCTTTGACCCACATGGAAAGTAGAGCTGTGCAAGAACTTCCTGTAACAGATTTTCTAGAGTCTCTTGCAGTAGGTCATAACCAGTGGGATTCAGCCACAAGAGCCCCAATATTCAGATGATTTCACAGCAGTTGATGTTGGGACCCCCCCCCCCAGCACCACCACGTGACATACACCTGGCAGGTATAAAAGGGGGAGGTCCCAGGCATTCCTCAGTTCTCTTCCCAACCCAGCAACCGTTGTGTAACCATATTGAGGGTCTCCGAAGGGAACAGAGGAAGAAAAAAGGAAAGAAAGAAAGCAGTTCATGCAGTATCAGAGACTGGAGCTAGTAACCTTCGTGAAGCAATAGCAAGGGGGAAGGGAAGGTGGGGCTGTATGACCTGCTGCAAGAGACATACTGTAATACAATAAGTTCTTACACAACTGTACTATCTTTTCAAGGTAGTCTCTTGTGGCAGGGCATAGCCAGTGGGAAGATTCCCAAGCAGCTGTAAAACCCACTGGGAGGATGGCAGTGTATCCTGAGAGATTAGAACATGCCATGTAGGATGGCCTGTCCTAAAGCAGTGCACCTCTTGGAAGCAATGTCCAGACTGTAATGCCTAGTGAAGTTATGGACACTGGACCACGTGGCAGCTTCAGATATCCAAGGCTGAAATGCTGTGGAAACATGCAGTCGAGGTGGCCATGCCTCTGGTAGTGTATGGCTAAACACCTGTGAGGGGGACGTCATGTTGCGCATAAATGTAATGCAGCTGGCCAACCATGTGGACAAGCACTGCTTGGAGACAGACGCCTTGGCGACCGGGGCAAAAGAAACAAAGTTGCTGTGATTGACACAATCGTGAAGTGCAGAGAAGGTAAATATCCAATGTTCTATGCACACTGAACATATGAAGCAAGGCTTCCCCTGTATTCTGAGGGTCCAGAAAGTAGACCAGCAGATCTGATTTAAAGTAAACGCAGAAACAACCCTAGGCAAAAATGCTGGGTTTGTGTGTAACGACACCCAGTCGATATGAAACTCACCATACAGGGGTCTGCACATCAGGGCGTGCACCTGAGAGACCCATCTGCCAGAAGTAATGGCTATTTAAAACAGTCTTCAAAGAGAAATTTGAGGTCGCTGGACTCTGTACTCAAAAAAGGACTCGTGGTCAATTTCTCAAGCACAAACTTCAAAACCCAATAGGGGGATGCAGGTGTAGAATACCTTTTAAAAAAGGTACAAATCAATGGCAACTGGGACAAAGGAACGCTGCCCACAGGCAAATGAAATGTGGCAATAGCCAAAAGGTGGTCTTTCACAGAGAAATAATGTAGTCCACTGTCCAACAAGTAAATAATCTAGGATGCCGCTGAGGGGGACACTCATAAGGATCCAAGCAAGCAGAGAAGCATTTCCACTTCAAAGAATATAAGACCAAATAGAGGACTTCATAGCAGCCCAGAGAACCTCCGCCACCTGTGGGATAAGCACGAGAGGACTACGTCCTCAAGAGCCAAGCATGCAGGTGGAGGGAGCGATGGCCTGGGTGTTAACAGGGAGCCTTGTGCCTGGGACAGCAAGGCTCAGCAAAGAGATCAGTTCCGCATTAGACAGCTGGAATTAGTGCGGACCATCTGAATTGTGGCTGCCAAATGTCCCAGGAGACCGAGATAGTCTCTTGCAGAGATCAGATTGCAGGATTTCAAACCGTGTGCCAAAGCAATCAGGTGTCCGCCCGAGCAGTGGGCAGATATGCCCATCCCATGGAGGACTCTGGCATGGCTGCTATATACTGGAGACGTTGAGTAGGATCCAATTTGGACTTTGGATTGTTTACTGCAATCCCTACTTGGGTGAACTGTAGGGTGCGAGAAAGCGTGTGAGACAACTGGTGCCTGGTACACTTTCAGAAGCCAGTCGTCCAGGTAGAAGACAACAAAGGCATTCCCGTCAAAGGGCAGCTGCGACCACTACAAGGTCTTCTGTAAAGACCCTCGGGGCAGAGGAAAGACCAAAAGGGAGGGCCCTGAACTGGTAAGGACACCCTTGGAACAGGAAACCGAGAGTCTGAGTAGAGTGCATCACGCTATGAAGGTACGCATCCTTCATATCCAGAGAGCAGAGCCAGTCACCTCTGTTCAGCAAAAGAAATGTCAGAAGGGGACACCATGCAGAACTTTTGGTAAACGATAGAGGTTGACACCCCTCAAATCCAAAAAGGGGCACAAATCCCTGTCCATTTGGGGACCAGGAAGAAGTGAGTGAAATCCCATCCCCTTCTGAGGGTTCAACAGCCCTTTGATAGTAAGGCAGCGATCTGTCCGTAGGACCAATGCCTGGTCTGGGGGGTAGTGAGACACCCTGGGCAGCAATGGAGGAGGCACCGCCCTGAACTCTAGTGTGTGCCCCGTACTGATCAGTTGCAGGAGCCACTGGTCAGAGAAGAGGGCTTGCCACCCTTGTAGGTGCAGGGAAAATCTGCCACTGATGGCCACAGATAGGGCCTCCATACCCACGACCAGTGGAAAACCCTCAGGCGGGAGGGCAGGCCCTGCTGAGGGGCATTCCTCGGGCCAGGCAACTAACAGGCTTCCGTTTACTGACCAGTTGTCGATTAAATGGAGGCGGCAGCGATGGAACGCTGATCATCAATGGGCCATGGTACGGGGCTGTCTGGTCAATGTGTGGAGCCATTGATGAGATTTGTCAACGGGCCATGCTGCAAGGCAGTCAATGACAGAAGACATCCATGCCATGCAGCAGTGAAAGTGGGGGCAGCTGCAAAACAACCCGAGGCTCAACAACCCCCAAGAGGAGCCCACAATCAACATTAGAGAAGACGGTAAGAGGAACTACATGCACACCCCACAGAACCCAGGCAGCAAACAGTCTGGTCTTCTCTTGCAATACTGTGGCCACAAGCACAGCTTCAGAATAAAGGATCCGAAGACAGAAGCTATAAAACAAACAGAACAAAGTTAAATTATTTTCTAGAACCATTCAAAAAAAATGACTGAAGCAAGAACTCCGAAGACTTGTTGCATGCAGGTCAGTTGAAAAGAACAGAGGAATGCCTGGGACCTCCCCCCTTTTATACCTGCCAGGTGTATGACACATGGTGGTGGTCCCAGGGTCGACTGCTGTTAAATCATCCAAAGATGAGGGCGCCTGCGACTGAATCCCACTGGTTATGACCTGCTGCAAGAGACTGCCTCGGAAAAGATAGGAGATATTCCACACTGAGACTTTAAAGAAAAACTCAAATCTATTGTAAGCCCCGGGATACTAGAATCCCATCAGTGCCAGTGCTAGCTAGGGAATACAACTGGTGAATAACCGGTTAAATGGTTTTTCACCTGCTCTCAGCTGAGAAGAGGTGATGTCATTTAGAACTCACAGCAGCATAACCCGCGGTAGCTGGCTGTAAGTAGGGAATTTAAGAATCTTCAGTTAGTTATGAGTGGAGTCCAGAATGAGCAGTTGGAGGAGTGAGGAGCTGCAGTGTGGCCTCCGTGAGGAAAGCTTATTTTCTCACCCTAGTGCTGAGACATCTGCCTGCCAAAAGTGGTGGTGGAAACTTGTCTAGCAGGAGATGAGGAGGACTGCCAGAATGGATCCATGGGATCCCCTACTTGATCCAGGACTTTGAAGCTGCACATTTGTTTACCAACAGTGAGTAATCTGACATTGTGCTTCCCAGGAGGAAAGTACCTGTTCTTTCTTTGGGTGTACGCTGATAAAGGGAAATTACACCAATTTCTGTTCTAAGTTGAGACTTTTCTCATGTCTGAAGTTGGCTGACAATCGTGGAGACCCCACAGAGAATCTGCACATTGTTCTGGACTTTAGTTTTACACTTAGTGTTGTTCTTATGCAGAATACGAAAGACATTCCAGGATGCATATTTCAAGCAGTTTAACTAGAAATATTGAGGTGCAACTCATGAAAGAATGGCTGGGTATGGACGTGGAAGCAAAAGGTGGGTAGCCCCCCCCCCCCCAAAATCTGGAGTGACCAGTTCAGCACTACAGGTTAAGGGCACCTGCTTACATGGTGGCCAATGCCTGAAAAGAAAGTTTACCCCCTGGCGTGGGTTGTTCTGATTTTGAGCACCAGTGTGCTCTGTAGTGGCCAGTTACCACATTACCAAATGCCAAGTCCTATGCCATATGGGACTTGTGTGCTCATTTGTCGTCAGTGCCACTAGAAAAAATGTGCGTTTCAGCTGAGGTCATCACCATTGAAGAGAATTCATGGCCCTATGCAATACAGGATATTTAGAGTTTGTCCGCTACAGATTTCTGTTCCGCCATTGCCTTGTGCCACAGGGTGTGAACCTTGGAGGTCCACCTTTGCTTTAGTGTACCATCTTTGGAATGTCACACTCTGAACCCCCAACCTGGTTTGGACATTCATTTTACTGCTTGCTGTGTGGAATTACTGGGTACCCTTCAGTGGTACAGACGCAGTATAGCCCTAAACAAAAGTTCTCTTCTCGGGACCTTGGGTTTAATGGTCATTTGTGTAGAATTTGCTTCTGTACACCCCCACCCCTTTCTGACCTCTAAGTAACGAGCCTGGTATACGTTCCCAAAACTAGGGATGGTACCCCAAAAAACGTGTCCCTGTGCCTAGTCGAGGGTACCAAGGGATAGCTTACTGTGCAAAGTAGTGGGCGGATGATATGGTTATACCATCATGCTCGATTTGCTGCAATTATAAACAGTGCACCGACAGCCATCGAATTCTGAATTTACAGTCCCATGTTTGAAACTACTATACATTTTACTGTCACATTTCGGTGGAAAAAAATTGGCATTTCCCCTCTCATTCTCCCCCTCCCTCCCCCCGTTAAATCGGGCCTGGATATAAGGGGGTTTCATCAGAAAATACACCATACTGTATTTCATGGGGGCCGCATCTGTCCCCGGATCCCTTGTGAAACGAACCGTTTTACTAACGTAGTTAACTAGCGCAGCGATAGCTTACAGTACGCCATTTCCGAGACGTAACGCTACACTACTTGCAGGATTCCCGAGTATTACGCCACTGCCAAATAGCGCAAGTGGGTCCGGTGTCTTCCACTGTCGTCACTTTCCGAATCTCCGCACCCAAGGGCCTGCAGGAAGGAACGGCGCTTTTTAGACGAGACGCCCCCAAACAAATTAGTCTAAGCTTTTAACAGTTTAAAAACATAATACAATTAGTGACAATTTGCAGCTCAAGCACGCGGTTACCCCACCCCTGCAGAGTTTGGGGTTTTTTTGGTACATTGTATAGGCAGGGGTAGCAGAACGGCTCGCGAAAGGACAGCTTCCGCCTCGCATCAGGATCAAAATGGCGACCCGTCGTCGAGAGCCAGCTGCGAGCCCGTCTCGTCGTCACAATAAAAAGCAGTTACTCAGCCCCGCCTTTCCCCTATCACACGATTGGCCGGTCGTTTCAAGACATACCTTCCATTTGCTACTACAGACGCCAATCACCCCGAACGTCACTTTCTCCGGGCAGGACAGCTCCCAATTCTCGGTACTAAAAGTGCGTAAACAAGGGGACTAGTCTAGCCCTCGGCAGCACTCGCATCCCTTCGGACTGTCGCTCAGTTTAGGTTTTTACTTTGCGTTATACGACTTCAAATGACGACCCCCTTCCCCATCCAAAAAAAGGCAATTCGACAACTCTAAAAATTATAGGATTAAACAAGAGAAGGGCTCTCCCCCCGAACACAACCTCGTCTGGGGCGCGCTACGACATTAATTTCTATAAATGTCTGTATACACCGATAATTTAGGTGTACGGTACACAGACTTCCATATTAGTTTCACTTGTACCGTTTTTTCTGGGTGAGGCTTCTCATTTTGGAAGGGCTTTGCAACCCCCGTTACTGTCGTCTACAGATACTCTCCCCTCCCCCCAACACTTACCAAAGGATGTGAGGTTCTGAATAGCTGACATACGATACAGTTCTCTTTTCCCAGAGGAGATGCGCTGCGATCTCACTTCGACAGTGGACAAAGACGTGAGCCTTAAGCAGAAAACCACCCGCACGGTCACCGTTTACGGCAGAAAACAAGGAATTTCACAACGTCCCGGCGCTTTTAATAGGGACTGGTGACGTCAGCACGTCATTGTGACGCAAGGCCGCTGACCGGAGTTGCGTAACCAGTTCCCGGATGTTGCAAGGCTTTTTATGGAAGCATGGGCGATAGTGAAGAGTATCGGACCAGCGCTGCGCTAGTAGCGTAAAGCCTTTGTGAATACAGCGCGTGCTTGCTTACTGTTGATGATGTGTCAGTTTATTTGAGTCGTGGGGCTTTGGCCCCCAAACCCTCCTTGTTTTTTTTTTTTGGTTTGTTTGGTTTTTTTAAGGGGTAGGTGCTGGGACTGAAGCCCACCAACTCAAAATAACCCAAAGACTGATTGAAGACAGTAGCATAACTTGCTACCACGCTAATAGCGTAATTTCGTTGCTGGTCCGATACTCTCCACTATCACCGAAACACACAGGGTGGGTGTTAGCAAGGACTTGGCAACTGGAAATTTAGAAACGAGCAATCAAAAATCACACCTGTTGATTTTCTCTGATTTTTGCCTTAAAACATTTCCTCTGTCCCTCTTAAAAATGTTAGTTTCTGTCACTTTTAAGTAGGGATTGGCGGCATAAAATTGTGACAGTTTTACAGTCTGGATTTCTGTCAGAAAATGTGTTTTTGTATTCTACCACACGTTGTAGTAGGCTTGTTGACTTGATATAATTTTGTTTAATATGTGTCCCTCGCTCAGAAGAGCTCCTGCTTTGGGTGACCACCCGCCTTCCCCAACGGACCCCTGGGGAACCAGCTTACTGCCTGCGCCCTTCCCTCGCCAGCAGCCGGCCCACGCAGCACCCAGATACCCAGAAGAGCTTCTGCTTCGGGCGATCCCTGGGGAAGTGGCTTCCTGTCTGCCGCCCTCCCCTTACCAGCAGCTGGCTCACGCAGTATCCAGGTACGCTACCTTCTCTGGCTCTGAAGTCGCTGTTGATTGGACACTCTGCGACACGGAGGGTCCCCATTGGGTGACTGCACTAACTGCCTTGCTATTCGGTGCACTTTCTAACCTGGGGCTGGACGTTATCTCAGGTACCTGGGCTCAGTAGCGGATCCAGGATTTTACAGATGTGCAGACTTGATATGCAACTTTTTGACATTTTTTTAATCCTTTATATTATCTTTCCCACTAAATTTTTGACTACAAATAATAATGTAATCTATTGTTTTGAATGTAGATTTTCTTACAATCAATAAATTAGACTTCTCCAGCAAAGTGAAATGTAGTAGTAGCAGGCAAGTTACAATGGGGACCTGCCTGCACTAACACTCTAGATCAGCTTCTGCCTGGGCTTGGAATTTTGACGATCAGTGCTCCTCCGTTTTAATTTTGCATTGCTTTCTGCTGCGACCTTCTCTGGCTTAAATTTTCTCCTGCCCCCACCCCTGCCACTCTTTAAATCTGCTTTCTGCAGCCTCCCCCCCCCCAAACTTGCCCTCCTCTTTTCAGTGCCTTAAAGTGAAACCCTCCCTCTAGCTGCCACCTCCATTGTGCCCCCAGTAGCATTGGCTGCCAGTCATCCGCTTACCAGGCAGCTACCACACTGCCAATAACTACGTACTGTCATTGCCTCTTTGATTCAACCATGAACCACCTGCTACTGCCATTTATGGTTATCTCACTGACAGGCACCATCCTGGCAGTGGATCTCAGTGCCTTAATCCTCACTGCTGACCAGGATGCACTCAAACACCTCAGGGCTACCTCCAGCCACCTTGACCACATCCCTGTGCCACCCAGTTGGGAACTCACTTCACTCGGACTCCACACACTAGTACTTCTTACTAACCCTGAGCGTTGCCTGCTCTGACTTTTCCTACATTCCTCTCCCTCCCCCCCCGACACCCTGCAACCCTATCTACAACTTTTCACGCTGCTCTTTCTGGGAGATGACATTGAAACCAGCGTTGGTCCTGTTAACACCCCCATTACATCCACCTGTAACTCCTGGGTCCATGCTCAAGGTCTGATGCTTGCACATATGAATGTATGCAGCCACCCTGCCAAATTTCCTGACCTTGAGGCCTGGGTTTCTCAGCACAGACGCCATGCACTCTGTCTCACTGAGACCTGGCTGAAATCCCAGCACAACGATGCCATGTTCCAGCCAGCTGGCTACACCCTCCCATGTTGAGGTAGACCGTGCAAAAAAAGGGGTGGTGGTGCAGCCATCCTAGTCAGGGACCCGCTTATTGCCTGCACCACCCTCTGTGCAGAATCCAACTCCCCAAGTGACAGGCTCGTTGCCGAAATCACTGTCGGCTCCACAAAAAAGTTCTGCTTGGGCTGCTGCTACAGCCCGCTGAGCGGTGGTGTTGCTGGCCTCTTGAGCCTGCTCCAGGGCCTAGGATCCCTCTAACCTGATAGAGAAACCATCCTATTTGGCAACTACAACCTGGACTGGCTGGGTCCAAAAGAACCTGACTTTGCTAGCATGCTCAAACAGCACAGGTTGACACAAGTCCTCACTCTCCCTACCCGATCCAATCATCGGACCTCCACTCACTCCCTCATTGACTGGGTGATGAATAACAGAGGTGACCATATCCCCCACGTGGGTACCCTATTGGACTCTATGTGATCACTCCCCAACTTATGCCATCTAATCCTCCAAAGCCCTCCTGCCCTCCTCCCAAATAGAGAAAATTAAGGATGTAGTAGTTTTGGAGCAATTATTTTGGGCTTGCCCAGCAGAGCTGAAAACTTGGCTAGAGGACAGAGATCCAAAAACAGTGCAGGAGGCTGCTGAGCTCTCGGACCGCTATGCCAGAAGCAGGTGTGCTCTGAAAGGGAGTGGGGCAGGTGTGGCAGCACAGAAAGAGAAAAGCGCGCCTTCAGGGCAGCTAAAACCCTCACTGCCTCCCCAGAAAGTGGGCAGTCCCAGGTTACAAAGAAAGGATTTGCCTAATAAAAGAAATGATTGTTGGTTTTGCAAACAACCTCGGCATATTGCAAGACAGTGTCCTAAAAAGGCACAGAGTGCACAAAGTGGTGCTGGGAAAAAAGGTGGGGTTTTTTGTATTCCGGAAAGCATGCCAGTAAATGTGAGGGAGCACATACACCCAGTTACTGTGAATGGGGTGCAGACCCGTGGTTTAAGGGACACAGGGGCGTCCCTTACCTTGGTAAAAGGGGATTTGGTTGAGCCTGAACAGCTTATACCTAATCAGTTTGTTACAGTACGGGGATTCACTGGGGAAGAGAAAACTCTACCACTTGCTAGTGTTCTCCTGGACTGGGGTGAGACAGGACAGACTATGCAGAAAGTCGCAGTGGCAGAAAATCTGGCCCTGGATGTGAGTATAGGGAATAGTCTCCAAAAGGGGATGGTGTGTGCAGTTACCCAAAGTCAGATGGCAAGGGCCAATTGTGGTTCACTGGACCCCATAGACGCCCCTGTGGAAAACACTGGGAAGCTGGTTCCCCATCCTGTGTCTCCTGATATGGAGAATAGTGAAAGGGGAGTAGAAATTCCCCAGGTAGCAGTTAACAAAACAGCTACAGATGGTTACTCTGAGGAGGGAGGGGTAAACAGTGGTCAGAGTGTTACAGATGGCAGTGACCCTGAATGCCCTGATACCAGAGCTAGGGACCCTAGTTTAGAAACTGAAGGGGGCCTGTCACGTGCCTTGGGAATGTGTAAAGATTTTGCAGCTGACCCTAGTTTAGAGAGGCTGAGGGCTTGGGCAGAACCTGATGGGACACAGGGAGGTGACGGGAGATATAGAGTGTATTGGGACAATCTACTGCTGTATACGCAGCATGCAAGGACAGAGGGAGGGGTGATGGGCAGGCAGCTTGTCATTCCCCAGGGGTACTGTGAGCGGTTGCTCAAGATTGCTTATGATATCCCCATGTCTGGACATCTGGAAATCACGTGCACTATGTAGTGATTGGCCCAGAATTTCTATTGGCCCAACTTTACCCAGCAGGTGAAGGAGTATTGCAGGTCTTGTCACCACTGCCAAGAATTTGGGAAGGTGCGTAGTAAAATCCAAGCCACCCTAATGCCCTTGCCCATAGTGGAGGAGACATTCCAGAGGGTAGGAATGGAGGAATGGATATTGTGGGGCCTTTGACTACCCCCAGCTCTTCTGGGAAGAGGTTTATCCTAACTGTGGTAGATTATGCCACCCGGTACCCAGAGGAAGTTGCCCTATCCTCACTGAGGACAGACAAGGTGGTAGGTGCCTTGCTAGGGATTTTCTCCTGTGCTGGGTTTCCACAGAGGTTATAACTGACTGAGAGGGTTCCTTCATGTCGGACCTGATGAAGTGTTTGTGGGAGAAGTGTGGGGTGGTGCAGAGATGCACGACACCTTATCACCCACAAGCCAATGGGCTTGTGGAAAAGTTTAATGGTACCCTAAAATCGATGCTCCAAGCATTTGCTGAACAGCATGGGAGGGACTGGGAAAAATACCTTCCCCACCTGTTGTTCGCATACAGGGAGGTGCCCCAAGAGTCGACAGGGTTCTCCCCCTTCAAACTCTTATATAGACGCAGGGTGCGTGGGCCCCTAGACTTGATCCAGGAGGACTGGGAAGGCAAGCACGCCACCCAGGGAACTCCCATAGTGGATTATGTCCTTAAGTTTTGGGAAAAGCTGAAGGAGCTTATAGGAACAGCCCAGAGCAGCAGTCCAGCAGTAGCAAAAGGTATGGTACGACTGCAGAGTCGGAGCTCGCTCGTACACTGTGGATCAGGAGGTCATGGTCCTAATCCCAGTCTAGAAAGATAAGTTGCAGGTGAGTGGGCAGGACCGTACAAAGTAGTCAGATAAGTGAATGATGTAAATTACATCGTAGAACTGCTGACAGGAGACATACGCAAAGGATGTACTATGTCAACATGATGAAGCCATATGCAAATAGGGCTGACATGGTCTTTGTAGTGTGTGGTCCTGGGGAGGGGACAGACGAAGCAGACCCCCTTCTGAACTTGCTGGAAGAAAGCAAGTGGGAGTCCTTTGTGGAGGCAATCAAAACTGTCACCCCAGTTGACCCCGGAATAGACCCAGGAAGTAAGGGAGGGTTTAGCAGACTTTGCCCCTTTGTTTAGAGCCAAGCCTGGACTAACTCCCTTAGCAATGCATGATGTAGACACGGGGATGCAAGCGCCAATACGGTGGACAGCATATCAGGTGTCTGAGGCCATCCTGAAGGACATTAGGAGGAAGGTGGAGGAAATGCTGGATTTAGGGGTAATCCAGAAATCCCACAGCCCCTGGGCCTCACCCGTAGTCCTCGATCCCAAGCTGGATGGCTCTACTCATTCTTGTGTGGACTATCGTGGACTCAGTGCAGTCATGAAGTCAGATGCCCACCCAATGCCATGGACGGATGAACTACTGGACAAGTTGGGAAGGGTGACATACCTTACCACTATTGACTTGACAAAAGGGTATTGGTAGGTGGAGTTAAATGCCAGAACTTGGGAGAGGTCGGCCTTCATCACTCCAATTGGGTTATTTGAGTTCAAGGTAATGCTTTTCGGAATGAAGAACGCTCCAGCCACCTTCCAAAGGTTGGTGAACCAGGTGTTACATGGTACTGAAGAGTATGCTGTGGCGTATCTGGATGATATTGCCATCTTCACTGACAGCTAGAAGGAACACCTGCCCCACCTTAAGGAAGTGTTGGGCAGGATATAGAGGGCCGGCTCACTGTGAAAGCTGAAAAGTGTCAGGTGACCATGGCTGAGGTGGCATACCTAGGACATGTAGTAGGGTGGGGACAGCTCCGTCCTAATCAAGCAAAGATTGAGGCAGTCGAGGCATGGCCCAGACCTAAAACACAGAAGCAGGTTTGGAGTTTTCTAGGGACCGCAGGGTACTATAGAAAATTTGTATCAAACTACAGTGCCCTGGCAGCTCCCCTATCTGGCTTGCTAAAGAAAAGAATGCCTAAAAATGTAATCTGGGAACCTGCTTATAAACAAGCCTTTACACGGGTAAAGGAGGCACTGTGGGGTGCTCCTGTGTTAGCCAGTCCAGACTACAGTAAACCATTTGTAGTCCAGACAGATGCCTCTGACGTAAGTATTGGGGCAGTACTTAGCCAGACATCTAACCAAGGGAAAGATCACCCAATAGTGTACCTCAGTAAGATATTACTGCCCAGGGAGCAGGCTTATTCTACAGTGGAGAAAGAATGCCTTGCAATGGTGTGGGTACTGAAGAAATTAGAGCCATACCTATACAGGCAGTATTTTGAGGTGCAGACAGATCATAACCCCCTGGTTTGGCTGGTGCAGATGGGTAAAACAAATGATAGGCTTTTAAGATGGAGCCTTGCCTTGCAAGGTTATGACGTGACTGTCACTTACAGGGCAGGGGCAGCAAACGTGAATGCAGACAGGTTATTCTGACAGCAGTGAACTGAATTTGGGGAACTCATCCCATGCCTAGCAATAGATCCCTCCAAGTTCAGTCTAGGAGGGAGGAATGTGTCAATAACCGTCTGCTTGTTATTATTTGTATTATAATTTTGTTATAAATATATGTTTTTGAGTCCTGCTTAGGAAACAGGCCAATCAGCAGAGCCTCATGGAATATTGGCTTTTAAAAGAAAAGAAAAAAATGATCTGCCCTCTCGCTGACCTAGAGATGAACTAGTTAGAACGTCCTTTTTTGATACCTATCTGTCGGAGCATGAGTAGCTGCTGACTGCTTTGAACCTAGGAAGCTGGTCATAAAATATTAAAGGAATAATGCATGACAGGGTGTGTGTGTCATACTGGGATAACATCACGCCTGGGGCGATTAGGCACGAGGCCACAGGCCGAGTGCGACTAATCACCCCAGAAGTGGTGTTATCCCAGCACGACACACACCCTGGAGTGCATTATTCCTATTATAAAATGACTTGTTGTTATATATAAAAAAAAATTTAAAGAATGTTTTTATTACTGTGAAAAAATATTTTTGTTTCTTAAGAGGAGATGCAAAACTAGAGAGGCTCTATAATGATGGCAGTAGACATTGGTTCACAGTGCTGAGACTAGAGTCATAGGTATCATAGGTGTATTCAAGCTGAAAGATAGAAATTCTACCCTATAAGGCTTGCCAACCAATTTTATTAAAAAAGAAGTTTATTTCCAAAATGCAAATCTATCCCATTCTTGAACTCATTCATCGTGGTACTGTTCACAAGTTTAGTTGGTAAGTTATTCCAAACTCCAACCACTCTTAAGCTATACCAATATTTACGAAAATTATGATCCCAAGTTTGTTGACATAACTGTTTCATATGTTTTCTTGTGCTAGTTCTACCATGATTGTGGATAAAGCTCAATTCATTCAACAACACTTCATCCTTCATGCTCTTGTATAGAAAACATAGATCTCCCCTTAGTCTGCGATAATACAGAGAATAAAAATTCAAACTCACTAATCTATCATAGTAAGTTTTATTATTTAATCCCTTTATTTGTTTAGTTAATTTTCTCTGAACCCCCTCAATAGAAAGTATGTCTTCCTTGTTTTGGGGTGACCAAACCTGGACACAGTACTCCAAGTGAGGCCTTACCAATGCAGCATAGAGTGGGATCAACACTTTCCTGTATGCTGAATAACATCACACTCATGATGTTATGCTGGGAAAACATCACGGGTCCAGCCCCAGACTGACCAATCAGAGTCCAGGAAATTTTGTTGTCATTGCATAATACATTTTACAACATCAGGAGGGAAGCCCATTCTATAGATACCTGTGGAACTTCACACAGCTAAGAGAAGTGTTAGGATGTTTTTTCTGAAGATCAAAGGGGGAAATGCTATTGTAAATTATGCTCTAATGACATAGACTGTCTTGTTTATAATTAAAATATTGCTGTCTTTGCAGTTTTCAAACAGGCAGTCAGCTGAGGCATCTGGTTATACTTGGTCAGGTTATAAATTGATTACAGGACTAAAAGTGACCTCATGTGCTGTGACATCACAAGGAGGTTGGGACTTTAACTTTGAATATTGTCAAGCCTGCTGAAAGGACAGAGGCTCACTCTTGTTCCAACTTTGAAAGAACTAACACAGTTGTGTTCTGGACTTAAGAGGCACTTCCATCAAGATAGGTGACACACAACTGAAACTGAGTTAGAACTAATAATTCAGTTACAAGGCGTTCTGTTTTGTAATTTCCATTTCTTTTGACTGTAAGCATTAATGTATATATGTTCTGTGTTTTGTATTTATTTACTATTTTTAATTTTAGTAAACTTCTTGGTTTCCTTAATCCTGCCATAGACGTTTTTTCATTTTGATTGTGAATGCTGGAACAGTATTAATGATTCTGACGCAACTGCTAAAGTGTTTACTGTGTCACCATATGCAACCACGCTAAAAAGGATCTGTGTAAAGATCCAGGAAGGTAAGGAAATACCTAGGTCTCAATTGAGTTAAAAGGGGACTTGTGAATCAGGTTGGTTTTGTGCCCACTGGTTTAAGTATTGCACTGCTTTCCCGGAAGAGGGTGTGATATTTTGACCTGTTACCTGGGCATACTAGCTATAAAAAGGGTTCATATCTGACCCCAGGACTCATGACTGGTAGTTGCTCAGACCCAAAACAAACAGGAGGATGTCCCTGTGTGTCCCCTGTTGACATATTGCACTTTGAGGTTGGGCACTGTGGGAGCAGAGGGCTTGACCCCAGGGGTGTGTTTGTGACAACACCTGTCTCCAGTAAGGCCCCTCAGGTGAGGGGGGCCACAGGCAGGCACGTCCAGGTACAGTACAGTACAGTGAGCTTAGGCTGTGATAACTGATGTGCAGGCAGATCCCGACCCTGCCTTTCAAAGGTCAGGATGATTACGGAGATCTTGGGGAAGTTCCTGACCTTAAATAACATTAAAAGAAAAAAGACTGAATCAGGGATGTTCTTTCTGTCCTGTTTCATAATAAGCCCTTGTCAGCCAGGCTAGTCATGACAATGTTCTCGCTTGCTGGGGGGAAACTTTGTGTAGCTCAAAGGAGAGAGGCGACCTAACCAAAGCTTGGCTGTTTCCTTTTATCTACGTCACCCAGCAAGCATAGCTGATTTGTCAAGCTCAGCCTGCTGAAAACCATCCAGTTACACCCTGCAAAAAAGAAAACTGTCCATCGATGTCTGTTGCCACCGCCACCCTTACTGACCCCCCCACCCAATACTCCCATTCAACACCCACCACCCTGCACCACTCACAAACATAGCACCATCACTGGGGGTATCCGATACCCATGGTCATCACCTGAAATAAAGAAAACTGTCTCTAGTAGTTTTTTTATATATCCTGTAAAAAAGAAAACCATTCATCGATGTTTATTTATTTATTTTATTTATTTAAATCTAGGATTACATAATACCTTTGAGCTGAGGCTCTTTTACAAAGGTTCCATGTCAGAAGAATGGACAATACAATTTATAAAATTACAGAGTAAGACAGGCATAATGCCAAGTGGTTATAACAACTTGATTTCAAGTACAAATAACACGACATATTACAATGACAATAGGAAGTGTATTACAACATAAGTGAGGGGATAGGGAGAGAGTGGGGTGGAATAGAGTATAGCAGCCTAGAGGCTTTGTCAGGACAGAGTATTTGTGTATAAGGTTGAGCAAGGGAAAGAGTATGGGATAAAGAAGCGTGAGGAGCAGGGTTAGCATGGACAGCGGTGGGTAGGGGAGCTGCCGAAATGATGGTGCTCAGCTAAGGCAGTCACAGGTACTAGAAGCTACCAGAGATTTATGGAGCTTCTTTTTGAAGGCGCCCAGAGTTGGCAAGGCATTGATGTCACTGGCAAGGTTATTGAGCCAGCTGGGGGCCCTGTAATAGAAAGACCTTTGACCTTGAGTGGTACGACAATGAGGGATTTGCAGTAGCTGTGGTTTTGAGCTCCTGGTGTTGCAGTTATTTAATCTGGTTTTAAGAAGGGAGCAGACTCCTGGGGGGGCAATGCCCATCATTATTTTCTTGGCCGTGATGCAGGTTTGATACTGAATTCACTTTTTAATTGAAGCCACCCAGTTTGGGAGTAGAGATCGCAGGTATGGGTAAGACGGTGAGCTCCGGTGGTGAGATGACATGCTTTATTTAGGGAGGTGGCAATTCATTTGAGTGTGGAGGCAGTGGCAGAGCCATAGACTATGAGTCCATAGTCAATAACACTCACAACTGAGCTTTGAACGGCAATAGACAATGCTTCAGAGGTTAGGTGTTTTTGGTGACGGTACCGTACGCCCAGTCTGGTGTTGGCCATATTGGCGACATTATTGATATGGGTGGCATAGGAGAGTTTGGAGTCAAGGGTGATGCCAAGATATTTGAAAGTATCAACTTGATCAATGGTGGCTCCAAGTTTGGTGTTGACTGTGAGGTGGTACTGTTTATTTTTGTTCTGTGAGCTGCTGAAGAACATGGTCTTAGTTTTTTCTGATTTAGTAACAGCTTGTGTTGCAAGAGCCAGTTTTCAATTGATGTGAAACCCCGCTGGAGGTTTCCTTGCAGTTCTACAGGATCATGGTGGGAGGCAAGGATAACAGCATCATCTGCATAGAGTATGATTTGTTCTGGACTTGAGTCTGGAAGTGTGTTCAGGAATAGGCTAAAGAGGAAGGGGCCTAGGACGACCCTTGTGGAACACCAGAGAGGACTGGTCTGGCATCAGAGAGTGTTTCAGCTATTTTTACTCTTTGGGTCCGGTTGCCTAGATAGTTATTGAACCAGTCGACTGAATCAGGTGAGAGCCCAGCCTTCTGAAGTTGGACAAGTAGGAGATGGTGGTTGACAGTATCAAAGGCCTTGGTTAGATCGATGAACACAGCCCCTGTTAGTTTACCGTTATCCAATGAGTGGTGAATGGCTCCGGTGAATTCGAGTAATGCTGTGGAAGTGCTGTGACCCTTTCTAAAGCTGTGTTGTTGCTTGTAAAGGATGTTATGTATGTCCAGGAATTCTGTGAGCTGGTCAACCACAATACGTTCAAGGGCCTTAGAGAGAGGAGATGTCTGTTGCTGCTGCTGCTGTTACTGTACCCCCAACCAACCCTCCCACTCAGCACCCACCTCCCCGACAAACATAATACCAACACTGGGGTGCCCAATCCCTAGTGTAGCCACCTGAATAAAGAAAACCACCCTTAGTATTTTATTTTCATTATACCCTGTAAAAAAAAAAACTGTCCATCAATGTTTGCTGTTGCTCCCATCGTTACTGTTTCCCCACCTGACCCTCCCACTCAGTACCCACCACCCCATGCCCCCACAAGCCCTTACGTACCTGCCAGGGGTAATCCTCTGGACCACAGACATGTCTTCAGTCTTCAATGCCGGACTGCGAACTTAGGAAATCAGCTACAGTATGTGGTTCAATGCATTACAATGGGAGGTTTGAACTGACTGGCATAACTTGGTCATTTCTGAATATTTTTGCCCCACATTTTCGACATACCTTTTTTGAGACCCCACCTCATGAACAATGACAGTGAAATTAGGCAAATCTGTCCCGAAAGGTGATTTCATGATCGCTGCGCTAAATCACCTTTCAGGCAGGAGCTGAAAATTTCTCCACCCTTGTTAATGAGGTGGGGTCATAAGAAGGCTATGTTGAAAATTTTGGGTGAAAATATATAAAAAAAAAAAAAAAACAAAATTATGAGCCTACATTGAAATTTACGAATGCAGGCTTGTAACTTTGGTAATTTGCAATATTTTGACCCCAAATTATTTACCATAACCATTTGTTCACAGCATCTCATGAATGCGACAGCTGTCATTTTTCAAATCCTGGCCAATATGTGTTTTTGCACTTGAGGCGTGAAATCACCTTTTAGGCAGAATTTGAAAATTTTCTCCACCCTTGTTCATGAGGTGGGCTCATAAGAAGGCTATGTGAGGTCATAAGAAGGCTACGTTGAAAAATTGGGTTAAAAATATGAGAAAATAAAAGTTATGAGTCTACATTGCATTATTTCATTGCACGCTCATAACTGGTAATTTTCAATATTTTGATGCCAACTTTTCAACATAAGACATTTTTCACACCACTTCATGAATGTGACAGCTGTCATTTGTCAGATCCTACCCAAAATGTGTTTTAACACTTGTACGAAATAACGTTTCAACCATTGTTTTATAAATGTCGCCTGCTGTGCACAGGAGTGGTCATCAAAAGATTATGTTGAAAATGTGAAAAACCAACTAAGTTATGGGGAAATGAATTGTTCCAATATTTACTCGCAACTTTATTTTTTTTTGCAGATTTTGTCCCCAATGTTCAAAATATCCCCTGTGTTACCCCACCTCCTGAACATGACAGGTGTATTTTTTTCAAATCCCTTCTGAAACTTGTTTCCACGGTCACACAGTGAAATCACCTTTTGGATGGGATTTTAAAAATTCCACCTGTCTTAATCATAATGTCAGGTCATTAAAAGATTGTTGGACATTTGGGCTCAAAATGTGGGAGCCCACTTAAAAGTAGATATTGCCTCTCAACTGCTCTGTCCTGGGTAATTACAGTCTAACAATGCGTCAAAGCAGGATACCTCTGAAAATGAGACATTGCATCTCATCTGCTATATCCTGGGTAAATCTGTAGTGACAAGCATTTGTCAATGCTGAATGTTTGCTTGCTGGTATTAGCATTGGAAATGCAAGAGTTAGAGAGATGCAGAATAGGAATGGCAGTGAAACATTAAACTTCACACCAACCCCACCTCCACCCTGCAGAGACGGACAGGCATCGGGGTATGCGTTTGGGTTGTTGCCCATAAATTTCATGCCATTTCACTTCATTCTATCCCGCAGACACCAACGCGTGTTGAGATGTGCCTTCGGGTGTTCAGCTTTACAGTCACCCCACTCCATAAGGACATACAGTGAAATGGGTGCAGTATAGGAGAATGGGGTGAACTCTGGGTCCGAAGCGTCCAAGGCACACCTCGATGCCTGTCACTGGCTGCAAGGTAGTGGGGTGGAGGTGGAATGGCATGAGCATTACAGTCGGCAATCCAAAGGCACACCCCTGATGCCTGTCAGTCTGTACAGGGTGGAATGTTATGGTTAGACACCCTAATACCCCAGGCGTTTGTTGGTATTTGCAATACAAATTTTCAACATGGCCATTTTGTGACCTTCACCTCATGAAAGCATTTGGAACCACTTCTCATGAACAGTGGCACTGTGATTTTGTCATTGTGTCCCGAGCTTTGAGTTTCCACAGCGACCATGCCATCGTGCGCAAGATGTACAAAAACATAGATCGGGCATGATGTGAAGAATGACAGCTGTACCATTCATAGGGAGGTATGAAGTGATGGCAATGTTGAAAATCTGTAGTGAAAATATTAAAAATGCTCAAACTTCTGAGCATACATGGAAACTGCGCAATGCATGTGCGTAACACAGTTATTTAGTGGAATTATTTCACCAAATTTTCAACATAGGCATTCTGTGACCTCTGCTCATGAAGACTGTCACTATGATTTTCTTAACCTGTCCCGAACATTGATTTCCCACAGCAACCGCGTTATTCTACACCAGATGTGTAAATGCATATTTGGGGCATGATGTGAAAAATGACAGCTGTACTGTTCATAAGGAGGCCTGAAAAAATGCCAGTGTTGAATATCTGGAGTGAAAATACTACAAATTTGTAAAGTTACGAGGTTGCATGGAAATTGCACAATGCACACTTGTAACACAATCATTTTATGGACATTTGTCACCAAATTTTCAACATAGGCCTTTTAGGACCTCTGCTCATGAACAGAGTCACAGTGATTTTACATACGAACATATGAACATGCCACCAGAACACACCAATCTGTCTATGTAAGTCTGCCCGAGTATGCGGCTAGCACCCTAAATTGCAGCTGCCCCAGCCTCCTCCCCCTCAGTTCCTCCCCCGCTTGTCCCAGCCCCTGCCCCCCTGACTCTTCCTCTTGCTTTATCCCACTCCCTCTTAAAGCTATTGACTGTCCTACATGTTACCACCCCCTCTGGCAGCGCATTCCAACTAGACACCAGCCTCTCAGAGAAGTAGTGCCTCCTCATTTCCCTCTTGAAACATCCCCTTCCAAACTTAGTCCATGCCCCCTCGTCTCTCTTCCACTCCTCAGTTTAAACACCCCCTTGGTGCTAGGTTTATTTGCCCCCTCAGGTATTTAAATGCTTCAATCATATCCCCCCATCCCTCCTTTCCTCCAGTGTGTACATGTTCAGCTCCTTCAGCCTAACTTCATATTCCTTTCCTTCCATCCCCTTTAACATTTTTGTTGCCCTCCTTTGAACCTCCTCCAGTAACTTTATATCTCTCCTCAGGTATGGCCTCCAGTATTGCACACAGTACTCTAGGTGCGGTCTGACCAATGATCTGTAGAGAGGTAGGATCACATCCCTGTGTCTGGATGAGAACCCCCTTGCGATGCACCCCAGCATCCTGTTTGCCTTCGCTGCTGCTCTCCTGCACTGGGCAGAGTTGTTCATGCTCCTAGTTACCAACACCCCTAGGTCCTTCTCCTCCTCTGTGATCCCCAACTAACAGTCCCTCTTCTGGTTCTTAGTCCCGAAGTGCATCACCTTGCACTTCATTGATTTGAATCCTAGCTGCCAGTCCACCGACCATGTCTTTAGTTTGGTTAGGTCCCCCTGCAGTTTTTCCCATCCATCCTCTTCGTCCACCACCACCCCCAATTTGGTATAATCTGTGAACAGACTAACCCTGCTCCCCACTCCGTGTGCTGTATCAGAGATAAAGAGCCCAAATAGCACCGGGCTCAGCACTGACCCCTTCGGTAGCCCGCTTGTCACTGCTCTGGGTGCCGAGAGCTTCCCCAACACCACCACCCTCTGCACCCTTCCCTGTAACCAGTGCTGTATCCATTTAGTCAGCTTTTTTCCCACCCCCACTGCCGTCAGCTTCCCCCCCCAGTCTCCCATGAGGCACTGTATTGAAGGCCTTACTGAAGTCCAAGTCCAGGACATGTACTGCATGGTCCCTGTCCAATTCCCTTGTCACCCAGTCATAATACTCTATTAGGTTGCTTTGACAAGACCTCCCTGAGACGAACTCGTGTTGCCGCCCATCTTGGAGGCCATTACTCTCTAGAAATGCCACCAGCCTCTCCTTCAGTATCGCCTCCATAAGCTTATCCACTATGGACGTAAGACTTATGGGCTGATAATTTCCTGGCTCCTCCCTAGGCCCACTGTTGTGTATGAGCACCACATGAGCCACCCTCCAGTCCTGGGGCACACACCCCATTTCCAGGGAGGTGTTGAACAGATCTGCCAGCATCTCAGTCAACAACTCCATCTCCCTCAGCACCCTGGGGTGGATGCCATCGGGACTTGGTGCCTTGTTCACCCTTACTGCCCTCAGCCCCTCTAGCACCCTACTCCCTGCGGTCACTTTGTCCATCACCTCCTTCCCCCTTTCCCCACACCCACAGCCCATTCTGATAATGGACCATCCCTCTCCTTAGTTAAAATGGAGCAGAAGTACTCATTTAGAATTTCCACTTGCTCCTCCCCCTTTTCCACCCAATCCCCTCCACGCTTTATCCTCACAATTCGTCTCTTGCACTTCCTCTTTTCTCATGATCCTAAAAAGTCATTTTCCTCCTTTATGCCTCTATGATTTTAATTGCCTGGAGGCCTTACCTTATTTCACCCTCCCGGCAACCTCCCTTGACCAACTCCAGAAAGCCTCCTTATCCTCTCCCTTCCCTGTTCTCCTGTACTTCCGGTATGCAGCCGTCTTTGCCCTCACCCCTTGCAGCACTTCCTTGTACAGCCAGCATGGTTTCTTGGCTCTGCTCTTCTTACTCCTGGCCCTGGTGCAGGCTACTGTGGCCTCTGTTAGCCCAGTCTTTATAACTCCCCACTTTTGTTCTGCATCCATTCCCGGCCTTATATCCTGGAGTCTCCCTTGCAGTATTGCTGCCATCCTCCCAAAGTCCACCCTAATAACGTCCACCGCCTTAGTGCCCGTGCCTCCTGTCTCCCTACCCAGCGCGACAACGTGCCACACTGTTTGGTGGTCGCTACCTGCTAGTGGGTCCTCCTCCCTTACCTCCCTCACCGCCTCCCCATTTGCCAGTACTAGGTCCAGAGTGCTACCAAGCCTTGTAGGCCCACTTACCAATTGCGTCAGAAGGTAGTCCTGGAAAGCATCAAGGAACACCTGTTCCCTGGTACTGCTAGTGGCCAGGGTGCTCCAGTCAACCCGTGGTAGATTAAAATCCCCCACTATCACCACACTCCCCCTTCTACACACCCTCCTTATCTGCTGTGCCAACTCCCCATCCAATTCCCCGGATTGGGCTAGTGGTCTGTACACCACTCTCAGCCTCAGCTTTCTGCCCTTGGAGTCCAGGAGCTGCACCCAAAGTGCCTCTGTCCTCTCCTCTCCTCTTCTCTTCTTCCATGTCCCTTATGCATGTAATCCATTCCCTCACATAGAGTGCACCCCCCTTCCCACCACCCGGTCCCTCCTGTATATCCTGTATTCCGGGATTGCCAAGTCCCAATCATGGTACTCTGTGGCCCAAGTCTCTGGCACTGCAGCAATGTCCACCTTCCCCTCTGAAAGAAGCACCTGAAGTTCTGCAGTTTTGTTCCCCAGGCTTCTTGTGTTGAGAGAGACCACCTTCCACCCATACCCCTCCTTCTCCTTACCTTTCTCCTCCTTGGCCTGTGTCTCTCCTCCCGGTAGTCCGCACCCTTTCTCCTCCTTATTCTTATTCTTACTGGGTGGTGGTGCCTTCTGTATTACACTCAGACCACTCTGCCTGCCCCCTCCCAGGGTTACTATGCCTCCGCCTTTACCTATTTCCAGGGGGGTGAGCTCATTAGGCTCCTCTGTCCGGACCTTTCTACCAACCTCAGTCTTTTGGCCACCCCCCCACTGGTTTAAATCCACCTTAGTAGAGATATACCCCTCTAATCCTGCCTTTAATACTCCCCTTCCCTTCCTGCTCAAGTGTAGCCTGTCCCCCGTGATCAAGTCACTATTCCCCCAGACCCTACCCCAGTTAGTCACTAACCCATAATTTCTTGTGTGGCACCAATCCCTCAGCCACTCGTTGAACTCCTCAATCCTACCCTTCCTCCCTATGCTTGCACATGGTACCGAGAATACCTCCGAGAATGCCACCGACTTCCCAACCCCCTCACACTGCCTGCCCAACTCCTAGAACCTTACCCTCTCTATTTCCAGTCTACCCCGCCAAGTCGTTTCTACCCACCTGCAACACTAAATGAGGTTTCTTCCTCCCCTTCACTGCACACTTGAGCAGTGCCTGCCCTGCCCCTCCTGCAGTCAACCTGGGGATAGCTTCAACCCAAATACAGCTGTACCTTTCCTCCCTTCCGCCCCATCTCTCCCGTTTCAATATAGAATCCCCCAGGACAAGTACCCTCCTGTCCCTTACCCCCTTTCCCTTCTAATGCCCCTTCCACCACCTCAGTATTTGTTCTTCCCTGCCCTTACCCCGCCAGCTGCACCCCTGTGACTACCTTTCGTCCCCGCTATCTCTTCCCTACCTGTTGCTATCCCTTTCATGCCCCACTTGTCCTCCCCCTTCAGTATGTTCCTGCTCCCCCTCTCTCTCCCATAGTAGAGGCTCAAATCTATTCCTAGTCAATACCCCTCCTACATCTCTTCCCCCTATCGGTTCCTCCCTCCTACTTGCTCTCCTCCGTGCCACCCCTGGTCCCACCCCAGTCCCTCCCTCCCTACCCATAGCCATCTGCTCTCTCCCCTGGTACTCTTCGTGGTCTTTTCCTTCCCCATCAGGAGGCCCCCACCTCGCCTCTGGCACCCCCTCCCTTCTCCTATCTTTTCTGCCAGTGCCTCTGATACTGGAGTCAGTTTCAGTCTCTAGTTGTTCTTCCTTCATCCCCTCTTGCCATCCCCTATTCCCCCCCAGCCAGGATGCCTACCATACTCATCTGCCCTGCTACTTAGGCTCCTCCCTAACCTCCACAGTTCCTCCCTCAAACTAACCAGTTGTCTACAGACCATACACCCCCCCCCATTCTCCAAGCCCAGTCCAGGATCATGGCAGACCCACACCCTGTACACCCCACCACCCTTCCAAAGATGCCCGCCCTATTGACATGTGACACCTGCCCCATTTTGGCCCCATCTTATTTCCCACACTAGTCCCTCTACTGCCCTCTTGCCGACCAGGTTAATTCAGTCTCAAATCTCATCCATTAGATACTGTATTACTGTAGCAACCCTAAAGCCTCCTTGTCCATTTCAAACAATATGAAGTCTTGCTGTATTCTGACTAATTGCTGTTAGCCCCAGCACTTCAAGTGCCCCGGAGATGAAAGGGTTAAAGTCTATGCCAGGCATAGAACCTTCATCTCGAGCTCGGTTTTCAAGCCTCTGTCCCAGGTACTCTGAATCATAACCGTCAGATTTTTTACTCCGCCTGACAAGTCACTCCGGAGATCTTCTCCTACACTTCTGTTCGGCAGCAGTAAATTGGTCAGTTTTTTTTCAACCGTTTCCTTATTTTTTGGTCTTCACATCTCTGTCCCGGTACAGTAAGTGTATTGTAGGTAGATAGAATTGTGTAATTGCCGAAATAAATTGTTTTACATTTCGGTTCCCCACCGGTCGGTCCGGTCAGGAACCGAAGTAGTAAAAAAAAAAAAGAATGTGTGCGTTCCAGTACTTATCAGTTCCTGAAAAGAATGTTTAACTTCTGGGTTTTTTCCAATGACCTGTGACACAGTCAGAACTGATAGGTTTTTGTAGTCGCCTGGCTTGAACACTGGTAAGGGTGACTTTTTGTCTGAGGCATGTCTGAGAAACCCAAAAAGGAAACCAGACCCACGGGGTTTCAGCACTGCACCAAGTATGGGGAGGCCTTTGCCAAGGCTGATCCCCACCTCGTCTGTGTTTATTGTCTGGGGTTTGACCACTTCAAGGAAGACTGCCAAATTTGCAAAAATTTCCCTAAATCTACTGCTGAAAAATGCTTGAGTAGGCTTAAGGAAAGGGAGGCCAAGAAGTCCGCTGACCCAGATGGCTAGCCCAGTTCGGTTTCGGACGAATCTGAGGGGGTGCCTACTGACCTGGGCGATACTCCCTCGGGCAAGAGGAGAGCTGATTCTGTGGAATCGGTTCCTAAAAAGAAAAAAGTGTAAGTCAGCTGGTTCAGATCCCATTTCTCATGTTCCGACCGCCAATGAAATTGCCAAAGCGATTGCTATAGTGCAGTCGCTACGCCCGGTTCCGACTGAACCGACACTGTCTCGAGGACGGTCGGTTCGGTCGGAGTTACAAGCTTCCGATTATGACCCTGAAGCTTTTTATGAGGGCGAATGGGAGGGAGAAGAAGAAGATGATGATGAAGATGAAGATTATAAGGACCTGGATGAGCCTATCGAACCGGATATCTCCCCAGACAGGCCTTCCAATGTCTCTCCTCCCAAGCTTTCTGAGTCCCACTACCTGTTTTACAGGAAGGTGGCTGACACTCTTCAGCTCCCTATGGAAGAAGCTGAACAGGATCAGGAGGAGTCTGACTATGTTGAGATGATGGACATCCCAGAGTCCAAGAGGGTGTCTGTCCCTCTGCATAAGTCTCTGGGGAAACAGACCCAAAAGATCTTACAAATGCCAACATCCATAGCTCCTGTGGATAAGAAGATGGACAGGAGGTATGCTTTGTCAGGCCCTGGGACGGAATTCCTTACTACTCACTGCAGCCATGTTGGGGTAGTGCAAGCTGCAGCCTGTGACATGGCTAATATTCCTCTGGCATCTCACCCCCCCAGATAAGGATTCCAGGAAAGTGGATGCCATGGCAAAAAAGCAGTACCTGGCATCCTCTTGGGGACTCAGATAATCTAATTACATGGCATATACGGCCAGATATCAGAAGTCTAGGTGGGATACGATTCTGGCACAGGCTAAGAATGCCCCTCCCCAGCTAGCCAGTGAGCTGGAGCAGGTGGCTGCAGATGGCATTGAAGCTTCCAAGGTACAGTTCCATGCTGCTGTAGACTCGAATGATGTCCATTCTCGGGTTATGGCTACATCTGTTTCCATGAGGAGATTTGCCTGGCTCAGGTGTACCAACTTGTCTCAGGATACCCAGACCAAGGCCATGGATTTTCCTGTCTCTGGTAACTCTCTGTTTGGGGAACAAACAGAGGCTTACATGAAAAAGATGGATGAGTATAGGACCACATACAGGAGTGCTGCAGCCAAAGAGAAACAGTCCACTCCTCAAAGGCAGCAATCTAGGTCTAGCAGGGGCAGGCCCTTTCAAAGGCCTTTTTACCAGGCCCAAGCCTCCTCTTCCTTTCAGCAGAGGGGGTTCTTTAGGGGAAGAGGCAGAAGGGGGATGACAAGGGCTGCGTCCTCCTCTCAGTCTAAGCCCCCTGCCAAGCAGACACGCTGATGGGTCAGTCAGGATCACCTCCCCAATCCCTGTAGGGGACAGTCTGGCTCACTTCTTCCAGGCCTGGAAGGCTATCACTTCAGACAAATGGGTTCTGGAAGTGGTGAGCCAGGGCCTTGCTCTCAGCTTCACCAGGTTCCCAAGGCTGAGGCAAAGGTCTTTCCCTCTTCCACTTCAGAGGAAGCACAGTCTTTGGAGACAGAGGTCTCATCTCTACTGCTCCTGTGGGCAGTGGAAAAAGTCCCTCTCATTCACAGTGGGAAAGGATTGTACTCCAGGTATTTCCTTACCCTAAAAAAGACAGGGGAGTGGCGACCCATCCTAGATCTATGATACCTAAACAAACACATCTTAAAGCCAAAGTTCAAGATGGTGACTCTGGGACTAATTCTTCCCTTTCTAAGACCAGGAGACTGGCTAGCATCCCTGGATCTCAAAGATGCCTATTTTCACATACCTATCAGGCAGTCCCACAGAAAGTACCTCAGATTCGAACTGCCCTCAGGCCATTACCAGTTCAGAGCAATGCCTTTCGGTTTGACATCTGCTGCAAGGGTATTCACCAAGTGTCTGGCAGTGGTGGTGGCCTTCCTTAGAAAGCAAGGCATCCTGCTGTTCCCTTATCTGGACAACTGGCTTATAGAAGGCCAGTCCCAAGACCAAGTCAGGTTGCATCTAAAGGTCACTCAAGATCTTCTGGAATCTTTAGGGTTCATCCTGAATCTGGAAAATCAGTTCTGGAGCCTTCCCAGTTTCTCACATTCATAGGCGTGGAGCTGGACACTGTATAGGTCAAGGCCTTTCTTCCTTCCCCGTTGTCCAATCTCTCATCAGTCTGGCCTCTTCTTTTCATCCACTTGTGTCTCTGCCAGTCAGACACTTTTTACAGCTGCTGGGCCATATGGCAGCATGCACTGCAGTAGTGCAAGGTGCAAGGTTTCAGATGAGAGATATTCAATTTCACCTCAGAGCTTTTTGGTCTCAAAGAAAAGACTCCCTCTCCAAGTTGGTTCCAGTGTCCCTGACTCTGGTTCAAGCCCTCCAGTGGTGGTTGGAGGAGGACAATTTGAGGCAAGGGGTTCCCTTCCTCAGTCAGGTGCCCACAGTAATACTCACCACAGATGCTTCCCTACTGGGGTGGGGAGCTCATGTGGCTCAGCACACAGCTCAGGGGACTTGGTCCCCTCAGGAGTCCCTTCTGCATGTAAACCTGCTCAAACTCGGGGCTGTCTTTCTAGCAGTTCAGACATTTTCAAACAAGATCCAGGGGGAAGTGGCGCAGAGCAGGACAGACAATACCACAACCATGTGATACATCAACAAGCAGGGGGGCACTCGGTCTTTGGCCCTGTGCACCGAGGCCATGAAAATATGGTCTCTAGCTTATTGCCTGCAAGCTTTACTGATCACTGTGCATCTCCCAGGAAGGGACAATGTACTTGCAGATCTTCTCAGCAGGATTTCTCAGGGTCACCACGAGTGGTCCCTTGACCCTCTCATTCTTAAGTCATTTTCAAGAGATGGGGCACTCCAGAGATAGATCTCTTTGCAGGCGCGGACAACCATCGGCTCCTCTTGTTCTACTGCAGACCCCCTCTTCTGGGGTCTGTTCCTCTGGATGCTCTCCTGTTAGATTGGACCAACAAGTTTCTCTATGCTTTTCCTCCCTTTCCTCTGATATTCAGAGTGCTGGTCAAGATCAGGTCCCAACCTTGCACAGTGATCCTGGTAGCCCCCGGACTGGGCCAGGCAACCATGGTATCCTCTTCTGTTGTCACTGTCAGTGACAATACATCTGTGCCTTCTCAGACGGTTCAATCTCTTCACCTCTTCTCAGGGGAAGATTCTGTAACGCAACCTTCTCTCTCTCAGGCTCAAGGCCTGGCTCTTGAAGAACTAGAGTATGCAGATCTCAGTCTTTCTCAGCCAGCTCTGGATATCCTTAAGGCTAGTAGGAAGCCTTCCACCAGAAAGACTTGCAGCTCCAAATGGAAGAGGTTTGGGTTTTGGTGTGCACAGAGGCACATCCAAATGGATTCAGCTGATACTGCCACTGTTCTGGATTACATGGTGCATCCTAATAGTTTGGGCCTTCGGACTGTCACCCTCAAGATGCATTTGGCAGCTGTTTCTGCTTTCAGTTCAGCAGGGAAAGTCTCTTGCTTAGCCTCTCATCCAGTTTTTAAAAGATTTTTCAAAGGGCTGATTCATATCAACCCTCCTTTCAGGAACCCCACTCATCTGTGGGACCTGAATATTTGTATTGCACAGCTGATGCAGCCTCCTTTTGAACCTCTTTCTTCTGCTGAGCTAAAGTACCTGACTTGGAAAGCTGTATTCCTGGTGGCTATCACATCTGCCAGGAGAATCAGCGAATTACAGGCCTTATCAGTGGAACCTGACTTCATTTCATTTCACAGGGATAAGGTGGTCCTTCGCACAAATAGGACGTTTCTTCCCAAGGTGGTGTCAGATTTTCATCTGAACCAATCTATGACTTTGCCTGTATTCAATATTGACCATTCCTCCTCTGGAGAAAGAGGAGGTTGCACAGTCTGGATGTCAAAAGGGTTTTGAGTTACGACTTAGAATCCACTAAACCTCACAGAAATTACTGTTCCCAGTTGTTCCTTACTTATGGAGAGGTGGGTAAAGGTAAACCTGCCACTTAGAGAACCATTGCTCGATGGATTGTCTCTTGCATACAGTTCTGCTATTCAAAATTGGGGAAGGAGCCTCCATCAGGCCTGAGGGCTCACTCTACCAGAGGTATAGCTGCCTCGGTGGCAGCTGCCAGGGATATACCCTTAGTGGAAATTTGTAAAGCAGCCACCTGGAAGACTGTTCACACATTTACCAAGCATTATTCCCTTGACATCCAGTCAAGAAGTGATGCTAGGTTTGGCACAGCAGTACTGCAGAGCCTGTTCCCAAAATAGTTTCTGTAGTTCCCTCCTCCTGGGGGTTACTGCTTGGTAGTCTGCAATTAGTCAGAATACAGCAAGACTTCATGTTGTTTGAACAAAAAATTACTCACCTTAGTAATGTTGTTTCTTCTAATGGAGTCATGTTGCATTCTGACCTCCCTCCCTGCCTCCCCTCCTAGAACCTAATTGTTTTGGGATGTGGGTGGGCAGGTGTAGTGCTGTACCTCAGGGGTACATTGGTTATTTTTTGTTATTGTTATTATTATTTTCATTATTTAATTGTCTACCTACTTGAATTATTTTTGGGGATTTCGACTTGAGTCTTCATACCCTTGTTTACATATGTATGACCTTTTGGGAAGCATTTTAAAACAATTTCTGTACTGTTAGCCAGTTAGTTTAGTGCTCGTAGGAATCTGACTGTTACGCTTAAGAGTACCTGGGACAGAGGTTTGAAAACCGAGCTCGAGATGAACGTTCTATGCCTGGCATAGACTTTAACCCTTTCATCTCCGGGGCAGTTGAAGTGCTGGGGCTAACTGCAATTAGTCAGAATGCAGCAAGACTCCATTAGAAGAAACAACATTACTAAGGAGAGTAATCTTTTCTTTTCACCCCTCAGCTACCATACTTTTTGTTCTCTGCTCTCATATAGTTTCACTTGGCCCAGTTAGAAATCCTATTGCACTCCAAGTATTACTCAGCTCAGTTAAAGAAATAAACAGAACAACTATATCTGTATTATTACAGCAATCCTAAAAGTATCCAATCATTGCTTTGTCTCCACTCCAGAGATCCTGCTGTAATATAAGACCACAGGGGACCCTAAGTCGGTGGGAGGGTGGGCAACTCTAATGTCCCAGCAGAGCGCCATTGAACTCGCTCACTCCCCCCCTCTCATTCTGTTTCTCCCACTGCTGCAGGCTGCCCTTTTGTACTGGGCTCCTGCCAGCATTGGCGACTTTTTCTGCCCACAAAGAAGTTCGCAGCTGTCCCGACAGAGCTCCGTTGAGCTCGCTCACTCCCCCTCTCTCACTCGCTCATTGTGTTTCTGCTGGCGCTGCAGGCTGCCCTTTTGTGCTGGGCTTCCTGCCTGCATTGGCACCTTTTTCTGCTCACAAAGAAATCCACAGAAGTCCCAACAGAGCTCTGTTGAGCTCACTCACTCCCCCTCTCTCACTCACTCATTCTGTTTCTCCTGGCGCTGCAGGCTGCCCTTTTGTACTGGGCTCCTGCCTGTGTTGGCGCCTTTTTCTGCCCACAAAGAAATCTGCAGCAGTCCCGACATAGCTCCATTGAGCTCGCTCACTCCCCCTGTCTCACTTGCTCAGTCTTAATCTGTCCCAAACACTGATTTCCCACAGGTTAAAACACATTTCGCCAGATGTGAAAATGACAGTTGTACTGTTCATAAGAAGGTGTGAAAAATGCCAGCGTTGAAAATCTGGCATGAAAATATTACAAATTTGCGAAGTTACAAAGGTGCCTGGAAACTGCGCAATGCACACTTGTAACACAGTCATTTTATGGACTTTCGTCACCAAATTTTCAACATAGGCATTTTAGGACCTCTGCTCATGAACAGTATCACTGTGATTTTCTTAATGTGTCCCGAAAACTGATATCCTACAGTGACTGCGCTATTCTGCGTTGGAAGTGCGAAAACACATTTTGGCCAGGATGTGTAAAATGACAGCTGTACTGTTCATCAGGAGGTGCAAACAAATGCCAATGTTGAAAACCTGGAGTGAAAATATTGCACATTCACAAAGTTACGAGCGTGCGTGGCAACTGCGCAACACGCGCAACAAAACAGTCATTTTGGGATTTATTATGCCAAATTGTAACATAGCTTTTGAGAGTCTACCATGAACAGTGGCACTGTCATTTCGTGATCGTCCCGAAGGTGATTCCGATAGTGACCGTGAAAATCACTTTTTGGGACCGAATGTTGCCATGACAGTGACTGAATTCATGAGGAGGGGTCCCAATAACTCCATGCTGAAAATTTGATGCCAACATTCCCCAAAATGCCCGAAATATGTACCAAAGTTGAAAAACCCTGTTTATGTCATTATACAGCTTACCGGCATTTCTTCAGTTCATGGTCGGCTTTGAAGAGTGCAGACGTTATCTCGGTCCACCGAAGATCATCCCGCCAGGCTCCAGAGGTAAGTATGGGGTAAGGGTGTGTGTGTGGGGAGGTAGAGTATGCAGAATGTGGGCGTGGGTAGAGGGAGGGGCACTGAAGACTTTGAGGGACCGTTTTCTTGTTTTACAGGTAAAAAAACAAAAACAGACAATGCAGGTCAGTTTTCTATTTTTACAGGTCTGTTTGGCATGATGGGGTGGGCTCCCAGTGTGCCACCGCATTTGTGGAGGAGGAGTACCACAGCTACTGGGGATTGGGGCCCTCTGCTTGCACACAGAAATGGTGGGGTGCATTATGCCAAGGGCATTGGGCACTCCCTCGGCACAGGCAAAAGATGATTGTGGGGCCATTATGCTGATGGGGATTGGGCCCCCCATCAGCAAATTAAACTGGGAAGGGATGACTGAAGCCAACGGGGATTGGACCTCCTGTCAGCAAAGAAAGACTGTTTTGGGGGTCGCATGATGCTGAGGGGGATTGGGCACCCCCTTGGCATGCAACAAATGGGGGGCATTATGCTGATGGGGAGTGGGCTCCCCTGTTGGAAAATGAACTGGGTCGGGGGCATGCCGATAGGGGGATTGTCCAACCCGTCAACTTTCATGGGGCTGTGAGGCTGCAGCAAGCACCTCCATGTTTACAAAAAATGTTACACTAGGCAAGGTACCGCCCTGCAATGACAGGTCGCTCCCTCCTTGCAGCGGAATGGCTGACGCTGCAATGATGAGGCAACCCCTCATTGCAGTGGCGAAATCATTTTAACTTGGTGGCACTTTTGGAAACAGTGTCATCAGCACAGTGTGCCTGCATTGGTCCACCAGTGCCAAGCCCCCAAATGCAGTGCTGCCATTGGCTGCCACAGTGCCGTACCTCCACAACCAGCTTCTCTCCTAAGCTGCCACATAATGTTTCTTGCACATGCATGCAAGCAAACATAAAAATGGCTATATTGAAAGTTTGGAGTTAAAATATTGAAAAATAGTGAAGCTGTAAGTGAATGTTGAAATACTGCAACCTTCAGTCATAACCTGGGCATTTTACTGTATTTGTACACCACATTTTCAACTTAGCCTTCTTGTTACCCCCACCTTATGAACTATATAGTACAGACGGTTTGAAATTTTGGTCTGAAATTTTAAAGTTAGAAAGGGCTTGTCCCAGAATGGTGCCTTTTGTTCGTTTGGTGAAAATTCGGTTGTGAGCATGCTTGGTACAGTATCAAGCATCTATCCAAAAGACCCTACTGCGCATGCTCAGAACTGAAATTTCAGATCCTTATAACTTGGCAATGGATTAATATTTTTTTACCAAACCAATGAAAGGCCCCATTCTGAAGCAAACCCTTTATACCTTGAAAATTTCAAATCAACATTCCAAACCACCTGGGCACTAGGTGATGACAAAAAAAAAAACTCGGCAGAAAACCCTGATTTTTCTGAAAAATATACTATGCAGATTTCAAAATCTGCACATATGACTGGAATGGAACATGGCACATCAAGAGACATTGCCCCCCCAGACCATGCATGCAAAATATTGTGCAAATTCGTTGAATGAGGGTGAAGCTCAAAGTGCAAAGTTAGAGGTTTAACATTAAACAGCCTACTCAACTCTGGTGCTCCCACTCCACTATGATATATACTGTATATACACACCAGTCTGTTTACAGTTTTGGTCTGAATTTTTCAGGGTACAAAGGGCTTGCCCCACAATTGTGCCTTTCATTGGTTTAGTGAAAAAAATATTAATCAGTTTCCAAGTTATAAGGATTTGAAATTTCAGTTCTGCGCATGTTCAGTAGGGTATCTATCTATCTATCCGTCTGTCTGTCTGTCTGTCTATCTATCTATCTATCTATCTCTCTGACATTAGGAGACAGTATAGCAGTTAAGGGCACTGAACTGCAAACCTAGAGACTTGGGTTTGAATCCCCTCAGCCCCTACGTGCATACTGTGTGACCCTGAGCAAGTCACTTAACTTCCTTGTGCTCCTAGGTCGCACCTGGAAACAAGCTTTGGCTTAGTGTGCCTTTCCTGGTTAAACAATTTCCCCTTTCCCTTCCCCCTATCCAAAAGATACTAGTGAGCATTCTCAGAACCAAAATGTCAACTCCTTATAACTTGGGAAAGGATTAACAGTTTTTCACCAAACCAATGAAAGGCACCATTCTGGGGCAAGCCCTTTGTACCCTGAAAATTTCAGACCAAAATGTTGAGCTGTCTGATCACTAGGTGATGACAAAAAAAAGTAAAAAAAAAACTAAAAGAAAAAACTTGATTTTTCCTGAAAAAACACAGTATGGATCTCAGAATCTACACATCTGACCAGAATAAAACTTGGCATGTCAAGAGACTTTACCCCCAAGACCACACATGCAAACTTTTGTGCAAATCCATTGAATGGGGGAGAAAATATTGAAGTGCAAAGTTAGGGGTTTAACATTAAAAGGCCTATTCAACGCTAGCTATAGTGGCACTACCACACCACTATAATGTTCATAAAAACTAGAGGAAACATCATAACAGGGGCTTTCATGCTGCCATATGTAAGTGGCCTATACTATGTGTATGGGGTTAATATGCAAATGAGTGGTGGGTCACGCGATGACCCCTCTAATTTGTGTATGTATGATCTCTATGAGGTCTCTCCTTTGAACAAATCTCAAGTCATCCAACACCACCCACCACAGAGAATCAACAGACATAGAAATACTGTATGAATGCAGTTTATTGTGGCAACCAACTAAAAGTGCAGAACTCACTATGCACAAGGCACAGACCAGGAGACAGTCCAGCAGGGCACACAGACTTCTACCGGTTTCGCCAAAGTGCCATCAGGAAGTGTCCCCTAGTGGGTGCACTCAACATTTTTATCACCACATATTAAAGTCTGTGGGCCCTGCTGGACTGTCTCCTGGTCTGTGCCTTGTGCATGGTGAGTTCTGCACTATTATTTGGTTGCCACAATAAACTGCGTTCTTATAGTATTTCTATGTCTGTTGACTCTCTGTGGTGGTTGGTGCTGGATGATTTGAGATTTGTTGTATGAGTTTCCTTTAAGCACACCCAGCCACAGGGCAGCTTTTTCTGTGTTTTTGTGTCTCCTTTTAAACCTTTTCACTTAAATGCCATAAGCAAGAGTACCACTAGAGGGAGCCAAAGGCTAATACATGCATGCAATGAAGTCACGATGTTGGATAGATGCGCTGGGAAGGTTATTTATTTATTTAGTGTTTGTTAGCCAGGTAAGGTGCCATAGCCATAATTATGACTATTTTCAGATACGACCCGGGAGGTTACAGACATTTTAGGCAGTCAAACAATTTGCAGACACTCGTGCAGAAGATGAGCAACAACATGAAAGAGACAACATACAAGACATTTCAGGTAATAACCGTGATGATATAATGCTAGAAAACAGGTAGGAAAAAATGTACATAGTTCATACAATCATAGGTACTAGAAATTTTGCATACCATCCATGCTAAGTGCTACATATTACAGTAGTCAGGTTCCAGAGAGAGAGAGAGAGAGAGAGATATGATCATTCAGTGATAGGAGGCAGGAAATAAGAGCAGCCTATGGAAGGTTAAAACAGGTGCATTGGGCGCTCTTGACCAGGAGAGTGTGATGTATTTTTTAGTGGCAGTATGATTAGGGGCAGAGCGAACATCGAGTGGGAAGGAGTTCCACTACTTTGGGGCCAGGCATGAGAAAGCTGAGATGCCTTTCAGAGTCTTACACCTGGGATTACTTAATAGAGAGAGAGCTCAGAGGAGCAGAGGCCATAGGCGGGGGTTCGGGGCACTAGCATGGTTGCAAGAGAGGTAGGAAGGCCAGTTCTAATGATATTATCTAGTTGCGTACCAAGGGCAAGAAGATGATGGGCAGGCGGAGAGGGCCAACTTAGGTCTGAATATAGCAGGCAGTGGTGTTTCAGGTGTGGGGATGCTGAAGCATAGCGACAGATATTGTTATATGTTGTGCCCCACTTACTGAGTGTGGTTTTAGAGGCATTTGTATTGGTGACGGCACCATATGCGATGGATGGGAGTAGAATGCCCCTGCAATAGCCAGTCTAGCAGAAGGAGTGAGCATCTGACTAGTTCTGTAGGCAATGCCTAGTTTAATGTTGACTGATTTGCATGTGGGCATGACGTGTTGTTCGAAACTGAGTGATTCAGCAAGTAGGATGCCTAAATACTTAAACAAGGTTACCGTCATAAGGGAGGAGCCATTTTCACAGGAGACATTAAAGAGGCTGCGACTGGCATTAAGTTTGGCAGGGGATCCAAAAAGCATGCCCTGCATTTTACTTATGTTTTTTTTTTATTTAATATACTTTAGTGAATTTTCAGATACAAAGAATGAAAGACAAAGACAACTCGGATACATACATTGCGAAGCATGACAGAATAGACCCCAAATAGGTAGTGGTACAATGTTCAACACCACAAAAAACAAGACAAAAACCTGCCCACTCCCTTCCTCCAATCCCTACCCCCTCGATATCCCCCCTCCCCATACCACTGGCAACCCTAGTCAGAATTAATTCAGAAATACATGGACCACACAATCAATAACACAGTACTAGAGGCTATACAGAGAATACAGCTTCGTCCATCTTTCCTTGTACTTCAACAAATGGTTATGGAGGCTAGCAGTCATTTTCTCCACCCTCAGGTTTGATAAAAGTTCTTGAAGCCGTTCTGCATACGTTATATCACTGGAGTCCTTCCCGTGACGTAGGACTAAGGCTTTAAAGAGAGAGAGAGAAATCAGAGCCATATGGTATCTGCGCTAGGGCACACCAACTCTTGAGAAGACACCAATAATGCAAATTTCGAGGGTAAACAAATTGTTGATACCCAATAGAGGGTCTGCACGTTGCTCGATGGTTTTCCACAGTGAGGCAATTGTAGGGGCCGATCCCAGAAAATGTGTTTCACATTCCAATCTGCCTTGCTGCATCGCACACAGGCTGGGGAAGGGATCTTACTCATCTTATGCAGCTTTACCGGGGTCAGGTATATGTCATGGAGAATCGAAAATTGCACTAATTGCAGTCTATCCTGTGTGATGTATGCATGACAGAACTTCCAGATTTTTTCCCATTTGAGGGTACAGTGGGGAAATACTTCAGCCCAGTAGGATGACTTCCCATCCACTGAGGGGAACATCAGAGAATGAATGCCGGAATATATGAGGGAGACAGCATGTGGCTATTGAGACAACAAGATCAGAGGGTGGAAAATCTGGACTACTCCTCTATCCTCTAACGATAGTTTCGTAGTGATCAATAGGTGGCGAACCTGGAAAAGCTTGAACAGCCCCCCCCCCCGGGCCCTCTGGGTATTTCCTGTTGATGTCTACTGAGGTGAGGTACGAGGATTCTTCTACCAAATCCCTAGGGCACACCCCCTCCAGTGCTGGAAGCCAACCAGCTGACAGAGGGCTACCCCCATTTGAAAATTAGGATTCCTCAGGATTAGCTGTTCAGGGTCACCAATGTGATTACATTTTAAGAAGGCGCATAGCTGTGAGTGAATCCTCACTGAAGTAGCAATAGATGTGTTGTGCCATTCTTTAGGTAGATCCTTCACCTTCACATGTAACATATTCTCATAGGAAATGCCCTTAGAGTTTATTAGCCCCCTTCCTATTAAGAACCAGGAGGGGACGTATGGAAACGAATGGGAGTTCTCCACCTGTTTCAGCCATCTCAAATATTTGCCCAGATGACTGGCCCAGTAATAGAGCCCAAAATGTGGAAGCCTCAGACCCCCCCTTTACTTTGGGTGCAGCCAATTTGTGGTAAGCTCTTCTTTGGGGTTTATTTCTCCAGAGAAAACCTGATAAAATTCCATGCAATTTCTTAAACCAGGCAAGGGGCATCCAGAGGTTTAACATATTGATGGGGTAGAATAGCCGAGGCAGGATATTCATTTTGATCAGGCTGATTCTACCCCATAGTGATAAAGATAGGTCTTTCCAGCGGGCCAAATCCTGTTGGATTGTAAGTTGCAAGGTGTCCAGATTGAGTTGTTCCATTTTGGAATCACTCCTGGCCAAAGTAATGCCTAGATGTTTGAGAGTCTTGGGGGTCCACTGCATCTGTGTCACTTGAAGTACTACTGTAGGTTCTGTTGTTTAACGGGAATACCTGAGTCTTAGCCGGGTTTATCTTATAGTTGGAGAACCAGCTATATTCCGAGATGGCATTGAGTGCAGCTCGTATCGAATGGGAGGGTTGAGTAAGGTGAAGTAGGATGTCGTCTGTGGAAGCCAACAGTTTGAGATTATGAGATCCTACCCTGATGCCATGAATGTTGGGGTTAACCCTGAGTTGGCATAGTAGAGGTTCTAAGTACAAGCTGAATAATAGGCGTGATGGGGCAACCCTGCCGTGGCCCAGATTGTAAGGGAAAGGTAGAGGAGAGGACTGCATTGCAGTATATCTTTGCGCATGGATCTTTGTATAACGTATGGATCCACTGGATATACTGAGACGGGAACCCGAATTTATGTAGAACCCCAAACAGGAAACCCCCGAACACCCTGTCAAAAGCTTTCTCTGCATCCAGGGACACCAGCATTGCAGAAAGTGTGGAATCCCTGGAAGCAGAGAAAATGTGAGCTAACTTGAAAAGGTGATCCTGCGATGCTCTACCCACCATAAAGCCCACTTGTTCTGGCCCTATCAAGATGGTGAGTACTTTGCAGAGTCTATTTGCCATCAGCTTGGCCAGGATCTTAATATCATTGTTAAGCAAGGAAATGGGCCTATAACTCGTAACCTTATCTTCAGGTTTCCTAGGCTTATGCAAGACCACAGTCAGAGCTTTCAGCAAGTGGGTGTCTGTAGGGTCCTCAGAGAGGTTATGGGTAAATAATCTATATAACCAGGGGATCAACTGATCCATGAATTTTTTATAAAAATTAGGTGGAAAACCATCTGGACGAGGTGCTTTATCAAGGGGAAGACTGGATATTACTGCTCTAATTTCTGCCTCGGTGATGGGAGCCAGCAATAGCTTTGCTCCTCCTTGCCCAAGGATGGTAGTGAAATTGAGTCGACATACTCTTCAAGCTCCCAGGGGTTTGGTACTGTTGTCATATAGATTTTCTAGTAGTACCTTTCAAATTCAGAGGCTATATCTCTAGGAGTGAGTTTGAGTGACCTGTCTACCGTAGAATGGATAACTTGCACCAGTCTGGAGGACTCCTAGCAGTTCATCTGCATGGCCAACAAGTGGCCTGCCTTTTCACCTTGGTCAATCTTGTCTGTTATCTACTTCTTTTCTTTTTTTTTTTTTATACACTGTATCTTGCCTTTTCTTACTGCCTTCACTTCCCTATTACAGTCCAAATGCTATTGTTTAAACTTCTCAACCACTGCCTAACTCCCCTGAGTTAGGCGGCTGCTGGGCTGCATCTCGGGCTCCAGCGCAGTTCTATTATCCACTCCACTCTCTTTATTGTTCTAAACTGCTGGGAATCATGGACTGCCTCATAGTCGTAGTCATACTTGTGGGAATAAGTGTACCACTTGCAATGCCATACCTTGAAGAACCAGATGTTAAATCAATCCTCGTTCCCACTATCACTCCCATCTATGCCCCCTCACATAGTACCTCCCCAGCTCTGATGCCCCTTCCCGCCACCTACATCTAATCTCTATTGTCAAACCCCTTCCATCCTACTCCCATCACCAGTGACCATCCAAGTGCTCTCCCTCGTTGCCCCCTATAGTAGAACCAGTCCTACCTATCCTGGGACCAAAATCACATACCCAACAACCTACCAAACTAGAACCCAAAGCAAAAAAGCCTTCTCATTCTTGATTAACTGCTTAAAGAAAATGCTTTTGCTGCTCCTTCTCTGCTCAGGCAATGTTGAATTTAACCCAGGTCCCCCATCACAAATTGCTTCGCCGTCGAAATTTGTTGAAGCCCTTGAACTAAAGTGATGTTGGTCAACATCCTAAGCCTGACCAAAAAATTTGATCAACTTCAGGCATGGACTGAGCATGCAAACCCTGATCTCATCATTATCATCGAATCATGGCTGAAAAAAACAATACTGATCCTCAAATCTCTCTCCCAGACTATAAACTATTCAGGGCAGACAGGGAAACCGGGGCTTATCTATGCCAAAACTAAGTACGCAGTTAGTGATATATCATGCAAAACTAAACCTAAAGAATATGAGATTATCTCGCTGAAGCTTCACCTTCCTTCCACAGAATGCATTACCATTGTAGGTGGCTACAAGCCACCGTCTGGTGGTGCTGAATACCTTAACCTTTTGAAATCCATAACCACTGATGCCAATACCGAAACAATAATCCTAGGAGACTTCAATATGGATTGGCTTTCTATGAAATCAAGCTGTCTTAAATCCATTTGTGATGAGCTTGGCCTTGTTCAGCTAGTTACTGAACCCACTAGAAATAATACCTCTAATATTGTCAACAGCTCCCTCCTAGATATTATCTTAACTACTCAGCCTCACAAAATGGCACACACAGCAGTTTTCCATAATGATATGAGTGACCACGGTGTTGTTGTGTGAGTAAGGTCACAATCTAAAAACCACAAACAGCCCAAACTTAAAACTAAATGGTCACTTCATAATTTCAATGTGGCAAATTTTCTTTCTGACCTGGGGAAATCCAGATGGCAAGACCTATATCTAGCCAAAACTACCAACGAAGCAGTCACTGTCCTTAATGATAAGCTTACCACCCTGATAAACAAGCATGCGCCCCTTATAAAAGTAAGGGTACGTAAATTCTCTCACCCATGGTCCACCCTGGATCTCCAAGCAGCACTCATCAATAGAGACAAGCTTTGGACCAAGGCAAGATGCTCAAACTGGCAGGCCTTTATAACGGCTAGGAATGCCTGTGTAAAAAACATTTGTGCTACCAAAGCCAGCTTTTACATATCCACCCTAGAACAGGCCAACGGCAACTCCCACAAAATCTGGAGGACACTGAAATCCATCGAAGGTCATCCAGCTGCTCCTTCTATTCCCACTAAGATTGTAATCAAAAGTAGGGTGTTGGAAAACAAATCTCTTATCCTCGAAGAACTTAACTCACATTTTGTCACCACTGGACTAGCTTTTGACACCTACTCCTTATGCTAGTTAGTTGAATAGCTGTGCTAGCTCCACCCCTGCAACCAGTACTCCACCCCACCCCTTTCAACTGAGACTGTTTAACTACAATGAGGTTGAAGACTCTCTCCTTAGCCTCGATATCAGGAAAAGTGCTGGGGATGACAGATTCAAACCCTTCTTCCTTAGGCTAGGCTACACCCACCTCACTGCCCCTATCTTATATATATTCAAATTCTCCATCACTTCTGCCTCTGTCCCGGCCTGCTGAAAATCTGCCCACATTCTTCCGCTCTTCAAATCAGGGGACCCGTGCGATCTAAATAACTATAGGCCCATATCCATCTTGCCTATCCTCTCTAAAGTTTTGGAAAAGCTGATCTATAACCAACTAAAACATCATCTGGAAACGTTTTCTCTCCTCAACCCAGCACAATCTGGCTTCAGGTCTAAACACAGCACTATTTCAGCACTTGCCAAAGTCACTAGTGATTGGGTTACTGCTGTGGACTCCAGAAAGATTACTGGCACGGTCTTTCCAGACCTCAGAAAAGTGTTCAATACCGTTGAGCATCATCTTTTAATTACCTGCTTCACCAAACTAGGAGCCACCCTGTCCACAACACAGTGGTTCACCAGTTACCTGTCTGGAAGGATTCAAAAAGTCAAAGCTGATGGCCTTCTCTTAGCCCCCCTTCCGATTGCCAGGGGCATCCCTCAAGGTTCCATTCTAGGACCGATCCTCTTTTCCCTCTATATCAATGACCTCGATGCACATATAATGAATTCCAGCCATCACTTCTTCGCTGATGACACTGTATTGTATTCCGTACGTACATCTGTGTTGGAAGTTAGTGAAACGTTGTAAGCTGACTTTGCTCAGCTTGAAAGCAACCTCATAAAAGCCAAACTTCTCCTAAATGCCAAAAAAAACAAGGCTATGATTTTCTCATGTAACACTTCCCGTGGCTCTCTCCCTTCCCTCCTGAAAGGTTTTATCGTCACCTTCCTGGGAGAACCACTGAAAGTTGTACATAAATTTAAATGACTTGGCTTCTGGCTAGCTAACAAGCTCTCATTTCATGAGCATATTGAGGAGTTATCCAAGAGGCTCAAAGCACGTCTGGGATTCTTTTTCGGGAGCAAGTCTCTCTTCCCTCTTGCGACCCATACCAGGCTTGTCCAGGCTACATTCCTACCACTGCTTGACTATGGAGATTTAATCTATACCTCCTCTGCAACCACTAACTTAAGCAAGCTGGACGTTCTTTACCATTGTGCCCTAAGATTCATTACTAGCTCGCCTTACCGAACCCATCACTGTGATCTCTACACAGCTGTTGGTTGGACCTCACTTGCCACCAGACGCTTGCTCCATGCTGGAATCTGGACCCTTAAGTTACTCCTCCATAAACTACTGAGTTACTTAACGTCTCTTATTCAGATCACCCACAGTGCATATTCCCTTAGGAAATCAGACTACATCCTACTAACTGTGCCTAGGACCCATACTACCTTTGGCCATCGAGCTATCTCGTATGCACTGCCTGCTATCTGGAATCTTCTCCAATCCATATTGAAACTAACTAGCCTCGCCTCTATTAACTTCTACAAATCTCTAGCAGCTTCTAACATGAAAGATATTTGCAACTGCCATTAAGCTTACCCCCCAATTCCTTGACAATCACTTGTGTGCCGAATGGCCTGTCCTTTCCTTGGCAGGAACAAAACTGCCATAACAGCATATGGCTTATATTTGCGAAATGCTAAGACCCCTTCCTATCTACTCTCACTCCTCTCAGTCCCAGTTCTCCTAACTATTTCATACTCCTGCCTACTCTTTCTACCCCTTCCCTCCCTCCCTCCCTCCTGCCAATTCTCTACCCTTCCCTCCTTCTTACATATTCTCACTCCCTAGCGTTTATTTCCATACTAAATTCCCATACCTGTGCTTGTGTGTATTTAGTCCCTAGTGACATCTTGTTCTGAAGAAACAACTTCCTAACTAAACCAAGTGCTGCTAGGTGGCACCTTATCATGAAATGTCTTTTTGTGATCAATGTATGCACTTCAATCTGCTACTTCAGCTAATGAATACTTTATGTAATTTTCTTATGGTGTTGTATATGTCTCAGGACCTCCTTGTGAATGAGCTTGCTCAATGGAGTTTTTTTCCTGCAATAAACTTGAACTTGAACTAATTGAACAATATAGAGAGATTGAGATCTTTGGATAGTATATTTAGCTTGTTCTCTGAGCAACTCATTGTATTTCTCCCAGAGTTTAGTAAGGGCCAGTCTGGTTTCTTGATTTGCATTTGGGGAGATAGCAGCTTCTAAGTTCCGGTGATAATATGTTAGAAGTCTGTTCTTCTTTCTGGTGTTTCCTGGAGGATGCTAGCCTTATCATTTCCCCCCTGATATAACACTTCAGTGCGGCCCACTCCATGTCAGGTTTACCAGTCATGTTTAGGTTGCAGGCAGTGTTCTGATCGATAGAGTGAGCAACTTCTTCGATTAACCTGTCATCCTTCAAGAGCTGTTTGTTGATTTTCCATATGGTGTCCTTTTGCTGGTGTGAGTCTAGGGTGAGTAGGCACCAAGTTGGGGAATGATCCGAAACCACACCTGGCTTTATGCGGCATTCCAGAATCTCCAGAAGTAGGGATTTGCTTACCAAAAAGTAAATCAGTTCTAGATGAGGTGCCATGGACCAAAGAACAAAAGGTGTATTTCCTTGTGGATGGGTTGAGTGTCTGCCAGGGGTCGCACAGTCCCAGAAAATCTACCAGGTCTCTGATAGCCCTTTGAGTCGGTGAGATCCCTTGGGACCTCTAAATCAGGAATAGACAGTAGGTTCCAGTCACCACCCAGTAAAATAGGCAAGCTTAGAAAGGGAGACTGAGGTGAGTTCTGTGAAAAAAGATGGGAATCAGAGTTGGGCCCATATATACAACCAATAACCAGCTCTGTCTGGTCTAGGACCCCACGGAGTAGGAAATATCTGCCATTCAGATTGCGGATACACTGCAAGCAGTTAAATGAGATTCTGCATGAGAAAAGAATGGCAATACACCTACTCTGTGTGTTACACCCTGCAGTAAAGGCCTGCCCCACGTGTTGTCTTCTGAAAAGATAGGCCTCAGATTCTAATAAATGTGTTTCCTGCAAACATGATATATCCCCCCTGAGAATCTGGATGTTATACGGCCAGCCATCTGTGCTTAAACCCAATGTGATCTTGGAAGAGAGTCACCGCACACTTTAAATGGTCGTTTGCCACTTGCAGATAGTAGGATGCCAGACCCCTCTCCCCACCGCACTGACCCCCCCCATGGCTGCCCCTGCACCCCTTCCCTCTCCCAAAAACAGGATCCCCAGCACCAAAAATTGAGACTTGACAGATATCCCCCTGGCCATATCCGTGCTCCCTCCCACTCCTGCCAACACAAAAATCTTTTTACCCATGATGCCCAGACACATCAAACAGTGCCCCACCACGCTCCTGCCCACCCGATCAGTTGAATAAAATACAGAATGACCCAGGCTAATATGTCTGGATTGTCCATGCGCCCTACTCTGCCTAAGCAATGCTAGTTGGCCTTTATTGGTATGTCTGTTTAAGATGAGTAGTCCATGGTAAATAAGGACTCAGTATGAGGATTGGACTAAACCCTACAATACAAATCCCAATAAAAGAGCCTAAAACTGAACTCCCAAAACTTTAAGGGAAAACTGCAGGGGAGAAGGAGAACTAAATTCCCCCCTACCAGAGTTAACCTGAAGTTAAACCATCAAAAAGTTACACAACAGTATGACATGTTTAATAAACCAGCTTGAACCTGTGTCCACAGGGCCTGAGTAACTGGCAACTACCATCATGCTGCTCCTCCACAGCTCAGGCAACACAGAGAAAATGAGTCCCCGGAGGTGCATGCTTCTCAAGGGCTGTCCCAAAATCCGCAGAACTAATGTGCCATTGACCAAAATGAAAACAAAAACAAGCAATCTTGTAGAGCATTATAGCCATGCCATAAGTTAAAGTCAGAGTCAAAACAGAGAGACCACGTAACAGGGACCATGGCACAAATCTTAAGCTGGTGCTGTGCATGCACTCAGAAAGATCTTGCACTGCCTATGGGGCCAGCTGTTCAAAAAATGAGGTGAACAAAACTGTATGCAGGGAGCCTTCCCAGTTCTATCTCTATTCCTTCCATTACCGGATCAGCACACAATTTAAACCATGCTACAACAGTCCACCAGCCATATACTTCTAGACCAGATGCTGTAAACTCCTGGATCAACGTGGCTTGAACAGGTCAGGGAGGGACACAGTCAGGGAAGACTCCACGGCTTTGGGTTCCTCATAACTGGCCCATTGACTCTGCAGGTTTACCTGGAGCTTCGCCGGGTACAACATTCTGAACTTGGTGCCTGCAGGGATCAGCTTTGCTACAATTGGGTGAAAGGCAGTACGCTGCTGTTGAACAGAAGACGGGAGGTCCTGGACCACCCTGATTTTGGAATCCCCCCACTTAACCTCCTGCAGCTCCTTGATTTTTAAAAGGAAATGCTGCTGCTTCTGGTAGTTCAGGAACCTGAAGATAAGGGGACGAGGTGGAGCATGCATTGGGCATAATGCTCAGTGGGCCCTCTCTGTGGAATAAGAGGCCCCAAACGGAGAAGGGCCTGCTAGATTCAGGACCAGTTTTTGGATGAAATGGACAGTGTCTGCACCTTCTTCCTTTTCAGGCAATCCAATGATTACCACGTTGTTACACCGGCTGCTGCCCTCTAGGTCCTCGATTTTCGCCTCGAGACGAGCTAGCTTCCGCCTGGTAAGAGTAGCATCAGGCTCCACTCATTTCAACTTTTTTTCAGTCGAGATGATCCGTTTCACTGTCACCGGTGCGCCGGGAGATCTCTTCTATGGCCACAGACATGGATTTCACCTCCGACGTAAGAGATTTCAGTTCCTCCCTGAATGGCCTGAATTCCTCAAGGAAGCGATCCACCATGAGCAGATTTTGGTCTGCTCCAGCAGACTAAGTGCAGCCTGGTACTGGTGTTTGAGCCCTGGATTTCTTAGGGCATTTCTCAGGCGTGGGTGGGGGAGTATGTTTGGGCAAGGAGGTGCGCATTTCAGCCTCCATGGTAGCACAAAAATCAGGCGACTGCTCGGTCTCGACATTACCAGGTACACTAGTACTCACTGTAGGCAGTAGTAAAGAGCTTTTTACAAGAAATAAACAGAGATTTTACTGGGTATAGCGGGAGCACAATGGAAAGGCAGCTACTCGCAAGTCCGCATCATGTGACCATCGCGTTTTACTTATGTTTAAGACAAGTCTATTGTTGTGGATTCAGTCTTGGATTTTTAGAAACACAGACGTTGGTTGACTGTTTATTTCCTTTATATGCACTGAGGAAGTGTAAAGTACAAGATCATCTGCATATAAAATAGTTGAGCACCCAGGGGTGATTGGAGATATGTTTTTTTATAAAAATTGAGAAGAGAAGAGGCCCCAAAATGGAGCCTCGAGGAACACCAACACTTTTATATGCAGAGTCAGACACTGCAGAGTTAAATTTAACATGTTGGCTTCTATTGCTTAAGTAGCTGTGGAACCATTTTACAGCTTTTGCAGAGAAGCCAATGGAGCCAAGATGGGTAAGTAGGGGGGTGATCAACGAGATCGAATGCCTTAGAGAAATCAATGAACATTCCACCTGTCATTTGGGCTTGATCCATCGCAGTAAGGGCATCATTAGTGAATTGTAGTAGCGCCGTAGAGGTGCTGTGCTCTTTGCGGAAGCAATGCTGAGTAGGCGATAGGAGGCTGTATTTGGAGAGGAACTCGGAGACCTGCATAGCCACTAATTTCTCCAGGATTTTGTTAAGCGCTGAAAGAATGGCAATGGGCTTATGATTGGAAATGTCCTTTTTGTCTCCTTTCTTAAAGATCGGGGTAACGTTTGCTACCTTCCAAATGTCGGGTACATGATCATGGCAGAGTGACAAGGTGAAGATTTTAGCCAGTGGAGCTGCAATAAAGGGAGAAGCTAGTTTCAGAAGTTTAGGCTCCAGGCAGTCAGAACCTACACTAATGTTGTCAGAGATTTTATTGAGTAGTTTTAGGACATCAGCATTCATAATGACCTTAAAATTGAAAGGTGGATGTTTAGGCGCACTAGTTTCAGCAGAGTATGGAGGGATGTGGTTCACTGGGAGAGAGGCATTGTACTTAGAGAGGTCGGTAAAGTATTTATTGAAGGAATTTGCAATGGCAAGAGGGTCGTTGCAGTGCACACCATTTAGGAGCATATCATCTGTGTGCTGTGACTGATGTGATCCCAGAAAGGATTTTACATGCACCCAGAATTTCCTAGGGTCCCCAGAAGCTTCAAGTAGGAGACCCTTGCAGTACGAGCTTTTGGCAAGCCTAATTTGTTTTTTGCACATGTTCTTCTGTACTCTGTAGGTGTTATAGTCTGACTACCAGAAATTTTAAAATGGTTCCAGCTTTTATCACGCGTCCGGAGGGAGGCAAGGAGTTCTTTATGCAACCATCTAGTCTGTGTGGTCCTAACACGCCATGTACGTTTTGGTGTATGTATGTCCTGAAGGGATAGGAATAGAAATATAAAATGATTCAGGGCAGTCTCAACATTACGTGATTGAAAAATAGGGGCCCAGTTTCCATTAAGGTATCCAGAACGTAAGATCACATGACAAACAATTGGTGATCTCAAGGGTTAAAACCAATATGAGGCAAAACTTTTTCTCAGTACGTGTTGCCACCCTGTGGAATAATTTTCCAGTTGATTTACATACTAACATACTAAAATGCCAACAGAATAGGCCTAACGGTCTTTCGCGTCTGCTCATTTGGTCAGCCCCCACCCTGGGAGCTGACCTTGCTGCCCGCCTCGCCTTCTCTGGCTTCTCCCTTCCCAGTTCCAGATATTCTCGCTGCATTGGATTTTGCTTCCAGAACCCTTCCCCTGTACCTGTCACACCCCTCTTGAACCCTCCACCGCCTCTGCCTCCACCAGCCCCTAGGTAGTGCATTCCATGGCTCCACCACCCTCTCAGTGAAGTAGCACCTCCTCCTTTCTCCCCAGAATCTTCCCCTCCAGCTTCCACCCATGCCTCTAGTGGCCCCTCCTCCTTCCTTCCTTTGAAGCCCCTGACTGCTCCTCCCTATTTTCCCTTCATGTACCTGAAGACCTCATCATGTCCCCGGTCCCTTCTCTCTCTTCCAATGTGTACATATTTAGCTCTTCGAGCCTTTCCTCATAGGTCCTGTCCCCCAAATCCCAAATCATTTTGGTTGCTCTCCTCTGGACCCTCTCCAGGAGTTTAATGTCCCTCTTTAAGTGTGGCCTCCAAAACTGCACACAGTACTCGAGGTGCAGCCTCACCAAGCAGTTATACAGAGGGAGTATCACTTCCCTCCTTCTGGAGGTGATCCCCCTAGTGATGCATCCCAGCATCCTGTTGGCCTTGGCTGCTGCCCTCCTACAAGTCTCTGAGTTGTTCATCTTGACATCCACCACCACCCCCAGGTCCCTCTCAGCCATCGAGACTTGTAGCCCCCCCCCCATTTTATATCTATATTCCTATCCCTTCAGGACATACATACACCAAACAGAGGTTGGATGATTATCTAATAGCAAATAAGGGGCTGTGCTAATTCCCCCACTAGGAGGGGGAAGCAATCTAGATGGGCCACACAGCCTCCTTTTGCCTGATGTTACCAAGCAAACAAGATCACCTAGCACTCAGCTTTTTGTTGCCTATGGTGAGATTGTCAAAAGCAAATCAGCTACAAAGAGCAACCGTCTTTTGCAGGATAGTTTCTTGCATTCAGTTATACTATGAAAAAGGTGGGAAAATGCCACAAAGAGGCTTAAGGCCACACTCCCCAAGGGGTACCTCTGCCTCTGTGGCATCCTCAGGAGGCTTCCCATTGTTAGACATTTGCAAAGCAGGTACCTGGAAAACAGTGAATGCCTTCACAAAGCACTACTGCCTGGGCATACAGTCCAGGAGGGATGGCAGCTTTGGAACTGCAGTCTTGCAGAACCTTTTTCCTGGCTAGGTTCTGGTCCCAGCCTCCCAAGGTACTGCTATTGAGTCCGCATAGCGTGTAAACATTAAGTGAGGGATTTCTGGGTTTAGAAGAAAAAATTACTTACCGTATTAATATTGTTTCTTCTCTGGGATCCCTTACTGTGTTTACACACCCCAAACTGTCTCCCCTTCCAGAACCCAAAAATAGGTTCACAAAAGAATCAGTTCTTTTCATTACGGTTGTTTGAGCATTACAATTGCAGTTACGCTACAAATGTAAAGTTTGTTTTTTTCTTAAATATATTTCGTATTTTAATACCTGTACTTGTCTGCTTCAATTTGATTGGTCTTTTAAAGATCTTTATTTGGAAAAATTTATGGAAAAATGTTGGTAACCTTTTAGTTAGTTTCAGTAGTCACAGCTCCACTCTAGCTTAGAAAAAGTGTGAAGAAACTGCTAGAGTGGAGTGTGAGTGCAGAGTTTGAACCTACATTTTAAATCCTATCATTTGAATAAGGTTCTGTCTCTAGGGCATCTCCCTGCATGGAGTTAGATGCATAGGCCCAGATATTCAAACTGCGCCAGTCTGAGGCGCAAGCCCCTGCGCTGCTCAAAATAGTTGCGCAGGGGTGTGGCCGGGGTGATATTCAAAGGCTGTTGAGCAACTCCTTTGAGTCGCCCCGAGCCACAGCATCTTCATAAAGATGGGTAGTGGAACTGCGCCACTGCTAAGTTGCCAGAGTTGGAGTATTCAACCTGCGGTGGCACAAGTACCATTGCACCATGCGCAAATTTCCGGATATTCAAAAGGTGACATGCAAATGGGGCCATAATTATGCAAGGCGAGGGGGGTCATTTGCATCTCTTTATGGCCCCATTTGCATGCCATTTGCATGTAGGTGCGCCGATCCCGAGGACTTGCTCCTGTGGCCACCCTGCCAGGCAACGTTGAGACGACGCACACTGCAGCTTCCGATCGGCGGGCATCACAGTTACATGCCCCCCACACCTCCCACAGCCCGATCGCGGGCATCACAGTTACATGCCCCCACACCTCCCACAGCCCGATCGCTGGCATCACAGTTGCATGCCCCCCACACCTCCCACAGCCCGATCGCTGGCAGAACACATACATGTCGCCCCCAACATCACCCACAGCCCGATCGGGCAGAACCTGTATAAACCCCCAGTGCCCGATCACGGGCAGAACCTGTATAAACCCCAGTGCCCACGATGGCGGGCAGAACCTGCTCCCAGTGCCCGATCGGCGGGCAGAACCTGTAATAAACCCCCAGTGCCCGATCGCGGGCAGAATGTAACCTCCCCCAGCCGAATAACTCCCTGGTGGTCCAGTGGACCGTAAAGCCCGATCATGAGCAGAATGTCAGTAGAGCCCCTAAACATCTCCTGGTGTCTAGTGTCCCCACCACCCGCGAAGCCCTCCACCGCTCCCCCCGCAGCCGGTGAGCGACAGCATCCACCGCCTGCCGCCCCGCGCCCGACTGACTGTCGGTAGGGCTGCATGCCCATTGGTGCAGGCTACAGCCAGATGGCGTGCAGCCATACGATGACAGTCCAGATTTGTGAATGATCATTCACAAATCTGACTGTCATGTACGGTATGGGCTGCACGCCCATTGGCTGTAGCTCTGCACCATGGGCGCAGCCCCACCGACAGTCAGTCGGCGGGCGGGCGGGCGGCAGGCGGTGGATGTTGTCGCCCCGCTGCGGGGGGAGCGGTGGAGGGGCTTGGTGGGTGGGGGACACTAGACACCAGGGAGATGTTTGGGGGGTTGTGCTAGACATTCTGCCCGCGATCGGGCACTGGGGGTTATACAGGTTCTGCCTGGCCGGGCACTGGGGGTTTATACAGGTTCTGCCCGATCAGGCTGTGGGATGTGTGGGGGGATATGGACATGTACTCGCCCGCGATCGGGCTGGTGGGGCAGGGAGCGAGTTGGGGGCCAGCCAGGGGTGGCAGCTGCTGCAAGGCGCCCCTGCAATGCAGCTCACCTGTGGGTGGCCCTCGACTTAACCTTTTTTGGCTCAAGCTTGTGCAGGCGCGGCTTGGGGTTCATGCTGGCTCGCGCCCAGGCTGAATATCGGGTTCGCGGGTTGTGCATGGATCCTCCCCTCCTGTTGAGCATGCATTCATTTGCATTGCTCTCTTGTGCAACCTAGTTGCCAGTGGCGTATCTGCCTCCTGCTGAATATCGCAGAATGGCGATTTTGACTTCATGATGAGCAAGAACCCTGTTATGCGCATGGCGCAACCCTTTGAATATCTGGGCCATAGAGTGTAAACATAGCGAGGGATCCCTGAGAAGAAACAACATTACTACAGTTAGTAATTTTTTTTCTCTCCCCCTTTCCCGAAACAGATCCTCGATATATGAGCACTGTGAGAAAACACTCACCTCTTAAGCCTCTACTCCACAGAAGATGTCATGTTTTGGGCCCCTTTATTAATGTTTTGTAGCACTTTGTCCTCTGCTGTGAAACTTGGCCAAACTAATCTGTAGAAATTCAAAGTCCCTGCCATGGAGGTTAGGTCTACAGTGCTGCTGAGAACAGGGGTCCTTGACAATTAGAGATGCCGGAACTGTACATATAGACATGCTATAAATTAGGTTTAAGACTTCTGATTAAAAAAATAAGGAAACTTCAATTTAAAATAAAAACAGAATGATATTCAGAGTTAGTGCTGTGCTAAGGTGTTTTTGCCCATGTTAAGTGTGCTTTGTGCACAGGACAGTGTGTTAGCATGGCAGGTGCCATATTCATAGGTCCAGTTAGCGTGACCGAAAAGTGCTAGTACGTGAGAGCCAACTAACATCAGCTGAGCATGCTTATAAAGGCTGATGGCATAAATACAGGACACACTGTCATATTAATTTGTGAAGCTCCAGCAAGCTGTGAGAGCAGCAGTAGTTAACATTTCCAAAACCCTTCTTTTACAAAAGTGTGCAGTGTGTGCACCCCACCCCACCCTCCCCCATGATCAGTGATCCATGACTCCGTTGAGAGCTGCCTCCCACTCCTGTTGCAGTACAGATCCATACTGTCATAGCTTCCTCCCCCAATCCTGTTGCACTGCTGTGAAATCATCAGACACAGCAACCCCTTTCCATGATCCCGTACCCGGTGCCTGGCAGAGTATGGTGAGTAAAGGCATTCTGAACCCCTGCACCCCCCACCACCACATTTTAATTCTGGTGTCTAGCACCACCTTACATCCAGAGCACTCAACCCTTGCCACCGAGTCCCAGAACAGCAGCCGGCACATACCCTCCGTTCATCCGCCATTGTCTGTTTGCATGAATTATATCACTATACCAGCATGTATAGCAATACAGTACTTGTGGGATGCCTTTCAAAAAAAATCAGAGATTGTTCAAATACACCAAACTATGGACATTGTATTAATTTGCAGTCAAGAAAAGGACTTTGCACATCACAAATCTATTCTTTCTAATATGGGCCCCCTATGTTTTACTTTGTAGAAAATAAGAGAAACTCCTGTGTGGGGAAATTAACTATGCCAATTGAACGTAAAACTTCAGAATTGTAGCACTGTTTGCATGGGAGACCTTATTATGAATGTCTGGACTGTTAGACACAAACAATCTTAATTGGCTACAAGTGATGTCATAATTTATAATATCTATGTAGTGTCCTTCTGCAAAGCTCAAGACAGTTCACAATGAGAAGTTCTCAAAAAAGTGTGAAAAAAGTATTTAAAGCAACAGCAACTGAAACAAATATTAACTGTCAAAATGCACGGAGCAGGTGCAGTTTATACTGACAAAATGGCTGATGAGATTTCGTATGTGAAATTTCAGTTGATGACTAGATTTCACATATGAAGTCACCTAGCCAGCTGAACGTATCAGCGGGGATGTGTCCCTCCACCTCCATCCACAGTGGATCAGTTAGTTTAGACCCCCCAGCCACTCAATGCCCCTACCTCTACTGTATCTTCTACTTGTACTGCTACTACTACCCAAATAACAGTACAGTGCTGATGAGATTTTTTTTTTACTTATTATTTTTATCTTCTCCTCTACTGTCCTCCACTCTCCACTCAATCGGACCCCTACAGTGCTTCACATTCCAGCCCTCCCGACATACAAGGTCTGCCCCTAGAGTACTCAGCTCTGCTCCTTATCTCCCTTGATGGCCTGGATAATCCCCTGGGCAGGGTGAGGAGAGATCCCCCTTACCTCCCTCAATGTGTTCTGTGGAGTGGGCCTGCACAGCGGAGTCTGCCCTGATTCTGTCGGTGGGTGAGCGTGTTGCAGGAGAGGTCATCACCTAGGAGGTGTGGAGGGTTGTTTCCTGTATTCTGGTCCCCAACGTCGACGTGCAATGAGGTACAAGGAGTCAGGCGCACACCGAGATGTGCATCCGCTTCAGTCCTCTGCCGTCGTCAACCCTATGTGGTGGCATCCCCCGACAGCACCGACATCCCCTGAGTGCCCCAGCAGGTGGCGGTAAAGTGGCAGGAGAGCATCCCATCCCACCTCGGAGAAGGAGAGCAAGCCACCGGGCGAGACAGAACAATCAAATGCATACAGTACAGAAACAATACATACAGTACAGAAAAAATACATACAGTACAGAAACAATACATACAGTGGTGTGCTAGTGCAATGGAATACAAATACCAAACAGTCAAGTACATAAGTGCAAACCAGATACAGGCAGTGATATGCAACTGCAACGCAGTACTAATCAGTATGAGTCAATAGTAGTAGATGTAAACAGGGAGTGGTATATACATAGTGAGGTCAAGATATGGGAGAGAGAGGAAGCCATAGACAATGAGGGAGGGTGGCAATGGACACTAGGCAGATAGCACTGGTTAGCAGTAGGCAGTCATAGCGTAGACAACATGGGTAACTTTATGTGGTTGTAGTTATAACTCAGATTCGGGGAAGGTAGGGGGCCGTGGGAGGGGCGAGGAGGGTAGGAGAGTAGGAGAGTAGGAGAGTATGGTGGGCCAGGTTGATGGAGAAATGCTAGGGAGAGATGACTATACAAGGTACCAATCCTAGCATTAAGGGTCAAGATGTAAGGATGGCATGTGAGGAGTAGGATTGGGGGAGGTGTTGGGTGTCGATATCAAGCTGCAGAAGGGTAGCTGCAATGAGATGGCAAGTATGTGCAGGTCAAGGACAGAAGAGCCAGTATGTAAGAGTTGAGTAGCTAAGTACTCAATGTATTTCCAGAAGGGGAGTGATGCAAGGGAGGTTGGGGAGGAGGGCTGGATGAGAGAGAGGAGTTACTGCACGAGAGGGGGGGGAGGAGGTAGGGGTAGGGAGGGGAAGGGGAAGAAGAATGGTCCCTCTGAGATGCTGATAGCACTATGGGGGAGGGGGCTAGGAGGGAGAGAGGTTGGGCAGGTCAGGAACAAAACGCCAAGAACTGAGTCCCCTTCAGGATGTTGAGAACCCTGCAAGGGAACAAATGGCCCTGGAGAGGGGAAGGGGTGGATAGGGGTAAGGGAGCAGTAGTTCAAGGTAGCAGAGGAGGCCGTGGGGAGGAGAGCGGGGTGGAAGGGGTAAGGTGGGCATGGCAGATGGGGTAATTATGGGAGAGAGAGGAAGGAGTTAGTTCCAGATACAGGGATGAACAGAGTGCTTACGGAGGAGGTAGGAGAGGGAGATCAGGACTGGGCAGAGCAGATTTCAAGACATTCCAGCCTTTATGCATGTTAATAATAATTTTCTAATCATTATTTTTATCGTTATTTTTTTGGGATAGCCCACCTGAGACACAACAGGCTCGATTTTCAGAGCCCGGAGAACTCCACAAGCCCCTGGCTCACCGATTCTGTGGCGCGTGGAGCTCGTGGCATTCTCCCAGCCAGCAGCCAGGATTTTCAATCCGGAGCGCCAGTTGCCGCAAGTTAGACCAGCTTTTCCCTGGTCGAACTTGCAGCACTCAGGCCCTTTTCATGGGATTTGTGCCAAATATTTGGCACGAGGTGCCCGTAAAGTGAGGAAACAGTCGCAGCTGCACCCGACAACATAAAATCTGGTGCTATTACGGCAAAACAGTTTGGTGCAGCTGCGCCAATAAAATGAGTTTGACACATAGCTTGGCACAAGCCCTATGTCAGCCTTTTAAATCGAGCCCAACATCTCATTTTCACTGGGGTTCAGTTTTAACCAATTTTTCAGTTGGGAGTACTGAAGCACGGAGATATTAAATGACTTGCTCAGGGTTACACAGCAAATAAGTGACTGTAGGGGATCTAAGCCCAGGTCTTCTGAATCTCAAACCTGTGACGCTGTCTCCAGTACTGTGAGAGACCATAGCCTCGATTCTCAGAGGCTGACGCAGGCTTGTGGCAAGCGCTGTTTCAATCCCAGTGCTGCGCCAAACACATGGATGCACCTTGCACCCAATTCTCAGAGGTCATGTGCATTTGCGACACTTTGCCACCTTTACAGAGGCTTGCGCCAACTATGTGGCACAGGCCCTATAAAAAGGTCCCATGACTGGTGCATAGTTAGACCAGTAAAAAGCTGGTCTAACTTGTGACTTGTGGTGCATGGGATGGAGAATCCCGATTGCCAGCCAGGGAATGCCACAAGTCCCATGTGCCATCTGTTCGGTGTACCTGGGGCATGCGGCATTCCAACACCTTTGAGAATCGAGCCCAATCTATTTTGTAGTACTGTGCTTTGGGGAAGAAGTTCTATAAGTGCCAGGTGAGCTGCTATAATGACAAAACAAATTTGTTATAATTTTTTCTTTGGTAACTGGCTAACGCCCATTCGGTACAAGTGCTTGTTTTCTGGGGCGATCGGGGAGCGTTGGGGTGGTTCACGTAAGTGACTTGCTCGGAGTCACACAGTATGGGAGTGGAGGTTGTAAGAATCAAACCCAGATCTGCTAAATGTACCAAGCTCATTCACAGCTCATTACTCTGACCTCTAGGCTATACTGCCAGCCTTGGGGCGGCTACAGGTTTTATAAACTGTGCAAATTTGTTTTCAGCTCCTGGCAAAGGCACACTGCCATGAGCCTTACTAAGGTGCCTAAGTCCCGACCATGGTTTTATCAGTTGTGAAAAATCTCATTCATTGCAGAACTCTGTAAAACATTTTGCCCTAAAACACAAACGGGCTAAGAAAAGAGAAGACTTTATGGCTTCTTAGTCTACCTCCATGTCACCTACCAAAGGCTCAAATGAGGGTCCTGCCCCTCAGAATAAGCAGATGTCCCTGTCGGGGGGACAGAAAAGAAAGAAGAAGCTGCTCAACCATCAGAAAAGCACAGTAAAGATGGTACAGAAACCAGGGTGTCCAAACAAGGGAACCCTGAGCCCAGTGATAGAAACAACAAAAATTAAAGAGCCTCAGAGCAGGCACTGGAAACAGCGTCTGCAAAGAAAAAACAGAAAGAGAAAAATGTCTCTGTCACTCCTCCTGAAAAAGGAAGGAAGCAGACAGTTGACTCTAGACAGATGCCCTCAGCAGAGGACAATGGCATGGCAATTTTTCCAGACCTTCTAGGCTTTGGGAAATTTTTTGAATAAGCCTGCCCCGACCCACGCTCCGGTTCCACATGAAATGCCTGTGGAGGAGAAAAATATATATTATGAGGAGTAGGGGGAAGCTCTGGAACCAGATGATTACCCTAAACAGGAATCTGGTTCTCCTTCTAGACTGTCTGAGGATTATACATCCCTCTATTCCTTTGTAAGGCAAATGGTAACCACCCTCAATATTCCCTCCCATGGAGTTGATGAAGAGGAGGCTGACTTCAAAGGTTGCTGCTTCCCAGCCACAAATTCCTCAAGAAAATCATTGCCAAAATCATGTCAGTACTACCTCCACTGTCCTACCGGGTCAGTATGTCGTACGCTTTACGTCATACGACAAAACCGCGCAATGGGAACAGCATGGTAGGAAAGAGCAAGAGGGTGCAAAACCTCAAAAGGGTGTATGCACAGTAGCGCACCCTCTCACTCTCCCAGGCAGAGGATAAGACCTCTGCTGGGACAGGGGGATGGTGAGCAGCTGCTGTGGCTCAACGGGATGAGTCACTGGGAGCAAGGGAGGCAGGCAATATGTTTGGAACCAGGTTTTGAGTCCCGGTCCCAGACACATGGATTTTTTTATGTTTTGCACTTTGTGTGATTTTAACTGTTAACTCCCTCCCCGGAGTTAGCTATTTTAGTTGGGGGGGTTTGGGGGGGGTGCAGCCCCCCGTAATGGGGAGTGCCGGGGCAGAGCTCCCTGCAAAACAAAGACTTATGCCGCTAGCAATATATTGCGCTGTATTGGCAGCATGGTATATTGCTGCAGCATAATGTCTTACGACATTATGACCCCATGCCCTCAGCTGTTGACACAAGAAAATTGAGGAGTATAAGGTTGAAAGACAGGAGGTGGGGTACCTGTATTCCTACCCTGATTATGAAGGAGTGGTTCAAACTACTGCATGCAAGAAGGCCAAAGTGCCTTTCTCTGCTGAACCTCCTGAGAAGGCTTCCAAAAAGCTAGATACCATGGCCAAGAAAGTGTGTACATCAGCTCCCTTGCTCCTCAGGCAAGCAGCTTACCTGGCGTACACATCTCAGTACCCAAAGGCACTTTGGAACTCAATACTGGCACTGAGTGAGAAAGTAAATGGTGACTTGGAGCAGGACTTGGCGGACACAGCTAGATCAGCAATGGATGCCACCAAGAAACAGTTCCACATGGCAGTGGACACTAATGACATTGCTTCAAGGTTCCTGGCATGCAATATACTTAAGAACATTTGCCTGATTTAGGGCCACCATCCTATCCCAGGACACACAAACCAAATCTATTGACTTCTTCTTTGAGGGAAAGTCCTTGTTTGGTGACAAGACAGAGGCATACATGAAAAAGATGGACGAGTACAAAAGCACCTACAGGAGCAATATTGAGAAAGAAAAGGCATCCACTTCCTACAGGCCTTATGGAAGGTAAATTAGGGGCAGGGGTTACTACTCAAGGTTCTATGCTTCTTTTGAGTATCCGCCCCAAACAGATTATCATAGGGCAGGGGTGGAAGGGGGACTAGGCTTGCAGCTGCAACACTAACCCCTATATGACTGTGGCCTCTAACCCCTTGCACAGCACTTCAAAAACTCTTAACCAAGGCACACCCAACTTTGTTGCTTTCTCTGCTCTCTCCCCTCCCTCCCTCCTTTTCTCACCTTCACCTCTATTCCTCCCCTCTTCCTCCTACTACCACCTCTGGCAATGCTATCCTGTTGCAGCCCTCCCCCCTCTACTCCTGACAATGCTACTCTATAGCTGCACCTTAACCCCCCCCCAGTTCCACGACAATGCTTTAGACAAGCAGCCCTTGACAAGTTTGCCTGATTTAGTTCTTAAATTATTATTATGAACTCTACCATCTCTTACTGTACTGTTCTAGTACCATGTTTTTTAGGCACCTATTGATACTCTGTTTATTCTATCTGTTCAAATGTTTTAATCATCTTTGCAATTATTGTATTGAAATCTCTGCTGTTTGTTTGTACATTTTTGCATTTACTTTGTTTACTGTATGACGTGGAACCTCTGTAAATGAGCTTTTAGTTCAAAGGTTTTAATCCTAGTATTAATAAATAAATATATATGGCCCAGCAAAAACGTAACCCCTGACAGTTCTGCCCATTTTAGCCAACCATTGCCAGTGGGGGCAGGTTGGCTTACTCCTTTCAGGAATGGTCAAAAATCACCACAGACAGGTGGGTCCTGCAAGTAGTGAGACTTGGTTTGCCCCTGCAGTTCAGGAAATTCCCCAAACTGCAGAAGCCAAAACGTTCCCCATATTGCAACCCAACAGGAAAAAATCCTGTTGGAGCTGGAGGTAAAGATACTACTGCAAGCAAGAGCAGTGGAGAAAGTCCCTGCTACACAATGGGGCAAGATATGGCAGCAGACTATACCAATAGGGCCATCGCAATCTTCGGTTGTGGTCTGCATTTACCAGGGCGTGCACATGCTGCACTCGTCTCTTCTGCTTGGCTTCCCTCTCTTGACAAAGCTGAGCCAGGTGACCAAACATGTGAGCATTAGTTCCAATAAATACGGGCACTCCGTCATACTTTCCAGACTCTGGACACACTAATGATAATGTTTCCATAGGGTCTCTGACACCAGTTACTTTGGAGGGGAAAGCAATCCATACTTTGAGGTATCCTAGGTATGGCTAGGACTTGTCACTCAATCCCCATACATTCAAACCTTCCAAGGGCAGTAACTTGTGATGGGGAAGGTGCTGGTCGTACCAGTTCTTGAAGATGATTGTCACTTGGGGACCACAGTCCAGGACAGCTTGAACATGTACTCCTTCAACAGTGACTGTTGTTTCAGTAGAAGGTCCAACAAGTTTGTCAAGGTCAAATGGTGCAGCTTCAGGGACTTTGACTGATGACTTGGCCACAAACTGGGTGATGCTTGGTTTAGCCAGTGATCCACTGAAATGTCCTTGCTGCTGCATCTGGTCAAGCAGTCTGGCATTAATTTTATGTAAGTCCTTTAGGGACTAGTACTCTCACTTTGTGTGACCATCCTAATTGCAGTGATAACAAAATATTCCTTACCTGGTAGGTCATGGATGGGGTGGTCTATCAGATGACTTCCAGTCAGGACTACTTGCCTTTTGAAGGTTCTCTTTGGATGCTCTGGTAGATGCACTGCTAGCTGCGGATCTCGCTCACTAATTCCATCCTTCTTCCCTATAACTTGATGTGTGCGACACTTCTTCAATTCAGCCACTAGCATCCGTAGTTCCTTCACTTGGTTCTGGAGTGGTACTTGTACGACAGCACCCATCACAGGTAAGTTCTGGTTTGGGGTCACAACATGCTGGCTGTGGTGGGTGTCACACCCTTTACCTGAAGCTAGAACATTTGTTGAGCTGGCTCTCAGTCTTCTGAGTTAATCAAGAATCAAGAATTTCTCAAATTCCCAGGCTATCACTGGCAGGTCCTCTCTCGGGGACTGGAGTTGCCTTTGCTGCACCAGCACATGGATCCCGCAATTCCTTTTCTTCCTCAGCCTCTCGCACTTCCTTCATCAACAAGTTATGGAAGGGAGGATTATCCCTTCGGTCTTGTAGCCACAACTTGAGCAACAATAAACTGGAATACCAGGCAGACTTGAGTATCTGATCTAGCCTGACTCTGTTCAGTTCACTTGAGGCCACACCTCCTTTCCTGAAGACTTTCTGAAGTGCTCTTTCTAGCTGTGTTAAATTAACTGTGTTCCTCCCTTCCATTGTTTAGATGCTTTAAACTTCCACATAAGACCTTCACTAGATTCTGTGCTCCCAAACACATTTTCCAAAGTGGGCAGATACTCTTGCGCAGGAGCATCTGGGTCTGTAGCTCTTAGAGAACAAACAGTGTCCAAAGCAGGTCCTTGGAGGCTTTCCCACAGGTGTTTTCTTTTCTCAGCTACTGAGCATTGCCAATCTTGCACTAAAGGAGCAGCATCCTCCATCCAGGTCTCTAGATCATCCTCACCTGCTTTACTCCTGAAAACATTCTTAACCTACGATTAGAATCTTGACTAACTGATGGCACATAGGTGGGTCCTCCTCCTGAGGTCTGGAATGGGGAACCCACTTGGACATCAAGTAACTTTTGAATTTCCTCAACCGACTTCTCTTCAGCCTGTAACCATGTGATGAGCTTTTCCTTAAATCCCTCAGTCTTTGGTGATGGTTCTAATTCAGGAGTCCCACTAGCATGCGTCACTATAGTCCAGGCAGCACTGGAGCCTTCTGTGGTCAGCACATCAGGCACTCTAGTGACATCTACAATATTGCGACATTCTAGTAACAGAGTTAGGGTCTGAGTAGCAAGGTCCATCACCCACCCTCATACGGCAACTGGGCCAAGGCATTTGACTACAGACAGGCCTTCTTCTATCTTACCCTTTTCCGTCCCAGGTGGGACTCCCAGAAGCAAGATGGCTTTCTGAGGATCCAGCTCCTCCTCTTCACACCAATCAATCAATCTATTGCAAGCCATGGAGTCAGCAGAAATTTGGAGTTTGGGGGCTAGAACACTGTCCTTCTGAGCACTTGTCTCCATGCGGGGTCCTAACAGTAAACAGGAGATCCCAGTGGTACCTCCAAAGATGTAACCAGGTTGCCATGGATGTTATGTTACTATCCCTGCCTTGTGGGCTCAAACAAGGTTGAGGGGCCTGAGCTCTGTTTTTCCTGAATGAAGTGGTTCATTTCTAACAGAATGACAAATAGCTTGGTGGTGTTTCCACCCGATAAATGTAAATGGGTCTGGTGACAAAGTGGTACAATGCCCTGGGATGCCATACCTCCCAACCTCCCTGCACAGTCACCCCACACATGGAATATCAAACAGTGTTGCAATATTTCAATGTAACCCCTAGATGGCGCTATCCCAGGGGCTACTACCCCTGCCTGATTTGCCACTAACAGGTTGAGGGGCCTGGATCCAATGGCGGGTGCCTCCACCCAGAGGTCAGGGTTTGCAATAGTTAAACTAACTTGGTCACAGCCCTCTGGGACACTGCAACCCCTTCTTCCCACTAGTGGCCCACAATAATATATCAGAATTACCTTCACAGTATACACTTACCCCCAGGTCTGGTTCCGCACTGGGACCTCCTGTGAAATGAGATACAGTGCAACAATCACAGTACAGTACTTTAACATAGACAAATACCTCAGGCAGTATAACTTTGCTGAAACAAGCAGCTCTGATTTATTTAGGGGATATAACAAGGACAGGGGAAATCAGGTTAATTAGCTTATCACTCTAATAATCTACCTTATGGCTCTGTGCACAGGCCTATCCTTATCAGTTACTGTCCTGGGTACCCAAGCCCTGGTGGCTAGTCCAAACCGTGGCAGCTGGTAGGGCCCTTTCACACAGAGAAAAGGAGAATTAAACAGTCAGCAGTACAGTAATTCCATTTGGATTTAATGTGGCAATTAACAGGGAGCAACCCTGAATTAGTACTCACGACCTCCAAATAAGATAGGTCCTTCAATGTCAGCAGGGCTCACTTGAGGTACACAAACCCTTCACACATCCATATAAAAGAAAGTACTATACCAGGCAGGCTGCATCTGTATCCCGATCGCAATTACTGCACAATACCCGGGAGAACACAGCAGATTCAGTTCCTGACAGACCGAGTGCAATTTTCAGCAATTCTTCCAGTCTTCTACAGGGTGAGCCTGGTTTCTACTCTTCAGAGATCCTTTGATTCTTTTCACAGGACGGATTCAGTCCTAACAAGCTGTTACACAAGCTGCAGACCGGAACTCTGGGCCTTACACACGTTTTTTGACTAAAACTGCACACTGAAAAAGCACAGGGCTCCTTCCTTCTTCACTGCCAAAGCTCAACTGAACTCCAACTGACAAAACCGGGCACTTCCTTTGAGTTCCTCCCAGTTCTTGACTGGATTGGCTGTCACTCACAATAGACTGCTGCTGTTGGTCCAAAAGGCACTGAAGTCTAAACTACATCTCCCAGAGTCACTGCCCATACAATCCTCTTGTGGCTGGCTCAGATTATGAGTCCAAGTTCTGATTCGTCCAAGGCACCATTTTAGAGCTAGCTTACCCCACACTGATTGGTCCAGTTCAGCAGTTCAAAACTAGAATGGGGAACTAGCAGACACAGTTCTGACTGCAAAGAAAGCAGGTTAGACAAACTGTAATTTCATTATTACTCTAAATAATTTCTGGCAAACAGTTACATCTTTCAGATAGGTTCCCTTTGCACTCCTAGTGACTGCAAAAATGAAGTGAATTGGCAGCAGCTCGAGTGGTACTCAGAGAAGCACACAGTCCCCCCCCATACAAACTAATTATGTCTGCAAGCAGACAGCTCTTAAAGAGACAGTACCAGAGGCTCTAAAAACACTCACTGATAAATGGCTTAAATGCCAAACACCATTCAGGCTTGGAGCATTCAAGCAAGCTCCTGGAAGTCTTTTGGGAACCCCCATTTGCAGGGGGGTTACATCAATGTACATACAGTTACTGACTATCTTAATAATATGCTCATCAATGATAAAAGCTCATGAGACAGGCTTAAAAAGAACAAACTATTTATTAAGAAGGGTAGTTATAGGGGAAAGAGATAATAATAATAATAAGCTTTATTTTTAAGCGTCTTTCAAGTACCAAGGCGCTTTACAATAATAAAACATGATTCCATAAAAAACTATAACATTAATATATAAAATAACAATTACAGATGGTAACAGTTCACTGGCAGACATGACTCCACAGAAAAGTTTTAAGTGCTTGTTTAAACCCCCCTCCTATGGTCGCACATTCCTGAAGCTGATGGGGCAGAGAATTCCAGAGGGTGGGGGCCGCGAACATAAATGCATGGGCCCCAGAAGATTTAAAACTTACCCTCGGAATCTCCAGCAACCCCTTGTCAGCTGAACAGAGCTGTCGCACAGGGATGTAGGGAATCAGAAGCTCTTTCAAGTAGTTGTGACCAAGTCCATGTAGGGCTTTGTAGGTCAATAAACCTACCTTAAAGGTGATCCGCCACTGAATTGGCAGCCAGTGCAGATCACGCAGCACAGGAATAATATGCGACCTCCGAGACACCCTGGTCAACAGTCGAGCAGCAGCATTCTGCACTAGCTGCAAGCGGTGGATATCAACCCCAGGAAGCCCTAAGTAAAGGAAGTTGCAATAGTCAAGGCACAAGGTCACAAAGACATGGACCAATACAGGCAGATCGCTGGACGGAACAAGGTGTTTGACCCTGACAATGTTCCTAAGATGGTAAAAGGCAGACTTGATGACTGCTGACACCTGATAGTGAAGGGTCAGCTCTTCATCAAGTACCACTCCCAGGTCGCACACCCATTCTGAGGTAAGGATCTGAGACCCCCCCAGAACTAATCCAGAGGGCTGATCAGTCCTCAACCTCTCTATCCTGCGACCTGGGTCCAAGACCATAACCTCAGTCTTTCCCATGTTCAATTTTAGCCAGCTTGAATTCATCCAGTCCTGGATTTCAATGAGGCAATTGTTAAATACTGAGAGAGCGTTAACCTGATTGGGGCAAAAGACAGGTAGAGCTGGGTATCATCAGCGTAGCAGTGAAACCTCAGCCCATACTGTCTTACAAAGTCTCCGAGGGGTAGCATATTCACTGCAAACAACATGGGGGACAACACCGAGCCCTGAGGGACCCCACAGGACAGAGGGAGTGAGTCAGAAGAAAAAATTCCCGACACAACTCTCTGTGTTCTGCCCGTTAGGAAAGATGTAAAAAGAATAAACACAGTTCAGTGGTTTGAAAGATTAAACAGTAAGCAATAATCCCCCCGGGCTGAAAGTAATTGCCTGACCAGGCTCGGCCCACTAAACAAACAACAAGCACTTTATCTGTAAATACCAAGAACAGAAACAGTGCTTGCCTCGCACCAGCAGCTGCAACAGTACAGATTCCGGTTCTTACAGCCTACCTGTACTGGGGGCACTACCCACTCCTGAGTGATACCGGTTTTCCCCCAGTTAGCTAAGTTGGGAGCTCCCACTATCTTTGCTGGGTACCCAGCTGTTGAACTGGTGCAGGCCTGATGTCAGTGCAGCTGGTTGACTGGCATTGGTGCACTTTAAACAAATATTTTAAACCCAAAACCCCACAAGCCATGCAATTGCCAATGTGGCTACTAAGTTAGCAAACTTGGAAATCCTGGCCCGATGGCCAAAGCAGTAGCTATGGTGGAAAACTATTTACAGCCCCAAGTTGCAGGGCAAACCCTGATGTTACTCACAGTTCTGAAGATACCTGTCTTTGAGTTTTTTCAAGCTGTAGGTCTTTCAAGCTGCGGCTCTGGGGTATCCCGAACAAGGATGCAGGTCTCGAAGGATGAACTGATAGCAAGGTCTCTTTGCAGACTTGACACGTCTTCTGCTTCTTTTGTAGACAACTGGAAGGACCAGTCTTAGGGACCAGGGCCACATGCTTCACCCACCCATCCTGGCATCCAGCTCTCAGGGTGAGACAATAATCAGCACTTAGTGGTGGTACTGACCGGCTGATTCCCCGGACAGTCCACATGCTCAGAGATCTCTCTCTGGCTATCAGCAATCAGTCTTCATCCACACTGCAGGCTAGCAGCTGGGGCACTGTTAGAACACAGTACTGGATTACCTCCTGTGGCTGTAGGCAGGAATCAGTCTCTCAGCACTTCTCAGGTGTTCTGGCTCTGGTCAGCAAAAAACAAAAAACAAAAAAAAACAGCACTTCACACTTTAAGACTGCTTGGAAGAAGGTTGTTGACCAACCTTTTGGAACACCTCCTGATATCTGGCTGTGGAAACCTCAGGCAAGCCTCCATCCTTGGAAAGAACAGAGTCCAAGCCTTCTTTACGCTCTGAGAGTTCCAGGAACTACCCTCTGGATCTGAATAGGTCAGGGCAGCATCCAGTTGGTTAAACAGGCTGTCAGTCCACCATATTAGTATGCAGAACATTCACTTGATGCCTTATTGGCTGTACGAACAAGCATAAAGAGTACAGTACTCTCCTTTTCCCCAGGAGCCATTGCTGAAGTCCTCCAGGCTCCTCAACCTCCACAATTTTGGATTCAAGTTTCTTGTCTAATTCCTCTTCCTGGTTTGGTGGCCTGTACACCACAATTCAAACATTGAGGAAAGCCGCCTCACAGCTGGATGTGCTTATAAAAAACACTGACAACAGAACAATTACAGCACCATCCACTGACCTGAAAAAACAAAAAACAGACACTCACCAAAACCAGGTGCATCAATCACTGAAGTAGCCAAAAGCTGGGAAACCTCTCACAGAAATGCCAGCAGGAGCTACTCACACATAAACCATGAACCAGTTTCACTTAGCACGTCATCAGGGAGTGGTATGGACAAGGGAATACACCAATGCCTATTTAAAGGGACATACTACATAATTACAAAAACAGACATTTAAATAATAATAAAATTAAATGCACATTGAAACATGATATATGAATAACACTCATATACCAGAAAAAAATAAATGCAATTCCATTAACACCAATAAGGTGCAGTAATAAAGTGTTTGAAAAATATATGTATGTATATGTGCATGTGCATATTTATTTAGTTTTTGTTGACCGGGTAAGTGCACTAGACAAATCCTGCCTATTTTCAGGCATGACCCGGGGGAGGGGGATACAGATGAATGCCAACTGACCTTGAACCAGATTAAGCTGTTGGTGGTATTTCTAGTGAATGAGGGAAATTTGGCCAGGACACCGGGGAAATTCCCCTACTCTTTTGGTAAGGGGAGGGGGGGTTTGTAGTATTCGGCATTTTTGTTTGACATTAATGTACGTTGTACTGTTTTCTTCTTGGTGTTTGTGTTTTATTATTATGATTTTGTATGCTGTAATACTTTTCTGTACTTTTTGTTTGAACTTTTGAATAAAAAATCCCCCTACTCTTTTAGTGGGGGGGGGGCTTTATACATAGTTCTTTTTACACTTATCTGATAATGTATGACTGCAATACTTTTTTGCTTTTGTTTACCATATGATTTGTATATTATTTTGTGTGACTTAACACTGTTTGTAATTATTTTGTTTTTGATGTCATGATAATAAAACATTCCCGTACTCTTTTTGATAAGTGCCATGGGATCTTTAACATCCACCCAAACTACCACCAATCCAGGCAGATGGGACCTCAGTTTAACATCTCATCCAAAAGACAGCACCTCAGAAGTGCAGCACACCTCTCATGCTGCACTACAGTGTCAGTACTGGGATATTAACCCAAGTGCCAGATGTGGGAACTGAACCCACAACCCTCTGATCTCCCGGCCTCAGAGGCGAGTGTGCTACCTACTGAGCCACTGACACTGCTATGTGCTATTTATGAAGCATATATGTGAAAATGTATATGTGTCTAAGTAATCTATGTAATGCCCTAGAAATACATGTGAACAACTGATAGATGCTGACATACTACACAATCTAGGAATTAATTCCAATTTCAACATTTCATAAATACATTCACAACTGAATCAACATCACATGTATAATTTATATTGTATAAAGTTAGTAAGGATAATCTTAGATTTTTAGAATTTTCAGAAGCAGCAATAATGGAGGAGGAGGAGGAGAAAAGGAAAGAAAGAAAGGGAATGGGGGGAGACATGGGGGAGGGGAAAACAAGAAAGGAAAAGGAGGGATGGATATCAAGATATTCATTTCTGAGTGCCACGAAGGAATACGGAACGTTCTGTTGTGTCATTCAAACTTGGGTGTTTTAATGCACCCGGCATATCTATCCAAAATATTTCCCTTTGGTTCAGTAACAAATCCAAATCATGTCCCCTAGGTCCAACTTTTAACTTTTCAGTTCCACAGAAAGAGAAGTGATGGTCACCCGCATTTCCTGATAATGACAAATGTGTACATAGAGCATTTCCAAGATATATATGTTGGGTGCATTGAAACATTGAAACTTTCCTTTTCCTTCTTTTTCTCCTCCTCATTCATTATTACTGCTTCTGAAAATTCTAAAACTCTAAGATTATTTTTACCAACTTTATACAACATAAATTATACATGTGCTGTTGATTCAGTTCTGGCAGAAAGGGTAAAGGCAGAATTTTAAAAAACTGAATGTCGATAAAGCCATGGGTCCGGACGGAATCCACCCACGCATACTGCGGGAACTGACTGATGAACTGGCTGAACCCCTAGCGGACCTGTTTAGTAGATCCCTGAAGGAAGGGACAGTCCCACAGGACTGGAAAAAGGCAACAGTGATCCCCAACTACAAGAGTGGTAGCACAGAGGAAGCGGGAAATTACCGCCCAGTTAGTCTCACCTCAGTGGAGGGAAAGTTATGGAATCGCTGCTCAAGCAAAGAATAATAACATTTTTGGAGGAAACTGAACAGCAGGATGCCAAGCAGCACGAGTTCACAGCGGGAAGGTCTTCCAGACAAACCTGATTGAGTTCTTCAACTTGGTTACTACGGTGGTGGACTGGGGGGGTTGCCATGGATGTCATCTACCTAGATTTTAGTAAAGCATTTGATTCTGTCCCACATAGAAGGCTGCTAAATAAACTCAAGAATACAGGAGTAGGGAAGGCAGTGGTAACATGGGTAGGAAGCTGGCTTCAACAGCAAACCCAAACTGTGATGATAAATGGGGCGGCATCAGAAGCCAGGGAAGTGACCAGCAGTGTGCCACAAGGGTCCATTCTGGGACCGTTGCTCTTCAATGTGTTCATCAGTGACATCTCAGATGACTTGGGTGGGAAGATATGTCTGTTTGCAGACAACACAAAGCTCTGCAGCAGAGTGGATACAGCACAGAGGGTGAAGCAAAAGAGAAGTATCCTTCTAAAGCTCGAAAAATAGTCAAGTATGTGGCAGCTAAAATTCAACGCAAAAAAATGAAAAATCATGCATCTGGGTTAGAGCAACCCAGACACTGACTACCACCGGGGGGAGGGGCACTAGGAATCACCTGGCAGGAGCGAGATCTGGGAGTTATTTCAGATGATTTAAAAGTGGGCAACCACTGCGAAAAAGCAGCAATAGGGGCCAGGAAAATGCTAGGATGCATAGGGAAGGGCATCTCAAGCAGAAAAAGGGAGGTGATCCTGCCACTGTACAGGTTTCTGGTGAGGCCACACCTTGAGTACTGCGTCCAGTTCTGGAGGCCTTACCTCAGAAAGGACATAGACAGACTGAAGACAGTGCAGAGGAGGGCAACTAAAATGATTCACGGTCTCCCTGAGCTTGTCTTACGAACACAAATTAAGGGAGCTCAACATGTACTGCCTGGAGCAGTGCAGAGATATGGAGGGGACATGATTGAGACATTGAGGTACCTAAAGGGTGTAAACAGAGTCCCCACCCAGAAGCTCTTTCTCATTAACAACTCCATGAGAACACGAGGCCACAACATGAAACTGGGAGGGGGGGTAGATTCAGAGGCAACATGCGCAAGTTTCTCTTCACAGAAAGGGTGGTTGATCCATGGAATGGCCTACCTGCCGAAATCATTGAATCCAAAACAGTATGAGGATTTAAATCAGCTTGGGATAGGCACAAGGGGACAGTGACAAAAAGTAACTGAATAGGGTAGTAGGATCTGGGCAGACTAGATGGACATTTGGGCCCCATCTGCTGTCACTTTCTATGTTTCTATGAATGTATTTATGAAATGTTGAAGTTGGAATTAAATCATAGATTGTGTAGTATCTCAGCATCTATTAGTTGTTCACATGTATTTCTAAGGCATTACATAGATTATTTAAGACACATATATGAATTTTCACATATATGTTTCATATGCACATGTATATACTGTATATATATATTTTTTTTCAAGCACTTTATTACTGCACCTTATTGGTGTTAATGGAATTATTTATGCAAATTTATTATATTTTTCTTGTATATGAGTGTTATTCATATATCATGTCTCAATGTGTATTTATTTTCATTGTTATTTAAATGTCTATTTTTTGTAATTATGTAGTATGTCCCTTTAAATAGGGATTGGTGGTATTCACTTGTCCATACCACTCCCTGATGACACACTGAGCGATAGTGGTCCGAGGTTTCTGTGTGAGGAGCTCCTGCTGGCGTTCCTGTGAGAGATTTCCCAGCTATTGGCTACTTCAATAAATAATTTATGCACCTGGTTTTGATGAGTGGCTGTTTTTTTTTTTCAGGTCAGAGGATGGTGCTGTAATTGTTCTGTGGCCTGCACACCACCCCTATCCTAAGCTATCTACCTTTTGTTGACTGAACCTATACCCACAATATTTATGCTCTTCTATCCACCTCCTTCTCCTTAGCACATTTTATTCCTTTCCTCACATACAGAGCCACTTCCCCTCATCTTCTCACCTCCTGTCCCTCCTATACAGTTTATACCTGGGAATGGAGAGGTCCCAGTCATGAATAAGTGATGATGATGCCCAAATCTCTTTCTTCTCTTGTGACTGCCAGCAACTCCCCCCCCCCAGCCTATACATGGCTTGAGGGTTTCTCTTCCCTATGTGCATGATCTTTTTCTTCTTTGCATTAAACCCCAGTTGCTACTCTTTCAACCATTTTACTAGTTTATCCAGATCTTTTCTCATTCTGCCCACCCCATCTGGATCATCTACTCTGTTGCAGATCTTGGTGTCATCTGCAAACAGACAAACCTTACCCTCCAGTCCATCTGTAATGTCACTGATGAAGATATTGAAGATGACTGGCCCCAGGACTGAACCCTGAGGTACCCCACTTGTGACTTGCATCTCTTCAGACTGTATACCATTTACCACCACTTTCTGTTTTCTGCCCATCAACCAGTTTGCCACCCAGTTGACCAACTTCTGACCCACCCCAAGCTTACCCAGCTTATTAATCAATCTTCTATGTGGAACAGTATCGAAAGCTTTGCTGAAGTCAAGGTAGGCGACATCAACTGCTTCGCCTTGGTCCACCACTCTGGTTACCCAGTCAAAGAAATCTATGAGATTAGTTTGACAGGACCTTTCTTTTGTAAACCCATGCTGTCTTGGATCTTGTGTTTCTATGGATTCCAGGTGTTGCACTATCCTTTCCTTAAGGAATGCCTCCATAATCTTGCCCACTACTGAGGTAAGACTGGCTGGTCTGTAGTTCCCTGCCTCCTCCCTGCTACCACTCTTGTGGAGCGGGATCACATGAGCCCTTCTCCAGTCCTCTGGGACCTCTCCTGTGCTCAGAGACTTACTAAACAGTTCTGATAATGGCTCTGCTACTTCTACCCTTAGCTCCTTTAGTACACTGGGATGTATGCCATCAGGTCCCATTGCCTTGTCCACCCTGAGCTCATCGAGCTCTTGTAGGACCCTTTCTTTTGTGAAGGGACTAGTGCTCACCTCCTTCCCCTTGTGTCCATGGTGCTGAGCTGTGGGCCCTGCCCTACCTTCTCTTCAGTAAATACTGAGCAGAAGTATTTATTTTGGATAGATGCTTTTACGTGGTCCTCTTCCTCACACACACCCTTATCTCCTTTGATCTTAGCAATACCACCTCTGGACTTTCTCCTTTCACTAATGTATCTATTGAAAGTCTTGTCACCTTCTTTTACTATTTGTGCTATTGTTTCCTCAGTTTGGGCCTTTACCTGCCTTACTGCCTTCCCTGCTTCCCTTGGGAAAGTTTGGTATGTCTCCCTATTTTCATCCCGCTGTGTTCCCTCATATTTCCTGAAGGCCAGCCGTTTGGCACTGACTTTTTATGCTACTGTTTTTGAGAACCAAAGTGGCTTCCTTCTTCTTTTGCACTTCCTTTTCTCTCTAACACAATGGGATGTTGCTTCAAGTATTGCATCCTTAATGCTTGCCCACTTTGCCTGTACCCCCTCACCCGTATTTCTTTTTGCCAGGGCTAGCTTAACTCGTTGGCCATCTTATCAAAGTCAGTTCCTCTGAAGTCCCATGTTTTTGCCTTGGAATGGGAAGATTTAGTTCTAGTGGCCAAATTGAGCCATACCATGTGATAGTCACTGGCTCCCAGGTGATCTTCTACCTGGAGATCTGTGATGCTTTCTCCATTAGTCAGTACTAGATCCAGGATAGCTCTGTCTCTTGTGGGTTGTTGTACCAGTTGTTTGAGCCCCCCCCCCCACAGGGAATCCACCATGTGTCTAGTTCTGGCAGATGTTCCTGCTGGTATTGACCAGTCTGTATCTGGCATGTTGAAGTCTCCCATTATCAGAACCTCCCCTTTAGCTGTCATGTTTTGTATATCTTCTAACAGTAATGTGTCTATGTCCGTCCCCTGGTGTGGGGTCCTGTAGACAACCCCAATTCTTATGGCTGTCCCATTTCCTGTTTCCAGAGTGACCCACAGTTCTTCTGGCTCCTTATGTGTATTCTGAATTTCTGTAGCTTTGATATTTTCAATGACATACAGAGCCACTCCACCCCACCCCACCCTTTTTGCACCTCGGTCTCTTCTGAAAAGTACATAGCCAGGTACTGAAGTCTCCAAATGTGATTACTGGTAAACCACGCCTCGCTAATTGCTACTATGTCCAGTTTAGCCTCTGTCATTATTGCCTGCAGATCTGGGATTTTGTTTCCCAGACTGTGAGCAGTTGTGTACATGATTTTCCATTGGCCAGATTTCGGTGTGATTAGTTGTTGGGTGAGGTCTGGCGTTTCCCCTGTGCGTCGTATGGGTAGCTAGACCTTTTTCCTTACCTGGTGATGCAAATGAACTGCAAACATGCTGAACTCCTGTTTGACCACTAGCTGAGGGGTGTTCTTCCCATTCGACGTATGGGGTGCAGCACCCTTCTCCTCATTTGCTAGTTTAAATATTCTGCAAAGACGTCAAACTTCTAGCCCAATGCACTGACTCCCTCCTTAGTCAGATGCAGTCCATCAGATTTAAAGAACTTTCACTCCCAAAGTTGTTGCCAATTCCCTACAGATTTGTGTCCTTTTTCCTGGCACCAGCCCTTGAGCCACATGTTTAGCTCCCCTATATCCTCTTCTGTGACCTTCCGTCCATCTGTCCCCCTCTCCCAGACTGGCAGGATCTTAGAGAAGGAGAAGCTGAATGAAATGGATGATAGTTTGTCACCCAGCCTGGTCAGGTGTTCCTTGGTCTCCACAACTGACCAGCTGGTGAGATCATTAGTCCCTATGTGTACCAGGACATCAATGTTTTCTCCTGCTTCCTGAACAATTTTAGCAATGCGGTTAGTGTCTCTCCACGCTGATGTACCCGAGAGACATCTGACCATTACCCCTGGCTGGATATAGGTATCAACTCCCTGAATCATGGAGTCTCCTATGATCAGAAGTTTTTGGGATTTCCTTTTTGCTTTTTTTGTTTTGTTTCCTGTTTTGGGTGAGTTTTGTTGTGCTAGCTCCTGTGCTGCAGTGTCCTGCTCTGCAGTGTCCTCTGCCCCTTTGTTTGATTTCAGAGATAGAGGACGATACCTGTTTGTAGTTTTTATATGGTTTGTAGAGGTAATATGTTGGAGAGCACCGAGTGATGGGGCACCCGATTTGCCCCTCCTAACCACCTGCCAACCTCCCAGATCAACTACCCTCTGCGGTCGAGGTGTTTCTGTTGGATGTTGGGGAAATGGCAGGTGGTTCTTACAATATATTTCCTCTTGAATATGAAATTTGAGGTGCGCAGCCTCTGCCCATGCTGCCTGGACCTGAGCCCTAAGATCTCCAATGGCCCAACATGTAGGACAGTGTCCTAAATCCTGTAAACCTGCCCTTCTGAAAAGTATTCCGCAGTACCTGCAGTTATTGTTCCATCCATACTGGCCTATTAATAATAATAATAATAGTAATAATATTTTTATTTATATAGCGCAATTCAGAAATCAAAGTGCTGTACATACATATATATCATAAAACAATTTCAGTAAAATCACACAAATACTTCAGCTTCAGTTAAATGCCCATGCTTCATAAAATATCAGATATTAAAAGCCTGTTTAAATAGATGTGTTTTTCAAACTTCTGCAATCTGTATATCAGTTTTTTTTTGTTTTTTTTTGCAAAATGTGCTTAAAGCTAAATATTGGCAGCATTTTTTTTAAAATATTTTAGATCTTGAAAACCTTGAGCTCTGAAGTGAACTGCAGGGGAAATGCAAAATGAACTCTCAACAAAATGTTTTGCATACAGGATTGTCTGCCCACTTAATTGGTAACGCCAAAAAATGAGCGTGTTACGCAGCTGTGGGTGATGTTGATTCTTTTTCCAGATTCCATTACATTTGACTGGGCAAGCAAAAATCAAGAAGGGCACGGTGAAGGTGATGGCACTGCTGTTAACTCTTTTTACAAAAGTTTAGAGAGAACAGTGGAGATTTTTTCCATAGCTTTAGAGTGATGATCCTCCTGACATGTGACATCTTTCCATATTGCCATGCTATTGACTGTTTAGCCTTTCAACATTCAATAAGGTACGAGAACAACATGACCTGGTTATTTGCTGCAGGTCATTCTTAGAAAAGGTTCCACTAGTGTCATTCACCAGTACAAATGTGCTAGCAGGGAATGATTACAGCCAGTTCTCAAATAAAGACCTGAAAATTGTTCCTATACTAAGTTAGATATTCTGTCCTCCTGGAACCATAAATCAATTTATTTTGCAGCGGCATACATTTAAATAGAACAGCCTTGTCAACAATTCAAAATTAGTCAGTCAGTAGTTCAGAACGGACAAACATCAGTTTGAAAATTGTTTGCATCCTGAGACAGCTGCAGTTCATCTGTGCTTTAATTTAGCTTAGAGAGCCTTACATGTAGTTTAACTGCCACACTGAAGAGAAGCCTTCAGCAGCCATCATATATATATATATATATATATGTATATATATCATATCTAAGGAAAGGAGGTTTACACAACATCATCAGTGATCTGGAAGCTGAAGTTTCCAACAGGTGGATTAGGTTGGCTAACCACACTGAACTGGCCAGGACAGTGGGCTTTCTTAAAGGGACACTGTCAATCCTCTTAAGCCTCAAAGTGTTCCTAGTTTAAACAAAATCTGGACCGAGCCAGCATGGCTGCAGTTGAGCTCACGGCAGAACAGTGCACCGTGCCCAAGATGGCAGCTGGAGCTCAGTACGCATGAGCGAGCAGTTGCACAAGTTCACTTCTGCCCTTCTGGTGCAGTCGAACATGCACACTGAGCTCCAGTGGCCATCTTGGCTGCAGCAGACTGTTCCGCTGTGAGCTCAGTGGGCATGTGGGATGGGCGGAGGGCTTTCACTCCTGAATTAAGCTGCAGCTCCAGATTTGTGCTGTGGTCAGAATCTGGTCAGTCATTTTTTCCGCTCATCGCAAAACAGCTGCAGGCTTTGCCCACTGCAGCCATAAAAACACACATTATGATTGACATCATTCTGCAGAGTCTGCTGATGTAGCTGGTAATTTGAGTCCTTGTTTTCTTTTTAAAAGTGAAAAACAGACTGCCCACCATACTGGTGTCACCTCACCAAAACATATTTGTTTTCCTTCCTTGATCAACTTCCACTGCATATTTCCTGAACCTCCAACACAGTCTTGACACTGATGCTGCAAGTGGAGGAGAGGACACTATTACATCATGAGTGGCTGCACTGTTTGGGGTTGTTCCTACTTTTCAGACAGTATACAGTAACAGTAGATTAAAGATTTAAAACAAAACAAGGTTGGGTGTCATTGCACTATTGCATGCATTTAAGTTCTACTAAGAAAGTAGACTCCCTTATATATCTTTTGAATGCAGTCAATGACACTGCAAGACAGAAACGTCCTGAGAAAGGGACACTGGAAACAGGGAGCCAAGAAATGAGAACAGACCTTAATGGTGGTCTTAGCAACAAAACTTAATACTGAGAATAGATTCCTAGCCCCTGAAGAAGCCCGCGTTGTGCTAAATGTTGTGCAACAGCAGGGGATCTTTGCTTTGATACATTTTGAAAATAAAACTATTGAGCTAAAATATTTAAAATCTAAAATCAAGGTCCCTACTTTTCTGTGGCACATTGGGACCAAGTTCTGTGGCAAGACTACCATTTGCCGCAGAACTTCTGCAGTGGCGGTTTGTAATTTCTGCTGAAGTTCTGTGGCACTAACGAACTACCATATCACAGTGTCAGCTTGTCATCCTGACTTCACTTTCATGGCAGTGGTTATAGCAATCAGGATGGGGGAAAGCAGAGTAACACTAGCTCAAAAAAGAACAGACTTATAGAAATAATGTTATGCTTAAAAAAGCAAAAAAAATATCTATCCCTTAAGGTCCTAGCCTATGGCATAAATGAAACATGCAAAGGAAACCTTATGTGATAAATAAGGTATTTCTGTACCCATGCTATCAATACCACTCATGAGGTCTCCACTGTGTGTCACTTATATATATATATATGCAATCTATAACATACATACAAATATGTGTGTGTGGGTGTATAGTGTGTGAGAGAGAGAGAGATACTGTATCTGTGTGTGTGTGTGTGTGTATATATATATATATATATATATATTTAAATTTCCATGAAATTGTGTCCTCATTCATACAGGTCCCTTTGGAAATGGAATAAACGGAATAAAGGAGATCTTACAAACTCGTTTTTCATGCCAACCCACTTCCCCTGACACACTACATAACACCATCAGGCCATGACATGCATGTGAACCCATTGTGAGATAAAGCTCTCCAGCCCAACACAATGTGTCCCCCATGTGACAGAACACTGCACCATACTGTACATTCCCAGGCTCAGAGCAGTGATGTGCTCCCCCAATCCTTGTGCTGCCCAGCCAGCTCCCAGAGCTCATCTCTGAACCTGAGTTGCCGGCATGGGAACACAACATGCTACCCTCTGGCCCAACAGCTAGCCCTGCACACAACATTTTTTCATAACTTTCAGGTGATTCTATCAACCAATGACAATACGTAATCAATAACCCTGGCAAAAATGTGTACAGCGCAATTATTTATTTAACAGGTCTATTCTTTCAGCAGGTCTACACATTATATTCCACTTTTCTGGGCATAATTACTTTATTTTTCTTAAAAATGACAGGTTAATTAATTTTACCAGTTATTAATTTCAGATAGCATCTCTATACCTTAAAGGCAAAAATAAGTTTGTACAAAGTAAGGTATGGACTTAACAGGTCTATGCTATTGTCAAGATTTTGTTTAAGTTGGCCCTAGTGTAATAATGTAAGATTGAAAATTGTATTAGGCTGTAGTGCAGGTTGAGCAAATATCACCGTACCTGATGTGCTGTGCCACCACCTCTGGCAGTGGGAGCTGAAGTAGATAAGTGACTATTCATTTCTGTGGCAGAATGCAGCCATTTCATTAGCTACTGTATGCTGTTATAGCACTGATGACATCACATTCTGAGCATAGAGGGGTTTTGGATATAAAAAGAGGTGAAGAGAACCAGGTTCTATGGATAAATGGAAATATTAATAAAGAATCATCACCAAGAACAGTGAATTCTGCAGCAGTGCAGAAGTTCTGCGGTAGGTTGCAAGTTCTGCATAAAATTCTGCGGCTGCAGAATTCTAGGGGCCTTGTCTAAAATGTTTTTGAGTGGCTGGTGTCATATCTTGACCTACTAAGAAAGTAAGCAGATAAAACAACCAGCATCATCAGTGAATTTTAGAGAAGATACATATTCATGAAATGTGGGGTTTTCAACCAAACATAATATGACGGAAAATGGGTTGACAATGTCCCTTTAAGGATTGGAGCAAACTTTAGTATCAACAGAATGAGCTGGGGAACTGGTTAGACTTCTGGAATCATAGATTCAGCGTAGCCAAATACAAGGTGCAATAATTTGGGAAGAAGAACGCAGGTAGGAGCTATACACACTGTGTGGGGCTCCTTTTACTACAGTGGAGGAGGAGAAGAACCCAGGGGTCATAATAGACAAGCAGTGCACAGCCACTGTTTATTTAGTTTATTATTATTTCGGAAGACACCTTTGAGCCAAGGCTCTTTTACAAAGGTTCCACATCAGGAAAACAATACAGACCATAGTGAGGACAATAACAAGTACAGTTGTTTCAAGCAGCCATAGGCTTTGTCAGGTACATTAAAGCTTTCATATGGAATTACTGTAATATGTGTAATGATTCACAGTATGTATGTTAAGTTACAGTAATTTGTCTATATTATTCAACAAAATATGTACAATAAAAAAAAAAACTCAGGAACCATCTCTTTGCATATTATGTCAAAAAGGCTTGACAAATGCTGAGGTGCATTGAAAATGGGGTTGACCAACAGCAGTGGAAGTAATTCCACCACATTACAAGGCCCTGACCATACCAGATCCAGAGTACCGTGTGCAGTTCTGTGCTCCCAAATACCACAACTTCTGGCCAGAGCCGATAGAGCTGCAGCCAAGGAAATTGGGGTCAAAATATTGAATATTTGTTTTTTAATATTTTTACACCAAATTTTCAACATAGCCTTGTTATGACCCCGCCTCATGAAGAAGGGCAGAGAAAAAGTTCAACTCCTGGCTTAAAGGTGATTTTGTGCAGGCACTGCAAAATCAACTTTCAAGATGCAAAAACACATTTTTATTTATTTATTTATTTGTACAAATCGGAATTACAATCCTTTGAGTCAAGGACTCGTTTCCAAAGGCTCCTCGTCAGACAAAGTACAGATTACATACAAACAGAACACCATATAGTTACAGAGGAATGTAATAACATAGCTTCATACGGTTACATAGGTACATGAGCAGGCAATGCATAGAAAGGGTATGTCAGATTGCCATATAGAGTGACTGAGGTACAGTCCAGAGGGGAACCAATAGAGAGCAGACAGGTAGGGTACTTGGTAAAATAGTGGGATTTTTGCGGGTATAGAGCGGAAGTGCTGAAAGAGACGCTCTGCAGGAGGTGATGGTTAGCTGTCCAAGGGACATTGTCGGGGGGGCTGTGGGTGGCTGGAGAAAGAGTGAGGAGGTCTTGGTCTATCAACAGTTGCAGTAGCGTGAGGCAAAGAGATGGTTTCTGAGGGCAATTTTGAATGGGCCTAGAGGGCAAGAGTTGAAAAACGACAGCTGTCACATTCATGAGGTGATGTAAAGAAATGGCTGAGTTGTAAATTTGGGGTAAAAATATTGAAAAGTAACAAAGTTATGCACCTGTGTTTGCAAAATTCAACATAGGCTCATAACGTTATTGGGCCCTATGCACTAAGGTGCAGAGTGGCTACGCACCGCGCAGCCATAGCACATAGCCACTCCACACCCATTGTGCCCCCCATGTGGGGTTCACTAAATGGGGCATGCAGCCCCTATGCACCTGATCCTTGTCCGCACAGACAGAAACATGCCGGGGTGGGCGTGGGATGGGCATGCCAGAACTACACGCCATGCACAATGGCGCATAGTGCCGTCTGCAGGGGGCCACAACTGTCCTCAGGATATATTTACTTATTTATTTATTATTTATTAAATGTTGTTGACCGGGTAAGTCCACTGGGCCCCTGAGGTCCCTTTTTCAGGGGCGACCCAGAGTTAGTTACATAGAGTAGCGCAAGTACAATCAAAGTATACATAGTAGGACAATGCGTAATCATTGGAGAAGGCGGTGACATACGACATGATAACAGTGGTAGCTGTTAGACTTAGGGCAGGCAGTACAATTACATATACAAGCAATACAGTGTAGGACAATAGGTTACAGGTTACATTGGGATGACCAGTTTTCATAGAAGAGAGTGATTATTTACAGGACAAGTACACAAGATCAAGAGTGGCAGCTAAGTGCCAATTAGGGCAGATTAGACTTTCCATGGCCATACTACAGGGGGTGTAATTTAGCTACCCTTCAGGACAGATGCAGGAGCTGAGATTCCGGAGGTGAGTGCGTAGTCCCGCCTGAAAGATTGCTAGGGAGGGGGCTTCTTGGAGCTGGCTGGGGAGTTTGTTCCACAGTGTAGGGGCTAAATGGGCAGAGGATTTACTGCCTGGTGCAGATCTGGACCTGGGCAGTTCGAGCAGTGTTTCGCCTGAAGTGCGGAGGGGCCTGCTGGTCCGCTTTGGGGTGAGTAGCCCAATTAACCCTGTGGGAGGATTGGCAGAGAGGAGTTTGTATGTCCAGTTTAACAGGGGGTACTGCAGCCTAAGGTTCAGGGTGGGCCATTTGAGTGCAGCAAGGGCTTCACAGTGGGGGGTCCTCGGATGGGCTTTTGTGGCAAATCTTGCAACTTTGTGGTACAAAACCTGTAGTCTGCCATGGTCGAGTTTTGTGATACCAAGTAGGATTGGGGCTGCATACGTAAGAGTATGTAGAAGGACACTCTGAGCTATTGCTAGTCTTGTCTCAGGTATCATATTGGCACTAAGTTGGTAGAGCAGCCCGAGTTTTTGATGGATGTTTTTTGTCACCAAATCTACATGAGGTTTTAGCGTGTGTCCCTGGTCTAGTGTAAGACCCAGGTGTTTGAGGGATTGGACCACTTCAATTGTAGAGCCCGAAGTGGTGACCAATGGCAAAAGATGTTCCCAGGGATTTAGGACCAAACAGGAGTGCTTTGGTCTTGTTTGGGTTGAGGACCAGGCGATTCTCAATCAGCCATTCTTCAGCATGGGTGAAGTCTGACTGGAGCAGGGGTCCCAGATCGTCCAGGCTCAGCTCAATTTCTCTATAGTACAGCATCGTCAGTGTACTGCACCATGGAGCTACTCTCACAGTGGTGTCAGAGGTCATTGATGAACAGGGAGAACAGGAGCAGGCCAAGGATGGAGCCTTGAGGCACCCCCTCCTTTAAAAGTAGCGAGTCAGAGGTTGCACCTCTCCACTTGACCTGCTGGGAGTGGTCAGTCAGGTAGTTGCAGAACCAATTCAGAGAGTGTTGGTCCAGTCCAAATGTGCTCAACTTGGTTAGTAAGTGTGGGTGGTCTACCAGGTCAAAAGCCTTGGTTAAGTCTATAAAGACTGCCCCCATGGGGGTGCCCTTGTCCGAGGCTGCTAGGACGTCAGAGGTGAACCTGATGAGGGCAGTGTCCGTCCCATGCTTTTGACAGAAACCATGCTGTGACGGAGCCAGAAGCTGGTTGTCTTCCAGGTAGCCCCTCAGTTAGCCGTATACTAGCCGCTCCTGGATCTTTGCCAAATGGCAAAGGATGGAGATGGGTCTGTAGTGGCTAATAGGGTCTCTGGAACCACCCTTATGGATTGGGACCACGTGGGCCTGTTTCCATGTTTTGGGGACTACTCCCTCCAGCAGGGATCTGTTTATTAATATGGTGATGGGTAAGGCTATGGCGGGGGCAGCAGCTTTGAGCAGTCGTGGGTCCAGTCCATCGGGTCCCATTGATCCCGTGGGCTTTAAGGATTGCAGGAGGAGTGGCACTTCTTTGACTCGTACGGTCCTTAAGTGGAAGAGGGGAGCTGGATTGTTCTGCATCTCAGTGACCAGTGGACCCTGGTGACTGTGTGGGCGTTTGGTTCTGAAAGTGCCAAGGTCCGTGAAGAAGCTGTTGAAGGCTGCAGCGGCCTCTCCTCTGCCAGTTAGGGGTAACCTGTTGCAGATTATACTGCCGCGCAGGGGTTTGTTTGTGCCTTTTAATAGGGAGTTGATACAGGTCCAAAAGGACTTAGGGTCAGACAAGGTATCCCGCTGGAGGGCTTGGAAATAGGCCCTTTTAGCAGATTTCGAGGCTTTCTTGCACTTGTTCCTCAGGGATCTGTAGTCAGCTAGGTCTGCTGGACTAGCGGAGTACCTAGCCTTTTTCCAGGCCTTGTCTCTGCTTATCATTAGGGATTTTAGCTTGCGCGATATCCATCTATGGCATTGTCCTTTTGCGTGTCTTTTCCTTACTGGGGCATGGAGATTGGCCACCGCAGAGAAAGTATGCTGGAACTACTGAGCAGCTTTACCAATACTGCCTAGTAGATTTAGTGGTGCCCAGTCGGTGTTTCTCAGTGAGCTCTAGAAGGCCTCAGTGGAGAAGCCCGAGAAGTCCCTGGCTACTATGAGTCTGGGTGGAATCCTGGGTGGCCTGTTTTTCCAGATGCAGAAAGTGGGGGAGTGGTCACTCATGGCATCGGACATCACACCAGCCGCTTGGATGTTGGCTGGGTTAGAGACTAGGATCCAGTCGAGGGTGGAGTGGTTCCCTGTCTTTAGGTTTTGCCTGGTGAACTCTGTTACGACCTGTGTCAGCTTAGTTTCTAGGAACGTGGCCCTGTGGACTTGCTCAGTGGTGGCATCCCACCTCAGGTTGTAATCCCCTAGGACCAGCAGCTCTGCAGGTAATGACTCTGCGAGGGAGCGTGCTAAGTGCTGGAGTGCAGTATTGCCACCAGTGGGGGGATTATAAATGCAGCTTATGGTTAGGTGTTTTGCATGGCCCAGTATGATTTGGATGAAGAGGGATTCGAGCCCTAAGGAGCTTGGCAGATTGCTAGAGGATGGGGAGGTCACCAGCGAGGAGCTTACATAGATTAGGACACCCCCTCCTTTTTTACCATCTCTGTCCTTTCAGAAGGTGTGGTAATTGGCCAGCTCCACTTCGTGATGGAGGATGTGAGGCTTGAGCCAGGATTCAGAGATGGCAAGCACATCTGGCCTGTACATCTCTACCCAGGACTGGACCTCATGCATCTTGGGTCGCAAACTACAGAAATTCATATGGGCAACTCTTAGTCCTCTGGCGAGTTGCCATGTGGGGTCCCTGGGGGACCCCAGAGTTGTGTTAGCAAAGTTAGGCCCAGGATTGGGTTGGACATTTCCCGAGCTCATTAATAGGGCAAGCACAATGAGGCGAAGGACCCCCTGTCTGAATTGGGGGGGCAGTATTCTACGCTTTTTGGTCACTCCGGCTAGGATGTGGTACCGGGCTCCCCTACACATTAGGCCATGCAGCAATATCAGGGCATCCAGGGTAGTAGTTGCAGGGCATATTGTCAGGTGCCGGAGGTGGTGGTCCGGTGTTCCCCTATGCAGGTTCAGGTTGAAGCTGCTGCACATAGTTGAATCTACCCATACTAGTGCTACAATGTACAAGAGTATCATCCCATGGACTCTGTATGGGGCGAGGCTTGGGTAGAGCCATCTGCCCTGTAGTTTCCAGGGTTGTGACCAGGCTGCTTCAGGTTGGAGCTTTGAGCTCTGAGCCTTCTGCTCCATAATGGAGGTAGTAGAGTATGACCTGACAACTTCCAGTGGAAGGTGCCTTTGGAGTGGTGGCAGTATTGCCCTGGGGGCTTTGGGCTAGGTCACTTGAATGGGTGAGGTTCAATTCTCACACCGCTTGTAACAGTCAAGGTAGATATGCAATCCTGGTGGTAGGGGGAACCCTGCCATAAGTGCTTTACACACTCCAGTGCACACAGACACCTTCCCAGTCCATCTATCATGGTACCTCTGCACCCATCCCCTGTACCCACCCATCCACCCCAGCACGCACCCATGGCATCCCCCATTATGGCAACCCCCCAAAAGGAGGCACCAGCCCCAGGAATGCAGTACCCCCCCAGTCTCCAGTGTTCCAACCACGTACATTGCCACACACTCCCCCCAATCTGTACTGGTCACCCCTTGTAGAGGTGCCCCCGACATAACGGATAGTGGCCACATGCACCAGGGTCTGTGGTGCGACGGACACTCCTGCTGTTCATATGCTGTGAAGTCTCTTGCAGTGGGCACTGCCTGATCAGCTTCATAGGGCCCCCCAACCCCTGGTCCCATCCTCCCCGACCCTCAATGGTAGTCCTTGGCTCCCCCCACCCCCAGCAGCACCAAACCCTCACCCGTGGCACCGACATCCTCACCCGTACCTGCATAGTCAGTTCCACAGCTGGATGGCCAGCAGCACAGCCCTCCATACACCTCCTCGGTGGCCATCCATCTGAGTGATACTGGGAATGCATAGCCTATTTATGTTCCCAGCAGCACCTGGATGGCCGGTGGCCAAGGAGGTATATGGAGGGCTGTGCTGCTGGCTGTCCAGCTGCAGCACTGACTATGCAGGTACAGGTGAGGATGTTGGTGCCATGGGGGTGGGAGGAGCCACGGACTACCATTGGGGGTTGGGGGACAGGACCGGGGATCAAGTGTGTGGGATTGGGACACGTGCTGGGGAGGCCCTTGATGGACACCAGGATGGGGCAGCAGTGGATGGGGGAGGCTGTCATGCAGCACACCAGTTAGCCATGTGTGTGGGGCAGGGAGCGCTTCATTCACCGGAGGGATGGGGCAGCATGTGTGTGGGGGGGGCATGTTGCACAGGTGCTGGGGCTGCCGGTGGGGCATTACATACAGCTGGACTGCTAAGGAACTTGAGCCCCTATCCCTCCTGCCCCAGTATGGACATGCACAGAAGCCAGGGGTCAGTCTCAGGACTTGGGGGATGTTTGGCAGGGGCTACTGTCCTTGGATTCCAGGCTCCAGACCCTCATGCCCACCCCTTGAGATGCTCCAGCGGCTGCCATGTGTTGGAGGGGTGGTACGGCAGTACAGCTGGTGGCACTCATGCTCCGGTGGCATGGCAATGGGGTCCACCGCCAGATAGGGAAGGGCCACATTGGTCCAACTGTCTGCTGGTGCTAGTCACACACCTGGAGCCACACCCTGCTGCACAAGGGATCCATTTAGGACCCAGGACAGGCATCCGATTGGATGCCCAACTGGGTCTGCGACTCCATCCCCAGCTACCCCGTGGAGTTCTGCATGTCGGGCAGGCAAAGCCAGGGACACGTGGTGGCTGATGGTGAATGCAGGCCATGCGCATCTGTCCGCAGGTGTGGAGCTACGCAGGCGGGATATGCACCTGTGGTGCGTATTTTCCACCCAATAGTGCATAGACCCCCAATGTTTTTTAATATTTTTACACCACATTTTCAACGTAGCCTTCTTATGATCCCACCTCATGAACAAGGGCAAAGAACATTTTCAAATCCTGCCTGAAAGGTGATTTCACGCAGGGACAGCAAAATTCACCTTTCAGGATGTAAAAAAAACATTTTGACCAGGATGTGAAAAATGACAGCTATCGCATTCATGAGGTGCTATAACGATATGGCTATGTTGTAAATTTGGGGTACAAATTTTGAAAATTACAAATGTTACAAACCTGCGTTCACAAAATTCAACATAGGCTCATAATGTTATTGTTTTTTTTAATATTTGTACAGCACGTTTTCAACGTAGCTTTCTTATGATCCCGCCTCATGAACAAGGGCAGAGAAATTTTTTAACTCCTGCCTAAAAGGTGATTTCATGTAGGGACTGTGAAATCGCCTTTCGGGATGTAAAAAAAACATTTTGGCCAGGATGTGAAAAATGACAGCTCTCACATTCATGAGGTGCTGTAAAGATATGGCTATGTTGTAAATCTGGGGTAAAAATAGTGAAGTTGTGAGCCTGGGTTTGCAAAATTCAATTAAGCTCATAACTTTATTGTTTTTTTAATATTTTTACACCAAATTTTCAACATAGCCTTCTTATGATGCCACCTCATGAACAAGGGCAGAGAAAATTTTCAACTCCTGCCCAAAAGGTGATTTCACACAGGGACCACGAAATCACCTTTTGGGAATGATTTGCCTAATGTGAGTGCAAACGTTCATGAGGCACAGTCCCAAAAAAAGCATGCTGGAAATTTGGGCCAAAAATATACAAAAATGCCCAAGTTATGCCACTTAGTTCAAAACCCCATTGAAATACATTGAACCGCATACCTGTTTCTTTAGTTGGCAGTCCGGCTTTGAAGAGTGAAGACATGTCTACGGCCCTGAGAGGATTATGGCGTTGGACCCCCAATGGGTAAGTAAGGGCTTGGGGATGTGGGATAGTGGGTGCTGAGTGGGAGCCTTGGGTGGGGGGAAAGGAACGGCCACAAAAGACATTGGTGGATGGTTTTGTTTTTACAGGTGAAAAAACAAAACACGAGGAAGGATTCCCGCTCATGACACTGAGGACTGGGCACCCCAGTGTCACTGTTATGTTTCTCAGGGATGGGGGGGTGGTGGTGGAGGAGAAAACATAATTTTAACATATAAAAAAAATCAGAGAGCACGACACTGGGGACTGGGCACCCCAGGGTCACTGTTAAGTATCTGGGGGGACACTGAGAGGGAGGGTCGGGTGGGGAGAAAATAAATATATAAAAAAAGATCCTATGGATACTGGGGATTGGACACCCCAGTGTCATTGTTATGTTTCTTTGGCGGGGGTGCTGAGAGGGAGAGTCAGGTGGGGGGGATATGTGTACTTTAAAAAGAAAAAGGAAAATTAATGACCATGGTACAACGCAGCACAGTCCATCATGACCAAGATGGCCACCACAGTGTACTGTGCGTATGCAAAATGGTCTGGTGGCCATCTTGGACATAGCGTAGTGTGCCGTGTTCCACTATGACTGCTGACAGACTACAAAATAGTCTTGTGACATGGCCAATGCAAACAGCAAGCAGAGAGCTTCACAGGCATGGAGGTGACTGTGTTACAACTCTAACATGTTGTTCCATCGGAAGGAATGCGCTGCCTGCTTGTCTTATAGAAACATAGAAGCTAACAGCAGATAAGGACCACTAGACCCATCCAGTCTGCCCTTTTACCCTACCTTTATTGGCAGCCACTGGCAGTATTTGGTCATCGGCTTTAGCCTCTCCTTCTCACCTCTAGGGTTCCCTTGTGCCTGTCCCATGCATGTTTAAATCTTCCCACTGTGCACGCTCCCACCACCTCCTGTGTCAGGCTATTCCATGCATTCACCATCCGTTCTGTGCAGAAAAACATCCTCACATTTCCTCTTATCCTGCCCCCTCCATTCTCATATTTTGTCCTCTCATTCTTGTATCCCCTAATGTAGTGAAAGATGTTGCCCACTTGCACCTTGTTAATGTCCTTAAGATACTTGAAGGTTTCTATCAAGTCCCCCCACTCCCTCCTCTCTTCCAGTGTATACATATTCTCTCCTCACATGTCTTCTAATGCAAGCCTTGTACCATCTTAGTTGCCCTTCTTTGAACCCCCTCCACCCTATCTATGTCCTTACGAAGATGCGGCCTCCAGAACTGTACACAGTATTCCAGATGAGGCCTTAACAGTGTCTTGTATAGTGGAATCACAACCTCCCTCTTTCTACTGGTGATATACATTCCTTTGTACCCCAACATGCCACTGGCTTTTCCCACAGCCATTGCACTCTGCTTGGCCACCTTTAGGTCATCAGAGATGATAACCTCCAGGTCAGCAACTCACCCCCTATCCTGTAGTTCTCCCCAGGGTTTCTGTGTCCCAGGTGCATAACTTTTCACTTCTTCACTTTGAACCTCAGTTGCCACACTTTGGGCCATTTTTCCAGCTTTTCTAGATCCCTCCTGATTTTCTGTGCCTCTTACAGAGTGTCCACCCTGTTGCAAATCTTGGTGTCATCTGCAAACAGGCAAACCTTCCCTTCCAGCCTTTCCGCAATATCACTAATGAAGACATAAAAAAGGACTGGCTCCAGGACTGATCCCTGAGGTACCCAGCTGGTCTCCCCCTTTCCCCCAGATTGGATCCCATTTACCACCACCCTCTGCTTCCTGTCCCTTAACCAATTTCTCACCCAGTTTACCACCTTGTGTCCCATGCCCAAAATCCCCATCTTGGTAATTAGTCATTTATGTGGGATGGTGTTGAAGGCCTTGCTGAAATCCAGGTAGGTGATGTCCACCCGTCCACCAATCCACCTCCCTCATAACCCAGTCAAACAAATCTGTCAGATTCATTTGATAAGACCGTCCTGCTGTGACCCCATGCTGCCTCAGATCTTGGGCTCCATTGGATTCCAAGTGTGCCACAATCCTTTCCTTATGTAGTACCTCTATAATCTTACTCAATACTGAGGTGAGGCTGACTGGCCTATAGTTATCAGCCTCCTCCCTGCTACCATTCTTGTGAAGAGGGACTACATGTGCCCTTCTCCAGTCCTCTGGAACCACTCCTGTGTTGAGTGACTCATTGAACATGGCTGCCAGAGACGCTGTTAGCTCCATCCACAGTTCTTTTAATATCCTGGGATGTATGCCATCTGGTCCCATTGCCTTGTCCACCTTCAGTTTAGTAAGCTCCTCCAGGACTCTCTCCTCTGTAAATGGACTGGTGTTCACCTCTCTTTGCCCTTTGTATGCAGTTCCAAGCTGTGGTCCCTGTCCCTCCTCCTCTTCAGTAAATACTGAACAAAAGTATGTATTCAGTATTTCTGCCTTTTCCAGGTCTCCTTCCACACTCTCCCCTCCCTCCCCTCTGAGCCACATAATACCCCCTAGACTTTCTCCTTTCAGTGATGTACCTATAAAATGTCTTGTCCCTTTCTTCACCATCTGTGCTAATCTTTCTTCTGTTTGTGTCTTAGCACTCCTAATTACTTTCCTTGCTTCCTTTGGACAATTTAGGTACACTACCCTATCCTCTTCCTTCTGTGTCTCTTAATATTTTCTGAAACCCTCCCTTTTGGCCTTTACTTTCTCTGCTACTGCCTTTGAGAACCATAGTGGTTTCCTCCTTTTCTTTCCTTTGTTTCTCAGCCTAATGCACTGGTTAATCACCCCCACTATGGCTCCCTTCAGGTGTGCCCACTGCTCCTCAAACCTCCCTCCTGCCACCCTCTTTGAAGGGGTTCTTTAACACTTATACCCATCCTGGCAAAGTCTGCCCTTCTGAAATCCAATACCTTTGCCTTAGCATAGCTTGATTGCGACCCAGTGCCCATGTTAAACCACACTGCATGCTGTGACACTGTGATAGCAAGAAGTCTGCAGGGCTATGCCCACTGCAGCCCTAAAAAGGACATTGAGGCAGTTGAGCAGGTTCAGTGCAGAACCTTCACAATGATCAGTCTGGTATGGAGGACAGAAGTTAGTGGAGAAACAGGGGCACTTGACATGTTCAGAAAAGAGGCATCCCGGGAAGACAAGATATGCCCAGAAAGATAAGCAAGGTTAGGTGTTAAGTTCTGTGTCTAGCCCTTACGTGCAGAAAGAAAGTAATACAGAACTGCACTCTCACCATTAATTATGATTCAGGCATTTTTATTGATTTCTTGGTGTCTGGTCACCATAAACATAAACCGTCTGCATTTAATGGCCTTCAATAAAGCCAAGTGATGAGTACCGTTGTTCCATTATTTATTTACTTTTTCTTTTTTAAGTGATTTTCACTATATTTCTACTGATATATTTCATTCTTCCAAGTACCGGGCTTGAGTACCGCTACTGATTGGGCTTGTAAAATCTTTGTCCAATTCTCAGTGTGTAGGTTATTTCTGCAATGTCGTTATAATGCTATTTCCTCCTCTATCAGGCCTCAGGTCAGGGCAGAATGAAATATATAAGCAGAAATACATCAAAAGTGACTATAAGAAAGAAAGGCAGAAAGTATATAGTGGAACACCAATATCCTGATCAAGTGGCTTTATTGAAAGCCACAAAACATCAATGGGTTATGTTTATGGTGGCCAGACACTAAGAAGTACTGTGGAAGCAATTAAAAAAAAAATCTTGAAGTCCGATCAGCCCCACCCTCAGGGAGTGGGAACAACAGAGCAAATAAATTATGGATATGGAGAAAAAAAATCATACATCAATCACACATACAGCTTGGTTTGTACATTCAGCTCCTGTTGGTTATTCTTAACTGTGCAGCTTCACCTTTGGTAGAGAAGGTATATACGTCTGCCATACTTAGTTATCCTCTAACAGTAGAGAAACGAGACCTATAAAAGATGAATCAGAATCTCATGGTGTGGGTAAATGTGAATATGTATTTATTTACTTATTTAATTTCATTTTGCTAACTGGGTAAGCCAACTGGGCCCACAGGTCCCCTTTTCAAGGGCAACCCGGAATTAGATACATAAAGACCTGTTGAGTATTTAGCATTACAGAGTAACAAGGCAATTGTAGGAACATACATAGCTTTCAGATTTGTTCGTCGTCAGACATACATATGTATGCTGATGTCACTGTAATCTACACAACAGGCAAAATGGCCTCTGATGTCACCACCAGACTCCAGTTCAACTTCATAAATGTCCAGCTCTGGCTTAGAGACCATCAACTCTTCTTAAATGCCAAAAAGACAGTCTCTATGACCTTCAACGCTAGGCAGAGACTGGCAAGGCTCACCTCCCTGCCCACTTTCATACCGTGGATGGGACTGTTCTTGAGGACATCTCCTCCTTCCAATACCTTGGTGTTTGGCTGGACCAGTATCTCAGTTTCTCAGCATACATTGATGCCATTCTGAAAAAACTTTGGCCCAAACTTGTTGCCCTCTACAGAAACCGTAGCTGCATCCCACTTATGGCAAGGTGTGAATTAGTACAGAAAATGATATTACCCATATTTGACTACTGTGACATAGTCTACAGTGCCACCCCACAGTCCTCCCTAACCAGACTGGACCCCCTTTTTAACTCTTTCTGTCACTATGCTCTTGATGCTTCTACCCTGACTCACCACTGTACACTCTACCGATCTCTAAATTTCCCCTTCCCTCACTAACAGATGTGTGCTCCATGCTGCCAAATTCATCTCTAAATTCTGGCTAGGTTCACTTCCCTCCTATCTCTCTCTGCCTCTCTATCCACCCCTCCCTATACTCCCTTAGAACTGGCGACTTGTGGACTCTGACAATTCCTCGCAGAAGCACATTCTCTGGTCAATTGGCCTTCTCCCACCACCTCCCTAAAGGCCGTCACAAATCCGTCACTCTTCCTCAGCTGGTTCACTCGCCACATCCCTAACAAACTACCTAATGACCAACTGCGAATGCAACTAACTCCCTCAGGAATTGTCTAAGCTACTAGAATTATATTTCCTCACTCTTCTAGCTTGACTCACCCCCAACCCCACCCTGTAAGTAACAACCCAGTCCCATGTCATGTCCGTATCACAGCTAAAATATTAATTCTTAGAGAGTGGAAACTTACAAACCCACCAACAGTGTCAGAATGGTTGCAAGATATTGCTTCAAGGGCCAGTTATGAAAGGTTAGTTTATGTCCATGCAGACAGATTAAACAAGTTATTTGATATCTGGGAACCATAGCTAAACTGTACGTATTGTAAGATTCCAACTTGAATATACACTTGACCGCTTTCTGTATTTATTATGTATTCTTTTCTTTATCCCCTCCTTAAGATTGTAAAAATTCCCACGTTACCTTGTTTTCCTTTGAGGGTTTTGTTTAATTATTGATATGAGCATTTGAATCATTGTGTTTTATTATATGTGTTGCTGAAATTCCAATAAAATATTAAATATAAAAAAGGAGTTTTCAGAATATCTGAGAAAACTTTATATACACTGAGGATGAATCTAAGAGTGTTAGAAACACATTTTTGCTAAAAACAAACAAAAAAAATTATGGCATTTTTTACAGATTAGCTAAATCTGCTGCTTTTTTAGTTGATGATGTAGGAGTTGAGAACTTAAAATTAAATCCTGCCTTCTACTGCGCTGAAATTGCACAATATTGGTAGTGAGACATCAATGCATTATTCAATCTGAGCTTCTGTATTCTACATACAGTATCTGTAGGCATCATAAGGCACTTGCTAGCAAATGCAGTAGACATCAAGCACTCTTAAATGGCAATAGATAGACAGATTAGATTAGATTAGATAGAAAGACAGCCAGATGGACAGACAGACAAAGAAAAGGAAATCTGGTTTTATATAGTGCGTTTCATACACTGTATCACAAAGCACTTTACAATTCAGGAGAGGGAGAGGGAGAGAATTGGTGCTGCAGTTTTCAGAGCATAGGGAGATTCAGAGAGTACAGAGATAGATTAGAGATTCAGCACAGGGTAGCTTAGTGTTTTGCTCAAGGTCACACAGTAAGTGGTGGTAGGGGGGTCAAACTTGGATCACTAGGATTAGTGCTCTGCATGCTAACAGACAGACTGAGAGGAAGAAAGAGAGACAGAAGTGCACAATAATATAAAAATTAAAAAATCATATTTTATAAAAGCTTGTATTGCTTTATAGAGAATTCACTATACCTTGTGTAACCCCTAGGTGGCGCTACCCCAAGGGCTACTACCCCTGCCTGCTTGGCTAGTAGCAAGTTAAGGGGCCTGAGTTCTGAAATGGCTGCCTCCACCCGGAGGTCAAAGTTGGTAGTGGTCAAGCTAACCTGGGTACAGCCCTCCGGGACACTGTAACCCCCCTCTTTCCCTTCTAGTGGTCTGAACACTGTACAATAATCACTTTCACAATACTCCTGGTACACCACACAAGTACCTACACTGTTTGCACTTACCACCAGGGCTGGTTCCTCTGGCTTGACCCTGGAGACCCCCTGTAAAACAAGGTTATGCACAGCATATAGCAACAGTACAGTACTTTGAACACAAACTGGAACCACAGTCAGATTACATGCAGAAAAAGTTATATCTGATTTATTCAGGGGATTTGATTAAGGGAGGGGCAAAATCAGGTTAATTAGCTTAAAGGTTATATCAATCAAGCAGTTATGCATGCACTTTGAGTCCCCCAACACAGTCACACCTCTGGGTACCCAGATGGAGAAGAGATGGGCTAGGCAGGACCGTTGCCGAGGGTTGGCCAGCATCGCAGCTGGTTGGGGCCCTGTGATGGAAAACACAACATGCACAGTACACACTATTTGTAATCTGGAGCCAGAGGGCTCAGTTCATAAAGGAAATGAAACAACAAGACAATCAGATGACACACTCAGATTAAGCTGTTGTTGCAGGAAGCTACCCTGGTATTTACTCACGATACCCAAGACTGGACACAGGCTAGACGAAAATCGAGACTGCAGGTGGTTGATCTGGAATGCCAGGAGAAGCAGGGTCCACAAGGGTCACCGAGGCATTGTTCCTGTTCAAGCATGGAGCAGGGGGCTGATCCCCAGGCAGGTCTCTCGTCGATGACTTCTCTGTGCAGCGGGTAGTCTGGCTGGGCCAATCTGGCAAGGCCCAGATCGCATGGAGACAAATTCGGATGCCCTTAAGCTTCCTTTCAGGTGCACCCAGCTAGGCAAGCGGTCATTTGCTGTCAGGGGTTCTAACTGGTTAAATGAATTGCCTGTTATACTGCTGAATCTCCCCAATTTTAATCAGTTTAAGAGATCTCTGCAGTCTGCCTTTGTAGTCCAATACAATTGTAACCGTTAAATAGTTTTATTTGGTTTCTCTCTCTATATATTACCTACTACTTTTTATATAATGATCTGGGTGGATTTTTTGTTGTTGCTTGTTCAAAAATGTGTGCAATTGTTCTGCCTTAAGTGCTTTGAGCCTGACCCGACTGCATTTCCTCTGGCACTGTTTATTGTACTTGTAATGTTTTTTATGACTATGTATTTGATGTGTAACCTTCATAAATGAGCACTGGTGCTCAAAGGTAATTTTCCAAAGTTTTCAACAAAATAAATAAAATAAAATACACAGACTGGTCGCCCAGGGGACAATTAGTTAACATATCTTATTAATAGCCTGTCTCATGTTTAGGGCTGTGTGATTTTTTTTTTTTTGTCTTCAGAAATGGGGCTTAATATTAAAAGCCTGCTAAATACGCATTTGTTGCACTGATGCCATTTACCATTTTTATATGCAGCAGATTCTGCCTTGGTATACTTTGGGCAGGATATTCAGACTGCGCCAGGCTGTGGCGCAAGCCTGGGCGCAGCGCAACTGGGATGCGCATGGGCATTGACAGGGTGATATTCAGCGGAGCTGTGCCATGGTACAGCATCATTGAATATCACTCCTTGGCCACCCTCAGTGTGCATGGCGCAGTGGCACTGTGCCAGCACAAGTGACCAGAGTGGAGCAGGAGGATGCGCTAGTGCAAGTGCCATTGCGCTAGGTGCAACTACCGCGATATTCAAAAGTGCACATGCAAATGGGGCCATAAAGTATACAAGGCGCAAATGGGGCCATTTGCATGTCATTATGGCCCCATTTGCATGCAGGTGCGCCGATCCCCAGCGACTTGTGCCTGGTGCCCTGCCAGGCTGCAGCCATTGGGGACCGATGCCCCCTGCACAAGAGGCAAAGTGCCCCACTGCCCAATCGTGGGCATGTGTTATAAAGAATAGTCCCATATCCCTGGTGGTCCAGTGGACTGCTCACAGCCCAATCGCGGGCGTCAGTAATATATTATGATAAACCAATCCAACCCTGGTGGTCCAGCAGTACCCCCCAACCAGCCCACCAGCCCACTGAGATCCATTCACATATCTGGACTGTGTAGTATGGTACGGGCTGCACGCCCATTGGCTCACGCTGTGGACCAATGGGCGTACAGCCCTACCGTACGGAGTCAGTCAGTGGGCAGTGGGGTGGCAAGCGGGTGGGGAGCTGCCGCCCGACGCTGACTGGGGGAGCGGGCAGTGGGGCTCAGTGGGTGGAGGGGAGGGTGGTACCGCTGGACCACCAGGGCTGGATTGGTTTGTCATAATATATTACTGACGCCCGCAATCGGGCTGCGAGTGGTCCACTGGATCACCAGGGATATAGGACTATTTTTTGTGACATATGCCCGTGATTGGGCTGCGAGCAGTCCACTGGACCACCAGGGATATAGGACTATTCTTTATAACATGTGCCCTGCTCGGGCTGCGAACGGTCCACTGGACCACCAGGGAGCTAGGACTATTAAATTTCAACATATGCCCACGATCGGGCTGCAAGCAGTCCACTGGACCACCAGGGATGTGGGAGGGTTAATATCACTACATATGCCTGCGATCGGGCATGGGGGGTCGCTACCACGCAGGTGCCGCCGAAGCTCGGGTGGCCACCCACAGCTGGCAGCTGCCGTGATGCACCCTGCAATACTGCAGCTCACCTGTGGGTGGCCAGCTGCTGCTCCTTTTTTTTTTGCTTACCTGTGTGCAGCACAGGTAGGGGTTGCGCATGCATGGGCTCAGCACATCCCAGGCTGAATATCGGGATGCGGGTATGCAGGACGCCTTACTTGAGCCGGATACATTCATTGATGCACTCTGGCGCATCGATTTGTGCCAGGCACATTCCCCTTTAATATCGTGTGTCAAGATTAGTGGGGTTGCGTGATGAAGAATTGTGTTGCGCCATGCAATCCTTCTGAATATCCTGCCCTTTGTGCTCACCAGCAGAATTTAAATGTTGTCAGTTTTCCACAATCATTTTAGTAAAGTTGCACAATTTATTTAAATCATACCATTAATTTTGACACGATTACCTGCACTGTTTCAGTGTGTCCAGTGGTGAGATTTGTGAAACAGCATTGGTTAGCCTCAACACTGGCCAGACCTCACTCAGGTGAGCATACAAGAAGGAAGCATGCGGCTAACAGACCAGAGAGAGAAAAGCCATTTATACCTGCTCCTTGGTAAAGTTCCCACTGGCGTCAGGAAAATAGAGTGAAAAAGACTTTTTAGGTGATATGAGCTCATCAGGTAACCTTCAGAGCCATGGGAGCCGAGCCCACGTAATCTATCAAATGATCCCGCCACTGATACGGTCATCTATCAAGCTGGTTGGTTGTTGAAGTATAGTCAAGTTGAGGCCTACATTGTTTTGCCAGTGTCTGTAAGTCTCCTGTTTAATGGTTTTCTACTCATGAAATATAACTAGGAACCACTTAATAATGGCTGTTAGAAGAAAAAAATAATAATATGCAAAACTTAGCTGGAAGATAATTGCCACAGTGCTTTACAAGTTTCCAGTTCATTACTGAGATCATTCTCATCAGTGACTAATTGAGTAACCAGCTGCTGTCTATATATTATTCTTTAAGTATCTCCTTCAGGTCTTTTAAAGAAGGAGACATCAATTAGTCTCTTCAATAGAGTCCTCTAGTTCCCTCTTACATATTGTGAGGGACAAGGTTATGCATAGCCTACTCATAGTTTGTTTCTGCTAGTGAAGTGGTTCAAACCACACTCCATCTGTATATAAATCCCTGATAGTCTCTAAGCCTACATAAAGATTGTATTTCATCTTATTTGTTATGAGTTAGTTGGATAATCCTACATAATGCCTATGTTACAAAGCTGGGTATGCAGATGTTCAGTGGGAGTTGGTTCAAGTTCTGTAAAAATCCCTCTACTTTGTACCCTTCCTCAGGGACACATATGGAATAGAAACATAGAAACATAGTTGTTGGCAGAAAAGGGCCCCTTGGCCCACCTAGTCTGTCCTAAAGTTCCCTACCTACTGTATTACCACAGACCCTACTCGATCTCCGGCCATAACCCCACCTTCCCGGTTTCTAAGGTCCCCTTGTGTCTATCTCACACTTGTTTGAATCCTGCTACCATATTGGTAGCCAGAACACTGCTGGTAATCTTCTAGATGTCAAGCACCCTTTCTGTGAAGAAGTACTGCCTCACATCCCCTCTAAGCCTAACGCCTTCCAGCTTCATATCATGCCCCCTTGTCCTTGAGCAGCTTTTTATATGTAAAATGCCACCCTCCAATGGCTTATTAATATCCTTGAGGTATTTGAATGTTTCTATCATGTCTCTCCTTTCCCTTCTATCCTCTAGGAAGTACAGATTTAATTCCTTGAGTCTTTCCTTGTAGGGCTTGTGATGCAGGCCATACACCATTTTGGTTGCCCTCCTCTGTACCGCCTCCACCCTGTCTATGTCCTTCCTGAGACAGGGCCTCCAGAACTAGACACAGTACTCCAGGTGGGACCTCACTACTGATTTATACAGGGGTAACAACACCTTCCTCCTTTTGCTGGTGATACCCCTCCCTATGCACCCCAGCATTCTACTAGCCTTCACCGCTGCCTTATCACACTGCTTTGCTACCTTCGGGTCATCAGATATGATGATCCCCAGGTCCATTTCCTGTTTTGCTGTTGTCACCACACCTCCCCCAATTGGTATGTTGCCCTTGGGTTCCTGTGCCCCATATGCATAATTTTGCACTTTTGGGCATTGAAGCCTAGTTGCCATTCCCGGCCTAGACCATTTTTCCCAGCTTTTTCAGGTCTTCCCTCATTTTTTCTACCCACCCCCCCAACAGGTGTGTCCACTCTGTTGCAGATTTTTGTGTCATCTGCAAACAGGCATACTTTCCCTTCCAGTCCTTCTGCGGTGTTGCTAATGAAGACACTAAAGAGGACTGGTCCCAGAACTGACCTCTGTGGTACCCCGCTCATTACTGTGCCTTCTTCTGAGTGAACCCCATTGACCACCACCCTCTGGCTTCTGTTACTCAGCCAACTTTGTACCCATTTTACTACCTTTGAACCCACTCCCAGGCTGCCCAGCTTGTTTACCAGTATTCTGTGTAGAACAGTGTTGAATTCCTTTCTGAAATCCAGGTAGGCCACATCCACCGCCCCACCTTGATCCACTTCCCTGGTCATCCAGTTGAAGTAATCAATTAGGTTTGTCTGGGAAGATCTCCCCCCGTGAACCCATGCTGCCTTGGATCCTGCAATCCATTTGTTGCAAGGTATTCCACAATCTTTTCTTTTAGTAGTGCTTCCATAACTTTCCCTTTGCCCACCACCGATGTCTGTCAGGTTCACAGGTCAGTAGTTTCCTGCCTCCTCCCTGTTCCCGCTTTTGTGAAGCGGAACCACATCTGCCTTCCCTCCTCCAGTCCCCTGGGACTTCCCCCCCCATATCCAGCGACACATTAAACAAGGCCATCAGAGGTGCAGTGAGCTCCTTCCTAAGTTTCTTTGGTATCCTGGGGTGAACCCTGTCTGACCCCATTGCCTTATACACCTTTAGTTGCTCTAATTCCTTGAGGACTCTCTTCTCCATAAAGGGGCTAGTGTCCACTTCCCTTCCCTTATGGCCCTTTCCCCTTATCTATGGCCCATCACCTACATCTTTCTTCATAAATACTGAACAAAATTACTTGTTCAGTATGTCTGCTTTCAATATAGTGGAACTAAATTCAGACTTTGATATTGCGCAACACAATCAAGACAAGTGCATTAAAATCCTATGATGCACATAGCTTATTACACTGATAAAATGCTCGAAGTAGGTGTTTTGGGGGAGGAAAACGAGATTTGGCACCTGACCATGCATGTATTGAGATTTAATGAACGGTCAGGTGACATCTCTCGACCAATGAAATTTCTAGATTTTTTCTTGCCATTGTATAAGCAAATTTAAACTTTGCTAGCGAAGTTGGAGTGAAGTCGGGAACTTCAGACTATGCATTACACAGAGACATTCCTGACTTTGCCACCAACTTCTTTAGGTACATTTCTTTTTTTTTTAAAGTATTTTAACATTTACCCCACCCCCTGTGCTAGTGAGTCCCAACCCCCCCCCACTAGACAGATCTTTAGAAACTGTGAACACCCACCATACCACCCTCTAGCACCCAGTCCCTTTCCCCCACAATCCTGGCAAAGTTTCCTTGATAAGTCATCATGTTATAAAATAAATCTTGTTACCTCCACCCACACCAAATTATGTAACCACTCACCTCCCCTACCCTGTCTACTAATCCAGTTCCAAGGAGTAGAATCTGTATCCTGCTATGCAGAAATTTGGGTGCCTTCTGAGTGGGCCAGCCAAGCCCACAAAACTCACACAACAGTCCCAGGAGGAAGGTGCTCCCAGCAGAAGAAGTAGTTCACACAACACTTGAATAGCTATGAAATGTGTAAACTTTATATTAAAGTTAACTTTTGTGTGGGTTTAAACAACCATAGTAGTAACAGTCTTAACAAGCATTTGTCAATGCCGAATGTTCGCTTGCAGGTATTTGCAGTGGTGTTTGGCACGTATGGTGCTTTACCGTAATGCCCTGTGCGATTGCTGGTATTTGCACAATACATTTTCAGCATGACCGTTTTGTTACCCCCGTTGTGTGCTACAAAGGCGGAAACACGTTTTGGGCAGGATGTGAAAAAAGGCAGCTGTACTGCTCATAAGGAAGTGTGGTAAAATGGCAATGTTGAAAATCTGGAGTGGAAATATTGAAAATTCACAAACCTACGAGCGTGCGTGGGAACTGTGCAATGCACGTTCGTAAAACAGTCATTGTTAGGAATTTTTTCACCAAATTGTCAACATTGGCATTTTAAAACCTCTGCTAATGAACAGTGTCACTGTGATTGTCTTACTGTGTGCCATACATTGATTTTGTACACCGACTGCGCCATTGTGCACTACATGGGTGGAAACACGTTTTGGGCAGGATGTGAAAAATGACAGCTGTACTGCTCATAAGGAGGTGTGGTAAAATGGCAATGTTGAAAATCTGGAGTGAAAATATTGAAAATTCGCAAACTTATGAGCGTGCGTAGGAACTGCACAACACACGCTTGTAAAACAGTTTTTTAAGAATTTTTCACCAAATTTTCAACATAGCCATTTTAAGATCTCTGCTCATGAACAGTGACACTGTGATTTTCTTAATGTGTCCCAACACGGAGTTCACACAGCGACTGTGCCATTGTGCGCTTCACATGGGGAAACCGCGTTTGGGCAGGATGTGAAAATGACAGCTGCACTGCTCATAAGGAGGTGTGGTAAAATGGCAATGTTGAAAATGTGGAGTGAAAATATTGAAAATTCGCAAACTTACGAGCGTGCATAGGAACTGCGCAATGAACACTCGTAAAACAGTCATTTTTAGGAATTTTGTCACCAAATTTTCAACACAGCCATTTCAAGACCTCTGCTGATGAACAGTGTCACTGTGATTTTCTTAATGTGTCCATACATTGAGTTCAAGATAATCGACCGCGCCATTGTGCGCCATATGGTGGGAAACATGTTTTGGGCAGGATGTGAAAAATAACAGCTATACTGCTCATGAGGAGGTGTGGTAAAATGCCAATGTTGAAAATCTGGAGTGGAAATATTGAAAATTTGCAAACCTACGAGCGTGCGAGGGAACTGTGCAACGCACGCTCGTAAAACAGTCATTTTTAGAATTTTTCACCAAATTTTCAACATTGCCATTTTAAAACCTCTGCTAATGAACAGTGTCACTGTGATTTTCTTACTGTGTCCCATACATTGATTTCGCACACCGACTGCGCCATTGTGAACTACATGGGCGGAAACACGTTTTGGGCAGGATGTGAAACATGACAGCTGTACTGCTCATAAGGAGGTGTGGTAAAATGGCAATATTGAAAATGTGGAGTGAAAATATTGAAGATTCGCAAACTTACGAGCGTGCATAGGAACTGCGCAATGAACACTCGTAAAACAGTCATTTTTAAGAATTTTGTCACCAAATTTTCAACACAGCCATTTCAAGACCTCTGCTCATGAACAGTGTCACTGTGATTTTCTTAATGTGGCCCATACATTGAGTTCGCACACCGACTGCGCCATTGTGCGCTACATGGGTGGAAACACGTTTTGGGCAGGATGTGAAAAATGACAGCTGTACTGCTCATGAGGAGGTGTGGTAAAATGCCAATGTTGAAAATGTGGAGTGGAAATATTGAAAATTCGCAAACCCACGAAAGCGCAGCGTGGAACTGTGCAACACACGCCGAGAAACAGTCATTTTAGAATTTTTCACCAAATTTTCAACATAGCCATTTTAAAACCTCTGCTAATGAACAGGTTCACTGTGATTTTCTTACTGTGTCCCATACATTGATTTCACACACCGACTGCGCCATTGTGCACTACATGGACGGAAACACGTTTTGGGCAGGATGTGAAAAATGACATCTGTACTGCTAATAAGGAGGTGTGGTAAAATGGCAATGTTGAAAATCTGGAGTGAAAATATTGGAAATTCGCAAACTTATGAGCATGCGTACGAACTGCACTATGCACGCTCGTAAAACAGTTATTTGCAGGAATTTTTACACCAAATTTCCAACATAGCCATTTTAAGATCTCTGCTCATGAACAGTGTCACTGTGATTTTCTTAATGTCATACATTGAGTTAGCACACCGACTGTGCCATTGTGCTACATGGGCGGAAACACGTTTTGGGCAGGATGTGAAAATGACAGCTGCACTGCTCATAAGGAGGTGTGGTAAAATGGCAATGTTGAAAATGTGAAGTGAAAATATTGAAAATTCGGCAAACTTACGAAATTGATAGGAGCCCAGAATGAACACTCGTGAAACAGTCATTTTTAGGAATTTTTTCACCAAATTTTCAACATAGCCATTTTAAGACCTCTGCTCATGAACAGTGTCACTGTGATTTTCTTAATGTGTCCCATACATTGAGTTCACACACCGACTGCGCCATTGTGCGCTACATGGGCGGAAACACGTTTTGGGCAGGATGTGAAAAATGACAGCTGTACTGCTCATAAGGAGGTGTGGTAAAATGGCAATGTTGAAAATCTGGAGTGAAAATATTGAAAATTCGCAAACTTACGAGCGTGCATAGGAACTGCGCAATGAACACTCGTAAAACAGTCATTTTTAGGAATTTTTTCACCAAATTTTCAACATTGTTTTCAAACCTCTGCTAATGAACAGTGTCACTGTGATTTTCTTACTGTGTCCCATACATTGATTTCGCACACCGACTGCGCCATTGTGAACTACATGGGCGGAAACACGTTTTGGGTAGGATGTGAAAAATGACAGCTGTACTGCTCATAAGGAGGTGTGGTAAAATGGCAATGTTGAAAATCTGGAGTGAAAATATTGAAAATTGCAAACCTTACGAGCGTGCATAGGAACTGTGCAATGAACACTCGTAAAACAGTCATTTTAGAATTTTTCACCAAATTTTCAACACAGCCATTTCAAGACCTCTGCTCATGAACAGTGTCACTGTGATTTTCTTAATGTGTCCCATACATTGAGTTCGCACACCGACTGCGCCATTGTGCGCTACATGGGTGGAAACAAGTTTTGGGCAGGATGTGAAAAATGACAGCTGTACTGCTCATGAGGAGGTGTGGTAAAATGGCAATGTTGAAAATCTGGAGTGGAAATATTGAAAATTCGCAAACCTACGAGCGTGCATGAGAACTGTGCAACGCACGCTCATAAAACAGTCATTTTTAGGAATTTTTTCCCAAATTTTCAACATTGCCATTTTAAGACCTCTGCTAATGAACAGTGTCACTGTGATTTTCTTACTGTGTCCCATACATTGATTTCGAACACCGACTGCGCCATTGTGCACTACATGGGTGGAAATACGTTTTGGGCAGGATGTGAAAAATGACAGCTGTACTGCTCATAAGGAGGTGTGGTAAAATGGCAATGTTGAAAATGTGGAGTGAAAATATTGAAAATTTGCAAACTTACGTAGCATAGAGCTCAGTAATGAACACTGTGAAACAGTCATTTTAGGAATTTTTTCACCAAATTTTCAACATAGCCATTTTAAGACCTCTGCTCATGAACAGTGTCACTGTGATTTTCTTAATGTGTCCCATACATTGAGTTCGCACACCGACTGCGCCATTGTGCGCTACATGGGCGGAAACACGTTTTGGGCAGGATGTGAAAAATGACAGCTGCTGCTCATAAGGAGGTGTGGTAAAATGGCAATGTTGAAAATCTGGAGTGAAAATATTGAAAATTCACAAACTTACGAGCGTGCATAGGAGCTGCGCAATGAATACTCGTAAAACAGTCATTTTTAGGAATTTTTTCACCAAATTTTCAACATAGCCATTTTAAGACCTCTGCTCATGAACAGTGTCACTGTGATTTTCTTAATGTGTCCCATACATTGAGTTTCGCACACCGACTGCGCCATTGTGCGCTACATGGGCGGAAACATGTTTTGGGCAGGATGTGAAAAATGACAGCTGTACTGCTCATAAGGAGGTGTGGTAAAATGGCAATGTTGAAAATCTGGAGTGAAAATATTGAAAATTCGCAAACTTATGAGCCTGCATAGGAGACTGGCTAATGAACACTCGTAAAACAGTCATTTTTAGGAATTTTTTCACCAAATTTTCAACATAGCCATTTTAAGACCTCTGCTCATGAACAGTGTCACTGTGATTTTCTTAATGTGTCCCATACATTGATTTCGCACACCACTGCGCCATTGTGCGCTACATGGGCGGAAACACGTTTTGGGCAGGATGTGAAAAATGACAGCTGTACTGCTCATAAGGAGGTGTGGTAAAATGGCAATGTTGAAAATCTGGAGTGAAAATATTGGAAATTGAAACTTATGAGCGCTGTAGGAACTGCCTAATGAACACTCGTGAAAACAGTCATTTTTAGGAATTTTTCACCAAATTTTCAACATAGCCATTTTAAGACCTCTGCTCATGAACAGTGTCACTGTGATTTTCTTACTGTGTCCCATACATTGAGTTTGCACACCGACTGCGCCATTGTGCGCTACATGGGTGGAAACACGTTTTGGGCAGGATGTGAAAAATGACAGCTGTACTGCTCATAAGGAGGTGTGGTAAAATGGCAATGTTGAAAATCTGGAGTGAAAATATTGAAAATTCACAAACTTACGAGCGTGCATAGGAACTTGCGAATGAATACCTAGAAACAGTCATTTTAGGAATTTTTCACCAAATTTTAACATAGCCATTTTAAGACCTCTGCTCATGAACAGTGTCACTGTGATTTTCTTAATGTGTCCCATACATTGAGTTCGCACCGACTGCGCCATTGTGCGCTACATGGGTGAAACACGTTTGGGCAGGATGTGAAAAATGACAGCTGTACTGCTCATGAGGAGGTGTGGTAAAATGTCAATGTTGAAAATCTGGAGTGGAAATATTGAAAATTCGAACTGATGAGCGTATGTAGGAACTGTGCAATGCACACTCGTAAAACAGTCATTTTTAGGAATTTTTTCACCAAATTTTCAACATTGCCATTTTAAACCTCTGCTAATGAACAGTGTCACTGTGATTTTCTTACTGTGTCCCATACATTGATTTCACACACCGACTGCACCATTGTGCACTACATGGGCGGAAACACGTTTTGGGCAGGATGTGAAAAATGACAGCTGTACTGCTCATAAGGAGGTGTGGTAAAATGGCAATGTTGAAAATCTGGAGTGAAAATATTGGAAATTCGCAAACTTATGAGCATGCGTAGGAACTGCACAATGCACGCTCGTAAAACAGTTATTTGTAGGAATTTTTTCACCAAATTTTCAACATAGCCATTTTAAGATCTCTGCTCATGAACAGTGTCACTGTGATTTTCTTAATGTGTCCCATACATTGAGTTCGCACACCGACTGCGCCATTGTGCGCTACATGGGTGGAAACACGTTTTGGGCAGGATGTGAAAAATGACAGCTGTACTGCTCATGAGGAGGTGTGGTAAAATGGCAATGTTGAAAATCTGGAGTGAAAATATTGAAAATTAAGCAAACCTACGGCGTGCGTGGGAACTGTGCAACACACACGTGAAACAGTCATTTTTAGGAATTTTTTCACCAAATTTTCAACATTGCCATTTTAAAACCTCTGCTAATGAACAGTGTCACTGTGATTTTCTTACTGTGTCCCATACATTGATTTCGAACACCGACTGCGCCATTGTGCACTACATGGGTGGAAATACGTTTTGGGCAGGATGTGAAAAATGACAGCTGTACTGCTCATAAGGAGGTGTGGTAAAATGGCAATGTTGAAAATCTGGAGTGAAAATATTGAAATTCGCAAACTTATGAGCATGCGTAGGAACTGCACTATGCACGCTCGTAAAACAGTTATTTGTAGGAATTTTTTCACCAAATTTCCAACATAGCCATTTTAAGACCTCTGCTCATGAACAGTGTCACTGTGATTTTCTTAATGTGTCCCATACATTGAGTTCACAGACCGACTGCGCCATTGTGCGCTACATGGGCGGAAACATGTTTTGGGCAGGATGTGAAAAATGACAGCTGTACTGCTCATGAGGAGGTGTGGTAAAATGGCAATGTTGAAAATCTGGAGTGAAAATATTGAAAATTCGCAAACTTACGAGCCTGCGTAGGAACTGCGCAACGCACTCTCGTAAAACAGTCATTTTTAGGAATTTTTTCACCAAATTTTCAACATTGCCATTTTAAGACCTCTACTCATGAACAGTGTCACTGTGATTTTCTTAATGTGTCCCATACATTGATTTCGCACACCAACTGCGCCATTGTGTGCTATATGGGCGGAAACACGTTTTGGGCAAGATGTGAAAAATGACAGCTGCACTGCTCATAAGGAAGTGTGGTAAAATGGCAATTTTGAAAATGTGAAGTGAAAATATTGAAAATTCGCAAACTTACGAAAGGCATAGGAGCTGCGCAATGAACACTCAGAAAACAGTCATTTTAGGAATTTTTCACCAAATTTTCAACATAGCCATTTTAAGACCTCTGCTCATGAACAGTGTCACTGTGATTTTCTTAATTGTCCCATACATTGAGTTCGAAGACACCGACTGCGCCATTGTGCGCTACATGGGCGAAACATGTTTTGGGCAGGATGTGAAAAATGACAGCTGTACTGCTCATGAGGAGGTGGATCAAGTGGCAATGTTGAAAATCTGGAGTGAAAATATTGAAAATTCGCAAACTTACGAGCGTGCGTAGGAACTGCGCAATGCAGATTCGTAAAACAGTCATTTTTAGGAATTTTTTCACCAAATTTTCAATACAGCCATTTTAAGACCTCTGCTCATGATCAGTGTCACTGTGATTTTCTTACTGTGTCCCATACATTGAGTTTTCACACCGACTGCGCCATTGTGCGCTACATCGGCGGAAACACGTTTTGGGCAGGATGTGAAAAATGACAGCTGTACTGCTCATAAGGAGGTGTGGTAAAATGGCAATGTTGAAAATCTGGAGTGAAAATATTGAAAATTCGCAAACATATGATAGCATGCATAGAACCGCGCAACACACGCTTGTAAAACAGTCATTTTTAGGAATTTTTCACCAAATTTTCAACATAGCCATTTTAAGACCTCTCTGCTATGAACAGTGTCACTGTGATTTTCTTAATATGTCCCATACATTGATTTTGGTATTAATTTGACCGCGCCCATTGAAGCGCCATATGGGCGAAACACGCTTTGGTGAGATGTGAAAATGACAGCTGTACTACCTCATAAGAAGGTGTGTGGTAAATGGCAATGTTGAAAATCTGGAGTAGAAATATTGAAAATTAAGAATCTCCACAGCCATGAGGAACCGCGCATACGCATCGCCAGAACAGTGTCATTTTTGAATTTGCAGCAATTATCGATGAGTGGATCTCTCGATGATATGTCACTGTCATGGCACTATTCAGGCCTGAAGGGTGATTTCGCGCAGTGACTGTGCAGTGACTGTGAAATCACCCTTCGGGCCCAAATAACGCCATGACAGTGACATCATTCATGAGAAGGGGTCCCAAAAACCCCATGTTCAAAATTTGGTGCAAATATTCCAAAAAAATGCCTGAGATATGCAATAAAGTTGAAAAACCCCTATCTAGCCCATTATACAGCTTACCGGCACTTCCTCAGTTCGTGGTCGGCTTTGAAGAGTGCAGACGTGTTCACGGTCCACCAAAGATCATCGCGCCGAGCTCCGGAGGTAAGTATGGAGTGAGGGGGGGTGTGGGGAGGCTCGGTGCACAGTGGGTGGAGTGCGGGTTGTGGGAGGGACTGGGAGATGCGCGCGTGGGACCGTTTTCCATTTACTGGGGAAAAAAGACGATGACGTGGGACGCTTGCCACGCTGGGGTGGGCTCCTGGCATGGCAGAAGATGGCTGAAGCCGAGGAGCCGATTGGGATTGGGCACCCCTGACCGACAAACTTCGTGGGGGGGCCGAGGCCCGGCGGAGTTGGGCACCCCGTCAGCAAAGCTTCTTCGTTTGCCACGCTGGGTGGGCTCCCAGCGTGGCAGCAGGATGGGCTTGGGGCCGTGGAACCGATGGGGATTGGGCACCTCGTTGGCAACAACGCTTGCCACGCTGAGTGGGCTCCCAGCGTGGCCTCAAATCTTGGGGCGGCGGACACCGGGGAGCATGTGACGCGAGGGGGGGGCAGCGTGATGGGCACTTAGCATGACAGCGGTGGCTTTTTGAAGCGAAGACCACCGCTGTCATACACAGCTCCCGCACCCATTGGTGCAGGACCGCCACACCTGCTCAACAGAGCACTGGATTGCAAGGGAGAGGCACACCTCCAAAGTGTGCTACTCTCCCAAAATGTTCCTTGCGCATGCATGCAAGCGAACGTAAAATCAGGCCACCCACTCCGACTCTTTGCCTAATAGAGCTTCACCAGGGGATGCCCCCTGGGTTTTCTTCTGTTCTGTACTGTTTCCACTTTCCTTTCTATTTTGTTCTGCACTATGGAAGGGTTCTGAATGCTGCTGTATCCTTGTACTTTGGGGGCTTGAGGGAGGAGGAAGGGAGGTTGGATGCTAGAAGATGGGTGGAGTGGAGGGTTGTAGAAACATAGACTTTGACGGCAAATAAGGACCGCTTGGCCCACCTAGTCTGCCCATTTCCCTACCTAGAGGATAAGCTGCAGATCCTATTTAACCAACAGCCTATTTCTTCCTACCCCCCCCCCCACAAAATTGCACTTGAATTTGGGAATCAGGGTAACTGACAGGGTGGGGGAGGTGGGTGGTTACATGATTTGGCATGGGTAGGGGAGGAATTTCTTCTATGACATGATGACTTATTAAGGAAACTTCACTGGGAATGTGGGGAAGGTGTGTGCTAGAGGTTAGCAGGGTGTGGGGCAGTGTTTTTAAAGGTTTTGTTGGTGGAAGGGGTGGAAGTTTTTTGAGCAGTGTGTGGGGTGGTTTAAATGTTCAAAAATGTCATTTTTGATAAAAAATGCTTTGATTTTGCTGGCAAAGTGCTACTTCACCTGGTGAAATTACTCAGTGTGGCACTTTGTCACACATTTTCACCAGTGGAGTACTACAATGCGTAGTTTCACTGGGCAAAGGTGGGCACTTCGCCAGGTGAAGTCTATGAGAAGTGGGCCTTCAGTGAAGTGAAGTCGGGGGAACATTGTGAAGTACTTTACAAAGGGAATTCCCCTGACTTCAGTACACATTCAGCTCATTGTGTGCTCATCAAGGGATAGTGTCCATTTAGCTGCCAAAAACTTAACTTCTTGGAGCACCCAAATTGCACACGTAAGTGGTGGGATATGCACTTATCAGATGTGCATTTACAGGGGTTGAAATTAAGTTTTGCAGCCACTAGCCAGCAGGACTAGTGAGTGGGAACATCCACTAGCCCCACAGATTTTTCCACTGGCCCATCCACTGTACTTAATGAAATGTTACCTTCTCCACTACATGCCCATAGGGCTAGTTAAAGGAAAATCTTATTAGCCTGATACAAAATCTACCAGCATTTGGCTAGTGGACCAGTGCCAATTTTGACCCTGGCATTATCAGAAATTTTTAACACAGCTGAGAGTGTAAAAGGGAAATAAGTGTGCATATATCTGGGCTGTGCATATATTCAGTGCACATTTACATGAGCTTTACTGTACTTTAAAATGTCCACCAGGAAAAGCATGCAGAGCATAAAACCAGTTCATTACCTGATACATTCTGCTGGGAAGAATACAGAGGAGATACACAAACTACAATTATACAATGAGTATTGGAAGCTCCCCTGGGGAAGTGTTGGAGGGACTGTGGCTGTATGCAGGCAGACCAAGGACATATTTTGTGGATTTGTGAGCTTTTAGTCCCTTACTTGCAAGAGGTCATTCAGGAGTTCACATTCATTTATGAATGCGCAGAGTTACTTACTTCTGCCTATATTTTAACATTCACCCCACCGGAGGTGGTGAGGGTAGACAAAGCTACTTACAGACAGATCACATTACTTATCCTTGCTGCCACAAAAGCTGTTACTCAGTTATGTCATACAAAGACAATCCTAACTCGGGATGCTTGGTGGACCCTGACCAGAAAAATGTACGCTGGAGCTGCTTTCCGCTCAGTTAACAGACTGGGTGGAAGCTTTTGACCTCAGTTGGTGTAAATGGGTGATGTACTAACTGGAACACTACATGGACTTTGTACCTTAGGCTATACCTTGGGCTGGGATGACCACTTGTAAATGAGTAGAGGTATAGGGGGCAGGGAGGAGAAGTCTCTCCCGTAGTCAGGGACCTTCCTGATTGTACGCTTCCACTCCCTTCCTTTCACTGGCAATGTCGTGTTGACCTCTCTTTCCCTTTCTGCATTCTGTATTACGTGTTGTCATCTAGTAATTACTTAATACCTTTAAAGTTAATGAACTGAAAACCAGTAAAAAATGTTTTTCAGTTACTTACTTTATTGACCATTTTCAAGTTATAAAGGGCATACAGCGAGAGGCCGGGCCTTGAGCCTGTAGCCTCCCATAGAATACCAGAAAGACTCTTATCTCCTGGAATCAAAAGATGAAGACTTTGCTAGGTCTCATATATACAGAAAACTACTACCCGGAATGGACTTACTATGAAGAAGGATTATTACACAAAGCAGTTGCTGTTAAAATATTAAGAGCTTTTTCATGACTCTCTCTACATGAAAGACCTGGAGAGAGAATGCATATATTCTAATGTCCAAATATGTCACAAATCAGATTGATTCATGGTATAACTCAATGGTTTTATGTTTGTTATTTATTTGATTGTATGGTCTGTAATGTATTTCTCTATAGTTCATTTAATAAAAACTTAAAATAAAAAAATGGTACGAGTATTTAGGAAAAAAAGTACAATTTAAAAATACAGAAAAGGAAAGATGAAATAAAATAATGCGATACCAATAAAAGCTGGGTGAGGAGAAAATACAAAGCGGCAAGTAATTTATCATGCAATACCCCAGACATTAACGCATGTGTAGTAAAGACCTCTCTGCTAAACTAACTAGCTGACATCTCTTTCAACCTAGCCCACACAATCATGAACTGTTAGACAGACAGGCAGATAGACAGACAGACATATAGATAGACAGAGTCAATAGACAGATAGATAGATAGATAGATAGATAGATAGACAGACAGACAGAGAGACAGACAGATATGGTAGATAGGCAGACAGATACAACAGATAGAGAGCTGGCTAGAGAGAGAGAGAGGGATAGATAGATAGATAGACAGACACAGACAGACAGATATTGTAGACAGGGAGATAAATACATAGTCAGATAGATAGATGGACAGCTACTGTAGGTAGATAGATAGATAGACAGACAGACAGATATGATAGATAGGCAGACAGATACAATAGATAGAGAGCTGGCTAGAGAGAGAGAGGGAGAGAAGGATAGATAGATAGATAGATAGATAGATAGATAGATAGATAGATAGATAGATGGACGGACGGACAGACAGACAGACAGACACAGACAGACAGATATTGTAGATAGGGAGATAAATACATAGTCAGATAGATAGATGGACAGCTACTGTAGATAGATAGATAGACAGACGGATGGATGGATGATGATGGATGGATGGATAGACAGACAGACTGACAGACAGACAAACATTTTCTAGAGAACATTTGCATGGTCTGGACCATTTTCAGGCTTTTTTTCCTTCTAAGGTGACAGGGACAGCTACATATATTAAAAGGATTAATGGTAAACATGGTGCAATACCGTACAGCAGCGTAAGTCAGATGGGCACTAGAATTCTTCTGCTCAAAAGTCATTAGCCTAGCTGTATAAGAACGAATCAGTGCTGCCCAGAGGCCTTGAACCACCATCAACTCTGAGTACCATCACATGTCATGTTGCCACTATACAAGGCATTTATGTCAGACGGCTATATTCTATGCTGGCAGAGGGGAGCAGGTGCTCTTCAGTCAGCATTTTTAACTCCTGCATGATGAGAGCTGAAATGGTTATTTAGTTGACAGATATCAAACCTTTAAAATAGAGCTCTCAGCTGGTATAAGTTTCAGCTTAGTGGGCCCAGGATCAATTCTCAGCTTGATGACATTCTTTATTTCTCAAAAAACTAGACAGCGAATTTCTGGTATGACGAAACATAAGTGGGAACATGATCAGGAGAAAGTCAAGTGCTGCTGCTGCTGCTGCATGAGCTGAACAGATCCCTATCCAGCATTTTCCCAGTGTAGTGCATTCCCTGAAAAAACTCCGCTCCAAACCAGTGTACAAAAGTAAAGGGCAGGATTTTCAAAACAAAGTGGAAATAGTCCCACTCCACAACTGCAGTTGCGGTCTGAGATCTCCACAGCTGTGGAGAATGGTATTTTCAGCCTGCACAGCCATGGAAGATGTTATGCCTGGTCCCACCTGGTGTAACATTTTCCCACAACTGAGGGGGGGAAAAGCAGCTGCAAGCTGCCGGAAATCGTGGAGTCAGTCGTAAATCAGCTCCACTTTTGAAAATACCGCAGCTTGGTGAAAAGCTGCGGCTGCACAAGTGACAGCCTCCTTGTGCTGGGTTTTTCCTGCAGTTGCAGGAGTTTCAAGGGCTCTGAAAATTCAGCCTCAGACTTTTTAACTAAGCAGCAATACACAACAGGGTGTGCAATAATATTATGGGATAGCATCCCTCCTCAGATGGGTTGTTAGGCACGAGGCCATAGGCCCAGTGACTTTAGTCACCTGAGAAGGAATTCTATCCTATGATATTGCTCCCCTTGGAGTATATGATTGTGATTATGAAATGAATCCTTTTGATTTTTTGACTGATTGCATGACCTGCTTTCAGACCAGGATTATATACTGAAAAATCATCCTCGCTATGGACTTGGCCAATCAGATTTGAAGAGTCTGACCATTCATTTCATAACTGCAGACAAATAATCACAGCACTCAGTGTAAAAGGCATAGAGCACTTCCACTTCATCTGGGGGTACAGTCTCATCAGCTGTCCCTTATAGAGAGTATACACTATCTGCGTCTTCCAACAGTCTGCTTCTTACAAACTAGTTAAAGTGGATCATGCCCACTGCAGAAACATTAAGACATTTTTTTTCCAATCACCTCCCAACTGCTCCAACTGTACTCCAGTGCATCATAATACAGCAATGGCCACTCACACATCCATAATGCTGTGTAAACAAGCAAGGCCACTTGAGCTCCCACTCATCCCTACAGAAATGAAAAACACAATAGTCCCCACAGCATCAGCTTGCATGACATTGACACCAACACCTCAGGAGAAACACACAACTAGCTTATCACCTTACACTTTATACTGGCAAGAAACAGTACTCATGCAAAAACTGAGTGAACATCAGCAAGAGCACACACTGAAGTGACAGCACCAAAATTGAGTGAGAACTGAAAAACTGAACTGAGCATTTATCAATATGAGCATGACCAACACAGAGCAACATAAACCAAAAAAAAAAATACAGCCTGCGGAGCAAACAGTATAAAAGCGTCATGCCAGCATTCCAGAATTAACAAGCACATGCAGACTGCACTGCGATCAGCCAGTCATCAACCACATGCTAGCAGGTGCAGCCAACACTGCGATCATACAGCAACCAAGGGAGACAAATGAAAAAGCAGACATCAGTAACTGGATTAAAAAGAAAAGCTATGAAAAGAAAAAATAACAGCACAAATTTGCACAGTTGTAACAGAGCCACCAGCTACAGGAAAAAAAAAAGTTTCAATACTTCTTTATTTAAAACCTTTCTTTTGGCTTTTATTCAGGTACAGTAGACTATGGCTCATTTGCTGGCATCACTATCTATTCTGAAAATGTGAATGTTACAAATAGCAACAAATTCACACAAATGTACTGTCCCCTTTAAAGACTTGGGATAATTTCAGCTGATATGCTATTTTAGATGATAGTGTATTCCACAAATCCCCTACTCTCTCAAGGAAATAATATTTCAGAAAGCTCCTTCTAAAGTGCTTTCCCTGAATTGTCCATTTGTGTATTTTGATTTTCCTATCTTTTGTTGTAGTTGGATACTGTTTAATAATGTAAAAGCTTTTTTAGCATCTTAACAAATCATGTTCCCCTGCTGCTTAATTGTTCGATGTCCTGTGCAGCCAGTATAGTGTTATGCTTGTGCAACTGTGTTAGTTTGGTTTTGGCCATTCACACTCTCTATTCCAGGAGAATTACCACCCTGTAGGGGTACGAAAGACAAGGAACCCTCGGAGAGGGTTCCACCCCAGAGGTGCCATGGGACAATTCTCATGGCTAAAGGTGCCTTAGAAAGGATCCTAAGGAGAGAAGTGCTGCTGCTGGAGGAGGAGGGGAGGATGGTGGGGCAAAGAAAAAGTGCTTCACAATGAGGCTGAGAGGAACTGCTTATATAGCTCAGGAAGTGGGAGTGGCTGGCTGCTTGGCCATCAAACTCCAGGCAAAGCCTTTCTAATTCAATGTCCTTTGCAGCCAGTATAGTGTTATGCTCGTGCAACTGTGTTAGTTTGGTTTTGGTTGTTTGCACTCTCTATTCTAGAGGAATTACCACCCTGTAGGGGTATGAAAGGCAAGGAACCCTCGCAGAGTGTTCCACCCCTAGAGGTGCCATGGGATGATTCCCATGGCTAAAGGTACCTTAAGAATCCCCCAAAAGAAATGTAGTACAAGCATATCCCAAAAAGAATAAGGTGACATGAAGCATCTAAGCAAGCAGTAACTATGACATAGTAGAGAAGCATAGACAGTTTGATAACGTAATGAAATGCCCAGGTTGCGTAGCATGATACTGATGGTTTACATTGAGAATTAGGGAGATCCTCTAAGGAGACAGGGAATGGCAGGGGACACCATCCAGCTCCATCCAACAGTGGAACCTACCTGAAATAACTAGGGAACACTACTATGCTAACTAACAGTTATGACCTGAGGCAACGGAGGAGAGAAAAAAACCCTTTGAGGAGGAAATCTCTGGGGATCCAAGGCCTAGGTCGCTTCCCTCCAGGCTTGGGATATTTTATTTAGTGACAGCTCTGCAGCTGCAATTTGAGAAACCCAATTAAAGGGAGGTGGAAAATATTCCAATTTGGAGGAAGGCTCTCACTCAAACCTTCTAGTGGGAACGCCATGGAAGATTGCGAGAAAACTCTGCAACAATGCAAGCAACCAAGGCGGGAAGAGGAGAGCAATGACTGCTGAGGCACTCACCAGGCCTACCCACCCTAAACTCAAACCAGGTGAACCAGAGGCAGTTGTAGGGAGAATGCAGTGAAGGTGCCTTGCTAGGGAAACCACTAAAGCCAATAGATAACCATTATAGTGGAACACTACAGCCAAAGGAGGTAACTTTTTCCACCCTTCACCGCTAGTCTTAAATTCTACACCAGGAGCTGCTGTCATGTAGCAGGCAGCTAAAGTCAAGCCCGGGGTGAGGACATTTCCAGCTATGGGCCAGGTGTGAAGGATCCCACCCCAAGTTGGACACGCTCAAGATGCGGACTAAATGCAGAGTGAGACCATTGACTGCAGGAACCCTGTGCCAGAATAGAATGGCTGGCATGCCCCCGGAATTGAATGAGAGCTGAAAAGCTGACAAGTGGCTGAGCGGCTGAGTGAGCACAGGTGTGCTGAGATCGTAAATGAGCATTGAGTGCTGAAACCTTGCAAGGTCGAATGCAGAATTGAGTACAGCAGAATCTACCAGAGGCTGAAGCCGAGGGGATGGCAGTAGGCATGAAGTAATGATTTGCATAAGCAATGAGCAATGATTACATAAGCAAGCATGGACCTGCATGTAGGTCAGCAAATGGAGTAGTAATAAGTGGACCTGCATGTAGGTCTGCATAACACAGTAGCAATGAAACAGCATTGAATAGTGGGGCAAGCCAGCCAGGCATGTACACACCAAATCAAGGTGACAAATACTCTGAGGATTTTCAGTGGTGAAGGCAGGATTTAGAACAGACATAATTAGCCACATGGGGACACAACTCCCCAAACACTTCCCAGTCCCTGCCGTAGGACAAACAAGAAAGTGATAGAAGGGCCGAGAACCACAAGCAGATATTAAAGCTAGTTAAACAGCTGCAGCAGTAGCTTGCAGCTGAGCTCTTAGTATAACAGGGGAATAAATATAGAAGCAACATCTGAAAGGAGTACACGGAGTTGTAAAACTGCAATAAACATAAATAAGGAGACACAATGCTCTGAAAGCAGGTGTAACCAGGCAGCGCAATGAAGCTGCTGGAATGAGGCAAGTAGAATGAGTATGATTAATCTGTATAGCTAGGTTCAGAGAAATTTGAGTCAGGTGAAAACAATCGAGTATGCAACATGGAGCAGCTATGGTTGAGCTGAAACACACAGATAATGATTGCAGTTGCATTGCAGTAGTGTGAGAGTTGTGAGTAACAGAGCAAATAGTAGGAGCTCTGGAGGAATATGCCAGGAGCTTAGAAACAAAAGCCCCCCAAAAAGACAAAACCAAAGACACACAAACACAGAAAACAGAAAACAAAGACAGAAGAAGCACACACAGCCAAAGGCAAAATACAAACCAGAAGCGAGAAATAAACACAGAAATCCAGCAGACAAGCAGGAACAGCAAGGTGGGGGGGTATGCCCCAACCAGCTCAGAGGACAGACCGACAGAGCCTTCGGCTGCAAAGAAAAAGTGCTTCACAATGAGGCTGAGAGGAACCACTTATATAACTCAGGAAGTGGGAGTGGCTGGCTGCTTGGTCATCGAACTCCAGGCAAAGCCTTTCCAATTCTCTAGCAAAAATTAAAGATAACTGGAGAGAGGAGATGTGAGAAAGCTAAGAATAAGGGAAGAAGATGGGAAGAAAGAAGCAGACACCTTTTCTGTTTGGTTTATTTAAAGTAACAGGGAAAAGGAAATGAGGTGTTAGTAAGGCACAGTATATTCACTCAATTTTCTTTTGGGTGCAAATACAAAAGCACATCAATGCATTCAGAGAGTGAAGATGTCAAAGCAAACACTGTTGTATATGAAGTTCTTATACTGAAATAAATGTTATAAGATTATTCTGCTTTCATGCATTTATTCAAAAGTATTACCTGTTCATTGTATTCTGAAATTTGTGTTTTACTATTTTTGAATATCTGGTAAGAAAGTCTGTATATTGTTTATTTTATATATTAAATAACACTTAACTGACAAACAAAATAGGATGTTATGTTTTGACAACATGGACTACACTTTCTTCTTTGTATGTATTTGTCTCTGGGTCACACCTGGAAATAAATCTTGGCTCTGTGTGCATTTCCCCTTATCAATTTTTAATAAATAATACTATATTAAGGATGCTTTGTATAACCTTTAACCCAGATTTGTCTGATGTTACAATGCAGGATACTGCTACAGCTACTTCCAGTAGCTATGGCTGATCCAGTGGAATGATTTGTGCAACACCCTTTCAGAAAAATCAAAAAGGTACACAATTAGTTTGTAAATAATATACTTTATTATGAGAGAGGAGGTAGGCAGCAGAAAACCTAAGTGAAAACCATTTGATTGCAGTTGGTGTAGAATGCTCCGGCCAGGCTATTGTCTGGGTCAACTCGATCCAGTCATATTTCTCCTGTGCTACGCTCTCTGCACTGGCTGCCAGTTCAGTGGTGGAGCACCTTTAAAGTTGGTTTACTGACTTTCAAAGCCCCTACCAGTTTAGGTCCGAGTGTACTTAGAGCTTCTGAATCTCTACTGCCCCCTCCGACCACTCCGTTCAACCGACGAGAGATTGGTAGAGATTCCCAGGGTGCGTTTGAAGACCTCAGGAGCACAGGCTTTTGTTCATGCTGCCCTCATCTTGTGGAATTCTCTACCTCATCGAATATGAGAGTGCCAGACAGTGGAGAGTTTTAAAATTGCTCTTAAAACCCATCTGTATTCGTGTGCTTTTCCTGATTTTTGATTTTTATATTAATTGATTCTGCATATTATATTAATATTTTTAGCAAGTTTTATATTTTCTTCGTAAATATTTTTGAGTTTGATGTGTTGTACAGCACTTTGATACATGTGAATAAAGCTTAACAAATAAAGTTATTATCATTATTATTAAGTAATTAGAACATGACATCCTCTTTAGAAAAACTTTAGTCTTGTTTAATTTTATTAAAATTCGGAAAATGTCATTCTTTTAACACTATACGTACAACAATTATGGTCAAACATGCAATGAGAAGGCACTGACAGTAGAAAATGGCAAAATGACACTCTTATTCTTTCAATAAACTTCCATTTAAAAATGGGAAGACAGTTGTATCAACGTTCATCCTAATTTCTGTTCTCCACTGAGAACAAACACAGAGCAGATTATCTCAGTACCAGTACTGGCGAAGAGTGCAAGGCAGAACTGCAGCAGAATTGTATCCAGAAGGACAGATGTCCTGGCCTTGAAACTTTAGACAGTATAAACGCAGAGATCATCACTGTGAGACATGAAAACAAGAAGTACGAATGCAGAAAAAAAAAGTTTTGCAAAACTGCCTTCAATTGTTCGTCTCTGATGTACTGTATCTAAAAAACTACCTTCAATCGTTTAGCTCTGATTTACAGTATATGCAAGGAACAATTTTCTCTCTTATTATACAATGGCAAGAAAGAATCCTGGGCTCTGATTGGTCAGTTGGCCATCACAGCAGGGATGTTATCCTGGCATAACATCCCTGCTGTTCACAGGTCTAGTGCCATCATTATGGCCATTATGGATCCCCTCTTTTTTTGCATAGATACATAGATACATAGACAGTGTCGGCAGATAAGGGCCTATGGCCCACCTAGTCTGCCCATTTGAGCTTGTAAGTTCAGTTTGTTTTCCTAGAAGTCTATTTCCCTTACCCTGACCTCTAGAATTCCCTTTATGTCTATCCCATGCATTCTTAAATCCCGTGATTGTTTCAGCCCCACCACTTCCTCTGGCAGGGTGTTCCACTTGTCCACCACCCGTTCTGTGAAGAAATTCTTTCTCATGTTTCCTCTGAATCGTCCTCCTCCAACTTCATCCCATGCCCTCTAGTCCTGAAACATCTTTTTCGCTTAAAAATAGTGTTTTCCTGCACCCTGTTCCTCCCTGTAAGATACTTGTATGTCTCTATCATATCCCCTCTCTCCCTCCTCTCCTCCAGGGAGTACATGTTCAGTTCCTTCAACCTGTCTTCATAGGACTTGTGATGCAACCCATGCACCATCTTTGTTGCCCTCCTCTGAACCTTCTCTACCATCTCCTCTTAAGAAAAACAATATTTTTCCACACTAATAAAAACATTCTTTAAAATTATTTTTTTATTTTATATATAACAACAAGCCATTGTATAATAGGAATAATGCCCTCCAGGGTGGGTGTTATGCTGGGATAACATCCCTTCTCGGGTGTTGGACTCCCTCAGCTGGTGGCCTCGGGCAACTAATAAAAAAATTATAAGCATGAGTTACTAGCTACAACCACCACAAATATATACAGAGAACAAACGTAGGCATAGCTTCTCAGCTGTATTTACTATCCCCCATCAACATCTGACTACCACTATTTCATTCTTATTTTCCAAACAATTGTTCTGTGGTAAACATGTTTTGGGATTGCATATGACATTAAATTAAATGTTGCTGAAGGCTTCCATGATGATGGTTAAGACAGAAGGTTGACAGATGGTCCAATAGCGCAGCGGTTGGAAAACCACTTGCAGTGCTCGTGACCCAAGTTTCCGTCCTGAGCCTGGATGGTCATAGCGAACTGGAGAATGGAGGGATGAACACCCTATCAAACTCAGGCCACACAACACTTGCTGAGATTCCAGGCTATACTTTCAACCAGTGTGTGGCTCCACTGTGACAGCAAGCCATGTAAGACCTTAGGACCAACAGAGCCATTTGACGGGGCTGGATAGTGGCCAAACCCTTAATGGAGGCAACTGACCAGAAGGATAAAGACCTCAATAAAAATAAGAAAAAAAAGTAGGCTGGTATTTTTTCTTCATTTATGCTTGTCAGAGATTTGCCGACACAGAGACAATGTCTCTGATTCAGCATATGGATGTCCCTTCTCATGATCTACCTTCAAGACAATGGTCTCGATTTTCAAACAGCCCATAGATTGATGCATGTTACGTTGATCTATAACTGTGGCAAACTTTGGGTGCAACAGAGACCCTGTGCCCTATTGATAAAAATGGGGGTTCCTGCACCAAAGACCCAGGAATTGCTGCAGCTACAGGACTGTGCCAAACTCTGGGTGCACCTGCAGTGTTTGATGAAAGAATCCATCATGCACATCCCTGGCACAAGCCTAGATGAGCCACAGAGGTGGGGGCAGTTACTCTGGCTGGAAATCAGTGAACAGGAGCTGCTGGAGCAGTGAGAATTCCATAGGGTATGGTGAGGGCATGGTGGCAGTGAGAGGGAGCAGAGGAGGCACCTGGCGAAGGTGCCATACAGAGTAGTTGACAGATGAGTGGACTGGGTGGGGGGGTTGGCATGGCAATACCATCATGACACAGCCTGAGGTGGAGGCAGCTCTGGCACAGGACCCACGGTCCCCGGCATTGTAGTTGAGCATCAGTCAGCCACCACACAGGAGGCTTGTGTACCAGGAGAATGTCGTGGTGCTGGGGGCACATATCTATCTACTGCATGCACCCTGCAACCTGCACCCACTCCATGTAGGGGACTGTGGATCCTGGGAGGCAGGTGCCATGGCTGCTTCCACCAGAGGCCGTGTCATGATGGTATTGTCATGCCCACACCCCTACCCAGTTTGCTCAGCTGTCAGGTATTCCATATGGCACCTCTGCCAGGTGCCTCCTCCACTCCATCTCACTGCTACTGTGCCACATTGTACCGTATGGCACCCTCACTGTCCCAACAGCCCCCATTCTCCACCTTCCAGGTCCCACACTTCACTCACCACCCTGTCAGGCAGTGGCACAGGACCCTTAGACCAGCTCCTGGCTAGTCTAACTTAAGACCCCTGTTGTGACCATGGTGGGGCTTCAAAAATAGCAAACAAGATGATGGTGCAACCCCACTGTGGCCCAAGTCCCCTTGCAACCTGGCGCATGGGTGCTTCAGCCACAAGAGTGGTGCAGGGTGGCTTTGGTGCACGGCATCTCGATTTTGATGCAGCCTGCATTTGAAACTTTGGATTGCACAAACATTGACTCAAGGTGCCACATTTTCATACCCATTTGGCACAGGCATCTTGTGTTAAAGATTCACTTTTGAAAATTGAGTCCAATAGCTTGTTTTAAAAATGTGGGATACTTGTAAAAGCACATTTTAAGGAATGTTTGATTCTTAGCTTGACAATGCACTGTTTGTATTATTTATTGCTATGTAAGCCGTGTTTGCATAAGTACTGTGCTTTGCACATGGGTCATCCCTGAAATGGGTACTTGTACACAGTGGACTTACTTGGTTAACACAAACAGACAGACAAACATTTGTGAAAGTATGGCCTCCTGGAAATACATAAAAATCTATCTCATATGAGTTCAGCGAAACGTACTCTTGTTACTTGTAAGCCTCTTCTTTTGTGCAACTGTCCAAATGAAAAGGGCAGTTACAGTGGGAAATGGGTCTTGCCCAGTCAGACTTTTGATAAGTGATGGTAAGGTCAGTTTTATTAAATGCAAATCAAATTCCCTGGAGCTTTCCTCTTCTCTAAAAAGAGCAGACAGATCAACAGAGACAGAAAAGAAAAGCCTATTGTGTAGATGATGTGAGTCTGACTTTATCTTGAAAAAGAACTTCAAAATATCAATGTAAGGACAAAGTCTGGTGCGGAGACACTGCACTCATCAACCTCCGTTTGATAGGCATGTATCTTACAAAAGAGACAACACCATTGTTATTCTATCAGGCAGTCATTTGTCACGTCACCAGATATAAACATTATTGATTGCATTTGTACCAGTGATGATCAACCATAACACAATAATTTAACAGAAAATATACAGCACTCTTTTCATCCAGGCAGTCCTGGCCTGAGATATCCTGCTGTCTGAACTTCTTTTCAGCCTTTAACGCTTTGTATTCTCATTGGCTTTCAGACTTGTTGTAAACCTTGCTTGGTCTAGCAGGTGGAATAATTCTTTTATGAGTGGTCAAGCTGGCATTTTGTGCACTATCCGCTCTGGTCCTTAATTTAAGTTTGCGGTTTATTTGCCCTTGATTAACCACCTGAAACCAGGCATTATCATCTTACTAGGTAGCACGCTTGCTTCTGGGGCTGGAAGATCAGAAATTTGTGGGTTCTAGCCACACTGTTGTTGTCTTCTCCCAAACCCAAGAAAACAAAATTGTGAGGGCGCTCCTAGCACACATTAATCCACAGACAGTCTTCTTTTATATTTTCAAACTTCTTTTTTATTATCTTAAAATGTGGCAATCCTCAACGTTTCACCAAGTGTCTTGGCTTTATCAAGAGATGCCCTTATAGAAATATATAAATAAACAATATTAAAAAGACTGTCTATACCATAATTTATATTTTTCAAACTTTTCCACATATACACAAAATATACATTAAATATACATTGAATCAACTCCACTGATACCGCTTACTTCATGAATTTTGTTGAACTCTCTACTGTTGTTAATACCATTTGCATGAATTTCTGATCCTATACAGAACAACATCAAGATGAATTTTTTATATTTATGATGGCTATATTGCTTACATAATCTAACCCATCACCTTAAAACACCCAGTACACTATACCATAACACACAGCAGGTACTTGGGGTGATACTGATATAACACCCAGTAGTTCAGTACAAGGTGGGTGCTGCACTGTTAAAGTGCTGAACTTTGGATGAGATGTTAAACCAAGTTCCCTCCTGTCCATCTCTGGTCACTGTCCAAGCAGAAGTTAAAGATCCTGAAGAAGAGAGTTTCCTCGGTGTCATTGCCAATGTTCTCCCTGTCAACAAAATAGGTACATGTAACCCACACCCCAGGATGCATCTAAAAACAAGATGTCACAGCTCAGTGTGCTTTCCCTGGTTAATAATTACTAATAAATAAATTTATTGGGAGGAAGATGAGAAGGGGAAAATGAACTTACTGAATGAATATTTCTATTCAGTGTTCACGGCGCAACACATAGGCCCATTGATGGAATGCAGCAATAAAGAGCCCCTGATGCCATTGTGACAAACTTTTGGAAAAATGTAATCTTCTGACCCAATTCAGTTTATATTTAATATTTTTTTTCCTGTAATTCTCACCCTTACTTCTATATTACTAAGGACATTTATATGTAAACAATATCACTGCCTTATCTGTTCTGGCTGCTTGCCTACATGTGACATCACAGTTCTGTTTATGACATCACAAGCTGTTGCTGTGGAGATAATTGTGAAGCCATCAACAGGGGATTATGATGGCAGGTGTAGGCAAACAGAAACAGCAGATAAAGTCAAAGGGACAGTAATCCTCTTTCCTACAGCTGTTCTCAGTGTCAAAACCCCAATCCTAGGAGTCAGGACCACTGAGCTCACAGTGCCCACCCTTCAGTGCAATCTGTGACAGGAGAAGGAACAGGGATACCCTCCTCATCCTTTAGAATGCTTGCCGAGGTCACAACTGCACCTCTGCCATGAGGATCTCAGGCATCCCTGTAGCTCTGGATAAGGAGGGCACAATACCAGTCTATAGTCTGGTGGCCAGATATGAACCTTTCCTTGGCTATTACACAAAGGTGGAATACCTAAGCATCACACTCTCTTCAGGGTAGTAGTGTAACACCTGATTTGGTCTTCTTCCTACAGGACATGCAACAGCCTGGTTCAAAATCTTTGTAGACTCTGGTATTCTCCCTATCCTTCCAGATGTCCCTTACAGACCCTTTTCTCAATTTGGTTGCTTATGGTGGCCCCTCTAAGCTAGTAACAGTTGTCAAAGATTATTAATACTGTTTCACAATTCACACACAAATAGAGAAAGTCTTACTCAGGCATAATTTATTTAGGAAAATAAAAGTTTTTACTAAAATAATTAAACAAAAGCAGTTACAACTAAAAGAGAACATTAATTTGGGTTACAGTATACCAGAACAGAAAATGGAAAAATGTACAATGAAACACACTAACACTGGTAGCTAATCTACCTGATGTATGAAGATTTCAAAGTGCAGAGAATCGTTGGTTTACAAAATATTGCAGTCTTTCCATAGCAGTCTTTGATTCTTAGACAGTCTCTGTTCTGGCAGGTATTCTCTGTGGTCAGGAGAGTCCAAGCAAAATGACGGAATGGCCCTGAGTGTCTATGCTGGGCAGTTTATGTAGAAGACCCCCCCAGTCTGTGAATAAAGACTGGCCTTTCCAGGTCAGTGAATAGAGGCTGGCCCTTCCACTTTAGGCCACCAGGTGTCACTCTTGTACTTCCCCAGAATCTTATTTTTTTGATAATCTTTGATGTCGGATTCCTATAGCTAACCCAGGTTTTACAATCTCATGCAGGCCTGTTAGAAGGATGTTTCCTGGTACTTAGAAAAAAAATTTCAGTGTGCTGTGGGGACATTTTCTGTTACCTCTTGTCTAAAACCCTTTCCCTTCTGATCTTAAGGGTTTACAACAGTGGAAATAGCTTCTCTCATCCTGGGATTTTGAACTGGCTTAATTTCATTAGTTATAAAGAAGATCTTGTAAGTTGTATGATTATACAAGCTGATTTTATTACTTCTGTTTCCCTTACCCTGTTAACATTAGAGGAATACTTGTTGATCATGTATCCACAAGCTTTTTGACGAGAACGTGTCAGATTCCTCCAAGCAAAGCTGGTCTTGTAGGTCAGAGGAAGGTAAAACCCCTTTTTAAAATAAATCCAATATTTTCTCTATGTGCCTTCACTGACACTAGCATGTACATAGAATTACATAAAAAAAATATATACAACAGAATAATATCTACAAATAAGGACTAGCAACCAGGCAGCTCGCCACACTCAGGAGTGAAGAAAAATGGGAAAGAACTATAGAAAATATGTGAAATATAAATTGAATTGTGCCTAAATCTCACTTTTTTTCAAGTTTTTCTAGCAGTGTGAGTGGCTCTTTAAAGCTTTTAGGGGATCAGTAGCAAAAGTCAACATGGAGGCTGTCACAGAGGAGATGGTGTTGAAGGGTTTACAGGTCCAGAAAATCTGTCAATCAATCGACCTGGATGGGATGCCTCAGAAGGTGTTAACAGAGATGGAGCAGCTACCAGCAGGACCTCTCGCAGATCTCTTCAGCGGCTCCTTAGAAAAGAGGGAGGTGCGGGGGGGTGAAGAATAGCAGATAGAAACATAGAAGCATAGAAACATAGAAAATGCCAGCAGAAAAAAGATTGAAGGTCCAGACAGTCTGCCGATGGTTCCCTATCAATTTCTGGGACCTAAATGTCATCCAGGGTACTGGCCCTCACTATCCTCCCCTCTCATCTTTTCCCTGCTACTGTTGCCCAGAGTACCCAGATATGGTTCAGCTGCACAAAAGTGGGAAGCAAAATAAGCTGCAGAATTACAGAATGGTCTGTCTGGGGTCTATATTGGGGAACTGTTGGAAACAATAACAAAGGAGAGGCTGGTTGGGTTCCTGGAGGAAAACAATCTGTAGGTCAAAAAGGCAGCATGGAAAGTCATGCTGAACAAATCTGGTTGAATTCTTTGATTAGGTGACAAGGGCTGTAAATAATGATCAGGCAGTGGACATCCCCTATCTAGATTTCAGTAAGGCTTTTGACTCCATCTAACATACTGTAGATGGTAGTTTTGTTTTGAAATCTCTTTTTATCCCCTTCTTGGTCACCCTCGACATTCCTCTCCTTCGGGCTTAGCTCAATGCCCTCCAGTCCCTCACTGAATCTGCTCCTAGACTGCCTCTCTGGTGACTCCTACCTGCCTCTTTCCCTCCATGGAGCACCTTGCACAGCGGGGTCTGCCCATGATTGCAGACTGGGTGGCTGGAGCGGCCGTCATCCGGAATGCTGCGGGTTTTTTTCCTTTTTTCTGTCCCTCCCCTCCATCCCGCTGAGGATGCTGGCTCGGGTGGAACGTGCTTACGCATGCCTGCCAAGTGCCAGATGGCATCCTCCCTTCCCGGGAAGCCGCCATTGCCAGTGGTGCTTCCACCAGCTCTCCCGGGCATCGGTGCATTAAACACCCTGGTATCCCTCCCAAGAGGAGAGCATCCGTGGGGATGCTCGATCCTCCCTTCCCACCGACCAGCGACCAGAGTCAGTTCCACGAACCGGTCGCCGCATGGTGCGAGGTGTGGGCGCCCAACGCCTCAACCCTCAGTGCCACCGGGCCGGCTGTAGATGGTAGTTTTAATTAATATATTCTCCTGTACTTCTAACATTCTAAGGTGCCCAGAGCTGTATTGATTGGGTGTCGTATAAATAAACATGCCTTGACTAGTGTAGATTAAAACCTCATATTGACAAAAGGACTCTGGGTATGATAGTGTGTTATGGGCAGGCTAGATGGATCATTGGTCTTTTTTTCTGCCTCACCATCTGTATTGCTATGTTTTTGTAAAGGGAGCAGTTGGGGGACCTCAAGATTTGCACATTGGCGACTAGGATGGAGAGGGTCCTCCCTGTTGAAGGAAGGGGCAGTCATGGAGATCCCAATGGTCTGGTATAGGGCAGGGAGAATTAAAGGAATTATGTATCACTTCCGTGATTTCAGCCAATCAGCATTCAGAACCGCAGGCCCTTCTCTCCTGCATACAGCTGTCTCATGTAGAGAAGGTTAAAGTAGCTTGAGCCATTTCAGAGGTGGAGGAGGTGAGTTAGCTCCATCTGCACTTTTTTAAAACTAATAAAAATTGAATAGAAAACTTATTATAAATTACTCTAGCCATCTCAAATCATTTCAAATAAGTTTACATGTGGTGAGTGAGATGTCTCTTTTCGGATAACAGCATCATCTCACACAGTTTTGGTAAGACAGAACCCCTGAGCTTCATGGTCCTTTCACCCAAACTAAACAAGGTGACAATCATACACCATAAGAGATCTGGCACAGCACATACACATTTTACCCAAAGAATAATAGGGCTCTGTAATATCCTGTCTGCAGTCATCATAAATAGTAAAAGTAGAACAGAGTTCAAGAGCAAAACTGACAATATAATACTAGAGGAAGGTGTGTCACATTTCTGACACTGAAATAGTGGGGGGCAGTCCCATGAGCACCTTAGCCTACTGCGGCCCTCTCAACCATAGCTATGAACTGTAGTTATTTACACTATGTGCTCCTTTTGCACCACTGGCACTTGGGACTGTGACTTTTTATTTACCTGTATTTTTGAGTATTGCACTCTTTTCTTGTTACCATTGAATCTATTGTATTCTGAGCCACTGCACCTCATCTGCCATGCACCCTTCTTCCACGTCACACTTGAAAACGAGCCTTGGCTCTGTAAGCTTCAGTCACCAACTCATTAATAAATCCATAACTCTAGAATATAATAAAAAAGGGAATATAATACAAAAGCATAACGGTATAATTTGGATATAATGGTATTTCTGAGTTCATGCAGCAAGGAGACAAAACAAGGTTTTTCACATCATTGCAGCTCTTGCTAGTCTAGGCTTAATCTATGCAACTGAACACTCACTCTATTTTTTAGTTGCCCACTGCATGGATGCACAGGTGGCTGAGAGACCCCCATTAGCAAAATGCCCATCTCTTTGTATCATGAACTCTTTATGGAATTGCGTACTTCAACAACAAGTGCTTCGTTGCTAATAGAGGAATAAACGTTCTCCAAAGACTACTTGCCCCACAACATTCTGTGGAGTGGGTGGACTAACCAATACATTTTATAGAAATTTAAAAGAGTGCCTTTTGTCTTGTAATTGCTTGCAAAGACTCTTCATGAATGTTTTTCTTTCCTCTCGATGCTTAACTGAGGCAAGAGCTTTTTAGGCGTTTTAATGCCGCTGCAGAAAGTTATTTCCAAACAAAGGTGGCTGCTTACGTCTTAAGCATATTTTTGTAATTCATTGCTAAAGCTCATAAATGTAGTGGGAGGACAAGGAGAATGTTTTAAATGTCTATCAATAAATTCTGGTGGAAGAATAGATACGTTATTTATTATGAAAGCGGGCAATAGTGATACTGCAAGCAGCATGCTGCCCTTTTGTTATAAATTGGTTTTGTTGATGGCCTTCTTGAAACATTTAGGCTCCTTGAGCTTGTGTTTATGATAATGAAATGGAAAGCATCCACAGCTGTGTAACCGTTGTTTTTCTTGGTCTTCCTCCTTCAAAAGGCATATGTAACCTGTGCTTGTTTACCTGTTTGGTTGTAGGTCACTACATTTTAAGAAGTCTCATTACGATGATTGTTCCAGGCACAGTGTATGCTTTATCTAAGACCATAATCCATTCCATACATCTCTTATGGACCCTGCTAAGGTATTCAACCTCAACATTAAATCAAGCACTTCATCTGAAAATTTCAGAAGGCAGGGAAAATTATCCCCCCGACCATCACCAATTTGCTCCCTCCTTCCCCAACCCTTAAGAGCTCATTTTTTTTATATCTTGTAATATCCACTACACTACTGCTGTAATAACCCTGTATAAATATTGCACTGATTCTATTATGCATTTAGAAATGGGGTACAACAGCACAGATTTTCATCTCTCTCTCTCTCCATTCAAATCATCAGAGTCAAATTTCCACAGATCAAGGTCAGAAAATGAGCTGGACCACTGAGGGCTTACATATACCCTAACATTTGGCCTAGCTTAGATTCCACTTCTAAACCACTTTGTATCATCTGAGTCAGATTCCTTTTGATCCAAGCCAAGATCTAAACCAGGTCAAGGCCAGTTTGCTCATCCAATAATTACAATTTGTCTTGTATCATGTAAGAATGTGAACTGCCTGTGTCTCCATCTGGTGTCACCCCAGGACCCTCACAAAACAAGGTGATGTTCTTTGAGGATATCTCCAAATACTGAACTGCAAGTCAGCAGCATCAGGGCCTCTTAAGAAAGTCTTTCTATAGGGGAGTCCAACCACATTATGTCATTACACATGATGTCAGATACTCGTTGTCATCTATATAACTTAGGTGGCCCCCATAAACTTCAGTTCCTTTTTGCTCACTGTTAAAGGTGTTCTTCTCTCATGAAGAGAACAACATTTTTAAATTTTACACAAGCAAATCCATTTTGCGTCAAAGATGCCCATGATGGGGCTTGGCCAGGCTGCGTACAAGATGGCTGCTTAAAGTTTTCACTCTTAATACTCCCAGATAAAAATTCAGTTACATCTGTCTAGGAAATATTTCTACCATCGTCAAAAACATCTAATTTGTAGTATTAAGCTCCAAGAACTAACTACATACTTCTTTTGTCCTGATCAGTAACTCCAGTGCCGAGTTTCATCTGAGGTATACTTTCCTGTCAGGATAGTCAACTTGCTTAGGTGGCAATATGGTGATAGCGGCTCCTGACCCCTCTGACTCTGCAATAGGGGAAATAAAGACAATGTCTGAACATCTACTTAAAAAAATCAGCAACCTTGAATTAGCCGTGCAGAGAACCAATGCTGACATAGTGGTGATCAGGGACCATATTAATGTCATTGAACAGAAAAGCGCTACAACAAAAAATTTCAGTTATAGACTGTTGGCCCATATGCAAGAACAGGACAGGACAGAGTCACATCAGACTTCTATGGGACATGGAAGAAAGACCTTGAAAACAGAGGGTTGAGAAACGTCCTCTGCTTTGTGGACTTTCCAGAGGACTGTGATGGCAAGAAAGTTAACAAATTCCTGCAGAAAGCCCTTACCGACATTTTTGCTCTTAAGTACCCTCCCAACATTGAAACTGACTGCTCACACAGGACCCTGCCCCTGCCCTGAGACAAATGAGAGAAAAGACCCATACTGCTTCTCAGCTGGTTCTTGCAGTTTACAGATAAGGAACAAATAACGCACTGGGCTAGACAGAAAGGAGACCTCACCTGGCAGGGGCATCCCATAAACATTTTTTTCAGACTTCTCCCTTGAACTGTCGAACTGACGGTGGGCATACATGCCGGTCCGCAAGGCCCCAGTGCAACTGGGAAACCCTTACAATTTGCAGTGCCCCGCTGTCCTCTGCATTACCTGCAAAAAGTATCTCACAATAGTTTGAGGCCTCAGAAGTGGTTGAGGCCTACAACCTTAAGACTTGGCCCTGCATTGATTGACAGAAGCTTGGCTTTCACCCTGCAGGCTGAGGGGACCATCTCCTACGACAAGATATAGAAAGAATTCTAGCTGCTGAGTCCACCTTCCACTCCCCTCTGAGCTGTGGACCACACCTCCCCGCACCCCCGGAGGATCCAGAACCCTGATCTCCTGTTCCCAGGCCCAAGAGACATAACAAAAAGGCTAAACAAAGGAATTAACCCAGCCCAAGGCCCTGTAGTTACACCCACAGCTGGAGCAAAGATTCCCTGGCCTCCTCCATCACCCACTCTCCCACAGTTGGTACTAACAGATTTGCCCCTTTGCTTACCACTCCTCCTGAAGATGCCTCCCTGCAACCTGAACCACAGCAGCAGCAACATCTCCAGCATCCTTCAGACCCAGCGGTGAGACCCAAGTCATGGGCGGAAGCAGTCAGCCTCGATGTGGCCATGACCAACCTTCCCATCGTCAGGCTCAGATGAACTGCACATTATAATCCCCGGCCCTGACGCAGCAGCAGCCCCAAACCATGCTTCAACTGCCACCTGAACAGACATATGAAATGCAGCAGACTTTTCTTTTATACCCTTTTGGGAAGCACCACTGGAGGCCGACAGTGAATTTCATGACCTCCTGCACAGCAATGGCACAATACCTACACAAGTATTGTGCCGTCCCAAAAGGAAGTGTTTTTTTAGAGGGGGGCTACGCCGCTCACACACCCCGGATTTTTATATAATCTACTCCAGGTCAGAGTTGTTCTAGGGAAGGGGCAGAACACCGGGAGAAAAGCATCACCCAAAAACAGGCCATTACAGCAACTGTGGTTGTAATGGTCTGTTTTCGGGTTTCACTGCCAGGTGTCATGCTGAAGGGGGTCACTGTCCTTTCTGGACTCTGATGCATCATTAGAACTGCAACCCTATCAGGAACATCGAGCAATTCAGGATCTCTGTATCTTAAAATAGCAATGCCCACCATATACTTTCAAATAATGTCTTTGTTATGTGTTTTGTTTCATTTCTGATTACTGTAGTCAGAACAGATCATTTCTGTTTTAACAGGTGGTGTCTTTATTTGCATCACTCTAACTAATGACAACTTTGTCAGCTCAAAGGGATCTGTGTGGGTATCTGAGCCAGAGAGCTGTGATGGGTGGTTTTCCCACATCCTATGTATAGGAAAGGGCTACTCAGGGCAGGACCAGCGGGAGTAAGGGAGACTCAATAGGGGAGGTGGATTGTGCTACAACTCACTGTCTTAGGCTGAAAAGCAAGTGCTAAGGAATGGTACTCCACAGTTCGATTTATTTCTTCACTGTCCACCAAGGGGACTGATGCACATGGGAGGGACCTAGGCAATTTTTCTGAAGAGAAGGGTGTGCTCAGCAGTTTCCCTTGCATCAATTCACCAGTCATTTTCCCCCTATTGCGCAGTCACCATAGCGTGCATGCTCGCACACCCACTTGCCGCTGTCACTTCGAGATGGCACCTGCATTAGGGCTCAGTCACACAGTCATACAGCGCAAAGATCCAAACTGGGGGGGGGGATCATAGTGTTTCCATGAGGTAGGAGAGTGCAGGTTCTCCCCCAAAACTAGACCTCCACACATTCTAGCCTCATTGGATAACCAAAGCAGGGGCCTCCACCCACTAAGGCAATACCCAGCTGACACGGAATCAGCCACCCCCCACCCCCACCATAACAGTATGACCATCTATAGGCAGAGATGTGCCACCCTACTCCACCACCCCCTGGCCTTCAACACTTTGATGTGCATGCCCACTGTTGGGAACTACTGGTGACTTAGGGAGAGGTGGTGCTGGGGCGAAGGGGTCTGGTACTTCATAAGAACGCAGTTGCCAAACATCTTGTCATCCACCTCATCATGTTACAGGATTGCACTATCAGTCCTGTTACCCTTCCACATGTCACATGGCCAAGGTCAGAACAGAAGAGCTAAGCAGCAACAAGTGGGATTACTCCCCAACCCCAATTCTGTTCTATGGGAGGGCGAGGGAACTCACTCGGCCCAAGCACCAAACAATTTATGACGTAGCCCCCGTCACCAGGGAATGATGTGCTACCCTGAGTCTCAGTGACTAAGGTGCTGAGCTCCAAGATCATGGGTGACAAGGCAAAGGCGCTATTGATACACAGAATCTTCTGAGCGCTTTCCTCCCAGCATCTTTTCTTAAATGTCCATTAGCCCAGTTCAGCTGAAGGTGATGGAGTGAGATTGGCAGAAAGGATATGAACTGGCTCCACCCCTTGTTGTCAATGACCCCAGGTGCATTTTCAACTCCACCCTCATCCTGACTGTGGCTATCAGTATCTATTTTCACCCCTCCCAAACTGTCCCCCAGGGGATACCCCTCAGCACAATGGTAGAATCTATTACCCATGTGACTGTGGATCCCTGCTTGAATTATGTCTGGAATGACACAGGTGTGGCACACAGTCACATTTCCTAAAATACACCGCAGGTGTAGGAGCGGCGTGTGGTTCATGTAGTTTACCATTACTAATCCCTGGTTTCTAGTACTAGGGCCGTTACTTGTTGCCTGTGCATACTGGATCAAAGATTTTTTGGGGTGCTGTACCTGTGTTTTGGGTCATACTAGACCAAGTAAGGGAGGGGAGGAGGGCGGGTTAGCGTATAGTTGTCATTGTTGGCCCCTGTTGGACACTGGTTTAATATTCAACAAGGAAACTGGTACTATCACTTGTCTTTCTTACTGTGTATGATGCCATTCTCCCGGTTATGCCTGTATCCTGTCCCAATTTGCTTTCTATTTTGATTGAGGGGATACCCATTCCCAGTATGTGCCACCAGATCACCTTGCTTGTTCTCCTCTCCTGCCATGTGTGACATACGGCCAATATCATGGAATGTCAGGGGTCTTAACTCCCCAGTAAAAAGGAAAAAGATCCTGGGGCACCCAAAATGGCTACAAGTCCAAGTGGCTTTCCTCCAGGATACCAAGCTATCCAATGAGGAAGCTGAGAAGCTTCTAAGGGAGTAGTTGGTAGAGGCTGAGGCCCATAGCACCACTAATACAAAGAAATGAGGGGTATCTATTCTAATACATAAGAGTCTACCATAGGGACTGGGACAGTTGTTAAACGGCAGTCAAAACTTCAGTTTGGGGCTGCAGAACTTCAAAAGGAACAGCAAGAAGGCCCAGACACTTGTGCATACCTGCAGGCCCCAGCTACAGCAGGGGCAGAGCCTGAAATGTCCGCACTGGAGCACTCATTGGTGGGGGTTCCATCCACTCTGGAATCAATGCAGCATGAAATAAGGGCCAGATTTACCAATATCATGGCCCAAATCATGCATCTATAATCAGTGGTGACTGGCCTCATGGAAACTACTACAACCCACTCTGTGCATATTGGTGAGCTGCAACAAAGAGTGAGTGACCTGGAGGACTCATTGCACACTTTGTCCAGGGACAAAACCAACTATGTAGAAACCATAGCAGAGCTGCAGGAGTGAGTGGATGACCAGGAGGATCATTCCCGCCACTCGAATCTTTGCATTGTGGGACTTCCAGAGGGAACAGAGGGGAAACATCCAGCGACTGGTCTGCACCAATGGCTTATTAAGAATCTCAAACTCCCTCTGGAGGCTGAAGACTTCGAAATTGAACAGGTGCACAGAGTGGGGCCCCCATAAAAACCTACTGACCACCCGCAGCACTGTCTGATTAAATACCTACGCTTTACAGATAAAGAACTACTCTTGGCTGTAGCAAAAAATCAGGGATCGATCCTATGCGGCAACTCCAGGGTTGTGATCTACCAAGACTACAGCTGAGACTTGCAGGGGAGGCACCAGAAGTTTAACGCTGTGAAATCGAAACTCCATTCAATGGGTTGGTCGTTCTCCTTTTTTTACCCAGCCAAACTTCAGATTGATCAGCCAGGATCTCCCCCCAGATTCTTCACCAACTACCTGGATGCAGAAAAGTGTGTCTCCGAGGTAAGCAGGCAGGAGGAAATAAGATCCCCAAACAGATGAGACCCCCAAGTTATGTGAAGCTATTATACGTGTATGCTTCTGATCTCATATACTGAAATCTGCTGTTAACCTTGGCAAAACACTGTAAAAAACTGAAGTGCACCATATAAGAGGACTTTATCAGATGATGGGGATTGTAATACCGGGTATTCTCCTATGATGTTGCCTCAACTCCCTGGCATTTCCTTGACACTGCCCATCTAAAGGCTCTACTTGTCAGCTTTTTGAAGATACGGCCTTAACTTTACCTTAATTGACTACCATTATCATCTGTGTCACACCACATGGCATTCGGAGGGCCAGAAATGCTGAGAGGTTTTATCTGGAGAACACACTAACTTCTGATGTGAGGATCACTGAGGTAAGGGCTGGCAAATGAATAAAATACTCTGAAAGGTGGGTGTTGGTCTGAATGGAGGAGAAATAGTGCCTAGAATTTATGTATGGGACTAGTGACTCTCCCAATTGCCAGAATCCATGCTGGGAATGGCGCCTTGAATTTCAGTGATGGCACCCATCGAAGACTGCCAGAACTCGTATGCTAGCCCTCCTCGTAAGCCAGCCCGACCACATCAGGGAATGTGGGTATCAGTGGGTGGTCTTCTCCTCATAGGCTCAGGTATCCCAGGATTAAAATCTCTCAGGGAAGTATGGCTGGTTGTCATTTAAAATTGCGCTATATGTTCTAGGCGATCTACCTGGGGGAAGGGGGTCATAGAACAAGTATAGTTCAGTTATGGCGCCCTGATTACTGCTCCAACAGGATATAGCAGCCTAAACATGCATGTCATTAACTCAACTTGTTTGGGGGGGTGTTCTGATGTGTTGATGTTGGAATCCTAATTCATTTAAAGTGTGTAAAAAGGGTGGGTAAGCTTTGATTGAAAAGGCAGTTGTTGTTAGCCTTTCGATGGGGAGGAGATGGGGCAACGGTTGAACTGTTCATCAGGGCTATTCAAATAGGGGGTTTATCCATTCAACTGTTCAATCTGTCTGTTATATCTATGGTTGTTGTTTGCATGTTTGTAAGTTACTAGATATGTTATCAGCTAGAATAGGTAAGAAGCTCCCCATTCTGTCAGTTTGGAGCACAAATTAATAGGCGAAGTATATCTGATGGAACTGATATAATAAGGTGCTGGAAGGGGGCTCACCAAGGGAAGAAGGAGAGCACGAAATTAGTTGTGGGAGGCCTGCTAAACATGCCCGTTTAAGGATGGGACACTTGGTGTTCTGCTTTTCTTTCTAGAGTGGCAGCCGCCTTGGCACCCAGCCACCAAGAGAGAAACTCACGAAACCGAGTTCTCGGTCACCAATCAAATCCCAAAGGTGGAATAGCTGGTAAAGGAAAGTTACTGTTTAAAAGATATAATCGTGATGGTAGCCTAGATGTTGCAGCACATATATACACCTGTGCTGGACCTGGGTCAAATGCACTAATCTATACGATGCTCAATTACTCATATTACTTGCCATCTACAAGAGAGGGGACACTGACAGGGCAGTTGGGAGCCCAGTCAAGGGGATGGAGAGGGAAAGGGGGAAAAGGGGATGCTTTGTTGCCCAGCTGGAAAATTTGGGTGGGATTCTTTATTGGGTCATTCTTTTTTTTAATCATATCACACTTTTTCTCACCATCTGCAGCACTTCCGGCAGGGCATCCAGTCGCCGGCTCCCACCGCCCCGGAGAGCAGCAGGCTCACTCGCATGATGGGGGTCTGGTGTGGTTACCCCAGCCCACCGAAGGGCCTCCCCATACCTCTCAGAGCCAAGCTGGACTGGGCCCCCCAGCATGATTCCATGACAGTCCTCCGGATCGGCGGGAGAGTGGCCCTCAAGCTGCCTCAGTCACGCCCAGCCTTTTTCCTCCAGTTTTTCCCCAGAAGCCGACAGTGCAATGATGTCTGCACATAAGCCGATGTCTTGCCATGCTTCTTCCTGTCTATGCACTGCACTGTGCTGCACCCGGTCATCACCAAGCATCACTACAGTGCAACATGCATTCCCCTGCCCACCCCAGAGGGAGGAGAGCAGTCCTGGGATGCTCAATCTACCCTCTCCCCTTCCCTGCCCGGCTATGCAAGTCCATTCCCAAATTCAGGTCGCCGGTGTGGCGCGAGGTGTGGAATCCAGCACCTCAACCCTCAGCGCCACCAGGCCAGCTTATTGGGTCATTCTTAAGGGGGGGGGTACTGGTTGGGGGGACCAAAAAAATAAGCAGAAAGGGTAACTTATATGGTTGATTAAGCATCTTCACTTTATCACGGTATCTTTTAGCAAGAAATCAGTTAATGTACTACCCAGCATCACTAACTATGGGTAGCTTAATTAAGGTGGTGACGTGGAATGTCAATATCTTAAAATATGTGGTGAAAAGAAGAAAGGTGATAACTGAAATGAGACGTGGACAGGCTCAACTGGTGCTTATGCAAGAGACCCACATGTCATTGCAGGAGGCTTTAAAAATGGAAAGGAGTATGGGAGGACAGTGGGTATCGGCCTGCTTCTCCACTGAAGCTAGAGGTGTTTCAATTTGGGTGCTGAGGGGTGTGAGAGTGAAAATACACAGGGAAAATGGAGTCCGGGGAGATATGTCCTGGCAAATCTAACAATGGAGGGGGAAGGCCCCATATCGGTGGGCTCAGTGTATGCTCTGAACTTAGAAGACCTGGGATGTTTTCAAAGGTTGGCCTTGGACATGCCTGCCCTACCGGGGCCTTGGATACTGGGAGGGGATTTTAACTGTGTAAGAGACACAACATTGGACAGGTCAAACCCTACCCCGGTACCACTGACAAGGAATGCTGCAGCCCTGGTGGAGGTTGTGGGTGCCTACTCCCTGATGGATGTTTGGCGACACCAGACCTCGACCAACAGAGATTACAGTTTTTATTCACACACTCATAGCTCTTATGCTAGACTCAATCTGGTTTTGGTCAGCGCTTCCCTCCTGAGTGCCATGGGACAGGCTAGTTAGTCTCCAATATTGATCTCCCTACTATGCACACCTTTCGGTGCCCATGGAGATGGGAGGGGGGAAATCGCCTCAAGAGAGAATGTGGTGCTTGGACCCACTCCTGTTAAGAGATGGCAACTTTCTCACATTTATGAGTGGAGGCTGTTCAGAGGAGGGCAACCAAAATGGTGCAGGGTCTGCACCAGAAGACATACGAGGAGAGACTAAAGCAGCTTAATATGTATACCCTTGAGGAAAGGAGGGAGAGGGGGGACATGATAGAAACTTTCAAGTATCTCAAGGGAATTAACAAAGTACAAGAGGGTAGCATCTGTCAGAAGAAGAAATGTGCAAGAACAAGGGGGCACAATTTGAAGATAGAGGGGGGACGGCTCAGAGGTAATGTTAGAAAGTATTTTTTTACAGAGGGTTGTGGATGCATGGAACAGCCTTCCTGAGGAGGTTGTGGAGTCAGGAACAGTGGCAGAATTCAAGAATGCATGGTACAGACATAAGGCAATTCTAGTGGTGGGTAGGAGGAAGTAAGCTGTTGATTAACTAGAATCTACAGCTTATCCATCAGGTAGGGAAATGGGCAGACTAGGTGGGCCAAGCGGTCCTTATCTGCCATCAAATTCTATGTTTCTATGTTTAAAACATTGGAGGAGTTTCTGAGATATACCTTGTTACTGTTTTCAAAATTTGTATGTATGTTTTGTACAACCTGGTCGTTTGTAAACATGGGCTTGTCCCACAGACTTACCAGTATAAAAATAAATAAATGAAATGAGATATAATAAAAGAGGGGAGACATCACATGCGGCTAGATGGGAGGCTATGAAAGCCTATATCAGAGGGCAGTTTATCTCATACTCTGCACACAAGAAGAGGGAAGCCCTGGTAGAAATAGAGCATCTTAGACAGCAAATTGAGGCATATGAAGAAGCCCATATGAGAAAACCAACTCAACCCCTGTATAGAATAGTACAAAAATTAAAATGGAAATTTAATCTCCTGAATACAGTTAGAATTGAGAGATCCATCCTCCTGTCAGGAGCGGGTGCTTATTTTGATGGGGATAGGGGAGGGAAATTCTCAGCTTGGCAATTGAAGGGGGGGGGATGGGACTATGATTCAAGTCCAGAAGACAGATGGGGATATGACAACCTCCACCTCTGAGATAGGGGAAGAGCCTGGAAAATTCTACCATAAGCTGTACACATCTGAAAGAACCCTGGACCTCACAGCAAATGCATGCTTTGCTTGGCAAGGCCTCAACTTCAGAACTGCCCCCGGACATGGCAAAAGAACTAGACCACCCTCTGGAAAAGACTGAATCATTATCTGCCATCAAATCTCTAAGTGGAGGGGAAGCCGGAAGGAAAGCCCCAGACCCAGATGGGTTACCTATTGACTTTTACAAGTCCTTCCTGACCCTGCTTACAGATCCTCTATATGATACACTGCAGAAGGGGCTGGTTAGGGGCATCATGCCCCAATCAGTGAGAGCAGCCACCATTACCATTCTCCCCAAACCGGGGAAGGACCGTGTCCAATGTGCCTCTCACTGCCCCATATCCTTACTGACAGCAGGTTATAACATTCTGGAAAAAGTGTTGGCTGCACGCTTGGAACCTGTTCTCCCCTCACTGATACATTTGGAACAATCCAGGATTGTGCAGGGCAGACAGGGGAAACACAACATTAAAAGGGCCTTAATTGCCCTGCACATTTGGGGTAGGATGGCCACCAGGTATGGGGCAGCGATACTGCCGTTAGATGCCGAGAAGGCCTTCGATTGAGTCGAATGGGGATACATGTTTGAAGCCCCTAAACACCAGGGCATGGGACCGGAGATCTTAAAATGGATAAAACGTTTATGCACCTCCCCTTCGGCCCAAATTATAGTAAATGGTACCATAACTACTTTGTTCTTTCTGGGGAGGAGTACCAGACAAGGCCGCCTCTTGTCTCTGCTGCTATACGTATTGGTACTGTAACCACTAGCAGCTGCCATAAGGGCCCATGCAGGGATCCAAAGATTTTGGGGGTGGGAGAGAACACAAAGTAGCACTATATGCTGATGATCTGTTACTATACCTGCAAAACCCAGTTAGGGACTTACCCACAGTGCACTGCCACCTTAGAGAATATGGCTCCCTATCAGGGCACAAGGTGAACTGGACAAAAAGTTAACTTCTCCCCATAGGACAGCTGGAAAAACCTCAGCTGGTAAGGGTGTTGGGGGGGCTTTCGTGATGGTTAATAAACTAAAATACTTGGGGATCCTCTTATCAGCAAAACTAGGAATATTATATGCCATCAGTTACGGCCCTCTAACTAAGAAACTGGGAGGGGATTGTGAGAAATGGCAAAACCTGCCCCTGACTCTTATAGGAAGAATTAACACGGTGATGATGATGATGATCCTCCCAAGGTGTCTATACCTCTACCACTCATTACCAATAAGTGTGCCCCTGTTGCACTTCAAGCAAGTAAATGCTCTGGTGCATAACTTTATCTGAAGAGGGAAAGTGGCCTGGACCAAAATGTCAGTCCTCCAACAACCACCAATTAAAGGGGGGTTGGGACTCCCTAACTTCCATCTCTACTTCCTGGCTGCTCAACTGACTTTTCTCCCCAGTGGTGTGAGGCCCTTGGACGTGGCATGGGTTGCTATGGAGGAGAAATAGTTGGGGGGATCCCTGCGGTTTCAGTGCATGTCAGGGGATTTAGGATCCAAAGACAAGATAAACATAGTAAACCCCTGCACTCTAGCCATGCTTAAAGCTTGGAAATCTGCACATAGTAAGCTGGGGTTAGTTCATGAGGGTGACCAGTCACCAGACACTGACCTGGTCACAGTCATGAAAACCAGAGGCATATACACAGTGTATATGCACCAGAGTAATTGAGACAATGGAAATCGAAAGGGCTGGAATATGTCCTGCAACAACTTTTTGAGGGGGGGCAGGATTCTAGAGTTCATAAAGGTGAAAGCAAAATGGCCCATAGACCCTGGGGACTATTTCTCATACCATATATCGTGGCTGAGACTTGGAGAGTCCCTATGTCCAGCCTCAAACTGGGCAGCCCATTGGAGGAGGGGTTATACAACCCCCACCCAGGGGCAAAAGCACTGTCCATATACTATCACACCATGCTGGGAGCTGACTCGGAGACCTCCCTATACATTAGCCAGAAATGGGAAAAAGATCTCAATATCACCTTAGATGATCACACCTGGGATCTGGCAATAAAACATCACAACACATGCTCTAGGAACAACAGACTAAGGCAGGTTCAGCTTAACTTCCTATATAGAACCTATTTGACACCCTATAGGCTCCATGCTATGCATTCTGAAAGCTCGCACAAGTGCCCAAAATGTCAGGGAGACCGGGAAGACCTACTTCACTTGGCATTAACATGCCCTAGAGTGGCTCCTTTCTGGCATTAGGTTCACAGAATAATGGAGAAGGTCCTAGCAAAGCAACTATCCTGCTTGCCATTAGAGCTGCTATTAGGGGCCAATTCGATGACTGTGCATGGAGAGAGTACTCACCCAGTATGGGGAATAGTCTGGTAAATGCCAAAAAAACATTGGCTCAGACGTGGATGTCAGTGAAACCCCCCATGATTCAACAATGGGTCAACAATTTAAAACAGTGCCTCACCTTAGAAAAGATACAACACACTGCCAATGGTACTATCGAGCACTTTGAAAAAATCTGGCTGCCATTGGAGGAAGCAATTGGGGAAGGACTTCTCCCTGTGTAGTATTGTAACTTGTCTTGGGGAGTGTATGGGCCCCCCAAACCTGACCCTGTTCCATGCTCTGAATCACCACACAATCACTCATCACGCAAGCACCCACCATCTCAACCATACAAACTATACTTGTAAAGGGACGCTTGAACCATTCTACATATGAGTCACCTGTGAATTGTTGGGTTATGAATTGCTATGTATGTACCCACACTGCTAAGAAAATATGTCTATGTATATGGAACTGTTTCAAATGTAATGTTGTTTTTCTCAATAAAAATATTTTACAAAAAAAAATAAAAATCATAAGCTTTGTACCCCGCAGATGCTGGGACAGAGAGGTGGAACTTAAATCACTCAAATCTGATCTCACTCACTGTACAAGCAGTAACATCCTCCCATGCAGGAGACCCTTTCCAAATTCACGAGTATATGGATATGCCTAAACAAGCATCTGGTAAGAAAGGCAAAGCTAGCCCTCTTCAGTCTGAAGCGCACTTACTGGGTAGGAAGAGATAGGGTGGGCTGACTCCTGGCATACGGCATCAAGAAGAGACAAACAGAAAGTCATATCCCAGGCATCCAGGATGAGCAAGGACAGGTCCATTTGGGCACAGAATCAATCAACAACATCATGCATACTTTCTACGAATGCCTGTACATCTCCCTCACCCCCCTCCCAACCAAGCACAACATACTGACGTTCCTGGACACAATTCTGTTACCAAGAGTCCCCCATGTGTTGGATCGACCAGTCACTCTGATGGAGGTGAAAGACGCCCTACATTCCCTTAATAAAGGGAAGGTACCTGGCTCTGATGGCTTCCTTGTTGACTTCCTGCAATCCATGAGTGAAGAGGTGAGCCCCATCTTACTTGAGGTCTATCTGTCCTCGCTGGATTAATATGCACTTCCCCTCCCCCCCAAGTAGGGAAGAAATGGCTATCACTCTTCTACCAAAAAACAGGACAGACAGCACACTCCCCAAGAATTACAATCTTATATCCCTCATCAACGCAGATGACAAAGTGCTAGCCAAGATCTTTGCTATCCACCTAGAGCCAATTCTGGAGGGACTAATTCTCCCATCCCAAGTGGGATTTGTCTGGGGCACACACAGCACAGCTCACCTCTGTGTACTTCTGCACCTTATGCATAGTGCATGGCAGAACACCTCCCCAGCAGCAGCCTTCGCAATAGACTTTGCTAAAGCCTTTAACTCCATGGAGTGGGAGTTCCCGATGTGCACTATGGAACAGATGGGTATTGGCCCTACATATCTCTGTTGGTTTCAACTCCTCTACAACTCACTGTGGGCAGGTGTTCTTACTAACAACTGGTTCCATCAAGCCAGGATGATAACAGAGTTGCCAACATCCCCCACAGTGACAGGAATTTGCCAACATTGACCACATCGACTGTCAAATCTGTCAACAGACCATCACAGTGCCCCAAGCACCGAGGCTTTTCTATCTTGTTTGTAGAAGGCTTCATCCTGTGCAACCCCCATGTGGGGGTCTCTGCCCCTGCACCCTATGGGTTTACAGATTGTCAACTCCAGGGGAGCAGATTACAGGGAAGAGTAGCTAACAGTGGGAGTTGCTGCATTGGTGCAGTGCTCCGACAACCTGTTTGACACTGCAGATGTTGAATGGGTTATATCGCTGTAATGGTTTTGCTGTCGGGGGTTTGCTCTCCAAACGGTGTAGCCTAACAACTTATGCTCTGTCTCCTTTCCTCTCCAGAAGTGCACCCGACAGGGGTGCCCCCTATCACCAGTCCTCTTTCTGATCAATCAAAACCCTGACCATAACCATCAAGAATCACCCATATCTCCAGTGTACCTGGTATAGGGACAAAAAGTATAGGAAACTCTATATGCAGATGACCTCCTGATCATACAGGCAAATGGACAGGCCTCCTTCTCGCCTCTTCTTCAACTGCTTCAGCACTTTGTGTCGGTCATGGGGTTTGCTGTTAACCCCACCAAGACCAAAGTCTTCCCCCTGTGCACATCCTGTACACCTGAACCTTTTAACTCAAAGGGCCTGAAATGGGCCCAAAATGGCCTCACCTACTTAGGTGTCACTATACACCTGTCTATGTCCAAAATGCTCGAACTCAGTCTTGCCCCAATGTTAACTTCCACCAAGAATGAATTAGACAGATGTCACCATCTGAACCTATCATTGGCCAGAAAGCTTGAGACCTTCAAAATCATGCTGGCCCCTTAGATCATACACCTGCTGGCCTAACTATCACTTCAAAAATGGTTTGCAGACCTCGACAAGGACATAGGTGGGTTTCTCTGGGATGGTAAACTGCCCAGGTAGAGCCAGGCCAAGCTCCACAGTCACTGGACCAGAGGTGGCTGGGGTCTCCAGTGGATGGAAGGTTACCACCTGGCTTTTTCAGCTGCCCAGACAGCCCAATGGTTCTCCCCAGATGACCACTGGTCAACACAGTGGCTTATCATAGAGCAGGATGTTATAGGATGCCCACTACTGGTCACAGTTATATAGCACTCTCTCGCCAATGTAACACACCCTATCCTGTCATTTTCCTGATGGGCATGGTTCCTGTTAAACAAGTTACTTGGAGGCAGTCCCACTCCTTGTCTGTTGGAGTCACTATAGGGCAACAACGCACTTTGCATTGGGAATTGCCCCTCAAAATGGCCATCTTGGGCTCAGAAGGGCATTCATCAAGTATGACACTTGATCAGTCAGGATAACAGGCATATGGAGGCATTTGACACCCTCCCACATAAGCGCAACCTCTCCAAGCAGAACTTCTGGAAGTACCTGCAAATTCACAGTGTAATCAGGCAACAGGTACAGCATCTTCCAGTCAGAGAAGGCAGTCTTCACCACTACTCTGGTCACAGCCTATAGTAAACTGTCAAAGGGCAATGCCAGCCTCATCTATAAACACCTATGGGATGCTCAACTGGACCGCTCCATCCCCTCAAGACAGGCATGGGAGGCAGAAGTTAAAGTAGTTATCAGCAAGGTTGAATGAACCATCGACCTGCACAGGGCCCATACTGCTTGCCGAGATGGCCATAGTCACTTTATTCAAACAAGGAAACAAGGTGTTACTGCAATGGTATCATACCCCGACTGCCCTCCACGGACCATTGTTCCCTAGTTCCTAACTTAATAGTATGGGCTGGGGATTTGTGTTCTCTGGTTAAACGACACATCACGCAAATGCACAAAAATAGAAAGTGGCTATAGTTTTTATCCATATTAACCACAACATTCAGGTGCAACAGCCAGCAACAACTGAGGGGACAGCAACAGAAGTTATGGATGGTGTACAAAGTGTATTTTCCTAGCTACAGCTATACACAAAATACAGATCTGCATTTCAAAAGCAATTTTTAATTGGACAAAAAGAACAGTATAATAGAGCTACAGAAAATTATAAACAAGCATTGGCCAGAGTCAAAGCAGCTGCTGGACATTAAACTGAAGGGGGTGTGAACATCTAGTAAAACACAACGGCAGCACACAGAAAGCTTATAAAAAAACAGACTCATCTGGAGGACAAAAGAGAAGGCATCTAACGTTGAGAGATAGAGAACATCCGCATCCTCTATTCTGTAAGGATTTAACTCTACACCCTCCAAACTGGGACAGAGCCGTGTTGCTGGTGGTGTGTTTAGCAGTGTTCCCCACTATGGAGGGGGACTGGGACAGAGCCGTGTTGCTGGTGGTGTGATTAGCAGTGTTCCCCACTATGGAGGGGGACTGGGACAGAGCCGTGTTGCTGGTGGTGTGTTTAGCAGTGTTCCCCACTAGAAGGGGACTGGGACAGAGCCGTGTTGCTGGTGGTGTGTTTAGCGGTGTTCCCCACTAAGAAGGGGGACTGGGACAGAGCTGTGTTGCTGGTGGTGTGTTTAGCAGTGTTCCCCACTATGGAGGGGGACTGGGACAGAGCCGTGCTGCTGGTGGTGTGATTAGCAGTGTTCCCCACTATGGAGGGGACTGGGACAGAGCCGTGCTGCTGGTGGTGTGTTTAGCAGTGTTCTCCACTATGGAGGGGGACTGGGACAGAGCCGTGTTGCTGGTGGTGTGTTTAGCAGTGTTCCCCACTATGGAGGGGGACTGGGACAGAGCCGTGTGGCTGGTGGTGTGTTTAGCAGTGTTCCCCACTATGGAGGGGGACTGGGACAGAGCCGTGCTGCTGGTGGTGTGTTTAGCAGTGTTCCCCACTATGGAGGACTGGGACAGAGCCGTGCTGGTGGTGGTGTGTTTAGCAGTGTTCCCCCACTATGGAGGGGGAATGGGACAGAACCGTGCTGCTGGTGGTGTGTTTAGCAGTGTTCCCCACTATGGAGGGGGAATGGGACAGAGCCGTGTTGCTGGTGGTGTGTTTAGCAGTGTTCCCCACTATGGAGGGGACTGGGACAGAACCGTGTTGCTGGTGGTGTGTTTAGCAGTGTTCCCCACTATGGAGGGGGAATGGGACAGAACCGTGCTGCTGGTGGTGTGTTGAGCAGTGTTCCCCACTATGGAGTGGGAATGGGACAGAGCCGTGTTGCTGGTGGTGTGTTGAGCAGTGTTCCCCACTATGGAGGGGGACTGGGACAGAGCCGTGCTGCTGGTGGTGTGATTAGCAGTGTTCCCCACTATGGAGGGGGACTGGGACAGAGCCGTGTTGCTGGTGGTGTGTTTAGCAGTGTTCCCCACTATGGAGGGGGAATGGGACAGAGCCGTGCTGCTGGCGGTGTGTTGAGCAGTGTTCCCCACTATGGAGGGGGACTGGGACAGAGCCGTGCTGCTGGTGGTGTGATTAGCAGTGTTCCCCACTATGGAGGGGGACTGGGACAGAGCCGTGTTGCTGGTGGTGTGTTTAGCAGTGTTCCCCACTAAGAAGGGGGACTGGGACAGAGCCGTGTTGCTAGCATTGCGTTTGACAATTTCCCTGTCTGCAGAGGGAGATAGGGCACAGCCTTGCTGCCGGCGATGTGCTTGACAATGTCCGCCTCTATGGAAAGGGGACTGGGATAGCACTGCCCTGCCACTGGAGTGTTCGATAATGTTCCCCTGTATGAATGGGACCAGGACAGAATGAGTCCTGGCTGGGGAGGGTGGAGAGAGAGAGAGAGAGAGAGACAGCAAGATTAGCGATCTGCTGCATACTCATTTGGTGAAGTGATTCCACCTCAGTGTATTCACAGATACTAAATGTAGTATGCATAGGCTCCACTTCCACCCTTTCCTTTTCTCTTCTTACTGGCATTACACTAAGCAGCTGTAAAAAAATTAGCAGCGAACAACTAGTCCATCAATGCGGGGACAGATTTGATGAACCACATGGGCCACATTTCATCCGTACATTCCTGTGGCATAAAATATACATCGAGTTTTTCTTAAGAAAGTTAAGTATTCCAACTGCTGTAGTAATGTATGAAACTAAGAATCTTCATTTTCTTAAAGTTCACCCCCACAGCAAGAATGAGGTGCAAATTAATTGATATACTATGTATGTGACCTATGACCCAGGACCATGTAATTCCTGAGTAGTAACACTAAAACGCATTCCCCAGCAGGTCCTGCCATCTGTTTATATGTATATTATATCACTATGTGAAGGAACACATCTTTTTTAATACCTGCCCTGATGCCTTGGCTATGCTTCCATCTCAGTGTGCACTGAGGTATGGTCACTGATGTTCCATTCTGAACTACTTCCGCAGGAAGTTAGTGCCGCTATTTGTTGTTTAGTTAACCAGTTGGGCTGGTGGAGCCCTGTTCTGGCGAACAAATATGTGACATGTTTTGTGATCAGATGCAACATCTTCTCAGCTAATTGCATTTTGTTAAATGGATCTCGGCTCCACTTCACAAATAAAAAAAAAAATACAAGAAAGAGTTCTGCGCTGAAACCATGTCAAAATCTATCTATTCTAAACCTTAAACTGCTTGAAGTCACAGTGCTTTTGCATTTTCATTACGAATGGTATGTTCCAATAAAGTACAAAACATTCTAACTCATTCTGGAGTTTTTTTATTATAGTGATGAATGCTGTCCTTGATCTTTGGTTGCATAACCAGAGTCAAGCAGCAGATTCACTTAAGAAATAAGGCATGGCATGGCCGAGGTTTAGCAGCCATGACTCCTGGGGTGTTATGAGGCATGAGATGGAGCTGAGCTCTACCCGCCCCACCACCAGGGGTACGAGTAACCCATAATACCTACACACCATAGAGGTATAGTTTAGATTTTCACATTTACAATTATATATGAAGCAGCAGAGTAGCCTAGTGGTTAATGTGCAGAGCAATGAATCATGCAATCCACTTTTCAGTCGCACCAGTACCACGTACTCACAGTATGATCTCCATGAACTTAATGGCCTCTCATTTTCCTTCCCTCCCTCCAACCCCTCTCACTCTTTATTTATTTATTGAAATGTTTAACCAGGAAGACATACTGAGCAATTTGCTCATTTTCAGATGCATCCTGGGGGATAGGGCAAGGGATGGTTACAGAGGACGGATAGTACAATAAGCACAAGTGCAGTGCATAACAAAACAATATGGAACAATATACAGCAGATTAGGTAACGTGTACATACAAGCAGGTGTTACAATGAAGTAACTGGTTTAGAGACATAAAATTGATGACACGATTCTCCATTAAGTGCTGATGGATAAGTGCAGACAGGTCATACCAACACATCTTGACTGGCAGTGCCACAAGGGGTGGAGGAGCCTGAGTTAGGTCATCGAGGTCATCATAGAGGAGGCAGGAAAGTTAGGGGCAGTTGCAAGTGGGGGAGGTGAGAGAATGCCAGAGAGAGGATAGGGAGTGAAATGAGGGAGCATTTTGAATGTTGGCAGGGAGCGAGTTCCCAAGCTTAGGAAAGCGGTAGGAGAAGGATGCCTGACCAGCAGATGGGGACCTGTGAGGGACAGCGAGGGTATGGGCGTTGCTACTCCTGAAGGCATGGGTGGGGGGCCGGAAGGTGGGAGGAAGCACTCAGACAGAACTTGCTAATGAAGTTGGAGCAGTGCATCAAGCGTCAGTCATTTAGGGAGGGTAGAACCAGGGACTGATATAGGGAGCAGTGGTGAGTGCAGGGTGGGCTGTTAAGGGCAAAGTGACAGAAGGAATGATAGAGTGTATCCAGTCTGGCCAGGGTCATTTTGGGGGCAGCACTGTAGACTACATCACCGTAGTCAAAAGTTGGAAGGATCATTTTCAGAAGAATTTCTCTGCGGGCCGCAAGGGGATACATTCACAATTCCAGTATAATGCACCCAGTTTGGGGAGCAGTTTCTTGTGAACAGCATCCATGTGACTAGAGAAGTCAAGGTTTTTGTCAAGCCAGACCTCAAGGTACCTGAAGGAAGTAGTGTCTTCCAACATGGAGCCATCAAGTGTGTGGAAGTTGGGGGTGGAAGGGAACCTGGAGAGTCTCTGTTTTGTGCCAAAGGTCATGGAGACTGTCTTCTTGGCATTTAAGAACAACTGTTTAGCACGTAGCCACTGCTGGACTTTATCAAAGTCCTGCTGCAGGATGGACACCACTATGGGAGTGGAAGGACTGAAATTATAGATCAAGGAAGCACTCCCGACCAATCGGAGTGCTGCTTTCCTTCGGGCGTGTGATGCTCTTATTCTGTGAAGCACATCTCACGTGCAGATGCCCTGGTAACGGGCAGCTCAGGAGAGTTTTTTAAAAAAATATGTATATTATTGATTGCTCTCGATCAATAATATATTTATATGTCCCACGTCGCCACTCGTTGCTGAAAATAAGTGGTTTCATTTTCCTTCAGCTTGAGTCAGAACAGCTCAGCTTTGCTTCACTGTTCTCGCTCAGCTGAAGGCATGTGAAACCACTCATTTTCAGCAACGAGTGGCTCTGGGGGATGTAGTAACACATAATATACAGAACAGTGTCATCCACATACATGTGAATGGATGTAGATGAACAGACCAAGGGAAGATCTTTAAGAAGATGGAAAAGAGAATCGGTCCAAGGACTGAGCCTTGTGGGACCCCAGTGAGGATGGGTAGAGGTGGTGAAAGAGAGTCCCCAATTCTGACTGATTGAGATCTGCCTACTAGGTAGGATCTGAACCAGTTGATGGTAGTAGTAGACCTCACAGAGGATGTGAGTTTGTCTAGCAGAAGTGTATGGGAGACAGTGTCAAAAGCCTTGGCTAAGTCGACACAGATAGCGGATGTGATGAAGCCCTGATCCATAACAGAATGGATGGAATCAGTAAGCTGGAGGAGGGAGGTTATGTGGTGCTCACAGAAGCTAGACTGGAAAGAGGTGGAGAAGGAAGTTGTGTCTAGGTGAGGTGAAAGCTGGACTTCCCTAATCTATCTAACTACCTCTCTCTCTCTCTCTCTCTCTCTCTCTCTCTCTCTCTCTTTCTTTCTCTTTCTCTCTGTCCAACTCCCTCTCCCTCCCTAACCTTCCTGTAACTTAAGGCACTCTGAGATACAGCATATTTAAAAAAATGTGCTATAAAACGAAGTCAAAGTCAAAGTCAACTTTATTTAAAAAGACGCCCAATCCCGAAGGCTCTGGGCGCCGCACAAAACCTATACAGTTTGTCATACCGTATACATTCAAGTTAAAATATCATACATATAACTTAAACCCCAAAAGCCTGCACAAATAAAAAGGTCTTAAGACTACTCTTAAAAGCCTCTACAGTGGGGGCCTCTCTCACTTCAAACGGCAACGAGTTCCAGAGAGCTGGAGCAGCAACTCCAAAGGAACGATCCCCTGCTGATTTCAGCCTAGCTCTCGGAACTGTGAGGAGGCCACCACCAGAGGAGCGAAGATCCCGGACAGAGGTGGACGGTACCAGGAGATCAGAAAGGTAACCAGGGCCCTGTCCATGTAGGGTCTTATAGGTGAGAAACCCACCTTGAACAAAACTCTCCACCTGACAGGCAGCCAGTGCAATTCGCGCAACACCAGAGTTAAAACTAAATTCCTTTACTTCCATGTTTTTGATTCTATACATTACCAGCAGAATATCTATGTATTCTGGTGGAATGCTGTCATTGGATGGCCATGGTACTATGAGGATGAATAATTCATATCCTTTGCAATACAGAGGTACCCCCTTCTGGTCCTGTGACAAGAACAAGACACATTGCAAAGGCACATTTTTTCACTAGAATTGCCCTTGAGGAAGATACTCATGCACAGTACTTTAAAAAAGTAGCTGCATGGACAGGTGAGTAAAGTGTTTAGCTTGGAGCTTTGTCATGTATGAAACCACTTACTCACCAATGTGGGATGGCATCTGCAAAATATGGAAAAGGAAACAACATGGAAAATAATATTTTTTATTTATTTAAATTTTGTTTACTGGGTGGACTCACTGAGACAAAGAAGTCCCTTTCTCAGGGGTGACCCAGGATTAATTACACAGGAGAATAGACCTAGACACTGCTTTATCCCGCAGTCATCCACTATGGGATATTAAGCAGGGCCTAAAGACTGTACACTTGAATGTGAGGAGCCTACTGTCTAAAACTGCTGAGCTGGAAGCCTGGGTCGCTCTGTACAAACCTGACATACTGGGCATCTCTTGCGACCTGGCTAAATAGCTCCACCCTGACCACTGTTGCTCTCTACCTGGTTACACCTTCCTTTGCCGAGATCGTACTACCTCCACCCACAGTGGAGGTGTACTCCCATACTACCACAACTCTTATACTTCCACTCTTCCTGGCCAGTCCACTAGTGACCTCCTACTGAGTGGCTTGCAGAAAAACTAAGAGTAGCCACCAATAAGAAGCTGATTGATGGGTGCTGCTATAACCCCCCAAGGACTGGTGTACCTGGGCTTGCTGCACTCCTGGACATCCCGCCCCTCTGTCCCTCTCTAGAGATGCCTTACTATTAGGTGACTTTAACATTGACTGGGACCCCAGCCCCCTCTCTGAATGCAACTCCATTATTCAGCAACATAACCTCACATCGCTAATTACCTCCCACACTCACCTCAACAATCGGACCAACAAGTATTGCCTATCCACTCACCCACATCTTTAATCTCTCCCTTACTATGGCCTCTGCCCCCCCTGCCTGGAAGTACACCAAAATTGTCCCCACCCATAAAGCAGGTGGCCCCAGTCTTATGGACAGCTACCGACCCAACTCTATACTCCCCCATCTTGGAAAGCTCCTTGAGAAGATGGTGAACTACCAAATCACTGAGAACATCACCAAATACGATCTCCTATGCCCTGAACAACACAGTTTTAGGAAGGGGCATAGCACCACCACTGCCCTTGCCCTCTTCACAGATCACATACTAAGGAATATGGATACATGGGAGCTAACTGGAGCAGTGTTTATTGATCAGTCCAAGGCATTTGACCTTAACCACAACATCCTGATAACAAAACTTGATGCCCCTGGTTTCTACCCTGCCTCCAATGCCTGATTTATAAACTACCTAGAACCCAAATGGTCTACCATGGTGGTGCCATCTCCCCCCTTTTGCCTGTCTCAATGGGTGTCCTCCAGGGTCCTGTACTTGGCCCCCTCCTCTTTTCCCTCTTCATTAACTCTCTCCTGTCAGAGGGTCTCTCCTGTAGATCACTCCTTTATGCTGATGACCTGATACTATTCCAAAGTGACCCCTCCCCTTCCTCACTGTCCGCCACCTTTACCGCCAATTTCTGCAAGGTCCATCACTGGTTCTTCTCCAACAAACTATTGGACAATGCTTCTAAGTTGAAGGCTATACTGGTCTTCTCCAAACCAAAACTCTCTGCCCTTGCCCACTCTGGCTCCCTTCTCACTCTCCAGTCCCCGGATGGATCTCCCCTTGACACTGTTTCCCCAAATTCAAGTATCTGGGGGTAGCATTGAACCTGTCCCTTACCTACTTTGACCACATTGCCTCACTGATCCAGCAAATTAATCAGAAGATGGGGCTTTGCTATCACCTAGTTGATCACCTCATGCTTGAAGCTCGCCTTGCTGTAGCCTGCAGCAATCTCCTCTCCCTCCTTGATTATGGGTGCCCGGTGTACTCCCTGTCCTCTGCTGCCAACCTGGACTGGCTAGACGCTACCTATAGTCGGATATGCCGCTGTGCCCTCCACACCCCTCTCTCTACTCACCACTGCTCTCTTTACCAGTCCCTTAACTGACTCCCCCCTCAAGCACAATGATCCTACCTGCTGGCCCGGACAGTCGGATATGCCTTACACAATCCTACTTACTCTCCACTATCCCTCCTGATCCAGCCCAGAACTTACAGCTGCATTCTTCATCAGTCATCCCACCTCCAACTTGTCCATCCTAACATGACCACCACGATGGGCCAAAGAGCCTTCTCCGTGGATGGACCCTCGCTATGGAACAACCTCTCCCCTTCACTGTGTTCCCCTGCCCCCCTCTAAATTGAAATACCCTATTAAAAACTCACTTCCTGTCTTCCTCAACCTGCATTTGTCCACAGGTCAATAGCACTGCTATGCCTCCTATACAGCCCCCGCTTACCTCCTCCCCTCACTAGTAGCCCTCCTCTCTTGCCCTGAATACTGGCTCACTGGCCATTTTTTCTATCCTGATTGATGGCTGTGTTTCTACCTGCACATATTTTCTGTTGGACTCTAGGTATTACCTGATGTTACTGGCTCTGCTGATGTTTATTCATCCTTTTGTTAGAGGATGTTGCTACATAGCCCTGTTTGCTGTTTACATATATCTTATTACACCCAGCTTGTTGGTGTACTGAGCTGTTTACCTATATTTATTTTCACCATCTCTTTGCACTGGATTGTCCTGCTTATGATCCTTGTATAATTCCCTGCTGTTGTTCACACTATATTCTTTCCACTGTATGTGCTAGTATCTGGCCTGGGCCATGCCTGAAAAAGGTCTTCGGATCAGTGTACTAACCCAGTTAACAAATGAATAAATAAATAAATAGTACATAGATGTACATGGTGAAGGATTGACAGATATTCGTAAGTTGTTTAAAAGTTCATAAAGACATTCTAGACCATGAAAATGACATACAAGGCAGAATTGTGAGTTACATACATCAAAACTCACATGGTAGTAAACATAGCAGGCCATGCAAGTGCCAGAAAGAAGGAAGATAAGGCTCAGGAGGAGAAATTTAGCCAGCAGCTACAGTTACAACTGCTTAATTCAAGCAGGTGTGATTTTAGGCCTTTTCTAATGCTGCCTAGCAATGTGCTTTCCTTTAGGCTGACTGGGAGGCATTCCATAGGATTGGGATAGCAGCGGTAAATGATCTTTCACCAGCAGTAGTCCTTGTCCATGGGACTAACAGCTGATGGATGTTGGGGGATCTATGAGTACACCCGGGAGGTTTAATAGGTACCAGATCTTTGAGGCTGGGGGGGCCTTTGTTGGTCTGTAGCTTATATGCTAGACAGAGGGGGGTGTGGGCTAATTTATTTTCCAGTGTCAGCCACTGAAGTGAATTTAGTGCATTGCAGTGGTGTTCTTTGGGGGTTGGGGCAACCACAGCGTAGCAACCGAGTCTTGGGTACAGAGATTTAAGTTTGTGCAGTTCAGTACTCTTGAGGGAGCAGAGAACTGTGGGCCCGTGGAGCTGGGAACTCAGATCACAGGGCAAATGATAATTACATGGAAATGAAGTACTCCCTTTTAAATGGAATCCAGTGTTTACGTGTGCTTTTTATAATATTTCAATGCTTTACCGGCAAAGCCATTGAAAGCAAGGAAGATAAGAACGGGGTGAGGTGTACAGTATGTGAAGAACTTAGAGGTACAAGTTCTTAACAATGAGACTGGAAAATTACATCAATATTAGCAAAATATTGTGACAGTGAAAATTAACCAAAATCATAAAAAACAGATTTTTCGAAAGAATAGACAGACAGACAGAGATGGAGATAGATAGATAGACAGACAGACAGGCAGATAGATAGATAGATAGATAGATAGATAGATAGATAGATAGATAGATAGATAGATAGATAGATAGATAGATAGATAGATAGATACAGACAGACAGGCAGACAGATTGATTACATGGAATGACTTTCTTCCCCATAGTAAAAGGCATCATATATTTCCCCTTTACCTACCCAATTAAGTGCCCTTTACCTACTCAGTTAACCAATTAAGTGCTGTATGCCTACCCAATCAACTGTTACCACTTAATTAACAACCTACAAAAATTGTAACTACACATAAACACCTCACAAACACACCATGAAGCACCTTACTGAACCTTATTAATGCATGTAACAACCACCTCTTTAACACATGTAACACCCACCCTAAATTAGTGTTGCTCGGATAGTGCTTTTGTGGATCTGACTATCCTCCTTTGGATAGTACTGGTATCTGACCTAGGATCTGGCCAATGGATCTGAGGTAGGATCCATTGGATCGGACCTCAGATACTTGGATCCGGTGGTTGGATCCATCAGATCCAACCTCAGATCCATCAGAATCAATGGTCAGATCCCTGGATCTGATGGTCAGATCCATTGGATCCAGGTTGGATCCACGGATGTTCCAAATCCATTCGGATAACCTTGGATCCTTACAGTGGATTCTAGCAGGTCAGATCCTTGGTCGGATGTCTATGCCATCTAAGGCCATCCGATATCCTACCAAAATGATGGTATCCGATGGTATCCGACCTGGTAGGATACTATCCGAGCAACACAAATCCTAAATAGCGCACCACCTCTCATAAATACAGCCCATTATAAAACAGTACAAATACTCAAAGTCTACCTACATAACTTACCTAGATTCTGACCACCAGCTTCATGCTGTTTCCAGTCACTGCTCACAATCGCACAAGCAACACCACACTGGTTCGCAGATGCCACACTGCTCCTCAGCATAATTCTGAAGGCAAACTAAAGGGTGGACCACTGCAGATGTGGCTTCTTTTATAGGAGTACACTACACCATGGGAAAACACTAGGAACAAAAATCTTTCCACACAAGAAATGCTACTGTATTACTAAAAACAAACACGAACAAAAAATGCAACGGCAAAACCAGGAAATGATCATAAAAGGGATCCTAAGTTAAAAAACCAAAGAACATCCACATGTATTACATAAAATAAAGAGCTTGTAAGTGTACCACAGAGCAATCTACAGTCTTGGGGGGCTAATTAGCTCAATAAATCCTTTTAGCCCTTTGGGCTTGTGGGTTATTGAGCTAATTAACCCCCCCTTGATAGTGATATTTCTCTACATGCCATATTTAACCATCATTTCAGAGAATCATAGAATTATAGAAATCTGCCGGCAGAAGAGGACCCCTCAGCCCATCCAGTCTGCCTGAACCCCCCCCCCACACTAGGAAGAGCCCTTCCCTCCATTCCCAGCCTGCCCTCTGCCAGCTAGGCCCATGTATGTATCCTGGACCAGGGACAGCGCTAGATAGGGCAAAAAGGGAAAAAGTTCCAGCTTGCCCAGAAATGACCCACTTTCTACATGGCAGTGGGTCCAAAGCAGTGCACCTAGCTGAAAGATGAAAACGTAAACAATAGAAAAGTATTTTCACTTGACAAATTTAAGCTTCTGTACTGGTGAAATTTGTACTTGTGATTAGGTTTTGACCCAGTTGTTTCTTATTTTGACCCACATTTTTTACACCAGTGGGTCTAATTTGACCCATGTTTTAAAATCCTTAGCGCTGTCACTGTCCCGGACTCTTTGAAGTTGTCTACTGCATCCACCCCACCACCATTCTGGCAGTCTGTTCCATGGCCACATCACCCTCCCAGTAAAGAACCTCCCCCTAATGCCACCTCTGAATCTCCCCCCCCATAGTTTGTAGGTGTGCCCTCTAGTAGAATTGTTCTTACTCATTCTGAAGATGCTGTCAACCCTCACCCTGTTTATGTCCTTCACATATTTGAATGTCTCCATCATATCCCCCCTCTCTCTCCTCTCCTCTCCTCCAACATGTACAGACCCTGCTCTCCAAGTCTCTCCTCATATGACTTCCCATGCAGCCCCCTCACCATTTTGGGTGCTCTTCTCTGGACCCTTTCCAGCCTGTCCTTGTCCCCTTGCCAGTATGGCCTCCAGAAATGGACCCCATACTCCATGTGTGGAGTAACCATGGTTTTGTATAGTGGCAGGATCACCTCCCTCCTCCTACTTGTGAATCCCCTCCCTATGCATGCCAGCATTCTGAGTGCCTTTCCTGCTGCTCTGTCGCACTGACTCTGGACTTTCAGGCTGTCTGAAATAGTGATCCCCAGGTCTCTTTTCTGTTCTGTTACCTCCAGTCCCCCCCCCCCCCAAGTCAGTATTTTGCCTTTGGGTTATTATACCCTATGTGCAAAATTCTGCACTTTTTTGTATTGAACTGCAGCTGCCACCTTTCTGACCACTCCTCCAGCCTAGCCAGATCCTCCCTCACATCCTCCACCCTCCTTCTGCCGTATCAACCCTATTACTACATATCTTCATGTCATCAGCAAACAGACACACCTTCCCCGTAGACCCTCTGTGATGTCTCCAATGTATATGTTGAAAAGTATGGGTCCCAATACAGACTTCTGGGGAACCCCACTCATCACCTTCTCTTCCTTTGAGTGTACCCCATTCACTACAACCCTCTGTGTCCTCCCCTCCAACCAATGTTCTACCCAGTTTGTGAGCTTGCTTCCCACTCCTAAGCTGCCTGCCTTGCCTATCAGCCTCATGTGGGGGATGGTGTCAAAGGCCTTCCTGAAGTACAGGTAGGCCATGTCCACCACCCCACCCTGGTCCCATACCTCCGTCACTCTGTCAAAGAATTCAATCAGGTTGTTCTGGCAGGACCTACCACCTGTGACTCCATGTTGATTGTCATTTAGGAGACCCTTCACCTTTAGATAGTTTATCAGCCTTTCCTTATTAAGTGTTTCCATTAGTTTATCAATCATGGAGGTAAGACTAACTGGGCAGTAGTTTCCTGACTCCTCCCTTCCTCCTCCTTTATGTAGGGCACTACCTCAGCCCTTTTCCAGTCTCCAGGGACACTACACTTGTGCAGTGACAGGTTAAATAACCTCGTGAGTGGTGCTGCCAATTCCTGTTTTAATTCTTTGAGTACCCTCGGTTGAATCCCAGCTGGACCCATCACCTTATCCATTAGCAGCTTTCCTAATTCTTCCAGTACCCTAGCCTCCATGAAGGGACTTGAGTCCATCTCACTACCCATCCTTCCCTTGTTTTCCAACTTCGGGCCTTTCTCCTCCTTCACCATGAAGACTGATGCCAAGTATTCATTCAGGAAATTGGCCTTTCCTATATCTCCCTCTGCCAGTGGCCCCCTTGCCCCATAAGCTTCATAATCCCGAGCTTCCCCATCTTTCTATCGCTCACATATCTGAAAAACTTTGTCTCCCCTTTTTGCCTCCCTTGCTATATTCTCTTCCATTTCCGACTTCGCCTGTCTGATCACCTTCCCTGCTTCCCTCAGCTTTCTCTTATGTACCTTCTTGTCTGCCTTCCTCTGAGATGCTTTATATACCTTGAATGCACTCCTTTTTTCCCTAACTGCATTCCTCACTTCTGTTATGAACCAAAGTGGTTTCCTCCCCCTTTTTCTTGCTCACCATCCTAGTGCATAGTTCTGTCGCCTTCAATATTTCTCCTTTAATTTCCCCCCATAGCTCCTCCATGTCTTCCAAGTCTTCCTTCCCCGCTAGTTCCTCCTAGACCATTTCCCTCATCTTCCTAAAATCTGCCTTTCTAAAGTCTAGCACCCTAATGTTGGAACTGCTCTTAACTGGGCCCTAATTCTAAATTTTACTGTCCTATGGTCCCTGTTGCCCAAATTTTCCCCAACTTCCACCCCCTCGACACTGTCCCCATTTGTCATAACCAGGTCTAGTATGGCACCCCCAGTAGGTTCCATTTCTAGCTGAATGATGACCACTTCCTGCAGGGCATCCAGCAACTCCCTACTCCTTGCTGTGGAAGCTTTCAAGATGTCCCGATCCACATCCGGTAGATTTAGATCTCCCACCACCATGACTTTCTCCCCCTGATTTGATGGTCTGTAGACCACCCCTACCTTCACTGCCTTCCCTTCCGTTTTGCTTAAAGTGACCCATAGGGCCTCTGTTGGTCCAGCCCAACCCCCGCACACCATTGCTCTAATTCCCTCTTTTACATAAAGGGCAACCCCCAACCCCTTTTCCATCCTGTCCCTCCTGTAGAGTACATACCCAGGTATTTAAACCTCCCAAATATGGTTTCCAGTCCACCAGGTCTCTGTAACTGCAATTAGGTCCAGGTCATCCTCCACCACCACCATCTGCAGTTCACACATCTTATTACCTAGACTCCTGGTGTTAGTTAGCAAACCCCTCCACCAGCTCTGCTCCTCCCACCCCCTTCGGCTTCTCTTGCTCCCAGCTGTGGAGGACAGCAATTTAGGTCAGTTCCTCCCGTCATTCCCATCGGGCTACACCTAGCTTCACCCTCTCATTTCATATATAGTATGAACAAAATACAATTCTATCAGCAGAAAGGAGTTCTGTTATGGTCCTCTTTTTTTTTTTCTTTGTTATTATTCCTGTTTATCTGCCTTCAGTCCCTGCTCTTGGTGGCATCCCCCCAGCCCTGTCACCAACCTATCTCGTGTACTTAGAGTTTAACCAGCACTTTCATAGTGCCATGTTTGGTGGGTGGCCTGTCACGTATGGTCAAGTGGTGACTGCATCGGATGGCAAGTGAGCTGGGGCATTTTTTTTCTGTTTTTTCTTCACCCAGGAAGTTGGCGTGGCACACAGTCATGCATATGTGCAGAGGTGGGGGGGGGGTGGCAGTGAGAAGTGAGTCTGGCTAGCAGAAAAGGACAGCTGTGGGACGTGAAGGAGAAGTGTGCCAGGGGGCATGGGATGGAGCAGAAAAAAGAGAATGTATCAGCTACGTTTCATTCAAACAAACTGATGAGGGTGAAGAACATTTTATGAGAGAGTTTTGGCAGGTAACCTTCTTCAGCAAACAGCACAGTGGGCTTTGAACCAGTATCTCATGTATTAGAGTTCTGTGCTGTAATTACTAGATCAAACATCTGTCCTGTGGGACAGCATGTACACTGGGTGATAAAAAGGGGTTTCAATGACTCAAGTGCTGTTTTGAAATACACGCAGTATGTGAAAGAAAAACAGGAAACAGTATGTTAGAATTGTTGCTTCATAAGTAATGTCTTATTTAGATACTGTTTTATAATTGTAGTTGTTCTTGCAGTAGGTGGGATTTGTCATCCAGTGATGTTCTTATTGCAAATTAAGCTCCCTACTGTGATGGACATCACTGGACAACAGAGGTCACTGCATTTAAACTGATTGCCTAATTGACTGGCAGTGTCCTAATGCTGAAAAGCTATTTGCAGTCCTATCTCGCATGTATTTATGTAGTTTTATGGATGTAAGTTTCCAGTGATAAAAGGCTTACTACCAGTTGCCTCACTTATTAAAAAAGATTGACGTGATGCCTCGTTTGGGATGAGGGCACTCAGGTACAAATTACGTGGATCTCCAATACCCCTTCAATTCAAATGGCAAACTGTTCTGTATCCCATTGTGGTATTGATTACAAACAAAAATCATGTTTTATCAGTTGGCAAATATTGCGTTGGGGTAACAAACCTATATACTTTTAAGGATCTTGGGGATTAGTGACCACAATAAAACGAATGATACAGTTAATTAAATGGTTCAGTAAAAAGTTCAAACAGAAACATGATATGCATTTCCTGTACAGATAACGTCATGAGAAGACATGCCATCATTAACTTTAAATACAGGGGTAATTATTGACTAAAAGATGGATACTATGACTTCAGTTATAACCTATAATACTGTGAGGGGACAAACAGTTCAGAGGAGAAAACAAACAAACCTCTCCAGAACAAGACACAGAATTGTCTCTCTTGGAGTTAGGGATGGCTGGGTAGTCCATGGCCTAGTTTGATTCTGCCTAATCTTTACTCAAAAGGTTTTAATAATCGGATTTGCTCTTCTGTCCCAAGAAACCTGTGAACATTTTCTGCACTGAACCACAGCCAGATCAGTAACAGATCCAGACTGGGCCAAATGACAAAACCATGTTGTTCTTCTACTCATCATAATCTTTCGAAATGTTATTTAATATTGATGTCAAACTTATTTATTTATATATTTATTTATTTATGTATGTATTTATTTATTTCATTTTGATAAGCAGGTAAGCCCACTGGAACCAGAGGTCCCTTTTTCAGGGGTGACCCAGAATTAATTACATACAAGCAGTAGAAGTATTCAGAGCATCAAATACAGCAGGAGGAATACACGTTGGAAATATACATCACAGTGCCAGTCAATGGCCGAGTTAATCACAATACATGGAACAGTATCAAATTGGACATAAAAACATTGTATAATCCTAGTTATTAAGGACATAGCATAAACCTGATCTAACAGTACAACATAAACACTGGAAATGCAATGTAGAAAATTATGATGGGATCAAGTGCCAGGCAGGTTCACATTATCTGTGACTAACACTATAGCTGAATAGGTTCGGTGGACATAGGCATTCAGTGGAGGCAAGAGCATAGACGATGCTCAAGAAGATGTGTTTTAAGCCCCTTCTGAAACTGGCTAAGGAACTAGCCATTTGTAAATCCACAGGGAGGCCATTCCAAAGGCTTGAGGCTGAGTACGCAAAGGATTTATTTCCCAGTGTAGCTCTAAACATGGGCACTTCAAGCTGCTTTCTGCCAGAAGTACACTGCACCCTGCTGGAGTGCTTAGGGACAAGGAGACCCTCCAGACTGGGAGGAGCAGATCCATAGACCAGTTTGAACGTCGAGGTTATCAAGGAGTACTGGAACTGACTAGGTAGTGAGGGTCAGTTTAGGGAGGTCAGAACATTGCAATGGTGCTCCCTGGGAGAAGACGTTATTGTGAAACACCTCATTTTGTTGTACAATGTCTCTAGCCTGTTTGATTTAGTCTTTCTTAAGGACTGGAGGACAGGGGCAGCATATGTCAGTTTAGGAAGCAATATACTATTTGCTATGCTAATCTGGTATCTGAGGTGAGGTGACAGTTCAGTCTAAATAGTAGACCGAGTTTTTGGTGGATAGTTTTGGTAGTCTGAGCAACCTGCACCTTAAAGGTAAAGCCTTCATCAAGTAATGCACCAAGGTATTTGACCATGTCCACAACCCTGATCTTGGTCCCAGAAGAGGATGTAAGGCGGAGCAGGTGACTTCTAACAGAGCCAAGTTGTTTCTAGCCAAATAAGACAACTTTAGTCTTTTTACAATTTAAAACTAGTTTGTTTGACAGTATCCACTCTTCCAGGCTTACAAAGTCCTTTTGCAGCTGGCAGCTGAGTGCCAAAGTGTTGCGAGAGTTCCTATAAAGGACAGCATCATCTGCGCACAACAGGAGTTGACTGCTGCCACAGTTATTGCCAAGGTTATTCATAAATAATGAGAATAAAAGGGGGCCTAATATAGATCCCTGGGATACACCATCAGAGATTGGCAGTTGCGAAGATGTGACACCACTTCATCTGACAACTTGGGTTCTGTGGAAGAGATAATGGGTAAACCATGAACCAGGCTAGCGAGTGTGTGTCAAGGCCAAGTTTCTTTAGCTTCTCGATAAGAAGCTCATGACTGATTAAGTCAAAAGCCTCGGTTAAGTCAATAAAGATGGCCCCAGTGGGGGTGCCATTATCTAGTTCCTTTAGTACATCAGTGGTAAACTTAACTAATGTAGTATCTGCTCCATGGTTGCATCTAAAGCCACGCTGCTGATGAAATAAGAGGTGATGCTCTTCTTCGTTTGTCCACAAATATTCTCATGTTTAACAGGAATAAAGCCACAAATCACGTATTAGCCAGAGCGGTCAAAACTGGGTCGGTGGCAGAGCTAAATCTGGTCAACAGACTGGACGTATCAAATCTTAACTCTAGTCACAAATTACTCTGATTTCTGGAGTTAAGTAAAAGCAGGCAAGTCCAGGGGATCCTGATTAGCCATACAGCCAGTTCAAATATGTTTACTTGGACTGTATTTTTCTGCAGCAGTCTTTGTATGAACATTCAAACATATTTTATTTATTTATGTTTATTTATTTAAGGATTCGGAGAAGACCTTTGAGCACAAGCTCTTTTACAAAGGTTCCATGTCAGATTGACAGACAATAGACATATTACATGAAGTAAGTATAGAACATACATAGGTTACAATATTACTGTGTTATCACTAGTACCATGGAATTAGTACAGCATCAGTATCAGTAGAGGATATAGAAAAGCAGTGGTGAACTACATGGGGAAGCAGGGGAGGACCCCCTTTCGAGTTGATGGGAGACTTAGGAAGGGTAAGCAGCTTCATGTTGGGGCTTTGCCAAAAATAGGAGGGCAAAATAGTGGCTGCAGGGTGTTGGGGGGAGGGGGGAAAGGGGAAGGTGGCACCAGAGGGGAAAAGTGCTTGACTAAATGGTCATACAGGGGAAATGGGGAGGGAAGTGGTGCAGGGATGGAGTTATGATGAAGGGAGGTACTCAGGAGGAACAGCAGGAGCGGCATGCTGAAAGCCACATGGGGGTGGGGTTGGCCCTAGGCATGTCAGAAGGGTGGGGGCAGGAGGGACCAAGGGGGGGGGAAACAGAGTGGATGCCTAGTGTCAGTTCAGGGTCAAGGTGTAGGTTAATGGAGGGGGACAGTATCAAAGGAGGGGAAGGGTGGCTACTATGGCGAGCAGAAACTAGCTGTATGGAGGAGCAGGGTGCAGCAGGGCTGGCATATGAGCAACTTGGGAGGCTAAGGAGGGTGAAAGACTAGCCTTCAGAGGCAGTCACACTCTGTGATTGATTTAAGGAGTTGCCTTAGTCCAGTTTTGAAGTGTGGTAGGTATTTGGAGGTTTGAATGGGTGCAAGGATTTTGTTAAGCCACTGGTGGGCCCTATAGGTGAAGGCGCATTGTCCAAGCACAGTTTGATGGAAAGGTGTTGATAGGGCCCCCTCATCCTACCTCTGGTGTCATAGAGGTAGCAATTGGTGAGAGGATGTTGGATACACGGGGGGGGGGGAGTTTTGCCCAATAATGCCTTCTTAACCAGGAGGCAGGTTTTGAACTTGATCCTGTTCTTTAGAGGTGACCAATTAGTCTGTTCATACAGAGAGCAGGTGTGTATGATGATCTACAGCCAGGGTGAGCCTGCAGGCTTTATTGATAGCAATATGAACCCTCTTTAGTGCTGTATCCATTGCACTCCTTAGACCACCAGGCCATAATCAATAGCGGAAAGGATGGAGCTGGAGACTGAGAGGCAGAGGGCCTCAGGGGTGAGATATTTCCTGTGTCTATAGAGGACACCCAACTTGGTGTTTACCGCCTTACCCACTGAGTTGATGTGTTGGGTGAAGGTGAGGGTGTCTTCTAGGATGACCCCCCCAGGTACTTGAACGAGTGCACTTGTTCCAACGGTTCGCTGACTGTTGGAGATGATGAGGGAAGGGAGCCTCTTTTTGTGCTGGGGGCTGGATATGAGCATGGCCTTGGTCTTTTTATAATTTAGTAGAAGTTAATGCATGCAGAACCAGTCCTCTAGTTTGTTGAAAGAGTTCTGTAGTTCGGATTGGAGGGAGTCATGGGATTTATTGCTGTTGAGAAGTACTGCATCGTCAGCGTATAGGACAAGTTTAGTATCACATGCTTTAGGAAGACTGTTTAAAAAAAGGCTGAAAAGTAGGAGCCCCAGTATTGACCCCTAATGATACTTCTCTGGAGCTAGACACTATTTGCCCAGCTTTGACACATTGGCCTCTATGAGTCAGGTAGTCCTGGAACCGGCATGCGGTATTGGCTGCCATATCTAGGTTCTGCAGCTGTGCCAGGAGAAGAAAATGGTTAACAGTGTCAAAGGCTTTGGTGAGGTCATGAACACTGACTCTACCAATTTACCTTCGTCCAGTGCCTTGAGTGCGTAGTCCATATACTCCAACAGGGCAGTGGTGGTACTATGGTTCTGTCTGAAGCCATGCTGGTTACAGCACAGTAATTGGTATTTGTTGAGATATTCGGTGAGTTGTACTGCCACTATCTTTTCCAATGCTCTGGATAGGGGGTAGAGGGTGGAGATTGGTCTGTAACTGGCTATATATGTCTTGTCTCTGTTCTTATGCACAGGTGTCACAAGGGCCTGCATCCAGATTTCTGGGAATTTAGCAAGAGCCAGTGACTTATTAAATAGCTTTGTTATTGGCATGATGAGGGCATCAAGTGCGAGGGATAGAAGTTTCATGTCCACCCCATCACTGCCTATTCTGATCTTGCCTGGCACCTTTTTTATATGTTTTAGAGCCTCCTTCTCCATCACCCTTTTGAAGTAGAAGTCTGGATATGTGTTCTTGACTGGCTTGCAGTTGGGTTGATCAGCAGCAGGAAGCAGGTAGTTGGGGGGTAATATTGAGGTCAAGTCAGTGAAGGCCGTGTTGAATGAGTCCACTATAAGTAGTGGGTCAGTTTTGGGGGAGCTGTTGATGTTAAGCAGATGAGGGTGCCTCTTATCATCCTTCCCAAGGAGGTTTTTTGTTGTTCTCCCAGAACCTCTTACCATCATCCCAGGAATTGCTAAGCTGTTCCTTATGGAAGTTGGCTTTTGCTTGTCAGATAAGATTAGTACAGTGGTTTCTTGTGGTTATGTAACACTGGTAATCATGTTTGCTACAGGTGAACCTGGCTTTTTCCCAGAAGATTTCCCTTTCTTTCATATGGGCAAGGAGATCCCCCGTAATCTAGCCATTTTCATTCCCTCGGATTTTCCTTTTCCTAAGTGGGGCAAAGAGATCACAGATGCTGTTGAATCCAGCAATAAAGTAGCTAAGGGCCTGGTCGAGATTGGGTGCCAGGTCAATAGGGGACCAGTCATGCAGGGAGAGGGCTGAGGTGAGGGACCTAAGTTTGCCATCCTCAGAATCCTGCTTTCAATTAGGATGGGTGGGGATTTATTAAATTTGTTGGGCCACAGGAATGTGACTGGGAAGTGGTCATTTAAGGTGTCCATCAGAACCTTGAGCTCGGAGATCCGGGATGGTGAACTTGAGAGGAGCCAATCAAGGAGGGTCTCATTGCCTGTCTTGTAGTTCCGCCTGGTGGGGCAGGGGACAAGTTGGGTTAGGTTGGAAGTAGCGACTACACCCCTGAAGGGGGCTGATTCCTTGCCAACCCAATTAATGTTAAAGTCACCTGTGATAATGAGTTCTGTGCCCTTAGGGGGAGTGGCAATTGCATCCAGAATTTTAGGGAGGCCTTCCTTGGCTTTTTTGGGGGGGGGGTAGCTAGACTGTGACAATGATTAGAGTCTTGCCATGCTGCCCAACCTGTGCTTTTACTGTTAATAGTTCATAATCCTCTGCCACTATGGTAACAGGGAGGACGGAGCATTGCAGGGATCCCCTGGCATAGATGCGGCATCCTCCACCTTTCGTGCCCTTCCTGTCTATCCTGAAGGCTTGGTACCCAGGAAGTGATACTTCATCATCTTTAATCTTGCTTGATAGCCAGGTCTCTGTCAGGCAGAGAATGTCGGGGGCATGGTGGGTCATCCATGCCTAGAGCTGTTCGAATTTGGCAGTTATGCTGCAGATATTCGGTGCAGATATTCTCAGGCCTTTGATCTTGCATCCTCCAGCGCCTGACAAAGATGGTGGGCCTGGACTGGCATAGGAAAGAAGGATGACCATTAGTCCATCAAGCCATTTCAGCCACCAAATCAGATGGACTATTCTGTGACCCCATTTTGTCATGGTATTTATCTCATTTAAATTTAAAGGTAGGGTAACTGGGTCCCTGTGTATGCTGACTGTTCCTACATCTGCCTTGTGGGCTCTAATAAGGTTGAGGGGCCTGGGTTGTTAGTACTGGTGGGAATAGTATGCCCTAAATAATCTCAGTGTGGTTCAGCCACAAAGCAATGCCATCAGGCTTAGTAAGTAAAGTGTGGCATTCATGTATATGATTTTTATTATAAATGTAAAGGTCTGATCGGAGGGTTTATGACTGCAAGAGTGTTGCCTTGCACATTCTTAGGACCAGAGGACTGCAAACTGAAGGTGAGCCATTCTGTGGTCCTAAGGATGCAAGAGACCCTCCAAACAGACCCATAAAATTATTATAGATCAGCCGCCTCAGTGGCGTTGAGGGTTGAGGTGCTGGACACCACACCTCGCACCACGCTGGTGACCTGGGTTTGGGAATGAGCCTGAGACATCAGGGGTCACCTGAGGGGAAGGTGGGAGCTGGATTGAGCAGCAGCAAGGCAGCTCTCCTCTCCGGGGGAGGGACGTTGTCACTCCTGCCACATGACTCCCACCAGGTGGAGGCCTGGGGACAGTGCAGGACAGAGGGTGGCATGAAAGGAGGGTGTTATGGGTCCACAACGTGCACATGCCTCCATGCGTGTACGTGCATCCCCAACAAGGGAAGGGGAGAAAATGGACAATGGAGCTGACAGGCTCCTTGATGGTCCCAGCTGTGATCCTGGTGATTGGGACGCAGGACATGGACGAATGGGAGCCCCTCCCGAGTGGGGGGTGCCTGAGCCCTGCCTGTCTGCCTGCCAGCTCCAGAGGAGGGAAAAACACAATATGGAAAAAAAAATATTACAGCTCGCTAAATGTATTAAATAAAAAAAAGTTTTATGTAATAAAGTTGGTGGTATGAGTGGTCATCAAGAAGCCCGTTACAGAGCACAGCGGATGAGGTACTCTTACGGAAATAAAAGTACCTCACGCACACCTGAATAAAGTGCTGTGATTGGCAGGGGATGCTTCTGCAATCTATAATAAGAAAAAAAAAGTTGCAATCATTGCCTTTGCCTGAATGCTATACTCATCTGGCCAAGCTGTGGAAAGCTGTGGAAAGTCTCAAAGTGTATATTTGGAGTGAAGACCAAATGGCCTGTAGTCTGTATGTTTTAGAGGTCAAGCTTGACAGGTGTCACTTCTGGAAACAGGGCCTCTGACATCTGCGGGGGGGATGCAAAATACATGGACCAGAGACAGGCCATGAACTGACACCATTGATCAAATCAGAGAACTTTGAATGCAGTCATAATTCTTGTAAGAGGGACCTGATTATGATCTTTGCATGTAGGGGGTGAGGTCTAAAAACAATACAGAACAAAGAGGGAAGACACTTGTAGCATCAGGTTACTCAGTGAGTCTATCAGGGAACATAACAAGGAATGCAAGTAGTACTGAAGTAGTTAGACTGTCTTGTGGGGAGTGTTGATGGAATGAAAAAGTCTCTTGTTGATGGATAGTTATGGCATTGCTGAGTTCAAGATGGCAGTAGAGTTGATTGTAAAGGATTCTCTCTTGAATCTTGGCAAGGGGGAAAAGATTTATATAGGCTTATAGTTTTCTACTGGGTTTGTGGGACCACTTGGTGAATTGTATGAAACAGGTCCAACTTGAAAAAGGGTCTTTGACCCAATGATGTTATAACATTGCTACCTGTATAAAAATTAAAAAAAAATTTCTACTACTACTTTTATGTACAGGTACCACAATTGCAGTTTTCCATTTGTCCTGTTTGAGTAAGGAAAGATTAATTTATTAAGAGCATTACCGGGTAGGCAATGGCAGGTGCCCCTATTCTAAGGAATTTCAGATGGAGGGTATCGAAACCAGGGGCACTGTCTGGGTTGAGACTCTTAAGTAGTTTGAGGACCTCTAGCCTTGTGGCCAGTTTTAGGTGGAAGGTGGGGAGGGTACCTTCAGGTTCAGGCGATGGTGAGTCAGTTGGGACGGGAGGTAGGTCCTTTTTGTATTTTTCCAGGTCAGTGAAAAAGTGATTGATGCTAATAGCTATGTCAGCAGGGTTAGATAGCATGTCACCCTTCAAAGTCATGGACTGAGGGAGGATTCTGTCCTTAACTTTAAGGAGGTAGTTTGAGTCCAGAAGCTTTTTGGGTCAACAAAGTTTTTTCCTGTAGGGAGCGGAGGTAGGTCCTTTTGGCCTTAGCAACCTGTGTTTTGCAGGCATTGTGCAACCTTCAATAGGACTGCCAGTCAGACAGCTGTCCTGTTGATTTGTACTCCTTCCAGGCTTTGTCACGGGAGTGCATCGGTACACTGAGGTCATGAAAAATCCAGGGGGAGTTGATTCCCTTAACTCTCTGTGACCTAATGGGGGCTAGGGAGTCTAAAATGGATGAGAAGGAGTTTATGAAGAAGTCTAATGTTTGGGTGACATCTAGAAGGTGATTGATGGGTGTCCAGTCTATTGAATTAAGGCGTTTGAGAAAGGCATCAGCATTAAACCTCATGAGGTCATGAGTTTTACAGAGTTTAGGTGGGGGTTTCAGGGTGTTATTCCTCCAGACACAGTAGATTGGGGCGTGATCACTAAGAGCATCTGGGAATACTCCTGTGATTTTTATGTGCTTGCTGTTATTAGTTAACACCCAGTCTAGTAGGCTGTGGTTACCTGATTTCATGTCGAGTCTGGTGGGGTGGTGAATTAATTGTTCTAGCTTTACAACTGCTAAAAAGGAGAGGTAATTTGCCCTTTTGGGACGGAGCCAGTTCAGATTAAAATCCCCAGTTAGAATTAGGTCACCGTGGGGTAATTTGTGTAGGTTTGTTAAAAAATTCCGAACAAGCTGAGGAAACAAGGTCCAGGGTCAGGTAGACACACCGAACCGTTAACTGCGTGGCTTGACCGAAGGTGATTGAGATTATGATGTGTTCGTGTTCTTGTATGTCTGAGATGGGTGGAAGTATATCAGTAGTGAGATCGGTTTTGGTGTAAATAAGTACACCCCCACATTTTTTGGAGAGGTGGTCCTTCCTATAAGTGGCGTACCCAGTTAATGTAATTTCATGGGGAAGTATGGGGATGTTTAACTAAGATTCAGTAATACATAGTACATCCGGGTTGTAATGTCTACTCCAGGCTTTGAGCTCAGGCATTTTACCCTGGACACTTTGTGTATTCATATGGACCATTTGTAGCCCCTTGAAGGTGGACGAGGTTGTTGATGAGGAGAAAAGGTTTGGGTTCCTGGTTCGTTTGGCCCAGGATTTAACTCAGTGTCCCCAGATAATAACAGAAGACAGGTCAGTGAATGGGTTGAGGGTGGTGGTAGAAAGTGGGATTTCTGCCGGGTTCTGGCCTGAGGTAGGATTAAGACAGATTTATTGTGCTGCAACAGGGCCATTACAGTCAGGAGGGGTTCTGAGATTGTGGATACCTGATGTGTGGGGTACATAGAATGAGAGGACAGGACTAGGGGGTCTGGGAAGACAAGTCATCCATACCTGTAAGCGTGGAACTGGTTGTAGGGCCATGAGGGTAACAGTAGATGAGGAGACCCGAAGCACTAAGACTTTTCATGTTTATACAAAATTGGTTAATCAAGGGCTAGAAAATATAGTCAGGATATGGGGCACAATACTGTTAGGTTATAAAAGTTCAGGAACTAGTGAGGCTGCCAGAATAGCACAGCGGTAGGGAGTCTGACTTTGGTGTAGAAGGTTGGGGGTTTGAGCCTGGGTAAAGGAGTGAATTAAATAAACACCTGGTAACAGAAAGGATAACTGACAATAAAAATGTTCACAGATAATGTTAAACTTTAAGGTTGAGAAAGCTAACTTCAAAAGCAGTAATACTAACATACTATTTGCAAGCAGATTAGGCCTTATGATCTATCAAGTCTGTTTGTGCCTCAGAACCCTAGTTGGATAACAAGGCCTTGCCCCCTCATCGCATTTCTGTTCCTCCTGTCATCCATCCCAGCCCCCCTGGGCCAGGCCAACTCCTGCTTCATCCCCTTTCTGTACCTGTCCCATTCTCTCTTGAACCCCTCCACCGTAGAAGCCAGAACCAGCTCGCCAGGCAGCGCATTCCAAGGTTCCACCACCATCTCAGTGAAATACCTCCTCCTCTTTCCCCCCTCATCCTTCCACCTTCCAACTTCAAACCATGTCCTCTGGTGATACCACCCTTCCTTAGTCAAAAGATCCCCTCCTTGTTTACCCTATTAATTCCCTTGAGGTACTTGAAGACCTCACTCATGTCCCCCCGGTCCCTCCTCTCCTCCAATGAGAACAGGCCAAGCTCCTCTAGTCTGTCCTCATACGTCAAGTCCCCTAGACCCCGTATCATTTTGGTTGCCCTCCTCTGCACCCTTTCCAGGAGCTGTATGTCCCTCCTCAAGTGCGGTCTCCAGTACTGCACACAGTACTCAAGGTGTGGTCTAACCAGTCCATTGTACAGTGGCAGAATCACTTCCCTGCACCTTGAGGTGATCCCCCTTCCGATGCAGCCCAACATCCTGTTTGCCTTAACAGCCGCCCTCCTGCACTGCTCAGAGTTATTCATACTTGCATCCACCAGGACTCCTAGGTCTTTTTCCCCCGTCGTGGCCTCCAACACCTCTCCACCAGAGGGGTACTCATGTTTGGGGTTCCCCCGGCCAAGATGTAATATCCTTGCACTTGGAGGAGTTAAAATTTCATTTCCAGGTGCAAGCCCACCTATCCAGGGTCTCCAGGTCCCCTTGCAGAGCCAACCTCCCCTCCTTCCCCTCTACCACTGCTCCCAACTTGGAGTCATCGGCGAAGAGACTCATTTCACATCCTATACCCTTCCTGATATCGGAGATGTATGCATTAAACAGGATCAGTCTCAGGACCATGCCTTGTGGTACCCCACTAATGACCCCTCTAGGGGTCAAGATCTCCCCACCGACCACTACTCTCTGAGTGCACCCAGCCAGCCAGTTTCCTATCCATCTGACCAGCAATGGGCCTACTCCCATTCCCCTCAGTTTCTCCAGGAGGCCATTGTGAGGGACCGAGTCAAACGCCTTGCTGAAGTCCAAGAATAGTACATCCACAGGCTTTCCTCTGTCCAGTTCTGATGTCACCCATTCATAGAACTCCACAAGGTTAATTTGACATGCTCTACCTGGCACAAACCGATGTTGACAACTATCCAGGCATCCCATCTCCTCCAAGAACCCCCCCAAAAGTTCCTTCAGTATACGCTCCATTATTTTAACCACCACCGATGTCAAACTGACAGGTCTATAGTTACCCGGCACTTCCCTCGACCCCCCTTTATGGATTGGCACCACATGTCCTTCTGTCTAATCCCTAGGCACCCTCCCTGTCTCAAGCGACCCGTTGAAGAGCTCCACCAGAGGTGCAGCCAGTACATCCACCAACTCTCATAGAACTCTCAGATGTATGCCATCTGGCCCTGGAGATTTTTCTTTTTTTAGGGCCTTAGGGGCTTTCCACACCCATTCAGTGGGGATAGCATCATCTGCCCCCCCCATTGGCCAATTTATCCTGATGTGAAACTCCTGGGGTACCTCTCCCTCCCGCCTTTACCTTATCTGTTGCTCCACTGTTTCTACCCACTGCCCCTTCTAGCTCCATCCAATCCCATTTTGTAAGTTTCCCATCCCCCTCCCTAGTGAACACAGAGGCAAAGTACTTATTTAATACCTCCGACTGGTCCCTCACCTCCTCCACCCACCCTCCTTCTGTTCTCAATCTGCCAATCTGGTCCTTGTTTTTTTCTCTGCTCCCCAATATACCTAAAGAACCCCTTTTCCCCTCCCCATATGCCCTGTGCCAGCTGCTGCTCTTTACTGGACTTTGCCCCCCTCACCATTCAGGTGACTTGTCTGGATGCAAGACAGTAAGTTTCCTTTTCTCTTTCCCCTCTCATTTTTTTGTATTCTCTGTAGGCAGCCTTCTTTTCCCTTACTGCCTCCTGAACCTCCCTGGACCACCAGCATGGTTTATGTGACCTCGCCCCCTTATGCTTCACCTTTGCACAGATCCTAACTGCCTCCTGAAGTCCCCGTTTAAAGACCTCCCATCTCCCTTCAACATCCGTCCTTGATGTAAACCCCTTCAAGTGATCCTTGAGAATCTTTCCCATGCCCATAAAATCTGCCCCCCTGAAATCCACAGCCAATGTCCTAGAACTATCCCCCCTTCCCCCAAATTTATTCGAAACCAGACCGTATCATGGTCACTCCCTATCAGGGGATCCTCTACTGTCAGATCCCTCACCAGATCCCCTTCCGCCAGAACCACATCCAGGTCATGCCCATCTCTCGTAGGCTCCAACACGTGCTGAGTGAAGAACACATCCTGAAAGCCATCCAGCAGCCTCCGCTCCTTGGCCACCTTAGAAGTCATGGTTCCCCAGTTAGTAGCTGGCATATTAGGGTCCCCCATCAACACCACTCCCTCCCCTTTTGGTCCACACTGGGCTTTAATGTTATCCAGTAGACAATCCTCCAGAACATCCCCTAGGGGTGCCTATATACCACTTCCAGCTTAACCTTTCCTCCTGCAATGGTTCGCATGGCGACCCATAAGGCCTCCACGTTTCCCTCTGCCTCTTCTACTCTGGAAATTTCTATGCTATCTCCAATGAACATAGCCACTCCTCCCCCTCTGCCCTCCTTTCTAACCTTCCTAAGCATAGCGTACCCCCTCACATTTAGGTCCCAATCGTGGTTTGTGCTGGCCCAAGCTTCCATGACCGCCACCACATCTACCCCTCCTTCAAACAACATGGCCAGGAACTCCGGCAACTTATTTCCCAAGCTCCTGGCATTTACTTACACCACCCCCCAACCCTTGTCCCTGCTCCCCTTTGGGATACCATATGCATCCATCCTCCTTCTGCCCCCTACTGTATCATCCTCCCCTGTTCTGTTGCCTGCCCCCCCCTTGGGGCTGAAGGCTAGGCCCCTCAACGGGAGGTAGGGACTTCCGGTCAGCCCCTCCCTTAATCCTCCTCCCTAACAAGTTTAAACCCCACCTAGCTTGAATATAGTCCGCCAACCCCTGTTTAAGGACTTCCTTCCCTATCGGGTTAAGGTGAAGCCTATCCCTGGCGTACAGTCCCTTATCCTCCCAAACTCCCACTCAGTCCCCCAAAACCCTGACCCCCTTTCTTCACCCCACTTTCTAAGTCAGTCGTTAACCCCCAAGATCTTCATTTTGTTCTCCACAGAGGCCTTTGGTACTGGCAATATTTCTGAGAAGGGAATGTTGCATCCATTATCCTGACAAACTCTGACCAGTTCTCGGAACTTTGCTTGTATTTACAGTACGCTATTTCCCTCTGTATCATTTGTCCCCAGATGCACCACAAAATCCAGTTTCCCTCCACAATCCTTTGCCATTTTGTACACCAGGAACTTTGCCATGTGCACCATCAGACCAGGGATACCCACTACCTTTACCTGGCTGGGGTGTCCCCCCCGTCCTCCCAGTGTATACCCCTAATCATGGAGTCCCCCAGCAGTAGAACCTTAATGACCCCTTCATCCTTTTGATTTCCTCCATTTTGTGCTCCCATTCCTACCCCACCTATCTGTTATCTCCTTCCCCTTGGAGTCTTCCTGCCTCCTTATGAGAGAACCCTGTGCCACCCTCCCCTCCCCTTCCTGCCATCCTTTTTATGCCCACTTACCTCAGATCCCCCCGATTGGGTATCCCCTTTATCACTCTCTTGTCCGTGCCTTTCTTCCTGGCCCTGATCATTTCTCCTTCTCCCACTCGGTCATCTTCCCCCCTCATGTTAATACTTTTACCTCCAGTGGGCCCTATGGGTCCCCTTTACCTAGAGGCCCTTTCTCTGATAGGGTCCATCCTCCTCGAGGGGCTCCCCCCTCCTCTCCTCCTTTTCTTCCAGTTTCTTGCCAATCATGCCTTTAACCCCCATGCCTGCTATATGATGCCTCTCCCCCTTCTGCTTAACATTTACGTTCCCTCTTCCCCCACTGGAACTATTTCTAGCCTATCCATTCCCAGTCTCTAACCCCTCTGGGTTTCCAACTCTCTCCCTCTGGCCTCAGTTTCATTTCCCTCATTTCCACCTACCCCTTCCTCACCTTCTAGGTTGCGTAATAGCTCAAATTTATTGTAGCACTCTATGCCAGCCTGCATCTCTTGACCTGATTTCCCCCTGACTGCCCCTCTAGTCTGCCCCATATCAGTCTCTCCTGACCTGACCCCCTCCCTCCTCTTTTGAATAGGACTGTTTACCCCATACGTTTTCTCTCTGGCTTCAGCTTCCCTGGCTAAAGGTCCACATTCCCTAAGTTATCCCCTCCTGATTGTTGAAACGTAGCCCCCCCATATTTGCTGAGCAGTGCCCCAGCCTCACCTCTACCTCTCCCACCTGCCTCCCATAACCCCTCCCATTTTCCTTTGTCACACCCCCCAGCTCCTCCAGTTGTCTCCTTAACCAATTTACCTCACCCCTGATCTGAAATAACTGCCTGCAGAGTGGACAGCCTCCCTCCCTGTAGGTACAGTTTAGAATTATTGCTGCCCCACAGCCTGTGCAACCTACAACCCTTGCAAAGATGCCTGCCATGGTGGCTGGAGGCCTCCCTGATTTTCCTTCTCTAGACATATTGGGACCATCCCCCTTTGCCTGGTCTCTTCCCCCTAGAGTACTACCCCTCACCCCACTTCAAGTGCCCATACTGGGGTGGTACTAGATCAGTTCTACAGCCCCTTACAGTTCTAGCAGACAAACCACAAACCCTTGAAACCAGCTCCTAATCTAGGCAAAACAATTTAGCAGCTAACAGTTCTATAATCATGTAAGACTAGTGAACAGTTCTAGCAGATGACCTCAGTCGTAGAAAACAGCTCCTGATCTAAGTAGACAACTTAACCTCTAACTCTCCTAACAGATTTCACTAGATTATCAATTATCCACCAATCGGTGCCTTATCCCCCACTAGGACATACCTCCTCTGCCCATTTAATAGAGGTCAGGGCTGGGGTGGGACAAATTAGCTCCTCTAATGTTCAGTCTCAAGTCAGGAAGACTACCCTTGCCCCCTTTAGTGGCTACCAATGCAGTCGCACCAGTCCAACAACATTCCCAGACCTCCCACCGGCAATTGCAGCCAAAAATCGCCAATGTGGTCACTTAACTCCCTACTGGATGCTGGCAGAATCTGACGAAGAAGACAGCTGGGCCTGCTCTCAAATGCCCAGCTGCGAGATTTTCGATTTTGGCGCTTGGCCATTTGATAGGCTCAGGTACCCTGGTGCTCCTCCTCCTGGCTTAGGTCACCGATTGCGACCGAGAACTCTCCCGGGCCTCCTGCCACCATTGTGGCTGAAAAACAGCTGTCCTTGCCCCTTTTAGCAGCCGCCAATGCAGTTGCACCAGTCCAACAACAGTCCCGGACCTCCTGCCACCGCTTGCGGCTGAAAATAAGCTCCCTTCGATCCCCTCAGTGACTGTCAATGTGGTCGCTTAACTCCCCACTGGATGCTGGTAGAATCAGATGATTAGGTTTGCTATTATATAGTCAAGATATGGGACACAATACTATTAGGTTAGGAAAAGTTCAGAAAGTAGTGAGGCTGCCAGAATAGTGCAGCAGTAGAGAGTCTGACCTCAGTACAATAGGTTGAGGATTCAAGTCCAGGTAAAGGGGTGAATCAAATAAAGACCTGATAATGGGCTGGATAACCAGCAATAAAGATGTTCCCAGATAATTTAAATCTTTATTTAAGGTTGAGATAGCTACCTTCAAAAGCAGTAATATGTTTATATTAGGTTTGCTATTATATAGTCAGGATTTGGGGCAAAATACTATAGGTTAGAAAAAGTTCAATAAGTAGCGAGGGTGCGTGAATAGCACAGCGGTAGGGAGTCTACCTTTAGTGTTGAAGGTTCAAACCTGGGTATTAAAATAGAACTAAGTAAAAAGAGACATTATTGAAGGGTTACACTAAGGGACAGCAGGCAAAAACAGGTGGATTACAATGGCAGGGGAGATAAATCACCAAGATGATAAGACAGAGTTAGAAGGCTCACTAGTGACTCTTAGTGGTTGATTAGTATAACCTGCTTATGAGAAAATGGTACTTTGTAAAACCACAGATCAGTCACGTGACCAGTGCCTCCCAACAACCCATGCTAGCTCAATACCTTCCCAGACAGAATGCATTTATCAACATTGTTTTTGAATTCAGCTTTGGACTTGTTTATAACAATGTCAAATGAAAATAATTCCAAAGGTTTACGTTCTGCTATGCAAAAACATATTTTCACTTAATAGTCCTAAACTTCTGGTCTAAAATTTGGAGGGGATGCCCTGTAGTGTTCTTGTTTATTTGTTTTAATTCTATTTTTTATTTTATTTTTATTTTCATACTTATATTTTTTATTTTTTTATATTTTCTTTTTGTATTTGTTTTAAATCTAAACCTAACACACATCATATATGGTTCTTTAATGTCATGCATTAAAAGTAGGTCCCCTCTGAGCTGACATGTCTCTAATGGCATAAGGCTTAAATATTCAAGTCTTTCTGGATAGCCTATTTCTTTAAGGTCTAAAGTCTACTTAGTAGTTTTCCGTTGTACCCTTCCAATTGGATGATTGTCTTTTTATAAGGACACCATAACTGTGAGGTGTAATCCAAATGTGGACATATGTAGGCCGTGTATAGAGGTGCAGTCATATTGCTATCCCTGGATTTAATATGTCTACAGATAGACCACATAATTCTGTTTGCCTTGGCAATGGTTTCATTAGTTTGTTTGGTGCAGCCTGAATTATTTGTTACTGTTATGCCAGGTCCCTCTCAATTGTAGTAACAAATAACCTTTTACCAGTAAGGAAATAAAGGTGTAGTTTGTTATTTTTCCCAGGTGCATTACTTTGCATTTTTCTTGGTTATAACACATCCCCCAAATCTCTGTCCACTCTGACATATGGTTTAGGTCACCTTACAAGCTTTTATTTGTTCTGTGGTGCTGTATGAGCCCCCTATTTTGGAGTTGTTAGCATATTTTGCTGACCAACATGCTAGCTGTTTATTTGAATCAGAAATAAGAATTTGAAAGATCATTAGGCCTACTGAACACTGTAGGACACTGCTGGATACCTACTATCAGAGTAGTGACCGTTAATCACGACTTTTTGTGATCTATTCTCTAGTCAATTCGATATTCAGTTATTATATTTTACAGAGATTTGAGTGTGTCTTAATTCTGTAATAATTACCCAGTGTGGTACCAAATCAAACACCTTGCTTAAGTCTAATAAAATCACATCACAAGGTTCTTTTATATTAAGGTATTTGTTAACTTTTTCATAAAATTTCAGGAGATTTGTGGTGCATGATCTTCCCTCGGTGAACCCATGCTGTTGTGGGTCTAAATCTCTGATGGTGGGTACTAGTCTGTCCTTTAGGATGCTTTTCATAACTTTACAAAGAATGAGGGTCAGGCTAATAGGTCTGCAGTTTGCAGGATTGTGTTTTTCGCTCTTTGTAAATAGCGGTATCACATCTGCTTGTCTCCAACCATTTGAAACAATCCCTGAATTGAGTGATTCCTCAAAATGCAGTGTTAGGGGATACAACAAATGTGTACATGTGGCCTGATATAATGTGAGGACCCAGGGAAGAATTTGATTTTAGGTTCTGAATTTCAGTAAGGATTACATCAGTAGGTATCTCAATTTTAATGTTATTATCGTCATCAACCGTTTGTGCAGTTTTGTATTTAAGGAGCTAAACCACAAGTGAGAGCTGGAAAAGGGGTGGCCTCTTTCCTCATCTCCCTCGGTGGACCCACACATGCTCTACATACCTGTAGTGAGAAGAAAGACTGTTAAAAACAACCTTCTCAAGACTTTTAGATAAGAATAGTGACTTAGAAATACAACACAAATTAAAAAGTGCACTGGGATCAAGTGATTGTTAGCAGGGGTGTAATAATGTCTTTTATAGTTCATCAAGTAAAATAATGTAGAAAAGTAATGGCTGACTATAACACAGACGTAAGAACCAATAGTTGGACAACAGGAAGGAACAACTTTAGCAGGAACAGTGTCAGGAGAAGATGCTGAAACAGCACAGAGGTACACACTGCCAGAAAACGATGTGTCACCATACAGGGCTCAATAGCCAGTGAACACAAAGCTAACAAAGTGTATGATGCACATGCAGCTCCCAGAAATGATGGATAGGTTTGCAAAGTTTATAGTCATAACCATTTTTTATTCCAAAGTATCAACCATGCTGCCAGTGGATTAAAAGGACTCTGCAACATTTCACGTCACACTGATGGTTCTACAGGGGATGGAGTCCTGATCAAAGTAAAGTCATTAGATGCTCTTTCAGTGAAAGAAACACATAAAGGTGGAAAACTCCTGTCCTTTGTTTTTGCACTTTTGCAAATCCGTCCATAATTTCTGGGAGCTGTGTGTGCACCATGCCATTTCTTGGATTTATGTTCACGGGAAGATGTCTTTCTCAGTGATTGAACAATTTCAGAAAGACTAAAAAGAAACATAGTACCTGGAGCAAGTAAAGGTGGGGGAAAAAAATTTGGGATTAAGATCCCAGGCCTGGGATACGAGAAACTGCTGTGGAGGACAATATAAAGTCATTAACAGATCTCATTTTGGAAGGGAATGAGGCTGCAAAATCATCACTCTGTGAGGGTGTACAATGGATATATTCAGCACTGTTTTGCAAATGTAGAAAGAAATCCATAGCACAGAATAAAGTGTGAGGATTTCCAGCTTCCTTGGCAATGGTAAGGAATAGAATTCTGATTTAGCAACATGGTGGGCACTCCTATAACGGATGAGTAGATTTTTCCATGTTTCCTGATGAACAAGTAGATGAAATTTACTCTGACTCTCAAGCAGTTATTTCAAAGTTATTTTGAAGATGATCATTATACCAACGTGCTCTAGATAGCTGAGACAGAGTGTGAGTTTTAGGTGGAGCAAGATAGTCAAAAAGAGAAGAGAGATTTGTATCATAATTCTCTACAGAGGAGAAGAGGAAAGGCAGCAGATGCCAGGGTTATAATTTAAAAATATGCTTAGAAAGCACACCAGTATCAAGAGAGAAAAGTATTATAGAGAAAAATACATAGATGGATGTATGTAACCAGATGCTTACACATACCCGAGGTGTGGGATGCTGCATAAACCCAGAGAGCGAAGCACAAGGGGTTTATAAAAGCATCCCACACCAATGGTGTCTGTAAATTCTGGTTTACACCCACCCAACCATGTCTTGTTTTTTATAATGACTTGAGCATTTTGAAATAAATGTGGGGGTTTCGACTGGTCCCATGTGAGCTTGATTGACAGGGACAATTACAACCATGTGGTTGTAATGCATAATTACAACTGGGCAGTTGCAACACAGTTATACAAACCCATTACTGGAGCTTTAAAAATGCTCACCAGTAATTATAGTATGAGTCTGAAGTGATAGAATAGGGATGAGGGTAATCTGGATGGTCACTTAGAGGGTAATTACAGAGCAATCACAGAGTAATTAGGGTTATCTCATAAACACTCTGCACGGCTAGCCGCATGCATAGTAGTGAATACAACATATTCACTTTGGAGATTTACTAAATATAATACACAAAAAGTGACCCCATGTTACAGATTCAAATGTAGACATGTTAGGAGAGCTTTTGATGTTAAGAGGTTATGTGTTCCATCCCTTGGGAGTAGTATAACCAGGTAGGGTCACTGAGACAAGCTGTCCCTTTTCCAGGCATGACCCAGAATTAATTACGTGGAATACATATACAGTTTACATGAAGATACTAATTACATACAGTGTGTAAGTAAATTACAAATAGAAAAAGTACAAAGAATTCTCATTGCAAAAACATATACAACATTTATTTATTTATTTAAACATTTGGTAACTGAGAAAGGCACGCTGAGCTGAGGCTTGATTCCAGGTGCGACCGGTAGAATACCTGATATTTTCACTGTTTATGATGTCTTGGGGTCATGGACCATTCGTAAGAAATATCAGACATATTTTTCTAGGCCAGTGCCATATCCCGTATGTACACACCGTATCTATATGCATATGGGACACACAATGGCCTGACTCAGAATGTTCCCTTTATCTTCTTGAGTGAGGGGGCAGGATCATAACTCATGAGTGACAGACCTACGAGCGAGTCATGAAAGTCACGTGCTCTCAAATGCTGATAAATGGCACATTGTCACTTAAATCATTGTGTATCTTATTGATTGAATGTATTTTAAAATTGCAAAGTTAATTTTATGAAAATTAAACTGTTTCTGTTTGATTTCATTGCTCTGTTATGAGTGCAGTAGATGCCACTGTTATGTCATAAGACATTTTGTAAGCTGCTTTCCCATTGGCTCTGGGTTCATCTGTGACCTATATCAAATGGAAATAAATGCTCATAATAGGTAGGAGACCATGCATAATAAGCTTGGGTTTCAAACAAGGGATTCTGATACCATCTGATACCATCAGAACCACAAGAGTGAAACTCAAATGATTCCAAGAGTTCATCAGACTCTTGAGATCGGAACTCATGCTTGTTACATATGGAATTTCCTATCAGTTCTTTTTTATTGTACAATGGTAAGGAAATGTCCTGTATTATAACGTCAGTGGGTGCCTGGCACAGTGATATTATTTCACAATAACAACGCTGTATGAAGTCCGGGCACACACATGACCACAGAATACAGTCCGAAATCATCCCACCACTCCACAGGTTACCGCCACTCCGAACGTCTTTACTTATGAACTCCAGTGAGACAAAGCTTCACATTGCTGTATCACTACACACATCATGCACTCGCTGCTGTCCTATTTCCCCCTTGTCCTTCTTACATAGAAATGGAGCTCTAAAGCCAGTAAAATGCAAACTGTGTTTTTTTTTACCTTTTTTTTACTTCACTGAAGGCTCTATAAATGAGCGACCGCTTCTTGAACATGGACAGAACATGGATATCCATTTCCGTTACTAATTGCGATCGCGCACTACCTTTTACTGTTTTCCTGTCAGGATTTTGGGAACAAAAACATGATAAAAAAAATTAACCCTGATCTGCTTTCTAGTGAGCAAAAGGGCGGAACTGCAAAAGGACAGCAAAATACTGTTCCCTTCAGTTACCGCTCATGCTCACAAACAGTAAAGCAGATCGGCTGTAAACAACAAAAATGAAAACACCAGTGCCAACAACAGAAACAGATAAATGTTTCCTAATCCAAAAAAGTAATACCTACAGGCAGAAGGCTGGTTAACAGATGGGGGGAGCGACACATGAAGTGTTTGTACACATAGTAATAAAGTGAGGGAAAGATACATTACAAAACAGGAGAGACTACGAAGAGGAGCTATGAAAGGGTGACATTTTAAAAGTGTAAGAAGCCACATGAGGGTGGTCAGAGAAGAATAAAATGTTCAGAGGAATTACTCTATGAATGAAATACTGAAAACGTAACAAGAGATGTTTACACTAAGATAGAAATAACAGTTATTTGAAACAAAATGAGATCAATACTGCAGATTGGGGCCTGATGAAGTGGTGTTTGGCCACGAAACTGTTGCCCAGACTTTTTCAGTGTGGAAAAATATAAAATAAAGGAGATTTGTTTGCTACATATGTGTTGTTTTTTAATGGAGTTAATCCTATACTAGTTATAGATAGATTAATGTGGCCATGGTTTAGGATGACCCAAGATTTTATATAGGAATGTAAGGTTATGGGGCAACCTGAACCAGTAAATTAACAATGCACGATGTGGGGGGGGGGTGATACATGCCAACAGAGGAACAGAGTTGGCTGGGGAGAGAAGGACTGAGTGTCCAAGGGACTGCTCTCCTCCTCCTCTGAGGGGATACAGTGCTCGGTGCATGCCTGGCCCTTAACAATATGCTGTTGGAGGGCCACCTGAGTCTGCCTGTTCTAGTGGAGGGGCAGGCAGATGCCAATATCTGCCTGTGGGTGCAAAGGTCGATGTCTTGGCAGCATGGCATGTCGCATCCCTCCAGAGGGAAACTACTACTAAATGAAATCCCCCTGAGCCTGAGGACCTCCTGGCTCAGCTACTGACCCTGTCCATCGCTGCCACAGGGGAATCCTGGGCATTACTGTCCGATCGGATGGTTCCACCACAAGGTGGTAAGCTTGTGGGATTGGACATCCCATGGTGGTTGTGTGGTGTCCAAGGAGCAGGGCTGGCCGGAGGTGAAGCATCTGCTGCAGAGCCATAAAATACAAATTAGAAAAATGATAAAACAGGACAAGTCTGTGGGTGGTTAAAAAGACCCAATTTATTTTGATCTCCCACTATACTATGGCCAAAAAGGACAGTCTTCCTAAGATTTAATGTACTCCACACCATTTCACTAATAAAGTGTAAATCCTAGACACAGTGTTTCCCCTGAATCATTTATGCACAAGTTTGCTTCTTTGATCCAGGATGCTTATGCAACCCCCGATGCATTTTTAACCCCATGTTTCACTATTGTTACAGTTACAGTGTTTCTGGATAACAGAGAGGAAAACAGTAATTGAACTGAAACACTGAGGGACAAGGGAAAGTGTAATTTTTTTTTTTTTTACCAGGAAGAGCAGAATGATCTGTGATAACACGTTTCTAGTGACACCCTGGGGGGTGGGTTACATTAACCTGTTTCATTGACAGGGGGGGATGTTGCCATTGACAACAAAGAAACTCCCCTACTCTTCTTTCACAAGTGCCATGGGATCTTTTGTTTTTTTCATACAGCTGTTTGCCCGCCCACCGCCACCTACACCTGCCACTGGGTCCTTGTCTTAAGGGTCCCCTAGTCCCATCTAATGCTCCCCCTGCCATCCCGCCAGCAGGGATCTGCAAAGAGCAGCACCTGGGAGTCCCTGAAGCCTGTCACACGTGGCAACGGGGGACATGGTCTTTTTCCTGGTTTTCTCCCTCCCTAGGTCCATGGGGCCTTGGCGACATGGTTGCACATAAGTATGTAGGTGTGCATGCATGCTGGAACCAGCAACCCCATTCCACCCACCCCAGGCCTAACGCCAGCCACCCATTTGCTCAGCACTGCCTGAAGCCACCACTAGGTGGCAGCCAAGAGCTGGGAAGGCTTATCTCCCCAGTCCAGGAGAGAAGAGCTGCTAAGCAGCCACTAGATACACTCCCAGCCCCCACCCTGATGACACCCAGTGTTCTGAGCTCATTCCCGAATGTGGGTCACTGGCATGGAAGAGGTAAGGTGCTCAAGGTGCCTTAGCCCTCTGTGCCACCGAGCCAGCCTGTGCCATGGGATCTTCAATGTTCACCTGGATAGTGACCAGGGATGCTCAGAAGGCCCTCAGTTTAACACCTCTTCTAATAGACAGCACCTCATCAGTGCAGCACTCCCTTTTTTTGCTATAGCAGTCTTTATCTTCTAACAGTTTGATGGACCCTGTCATCCCTGTCTCCATCTCCTGCAACCAGCTTCTACACCACCAGCAAGTTCCTAGTACTGGTCTCCCGTGGATGACTCCCTGCATTGGGGGTAGGGGAGCCATCCTCTCTCCTCCCACGCAAACAATTCCAGAGGCTCCAGTTCACAGCTTGGTGGAATGGGCTACAGGGAGACAGGCAGGGCTTCATTTAGCCCATCCTCCCATTTTTTTTTCCATTTTCACCCCGTACCGGACACAGGGGTGCACACACAAGAGCATGCATGTGAAGGCACAGATACTCTGCAGAAGTCCAACAGCACCCACCCTTGTTGTTGCTCTTAGCTGTTCCACCATTAGGCCTCCACCTGGTGTCACTCACATAGTGGAGTCAGCAGCCACCCTCCTCTGGGAGAGAAGAGTAGTCCATCAGACGCTCAGTCTGCTCCCACCCCAGATGACCCAAGGTCATTCTCGAACCCAGGTCACCATCATGGGAAAAGGTAAGGTGCACACATTGTGCCTCTGCCGTCTTTGCCACCGGGCTGGCACAGTGCAGCACCCGCTTGTGCCTTGCATTGCACTACAGTGTCAGTTATAGCTATTACCCCATGTACCTGGTGCGAGGCTAGAAGCTATGACCTACTGAGTTGAGTATGCTACCTTGTGAGTCACTGATACAGGCAATGCTGAGAAAAAAAGAAAATGGGAAATCAGAGGGGAGAAGAGTCAAATAATAGAGAAGGGAACGGTACTTGCCATGTTTATATTGCTTGAATAATGCCCCCATACTTTTTCTTGTTTTACTGGGACAATATAGTGGATAGTTGAAAAACCCAGTGAAGCACGCATGACTGATCAATAAATTCCGAAAGTAAAGATGAGAAATGTAAGTAAATAATGTCAAAAGACAAAGGGTTAAATTGCTCCTGCTTTCCAAGCTGCTACTTACTAGGGAGTTATCCCATAATCCCCCCAATACTGAGTCTAATATAGCTCCCAGCACTGAGTAAGCTAACTTTCCTGTTTGTTTTTGCTGTATCCAATAACCTTCCTTATTAGAACCCAACCCTCAAGGGAGCACACTGCATCAAGAGGATTTGGCAAGCATCAGGCAGTGTGGTTCAACATCCATTGTGAAGAACTGGAATGATTTGTTCTGACATTTTCTGACTGGAGGTATTTGTTGTACATCCTGATCCCTGACAGAGTACTCACATCAGCACTGCTATGGGACTTTTTGAAGAAACGAATGGTTAAACAGAGGGGGAAAGTTGGCAACGCTCTTAGAAAATAAACATGGGGAACATTTTTTAGTGAACAAGCAAGGAAAACTGAATGAAATGTTTAACTACTCTGGATGATACGTAATTTAATTCTAAGGCCTCTCCACATCCCTGAGTATGGATGCAAACTGGTTAAAAGCCATCAGTGTCCTTAACCTCAATGAACAGCTCCACTATCAAACTTGTCTTCTAACTAAGAAAAATCTGCTCGGGCTCTCCCCCCTGGGGTTTCTGCCTCCGTCCAACTTATGCCTGCCACAGTCTCTACCCGAACTGCAGACAAGGTCACCCTACTAGTACCCACAACTAGGACCACCCGGGCACAGAGATCGTTCAGCTACAGAGCCCCGTCCTGGTTCAACTCGCTCCCCACAGTCATCTCCAGCACTCCCAAAATTGCCCCCTTCAAAACCACCCTTCAGAACCTACTGTTTAAGAACTGCTGCTGCAACTGTCTCTAACAGATGCTTTGCTACTCTCAAAACACTCGACATAGGCCGCTGGGCTGAACTCCCACTTCGCCCCCCTCCACTCCCTCATGGCCTCCCATCCCTTGGCCGGTACCTACTGGTACTAAATCTGTCACTCTGAAATGTTTCTAATTATTCATTGTGTTCTAGCAACTATGTAAAACTATGTTATTTTGTGTGATTGTATTCTGTAAATGTGTGACACTGTATGTCCTCTCTGTGATGAGGTACCCTTGTAAATGAGCCTCTGGCTCAAAGGTTGTAAATCCGATTGTACAATAAATAAATAAACCAGTGAGATTTGAGTCACTATCGGGTCAGTGCTGAAAGGCACTGGAATGGCTGCAAACTGATGGATTGCAATATGCTAGCATAATTTCACCAACATGGACTCCAGTTCAACCATCTGTGTCGACAAACCATTGATATTCACAAGCAGTTCAATATTTTAGTGTTATTTTACTAATTTTTTCAAATCATGAAGCACTTCTACAGTGTTACAGTTCTTTAAATTGGCTTTGTTTTGTGTTATACTCCATTCCTGAAAGAAGATACTGAATCAATAGTGGAGTAAACCAGCAGAGTACAAATGAAAAAAATTACCCTGAAACCGAGAAAACATTTAATGAATTTTGGGGTGAAATAATGATGCAATAAGACACTCCAGGGTATGTAATTATGGGGGAAATAATTGCACAGCTCAGAGGTGTTGTTAGTCATGAGGTGCTTGCATCAAGTGCCTTTAAACACCCAACAGCAAAGTGCAGTTATTCCCCTATAATTACACATCCTTGAAGTATCTTATCCTACTTATAACAGGGTGAGAAACATGTATTTCTAATCTGTATGCAAAAAATACAGTACATTGTGTTAATGCAAGTAAATCAGTAAATTTATTGCAAGATTGATAAAGTAGTCCCACAGTAAGGGAATCCCAGAACTGTAAACAGTGACTGGAAGCCTGACTGGCTGTTTAAGTGTTGTAGAGTGTAATGATTTGATGTGGTACACGGGCTCTTGGTCTGAAAGAAGTACAGAAGTGTAATTATGGTCTCATAATTGCACTCCTTTACTGGTCTCTCAGCCATTCAAAATGCTCAAATTTTTCTCACCATGTTATAAAACTTTAATACCCTGTTATGGAATCATTTCATTAATATAGGCCATCTCCAGGTATGAGTTTTTCTGCCACACACAGTTAATTCTAAAGGAACCAACAACTTTGTGATGCTTCTGACCACATAACGGCAAACAACAGGTGCAGATGGTAGAGGCAAAAAAAAAGTTCTACCATCTCAAAGTGCTGCAAATTATTTCCACACAAAGTGAAACTGCAACCAGAATTGTGGCACAGATAAACCTTGTTTCAGAATCATTTAAAGATCTTGCTCTTATGCACACATGTGCACACACAAACACACCCACACATACACACACACCCCCACCCCAACACGCAGACACACAGACACCACACAGTGTTTTGTATAACGATATATGATACTTATATTTTGTGCTGTACATATATTCGTTTATAATCGTATTGTGCTAAATTGGTCTGAGACATTCTTAATCCCAGTGGGGAAAGGAAGGAAGGAAGGAAGGAAGGAGGGAGGAGGGAGGAAGGAAGGAAGGAAGGAAGGAAGGAGGGAGGAAGGAAGGAAGGTAGGAAGGTAGGAAGGAAGGAAGGAAGGAAGGAGGGAGGAGGAAGGAAGGAAGGTAGGAAGGAAGGAAGGGAGGGAGGGAGGAAGGAAGGAAGGTAGGAAGGAAGGTAGGAAGGAAGGAGGGAGGGAGGGAGGAAGGAAGGTAGGAAGGAAGGAAGGAAGGAAGGAGGAAGGAAGGAGGAGAGAGGAGAGAAGGAGGAAGGAAGCAAGGAAGGAAGGCTGCTTTATTTTTAACATTGTAATTTATATTGAAAATGTAGGCTCCTACCTGGAGTGGTTACTCTTGATGCCTGATGCAAATAGCCTCACTGTGGAAATACTTTATGCCACCTTGAGTAATGCACTTGAAAAGCAGCCATGGGACCTGATTAGTCCAGTATGTCATTGGCTCAGTAGGTTACATGCTTACCTCTAGGGTAAGAAGATCAGAAGCTTGTGAGTCCTAGTCCCAGTCCCACGTCAGGAACTTGGGCTAATACCCAGCACTGACACTGTATTGCGGCACTAGGGGGTACTGTGCTAACGTGGTGACATCCTTCACATGAGATGTTCATATTACATTTTCTGTAATTTCTTTGTTGACCAGGACAATATCATAGTGCTCACACTCATTCGGGACAATCACATTTCGCTCACACTCATTCACAATGAGGCCCTGAAAGCATAAAAACACAATACACATATTTCCAAAATATACCACTGCGAGTGCCAAACATAAAACAACGGTCAACACAATACGTCAGTAAAAACATAAAATAAATTAAAGCACAGAAATAAGATAGAAATAAGTGAGTATTTTATAACAGTGCTTTTTAAAGTACCAAAAGCACAAGTCACAGGTCATAGGACTCACCCTATCAACAAGGTCTGGGCTTTAAACCCAAGTTTAGGAATCAGGCATTAAAAGTACAGGGGGTTAAACTGAGGCCCCTTCTGACCATCATTGGTGGCTGTCCATAGTGCACACTGAAACTAGAAAATATAGTTAGAATCGACAATTTGACCATAGGTCTTCTTCAGGAATTATCTATGACGAGAATATAGTATAAGCCCCCTTTGGGAACTTAGTAGTTAAATTCTGTTTGCCGGTAGGTCTAGAGCTAGGGACCTGCCTGCTGACAGGTGGGGCCTCAGGCCAGAGGGCTTAAAAGGAAGGATTTGGCACCAAAAAGAGAGAGAGAGAAGTCTGGAGAGAGGAACCGGGAGGAGCAGGCCTATTTTCAGCCATGAGGGCCGAGGTTCGGGGCAGTGGTGGGCTGCTTGCCAACCCAGCCCGCTGCCCTTGAAGATCAGTGGTAGTGTGTGCAGTCAGGTAACTGTAGATCTTTTGGAGCAAAAGAAAGGGATCTAGTGCACCATTTGTGGGAGCTGGGGCCCAGGGAGTCTAAACAGGCGAACACCTCATGATCTCCGGAACTGAGGTGGGGCGGCGTAAGAGTGGTCCAGACATTCTCATCCATGGGTGAGAGCAAGAAGAGTCCTTGGTTTGTCCATGCCATTGGGGCTGTGTGGAGGTGACAGCCTACACTGTGGGGAAGGCAGTGGTGACAGCCTGTTTCTCTTTCCAGTGTGGCACTGTGGTCTGGCTGGGAAGCATCCAGGAAACTTATGCAGCCGATGAGGGAAAAGTGCTCTGTGTCTGTGGGATCGCCAGGGCCCTGATGCAGCTAAGATGCCCTGGGATGCTTGGAGCTTTGTACTGGCATCGGTAAGAAGGGACTTGAGCATTTCTGTGTGGGATCTCTGCTTGGAAGCAGACCAGCAAATTTTGAGACAGCTCCAGAGTCGAACCACCAGTGGTAGGAATTGAGACCACCTGTATACAGCTTCAGCTGAGTTCAAGCTGTTTTGGGGTGCCCATAAATGTTGTGTGTGAACAGGAAGATGTGAAGCCCAAGTAAGTTTTGTGCTGGAGTGAAGTCAGAGGAACTCTAGTGTGGCCTATTTCAGCCCACTGCAAAAGTGCTGCGGCCAGGATTCGAGAGCCTATATGGCTTGGAGGGAAAGCACTGCAGAAAGAAGCTTTTAGAAAAAAAGGTTACTTCAGACTGTTGTCAGGCTGACAGGCTCGGTGCCTAGGAAAGTTACCCATCATTGATTTTGTACCCCAAGCTCCATGGAGTGAACTGATCAATTTCAACATTAAATCATTTTGTTGCACTTTTACTTCTGAGTGGACGATGTAATCACTTAAAACACTTTTTGATTTGACTAAGAGTTTGCCACCGCAGCAGCTGCGCCCTGTAAGTATGAACTGCCTGTACCCCCCCGGGACCACTTAGAGGAACACAGGTAACAAGTTTGATTTCTGTGACTGTGTTTACTTGGCTGCAAGTGCCTCCCTCCCCCATAGTTACCAGCTGTCATACCTCTAGACACCAGGAGGGGGGGGCTTACAATAGCAAAGTCAGTGATCACTAACTTTTTTAATTTTTCTATTTATTTATTTATTTTATTGCAGATTAATACCTTTGAGCCAGGAAGGCTCTTTTACAAAGGTTCCATGTCAAGTGGACGAGAGGCAAAATTTACATAAACAGGTTACAGAACATTTAGAGTACACAACTGGTTACAGGCTGTGCATGTAGCAGGCAAATATGCCAATAACAGTGTCAGAAGTGTCACAAGGCATTGGAGTGCAATTTGACATTCTAAATTGGTCACATTAAAAAACAGGAAAAGGAGTCAATCAGATAAGAACCACATAGCAAGCTGGGAGCAGCCTGAGGGGGCTTTGTCACAGTATAAGGGGACTGGGGTGAGAGGAAGAGCAGGGGTAGGGGTAGCCCCCAGGCGGCTTTGTCAGGGAGGGAGTGAAGAGAAAGGAGTGGGGAAGAAGGAAGGGGGGAGGTAAGCAGAGGGGTGAAATGTTTTGATGGTGATTAGTCACAGGTATTTATTAATTGCATTCACATAGGTTCTTTTGAGCCAGAAGGGTTAGCAGTTCTCTTTTAAAGGGTCCAATTTTTGGGTATTCCAGGGTGGTAGGAGGGAGTTCATTAAACCAGGTGAGCCCAGGAGAGCGAGAACGCTGTGCAAGGCTGGTTCTTTTGAAAGGTACATGGAGCAAACCCTTAGCCGAGCTCCTGGTGACTTTTGAGGAGTTGGAATGCTGGAACAGAGCTGTGGTGGAGTAGGGAGTGAGTCCAAGGAGGGCTTTTTTGCCTATTAGGCAAGCCTGATACTTCGCTCTTAAAACTTTGCTTACTTACTCTTAATATCGCATGTAATATTACCTCTGTTTTGCTTTCAGCCCACACACTGATACAGCACCTTGTTTTTTTATTAAGAGAAAATCTTGGACCAACGAAGTAAAGAGAAGTTCTTTGAAATACTGCAGCTCAGATGCCTTGAAGTGGACTAATACTATAGACAATGAGACAAAAACAAAACAAAACTCAAAAGCACTGAAGCAAAAGTTACCCGGACAAGGCATTGGCCATAAAACCAGGTTTCAAAGAAAATACAAGTAGAGGATGGGAATCATTATTGGAGTACTGTACTGTATGTGTGATTTTGAATTTCTAATAATACAGTGATACATAAATAGAATATTTTTATTTTTGGGAGCGTGAGGGGCATTTTGGTTCCATTTTCTGTTTTACCCTCATATCTATTTGTTGCTATTCTTTTTTTTTGTCTTAGTGTGCTTAATGGTGCTCACATTCTGTTATTTTATTCTTCTTCTTTTAGTCACCTGAGCCCAAAGACCTGTGGCAACCATCTTTTGACTCTGAGACAGACACAAACCATGTCTGGCTTGAAATATGAAGTTAGCATCAAGCAAGAACTATGTAAATGTCACTGTAATCTGGCCTAATCATTTCTCTCTCCTCTTGTTTTTTTTTTCCAGGCACCCAGACATTGTTTCTCCATTTATCCTTACCAGGTTTACTCTGCCATTACAATATTATCACACTGCTTCCATGGTTTCATAATGCAAGTTTATGTTGTTGTTCTGCCTGATACAATGCCTGTCAATGCCAGCTATATTTTATCGCTTTGCTTACCACAGGGCAGGCACAGGCTCGAAGCTGAAGACTGGGATTGTCACATCAGGCAGGAGGTGGTCAAAGAAGTATCCCAGAAAATGTCAATGTCAATGTCCTTCTCCTCCCCATCTGGGAGGATGTAATGGCTGTACCGGTATTGACATTACATTGACCCCTAGTAAGCCAGCAGAGCAGATATGTAACATGATTCAGCCACAAGGAGCAGGACAGCGACATCCGGCAGTTTCTGCATAGTATGCCCTTACATGTATCTCCCAGAGAGCCAGTGTAACGAGGTGGCAAGGTTCAACAATGGGAAAACAACATTTCTGTAGTAGATGACACCTTTGTTCTCTTTCATCTGTGCCACTTTCCTGCGTGCCCTCAAGTATAAGTGCCTCCAATCATTAGGATTTAAATGAGCAGTATTAAAGTAGGTATTGTGGTTGAATTTCATCCCTTTCTGTTTTGTATTACTGAGGAGTTCTACACGGGAGAAAAGAGCCAACCATATATTATATTAATTGAGAAAAACTGCGTTAATGCAACATTTAGGGTTCCAGCTAAAGTGAAAAAAGTAGGAAAATGTGGTTTTAGGGTTTAGGGGTGGGGTTGGGTTTTAGGGTTGGAAACCCTAAAACTATATTTCTCTGCTTTTTTCTCTTTAGCTGGAACCCTAAATGTTGCATTAATGCAGTTTTTTGCAAATAATTTCCTTACTTTTTGAGATTGTATAATTATATCCTTATTTTCCTGTTGGAGCACAGGGCCCCATGCATCCTTATTTTTTCATGTAGTATAATTATATACTTATTTGTTTGAGGGAGCAGACCCTGCATTCCCATCCCTCCATACATGCATATAAGTTTGATTATGAACAACAGCAACCAAATTATCAACATAGCCTTCCTATTTCTCTACCTCATGAACCGGGTAGTAAAAATTGTGAAATCTCCACCAAAACATCATTCCGTGCTACCACAGCATCATTCTGCATGCAGGGACTCCAAAAAACATTTTCTGCAACATTTAAAAAATGGCACCTGTAGCATTCATGAAGAGGTGTAAAGAAATGGCTATGATGATAATTTGGTGTTAAAATATTGAAAATTAAGAAACTTACCAGTGAACATAGTGAAATGTGAACAGATGAGCATAACTTTGCCATTTTACACATATTTTGACCTCAAATTTTCAACTTACCCTTCTTATGAGCCCACATCATGAGCAAGTATGGCCTACGGACAAAAATGTTGAAATCCGGCCCAAAAGGTGATTTCACCAACCAATCACGAAATCACCAATTGGGCAGGATTTGTGAAATGACACCAACACTGTTCATGAGATGGGGACTCACAAAGGGTATGGTGAAAATTTGATGTCAAAATGTTGAAAAATGAAGAAGTTATGTACCAAAGTTGAAAACCAAATTGAAATACATTGAACTACATGCCTTAGTTTTTCATATTACAGTCAGCAGTTCCAGCAGCAAGACAATCTTCCATCAGAGAGTGGATCTTCATAGCAAGACCAGTGTGAGTGTGTGGGGGTTTGGGTGGTGGTGGGTGCACAGTGGGAGGTTGGGTGTGGGTGTGGTTGCGCATCAACGGTGACCTTTTTTTTTCACACAGGAAAATTTAAATAAAAGACACCGAGGGACTGTTTCCTTATTTTTGGGATGCAAAGGACCTGGGAGGGTGAGGAATTACTTCTAGACACCAGGGCAAGATTAAAAATGAAGGCCAACAGTCATGGGGGGGCATCGCTAGACACCAGGAATAAAGTTCACAGTTACAGGGTCAGTCACAGGAGGGTGGGAAGTGCCACTGGACACCAGGGATACAAAAAATATATATTAGCTGGGAAATCAGAGGGTGAGGGTGCTATTAGACACCAGGGACACATATAACATATTTATGGGGACAGGGCATAAACAGAGGGTGGGAGGTACCACTAAACACCAGAGAAAATGGAAAAAAATGACAGGAACACGTTAAAAAAATATTTTTTTTGTAACAGACAATCATTTCCCTTTTAAATAAAAAAGTTCCTTGCGCAAAACAAGGTTTGGAAAAATTAAGTCCGAAATCTTTTTGTGCCAAGAGATCCTTTCATTTCCATAAACTATCAACAAAAAGGATCCGTTGTCACAAAAGGATTTCAGACTTAGTTTTTTCAGATTTTTTGTGGCAGGGATCCTTTTTCATGAGCTTTTTTCATTCAAGCAAAAAAGGATATCTCAGCCTGAAAAAGGTTTTCGGACTTTGTTTTTTTTTTCAAATTCTTTTTTTGTGCCAAGGGATCCTTTTTCATGATTTCTTTTTCGTTCAAATGAAGAAGGAACATGTGTCATAAAAAAGGATGTCAGACTTAATTTTTTCTGATTCTTTTTCACAAAGGATCCTTTTTCATGGTCCTTTTTCATTCAAATGAAATAGGATCCCTTGGCAAGAAAAAAGAATCAGGAAAAAAACGAAGTCCGAAATCTTTTTTCGTGACACATGATTCTTTTTCATTTGAACAAGAAAAAGTATATTAACAAGTCATGAGAAAGGATTTAAAATTGTTTTAAAAAGACATTCCAGGGTGATTTTAAAACCAGATAAGTGCAGAATCCAGCTAACCGAGCCCCGGTGAGCAAGATACATGACTTGGTGTGTGCGGACACTGTGATTTTTGGGTGTTTTGAAACATTTATTTTTGAGAAAAACAGAAAACAAGATGGCAGAAAATGAGAAAAGATTTGTTTTATCATGAAAAAGGATTGGTCCCTAATGAAAAAGAATCTTTTTTCATTTGACCAAATTCTTTTTTCATCCCCTTCCACTATTCTGAAGAATGAAATTCCCATTGAAAATAATGGGAACTTTAAAATGTAATAACTTTGGAACAGATTAATTTTTCTTCACCAAACAAGTGAAATGCATTTTTGTGGGCCAAGCCCTTTCTACTCTGAAAAATTTCAGACCAAACTCCCAAACCATCTGGGCATAGTACACTGACAAAAAAACAATGAAAAAGGGTGAATATTTAAGTTATTTTTCACTATGTGCAGCTCGGAATCCACACATTCAACCAGACCTAAATGTGGTATGTCAACAGATCTGCCCCCATGAGACTACACATGCAAACTTTTGTGGCAATCTGTTGAGCAGTTGCGAAGATATTAAAGTTCAAAATTTGAGGTTTAACATAGAAACCCTACTCAGCCCTAAATATAGGGGTGCTACTGTGCCCCTATAATCTATTTATAAAATGGGTTGGGAGTTTTCTGGGTCCTGATTTGCTGAGCGGTACCTTTTGCCATGTCCTTATCAGTGGATATTGTGGCAAGCAGTACCTCATTAGCCACTCAGGACTTTCTATAACACAGATTATTTTGCCAACGTGAATTTCAGAAGTGGAGCTGGGTAGCCAAGCTGAAGAACACCCCCCAACATGCACATACCATTTGTTCCTGCATGTTAGTAGAGAGCCATGTTCCCACCTCATTTTTGACAGAAAGATTTTAAAAGTGAAGTCTGACCTGTGGTTAAAGCTGACTGCTATCAAACAAACAATGCACCTGCCACCATGACACAGCTTTTAAATCCTGTAGCTTGTCTCTGGTCCCCACTCTGTCTCCAATCCTCACAGCGTTCCTCAGTGTCTCTGGTCCAAAGTATATTCCTTGCCACCCCCAAACATCTGAGCACTACTAGTTTTCTATTTAAAGTACACAATCACTCGAGATGCCCCGTAACTCCTCCCTAATGGTTTCACTTTGAAAGAGGTGCTTACTTGGCAAGATGCACTGAAAGGGAAAGCATCTCTGCAGAATTGCAGCTGAAGAGGGACACACTTACTCCCTATTAAACTGCATCAGAGCCTTATAGATCGAAACTTAGAAACACAGAATTTGATGGCAGATAAGGATGGCTTGGCCCACCTAGTCTGCCCATTTTCCTACCTAACAGATATTCTGCAGATCCTAGTTAACCAACAGCCTACTTCCTCCTACCCCCCACTAGGACTGCCTTATGTCTGTCCCATGCATTTGTGGAGTACAGAGTTGAGCATTGGGCTAAAGATTAGCTGCCACCCCTTTAACTGGGAACAGTAATGGGCAGCCAGCTATGGTCACATGTTATGCTAATTAGTGTCCAGCTGGGGCTTGGGAAGGGCAAATTCCTTTGTCCTCTGGTCAGTCTAGGAAGTTCCCTGTGCTGATGAGATGTGCCTTCCTAAGCTCCTAAATTAACTTTATCTTGTTCATCATTTTATGCATCCGACTCAGTTTGTTCGGTACCTCGTGACTCCTGCAGCAGAAGCACCAGTTGGGAAAGCAGAATACCAGGAGGTAAGCGGTCCTAGTGGCAGACCAAATACCAAAACGCCACACATTCTTGAATTCTCCCACTGTTCTTGACTCCATGACCTCCTCAGGAAGGCTGTTCCATGCATACACAACCCTCTCTGTGAAAAAATACTTCCTCACATTACCTCTGAGCCACCCCCATCTTCAAATTGTACCCCCTTGTTCTTGCACATCTCTTTCTCTGAAAGATACTACCCTCTTGGACTTTGTTGATTCCCTTGAGGTACTTGAAAGTTTCTATCATGCCCCCCCTTCTTTTCTCAAGGGTATACGTCTTAAGCTTCTTTAGTTTTTCTTCGTATGTCTTCTGGTGCAGACCCTGCACCATTTTGGTTGCCCTCCTCTGGACAGCCTCCACTCTGTCTATGTCTTTGCGGAGATGAGGTCTCCAGAACTGCAAACAGTACTCCAGATGGGGTCTCACCAACTGTCTGTACAGAGGGATAACAACTTCCTGTTTTCTACCGTTGATGCCTCTCCCTATGCATCCCATTATCCTCCCAGCCTTCCTTACTGCCTTCTCACGTTGCTTGCCCACTTTTACATCATCTGATATAATTACCCCAGGTCCCTTTCCATTTTTACTATTGTCAGTATCTCACCCCCCATTGTGTACTCTTCCCCTGGGTTTTTGTTTCCCAGGTGCATTACCTTGCACTTCTTTGTGCTGAAGCTAAGTTGCCATACATTTGACCATTCCTCCAACCTTGCCAAGTCTCTTCTCATCCTTTCCATGCCATCATTTGTATCAACCCTATTGCAGATCTTTGTGTCATCTGCAAAGAGACATACTTTTCCTTCCAGTTCCTCTGCAATATCACTTATAAAAACATTAAAAAGGACCGGTCCCAGTACTGAACCCTGCGGTACCCCACTAGTAACCCTCCTTTCTTCACTGTGGACTCCATTTACTACTACCCTTCGAGTCCTGTTGTCCAGCCAATTTTTTATCCATGCTACCACCTTGGGACAAATGTGATGTGGACAAAGCAAAAACACATACAGTGTGTATGTGTGGGGGGAACCTAACCTGAGCAGTATACATGTTTGGTGGGAGTGGCCCTCAACTGATGACCAAGCTCAATACACTATACAGTACTGTACATAACTAGGGGAACCAATTTTACTCTTTTAAAACAGCTGCTTTAACTGTAAAATCTCTTTTTTCCATTTTGACACCTTTTTTATCATTTTAAATGTTTACTTAGGGGATCCATTTTATAAGTCGAATAAGGCACTTTGAGGTGTGGTTTATGGGTTGATTAAAGCACTTTCCAGGTGCTAAAGGCACTCGGTGCAAGGGTCTTGTGCCTCATTACACACCTGGGCATGCTCTTACCTACTCATAAACCACACCTCATTGTGTCTTATTCCTTACGTATGTATAGATGGGTTCATACCTCTCAACCTCCTGCCTCATAAATCAGGGACAAGGCTTAAAAAAATCAGGGACAAAGGACCAAAATCAGGGACACATCTTCAAAATTAGAGAGATCCACCCAGAAATCTGGTAGAATATGGGGCTTAGTGCAAAATGCATTTTCTAAAGAAGAACAAGTCTGTAACTGTAATGCTTGACATTGTTTTGTGCTTACAGTCCCCACTGTTTAGCCACAAAAACACAAATTTTAGGAGGGACAGAGTAAACTTTTGAGGCAAAATCAGGGACGCCCCTGAAAATCAGGGACACTTGAGAGGTATGGATGGGTTCTCAATTTCTGATGCATACTCCCAAGCTGGCGTTAGAAACTGATCCCAAACATGTTATTTAATTGCTTCATTACCATCTCTTCATTCAATATTTTTGATTTTCTGCTTAGAAGTATTAAAACTACTCCATTATTGGGGTGTCTTATAAAAACAGAGACAAGAATGTGTCTTTTGAAATTGTTTGATATACTGGAGGGCTCAGTACACATAAGCTCATCAAATAAATGCATTCAAACAAAGTAACAGCATTCTCTTGTAAACATCATATTTGCGTCTTCTAAACAATTGATATAAATACCTGTATATTAAGTAATCACCAGAACTCCCACTTTCCTGTGTGACATCCAGGCACTTAAAGAGTGCAGAGAGTTATATAAATGTCCTATTTGCTTAAACAAAACATTTTTTAAATACTTTCTAATCGATTATCTGTGGTCAGCTTATTCTCAAGATGGACCCGATGGATACAATGGGGCTCACAGGAGACCCATTTCTTTATAATTCAGGGTAACCTGCCAGCTCCGGGGGTTATTAGGATCCCATCAGTTTTAAATCAAGCAGGTAGCCTGGGCAGTCCAGAGGGTGTAAAACTATTTGCATTGCATTACATCATCACTTGCTTACCTCTGCTGAGGCAGGAGATGATGCATTGGAATTTAGAACTCTCGCAGCAGCAAGAGGCACAGTGCTCTGCTATTTGAAAACTGTGAGTCAGTTGCAGTTGGAGTTTGGGAGTTGCAATTGAGAGTTCTACAGGCAAGTGGTGCTTTGCCAAGGCCACTTGTCAGAGGGAAGGACCCTCAGTTTTTTTTATTTTCCACCCTAGTACAGTAAACAATGGCTAGTTTGCGGGACGTGATGGCTAACAGATCCTGTGAAGCCCAGGGGGTTGAAGATTTCTCAGCAGGAGAAATGGGACTGAAGGTTTCAGTGAGTAGTGTTGGGGCAACCCCCAAAAGTCTGTAAGAACAAACAGTGCTGCCCAGATTTCAGATTTAAAGAATTTTAACAGTGTCAAAGTCTCTAGCCATAGAAGCTAAAGATTTATTGAAGCAATGTTAAGATTTCAGGAAAGAGGTACAAACGTTTGTAGCCTAAATAGTCCTGAAAGGATCTGCAGAGTATTTCGAATTTAAAGATGGGGAGACAACATGTGCCCCCAGAGAGATTCAGGTGAAAGTTAACACAGTTCTTCCAAGTGCGCTAGTTGTGAACGTTAACACAGTCTTCCAGCTGGCAGAAGAGTACATGGGGGAGAGGTGAAGACCCTCCGTAAAGAAATAACAAGCAAAGTGTGGAGTCCTGTGGGCTCCGAGGGGTGTTAACTAGGTACAGTCAGTGTGTGCTCGAAGTGAGTGCTGTGGCATCAACCACATAAATGCACTGGTAAAGTCCAGAGATCCTTAATCAGAGGGGTGCACATCTGTGGGAAGTGTTCTTGTGAAAAGTCTCAGTACTGCAAGAAAGAGTTTGTAAAAGATGTTCTGCCTGCTATAAGTGTACCATCTGTTTAGATAGCGACCAAGTCCTGGAGGCACAACTGTTTTTCTCAAAATCAATCAATCAAACAAAATTTTATTTTTAAAACTGTCTTTCCGGGTCCAAGGTGCCTGTACATAACATAAAAATAATAAAATAAATTTAAAATATTTATAAGTAAAATCCAACAATAAATTGCTATTTAATAATGGCTTAAAAACCAGGGTAGGCTAAGCTGAATAAATGTGCCTTAAGTGCATTTTTAAAACTCTGGACAGTCAGGCAGTCTCGCACCCGTTGAGGGAGAGAATTCCACAGGGTCAGGGCCACAAAACTGAAAAACTGGGCACCTGATGTCTTTAACAGACCCTGGGAATCTCTAGCAATCCCTTGTTGGTGGATCGGAGAGGGCAGAGAGGACAGTAAGGGCAAAGTAGATCTTGCAAGCAACTCGGTCCCTGATCATGTAGGGCTTTATAGGTGAGCAAACCAACCTTGAAGGTGATCCACCACTGAACTGGCAGCCAGTGCAATCCACAGAGCATAGGCATTATGTGACTGGTCCTAGAAGTACCAGTCAACAGCCTGGCTGCTGTGTTTTGCACCAGCAGCAAGCAGCAGATATCAACCCCCAGTAGCCCTAGGTAAAGAGCATTACAGTATTCAAGGCAGGAGGTAACAAAGGCATGGACCAAAGCTGGAAGATCGTCGAGAGGAACCAGATGTTTTAACTGGGTGATATTCCTCAGATGGTAAAAGGAAGTTTTGACTACTGCCACCACCTGAGATTTCAGGGTTAGGTTTTTGTCAAAGATAATACCCAGGTTCCGCACCTGATCTGAGGTAGTTAGCTGAACGCCCCCAAGCCACAGCCCAGAGGGTAATCCAGTCGACCTGCCCACCTCCCGACAATTTGGGTCCACAACTAGTACCTCGGTTTTAGCTGGGTTCAAACTCAGCCAGCTTGCACTCATCCAGTCCTGGACCTCGGCAAGACAGTTGTTAAACACTGAGAGACATGCATCTTGACTGGGTACAAAGGACATGTACAGCTGAGTATCATCTGCATAGCAGTGAAAACTCAAGCTGTACCACCTAATAATCTCTCCCAATGACAGCATATAAACTTCAAACAACATGAGGGATAAGACGGAACCCTGCAGCACCCCACAGGATAGGGAGAGAGGGGCAGAGGAAAAAATCCTAGACACCACTCTCTGAGTTCTACCCTGGAGAAAAGATCGAAACCATCTGAGGACTGTCTCAGACAGCCCACAGATGAGCCACAGGCAGTCCATCAACACACCATGATCTACAGTGTCAAATGCAGAGAGATCGAGCAAGACAAAGATGGAATGGGTCTTGTGATCTCTCGCTATCAGGAGGTCATTTAGTACTCAAACCAGAGCTGTCTCAGTGCTATGTCTCTTCCTAAATCCTGACTGAAGAGAATCATAGGCATTGTGGCTGGTCAAATGATCATTCAATTGTGTTGCAACCACCTTCTCAATAACCTTACCCACAAAGGGCAGGTTAGAGACTGGTCTGTAGTTGCCAGACAGTCCAGGTCCAAGGAAGGTTTTTTAAAGAGGGGCCAAACAACCGCCTCCTTCAGGGGATCTGAGAAGATCCCCCTCTCCAAGGACTTCCAGACTATCTCAGCTAGGACTGGGCCAGATTTCTCCGCATAACGTATTAAATGGCGCATAGGGCAAGGTTCCAAACTACAGCAGGTTGGATGCAACATCTGGATGACCATCACAATGTCAGTGATTGCAGGTCAGCTGAATTCAGACCAAGCAAACCGAGGGCCCGACATCTCCTGCTGACCATCACAACTCCCCTTGGAGGGGGGCAGACAGATACCGGATCTGCTTGTGGCAACCTTATCTGCAAAGAACCGAGCAAACTCGGTTATCATCCTTTCAGAAATAAAAGCCATACAGTACAATCCTAATTTTCTGGCTGTTGACATTCCATCTCTGAGTGACCTGTGTGAGTTTTTGGGGCCCCCACAGATAGGAGACACACCATATCCCAGGCACCTCTCCTCTGGACGTGGGTCGAAATCGAAATGTTGCTTTGTACCACTCTCCCACCTCCTAGATGCCCGAGCCAGGTGTTGCCCTAATGGCAGGGGTGGTACTCTTTGTTGTGGTAGTTGCCTTGCTGACAAGCTGCCAGCAAAAAGAGGGAGCTGAGTTACATCTGCAAAGGCAGTTTTATAGACTGCTTTATCAAAAAAGTGAGAAAATATGTAACACTGAAAGAAAACTGCCTAATTCATAGAGGGGATACTGATTTTTTTTTATTCACCATAGGTAGCCCCCACACACACATACACACACTTTTGCCTATGAGCATTCAAAGTGCCCTTTTAATGCATGTAAGGTCAGAAGGGAAGCAAACATGGTCTCTTTTGTCACTAACAAGTTGGAATAGAATGTGGCATTACAAGCAGTTTCAGAACTCCATCTTCATTTTCCACTGGGTAATTGTATTTGATGTTTTATTCTTCCTAGCCACATTAATTAAAGCAGTGGCATTTGTTAGTCATCATGCAGCTTTTACAGCAATAATATTGTTTTGGTACAGACGTCAATGTACTCATTTTTCTTTTCATCTTCTTTCATTCCTGAACTCAGTTATGGGATTTAGAAGTTTTTCAAAGTTTCTGCTCCCATTGTGCTACAGCCACAGCATGAATCCCCATATACAAATAAAAATGGTTTCAACAAATACGGTACAATTCTGTTAGTAGAATGTTACAAATAAAATGAAAACAGTATGAAGAAAAACCATATTAAGACACGTTTTGTCTCTGCATGAGTATAGAATGCATAACTATATTAAAAATATTCCCAAAAAAGAAATCTAATACTAAAGGCCAAGACTGGTAGGCAACATTTTAAAGTGTCTGTCCCATCTGTGGTATTACCACCCCTTTCTGATGGTAAATAGTATAAAGTTACAGCAAGATATTTAATGGTTTTCATGGCTGGCATCTGCAGAGCCTAGGCTTTCTTCTAGGTGGGGACAGGGTAGGGTAATTTGCCCCTGAGTCTTAATGTCTCGTCAGGAGGTGCTGTGGCAGTGGGGGTGCCAGGATGCACCATCCTACTACATCCACAGTATGAATCCAGAGTGTTCTTTTAACAGGTAATCTCATTGGAAACTTATTTTTCAAAACTGAAAGGGGCTGCCATCTTTAATGGCTTGCGCCATTAATTAGAATATTAGCTATAAAAGCTATTTTTAAAATATCTGAGAAAATTAAAAATACACTGATTATGAACCTAAGGATGTCAGAAATACATTTTGCTTAAAAAAGTATATGATGAAATGTACTGATTAACAGATGCTGTTGCTTTTCGTTTACCCCATCAGTGCTGGTGCTGACTTTTACTCTATTACAATGTTATATAGTGGTGTGTAGAAGAGATCTGTACTGAAAGAGTTAGAATGGTATCAACATTACCCCCGTTGTAGCCTGTCCGCCACCATCAACAGGATGCCCCTGAAAATGAGACATCTTGTCTCAGTGGGCTGATTCTGAATAAGTCATTATACATATATAATAATACATGGGTGGTGTGTTCAACAAGATTTTATACACCCCAAGGTGTTTGATGCTACATCAACTCCAAGAGTGAAGCTCAAGGGGTTTATTTTAAGCATCTGACACCGAGGGTGTGTATAAAATCTCGAGGTAAACACATCACCCCGTGTATTATTTTATAAAATTGCTATGGAGCCTTTTCTTGGCACAGCAATTATATAAAATAAAACAGCCGCATTCCAGTCATTGGAATGAAGCGCTGTCTGCAGCCTGTACCACCGAGTGGCTGCTGAAATCTTTTTTTTTTTAAGTTTTACCATGGCTTGTTTAACAAACTGAACTGCTAAGGCATTTTTTTTTAAATCCTTGACTTACTGCTGAGTCGAGTGAGTGAGTCAAGTGAGGTGGCCAGCTTTCCTGCACTGTGTAGGGGGAGAGCAGTGGTAGGTGCATGTGTGAAGTGAGGGAAGCCTGGAATGTGTTCACCGTTATAACCCGTGGGTTATAACAGCAAATTATAAGCGGGTTTCCCTATGGGAGAAAAGGCTCCACAGTTATTATGAAGAAATAAACATAGGCATGGCCAACTCCAAAGTGCAAAGTGGCCAAGTGGTGAGGCACCTGCTGTACACGTTGACAACCAGTGACCCTGCTCTGAACTTGGGATGACTAGCATAACCAGAGCTGAGATTGGCAGGGAGGGGGCCAGATGAAGAGAGACTAAAGGACCTTAATATGTTTACCCTTGAGGAAAGGAGGGAGAGGAGGTCATGATAGAAACATTCAAGTACCTCAAGGGACTCAACAAAGTCCAAGAGGGTAGCATCTTTCAGAAAAAGAGATGCACAAGAACGAGGGGTACAATTTGAAGATAGTGGGGGATGGCTTGGGGGCAATGTAAGGAAGTATTTTTTCATGGAGAGGGTGGTGGACACATGGATGGCCTTCCTGAGGAGATCATGGGGTCAAAAACAGTGGGGGAATTCAAGAATGCATGGGACAGACATAAGGAAATTCTGGTGGGGGTCAGAAAGAAGTAGGCTGTTGGTTAACTAGGATCTCCAGCTTATCCAATAGATAGGGAAATGGGCAGACTGGGTGGGCCAAGTGGCCCTTATCTGCCATCAAAAAGTCTGTGTTTCTCTGTGATGGATCATCCATGTGTACACGCTCCTCTTTGGGGGAGATTTTGATCTGTATCGCTCCTAGAGTGGCTTTGAGTGGTGACCCAGTGGAGGTGCACATGGTGGCATGGGCGACAACATGCTGCCGTGCACCCCCAAAGCGCCGTGGCGAATGCTGCCACATTTGAGGTAGGTGGATGGAGGGCAGGTGAAAACAGAAAATACCTGCCTGAGTACACTAGATGGTGATCACTATGTCCCCACCCCTACACCGCTGGACCGCTCAGTCTACTGCCCCCATCCTGCCGGCTGTTATTTCTGTCATCAGCAAGTGCCCTCTTCTCTGGCGGCAGTAGGGAGGACTCATGCTTCTCTCAGCACAAGCAAACTCACACAACTGCAGAAAAAAATCAAAACACCTGACAGAAGAGCCCATTTACTGTTCTGTAAAGTGAAACTGAACCTTGGTTTTCCAGTCAAACAGTTTGCAGATTCCACAGAATATCTAAAAAAAATTACAAAATAAAAAAACTAATGGAGCTGCAGTTTAACATGTTAGACCTCCTTCAGAGAGCTGACTTTATTGCTGACTAAAACAAAACGTGTGTGTGTGTGTGTGTGTGTGTGTGTGTGTGTGTGCACACTCAGTGTGGGATGCTTTTATAAACCTTCTCTATCAGGTTTATGTAGCATCCTTCACCTTGGGTATGTGTAAAATTCTGGTTACACAGAACTACCCATGTGTGATTCTGTTTAACATCTGAGAATATTATGATTTTATGCTTTAATGTCTGAGGTTACATACATCACCATCTCTGTGTAAGATGCACCTTTCTATGTGGGATAGAGCCACTTAGAAGGGTAGAGTGAGCCCCCATAATGTGGGACAGTTGAGAGGTATGATTTAAGCCCAACTAATATAGGTATGCAGCCATTCTGACAATGCACAACTACAATAAGGGAGGCAGTGTTCTAGTGGTTAGGATACAGACCTAGGAACCCCGAGAGACCAGTTTTGAATCCAACCACTACCACTTACTCACTGCGTGACCTTGAGTAAGTGATTTAACCTCCCTGTGCTCAGCCTCCTTGGTCTTTTTCCCTCTATTTGTAGTTAACCACCCTCCTCAAAGCTTTTCTTAACCTCCATCAGTCTCATTTCCCTGTACATGGCTTATTATTGCTGACAAATTTTAATTGACTGTAAAGCACTTTGAGGTATAGTACCAAAGGTATAAAAAGTGCTGTATAAAACCAGCTTCCTTTCTTTCCTTATGTGTGGACTCCTCATTGGAGAGGAACAAACACCAATGAGAAAAGGCAGAAAAGCCTGACTGACAGATGACTTAAACACAATGTATGTGCTTTGTTGAAGGGAATGAGAGGGCTTGATTTACAAAGGGGCTCATTACCTCTGTAGAGCCTTTGAATTAAATTATCCAGTAAGTTTGTAAGAGAGATAAAGGGGCAGGATTTGCAGCCCTCCCAGGACTAAGTTGTACTCCACAGTGGTCGGTGCAGACTGAAATCTCCGCACCTGTGAACGTCTGTATTTTCAGTCCTCACCGCTGTGGGAGATGGTACGTCTGGTTCCACCACTAGGCATACCATTTTGGCACAGCTGTGGTGAAAAACTGCCATCAAGCTGTCATAAATCAGGTAATCAGTCATAAACTGGCTCCCACTTTGAAAACACAGTGTGTGGGGAGAAACTGCAGTTCTGCAAGCGAGGCCCCACTTGTGGCAGCTTTTCCCTGCAGCTGCACCAATTTAGGGCGGGCTTAAAATCCAGCCCCAAGATTCTCATAAAGGTAGATCATGACACAGACATATCTGTGGGATGTGTCTGCGTCATTTCTACTCCTTCCGATGGCCGGCCAGAGGCACTGGAGATATTTTCAAGGGCTCCATCTATTTGCAACATTTTAATACAGCTTACAGAATTTTGCATCTAAAATTAGAATCAATTTTTATTTGCATCATTGTATGCATCTAAAATCGGAAGTCAATTTTCTTTGCATTAGAATATGCATCAGAAGCAAATTTTGTTTGAGTTAAAATATGCAGCTAAACTTGGAAACAACTGTTATCTGCATCAGAATGTTCATCTAAAATCAGAAGCCAATTTGATACATACCAGAAAATGCATCTAAAGTCGAAAGCAAATTTGATTTGCTTCAGAATATGCATCTAAAGTCGGAGGCCAATTTTGTGTCAGAATATGCTTCTAAAGTCCTAAGTAAACTGTATTTGCATTAGAATGGGCATCTGAAATTGGAAGCACATTTTATTTACTTCTAAATGTGTATCTAAAATCGGAAACCATTTTTTTTGTGTGTGTCTGAATTTGCATCTAAAGTGGGAAGCACATTTTATTTGCATCAGAATATGCATCTAAAATAGGAGGAACATGTTATTTGCTTCATATTTTAGAAGCAAATTCCTTCTGTTGGACATCTAAACTTCCACATAATGGCTCCTCAGACAGACACACTCATGGTGTCCCCCAAACCTGACTGCCACCTCCTCCCAGGCGTCTTCACCCCATGCCCAGAAAAGTTATAAGAATATTCTGAAAACGGTCTTGTTTTTTTTTTTTCAGAAAATTGGGAAGAAAAATCCTGGTCTCTGATTGGCTGAGCACCCCATCTAGGGTACATTTGTGTACCAACAAAGACTGGGTAAAAATGAGTCCCATGCCAGTTTGCCTCTACCAACTGAAATCAATGCCCCAAACACACTTTCAAAAAAACCCTGAAAAAGCAGACATCTTGTTTCCTCGCTTAGCGAGTGACTGACCCCCACACGTACTCACTACATAAAGTGACACACATTGTGCCATGCTGACCTATCCATACGTTCCTCATCCTCATCACCATACACCATACATTTCTTGCACCGCTGGCACAGACTATGCTCACCTGTTAGTGCTAGACACTCCACAGCACACCAACTGCCATTCTTCCAGTAACACACTCAACTATCACGCTCACAAGTGTTAAGACAAAAAAAAAAAAAAGCAATAAGCTATAGTCGCTGTGGTGTTTTGGTGTCGTGTGTGAAGGAGGGGAACATTTAAGTCTGAACTTCCAACATGCTGCCATCCCTTAGCTACAATTGCTGTGGTGTTTTTTTTGGCAGTGGGGGTAGGGGGGAACATTTAAATCTGAAATTCCAAGATGCTACTGCCACACTTGAACTCACACCATGCTGCAGTCCTGCTTATCCTTGCCAACTACAGACCACTCTGCAGTGCTGCTTCTCTTCCCAACTGTAGTATTAACAGAAATGATAACTAATAAGTGATTTGCTTACTTCTTACTGGCAGCGGGTGTCTGGGGGTCACCGTCTGGAGAATAAAATAAACAGTTTAAAATGGGCCAAGCAAGAGTATTGTTTCTTGGGGGAGTTTGCTACAAATAAATCATACCACACAACAGCGCAATCTGCTGCTGAATGCAGTAGTGGAGGGACTATTTTACAGAAATGCTCTTTTATTCTTTTTTATTTACATTTTATGCTTCTCTTTTACATATGTTTACACATTTTATTTAAAATGTAACAAACCTCCCATTTTCTAAGCAAAATAATACCCCCCAGGGTGGGCAGCATGGGTTATACTGGCCCTTCCATGGGCTATAAGTCCCTCCGCCTGTGGCATCAGGCCTCATTATGCCCCTAGTTGGTCCAGTGTAGCCAAATGTTACCCACCCTGTTGGGTATTATTGCTTGCATATTAGCACTTTTTGCTTTTCAAGCTAAGCTCTACGCCTGCCTTCTGCTGTAGCAGCCCCTTGCTATGCTGGCACTCAAACCGTTCGCTTCCTCTACTGGTGCCTCATACTGCTTCCAGTTCCAGTCCTGGTTTTGTAGGATAACTCAGCGTGTCAATTTATAAAGTGACTCAAGGCTTCAGATATTGCACTCCTGATGAGGTTTTCTGATGAAGGAGTTGTGTTTCAGAAGGTTGCAAACCTAGCAGTAGAAAGGAAGGTGAAATTAAAACCATGATTCATTTACAAGAAGAAAATGTGTGTGTGTGTTGGGGGGGTGGGGGCCTGTGGTAAGGTTATGTAAAATGTTTCTCCATAAATGCAGCCAAAAATGTATCTATTTCTTTGTATTTTTTTTACCATGAAAAGTGCACTAAGCTGCGATAGCTTCTTTCCAGGTCATCCTGGGCATTGGTTACACAGACCTGCTTTTTTATTGACAAGGGGAATGTTGGCAGGACCCCAGGGAAATGTCATTCTTCTATGATAAGTGCCATGGGATCTTTAATTTCCACCTGGAAAGTGACCAGAGATGGCCATAAGGGGCGTTGGTTTAACATATCATCTGATGAATGGCCTTTCAACAATACAGAATCCCTCTTGTACTGCACCACAGTGGCAGTTATGGGTATTACCCCAATGCCTGGTGTGGGTCTTGTACACACTACATTCTGAGCTTCTGGTCCAGAGGTGAACGTGCTACCTACTAGCCCCTGGCACTGAAAGTGTAAAAATATGTTTCCATTTCTACCACTGGACATTACCCGGACTCAATAAAGCTGAAATAAAAGAGCAGGTGGCGTGTGTGTGTGTGTGTGTGTGTGTGTGTGTATGTGTTTAAACAATCTATTAATAAACCAGTTTCATGTCAATGATTTTTACAGTTCTGATTGGACTGGTGGCAGGAGGTCAGATTTTCATTTACAAGTGATCTCATATCTAAATGCTCCAAGGTGCGATGTTGGGGTCAGCTTGATGCCAGACCAAACTTAACCATTTGATTCTGTTTCACTGCATGGGGCCAAAGACTCTAGAAATTACATTTGGTTTTGCTTTGGCATGCAAGCATGGCACAGTATTTCTCTTTTGTGTGACACTGGAGACTCTTTCAGTAGAGCAGTTATTAAGACAAAGTACAAAGTTTGGCAGTGAGTTGCCTTTTGTAATTACCTGATTTTTGCGCCCTTATCATATGCACTCAAATAGTCTGGAGTGAACCAGCTGTTTATAGCAGCAGAACAGTGGAAAATGTTTCAGGGATAATATTGTCAACAGCACAAACAAAAATGTCCATATAACCATTTAGTGCCATTGATTTTCATTTTTGAACTGAGATATGTGGTTTTGCCATTTTTAAACGTCCCTAATCTTGTCACATATACCACAGTAATGTTATGCCTGAGGTGTTGCACAACTGAGCTGTTTAACACCAGAGAAGTGTGCTTGCACTATCCTGACACACCCAGAATATGAATCTAGTATATACAGTCAGACAGCCGCTGTACTTACCTACCTACCTACTAAACTCGATCATTAAGTAATCTTTCTTTCTCCATCCAGCATGTGGCAAAAACATGTATTTGGTGTCCAGTCAATCGAATTCCCAACTCACCGCTTCTCTTCTCTTCCTTTAATGTTTATAATTCCATTTAAAAAAATATCTATGGGTTCCAGGGTTTTTCCTACTTACCTTCGTTGCCCAGGTTCCTCCCCCATGGACACAGTCACCTGAGCGAAGACAAGTGCACAGTAAAACTGTTCATATAATGAGGCCACTCCCACCTCCTTTACGGTGGTTTGTGACATGTGCGGGCAGCCAGTGCCGCTTTCACTTGGGATGGGATGCATATTCCAATATGGCAAAGGTGCCTGAGGTTAGAGGGAAACGGGTATATATAGGATGAGTGCATGTCATCTGATTTATAGTGGGGAATAAATGCAGGCATGCCCAGTTAATAATAATACAGCCTCGGGTTAGTGATAAAATACAAGCATGGGAGAAAACTATGACTCTAGCTGTATTATGTTATTGCTGGAGCTGAAATCACTCAGGACCAGGAATAGAATTAATATTGGAATTACAAAATATCTTTCCAGTGTCCTAAGGTATACAAACCATACTAGATCATTTTAAAATTGGAATATATTGCCAAAACGTGAAGTTGCTACTGTCTAGAAAATTAAAGTGTTAGTACAATTCCTGAATATATTACTAATTCTGTAAAACTGCTAGTTGTTTTTCTTTTAACTCTTTCTTCATGGTACTTATCCAGTTTTCCCCTCTCAACCTTCCCCTCGTTGCTTATCCAGTTTTCCCCTCTGAACCTTCCCCTCATCCCAGCACCTCTTCTAACTTTCCTGTGCTGCTCCTGCCATTTCCTACTCAAGCCAGGGCCTTCCTTCTGCCGTACCAACTACCCAGCAGCTGACCATCACCATGGCAAGCTCTACCTTTGGTAATAATGCCTGTCCCAGACGGAAAATCATTCCAAGTCAGACTTACAGCTGGCAGATGCTGCAAACCCACAGACACATTGCACATTTGGCACAGAACCCTGGCACTTTGGGTCTAAAGCGTTACCCTTTGTCAGGGGGTGTTCACTCCGTGACAAAGGGTCATGCTTTCAGTCTGAAGTGCCAGGGTTCTGTGCCACAATTTAGTTTTGCAAACCTAAATAAACTGTGAGTTCTTTTACTAAATATGGTTGTTGGCATTTTGAGCATTCTGTTAGCTGAATTATGGATCCTGGACTTAAAACATGAATCGTAGCTTCTGAGTGGCAAATGGACTTAACCAGTAAGCCTTTGTGCTACTTTTTATTAGAAAAAATTTTTTGGCAATTAGAAGACTTTTCACCAGGCAACATTAAGTGTGATATGTTGACAAGTAGTCCAACCTGGAGACTGATATTTGATAAATTATTTGAAATAGCGAGTGATCAAGAAATGAAAGGTTGTATAACTACAGTACTGGTTAGGTTATTTATTAACTAGGTTGGCAGCACTTTCAAATGCCATAATAACTGGCTTTCACCATAATAACTGATCGGTTATTATGGAAAAGCTGCCAATCAGACCCATTCAAGTAAACACTTTTCCCTCATGCACTTTTACGCCATGGAAACAACCCGCCATGTCTAATAGTCATACACTACATACTGTAGCTTCTGCTTTCGGTACGAAAAGCCTTTAAACAAACAATTGGCACCCAGTTTGAGAAGTACCAGACTAGAAACATTTCTTAATGGACATGCTTTTCTTTTGGGTGTATGTTTCTGGGCACTTGCCACATTTTCAGTCACATTTTCACAATACGTTCCCCTCACATTAAAAAGATTTGCAAGTGTATGTTTTTTTTTTTGTCAAAGAGACATTTTTACCAATTGTGTAAATGTCATTGTTTATGCAATATGTTCTTTTTTTCCTTTTTTTAAAACATCCTCGGTGTGTGATACCATAACAAACCTTGGATTTATGTGTGTAAAACAAAAACTCATAATGTACAGCACCCCATACATTATTCTGTATGTTAAGCACTGGGCCATTCTACACAGTCATATAAACTGTGCCATCCCTAATACAGTCACAATACAGCACAGTATAATGCTCCTCTACAAACACTGCTGGTACATGAACAATATCAGGGATGCATGCACTTAATGCTCTTTACTTCACCATGCTCTGTCTATATCACAGCTATGAAAGGTCATGCGAAGGCACTGTTACACTTTAGGAGTTTCATGAATGTATACACAGATGACGTACGTGACAGTAAATGTACCTGTACGTGGCTGCCTGTTCCATAGTAGACAGACTGGAGCAAGCTGCAACGTGCTACGTAGACTGCGCATGGAACCCCAACATATTGTCCAGACTATCCGTATTGAGCCAGACTCTTTGCAGCCCCCCCCCCCAAAATAAATCTGCCAAACTGTGGAATGGACATTGCAGTAATTTTACCAGTGCAGTTCTTCTGTCATGTGGCATCATCAAAAACATTGCATTTGTGATGGTTACCTTCACTTTATGGCCATTTGTAGCACAACTGTCCTGCAACTGGCAATGAATGGAAACAGAAGTCAGACAAAAGTTAAAAAGTTTTCCATCTAAAGCACCACAAAAACCTTACAAGTTTCAGTACTTGGCTGCCTGATGGCCAGGTGGCTGCCTAGTATCACAACGTGGCGCAGGTGGGACATGCGGTGCAGTGGTTCCGTTCCTGGATTTGGCATTTTTATTTATTTATTCATTGAAATGTTTCACCAGGAAGGCACACTGAGTGACAAGAGCCTTGTTAGTCGACCAGTGCCCATGTTTCATCATAAAATGAGCATTATGATATAAAAAAATGATTCCAAAGATGCACCTCATAGACTATAAGGGAGCGTGCCCCCGCGCTCTCCCTAGCATCATGTCACAACTTTGCTGAGAGCAGGGGTTGAGCGTGGGTAGCTCTTAACACCAGGAAGTCCTCGGGACCCAGTGAAAATAAAATTACAAGTGTTTTTACTGCTAAACTGTGGCACTATAAAGGGACATCTACTAATCGACTTTCATCCTGTGAGGTAGGCACTGATATCTCCGGTGCAAACGCAAATTCATTGAACTTGGTGACTCTCTTTAAAGACCTGGACAGAGTGGTAGATACCAAGCCTGTAATCTGTAGTCTGGTGGTTAACCAGAGTAGTCACAGTAGTAGGAAGATTTTGAGGGATTGAATAGGGCTGTACAGTAGTCACTGTATACATTCATGTATCTGTGAGCTAGAGTAGTTAATGGTGGCTGTATCCCATGGTGCCTTTCAGTCTCCACTGAATTCCCTGCTTCCTATGCAGTCTGCCAGCACAATAGCGGGAACTGCAGTGATTTTTAAGAGGATACTGCAATCACAGTTCGTGCCCGCAGCATAAGTCATGGTTGGGGTCTAACTTGTTCAGGCTTCCTCTTGACATATCAGGAATTCACACTGTATCGCATAGAAACATAGAAAAATAGAATCCGTTGGCAGATAAGGACCACTTGGTCCACCCAGTCTGCCCATTATCTCCCTACTTATACTATCACTGCAGACCCTACCTGATCTTTGGCTATGCCACCCACCCCTTCTTTCCTACCAAAATTTCTTTGTGCCTGTCCTATTCATGTTTGAAGCCCACCACTGTTTTCACTCTCACCTGGAAGACTGTTCCAGGCATGCACCACTCTTTCAATGAAGAACTTCCTCACATCCATCCAGCTGGTCCTACTTGTTGCATTGCCTCACCACCATGAGATCATCCAATATGATTATCTCAGGGTCCCATTCCTGTTTAATGATTATCAGTACCTCTTCCCCTATTTTATGCTCTATCTCAGGGTTTCTGTGCCCTAGGTACACGAGTCTGCACTTTTTCACGTTGAAACACAGCTGCACACCCTTGATCATTCCTCAAGTTTTCTCCGGTCTCTACACATTCTGTCCACCTCCAGAGTGTCTGCCCTATTGCAGATTTTGGTGTCATCTGCAAAGGGGCAGACCTTCCCTTCCAGCTCTTCTGCAATGTCACTTATAGGGATATTAATCAGGAGTGGTCCCAGTACTGAGCCCTGAGGCACTCTACTGGTCACTCTCCCCTCCTCAGAGAAAGTGCCATTTACCGCCACCACGTCACTTATCCAGCAACAAAATTTGTACGCAGTTTACCCCATGAGATGTACCCCTAAACAGTCCTGTTTTCTTATGCGTCTCCATTCTGTCAAAGGCCTTGCTGAAGTGTAAGTAAGTCATGTCCACCACTCCACCCTAGTATATTTCCCTGGTCACCTAGTCAAAGAAATCAGGCAGGTTAATCTGACATGACATCTGTGCTGCCTCAGGTCTTGTAACCCACTGGATTCAAGATACTCAACTAGCCTTTCCTTTAGGAGCATCTCCATTAACTTCCACACCACTGTCATCAGACTGACCATCCTGTAGTTGTCGTCCTTCTCCCTGCTGCTACTTTTATGAAATGGGACTACGTCTGCCCTCTTCCAGTCCTCTGGAACCACTCCTGCTTCCAGTGAGTTGTTAAATATGATAGTTAGAGGTGCAGCCAGTACCTCCCTGAGCTCCCTCAGCACCCTTAGGTGTACCCCATCCAGTCCCACAGCTTCATCCACATTCAGATTCGCAAGTCCTTTCAGGACTCTTTCCTCTGTGAATGGACTTGTGCCTGCCTTCCTCCCCCCAGTGTTCCTGCTGTTTTTATCTTGTCTATCCCACTCCCTTTCCACTGTGAAGACTAAACAGAAGTATCCACCTGCTTTTTCCTGATCCTCCTCTGCAAATGCTCTCCCTGCACTTTTTAACCTCACAGTCCCTTCCCTTTTCTTCCTCGTATCACTTATGTACCTAAAAAATGTCTTGTCCCCCTTTGTTACCATTGGCTATCCTTTCCTCAGTTTGTGCCTTTCTGCCCCTCATCACTTTCCCTGCTTCCCTATGCTTTTCCTGGTACTCCTCCCTATTCTGTTCCCTCTGCGTCTCTTTGTACCTCCTGAGTGCTATCCTTTTAGCCTTTGCATTTGGAGTCACTTCCCTTAGGAACCATAGTGGTCTCCTTTTCCTCCTGTGTTTGTACACTTCTTTTGCACAGAGGTTAGCTCCCTTCACTATGCCATCCCTTAATTTGGCCCATTGTCCTCCAACTCACCTAGGTTATCCCACCCCAACTAGGTCGTCTCTGAGGTATTCACCCTTTTTTTTTTTAATCTGCACTCCTGAAGTTCAGAACCCTCGTCCTTGTGTGGTTTGCCTCTGCTGCCATCCTTGTGTTAAACCACACTGTATGATGATCACTGGTCCCCAGGTGGCATCCCACCTTGATGTCCACAATACTGTCCCTGTTTGTGAGCACCAGATCTAGTGTTGCCCCATCGTGAGTAGGCTCCTTGACTAGTTGCCTAAGAAATGCCCCCTGCACAGAGTCTAAGATGTCCCTGCTTCTATCTGAGGCCGCGGCTGGGTGACTCCGGTCTATATCTGACAGATTAAAGTGTCCCACCAGCAGCATCTCCCCTTCTTCTATCATTGTGATAATGGCTTCCCCCAGTGCCTAATCCAGTTTCTCCCCTGTATTGGAGGTATGTGTACCACCTCAGTGTGAACTGTGGCTTTCGCTGTTGTCTCCAGGGTGACCCCAGAGTACCTCCAGACCCTCCTTTCCTCCCTGGTTCCCTTGCATTTCTATCACCTTGATACCCTCCCTTACATACAGCACAGTCCCTCCTCCCTTTCTCCCCTCTCTGTCCTTCCTGAATTGAGTGTAGCCTGGTGTGGCCATGTCCCAGTCATAGCGACCTTTGCACCATGACTCAGTAATGTCCACAATATCCAGGTCTGCCTCTGCCATGATGGCCGTGGAATTTTATTTCCAAGTCTCCTTGCATTTGCACACATGGCCCTCCACACCTTGCTCCCACTCTGTCTGCAAACCCCCTTTCCTCCAGTTGTGCCCTTCCTCATTTTCCCCCTTTCATTTTACAATGTTTGAGCCTGTCTCCCTTATCCTCTACTTCTCTGCTGTTTCTATTAACCTGTTCCCTGGGGGAATTTTCTTCCCTTCAGTTCTTCCATTCCTGCTGCTTCAGTTTGTTGGGGGAATAGTTCATGCTTCCCTTTGCTTTGCCACCACCTCCTCAAATAGTTTAAATGTTCATCAAAGTAACATTTAAACTGTCTACTGAAGACTGCATTTCCCCTCCCAGATGGATGCAGACCATCACCTCTGCATAGGCTCTCATCTCTCCAGGTTGGCCCAGAGTCTCCAGTGTAGCCGGACCTCTCTTATCTGCACCACTCCTTCAACCATAGGTTGAAGCTCCTAGTGTGGAGTATCCTTTCCTTCCCCTGGCCATTGACAGGCAGCATCTCAATGAAAGCCACCATGCATGCTACTTGCCTTAGACTCCTCCCCAGTTCCTTGAACTTTCCCTGCACAATCCCAGCCCTGTCCCTTACTATGTCATTAGTACCCAGGCAGACAATGACATCCATCTCCCCCACTTGCCCTGCTGCCCTAGCCATTCTGCCCACTGGTCAGAGGGGCTGTTGGGGTGGATCCAGGTGCTGAAAAACAAAAACAAATGGCCTGCAGTGCAGGGGGGGGCACTGCCCCCCCAAATGGCGCCCCTGCTCTGAACCCAGACCATCTTGGCCCGGAGACCAGCTACCACCTCCTCCCTCAACCCAGAGAGATGCATGCAGATAGGGCAGCACCTCAGTCTCCAGAATGTCTCTTGGAAAACTGCATCTCTGCATCCATTGCACTGCACCGCTCCCATAATCAGCCTTATGTATTATTTATTTATTTAGTTTTTGTTGACCGGGTAAGTGCACTAGACAAATCCTGCCTATTTTAAGGCACGACCCAGGGAGGGGGATACAGATGAATGCCAACTGACCTTGAACCAGCTTAAGCTGTTGGTGGTATTTTTTTTTAGTGACTGAGGGAAATTTGGCCAGGACACTGGGGAAAATCCCCTACTCTTTTCGATAAGTGCCATGGGATCTTTAACATCCACCTGAACTACCACCAATCCAGGCAGATGGGACCTCAGTTTAACGTCTCATCCAAAAGACAGCACCTCAGAAGTGCAGCACCCCTCTCATGCTACACTACAGTGTCAGTACTGGGATATTAACCCAAGTGCCAGATGTGGGAACTGAACCCACAGCTCTCTGATCTCCCGGCCTCAGAGGTGAGTGTGCTACCTACTGCTATCAACTGTACCTTGCCCCGTTACCACCTTCTTCCGTTTGGTTGTTTCCTATGTACACCATCTAAGGGTATTTACTTTATTACCTTACCCTAGATAGGGTGATTCTTGCTTTCCCCTTTCCCCCCTTGCTGTGTAATTTACTTGCTTGGCTATATCACATCCTGTAGTCCTCTGCCTCTCTATTTTTTTCTTGTTAATTACCTCTCTCCTTTATGTCCCTCTTGAACAGTTTCTGCACCCTGCCCTAGACAGGCTGTCTCTCCTAGTTCCTGTAAGGGGGTTGTGGGATAACAGATGGACCAGACACCGAACTTCAGGTTCAACACACAATCTGTGTGATGTTTATTCAAAATACAAGAAATAAGCTTCTGCAATTCCATATTCCTTCTGCAGTACATCAGTTTGCAGCAACAGACTATAAATGTCTTTTCTCTGCACTTATCCAGCACCTACTGACACTGATCTCTGATCCAATTCACTAGTTGAGATGTAGTGACCACCCCTATGCAAGCCCCATTTGCTTGCATAGTGGGAGCTCAAAAAGAAAAAAAAAAAAACAAAACAAGCTATAAACAAAGAACCCCCAATGCAGAATCACTGAAAGAAGGGTTACCCTAAAAGGGCATTGGCAAAAAATGAAGTTTCAAAGAAATACAACATCATACATACTTCCATAATGCAATGCATCATGGGATATATACAAATCACCATGACATTTCTGGTTTAAGTTTACAACAATTTACATGCATTTTAAGTAGCACAACTAGCTTAATTTCTATAATAGTCACCTAGTACTTTTTACCATTATCAAAAACACCTAGTGCCATGGTATTTTCAACAATACATGTTTCATAAACATAAGGTATATACAGTACATCAAGGTATTTTATGACATAGTGCTATTACATACTAACGCCAACAATAAACACAACCTGTTTTGAATATACTTGGAGGTCACCACAATAACCTGCCTGTACGAGGACCTAAGAGGGAAAAATGAAAATTAAAGAGGACACTGTAGCATAGTCAAGGGAGGGAGAAGGGGGTGCTCACAGATGGGCAACCTTATGGACTGGAAATTGTAAAGGCTAGATTAGGCTTAGAAATAGAAGAACTGTTGTAACAGATTTAAGAAAAGGTCGCTCTTCAAGAGTGGCAGGAGCTCCCGGTCACAGTCCCACCTGCAGTAGCTGCCTGCTTCCTGCTTTCCCTGTAGATATTTAGTGCCCCACCACCTGTAGTTTCCTATACAGGTAACAGTAATCTAATTGTACCCCACCTTATCTTGTCAGCTGGGCAGAGCCCTCTGCATGCCTGCTGCTGTCATCTGCATATGCCAGCCATTGCCTAAGATGCCAGTAGCTACTTTTTCCATTCCTGCTCTGTTTCACTCACATTCTGAGACACAAGTGTGATGAGACACATTGGCTGGATGTGGTTTTATACTTCCAGACTGACTTCCTGGAGTCATGTGATTGGCTAAGCCCAGTCAGAAGACTTAGTCTCCTCGGCTTCCTCCTTCTGGGTCTTCTGGCATTCCCCCTCTGGCCCCACTGGTAAGTAGCAACCCTGGTTGGAGACAGAAAAACACTTTTCCAAATAAAATATTCTGCAATGTGGTGTAGCTTACCCCACTGTGCTTTGAGCACTGAAAAAGAAGGCTCCCTGTTTTCAACCCCTCACCCCCAACTGACTTCCTAGAGGCAGAAACGGGAGGATTTTTGCTTGGCCCACTGGCTGTGCTGCCCCTTTTGAAGTTCTGCCTCCCCAACACATATTTGGCCATGTGCAAATCAGGCAGAAAAGGCTGCTACAGAATCATAACACTGAGTAATTGCCACGTCAGAAGCAAAGCACCATCTAAAAATAAAACATTTCCTTGTTTTGGGGCACATAACTGCTTTCTGACTCAAGCCTTGAACATCTATTTGAAAATTTAGTCTGACAGTAGCCATTAGAAATTAAATTCTAAAGGTAAGATTTAATAAGCTTAATCTCTGTTTGAAATAACATGAGCAAGCACAGGAAATATATATATTAATTGTATTTATTGTCCTATTTATTCAGCCCACTTAGTGTACTTTCTCATTAGCGGTCTGCGAGTTGATGTTCACCACTCTCTCGGGAAGTTTATATGCATGGCATTTGACTATGGTGTATACCAAAAAAAACATGACTTTCATTTCTTAATCACTGTAGTTGTGCTCTTTGGGAGAATTTCTGTCTTTGACTGGTAGAGTTACTGAAGGTCAGCTTTAATCTGCTATGAAGTTCTCTCCTTATCAAGTTGACCCCATGACTCTCTCTCTCTCTCTCTCTCTATATATATATATATATATATATCAGTATTTTTCAGCATGTGACGTTATAGGTATTGCATTACTAAGCTACATTAAAAAGTGTGTGCTTATGTTCACTTCTAATAAATAGACAACTGACTATTTTATTTATTGTGTTTTGATGTGTTAGTAATTACTTTCTACTTTTATAATTAAATATTTGCTTGTGCAGTGAAATAAGTGAGTTTTGCCCTTGCTTTTTACACTGAGTGACATGAATTCAGCAGAATTCTGGTATTGTGATGTTAGAAACAGCCAACTACTTAGGAGCCCAGTATATTTCAATGAGAAACTATTTTTCTATCCTCTTCAAAGTAAATATTGTAGCTACTTCCTTCAGCTACAAACGTTGCCTTTCATTTGTTTGTGCTCTTATTATCTATTGTATCTATTATGGTCTATATTCCCCCTGTCCCTTTCTCCCAGGACACATGTGGAATCGAGTGTTAGTCTGCTCAGCATGCCTTCCTGGTAAAACATTTAAATAAAATAAAATAAAACCTCTTACAATGTTTACCATTTTTAAAGCAATAATTGGCTTCTCTTTTCTTCTTCCTCAGTAAAATCTGGTTAGGAAAAAAATGTCTCCTGCTACATCATAACAAAAGATCACATAAGATGTTGATAGAAAGATTTATTATTCTATAAAAATGTGAAAACAGATTTGCAGTTTCCCTCAAAATACACTGCCAGACTTGCAATAAAGATAAAGATTTTCTGACGTCTTAATACAAGAATTCCATTGTATTCTTTCTTACTAGTAGTTGGCAAAAATTAAAATAAAATGATGAAAAGGTAAGTAAGGAAACAAATAAAAGCAAACACAATTATTGCCAAGACATCTAAAGGCCCAAACCATCATTTTTTAAAGGGACACTGTCAACCCCCTTAGGCCTCCAAGAGTCCCTAGTTTAAAAAAAAAAACAGATGTTATGATTGTTCACATTTAAAGACTGCTGATGTAGCTGGTGATTTAATTCTGATTTTTTTTTCTTTCAAAAAGTTAAAAACAGACTGTTCACCTCACTGGTGTTACCACACAAAAACGTGTTTGTTTATATTCCTTGATCAGCTCCCACTGCATCTTTTCTCAGAAAGACAGTGTGGGCTAATGTTAGGGACTGTGCAGAATGTTGAATTTCCAATGGAATGGAATTCTGTGGAATTTCAAAAAATTCTGCTGATTTCAACAGTAGCAGAATTCCGACATTCGGAATGCAAAATGTTTTTTGTGGATTGATAGTCTGCACTTTACAGAAACTGCAGCTTCTGTTTCCATAAGCCGCGACAAAATTATTCCACAGTTTTCACAGAATTGCTTTTCAGAATTCAGTGGAATTTAAAAAGAAATTCCAAACAGCATTTCAGAAGTGGAATTGCCATTCCACAGCATTTCTGATGGCAGAATTCTGCATTCTGCAAAGCCCTAGCTAATGTCAAGAAGACTCTCCCAAGAGGTGGAGCTGCTAAACTTTCCAGTTGTAATGTGGTAGACAGAATCATGTTTTACAGTATTTCACACTACCACCAGCTCTCCCGGTGCCTTAGTATAATCCCTCCCCTATCTTGACTTTGAGAAAGAAAACGTGAAGACGGTAAGTTTGCACACTTCAGTATTGGCTTAAGCAGTAATGACTAAACAGTTGGTTATTTCCTGGGGATTAACAACCAGCTGGGGGGAAGGGAGGCCCGAGACACAGCCAAAGGCCAACCCTCTATAACTGGTCATTAATCACCAGAAAATGACAGACTATGAGGTTGAATTCATATTACTGCGATTATCAGACTAATTGCATTAGGAAGGGGGAAAAACATTTAAATAAAATGATTACATACAAGCATATCACTATGGGATATACTGGGCATTTCTAAGGGATTTATGCCCAGTGGAACAGCCAATCAGAGTATGTGTTTGCTTTATGAATAATATACTTATAATGAGGTATGATGCCAGGCTGGATTCAGTTTAAGTGAGAGCACAGTGATGCTAAAAAAAAAATACAACAGAAATAGAGAAAAACAACCACACACACTGCCCATCTATGATGCAGATCTCAAAAAAGTACAAAAGAACAAAAAGAGATCTGTACTCAAAAGCCAGGGTGATAAAAATGAATTTATTACCTCATGCAGTCATGACCAATTACTGGCAATTATTCAATTAAGGGAGGCAGTATAGCACAGTGGTTTAAGGCTCTGAGCAGCAAAGCAGGAGACCTGGGTTTGAGTCCCACAGCCCCCACTTGCATAGGCATGGGGTCATAATGTTGCAAGACATTATGTTGCATGGAAAAATCATGCTGCCAATACAGTGTGATTTCTGCCATGTGGCATAACTCTTTTTTTTCCCCCGAACCCACCCCAATAAAGATTCTCAACTCCCGGGGGGGGGGGGTTCAACTCGGGGAGCTCACAAAGTTAAAACAAAAATAAAAGTTACTGGGACCAGGAGAGATTGCTCCAGAGGGATGGTAAATGGAAAGAGAAGGCAGATTTCCCAGATACTGAATGAGGATGGAGGAAGGAGAAGGAACAATCAACCCTTGTGCGGAGAGGGTAGGAGGAGGGTCTGGCTGGAGAGACAAGTGAAGTGAAGTAGGAGGAAAGTAGTCCAAACCAAAACTTTGCAATAAAAGCTAAGGAGTGTGACAAGATAACCCATACATTTTGTACTGTTCAGATATGATATAGATACATGGGCTGTGGTTCAGGAATAAGCCACTGGCCCTTTAAGCATTTTGTGATAAAATCACCAAGTGCTGAGATTGCTCTCAGACAACTTTCATATCAAAGTCTAGGATACAGGAACTAGTAAATGAAAACATTTACTATTTTCATTTGAATCTGAATGATCAGACCTCAAGACAAGAAGCGTGAAACTCTTTTGCAAGTCTTGTTGTGGATTTTAACCAGGAATAACACACTAAGCTGAAAACTGGTTTACCGGTCTGGGAGCACAGGGATGTTAACTGACTTGCTCAGGGTTACACAGTATGCAAGTGGGGGACTATGGGAATCAAACCCAGGTCTCCAGATTTGCAGCCCAGAGCCTTAAACCACTGCATCATACTGGTTCCCTGACACCAAGCGAAGCTATTGTCTATTTCAAGTAAGTGTCACTGCAGGGGGCTGGCCAGGAGACCAAAGACAAAATATGTGTCCTCCAATCAGAAGGGTAGACAGGAGTGGCATCACTGGCTGTACAGGGGGAAACACACAGTTAAGAGCCTTGCTCTTTGGTATAATTTTGCCAAATGTTAGTTTTGGGTAGTTTGCTGGAAAAGAACTACTGATAGTGAGAGAACTTGGCCTCACTGAAGAAAAGAGAAAAACTTTTGGGAAAGGAGCTTTTCTCTGAAAAAAACCTGAATTTTGCTGGAGAAGGAAATTCAAAGACTGACAATCATCTTGCTGAACTTTTTGAGAACTTTTTTCAGAAAACTTGAAGTTTTCTGGCAGCTAGGACTTTTCACACCTTGGACTCCAAACATCATTGTTGTCCACAACCCAATACCCTAAATTGTGCAGACTATTTTAATGTGTTTTCTTTCTTAAGTAAACTTTTTTATGATTTTCTTATCAACTCTGCCTGGGTCTAATTTGTGTGGTATAACATTTTAAGGGAAAAGGTTTTGTCAGACTGATGGATCATATTAGTAAGACCGTTTGACTACTAGCTACCGAATTTTAGAAATAAAGGCTACTTGGATAGAAAGAGTGGGAATTCTCCTTCTTGACAGTCAGTCACAGGGTTCATCAAGGGGGGGGGGCTCCTGGGATCAAGGGGATCCAGCCATGCCTAGGGGTGAGCTCGCAACAGGGAGTGGGTTTGATGGCGGAGCAAGAGGGGAAGGATGGACGGAGGAGTAGACAGGGGCCTGGATATTCAGACTGCACCAGACAGGGGCGTAAGCCTGGGCACAGCACAACTGGGCTGCACCAGGGCATGTACCAGGCGATATTCAAAGGTGCTGCGCCATGGCTCAGCACCATTGAATATGGCATGGATGGAACATGCACTGCGCATGGCACAGTGGCACTGCACCAGTGCAAGTGGCAGAAGGGGAGCAGGAGGATGCGCCAGCACAAGTGCGGTTGCGCTAGGCGCATAAACTGTGATATTCAGCACTGGGCATGCAAATGAGGCCATGATGCATGCAAGGTGCAAATGGGGCCATTTGCATGTCATTATGGCCTCATTTGCATGCAGTGCACTGATCCCCAACGACTTGCGCCTGGCGCCCTGCCAGGCTGCAGCCGTCAGAGACAGATGTCCTGCAGTCCCTTGGTGGACCCCGCTCCCGTACGCCCGATCGTGGGCATATGTTTAATACATCCCTGGTGGTCCAGTGGACTTTTTCCCATTGCCCAATCATGGGCATATGTAAATAATATTCCTGGTGGTCCAGTGGACTGCTCTCTATTGACCGATCGTGGGCATATGTTTTAATTATCCCTGGTGGTCCAGTGGAACCCCCCCAGCGTCCGATCGTGGGCAGAATCACCAAAAGACACCCTGGTGGTCCAGTGATACCCCTCCCCACCCACCCACTGAGCCCCCATGCCTGCACCCCCAGTCAGTGGCGGTGGCGGCACCCTCAGCATGCCACCTGGCGCCCGCCGACTGACAGCGTACAGTGAGTCTGTACACCTATTGGTCCACTGCATTGGGCCAATGGGCTTACGAACAATACTGTACTACACAAACCCGATATGTAGAGCGAACACATTCATTCACATATCCGGGCCTATATGTCTGATATGGTCTGCACCCGTCGACCACACAGTGGACCAATAATACGGTCCCTACTGTCGCTGTCGGTGAAGCAGGTAGCCGGAAGCGGCTTATCGGGCGAAGTATTGCCACCTGCGGCTGACTGGAAAGGTAGTGGGGCCCTCAGTGAGGCGGGTGAAGCCTGGACCACCAGGGGCGCTGGTGATTCTGTCCGGGAAGCACTGGGGGATGCTGGACCACCGGGGATGGTGAACTGTAATCGGCGATGAAAAGCGATCACTGGACCACCAGATATTACATATGCCCAAGATTGGGCGATGGGGACTGGTCTACTGGACCACCAGGGAGTTTTAATATGGATGCCCATGATCGGGTAATGGACATCAGTCCACTGGACCACCAGGGATGTACTATACCTATACCCACAAATGGGTGAGGGGGGGCACAATGCTGCCTGGGCAGGGGGCATGTGGACTGTGTTCTGGGTGGTGGGTGGCCACCCACAGCTGGCGGCTGCTGTGTTGCACCCTGCAATATGGCAGCTCACCTGTGGGTGGCCAGGTTTTGTTCCTGGTTTTACCAGGCACAACTCTGTGCCCCCCTGAGTGGCGCAAGGTAGTGTTGTGCCAGATTCTGTCCCGCACATCTCGGACTGAATATCAGGATGTCCCGCATATGCATGGGCACACCCCCACTTGCGCTGCATACATTACTGATGCAGCCCTGCGCATCAGGAGTTACTGTGCAACTGCGCTTGAATATCGCACTGGTGCATTGGTGGGTTGCGATGGTGCAACCCTTTTGTGCCATGTGCAACCCTTTTGAATATCCCACCCAGGGAGTATAGTTTTGGTGACCAACTCTCAACATTAGGGGCTGAAGCTCAGAATCTTTATTCATTAGCCCTTCATAAAAAATCCCCAGTTCCCAAAATTGACCCCTGGCTTATTTGTTTTTTCACAGGGCAGGGGACAATGAGCTCAAGCCCATAATCTTTTCAGATGCTAGAAATGCCCTGCTTTAATGTGCTTGTTATTTAATTCTCCAACTTTGCTCACACTGGATTTACCTTGTCCCCTGGAATTATGCAATGTCATTAAATTTACATCACTTAGTTATGGGATTCCTTTCCTTGGGCTGTCTTGAGTCTCACTTTTTTGTAGCAGATCCTAGCTGCAAGGCTTTTCGTGTTGCATTGTGTTAACTACTTTGTTCTGTGGTCATTTTTTTTTAATTCTTTGGTAACTGGGTAAGGCTGCTAGGTACAAGTACCTGTTTTCAGGATTGACCCAGGAGCACTGGGGAGCTTAACTGACTTAGTCACATGATATAGAAGCGGCGGTTATGGGAATCAAACCCAGGTCTGTTGAATGTACCAAGCCCATTCACAGCTAATTACTGTAACCACTAGGCTACACTGCCTACCCCAATTTATCAGTAGCCTGTAAGTGTTTGCTGGAGTTGTAGGAGCAGTTCCTGTCCCTTCCACCGATTTAATATCTATGTACCTCTCTGTGTGCTTAGATCACCTGAAGAATAGCCCTAGCTTATGTACTGAACATTTTTTTGTGGAAATAATGCATTTGGGAAAGATACAGGAAAAATATAGTATAAATGCACCATATAGTAGTAACCCTTCACAATGGTGGGGTGACAGCATAGTCTCTTAGGATTTGGTGCACTGTGGGAAATGGAACTAATGAGCTGAATGAAAAAAAGAAGGATTAAAATTGCACCCTCACACTCAGAAACAGAGGTCTTAGATTTTTTTTAAATGTATACTTTGTGCTTCTTTCTGCTGACTGGCACCTAGCTGGACTGGTCCCTTCAGCCCTGTCCCAGCTCTGGGTCTTACCTCGCTCCTGACGTCCTCTACCACAGGACTTGGTGGCGGTGCCCAGTTGCTAGTGCATGGTTTGTGGGGGACAGGGCCATCATCCTACTGTGATTGATGGTTTTCCTCTGTTTTTCTCCCATGGGGTCACATGCATGCAATGACTCGATGTGTGTACTCCGCTTCCGTAGAGAGGCCATTGCCATATGGGTGTAAGAACGCTTCCCTGTGTGATCCTACTGCACTGCCTCCCAGATTCCTGTAGGTGTCAGGTGATCAGCAGGACATGCATCCCCTCCCCCCCACCACGTGAGGAGAGCTGTCTAATGGACGCTAAAGTCTTCCTCCCTGTCCAACCCTCAAGTGACCCAAGTCCATTCCAGAACCCAGGGTTGCTGGCATAGCAGGCAGTAGCTCAACCCCCCTGCTACAGGGCAGGCTGCAGTGTAAGATTTTTTTAAAATGTTCTTGAACCAGTTACATACTAAAATACACTAATACTGTCCAATAGCAACACTTTTCAAAACACACAGTATGACTTTGTATTATTTGCCCGTTGTGTTCTTTTCAGTTGAGCTCAGCTTCCTCTCAGTTTTCACTCAATTCAAGCATTGGCTTTGCAAATAGCCTTTATAATCTTGGAGTCATTCTTAATTCAGAACTGACCTTTTCTTCTCATATAAGTAATATTTGCAAAATATATTTTATGCATCTATATAACATTGCTAGAGTACATCACTTTCTTGACACCTCCTCTCGATCCTGACTTAATCTCCCCTTGCCTTGACTATCATAATTCCCTCCTTGCTGTCCTTGCCAAACGTCTATTTGCAAAGCATCAGTATATCCAAAATGCATCCTCCCACCTTCTTACACATTCAGGAAAGTTGGAACATATTACTTCCATTCTCAAAGGTCCTGGCTGGTTACCTCACTTCAGAATACATTTTAAAACTGCACTTATGGTTTTTAGAATTCTACATAGCAGTGCTCCAATCTGCCTTTCCCATCTCGTTCATTTGTACTCACTGGCAAAACTGCTTTGCTGGCTGGCCTGTCTGCCATCCTGGCAATCCAGGTTCAGAGACAAGTCCGAGGCATTTGAAGGCCAATGAGGAAGGAGGATGGAGTGTCCCATTGGAAGGTCTCCTGCCTTGGTTGAGGGTGTTGTCTCCGTTAAAACCTTGCCATGTGAGCAACCATGGGGGTGCAGCAAAGACTCAGAAGGAAGGAGGGACAGATATTGGCTGAGCTTCATAGTGGCAAGTTTTGCATTTGGGCAAGTGTTGAACTCCTCATGTGCCAGTGTCCATTGGGTGGGGGCAGGGAATAACAAAGAAAGCACCCAGCAGCACATAGGATAATGGGACATGCTTGAGCCGTGGCCCAGATAACCCCCCCACCACCACCACCAACTTGGAGGTCCTTATAGCGCAGTGGTCTAAGGCTCTGAGCTGCAAATCTGGTGACATCCAGCAGACTAGACATGGGTTTGAATCCCACAGCTTCCACTTGCATACTGTGTGATCCTGAGCAAGTCACTTAATCTCCTGGTGCTCCCAGGTCCCTCCTGTAAAAAAGCTTTCAGCTTAGTGTTCTATACCTGGTTAAACAACTAAAAAAATAAAATACATAGAAGGACCACCACCTTGCCAAGCAATGGACAGACCTGGTAAGCCCTGTCTTGGGGGTGAAGCTGGGGGGCAGATTAAGGCAGGGATAAGTCCTGGAAAAGTCACGCTACAGTGATGGTGGTCGCCAGTGGAAGGGGTCTGCGCTGGAGAAGGTACATAAACAAAAATAAAAAAAATAACAACTCTGCTCTTCTGATATTCTTCATTTTAAAGGTCTTATAATGAAGCTTTCTACTGTTGATAGTAGATCTTTTTCGTCTGCTGCACCTATGATCTGGAAAAGCTTTCCGATCCATATGTCCATTGTCTCAACTCTCTCCCTGTCTTTAAATCTCAATTAGAAGTTTAATTATTCTCACTTGCCTTTAAGACATCACCTCATTTTTCTTTCTGACTTAATTTCACGTTTTTTTTTATTCATCTTTTAGTTTGATAACCATCTGACATCCAATTTGCTATTCTACTCATTTTGTATCTGTGATGCATTTTGAGGTGACAAAGTCACTTTAGAAAAATGAAACATCTTGTAGTGCAGTATCTGTTTTCCCTCCTGGGTTGCCACCTGAGTGGCATTAGTTAACATGATGCTGGGTTGGGAAATGGGGGAGGAGGCCCCAGAATCCACCAAATAAGGAGGAATTGAAGAGAAACCAGGTAAATAAAAAATGTACTTTTACACTGTGCAAGTTTGGGCTTCTCAAATGGACATCACCCTCAGGAGAAAAGCCTCCATTGCTATAAGAAGAAATTAATATAATGTCCACCTTTAGTGGGATTAGGAGTGAATATAACCCTAATGCTGTCCCCTCTCCCAAGCAGATACAAAAGCTTGTGTACCTTGAACATTTCTGTTTTTATTTTAGACATAGGGAAACAGTTCTTCCTGGAACAGAGATGGGAAAGGGGTGACATGATTGAGACTTTTAAATATATGAGGGGTATAAATAAGGTTAACGTTCAGGAGCTTTTCCAATTGAAAGAGTGGGAGAACGATAGGAGCATGACATGAGGCTGAAGAGAGGGAGGTTCAGGAGTAATACAAGGAAGTTCTTCTTTACAGAGAGGGTGGTGGACCCATGGAATAACCTACCCAAGGAGGTAGTGGGGGCCAAAATGCTAAGTGAGTTCAAGAATGCATGGGATAGACATAAAGGTAGCATACGGAAAGGCAAAGGAGGGGAGTGCGAATAGCACCAGGTAATTTCCTGGACAGACTAGATGGACCTTGCAGTCCCCTTCTGCCGCCACATTCTATGTTTGTATAAAATTTGTCGGCAGATGAGACCACTTGGCCTACCCAATCTGCCCATTTTTCCCTATCTACGGTATCACTGCATACCCTGCTTGATCTCTGGCTCTTTCTCCCTCTCCCCATTCTTTTCCCTTAAAATTCTCTTATGCCTATCCCAAACTTTCTTGAACCTTTCCACTGTTTTCACCCCCAACTACCTCAGCTGGTAAGCTGTTCCAGCGATCTAGTACCCTTTCTGTGAAGAAGCACTTCCTCACATTCCTCCTGAATTTACCCCCTCCAGCTTCATATCATGTCCCCTTGTTCTTGAGCACCTTTTGTTTCTGAAAAATACCCCCATCCTGTACCTTATTTACCCCATTTAAGTATTTATAGGTCTCTGTCATACACCCCCCCTTTCCTCCTCTCTTCCAGGGTGTACATATTGAGTTCCCACAGTCTCTTCTCATAGGTATTCTGATGTAGACCTCTTATCATTTTAATTGCCCTCCTACGGATCACCTCCACTGTATGTCTTTTTGTAGATTGGCCTCCACAGCTGTACACAGTATTCCAGATGAGGTCCCGCCAGTGACATATACAGAGGCAGCACCACCTCCCTCCTTCTGCAGGTGATCCCTCTCCCTTACAACCCAGCATCCCACTAGCCTTCCCAACTGCCTTGTCACACTGCCTGTCTACCTATAGGTCCTTCAAGATGATTACACGTTGGTCTCTCTCCCTGCTTGGTTGTTGGCAAGAACACTTCTCCCATTTTGTATTCTGTCCATGGGTTTCTGTGGATTACCCCAATGTGTACAGTCAACAGTCATGTGGTCAAAACATGCACCGTGCAGACAGTATAATGTAGCGCAATTGAAAACTGCGGTAGATTAAACAAACTCCAACCCCACACACGCCATTTTGACTGCACGGTTTTTGATTGCACAGCTCTTTCTCTGCTAGCTGGACAGTATCTGGGTTTCTGTAGCCCAAGTGCATTATTTTGTGGCAATTTGGGAATTGACTTGGGTTGCTAGGGTTCAGCTGAGGTGTGAGAGGATCGAGCATCCGAGGGACTTGTTTCCTTTCCCGAGGAAGTGGGGGAGATGTTGTCCCAGTCTAGAACTACCACTAGGTAAAAGTCTAGTGGTAGTGCAGTGAAGGAGGCAGAAATGGAGGGGGCTGTGGGAACATCATGCATGTACCCGCACAGAAGCATTTGACATCCTGTGGTGGCGAGTGGTGGGGAGAAAATCAGGAAAAAGTAGTAGAAGTCGGGGCTTAATGAAGTCATGCCTGCTCATTCCAGAGTCCACACTGCTACGCAGGCACAAAGTGATGGTTCGCTTTGGTTTATTGCATGGGGAGAATGGCTCTCCTCCCTCTAGCCCCACCGTGAGGGAGAATTTGTGGGGGAACTTAGAACCAAAGTGAGTCCCCAGAGAAGTGGTTGCTGGCTTGGGGAAACAGGGACAGGGTTGATTAGCCACCCCTGGACTACACTGTCATAAAAAAAACTTTGTGGTAAAAAACTTTTGTGGGTGGAAAAAAATGTTTTCTGACGTGCTTGTATAAAGACATGTCAAAATAGAGATAAGTGTATGACACAAAATGGATCCAGGACTTTTCTCGATTTCCATTATTTCTGTCATTTTTACCATGACAATACCATGGTTATCTCCAAAATGTACTATGACAGAAGTATAGCCCTAGGTATAGTGTATCGTTCTCAACACAGAATTATCTAAAATATAAGAATATGCCCCAAAAAGTTCAGAGGAGAGGAACAAAAATAGTAGCTGATATGGAGGATTATGAATGGCAGTTGTTTTCAATGATAAAGTATTGCAATTCTGGCAACATCATCAATATACCCTTTGTTCTTTTCATTTTCTTTCATTCCGGAACTAAGGTACAGGATCTTGACATTTTTAGATGTTCCCGCTCCTTTGCCACACCCGCCATGAAAAAGTCAAATATCTTGGTGGGGTTCTCTGCTAATATTCCCCATCAGAAGCTTTTGCTTGCACCATCCTAATACACCCACATTATAGATCGTGGGAGCATCCTCGAGCAAGCACAGCCCTCCCTTAAGTTGCGCGTGAGGTATTCTTATTACTGTAAGAGTACCTGACATGCTGAGCCACAACAGACTTCTCACTGGCCACTCATACTGTCAGCATTTTAAATAAAAAAAGGGTTTAGCAATCTATAATAATTTTATTGGTCCATTTGAAGGGCCTCTTATGTATCTAAGAGTGTCGCCTCTTGTATCCTTAGGACCACAGAACTGCTCACATTCAGTTCGCAGTTCTCTGGTCCTAAGAATATGCAAGGCAATACTCTTAGATTCATAAGAGACCCTCAAAACAGACCCATAAACATAGAAACATAGAATTTGACAGCAGATAAGGGCCGCTTGGCCCACCCAGTCTGCCCACTTCCCTACCTGATGGATAAGCTGCAGATTCTAGTTAATCAACAGCTTACTTCCTCCTGCCCACCACTAGAATTGCCTTATGCCTGTCCCATGCATTCTTGAATTCTCCCACTGTTCCTGACTCCACAACCTCCTCAGGAAGGCTGTTCCATGCATCCATAACTCTCTCTGTGAAAAAATACTTTCTAACTTCACCTCTGAGCCGTCCCCCCTCTATCTTCAAATTGTGCCCCTTGTTCTTGCACATCTCTTCTTCTGAAAGATACTACCCTCTTGTACCTTGTTAATTCCCTTGAGATACTTGAAAGTTTCTATCATGTCCCTCCTCTCCCTCCTTTCCTCAAGGGTATACATATTAAGCTGCTTTAGTCTCTCCTAGTATGTCTTCTGGTGCAGACCCTGCACCATTTTGGTTGCCCTCCTCTGAACAGCCTCCACTCTGTCTATGTCTTTGAGGAGATGGGGTCTCCAGAATTGCACGCAGTACTCCAGATGGGGTCTCACTAACTGTCTATAGAGAGGGATAACAACTTCATGTTTTCTACTGTTGATGCCTCTCTATGCATCCCAGTATCCCAGCCCTCCTTACTGCCTTCTCCATGGCCTCCACCTTTAGGTCATCTGATATGCCTTACTCCTAGGTCTCTTTCGATTTTTGTTGTTGTTATTAACTCACCCCCCACTGTGTACTCTTCCTCTGGGTTTTTGTTTCCCATATGCATTACCTTGCACTTCTTTGCATTGAATCTGAGCTGCATTGAAAGTTATAGTATAATCAAATGTGTACAGTCAAAAGGTGAGCTCAGTGGAAGAGATCTTTAAAGATTGCAAGTAGTGGCCCTCCTTAATGAATCATTAATTCCAAATGTAATTATACAAGCATTTTTTTTAATATCAGAGAGAACTGAAAATATACTGATTATGAATCTAAGCATGTCAGAAACACATCTTTACTACAAAAAAATGTATGTGATTAAATATTTTGTCGACTGGCAAATACTGCTGCCTTAAACTGTGAGGTCTTCTGAAAGAAACATAGAATTTGTCAACAGATAAAGACCCCTTGGCCCACCCTGTCTGCCCATTTTACCTACCTACAGTTTTACAATACACTTTACCTGATTTTTCTCCCTCCCATGATTCCTTTCCACTAAGATTTCCTTATGCCTATCCCATGCATTCTTTTTCTGTTTGCTCCTCCCATGCCCTCCAACCGGCCACCAGCGTTAACCGCTGTCCACCAAGTGATTCCCTCCATCACCATCATTGCCATGCCCCTGTCAACCCGATGTATCCCTTCCCTGGTGGGGGCCCTCCCAGGGCCCACGAGAGGGGAGATAGGTTCCATTTCCATACTGAGCACATGGCAGGGGATCGGACCAGAAGGCTGCTGCAAGGGCTGCGTGGCAGAACTAGGTGACCATAATCTGGTCAGCCGAGCTGGCAATTTTCCACTGTTTTAGGAACCCTACCACTTCCCATATACTGGTCTGGCTGCAAGGATGTCCTGGGGGGGAGGAGGAATTTCAGCAGTGTGTCGAGGCTGACACCACCAAGAATGCCTTCCACAAGCCAATGCCAAGCGCCACCTACCAAGCGGTCTGGTACGGTCTCACCCCCACCCCCTGCAGGAGGGAAGCATCTGAGGGATGTGCTTAGCTCCCTTCCTGCTGGTCTCCACTCCTGACATCCGGGCTTGACCCATGCATTCTTGAACACCATCATTGTAATGGACTCCACCGCCTCAGCTGGTAGGCAGTTCCAGGGATCTATCTCTTTCTGTGAAGAAGTACTTCCTTATGTCTCTCCTGAATCTAACCCCCTCCAGCTTCATACTATGTCCCCTTGTTCTTGTGCACCTTTTTTTCTGAAAAATACTTCCCTCCTGTACGTTATCCTGTACTTCATTTACCCCTCTGAGGTATTTAAAAGTCTCTATCACACCCCCCCCCAGAGTGTACATACCGAGGTCCTTTAGTCCCTCCTCATACGGCTTCTGATGCAGACCCCTCACCATTTTAGTTGCCCTCCTCTGAACTGCCTCCACTCTGTCTATGTCCTTCTGGAGATGTGGCCTCCAGAACTGGACACAGTATTCTAAATGAGGTCTTACCAGCAGTCTATACAGAGGAAGCACCATCTCCCTCCTTCTACTGGTGATACCTCTCCCTATGCACCCAGCATCTCACTAGCCCACCCCTCTGCCTTGTTGCACTGCTTGGCCACCTTTAGGTCATCAGAGATTATTACTCTCAGGTCTTTCTCCTGATTGGTGGTCGTTAATAACATTCCCTCCATTTTCTGCTCCGCTCCTGGGTTTCCGTGACTCAAATGATATTTCAGCAAACATAAGGAGTCTAAACTGTTGTAAAACCTTTTTGTAGCATTTTACTGAAGTATTATAAGACTCAAATGACATGTGGTTGTTTTTAAGTGTACTTTTATCTATAAGATGTGGAAATTGTTCTTTTCTATATGTTTTTGTAATGTGTTTTTGATTTGTTCTGTATGTACCTAAGACCACGGGTTGCACCTGTAAACGGAATTGTATTCCAGTGTGCCTATTCATTTGCAAATAAAATCAAATCAAATGCATTATTCTGCACTTTTTCATATAGAAACCCAGCTGCCATACCCTTCATCACTCCTCGAGTTTTCTTAGCTCTCTGCTCATTCTTTCCACCCTCTGGAGTATCCACCCTATTGCAGATTTAAGTGTCATCTGCAAAGAAGCAACCCTTCCCCACCAGCTTCTCTGCAACGTCTCCAATAAAGACATTGAAGAGGACCAGTCCCATCACTGATTCCTGAGGCACCCCGCTGGTCAACCCCAGTGAACTCTGTTTACCACCACCCTGTCGCCTATCCCCTAACCAATTTCCTATTCAGTTTACACTTTTTGACCCACTCCTAAACTATCCAGCTTGTTTAATAGTCTCCTATGTGGATGCCTTATTGAAATCTAGGTAGGCCATATCCACTGCTCCACCTTGATCTAATTCCTTGGTCACCCAATCAAACTAAAAATCTATCAAATTCAATTGACATGACCTCCCATTCATGAATCCATAGTCTTGGATCTTGTAACCCATTTAAGTCAAGATATTCCACTATTCTCTCCTTCAGCAGTGATTCCATTAACTTACCCAACACTGATGTCAGGCTCACTGAACTATAATTTCCAGCCTCCTCCCTACTGCCACTTTTGTACACGGGACTACATCTGCCCTCTTTTAGTCCTCTGGAATCAGTCCTGTATTGAGTGAACTGTTAAATAGGATGAAATAAAAGAGGAAAATGAAAAGACTGAGAGGAGATAAGAACACAGTCATTGGTACAATTGCAAGGGAGGCAGTGGAGATGAAAACAGTGGCGGCATTCAAAAATAACTGGGACAGGCACAAGGGAATCATAGGGATAAGGAAGTGAGGGGAAGAGATGGTGTTGTTTGTTGTTTTTTTATATTTTGTAAGGGCACCCTGAGCCTTCGGAGAAGGACACCTAGAAGAAATGTAATCTACTACCACAATAAATAACTCCATAAATTAATAAATTAATAAATTACTCTGTCTCATCAGATAAAGCTACAAAAACATATTTTGGATGAAGCAAGATCTGGAGACCATAGGGGGTAAATAAGGGAATGAGATATAGAATGAATATTCAGAATGATTAGCCCTTGGATACACATACTGGCCTGTGATTGGCCAAAAGCTGGTCACATGATTAAAACAGCTGGCACTATTGCCCAGCCTTATCTTGGCAATGGGCAGTAGTCCTAGCAATGAGCAATAGTTTAAAAACTATTGCCCGTTAAACTGACACATAGAACCATAGACAGTGGCAACAGATAAGGGCTGCTAGGCCCTCCTAGTCTGCCCATTTTTTAAGACCTTTGTTTACTGTTGCAGAACCAACTTTATCTACGGTGGCATGTCTTCCCCTTCCTTCCTTTACCCCATGATTCCCTTGTGCCAGTCCCAGGCATTTTTGAACCCCACCACTGTTTTTGCCTTCATTGCCTCCCCTGGAGGGCTGTTCCAAGCATCCACCACCCTTGCTGTGAAGAGGCACTTCTACACATCCCACCTGAATTTACCCCCTTCAGTTTCATAGCATGCCCCCTTGTTCTAGAGCACCTGATTCTCTGAAGAAAATCTCCCTCATGTACCTTATTTTCCCCCCACGAGGTATTTAAAGGTCTATATCATATCTCACTTCTCCCTCCTCTCCTCCAGAATGTACATATTTAGCTCCTTAAGCCTCTCCTCATAGGGCTTTTGATGCAGACCCTGCACCATTTTGGTGGCCCTCCTCTGGACCACCTCTACTCTGTCTGTGTCCTTCCTGAGATGTGGTCTCCAGAACTGGACACAGTACTGACTCTGAAGGCTTACCAGTGATCTATATCGGGGCAGTACCACCTCCCTTTTCCTGCTGGTGATACACCTTCCTATGCACCACAGCATCCCACTAGCCCTTCCGACTGTCTTGTCACACTGCCTGGCCACTTTTAGGTCATCTGAAATGATTACCCCATGGTCTCATTTCTGCTTGCTCTTTGTCAGTATCACTCTGCCCATGTTGTACTCCACTCCTGGGTTTCTACAGCCAAAGTGCATTATTTTACACTTTTTTTGCATTAAAACTCAACTGCTATCCCCTTGACCACTCCTTCCGTCTTTTCAGATCCCTATCCATCCTTTCTACCCTCCGCTCTATTGCAGATCTTGGCGTGATCTGCAAAGAGACAGACCTTTGCTTCCAGTTCCTCTGCAGTGACATTTGTAAAGACATTGAAGAGGACCAGTCTCAGCACTAATCCCTGCGGTACCCCACTGATCACTTTACTACTACCCTCTGTGTCCTATCTACTAACCACTTTCTTACCCAGGTTATCACCTTATTTCTCACCCCCAAGTTCCCCAACTTCCTTACCAGTCTCCTATGTGGAATGGAGTTGAACGTGTTGCTGAAATCTAAGTAGGTCATACCCATTACTCTTCCCTGATTAAACTCCTTGGTCACCCAGTCAAAGAAATCTATTAGACTTGTTTGACATGACCTTCCCCATGTGAAACCATGCTGCCTTGGACCCTGTGATCCATTGGATACAAGATAATCCACAATCCTATCCTTTAGTAGTGATTATGTCAATTTACCCACCACTAATTTCAGGCTGACAGGCCTATAATTGCCCGCCTCTTCCCTGCTACCACTTTTGTGCAGTGGGACTACCTCTGCCCTTCTCTAGTCCCCTCGGACCATGCTGGTCTCCAGTGATCTGTTAAACAGATCTGTCAGAGGAGAAGCCAGCACTTCCCTGAGCTCTCTCAGCACCCTTGGATGTACCCCGTCTGGCCCCCATAGCCTTGTCCACCTTCAGGTTAGCAAGTGCTTTCCAGATTTCCTCCTCAGAAAATGTACTAGTGTCCATTTCCCTCCCCTCAAAGTTTCTGATGCCATTTTTGTGGTCCTCCCCTTCTCCTTCTACTGTGAATACTGAGCAGGAGTATTTGTTCAAGATGTTTACCTTTTCTTGACCCCCCTCCGCACAGTCACCTCCTCCCTCTTTAACCTTACAGTCCCTCCCTTTGTTTCCCTTTTCTCACTAACATACTGTACCTAAAAAATGTCTTGTCCCCCTTTGAAACCCCCTGAGCTATTCTTTCCTCGGTTTGTGCCTTTGCACTCCTTACTGCTTTGCCTGCCTCCTTCTGGTTTCCCAGATACACTTCCCTATCTCCTCTTCCATGTCTCCTCTCTCTGGGTCTCCTTATACTTTCTCAGTGCTACCTTTTTTGCCTGTAAATTTTCTGCTACCTGTTTTGAAAACCATAGTGTTCTCCACTTTTTTTTACTTTTGCTTACCTGCTTGACAGAGTGGTTCATTGCCTTCACTATGCCATCTTTTAGTTTGTCCCACTTTTCCTCCACCCCCCCAGGTCCCTCCCTATTCCAGATCATTAATGAGGCATTCACACATCTTAGTAAAATCAGCCCTTCTGAAGTCTAGGACTCATACTGTTGTGTGGTGGGATTCCGCAGCTGTTCTTATGCTGAACCATACTGTACGATAACTGGTCCCCAGATGGCTACCCACCTTGATGTCTACAGCACTGTTCCTGTTAGTAAGCACCAGATCCAGTATCGCCCCATCACGTGTGGGTTCACTGACTAGTTACCTGAGGAACACCTCCTGCAAGGAGTCCAGGATGTCCCTGCTTCTAGCAAAAGCTGCCGAAGAGAGGCTACAATCTACATTTGGTAGATTAAAGCCCCTCACCAGTAACACCTCCCCCTTTTCAGTCATCCTACCAATTGCTTCTAACATTTCCTTATCTAAGTCCTCTCCTTGTGCTGGAGGCCTGTAGATCACCCCTGTCCAAATAGTGGCCCTGTTTCGCAACTAGAAGGTGACCCACAGCGCATGCACATCATCAGTTTTTGAAGAAAAAACATAGTGCACAACTCTGGTACCAACTGCTAGCTAATTTTTTTTTTATTTATTTCCCTGGCAATCTGGTTGCCCCTTCCTGATCATGGTAGTGACCTCCTCCCACTTCAAGTTGGCATCCACTTTTTTTAAGATTTAATAAACCAACCTAAGTATTGTCAGTCAAGAGTTTATCCCTTCGGGGTCAATATTTTCCCACTATATCCCTCGACTGTGGTCGATATGATCCAGATGGGGTGGGCAGAATGAGAAGAGATCTGGATAAACTAGCAAAATGGTTGGAAGAGTGGCAACTGGGGTTTAACGCAAAGAAGTGCAAGACAAACCCTGAAGCCACCTATAGGCTGGGAGGGGAGTTGCTGGCAGTCACAAGGGAGGAGAGAGACTTGGGCATCATCATCACCGATGACCTGAAATCATCCAAGCAGACCACTTAAGCAGTAGGTAAGGCTACAGGGATGTTGGGATGTATTAGTAGGGGTATCACAAGTCGGAAGAGGGAGGTGATAATAATCCCTCTTTACAAGACACTGGTTAGGCCCCATCTGGAGTACTGCGTGCAGTACTGGAGGCCACACCTTCATAAGGACATTAACAAAATTGAGGCAGTCCAGAGAAGGGCAACCAAAATGGTGCAGGGACTGCAGCAGAAAACATATGTGGACAGATTAACGGAGCTCAATATGTATACCCTAGAGCAAAGCAGGGAGAGAGGTGATATGATCGAAATATTCAAACACCTTAAGGGCATTAACAAGGTGTAAGAGTCTAATATGTTACAATACAAGAAAAATAGCAGGACAAGAGAACACAGCATGAGATTAGAGGGAGGCCGATTAAGGGGTAATGTGAGGAATTTCTTTTTCTCACAAAGGGTGGTGGATGCATGGAACAGCCTATCTCAGGAAGTGGTGGATATGAATACAGTGCAGGGCTTCAAACAGGCATGGGATATGCATAAGGGAGCAATACAGATGAGTATGAATAGATAGGCCATTGACAGAGCAAAGGCTGATGGCACATCTATAAGGTAGAAAAAGAAATGGGCAGATTGGATGGGCCTTGCGGTCCTTATCTCCTGTCAGCTTCTATGTTTCTATGTTTCTAATACTTGTGTACTATTATTGCACAGAAACTGACAGATTCATGAATAGGCTTCCAAAGAAAGTGGTGTCCGTTAAAACTAGCCAGCCATTAATGCCAAAGGCAGCAGACAGAAAATGGTATTCATTTTTGACTACAGCTGAGAGTCTTTAAAATCAAATGCCACTATGCAGTAGCCGTATGCATTCTAGTGACTCTTTTCCTTTTGTCAGTCAGAGCAAAATCTCTCAGCTTCTCTTAGCTTTCACAGTGAAACTTTGTTTGATGGAGAAGGGCCTTGGATCTTCACGTTTCTCTCTGTCCTGAACTGACAGAAGTGTTGAAAACTTTTCATCCTCTTACTGTATACTATTTTGCATTCCACAGCAATCTAAGATTTTTATCTCACTGTTTGTTGATCAAGGCCTAGAACACCTCCAATCCCACTTATCATCAGTTCTTTAGATGGTCACACCCTGGACATAATATCCAAATTTAATTATCTGGGTATGACCTTTGATCACTGCCTGGATTTGCTGCACATATTGAAGGAGTTACTACCTCTGTCTTTTCTAAGCTGGAAGCACTCTACAGAGTAAATAGTTCCCTTTCCTAAGACATGGGAAATGTATTGTGGAACAGCTGTGTCCCTCTGCAGTTGATTATGGTGATGTCTGTGGTGCAGATCCCAAAACCTAAATTAACAAATTTGGACACTCTTTTCAACACACTGTGCAGATTCATCCTCAGCTGTTCACCCCATACTTACCATTGCTCCATGTCAACCAACTGGGTTGATCTCAACCATAAGCAACTCTATAATACCTCCCTACTAGGCCACAAGCATTGGCTTGGCATTTGTCCCCCTGTCTCAGTGGCTTGGTTTCCCCGGCCACCAACTGTGGCTACCAGCTTGCTGTAGGTCCTAATTAGGGAGGAAGATGTATATTCTCAAATGCCAAAGTAAAGCTGGTCAGGTAGTTTTCTCCTATAGGTTGCCTCATATCTGGAATAAGCCCCCTCCCTTGACCTTACTGGTCTTTGTAGTTTCCAAATTGCCAAACACAAATTGAAGGTCCACCCTCCCCCTTCGTGTTCCAGCCAAAATGAAGCAGGTATGCTTTTGTCCAATGGTGCCTTGCTTTTTTGTACTATTTAAACATGCTGTAATTTAATATTTATTGCATTTTTTTATAATCCCTATGTACTTGCTTGTCATTGTACGCAATATAGTGTATGGCAGAATGCTTATCTGCATGGAAATCCATGCTTAGAACAGTACTGTTGTGCTGCACTAGCAACGTCATGATGTTGTGCTGCACTGAGTACATCACTAGTGCAGCACAACAACATTGAATGTCATTGCGCATGCGCGATAAAGCGGCCATGGCAGTGAGGAAGTGAGCGACACTGGAATGAACTGCTGCAGCTACTCTGAAGTAAGACATTTTTTTTGTTCCGGGGGACCTGTTTTGTGGCCAAGGAATGCACTTATGGTTGCCCATACACTATAAAAGATTATGTACGAGAAGCCATAGACATACAAGGCTATCTTAAAATCTCAAGGTTTCTGTGGTAACGAGACCTCTAGAGCTGTGCTCTTGAGGTCTCCTGTTACCACAGAAACCTCTCAACTGAGAAATAGCCTTTTTGTGCATGGTTGCTCATATGCAATCCTCTATGTTGTGTATCACGAGCCTCGGTGTTTGTGTCTTATCCTTAGTATCCTAACTTATACTACCATACTAATATACTAAAATGCCAGCAGAGTAGGCCTAATGGTCTTTCATGTCTGTTCGTTTGGTCAGCCCCCAAACTAGGAGCTGACCTTGTTGTCCCCCCAACCCCTCGGGATTCTCCATTCCCAATCCAAGATATTCCCCTTTTATTGGACTTCACCAGCTCAACCCTTCCGCTATACCTGTCCCAGCCCCTCTTGAACTCCTCCATAGTCTGTACCTCCAATAGTCCCGTGGGCAGCACATTCGATGGTTCCACCACCCTCTCAGTGAAGTAGCACCCCCTCCTTTCCCCTCTGAGTCCCCCCCCCAGCTTCCACCCCATGCTCTTTAGTTGCTCCCCTTTCTTCCTTCCTTTGGTACACCCTGACTGAGCCTCCCCTATTTATCCCCTTCATGTACTTAAAGACCTCTATCATGTCCCCCCATCCCTCCTGTCCTCCAACGTGTACATGTTGAGCTCCTCAAGCCTCTCCCCATAGGTCCTTTCCCCCAAGCCCCAGATAATTTTGGTTGCCCTCCTCTGGACCCTCTCCAGGAGTGTAATGTCCCTTTTTAAGTGTGGCCTCCAAAACTGCACACAGTTCTCAAGGTGCGGCCTAATCAAGCACTTATACAGAGGGAGTATCAATTTCCTCCTTCTGGAGGTGATCCCCCTAGTGATGCATCCCAGCATCCTATTGGCTTTGGCCGCTACCCTCCTACAAGTCTCAGAGTTGTTCATTTTGACATCCACCACAACCCCAGGTCCCTCTCACCCCATCAAGACTTGTAGCATTTCTCTCCCCAGAGTATACATTTGATCCAGGTATCTGGCACCCAGGTGCAGAACCCTGCATTTCCCTGCACTGAACTTCAGCCCCCACTTCCTTGACCATCTCTCCATAGCATCCAGGTCCTCCTGCAGGGCCACCCTCCCCTCCTCCCCATCCACCACCACTCCCAGTTTCAAGTCATCCACAAAGATACTCATTTCACTCCTGATACCCTTCCTTATGTCAGAGACATAGGCGTTAAACAGGTGGGGCCCTAGGACCGATCCCTGAGGGGCCCCACTGATGACCCTCCTTGGAGATGAGACTAACTCCCCAACCACCACCATGCTCTGAGTATGCTCTGAGATCCAGTTTCCTATTCATCTGATCATCCATTTCCCCACGCCCATTTCCCCCAGCTTATCCAGCAGGCCCCCGTGAAGAACCGAGTTATACGCCTTGCTGAAGTCAAGAAAGAGGATGTCCATCAGCCTACCCTGGTCCAGGAAACTTGTCACCCAATCATAGAACTCCACAAGGTTTGCCTGACATGATTTTCACCGGATGAAGCCATGCTGTCTATCATCCAGGTACCCCAACTTCTCCAGTACTCCCCTAGCCTTTCCTTGATAATACCCACTATCACCTTGCCCACCACCGATGTCAGGTTGACAGACCTGTAGTTCCCGCCTCTTCTCTTAATCCTCCCTTGTGGATAGGCATGATGTGGGCCATCCTACAGTCCTGGGGCACCCACCCTAGTCTTCAGAGAGATGTTGAAAAGCTCCATTAGGGGTGCCACCAGGACATCCCGCCAGTTCCCTCAGTACCCTGGGATGTAATTCATCCGGCCCTGGTGCTTTCTCCATCCTAAGGGACCTGAGGGCTTCCCTCACTCTCTTTACAGGGCTTTCCACCTCCACTTCCTCCTCCTCCTCCTTGTCCCCCTGTTCTGCCTTCCCCCCTCCTGACAATGATGTCTCCCCCCCCTCCCTAGACCAGTCAGAGCTCCCAATCTGTAAGGGTCCCACCCCTCCACAGTTCCACCATCTCCTCCCCTGAATGATGCAGCACCCCCATCCTCCCTGGTAAAAACTGAGGTAAATAACTCATTTACTACCTCGGCCTGCTCCCCGGGTCCTGTGACCATCCCTTCCCTGTCCTAATCCTGCTAATCTGCCCACCTCATCTTCCTATTTTCCCCAATTTACCTACAGAACCCCTTGTTCCCCTTCCTTATTTCACTGGCCAGGTTGTGCTTCTTCCTTGCCTCAGCCGATCTCACCACCCTAGTGACCCTTTGGGCCATCAGCTCATACTCCCCCTGATCTCTTTCGCTCCTTGAGTGTCTAAAGCACCTACAGGCTGCCTTCTTTTCACTAACCGCCTCCTGAACCTCCCGGGTCCACCAACAGGGTTTTCTGGCCTTACTGCATTTGTGCCTCACTCTTGCATGGGTCTTGGTAGCCTTCTGCAGACACCTCTTAATGATTTCCCACCTACTGTCAGCATCCATGTCTGGCCTTATTTCATCAAAAAGATCCTTGAGGATCCTTCCCATTCCCTTGAAAGCCGCACCCCTGAAGTCAATTAGCACTGTCTTTGTGTGGCCTTCCTTCCCCCCAGGTCCAGGCAAAACCAGACCGAGGCATGATCACTCCCCACCAACGGGTCCCTCACCTCCAGGCCCCTAATATGTTCACTGTCCGCCAGGAATACATCCAGTATCTGGGCCTCCTTAGTCGTCACCCACCTGCTGGGTTAGGAACGCATCCTGGAACACATCCAGCAACCTCTGCTCCCTGGCCACTGAGGATGTCATAGTCCCCCAGTCCGTCCCTGGCATGTTTAGGTCACCCATCATCACTACCCTTCCCTTGTCCAATCTACAGTGTCCCATAACATTTTCCACCAGTTTCTCTTTCAGATCCTCCACCAGCACTGGGGGTCAGTATACCACTTCTATTTTTACTCTCTTACCCCCTTTCGTTGTCAGGGTGACCCAAATCGCCTCCATAGTCCCCTCCGTCTCCTCCACCCCTCCTATACCAATGCCATTTTTAACTATCAGTGCTACCCCCGCCTTCCCTCCTCCCTGTCCTTCCTGAACATAGTGTAGCCCTCCAGGTTTAGGTCCCAGTCATGCCCTTGGGTGGCCCAGGTCTCAGTGACAGCTGCCACATCCATTGCCTCCTCAGCTAGCATCGGCTGGAGCTCAGGCATTTTATTTCCTAAGCTCATGGCATTTAGCAGGACCACCCTCCACCCCTTTCTTCCCCTCCCATTCTTCCCTTCATGCTCCCGTGTGACCGCATACTGTCCCCCCCCCCCACACTCTACCTGTTAGACTTTTTCTGTATTCCTCCAGCTCCCTGGGGGAGGGGGGGTGGAGACTGAGTCTCTCTTTTATTGTACCCCCTGCAACAACCCCTTCTCCCATCCCTCCTCCCTTCACAAGTTTAAACCCCACATTTCACTGATGAACCCCTCCATTTTCAGCTTAAGGATTTCCCTCCCTTCCAAATTGAGGTGGAGCCTGTCCCTAGCATACAGCCCCTTATCCTCCCAGGTTGCTGCCCAGTCCCCCATCAACCCACACCCCCTAGCCTCACACCACTCCCTGAGCCACGGATTTACCACCCTAATTTTCTGCTTGTTCTCCCCACTAGCCCTTGGCACCAGCAGGATTTCCGAAAATGAAACAGAGCATCCCATGGAATGACAAACCCTGACTAGCTCCCGAAACCGTACCTGTATCTCTAGTTCACTATTCTCTTCTATGTCATTTGTACCAAGGTACACCAGTATGTTGGGGGGACCTCCACATTCCCTTGCCAGTGAGTATACCTCATGCTTGGCCTTGTGCACCATGAGGCCAGGGGAACACTTGGTTCTAACTGGACATGCTTTACCCTCCCCATCCCATTTGATACCCCGATCATGGACTCCCCCAACAGGAGCACTCTTACCTCACCCTTGCCTCAATTCTCACTGCCCAGGTTTTCCCATTTTCCATGTCCCTCCCCTTCCTTTTTTCTGGCCCCTTCCCCAGCCGGCTCCTCACTCCTCCCACTATCTGGGTGTCATATGCTGCCTTCTCCCTATTGACAGTGGCCACCCCCTCTCCTCCAATCCTGGGCATCCCCACCTCCTGAGTATCCTTTCTTGCAGTGCTACCCCCCCATCCCTGCTCATGACTCGTCCTTCCACCCTATCTGTTGGCCTAGCCTGGCTCGTACTCCTGTCCGTCCCATCCATGTTCAACACCTCCTTTCCAGCTGGCCCAGTGGTGCTGAGGGTTGAGGTGCTGTATGCCACACCTAGCGCCATGTCAGCAACCCGAGTTTGGGAGTGAGCTCGGGCGCCGGGGGTCGGCAGGGGAGGAAGAGGATTGAGCGCCTGCTGGGCTGCTCTCCTTTCTCGGAGGGAAGGTCAGGAATTGTCCAGCATTTCAGTGGTCCCTAGTGGAGATCAGGGGCACTGCAGAACATGGACTGCACGTCCAGTAGCGTGGCTGACACTGGCAGGGTTGCCATGTGCCATGGCATCGGGGGTGCACCACACAAGGGGGAGGGAGGATGAAGCGAGGAACTACAAGGGAAAAATACCCCTCTGACCCAGATAGGCAATGGTCCGCAGTGTCTGCCCACCCCATGCACAATGCTGGACTGCCACCTCCACCCCCCACAGTCTCCTTGCGAGGCTATGACTAAGGGGGCCCAGCAGGAGAAATGCAATGTCTTTGAGGCAGGTAGTGGTCACAGCAGGCGGTAGAGTGGGAGGTGAGTCAAGGCCTGAGAGAGTTCCGGTGCCAAAGGTGAAAAGAAGAATTGCAAAAAATAGAAAAGAAAAAAAACACCTTTTTGCCTGCCATGCCCCCGACCCAAACCCTCAGCTCCATTTACTGCACCCTTCCCCTTGTACACTTGATCTTCCTCCTTGCCCTTTCCCCCAACTACCCCTTCCCCTCAGCCTGCTCTGATTCCCCCCAACCCCCAGCATTCTCGTACACCATGCCTCCCTCCCCATTCCTCCTGATTCTCGGACCCTGCCTCTTGTCCCCTCCTCCCTTCCCTCCCTATCTGCCCGTCTGGCTGCATCCTCCCCCAGTGCTCCCATCTTCTACTACCAGACATAGAGGGTTGAAAAGGTTGCTGAGCCTAATGCCCGACCCCAAGACTCCCCTCCTGACCCACCCCCATCCTGGTTCCCTCTGTACAACCCCAAATGCCTGCCTTCTTCTTTGGGAGTTTTCTCTTATAACTACATACTTTCTACCATGTTGGCTTTCTCATGTTACCCCATTTACCTTCCCCCCCAAAACAAACCTGGTAATGAGGTTCAGCTCAGTGTACCCTTTTCAGTCACCAGTGTTGAAGCAAATGCATACAATTTAAAAATCTTTATTTGCCTCCATGTAATATATTTAAATGATGTTTATTTGTCCCCGACTTCCCACCTGCTGTAATCTTCGGTTGCAACTGGAAATAAGATTCATATGTATTATCTCTGCTTGCTTGCCTGAATTAAATATATTTTAATAAATCCATAAATATTAGCCCCAACTCTTCAGTCCTAGTCAGGAGGATATTTTCCATGAGAGAGGTGGCATACTGTCCATATATAAAGGAGCTTCATGATATTACAATTGCAAAATTTAACAGTCCAGATAACACATTATAATTAATACTACCACTCAGAGTTACCAAACGAAATGTTTACAAGAAAAAGAAAACATATGCAGCACCCAACAAAAATATTTTTGTTTAATTCATATGCACCCTGAGAACTGATGCATCCCTGCCAAGCAAGTTACGGAGAACAAAACAGCAAAATATTTTGCCAAAAGGTTTTTGGTGTGAGCTGCAATAGGCATGTTTTTCAGTTGAATAGTTGCGCTGTAGATTCTCATACCCCATGATGTTGATGTGTGTGATGCAAACGCGGACTTGCAAGCATCCCACAAATGTCCCACCCATACAGCTCCTATGGCAGGACGAGAGTGTTAACCATGTGACCATTGCACCAGATCAGATAAAGGGGCCTTGGTCATTTTGGATTAAGATAATGTATGAGGAATTCCAAAGGCATATTCTGCCCTTCTTCACAGAAAGTGTGCCTTTGGGAATTTCCATTCCTTGCTCTAATCCAAGATGGCCATGTTTCTTATAATAACCTGGCAGAGTTAGCACTATAATCTTTAACATAGGATTTCAATGTGCCCCCCCATCATCCCTACTGGTCAGTGAAGACTATTAAGACCCTGTCATTGGACCAGAGTGCTAAATCTGTGACCTTTGCATTAGATCAGATGTAGGCGGCTACTGAGATGGCCCAGTGGGAGCGGACTCAGGTTGCCACATAAGGGGGCAGGACAGGCTGAAGTAGTTGCCACTCAGCAGCGCGTCTCAGTTAAAGGAGGGTAGGCGTCAAGTTCTGGCACCCCAGCCACTCCCTGCAGATGGGCTATTGAGCTTGCCTTGTGCAGCAGGGACGCTGTGCTGTCTGAGGCCAATGTAGACACTGCTTATGGGTGGAGGGAGGGAGGGACCTCGGGGAAAAAAACCAGGGACAACAGTATGTGCATCAAGTGATCTCTATGACCGTCATCAGTGCCAGAGATCTTTGCTCCGTGCAGATCTCCACCAGCACAGATAGTGGGGGGGAGGGGGGAGCCGGCAGGGCTGATGGGTCACCTACTGCACATAGCAAGACCCAGTTGTCAGGAGTAGGCGGTGGCTCAAGGGGTCAAGAAAGCAAGATTAAATAAAAAGAAGAAGCTTGAGATGCAAGGACATAGACAGGATGGAAGCAGTCCAGAGGAGGGAAACTAAAATGGTGCAGGGTCTGCATCAGAAACTATATGAAGAGAGACTGAGAGAGCTTAATATGTATACCCTTGATGAAAGGAGGGACAGGGGACATGATAGAAACTTTTAAATACCTCAAGGGAATCAACAAAGTGCAGGAGGGTAGCATTTTTCAGAAAAAGAGATGTGTAAGAACAAGGGGACACAATTTAAAGATAGAGGGGGGACGGCTCCGGGGTAATGTGAGGAAATCTTTTTTCACGGAGAGAGTGGTGGATGCGTGGAACTGCCTTCCTGGGGAGGTTGTTGGGGCTAAAACAGTGGGGGAATTCAAACATTCATGGGACAGACACAAGGCAATTGTAGTGGGGGGTGGCAGGAAGTAGGCTGTTGGTTAACTAGAATGTGCAGCTTATCCAGTAGGTAGGGAATTGGGCAGACTGGGTGGGCCAAGTGGTCCTTATCTGCCATCAAAGTCTATGTTTCTATGTTTCTATGTAGGACCTACAGCTGTTTTAGATTAGGGCAATGAATGGGAACACATATAGGCCTTTTCTCAGTGGGGTAGGGAAAGAATATGCCTGTAGAAATTCCCATTCATTGCCCAGATCCAAGATGGCCACAGGTCCTATGCCAAACTGCTGGAAGCAGCAGTCTCGCCTTTAGTATAGGATCCTTGTGACTGCCGCACTGCTCTCCTGGTCCACCAAGGGACCACTGTGTTCTGACTAAACTCTTCCTCCCTCCCACCACAGAGGAGAAGAGAAGCCATCCCAGGTCCGGGATGCAAAACCAGATTTCCTGCATGGTAATGCAGTGTGCCACCACTAACTGCATGTTCATCCTCCCTCCCACCACAGAGGAGAAGAGAAGCCGTCCCAGGTCCGGGATGCAAAACCAGATTTCCTGCATGGTAATGCAGTGTGCCACCACTAACTGCATGTTCACCCCAAATAATTATTTTTTCACAATGCTTTGTACCGTGGCTCCCACCCCCATCCCCCTACTGTTCCCTGGGGCACCCACTGCTGCAACTTCTTCTGGTTTCGGCTGCAACATCTGTTGCCAGTGCAGCTCCATGGACCCCCGGTAAGGGGTGTTTGAGCACTGAGCAGCTAGTGCCCACCTCATCAGAACTGAGTGCCTCACCTTCACAACTCGCGTCAGCGCCAACAGCAGTAGCACTAGGAACTATGGATGGCTGGGGCGCAGGCAGAGTACTGAGTGACTGCGTCTGGGCATGTAGGGGAATTTAAATCTAGACTAGGTTTCCAGCTATGCATCGTTACTTGGACACAGCTATGACACTGCCGACCTCTACCCCAGTATGTGCCCAGTCTGGCCCCAGCCTGGAGCCACCCATGGCTGCCAGTGTCCCCAACCAGGACCAGCAATCTAAGATTTACCAGGTGGTGGTGTGGAACATTGCTTTGGTACTGTTAGGATTGTATAAGTGAGGCACTGTAACGGAATCTGTCAATTTAATTCTAAATCATAATTTATCCATTCCATTTGTAAACACAGGAAGTAAATAAGCATTGTCCCACGCAGTAAACATGAATCAAGTCCTTCATAAACAGATATCTTCATGCAAAAAAAAAATTACATTTTACTGTAACAATAAACTTGACTGTCTCTTAGTGTGTTATTTTTAATTTAAGAGGCTAATTCAGGTATTGTATTAATTCATAATGGGGACCGTTAGTAAAATATAGGAAAGCTATAGCCTGTGTGTGCCATGTATAGACTCTAAGGAGGTTTTAAAAGCAATAGCTGTGTTATCCTTTTAGTTCAAGTGGAATAAACAACATTTTATTGTTTGTGTCCCAGAAGAACGTTACAGGAAAGAGCATATGCGTAGTTAACATCAAAGTAATGGCTGCATAATGCATTTTACTATATTTATTGGTGCTTAGAAAACAGACACACAATACAATGCACTACAAAGCTGCATGTAGAGTAATCCTGATACATAATATACTTTGTGTCTACGTCAGCTCGCTTTTTCCCTGAGCGGCTGATGCTTTTTTCAGTAGTACATTTTTCAACGAGTTCTGATTTGGTCCTGAAGCTTCCCCATGAACATCAAAGCTGAGGAAAACAGGAATACATCAGACTGGAGTAGTTCTGTTTATGCTGAGTAAGATTTTGAATGAAGAGGTGTTTGTCTCCCTGGGAGAGCAGCAAAGAGGGCTCAGCGTTCCTCCCATTCTAATTGAGGTACCGAGTTAGTTCTTTCAATCAGCTATCCTGTCTCTTATCTGGAGACACCTGCTTGACAGAGCTTGGAACAGTCATTATCATTTGTAAACACAATTTATTAATCCCCCCTCAACCACCCATCCACCCTTGGGCCCTTCCCCCTTCATTCTGAAATAGCTGTCTGTTACTGGTACATTGATAGCACCACCCATTGGTGACAGCACAACATAGACTGAAAGAGTAATCAGGAAAGTAGGACCCTACAGGAGGCAGAGCTGGGACTGTGATCTGAGGAAATGACTCCCCCCATGAAATGAACAGGCACATAAGAATCACGGAATCACACCTACCCAAAATAGTAAATCTCAGTCAGTTCAGGAGCCCTGGGTGTCAACAGAGTCAAAGGCTCCTGAAATGACGTTGAGAGTTTCCCCATGAAATGTGAAAGTGTAGCGGGGGGTTTCAGGTGACAAAGGCAAGCGGGCCGAATTTTTTCACCGAGACCCAACACCTGCAGGCACAGGTACACCCATGGAGGGAAACACAGCCATTGTGTCTAGTCCAACACGTGCCCCTGCCCATCAGTTTCCAACAGCCACCAAATTTGTGGCAGCTGCAAGAACTGTACGCAAGCTTGCACCCATAGTTGGATAAAAGTGTCCAAAATACAGCTGCACGTGGCGCCAATTCTGCTGCAGCTAGATCACGGAGAACTAGTTTATTGGGCATCCTTCAGACACAAGGATGGAAAATCTGGAGCCTTGGACACAGGTCCTGTTACATACAAAGTTACAAGTAGCGAGGACTCACATTCAAAACCAGCCTATGATAATCATGCCCTCACAATGTTCATAGGGAACATTCTGTGGGGGAAAAAATTAAAACCATCGTTTGGAAGTCTAGACCCCATCTCAGTAAGCTAAAATGTAGCTTGTAAGTTTTAGACCTGAATGATGTTCCTCAAGAGTTTTACAAATCTTGGTATTTGTTTGGACCCTTGTCTAACTAGCTCTGAGCACATATTCTTGGTTTGTCAATTAACTAAAAACTGGGGGTCATTTTTGTGTTTTGATTTCCTGTTTATCCCCCTTTTTTTTCCCTCTGGTTGCCCACTTCTTCTGGTACCCCCAGCCAGTAACTCACCTTCTCCTGGATCTACCCCATCATCCTTATTAATTAGGAGGCAGTATAGTATAGAGGTTAAGGGCACTGAGCTACTGTACAAACCTGGAGACCTGGGTTTGAATTCCACGCCCCCTGGTTAAACAATTTGCCCTTTCTCTTTCCCTTTATCCTGTCCCCATGGATTGCCCCTCATAACAAGCCTGCTGAGCTTCCCCAAGCCCCCTACAGTCTGAATTCATTTGTGATGCAGGGGTGATAAGGGGTGCTAGCTGCACATTCGAGCAGACTTGATAGACCTCTAGGCCTTTATATGCTGGCAAATTTTGTACATTCGTATGATGGGTGCCTAGGTCAGTGGGGCCTGTGTCAGCTAGGTGGCACTCACACAGCAGCATCAAACTACCACCACCCGAAAGGAGGAGACCATCCCCTGGAATACTCAATCCTCCTCCTCCCCTCCAGTCGGCCCCCAGTGCCCCAGGCTTGTTCCCAAACCCAAGTTCCTGGCTTCACTAGCCATAGCACTTCTGCTGCGTCAAAGGACCGGCCAAACTAGAGGTCATTTTGTAGAGTAAAACTAAAATCAGATTACCCCTTACTAGAAGGATATTACTCCCCTCCACAGAATGTGGTTCTCTTATTTCTTTTAATGATGCAAATACTGAGATTGGTCACTTAAACACTGTTTAGTAGGACTGTGCTGAATGTGGAATTCCGATGGTGGAATTTGTGGGGAATGGCAGTGCCACTTCTGAAATGCTTTTGGAATTTTTAATTGTGTATATATTCCGAAAAGCATTTCTGTGTAAGCCATGGAACGCTATTCAGTAGATTACTTGATCTGTGGAATACTACTCTGTGGTTGGCAGAACACAAATCCATGGTTTACATAAGCTGTGGAATACGATTCCGTGGTTAACAATACGCTTTCAAAATTTCATAATTCTCCCACTGACAGAATTCCATGAAATTAAATAGAATTTCTGAAGTACTGCAGAATTCTGACAAAAGTGAAATTTGAAAATTCTGCAGAGCTCCATGGTTAGAACAACATTTTTTTCTTTATTGGATAACTACAAATACAATGCAGTCACAATGCGGACTGGGCAGAAATTATTCCGCTTTTGTTTTGGGTTGTTTTATTGATAAAATTCTTAGAACCACTGTTTATTGGTATCAGGTTAGAACAGCGATTTCTGAACAGTGCTGTCTGAATTGCATTGCAGGAACCGCATAATGCCTGAATAATGATGGGTAGAATAATGAATGTCAACTACTGCTACCCAGGCATTGGTGGGATTAGTTAAGTGAGAAAAAAATGCAGAAGCTGGTTGATCTGCTCCCATGGCAGAGAGGGCTAAATCAAAAGCAGATTGGCCAGCACAGATCTAGTGACCAGGGTTCTGTTCCTGGTCTCCTGAGGTATTCTTTTTTTGATCCACTCCCCACCCCAAGTGTGCTGCTTTATTTTTGGCATGCTGCAGACAAGATGTGGCTCCCTTCCCAGTGTTCTGATTTTCCCCATGATCTGCCCCCCTTAGAGTTAGTCATAAAAATTATGGGGGGTGCAGGGCAGAGCCCCCCATGTTGGGGGTGTGGGTCAGAGCCCCCCACTAAAATAAAGGGTACAGCTTGTTATTTTTCAATGGCAGCGGTTGTGGTGTGGTTTCCGACTGCTACCATTGGTGCTGTTTTGTTTTTCAGCATTTGCACTTGGCGCTGTTCTTGACAGCGCTGTTTCAACTATGCTGTTATTGACAGTGCTGTACTTGTTGATGCTATTCAAACCTAGTGCCCTGTTTATTCCCCATTATCTGGGTTGTTGGTACCTAAAACCAGCCTGAGGAACTTGAGGTCCACTGACCAACATTTCCTTTCAGAATCCTCTGTTTTAACTCTCATGGGCCAAAGAGCCTTCTGCAATTCAGTTTCAGGTTGCACTTTATTTTAAGTATCAGTTAACTATATTGTAGTTACAGTGTAACTACACTGTAACTGCATTGCAATTGCAATGTAGTTGCATGCAACAAACATGTAACTACAGTCATTACCCTGTTGCATGTAATTAATGATTAGTTACATTGAAACAGACACTTAAATAAAGTATGACCAAATTTTGCTCCTAGATTTTGGAATAGTTTACGAAACTCCCACATGGAACCTGTAGTTGGACAGTGTTTAAAGATAATCTCCAGAAATATGTTATGGAGAACTCATTTTGTGTTTGTATTTAATTTTATTTATTCTTTATCTTCCTTGTTCATGAACCTCTCCCATTCACCCCCAGGGAGACCTCTGAACCCCTCCAGGCTGTCCCCTGACTTACCACTCACAGTAGGAAAGGAGTCAGCTCTGAACTAGGAAGTATGGTGCATCATATTAACATGAGGGCATCAGTCAGCAACATAGTTATACATTTTTAATTCAAAAATATTAAGCAACAGGGATGGGAGCAGCGTTTCTGATGGTGGGGGGGACTAGTCCTCACCATGGTATCATTACTTTGTCTAGCTTCAATAACCATATATTGTGTAGTAGAGCATTGTTCTATATAGAATTCCATATATTTCAAAATACTGTTGTACCACAGTTCAAAGGTCATGGAATGCAACTGTACCCTTCTGTGGCACAATAGCATTCTGAAACCTCTAGAGACTGCACAAAACAGTTTTGTTCTGAAAGCAATAGAACCACTGCATGCATAATTTACATAATACTATAAATAACAAATACAGGATAAGCAGCTTCACGTACAACCAGTGTGTTCTGCCACCTCCAGGTTCTGATTCCCACTGACCTCTCGAACTTTACTATCAAGGTCAGAAGGAGTCAGTGCCCCTCTGTGGCAGAACATACTAGTTGTGCATAATTGCCTATCTAGTATTTTCTATAAACATGCTTTTTCAGTCCCAGAGGACAGCTACTTGTATTTTTGCAAAGGAGTATACATGTGGCACCTGATGTAGTCAAGCACATAGAAAAGGCAATGCAGACTAGTGGTTAGAGCATAGAAACCTAGGAACATTTAGAGACAGAGTTCGACCAATGATCTGTGTAGTCTGACCCAATTAGCCTGACAGTCAGAATAACTACTAATAATGTCGTGCCAAGAAGGTGTCTGGTCTGCCTTTGAAACTTTGTATACCATAACAGGAAGGAAGGAAGGAAAATGGAAGGTTGATTTCAATTTGTACAATGTTGGCAGCTATGTGTCTTCAGGTAAACTATCCCAAATACCCTCATGCAATGTAGTATTTCCTTGTGTCACCACTTCCCCTATCTCCCCTGAGAAGAAGTCCCTACTTTGAAGGTCCCTATCTAAATGGACCAAGCAGTCCCCATACCCTACCCCTGTCAGGGGGTGGCTGTTGTGGGTGTAAAGATGAGGGTTTTTTGAGTGTCAAAGATGTCAGGGTATTGGACTGGGCAGTTGCCACAGAAGAGGGGCCACCTGGAGGTAGGAGCATAAATTGTAAGTAAAAGGACCATTAAAATGAGGTGTTGTGGGTAACAGAATTTTAAAATTAAGAATGAAAAAGAAACCAACACTTCAGTGGTACAGCGCCAGCATGGCCTGCAGTCACCTAGTAGATGGTGGCATGTGCCCGAGCCCCACAATCTGGCTGGGGGCTGAACTTGTTGCCAAGGTGAGGTGCTCAGCTCCTAAAAAAGGAGGGTACAGGATGCCCAGTGGTTGTGTGCTCCCTGCAGGCTGACTACGGAGCAGCACTGGTGCCAACTGTGAATGCAGCCACTCACCCACCTTTCCAGCCAGAGGAAGAGAACCACTATGGTGACCTCATTTGTTCAGGTAATACACAAGGGTAACCATGAGGAAATACTAGGAAAAGCAGAAATCATTAACGCTAAAAAAACAAAATTAGCAGGATCATAGTGATCTCATCTGATCAACAGTACTAGGATTAGCGATTGTGGAGAAAGATGGGTCAACATGACTAGTGTAGTATAGTTGTACACTACGCTATTTGTGTGGTTCCATGGCATAATAATGACTGCAGAACGGTGACCCATGACAAGGGCACTGAACACGCAACATGACCAATTTGGAAATTATGTTTTTTTTGTGGGGAGCTTTGCCCCTCATACCCCCCCCCCTCGTTAGGATTCTAACTCCAAGGGGGGGCACACTCAGGTGGGAGGGGGAACCATCGGTTACACAAAAGGTGTCGGCACCATGATTCCCTCATGGTTGTCACGGGGCGCCATTCCACAGTCATGATTCTGACAGGTTACCACTTGGGCTACTGACAGTTAGCTGATATGGTTGTGATGTTTCTTTTATTCACTTCTTTGAGTTGGGGGATCTGCCCCAGGCCCCCCTTTTAAATAAAAAAAAAACACATGGAGAGGTGTGGGGGGTGGAGCTTCCAACTCAATCAAATTAATAACAGAGACACTGCAACCATACCAGCTAACCCTGCGTCACATAAACAGCATATATTGCTGACCTGCGCTAGTAACATTGGAATGCAGTCCTGCAGCAGCGCCATGGGATTCTAGTCCAGGATTCTTGATCACTGTTTGCTGAGGACTATGTGTGGATTTTTTTATACAGTAAGCTGAAACATATTTTACCGGGTAAGTAAACAGAGTCTGAAAGGGGCTTGTTTCCTGTTGGGGCCTGGGGAGGGGAACTACACGGGAGAAGCAAGGAGAGCAATTTACTGCACAAATACATGGCATTCGAAATATACACAGATAGATAATTAAAATATAGAGAGACAAATAGTTATATAATACAATGAGGCTGTACAGGAGGGACAAATGATACAAGAACCAAGAGAAGCAGAAAGAGCAATTTATAATACACAGCATCCAAAGTATTTCTTTATTTATTAGTTAGTTGAAAACTGGTAACAGGGAAAGGCACACTGAGCCAAGACTCATTTCAAGGTGAGACCCGGAGAAGGGGGGGAAGGGGACACAATCAGTCAAATACAGACCTCTAGAAGCATTACATAAAGCACAAACAGTGGTAGTGCAACATGGTATATGTGCAGATAACCGACTGCAGGAATTGGAAGCTTTGAGAAGCAAGACAGCTCAGTGTACAAGGTAACAACAGGTCGGACACATCAGTGCATTGATACTAGCAATCATAAACTGACCACAGGGGGGACCAAACCTGGGGAGGAAAACAGAACAAGGGGTAGGACAGATAGGGGGTTGACAGGAGCAAAAGAGAGGGAGGACAGGTGTTTCAACTGGTGCCTAAAGGAAGTGGGGGGCAGTGAGAGATAGATGGAGGAGGGAAGGAGGTTCCAGAGAGAGGAAGGCAACAGGAGAAGGCTGACTGCCCAGCAGAGGCGTGAGGATGGGGGACGGAGAAGATGTGAGGATCTCTGGAGTGGAGGGAGCATGAGGCTGATGCAGTGAGAGAGATGAGTGCAGATAGGTGTGAGGGCAGTGCCCCAAACCAGTATTTTTTTTTTATACTTTCTTTTTATCCTCGCCTCTACTGCCCCCAGCTCTCCACTCAATTGGACCCCTACAATGCACCACACACACGTCTACCCTCCTGACCCAAGGTCTGCCCTAGAGTGCACAGCTCAACTCCCTGAGGACCTTGATGGCCTGGATTCCCCCCCCCCCGGGTGGGGTGAGAAAAGGTCCCCCTTACCTTCCCTCCAAGTGTTTTTCCAGGGAGAGGGCTTGCACAGTGGTGTCTGCCCTGTTTAGTCAGTGGGTAGCGCATATGCTGCTCGAAGAGTCGTCCCCTAGGAGAGGTGAAGGTTGTTTCCGTGTTCTGTTCCTGACGCCAGTGTGCAATGGGGAGCAAGAGGTCAGGCGCACACTGAGATGCGCATCTGCCCCAGTTCCCTGCTGATGTCAACCCTGTGTTGCTGCCTCTCCAACCACACCAACATCCCCCAAGTTCACCAGGAGGCGGCGGTATCACGGCGGGGAAAGCATCCCATCCCACCCTGGAGAAGCAGAGCAAGCCATTGGGCACTCAATCCTTCTCCCCCCCGGCTGACCCACTGGTGGCCCGAGTCTGTTCCCGAACCCTGGTCACTGGCGTGAAGCGAGGTGTGGCATCCAGCGCCTCAACCCTCAGTGCCACCGGGCCGACCAAACCAGTATTTTGAGATGAAGGATGCATAGTGGGACTGGCAATGGGAAGGAAGGGGTGCTGGAGAAGGAGGAGGAGGAGAAGAGGGAGCAATGGTGGGTATGGGGGAGAGTTAGTGGTAAAATGAGAGAAGGTGTTACATAGGGTGTCCAGTCTGGAAAGGGAGGGGGTGGCACCATAGACCACGTTTGCATAGGTGAAGCCTGGGAGCAGCATTTTGGTAACGAACTCCTGGCAGACCTGTAGAGGCTGGCAGTCTTTGTTAGGGTACAGAGCACCAACTTTGGGGTGGACCATGTCATGGACATCATTAATGTGGGCAGAGAAGTCAAGCATACTTTTAAGCCACACACCAAGATACTTGAAGGAGTGAACCACTTCAAAGGGGGAACCATTCAGGGTGGTGAAGGAAGGGAGGCGGGCAAGCCTGGTCAGCTTCTGGCTAGTTCCAAAGGTCATGGACACTGTTTTTTTGGTGTATACACCAAGACAAGTACATACAGACAAATAAATATCTATATAATACAGTGAGGCTATATAGTAGGGGCAAATATACAGGAACTGTGTAGCAAAGCAAAATCAGTGGTGGTATCAATATTACTCAGTAACATAACCAAACTTCAGGAGATGCTCATTGTGGATACTGGAATAGCCATCTCGAGTGCCATTCTGGCATATCAGCAGAGCCCTATGGTACTCATTACGGATATCTGCCCATGTGGCCAGTAGAGTGCTTGCATGGTGCACTTTATTTTGGGGTGGGGGTCACATGAGTAGACAGATTCGAGCCCTTTGTTGGTTTTCAAGAACTTCAATGTTAGAGGTTACGGAGGGGGTGAAAAATGGCCAAAAAATATAAAAAAATAAAAACAAAAGCTGCTCATAAAATCTTCACACACCATGGAGAGGCTTTCCACATACAAATCCATGTTTATGGAGTCTGCCCCCCAGAACCACCAGAGGTAAATACCATACTGAACTTGGCATGATGACATAGCCTTCCAGCGGTGGTGAGAATGAGGCAAAGTAACGTGACCTTTAAGTCTGGAAATAAAGGAGAGCTGTACTTGACATTAGCATCATTTATTTGCTAAAAATAAGGAGTCAGATAAGGGAATGATGCTGGGGGAAGGGCTCTCTTTTCCTGTCTCTCTCTCTCTCTCTCTCTGTTAGGTAACAGTTGTCAGGCTGGGCTAGGTATATAAAGATGTTTTAGGGACTGGCACCAGGAGACGCTCAAGAACAGCAGGCAGTGTGAGTGAGTGCTGGGATAGGTCTCACACAGGAGGACAAGTGCAGCAGGTATAGTAACAACAAGCCACTTGACTCAGAAATTAGCACCGCAGGCTTTGTTGAGCTCTGCTTAATGCGTGGAACCTTGAAAGCAAAGACTTTTTATGTTTCTTATTTAATTCTTTGTTTAGCTTTATATTCTTTTTTTATCTAGCTGTTTGCGTCTGTGCTTAGCTGATTTTAACATTTCTCATAGCTTCTGAACTAGATTTACAATTCATCTTATTTTCCAAGGTTGGCATTTCGGATCACAGATTCACAGTTGTACAAGATAAGCATGCTATGCAAAGTGAGTGCACCAGGCTAGCACCAGATTACATTTTCAGACTCAGAACTCTCCAGACCAAGATCTGTTCAGTAGTTTTGCTTTTGTTATGAAGAAAAAAAATGTTACGTTTAGTAAGTGTCAGCACTCTTCTCTAACAAATAGTACTCCGGAGCTATTTAGTGCTCATTTAGGAAGAAATTAAATGCTGGAATGTATTATTACCTTTATTAAAGAGGTCAGCCTGCTATGATCCAAGTGAATGCTATCCCATGGGTTTTGCTGTCGTTATAATTATAATTGTTAAATGCCCTCTGTAAATTCATTACTTGGATCTCCTGAATAATGGATTGCAGGTATTTATAGTGTAATGTGTTCAACATATATATCATTTTTTTGCTGGGGTTATTATCTTGCCATTTATTTTCTGTCTTCAACAGGTCTTACATGACTGGTGGAGCAATTTTGTTACCAGTCCTGCCTGTATGCAAAATAGAGAATGTTTCAATGGATGTCTGCTAGGATGAGGGGGACTTGTAGAAATGTTTGATTTAGAGCGGAGCTGAATGTGGGATTTTGTCAGCAGAATTTATGCGGCATGGCAATTCTGATTCTGAACTGCTTTTTGGAATTTCATTTTAAGTTCTGCGGAATTCCTAAAAACATTTCTGCATAAACCCTGGACTACCTTTACACAGATTATGTAACCTGCGGAGTAACTTTCTGCTGATTGCAGAAAAGTTCTCCACCCCAAAATATTCCACTTTCAAAATCTGGGAATTCTGCTGTTGACAGAATTCTGTGGAATTAGGCAAAACTACCCAACATTCCACAGATTTCTGTTCCATCAGAATTTAAAAATTACCCACGGTGCTAGTTTAATTCTGTTCATCCCCTGGGTTGTTTGCTTTTGCCGACCATGCCATGACATGCAATCTGTTTTTATTTCTCTTAGTTTACAATTTCTTCAGACAGGATTGTCCAGCACTGATGTTCCATCTCATTTACACTGTGGTCCTGCTTTTCCCAGTTTTAGAATTGGGAAGACTGAGGCGCTGGGAGGTCAAGTAACCAGCTCACAGCCACACAGCGTGATAGTGGCTGTGGTGGGACTCTAACCTGTGTTCCCCTGCTTCACAGTTCTGTGCTCTAATCACTAGTCCATACTCTCTTCCCAAATGAAGTGAGCCCAGCTGTGATAGCTGTACCTCCAAATGAGATTTAAAGTTGAGCTCCCTCCCCCCAAACAAAATTGAATTTGATTCCTTTGAACCACACTGCTATGACTTTGGATTATTGATAGGAACTTAAGGGTCTGGATTTTCATAGTTATTTGAATGCTGCAGGTCCCAGCTGCATCAAATATATGATGCAGAGGACTTGCAACAGAGACTCGGGATTTATGATCCCTGCATGGAAGTGATGCCCACCAGATCACATTTCTGTGGTCTACTGTGCATCAGTGCATGGGTCTCTTGTGTGTCTCGTGTGGCAGCTTGCACCATATCCTTACAGTGAGCTGCTGCAAAGTATGTCCAAGTGATGTAAATGAACCCAGGCTTGGAAAATAGGGTGCAGCTGTGGCAGTTGGCCTCGGTGCACCAGCAGAGCCAAAGTGCATGGCCGTAACACTGGCCATAGGCATTGTGTCTGCCTTGGAAAACCAGCCCAAAGTTTCACTCTGAGGAAAGGTAACACTATCAAGTTTGGTGTTAAAGCTTCCTTTTGGTGCTCCTTTTTGGGGAAGTTCATAGAAGTACAGAAAAACACCAGGAAATGTTAATAAGCATGTTAAAAGTTGATCTAGCAAGGCATCCACAATCTCTCCATTCAGGATGGATAGAATTAGGGTCATAGTTACAAGGGACTGGGAATATAATAATATTACAAGTTTGGGATGAGACAGGAACAATCCCAGATTGCCTGGAAATGTTCTTCTAAAGGGACAGCAATAAAATTATTATTTTTTTTTTGCCAGTTCTGTTAGCATTCAAGTGAAGGAAAACATCCCGTCTGCCTTGCCCTGCTCTATCTCAGAGTCAGTAGGACCAGTGAAGATCACTTCTGGGTACTCTTAATTTTAAAGAATCTCCATTTTAGATCTTAAAGGGACACTGTCAATGACCATAGACCTCAAAGTGTCTCTAGTTTAAAAAACACAAGTACTGATCGGTCACCTTCTGAAGTGATTGTGTGTGTAGCTGGTAGTCGGATTTTGAAATTTTTTTTTTTCAAAATTGCAAAACAGACTGCCCACCATACTGGTGTTACCACACAAACATGTAATTGTTTACTGTCCTTGAGCAACTCCCACTGCATCTTTCCTGGACTTGGAAACACCCCCAACAGAGTCTAGCCACTTTTGTAGTGGGATGAGAGGAGACTACTGAATTATGAGTGGCTGCACTGTTTGGGGGTGTTCCTAATGTTCAGGAAGTATGCAGTACCAGAAGAAGGATTTGAAACAAAAAAAACTGGGTATAGCTACCATTAGCATGCATTTCAGTTCTACTAAGGAAGGAAGCAGATAAAACAACCAACAACATCAATGAATGTTAGAGACCATAAGTAATCATAAAATGTGGGTTTTCAACTAGAAATAATATCATGCAAAAATGGTTGACAGTGTCCCTTCAGACTCACACTGGAGGCTTTAAGAATCTCTCACTCGAAGAATAATTAGCTCTTCTGTTTTCAGCTTGATTGAGAAAATCTGCCTCACTAAAGTGTTCTTATCAGAAGTCCTTTTTTTTGCAAGACCTTATTTTTTTAATGAATTTAGACACAACACCAAAAACTCATTTTCACTCAATGTTCGTTTCTGTAAAAATCATTAGAGTTTGCCATAGTCAAGCAAATAGTAAAATCAGATGAAAAAAAATTATGCAACACAGCATTTTTGCATAGAAATGTAAATTTATTTCCACAAAACTAAGTGATTCTCACTGAATTTGCAATTTTCACAGAAATAATTCCATGAAACTGTAATTTTGCCCAGTCATGGTATAAAGCCATATTTTTCTGCTTTGTTGGATTATTGACTTGCGTGTCCATTACTGCGTGTTCTGCAGTGACATACAGTCTACCAGCATGCCCTTAGTCTCCACTGTTTGTTTACTGTGAAGTTTGTCAATAGACCAGCCTTACTCAGCTTTGAGGACTGCATGCAAAAAATGTAATTGGTAGTATTTGCTTGCAGCTGAGACCTATCGAGTGCCATTTAGCAATGCAATTGGAGAAGTGGATTACTGTGTAGTTAAAGCAGATGCTGAAACCTCTGACAGGCTGTGTGGGTGAAATTATTTGAAGGGTTTTTATTGTGGAACACAGTCTTTTGCATTTCATCACCTTCCATGAAAGGTAAACAAACGCGGAATGTCTGCTTCATGGTAGTCCACTCAGTGCCCCAAATTCAACCCATGGCAATACACTTCAAGGGGCTGTTCAACCCTTGTGCTGTGAGCTTTTAGCAGCTCCATGCTGTACAAGGTATGTGCAGAAATTATTCACATGTAACATCTGAAACATCAGTGACACCTTCAGAATCCAGAACAGGACAGAATTTGAACTTGTTTGTCACAAGAATCTTACAATCCAAGATAATGGCTACTTTTATTATGTGATAATTTTAGTGATAATTTTAGTATCATTCAGACTGGGAATACTAAGCTGGCCCATCACAGTAGTGGTTCGGCCACTGCTGGCTGTGCCACTGACCCGAGTTCAGAAATTACCAAAGTCACTAGAGGGCCAGCAGGGGGAAAGAGCTTCACTATACCAATGGATGCTCGCTGTCTGTAAGGGAAGGTGTTTGTTGTTCAGTCTGCGTGAGTGCCTCCTGAGGTAGCATGGGAGGAATTGCACAAGTGGACAGTAGAAGGAGTGGGAGTCAGCTGGCTCTTCTTCTGAGCATGTCCACTGAAAGGTGGCTGGCAGGCATTCACACCACAGATTCCAAGGAGGGAGAACAGTAGAAAATGTCAGCCAGGAACAAGATGACTTCTGTTCCTTGCAGGTCCCTCTCCCACTAATCAGGTGTAAGGCTCTGGTCACAGATTCAGTCACCATCGGGGATCTGCCCTCCACTCCCAGCAGGCTCACGTGGAGGATACGCCGTGGGGTAACACACAGGTGTAGAGTTTGGGGAAGCTTCCAGGTTCGAGGCCCCCCCCCCCAGACAGGGTACTCTAAAAATCGGCTAACTGTTTAGTCCAATAGTTTTGAGCCTGAGAGGCCCCCGGAAAACCTAAACTCTATGCCCATGAGTAATAAAGAGCAACAGAAAGTCCTGAGGATGGCGGGGTGATGGGACTGGTTGTTTGGGGCACTGACTGGGAGGGGAGCATAAACAAAAAATCCAAACAAAAACTGGGAAGTTTGAAGATCCTAAACAACACATGGGCATAACTGGTTAAGGTAAGTAAAGGAGATTTATATTTACAGTAGATGAGTTATTCTGAGTAAATTATTTAGAAAACAAGAATACTGAAAAGCATTATTATGGGGTGGCAGGCTGAATATGGTGAAAATGACAGGCACTTCAGAAATAAGCTTGAATTTAGATTCTGATCACAAAAAAGAAACTAACTTTCTAAATACAAATTTAAATATTAATTATGTATTTGTGTAAGTATTTTGCAACCTATTCTTGATATGCCCTGGTAGGCAGAGGAAGTGCTCTGACAGACACTTTCATACGCAGGTGACAACATGCTAAAAAATGGAACTGCCAATGAAGGCAGTAGTGCATGTTATGATGAAACCTTTGACCTGTACTTTTTAAATTCCATTTTACATTGCCCCTTGCTTCCTCTCTTGTGCAATACACTTCTTTTCTATTTTAAGTCAGCCTGAGCACTTTATCTGCATTTAAAATAATGAAATACATACTCCTTTTAATAGGGTTTAGACCAAGTTTTCATTTTTATTTTCAGCTTTTTTTGTTACACCTGTTGTCCCAAAAGGTCAGAGAGCACTGTCTGCTGCATGCTAGTTCAAAGGTCAAAGTGATGTTGAGCAAAACAGAAAATACTGATGAAAACTTGGACCAAGTCATATTAAATGCAGATAAAATAAAATAGAAATACCTAGTATTATACTAGCACTCCTGAAAGTGCAACATTTTTAACTGTAGTTCCTAACAAAGATCATATCATTTGAGTTCCAACTTACAAGCTTTAAAGGGACACAGTCAAACCTTTCTCCATCATATTATTTCTAGTTAAAAACACACATTTTATGCTTGTTTATCAGCTCTAAAATTCAACGATATTGCTTATTGTGTTATCTGCTTCCTTACTTAGAAGAACTGAAATGCATGCTACTGGTGTAATTATGCCCAACCTTGTTTTGTTTCAAATCCATGATTTACTCTTACTGCATCCTTCCTGAACATTAGGACCCCCTTCCCAAACAGTGCAGCCCCTCATGATGTGTTAGTCTCCTCTCCTCCCACTGCATAGCCACTTTTTATGCCATAAAGAGTGGCTAGACTATGTTGGGAGTGTTCCCAAGTCCAGGAAAGATTCAGGGCAAGGCAATTTCGTTTCTATGGCGTCCAATCCCAGGGGCTCTGGGCACCTCACAATGTGTGCAGCATAAAAATAAACATGAATTAGAAATTGATAACTAGCAATAAATAAAATTCTTACAAAAGAATTACGTCACAGCATCAGGCCCAAAGCTTGGTGTAAAAAGATGTAGTGGAAGCTGATCAAGAACTCTAAACAAACCTGTTTTTGTGTGGTAACACCAGTATGGTGGGCAGTCTGTTTTTCACTTTTAAGAAGAAAAAATAAATCAGAATCAAACTACCAGCTACATCAACAATCTCCACAGAATGTGAACAATCATAAAATGTTTTTTTTTAACTATGGAAATGTAAGGCCTAAGGGGGTTGACAGTATCCATTTATGAAAATTATGTATGCAATGTACATGAAAGCACAGTAAACATAATCAGCCTTAAGCAGTATACCATGTTTGTGGGCAAACTACCAAAATTCGAAGTTTAGTTTCCTGTTTGAAACATCGTATCTGAAAGTAGATTTCAGGAGCTATTGTGCCTTTTTGTATCTTTGGGGAGACCTACAGAACTACTTGTGTCAAGGTTACACAGCATGAGTAGGGACAATGCTTAGATATGTGTCAGTACTCAATATTTTTATTTATTTTTAAAATTTTAGCCAGGAAAGGCACACTGAGCTGAAGCCCATTTTCAGGTGTGTCCCTGGAGCACAGGGAAGTTACGTGACATGCTCAGAATCACTAAGTATGCAAGTGGAGGTTGTGGGAATCAAACCCAGGCCTACTAGATGTACTGAGCTCATTCACAGCTCATTGCTCTAACCTCTAGACTATAGCCAGCAATATGGATTACAGTCACTGCTATGTGGTATGAGGAATGGAAAAACAGACTCAAGTCTGTTTGGCCACTACAATGCTGTTACTATGTTACTATGTTTCCTAAGTCCACTGATGTAATAAGGGATAAAAATACCAGATGGAACTGTAGTTGTCTTGTGTGTTAAAAGGGTCCATAAAGCCACACTGTCAACCCTTTGTGTATCATATTGTTCTTAATTGAAACCCCAAATGTTATGATTACTTACCTTCACTAAAATTCATTGATGTTGCTAGTTATTTTATTTGGTTCATTTCTTGGTAGAACTGTGATGCATGCTAATGCTGTAATTATATTCATCCTTGTTTTGCTTCCAATCCTTGATCTACTCTTATTGCATACTTTTTGAACAATAATAACACTCCTGGCAGTGCAGCCACTCGTGATACAATGGTCTGCACCCTTCCCACTGCATTCTGAGTGACTAGACTGTATTGGGTGTTCTTTAGTCCTGGAAAGATGGCATGGGGGTTGATCAACGACTGTAAACAAGCACAATTTTGTGTCACAATGGCAATAGGGTGGACAGTCTTTCACTTTTAGAAAGGAAAAAAGGAATTTAGAATCAAACTACCATCTTTATCAGCAATCACTACAGAATGAGACCAATCACAACATGAATTTTTTAAATGAGGGACAATCTGAGGACTAAGGGAGTTGACAGTGTCCCTTTAATATCTCATAGTTAGAGTCAGAGAATTTAGCATTTGAATGACTGGGTCTATAGGAGGGACTGTGGATAAGTTATGTGTTTTATTTTTTCCCAGACATGAACAGGAAGTTGTGTGTGTTCTGTACCCTGGTTGCTGTTCTAGCAGTGGCATGCCTTGCTAGGCCAATGTCTGACTCCCACAGACTGGGCACAGCATCTGCACAGAGCAACATCTCAAAAAGAAATGCATACTCAACGGACATGGTCAGGTGGGACTGGACGGGCACATTATCTGAAGATCAGAAGCAGCTGGTGTCTAAGCTTCTTGCAGGTATAGAGTTGGAATTAGTCTTTTTTTCCATTAAAATGCTTATTGTTTAATAAAAACATAAATACCATAAATGTTACCAACATTCATGAAATTAAATATATGAGAAATGTATAAATAGTACCAATGCAAAAGTATTCAACTTATCTAAATAAATGTATGTATAAGTGTAAGTAAAAACCATAAATTAAATTTCAAATGATCCTCCCTTTTTTTCTTTAACAAATAGTTTATAGTTTAAATTAAAAAAAAATTAATAGTGGAATATTAGTTGACTTCACTTTTCTAATATTACAAAATTGGACCAAACGTTTTTCAAAAGCTTCTAATTTTCCTAAAAAAAAAAAAAACAGTAACTGATTATTTCATGATTAGCAACTGTACTCATATTATTAAACAAATCCAGGAATGTTGGAGGGTATGTGAATTTCCAGTTTGATAATATAAAAAGTTTCATTGAAAGAGATGCTGCTAAGAGAAAATCACACTGGATTGTGTCTAGATTTTTGATCTGGGGTCTGGGGGGCACATCTTAGCATTAAAAGATTTGGAGAAAAGGGGATATTCCTGGATTTGAAAAAAACACAAGGATGCATTGTAGTCCAGTGGTTAGGTCAAAGAATTGAGACTCATGAGATCTCCAGACTGAATGTCACCAGTGATGAAGACACAGGTAGGTATAGTGTTATGGGAAGAATATAGAAATATAGGAAACGCTTTGTTCCCTGGGCAATAAGATATTTTACAGATTAATATTATCTTTTGCACTAGTCTGTGCACTTTTATAATATGTCATGGAGATAATGCAGTGTACAGGCACAGTAAATGTGTTGTAGATAAAATAGTCTATAGAATTCCCATCACCTTATTGGTCTAGAGACATCACATGACCATGCATTATTTTCTTACATGAACTATACAACTTTATTTCATTTTAAAATTATAATAGTGCACATTTTATAAGTGGGGTAACACACTTTAGGGGGCAAGAACGTAGGGATTATACATACTTCTTGGCTGGATAAAAGCATTCATGACTATCGATCACTTGATTCATGTATATATACCTTTAAGACAAAGCATGGTGTCATGTGTTATCCCTTTAGTAATTCATTAATATTTCAGGTTAATATGTAAGTGTGCATGGTGTTTTATTTTTTTTTGGAGGGGGGGTTGCAATCTTGTAATAAAATTACAATCAAATCAAATGATAGCCACTCGCAGTAAGCTATGGAAACCACTCAATCTCCTTAAGTTTCAATTGTCCCAGTTAAACAATTTAGTAGAGGCAAGACCCTACAGAAGGCAAGGTTGCATTCTGCTTATCCAGGATAATGCCTGAGCATTAGTGTTCAGAGGGCTGATGTTTGGCCTTGTGTAGCCCTGAAAATGAAGCTGCTAATTCAGCCCATGAACAACCATGGTCTGTAGCAAACATCCTTTGAATTCTACATCCTGTGCTCCCACAAAACCAGAGGGAGCACTGCTCATTGGGTTGCATGTGTGGAAATTTGGGAATTTTCTAGTTAATTACCAACTGAAGTAGGTGGGGGCCTACAACAAACACAGGCTTGAATATTGCTCCAGCCTGTTGTTGGCTGGAAGCAAAAAATCTATTCATTATCTCCAGTGTCCAGTATTTATTGAGATTTTTCATGTTCAACTTCATCTCTGGTGTCTCCTTCATCCTAACCACCCCTCTCATGTCTCTCCCTCTCTCTTCCTTGTAGTTCCCTTTACCTCTGCTTCAGTGAGTGGTCATCTGGTGGCTGCCTCCGTTTGCCATCTAGTAGCCCCAATGTCTTTCTCTCCACAGAGTGACTCTCCTGGCTATAGGCCATACTCAGAGGGAGACCAATGCCCAGCTAGTGGTTGGGAAGGCTAGCCAACACTGGGCCCAGTGTGCAACTTCAAGGATGAGGAATGGCGTGCCTGCCCCCGACAGTGCCCCATCACACGTCATGGAGGAGCTAAGGGAAGGGGAACCAGAAGTCTGTTGTGCATCAATCTCTACCCACTGGGCCACCAAAGGGCAGTCTTTTTCTGAAAGATGCTGCAGACCCTCCCCAGAAGCACTGTGGCACCTGAGGACTGTAATCAGCCCCCTGCTAGCCTGACCCCAACCCCTAGGTTTATTACACAAACCCAGATCCCCCACTTTCCGTAAGTGCACTTGTCATTAGTCCGGCCACTATATTCAATATTCTTTAACTGAAATCATAGAACTGGAGTGAGAAATCCAGCTTCTGAGATTGACTGGGCTCTATTAGATTATCATTCATTATTCACATGAGTCGTGCACACCAAGCCACCGCCTGATGCAGGGGCATGTGCACTGTTTCTGGCAGTAAGTTTCATTTTATTTTAAAATATATAAATGTCATCTAAATGCCTTACCACATTTCATAACAGCAGTAAAGCAACTCAGAGGGACAGTTACTAGTCAGTCATCCCACTCCCCCACCCCCCAGCGAACAATATTTGCCTTTAGTCCATGTGAATGGCAGTCTACATGTATCATCATTTCTGTTATTGGTGGCATAATGACCAGTTAAGGACATCAGATGGTTCCTTCTTGGACATAATTGATAATGACTGGTGGAGAGGTACAACCAGATTGTGTGATTTCTGATGTTTCTTTCATGACAGACACTGGACAAGTGTATTAACTGTTGGGTATGGGGAACTCTCACTTCTAGATCTGTAGGTGGGAGAATGGTCATCTCTAGTTGGTGGAACTAACTCTTCTGTTTTATACGAGAAAAATAACACCAGTGCAGAAACTCTCATACAGTTTTTTAAGATGTGGAGGAACTGAGTTCCAGAGCATTCTTGCCCAGTTTGACCCTTCTATAATTACAGTAATGTGTGGCTGTTGCTAAAAGCATCATTGCTGCACTCAGTCACAGTGCAGCAGATATCTACTATCATTTATTGCTCTGGGGTGCACTCTGAGATACCGTACAGTGTGCATCTCAAGCCCTGCATAAATATGGACCCAGAATAATAACCCATGGTATCATCATGCAGCTCGCCCTGGGGGAGGCTGTTATTAAATTGTCTAGAAAGTGATAGAAAGGTTAAGTAAAGTCTAACTGGACCTTCCACTGGGATAAGCAAGCAAAAACCTTTTGAGTCTGTTTTAAGGTGGCAGTGTGGTCCAGGATAATGGTGATGCAGCCTAGTGGCAGGTAGTATGGTATAGGGATTAAAGCAATCTTAGGAATCTGTAGAGCTAGGATCAAATCCCACCAGAACCATTTATCTACTGCATGATTCTGAGCAAGTCACTTGACCCCCCCCCCCCAGTCCTTCCACCTATAAGCTAGGTAGAAGCAGGATTCCACGGACAATGAAATGCTTCACCTCAGCTGGGCTGTCCAGAGTAGATACATCTGAATGAAAAAGTCTTGCTTGGCTAACGCTTGAGTAATAGTAATTAGTTATATGTACAGTATCGCCCACTAGGAAAAAATACTCTGTGACAGTGATGTTACACTTTCCTCTGCATGACAAATGGAAGCAATAGCCATTAAATTACTTTGTCTTCCTGTAGTATCCTGAAAGATATCACAGGTGGAAACTGTGATAAGCGCTTTGTCCTGGCAGGCAGCACTGTACATGTCACTCATACAAGCATATCAGCTGCTTAGCCTTTCAGGGAAAAGTAGGTCTGCTTTGACTAACACATATGGGATCTGAGAACAAAACGGACCATACTGGTCTCTCCAAGCAGTGGATGCCAGCTGTAGGGATACAAGCATCTTGGGTGTCAAAACAAAGAGGTCTATTGAGTTGCATGGTGGCTCACAGTCTGTGATGGAATTCTGGATGGGGCACATGGGCTCGGCCCCTAAATTTCTGAAGTGAGCCCTGGTCTTTCATGCATTACAGCCATGTATTTCGTTTACAATGGGGGGGCACAGTTTTAAGGCATGGCCCCCATAGCTCCTAAAGCTCATGAAATGTAATTTCAACACCATCCACAACATCTGGGTATATACATGTTTATTTTTCAGTGATCTGACTGCATATTTTGTTCCCCTAGAAATGTCTAGCAAAGAAGGCTACTGGCCAGCAGATGCTGTTCACCCCATGCATGACAGAGATTACGCTGGATGGATGGATTTTGGACGCAGGAGTGCAGAAGCCCTGGAATTCGACTCTTAAAAACATTGTTTCTTCATTGCAGAATGTACAGAGCTGCTTATTCATGAATTTATTAAAGTGCAAAGTGTCTACCCCAAGATTTTACTAATTAAATTTAAATATCAGTTATCATTTTATGTACCATAAAAGCCAACATTTTATTACATCATTATTCACTATGAATCTTCTGGTGATTTAGAAAAAGAAGTTATAATAAAGAAATATATCTGTTGTCTATAATAATTGTTAGCTCTTTCCTCTGTCCACTTGTGTATTTACTACTGGTATAAAGAAACATTTTGTGGTTCCCCCAGTGCACATTTAGGGTGTAAGAGGTGGGCCATGAAAACAGCCCCTGGCTCCAACCCTAAATGCTGATGTCAGATGAGGGGTCTATCTTTTGGTGTCCCACCCTGACCCCCACAGAAAGTTTAACACGTTGTCTCAGCCATGGAGATTCTTCATGCAACAAGCTGGAGCTGACAGTAGGAGGGGTATGGAGCTGATATGCATGATGGGAAGGGGGTAAATGATTTGTATGAGGGCCTGAAAAGGGTCACCATACAAGTCTCTTTTTTGTGTTTCCTCACAGAATGAATTATGTAACAAGCATTCAGTTCAAATCTACGACAGGGCCAAAAACAAACTGTAAATTTACAAAAAGTAGGACATTTCCAAATTTGATAAAACATTAATTTGGGTTGAGATTTCCTGTCCCACATGGCTTCCTCCGTTGTGTCTTACTAATGAGATTAGTAGGTAATTACACAGTAGGTAACATCACAATGCCTTCATACCCATTCAAAGACCTGAGAAATGTGTTTTTTGCAGCCTCACTACCGCATACACCCAGAGTGTGTAACTACCCCTCAAATATGCTTAAAAAAACTAAGAATGTTTCAAATATGCATACAGAGTCACTTCATACAGATTCCATCAGACTGCATCATACAATCAGAATTTTGCAGGTAGAAAACCCCTCAGTCCATCTAGCCTGTACTGGTATGGCCTACTTGTAGCTTTGCTTTGTATGGTGAGTGACTCCCTCGTTCTCCCCATCCCCACACACTCGACCCCTCTTCCTCACCACCGTTTTCATCACACCCATGTGGCCATCCTGCAGTCTCTTTAATCCTGGAACCCTCTCAACATTAACCACCTCCCCTGGTAGACAGTTTTACCTGTCCACCACCTTCTCCATGAAGAAGTATTTCCTTACATCCCTCCTCAATCACCCTCCAGCCACCCCAGCTTTTTACTGTTATCTTGTCGCAGGCCTCTCACGTTGCTTGAACTCTTGCTGGCTGTCCGTCTTGTTTATTCCCTTCAGATATTTGAATGTTTCAGTTATGTCCCCCTTTCCCTTGTGGCCTCCAGGGAGTACATGTTTAGGTCAGCCAGCCTTTCCTCAAAGGACTTCCCCTGCTACCCATGTATCCCTCTCTTTGCCCTACTCCAGACCAATCCATCTGCTACAAAAGGCTCTGCCGATGTACACTGCCATCCTGCTGACTTTCCCATGCTCCTTATTTATTGCAGTGGGCAGTATTCTTGAAGCTGTCTCTTATGGTAACCCCCAGGTCCCATTCCTCTGAGGTCTGGTCTAACCTGACCCCCTCATACAATATCTGTACTGTGTTTTTGGTTATTTTTTTCCTATATGTATGATACAACCTTGCCCTTTTTGGCATTAAATTTCAGTTGCCAGATCTTGAACCACTTTGCCAATTTCCCTAGTTTCCTTTTCATGTCAAGAAAAAAACAAGGCCGGCCCAGTGGCGCTGAGGGTTGAGGGGCTAGACGCCACACCTCGTACCACGCCAGCGACCCGGTTCAGAACGGACTTGGGCCTGCCGGGGGTCGGAGCCGGGGGAGGGAGGATTGAGCGCCCCAACGGATGCTCTCCTCCCTCGGGATTCTCAACCCTGAGAATGCCGTGGGAGCACCGCGCTCAGGGGTTGAGCTCCGCTATCGAGTCCGGGAGGGGGGCGACGGTTGGGCGCTTGGGGAGGCGTGTGTCAGCTCGCCGCCTCTAGGACGACGTCCCTGTGTGTCCCGCGTCCCAGGGGTGGGGGAAGTGGGAGAAAAAGTGGAAAAATGGTAGTCCTCGGTGTCCCTAGATGAAGACTGCCCCATCCAGAGAGTCCACCTAGGACAGACCCCGCTGTGCAGGAGAAGGAGAGGTAATGGCACTCTAGGGGCAGATCCTGAAAGGGGGCTACAGGGATATGTGTAGTCGGAAGGAGGGGGACACCGGGGACAAGAAGGAGAATAAAGAAATATAGCAAAAAAAAAAAAGAAGAAAAAAAAAACTGCACTCAACGTCAAAACAGAGGTGCTCATACGCTTTAATGTACAAACGGAGTGGATCAGCAAAGTGACCCAGCCATAAACACGCCTCAACATTTCGCGCAAGCACACTTGTGTGAAACGTTGAGGCGTGTTTGTGACTGGGGCACTTTGATAATTCACTCTGTCTGCATATTAAAGTGTATGAGCACCTCTGTGCTGACTTTGAGTGCAGTGTTTTTTTTTTTTCTTCTTCTTCTTGTCTGAGTTTAAAACGTTGCACCATGGTTCTTGAGCTGCCCTTGTGTGGTTTTCTTCTCTTTTGTGTCCCTAACTCCTTCCTCACTGTTCACTAGTCCTCATATCTTGATGTCTTCCACAAAGAGACAAATTGTGCTTTGGACCCCTTCTCCAGCATTGCATATAAACAGACTGAAAAGCATGGGACCGGGGACTGTCCCCTGAGGCATCCCCACTGGTCACCATCCCGACTTCTGAGTGTCTTCCATTTAGCACTACCCTTTTGATTGTTCCCCCTGAAAAGTTTTCTACATCCCCCTTTGTTATATCTTTCCTCAACCAAGTCATCCAACATCTTCACAAGAGGTTTGACGTACCGAGTCAAAGGCCTTGCCTCTGAAGTCCAGATACAGGATGGTCATCACCTGACCATTGTCCACTACACAAGATATTGTGTTGAAGAATTCTGAGATGTCTTTGGCAGGACCTCTCTTTCATGAAGCCATGTTGCTTACTAACATAGAAAAACAGAGAATGACGGTAGAAAAAGGCCTAGTGGCCCATCTGGTCCTGGGCACCACTGGCTTGATTCACAAATGGCCTGAGAATGCTGCAAGCCATGGATGCACTGAACACATGGTGCACAGGGCTTGTGGCATTCCCCGGCCGGCGATCGGGATTCTCGGTCCTATGTGCCAGTTGCCACAAGTTAGATCAGCTTTTTCTGGTCTAGGCTGCAGCATCCTCAGGCATCCGTTTTACAGGGACTGCATCAAATATTTGGGGCAAGCTACCGTAAATTGGGAGAACTGTCATAAATGCACCCAATCTTATGGAATTGGGCACATTCTGCAGCAGACTTTTGGTGCAGCTGCTCCGATCACCGGGTTCAGTGCATGGCTTGATGCAAGACCTGCATCACCCTTTGTGAAGGCAGCCCCATGATTCTCCAGAAAGTCATCTACCTGCTCCTGGATAATAGTTTCCAGCAGCTTCCTGAAGATGGTGCTCCAGCTGACTGGTCTGTAGTTGTCTGGGTCTCTCTACCCCGCTCTTGTGCAGTGGCACATCAGCCACACTTCAGTCTGACATATGTACCAAGTTCACTGCTCCAGCTGTAACCGCTGTGATTGGTAGCTTGTAAATTGTTACAGCCTTTAAGTACTGTATCTTCTGAAAACTTCTTTGTAATCACACACACACACACAAAACTGGAAAGAAGCCCTGCTTGGTTTCGGCTTGTTTACCTGGTAAAATGTGTTTTAAATAAATTCGACAAATTACCTCATCCTTCAAAGGCTAGAGAACATATCTGACCCATATAACAGAATTCAATTTGGTTTCTCTTCCTAGCCTATCTCCTTAATTAGAAGTAGCAATAAGCAAAATTTTTTACCCTGAAAAAGAATGACAGAATTTAAAGCAATTTAAATAAAAATAAAATGAACAACATGCACATGATCTGGCTAGGTTTTCCCCAGAGGTTGGGCCCCCACCCCAGAAGTCACGGGGTTCTGGTCAAAGTCCAGGTCTACAGCTGTGAAAGGCTCTACGTTTTTATTTTTATTTATTTTGATGCCCAGGTAAGTGCCCTGCTGAAGTGCCTTTTTCAGGCACGACACAAATAAATAATGCACAGTTTTTCCTGCTGAATATGGCAACCATTCCTTCTTAGCTTCTTGCCCCTACAGTCATAAGGGAGTGGCTGCAGAACATCATACTAACACTGAATTGCACAGGTGAAAAACTTGTTGTCAGTCTTCTGAGTTGTAGGGAGTTCTGAGAGAGAGGCAGTAAAGCGTAGTGGTTTAAGGCTCTGAGCTGCAAACCTGGAGACATGGGTTTGAATCCCACAGCTCCCACTTGCATACTGTGTGACCCTGAGCAAGTCACTTAACTTCCTTGTGCTCCCAGGTCACATCTGGAAACAAGCTTCAGCTTAGTGTGCCTTTCCTGGTTAAACAATTTCGCCTTTCCCCCCTTTCCCTTTGTAGGAAGGCTACGCCACCATGTGTGTGTCATCAGTATCACATGTCCCTTACTACCATAAAGCCACCTGGCGAAACAGAATGATAGACATTTCCTCACATGCTTGCCTTTGGAAGAGGAGGTAGAATAATCTTTGACAGATGTCACAATCTGTAACAATTGAAACAGTATTATAATACCAGACAATTAAAGAGCTAGTGTACTGCTTGGAATTAATAGTAATTTTCAGATGCAGTCAGCTATCACTTGTAGTATCTGAAGTATTTTTTTTTTATTTTCTGTTTGCTAATTAGAAGATTTTCCACCTGGTAGTACTGGGGTGATGTGTGGTGCAACACTCTGGAGGGGGAAAAAAGTCAGCTGTGTTCCTCCCACTACATCATCAGAAATGAGACCAAACACCCTTGAGGCACCACAACCCTTGCAGCCTGAGCAGTGACTTTCACAAGCTACCAATCCAAATGCAGGACATTGTGACATCACTAGTAACCAGGGAGTCCTGCTGCTTCATGTGAAAGAGACACCTGGCAGTGAGAAATGTTTCTCATTTGTTACTAGTGATGTCATAGTCAGTGTGGTTTCAGTGTTGATGTAGTGGGAGGAACAGAACTGAGTTTTTTTCCCCTCCAGACAGAATGCTGCTCCGCACATCACTCCAGTACTGCCAGGTGGAAAATCTTCTAATTAGCAAACAGAAAAGAATAAATACTTGAGATTTAAGCAGTGATAGCAGGCTACATCTGAAAGTTACAATTAAATGCAGGCTCTTTCCAGGTAGTACGCTACTGTTCGGACTTTTTGGAGTCTGGATGGTCTAACACCTTCTCACCCCAGAAAATGTTTAGCATCTATTGACAGATGCAGTATGCTAACTGGTTCAGCTGCCCCAGAGAGGAGGAGGAGGAGTCAATGCAAATGAGGAAGGATTTGGCCAATCAGTATACAGTTAGAGTAGAGTGCTGCCTGCAGTCAGCCTGAGGGACCTCAGAACTTTTTCTTCACTGAACTGGCAACAGTGCCCCAGAGCTGTCCTCTTCAGAGATCTTCCTGTGCCATTTTCTTTCTTTTTGAGTGCTGCTTTTAAGGTATTTTGTATATATTTTTCATTTTATCTATTTTTACCGCATCTGCGCTGGGTTCCACAAGAGTCTAGGATTTTTTCGGTGGTTTTTCCACTTCAGCGGTTTTTCTGAAGTAAAATCCACCCACATGCATGATGAATTGTGTCGTTTTTATTTAATTTGTTAGTTGTTAGTATTTATCTGTGTTTTTTAATGCTTTTGCACTAAAATCATTGATTTGTTTTTTCGCGGCCGCGTGCGCAATTTTTCCGTTGCACACCAGCACAAATTATTGTAACCCTTTTTTCTTTATTTAAATTCAAAATGATTGATATTTGAAGGGTAATCCCCTCTCTTTTGGGGTGAGACTCTCTTGTTTGCTATGCAGTAGGCTTTGTTGACAAGAGGTGTGGAGGTGGTTCTGTTTTTTCCTCTTTGTGAAAAAAAAATCTCTTAAAGTTGATTTTGATTTGTTTATGCTTTGGCCTAACTATTATTATCTGGGCTTACAGTCTACCTCCCCCTCCTCTAAAAGTGCCGAGGAGGGTACCTCAAGTTAACACAAAAGAAATGACAAGTTCCCTTGAGACTTCTATTATTACAAGTCTGGTTCTGTAGTGGTAGTTGTTTCTTTGTCCAAGCCTTTATTTTATTTTATTTTTTTAAACTTGCATTTTTCTCCCCTGGATCTGACCAGCTACCCCCGACCCACCTCGATTGCGATCCACTGGTCAGGCGCTCCCATGTAGCCTTGGCCAAGCCCCCCAGGCAGGGTCGTGGTGGAAGGACCCCCAAATCCTTCTTGTTTTCATCAAGCCCCCCATTGGGGCCTCACAAATCAAGTGGTGAAGGGTGCACTTCTGCCAGAGGAGCTCAGTCGGCTCCATTTTTCCCCTTTTTTCTCCCCGGAGGCACGGTTGCGCCATGACGTCTAGGCACATATGCTGACATCATACCATACTCCTTTCCTACGTGAGGTTTCGGAGCTGCTGTACCTCTGGCCTCCACCAGAGGTCAGTCCAGTGCCAGCTTGTTGTCCCCATCCCTCCCCAGGGGAAGCAAGCTGTCCATGGTATGCTCCAGCTTCCCCTCCCCGGCCGGCCCTCCAGCTTCCCAGGCTCGTTCCCAAACCTGGGTCGCTGGCATCACTAGCGGTAGCGCTACCACTGCACCGGCGGGCCAGCTTATTTTAAAATAGGCAGGGTGTCCTCTTCCCTTCACAAAGATAGAGATTAATCTCCTCTGACTGTGAAAAGACAGAGATACTAAACAAATATTTTTGCTCAGTATTTACAAAGGAAGTGGGGGAGGTACCGAAAACAAACAGTAGAAACACTCTGGATCTGAGTTTCAGCAGGGTAAGCAGTTGGATGCAGCTGCTGGAAGGAAGGCTTGTTTTTTCTTTATTTTTCATTAGGAAGCAGTTTGACATAGTTTTAGTGCAGCCGTTTGTAGTTTTTTTTCCAAGTTTTACTTACCGCTGAGTCAGAGTGCTGGTCTGTTGCTGTTAGGTTCACTTGTGGCGATGCAGAAGAATGGCGGCTGGTGCAGGCGCATGTGCAGGAGAAAGGAAACCCGGCGCATGTTTGCCATAATAAACACTCCTTTATTACGGCAAATTACACTGTGGGCTTCCTAAGGGAACAATCAGAACCCAGTTATTACACAACCAGTAATCACCACACAAAAATGACACAGAGTTTGAAACATAGCCATAGTCACAGGCAGTCATCGTCCTGCTACAGCTGTGAGATGGAAAATGTGGTTGTAGTTGTTTTGTTGCAGATCTGTTTCGGAGCTACATATTGTACAGTAGTAGGTGATGATTGGTCAGTCTGCTCAGTGGATTGACTGATCTGGTAAGTCTGGGGTTCTGAGCATGACCATAGATGCAGTACTATTGTTTTATATTGTGGAATGCACAGGGTCCCAAACTGCTGTTTAATCAGACTTGAACATTTAGACATCCTTTCCAGAGACAATATGTAATCCTACGGAGTTGACTTCATTTATTCAAGACTGGTGGCTGCATTCCCTTAATTAAATACATACACATTTGTAGTGCCTATATGTTAGTGTTAAGTTAATATTTGTGTCCCAAATGGGGTATTTGACAGCAAATATTTTGACGGTCTTAGCCCCTAGGACTGGGAAAACTTGTGTACACAGTCTCAGTCTTAGTGGCTATTTTTGTTTAGCAAAATTAGCGAAAATCAGTTTGGCAGCTCAAAAGTTATAAATCGGTGAAATTATGCAAAAATCCCCAAATTCAGCCTTTTTTGTTCATAACTATCCAAAAACAAGGCAGAGTTAAAGTATGCAACTTACACATTCATTAGAATTTGATCCAAGAAAGTTACGGGGGGGGGTGGGGGTTGTCTTGAAGTTATAAGGTTTTAAAGTGTGTGCATGCATGGGCTGTTTTTTGTGACCAGGAAAAATAGATAAAAACATCTGACTTTTTCCCCAAGCATTAAAGTTTGACATGAACAAAAACTTTGAAGCTAAAAACATAAAAACTAATTAACTAAAGGTTTGCATTTATGTGGTTTGTAAGAAGACGGTCTAACGAGACGTCTGAGCTGATTTTCAAAAATATAAAATTAATTATAGTTTAATTAGAAAAAAAATATCTTCCTGATTGCCCTGAAAAACATAAAAATAGACTTTAATGAACTCAAAGAAGAAGAAGAAGAAGAACAATCAGCATTTATATAGCGCTTTCATACAAAGCAAGGCAATTTTATTTATAAGGTGCCCACTCCCGGAGGCTCTGGGCGTCATACACAAGCAAGGACAGCAGTTAATTAAGACATTATGAAAGCTCATTAAAACCATTACAGAATTAAAATACAAAAAAAAAAATAGGGTTTCAGAAATCAGTCTTCGGGAAACTGGTCAAAACTAAAATAAAGATGTCAACACTCAAATGCCAGACTGAAGAGGTGGGCCTTTAGCCTCTCCTTAAATACCTCAATCGAGGGAGCCTTCTGAACTGCAGGTGGAAACGAGTTTCACAGGGTCGGCCCAGAGACACTAAACGCCTGATCACCCAAGGTCTCGAGCCGAACCCTGGGACCGTCCCAGGAGGCCCCTCAAGGAGGAGTGGAGTGAGTGTGCACAGGACTCCAGTGTCAGGAGTTCAAACAGATAACCAGGACACAGCCTGTATAGGGCCTTAAAGGTGAGAAGACCCATTGACTGGCAGCCAGTGCAGAGCGCGCAGGACTGGAGTCACATGACTGGACCTCGAAAAGGCCATCAGCAACTGGGCCACTGCATTCTGCACTAGCTACAGCCTGCAGAGGGTCCCTCCCATCACCCCAAAGTACAGAGCATTGCAGCAGTCGAGCCTAGAAGTCACTAAGGCATGCACTAGTGTCAGCAGGTCCTCAGGCGGAATGAGGGGTTTAATCCGGGCAATATTCTGCAAGTGGTAAAACCCACTGCTGACTACAGCTGATACCTGATCTTCAAATGTCAATCTGAAATCAAGGATCATGCCCATATTTCACACCCTCAGAGAAACCACCAATGCAGCAGACCCCAGAACAAGTCCAGAGTCAGCCCCTGGTGGCAACCCATCATGCCTGTGACCCTTCTCAATCACCAGCACCTCAGTCTTAGCCGGATTGGGTCTTAGCCAGCTGGAAGCCATCCAGTCATTGATTTTAGCCAGACAGCTGTTAAGCACATTGACCGCTCCTCATGTTCTGGGTGCAAAAGACAAATACAGTTGGGTGTCATCTGCATAGCAGTGAAACTCCATGCTGTATTGTCAAATGACCTTGCCCAGGGGCAACATGTACACTGCGGATAACATCGGCGACAAGATTGAGCCCTGAGGTACTCCACAAGACAGAGGCATTGGGGAGGAGGAGAACTTCCCCATCACCACCCGCTGCACTCTGTCCAAGAGCTAGGACTCAAACCATTTGATGACAGTACCAGCGAGTTCACAAAACTCACAGAGCCGATCAAGAAGCACGACGTGATCCACAGTGTCAAAAGCTGATGAGAGGTCGAGGAACGCAAGAACTGACCTGTCTCCTTTGTCTCTAGCCCTGAGCAGATCATTATACACTTTCACTAGGGCAGTTTCAGTGCTATGTCTAGCCCAAAAACCTAACTGGAAAGACTCATAGATATCCAAGGACACCAGGTGATCCTCTAACTGATGTGCCACCAATTTCTCAACAACCTTACTCAAGAATGGCAGGTTGGAGGTCGGATGGTAATTCGTCAGGACGTCTGGGTTGAGGGAAGATTTCTTTAGGAGGGGCTTCACCAGTGCTTCTTTGAAAGCAACTGGGAAGACCCCCTCCACCATAGAGAACCTGGCAATCCTGGCAAACACAGAGACAACGGCATCAACACTTCCCATTAAAAAATGCATCAGTGCCGGGTCCAGTTCGCAAAAGGTGTACTTCAGCTCCAAGATCACCTTAGTCACTTCAGACACCTCCACTGGCCTAAACTCCTCCCAGGCAGACAGAGTGCCTCTGAAACTCCTGACTCAACCACTATAAGGGAAAATCCTCCCTGGAGGAATCCCCGACTGGATGGCCAACACTCTGTCAGAGAAAAACATAGCAAACACTTCACATAAAGTGGTTGAAAAAGCTTTTTTCAGCCAGAGACAGGCAGGATGTAAAACCCTGTCCATGGTCTGAAACAGCGGAGAAGGTCTATGTCTCCCTGCAGCAATTTCCCTGGACAGAAATTCTGCCTTCTTATGGGAAATTGCCCCCTGGTACTCAACATAGTGAGCACGTAGGGCCAGCCTGTCGGCCTCCAGCTGGATCTTCCACCAGCAACACACCAACTTTTGACCCCTGATCTTCACTGCCATGAGATCTCCATCAAACCAAGGGGATCTCAAATGAGAGGGTCTGGGTCATATACAGACTGGTGCGATGGCATCTAAAGCTTTAGCGACCACCTTATTATAGGTGGCCACCGCCGCCTCAGTGCCAGTCGCACATGCTGCATCAACCCTAGATAGGTCAGCTAATGTCAGTAGTCCTTCTGGGTCAACACCCCTTAAAGAGCGATAGCTGACCATCTCCACAGGGGAGGGGCTTTCGGGGGGGCACCCCAAAGTTGAACTCTACGGTGCAATGGTCAGACCAAACAACCTGATCAATCTTGAGGTTGTCAATCTCAAGACCCAGCAGCAACCGCTTCTGACAGGCCCACAGATTGCATCACCTGGAGGAGGTTGTAACTAAATGCAAGGATCTGTCAACCCAGAATCAAGTCCCCAGGATTAGCAACTGGGGACGCCCAACCTGGTCAACAACCAAGTCCACTACCTCCTGAAAGAATTCCCCTCCCACCCTTGGGGGGGTGGTAAACAAGGAGAATCCTATAACCTGCACCTGTACCAACACGCACGGTGACTCACTCAAAAGATCGGGTACAGCCAACTGGGTGTGCTGAGAAGCCCAGACTGGATTGAAAAACAATGGCCACTCCCCCACCCCTGCAATCTATCCTCAGACAGTGCATCACAGTATACCCAGCAGGAATGGCGGCCTCAAAAACAGGGCCCGCATGCTCACCCAGCCAGGTCTCTGTGATGCAAGCCAGGTCGAAAGAAGAAATCAAGTCCGCAGAAATAGCAGTCTTGTTCCTCATCGACCTGGCATTGCACAGCACTGCCCGGAGAGGATTAAAGGACAGAAGAAATCAAGTCCGCAGAAATAGCAGTCTTGTTCCTCATCGACCTGGCATTGCACAGCACTGCCCAAAGAGGATTAGAGGACAGAAGAAATCAAGTCCGCAGAAATAGCAGTCTTGTTCCTCATCGACCTGGCATTGCACAGCACTGCCCGAAGAGGATTAGAGGACACAGCTGGTCCTCTAGCTACCTGCCCACTCAGTCCGGTGGGAGCCCTGAGTACAGAGACCAAATATATTGGGCCTCTCTCTAGGCTCCATTTGCCCCCAGGGTGTCTCCTGCACCGGACAGCCTCAATGCTGCTCACCGTCCCCTCCTCAGCTGCCCTTGGCACCCAATGAACCAAACGCTTCCTAGTAATACTGACTTCCCTATAGCACCTCGCTGCACTACAATACAAAGTGTATCCCAAAGTGCTTTACAAGCAATGCTAGACTGGTAGTGAAGCGACTGAATGCATGCATAACAGATAGGGGGTGCACTTTCTGGAACATGACAAAAAATGTTGAGATAAAAACAGTTGAGAACACAACTACAAAAATAGGGAAAACATTGTTTTTTCAATGGTTTGTGAGCTGCTTAAAGAATTGCGAAATCTGTGATCAAAAATAAACTGAGCACTACTAGAACAACGTGCTTACTGCTGTGAAAGACAAAAAAGCAGTCAACAGCATGACTTGAAACAACACTAATATGTGCCCTTTATATTACAATTAGTCATACATGAACAAATTATGAAGAAGGTTATGTCTTGACCTGCTTTGCCTAAAGGCCCCATGTGAAGGTAATTACAACTCCACAATCTCAAAAAGTAAGGAAATTCATTGTGAAAACTATGTACGTACACTAGGTTTACAAAGCCTCAAAAAAAAAAAAAAAAAAAAGAAATGAAGTGTTAGGGTTTTTCAACCTAACATCCCCCCCCCCACCTTTGTGACCCAGTGCCAAGCTACTGGTGTGGCGCTTCGCTCCATGGGTCTGCAGCTTGAGGCTACAGGCCTGGTGCCCTAAGTGAAGAAGAGTTATAACTCATTTCCTACATTTGCTAGATTTTCATAGGATGACAAGCATTTTCAAAATACCTTGCATTATAATATGGTATCTGTTGAAACCTGCCATCAAAGAAATAACACGGCAGAGCAAAGCTGCTCCATGGGTGGATGGGGGTTGGGGGCAGGAATTAACTTTGACTGCAACTCAAGAAGAGCTTTGTGATGTCATGCAGCATCATGAAAGCTGCTCTTCCATTGGTTAATTATGACACCGAAATACCTAGTATGGCCCTAGCATAATGTTAGAATGCTGAAGACCACCGTCTATGGGATGTAGTTTATTTCTGATGGTAAGTGGTTAAGTAATGGAATTTCCTTGGCCCAAATGGATCTCTTTTTGTGCAAAATGAGACATTCCAACCCTTTTTGAATTACACAACACAACATTCAAGGGCAAGCCTGCAGTGGTGTCATGTCCTTGTTCTTAAGCTTGAGGCTTGATGCGTGAGTGAAACAATTGTATGAGCAAAGGTTACTGCTATCGTTATTTTACTCTTTAATCAAGTGTCGTTTGTGAGTTTTTCCAGGAGGGTGTGTAATGTTTCACCCACCCTCTTGCAGTCATATCTAATGTACATAGAAACATGGAAAAGTGGCAGACTGAAAAACATATCTGAGTGAACAGTCCATCTAGACTGCCGCAAGATTCCCTACCTGGAGACATTTTAGTCTCCGTCCTCCCCTCTTTGTCTCCCCTTCTCCTCCGCAACTTTCCATCTGATAGCTCCTTTATATGTGTCCCACTTCCTTTAGAACCCTGTTATTGTCTTTGCTTCTACAACCTTATCAGCAAGTTTGTCCCACTCATCCACCACTCTTTCTGTGAAGTAATACTTCCTAATGTCCTTTTTGAGCCTGTTTCTTAGTTTGAACAAGCATGCTGTGTCCACTCTCAGTGCTCCCTAAGGCTACCTACAGTCCCACTGAATCTACGAAGATTGCCATAGCTTTACATAACATTACTTCATGTCTCCCTGTTTTCCTTCTTGCCTAGTAGACATGTACAGAGTTCAGTATTGTTTGCAGTGTGCAACCAAGCTTATTATTCCTTAGACAACAGCCTCCTGTTCTTGGCCACTTGAGCGGCTTGGCAGCAGAGAGCTGATATACCACAGACCTGGATTCAGGAGAGCTTAGGGGTCCTCTTGCTTACCAAGATAGTGAAAGATGGGCACTTTGAGGAGTTGATGCATTTGCCATTCAGGGAGAGAGATGTACTGGGGTACAGCACTCTGCAACACCCTCTGTGACGGAGTCATCAATGGGAATTTAATGGGGTCTCAGAGACCACCACTTGTGCTGCTCTGAGCCAAACTTCAATACTGCAATACACTCTGGGAGCAACTGATGTGGAAAATGGGGGGTACCTAGGAGAGAAAAGGGGTGTATGGCACCTGGGGGGGGGGAGACATATAGTCTAGTCTCACTGGCAAATTAAATCCGCATCCCTTGTTACAGGTTCTTTTTTTTTTGTATGATGCTTTTTTTACCCTCCCTGCCAACCCAGCCACCCACTCCTTCAGGCGACCAGGCCCCGCCACCCCACTTCCTCTAGTCACTATCCACTGCCCCTCATGTCACTTCCCAACTGACCCGGTGTATCCCTTTGCCGTGGAGACTCCCCCCTCCCCATGACTGGGACCAATTGAGGAGACTTTTGTGTGCCAGGAATTACACACCATTATCCTCATCGAAGTGATGAGGGCACAGCACGGGGCTATCCTGGGCTTCAGTGACAGAACAGACCGCCGTCATCCAGGTGGCATGGGCAGCCATCTTTTTCATTTTATTCTATCCTGCCCACCTCTCAAAATGGACCTACATAGTGACGAACTGGGGTGGGGATGTACAATGCCGTGTAGAGACAGCACACCACCTAGTATGTCTCCCAAGCCACTAACAAGGTGCCAAAGGTCTGCTCACCCCCCCAGGAGGGAAGTGCCTAATCAGACGCTTGTATTCCCTCTCTGCCAGTCTCCACTCCTGGTACCTGGACTAGGGGTGCAAACTCAGGTCGCCAGCGTGCCATGCGAACCCCTTCACTCTGTGCCAGTTACAGGTTCTTGATGAGAGAACATGCATACATTTGTAGGTGATCCTGCAATCAGGGGTGCTGCATTTACAAACTTCTGTGGGTGCTCATGGCCAATAGCATGTAGGAGGCATAGAAACTGAGAAAGTGGTGGTAGAAAAAGACCTAGAGGTCCTTCCTGTCTGCCCAGAATACCTGTCAATGTCCTTCTCACACTACTGCCAAGCACGGTTCAAGGAGCCGAGTGCCCTAGTGGAAGATCGACTCCCCTTTCCCCTGTTTGTCTTTCCCTCTTTACCCAGGTCCCCCTTCCACCTCTCACAATCTGGCCTCACTACACCTTTGTATCTGTTCCACCAGATTTTGAACCCATTCCAGGTTCCTGCTTGGACTAGCTCCCTGCGCAGCCTAATCCACTGCTCCACCAACCATTCTGTGAAGAACCTCCTTGCACCCCTCATGAGTATCCACCCAGTCACCACCCATGACCTCTCGACACTGCACTCTTGTTCCTTACAAAGAGGACCTCACAGTCTACTCTGTTTACTCCCCTCAAGAATTTGTACATAGAGAATAATACATGAGGTGTTGTACACTAAGATATTTTTACAGACCTAATGTGTATGCTACCACATAAAACAGGAGTGCAAAGCGTAAGTGGTTTTGATGGTATAACACAACAAGGGTGTGTAAAAAAATGTATAATGTAACACCCTGTACTTCATTTTATATAATTGCTGGTCGGTTTAGTGCAGTGTGGTTAAAAAACAAGCATTTGTTAATGCCGAATGTTTGCTTGCTGGTATTAGCATTGGAATTGCAGGAGTTAGACAGATGCAGAGTAGGAATGGCAGTGAAGTATTGAACTTCATATCAACCCCACCTCCACCCTGCAGAGATGGACAGGCATTGGGGTATGCGTTTGGGTTGTCGCCCATAACGTTCATGCCATTTCACCTCACCCTATCCTGCAGACACTGACAAGTGTTGAGGTGTGCTTGGGGTGTGCGGCTTTATAGTCACCCCACTCCTAGGACATTACGCTGAAATGGGTGCAATATAGAATGGGGTGAACTGTGGGGCCCTCCCCAACCGTGCTCACCTCTGCGCACCCTGCCTCCCCCACCCTCTCACCCCATACTTACTTCCGGAGCCCAGTGCAACGATCTTCAGTGGACCGGGAACATGTCTGCACCCTTCAAAGCCGACCACGAACTGAAGAAATGCCGGTAAGCTGTATAATGGCATAAATAGGGTTTTTTCAACTTATGTGGATATCTCGGCCATTTTTTTCGACTTTTGGCACCAAATTTTCAACATGGGGTTATTGGGACCCTTCTTCATGAATTCAGTCACTGTCATGGCATTATTCTGTCCCGAAAGGTGATTTTGCAGTCACTGCATGGAATCCCCTTTTGGGACCGATTACCGAAACAGTGCCACTGTTCATGAGGTGGGCTCTCAAAAAGCCTATGTTGCAGATTTGGTGAAAACAATCCAAAAATGACTGTTTTATGAGAGTGAGTTGCGCAGTTTCCACGCACACTTGTAACTTCATGAAATTTGTAATATTTTCACTCCAGATTTTCAACATTGCCATTTTTCTACACCTCCTTATGAACAGTACAGCTGTCATTTCTCACATCCTGGCCGAAATTGTTTTCGTACTTCCGACACAGAATAGTGCTGTCACTGTGGGAAGTCAGTGTTCAGGACAGAATAAGAAAATCACAGTGACACTGTTCATGAGCAGAGGACCTAAAATGCTATGTTGAAAATTTGGTGATGAAAGTCCATAAAATGACTGTGTTATGAGCGTGTGTTGTGCAGTTTCCACGCACCCTCATAACTTCGCAAATTTGAAGTATTTTCACTAAAGATTTGCAACACTGGCATTTGTTCAGACCTCCTTATGAACAGTACAACTGTCATTTTTCACATCCTGGCCAAAATGTGTTTTCGCACTTCCGGCACACAATAGCACGGTCGCTGTGGGAAGTCAGTGTTCGGAACAGATTAAGAAAATCACAGTGACACTGTTCATGAGCAGAGGTGCTAAAATGTCTGTGTTGAAAATGTAGTGACAAAAGTCCATAAAATGACTGTGCTTCGAACATACATTGTGCAGTTTCCATACACCTTCATAATTTCGTGCATTTGTAATATTTTCACTCTAGATTTCACACCTCCTTATGAACAGTACAGCTGTCATTTTTTATATCCTGCCTGAAATATTCATTTACACATCTGGCGCAGAATAGCGCGGTCGTTGTGGGAAATCAATGTTCGGGATGGATTAAGAAAATCATAGTGACAGTGTTCATGAGCAGAGGTCACAAAATGCCTATGTAGAAAATTTGGTGAAATAATTCCACTAAATGACTGTGTTACGCGCATCCGTTGCGCAGTTTCCATATATGCTCGGAAGTTCGAGCATTTTTTATATTTTTACTACAGATTTTCAACATTGCCACCTCTTCACACCTCCCTATGAATGGTACAGCTGTCATTCTTCACATCCTGCCTGATCTGTGTTTTCGTACATCTGGCGCACTATGGCACGCTCATTGTGGGAACTCAAAGTTCAGAACACATTAACAAAATCACAGTGCCACTGTTCATAAGAAGAGGTCCCAAATGCTTTCATGAGGTGGGGCTCACAAAAAGGCCATGCTGAAAATTTGTAGTGCAAATACCAACAAACGCCCAGGGCGTTAGGGTTTCTAACCATAACGTCCCACCATGTACAGACTGACAGGCATTGGGGTGTGCCTTTGGATTGCCGACTGTAATGCTCATGCCATTCCACCCCACCCCCACCCTGCAGCCACTGACAGGCATCGAGGTGTGCCTTGGATTCTTTGGCCCCAGAGTTCACCCCATTCTCCTATACTGCACCCATTTCAGTGTATACCCTTATGGAATGGGATGACTGTAAAGCTGAACACCTGAAGGCATATCTCAACACTTGTCGGTGTCTGCAGGATAGGGTGAGGTGAAATGGCATGAATGTTATGGGCGACAGCCCAAATGCATACCCCACTGCCTGGCCATCTTTGCAGGGTGGAGGTGGGGTTGGTGGTAAGTTCAATACTTCACTGCCATCCCTACTCTGCGTCTGTCTAACTCCTGCATTTTTAATGCTAATACCAGCAAGCAAACATTTGGCATTGACAAATGCTTGTTTATAGATGGGATTAGTTTTGTTTTCCTCTTTGCCAATAGTAATCTCTTAGTTCCGAAATGGACGGCTACGACCCAAAGTTGTTTTTTTCCCCTTATGCATTTTAATGTAGCTTGGGAAGATACCTGATAAAAACAGAGAGGGGATAAATGGAAGATTTTCTTTGGTTACTTCTGAGAATATATGATGGACTGATAGCCGATATATCTCTCTGCAGTTTGAATCTCCTTGTTCACCAAAATGGCAGCAACAATCTCTCTCCTAGATTTAAGTGTTTCTTGATACAGATGTTTGAAAGGTACTATGTCGGAACAGGCACTATATAAAGTAAGGCCACATATAGCAGAGGATGCCTTTGGAGACGAGTCTCGGCTCAATGACCTATTTCTGACACCAATAAAAATTCTACTACTACACATAAATGTGGAATATGCAATGGGCTGCCTCAAAATAAATGGCTTGTTTTTAGATTCAGGTTTGAACCTCTTGACCTCACGAGTGGCAGAGCCATGGATGAGATCTAGAGAGGTCAAACCCTGAAACTAAGAATAAATCATTTATTCTGAGGCAGTGCATAATATATGTCACATATGCCTGACTAGGATGGTAAGGTGGTCTGGAATGATGAACCATGTTCCATAATGCTGGAAGGAGCAGATATAGCTCAAGTGAAAATATACATTGGTGCGTAAGTTGAAAATTTATTTCAACTCTAGCTCTGTATGCCATGAAAATGAATAGGGGATATGCAATGATTCGACTCAAAATATACAATTTATCTTCAAATGTGCGAGGGAAGGATAACAACTCACGAGTGGCAGAGCCACGAGTTAGGTATATAATTACTACCCCCTCACAAATGATGATAAACTACATATTTTGAGTCAGATCACTGCCTATTCAATTTCTGCAACATCAGTTTACTAGTTTAACTTTTAATCCTGCAGTTTATTTGAAGGTTTAGTGGTTTATCTTTGATTTCAACTGCTGACTTCAGTGATGGACCAGACGACTGTGATTTCAGCAACATTGTAACCGCTGCTCTGATTGGTTCAGTTTTTATTTGCAAGGACAGTAATCTTCAAGCTAGCCATTTTTTTTTTTTGCTGTAACGCTTTTTGCTCCCCCACTACCATCTCTATCTTGCTTCGGGACCCTTGTCCGGCCACCCCCAATCCTGTCAGCCAATCCCCCCACTGTCCAGCCAGTGGGGATCTGCATGGTGTGGGACCTGAGAGTGCCAGAGGCCATCATGATCGGCAGTGGAGAGACACATACTTTCTGTGTTTACTCCCTCTCCCTCCTCTGCCATCTGGCGCAGGCCGTGTCCACACATGGACCCCTCATAAGCACATAGTGATGCCCTGCGAGGGAGACTAGCTTCTTCAACCCACCATAGGGGTTGCTACAGTGGTGGAACCAGGACGTCGCCTCCCCTGGCTGAGAGCGCTGCCCCATGGCAGCACTACACCAGCCACCCCCCCGCCACCCAACCCAACTCCCAAGTTCTCTCCCAAAGCCAGGTCATCAGCACGGGAATGTATAGCAAGTCTGCTGGGCCATCAGCTACCCGCAATATCCAATGTGACAACAGTAACAGCTACATATAATTCATATTTTGTTGGTACTGTTATAATCAGTTACGACATCATGTTTACCTTGTCATTTTACCCCCGTTACTGTTGTACAAGTAAGCAATAACACATGACAAGGTGTGCAGTAATGCTAAATTACTGCACACCCCAGGTGTGTTGTGAGGCATGAGGTGCAGCCGAGTGCCTTCAACCACCTGGGAAGTGAGGTAATTTATGGTATTACTGCACACCCTGGAGTGTGATATTGTGCTTATAAAATGGTTTCAAGAGTTAAAAAAGCAGGAAAAAGAAAGTACATTCTGAGCTGTGTTGTAAATGCAATTAATGCATAGTCATGTGACCAGTTTTGACCAATCAGACTGCTTGTTTTATTCAAGCCATTTTATAAATGCATTTAATTTACAGTTTTTCTTCTCACAGTCATTGCCTAAATCCCAAGTCTATATTTTTCCCTTGCATAAGATATATTGTACTGCTCATTGGTAATAAAATTTTTTTTTTTCAGGCCATCCACTAAACAGTGATGTTGCTAGGGTCACCTGTGGGGGATGCTTGGGTGTCCCAACACCCATAGAGTCAGCACCTATGCCTGGAACCTCACAGGCTTGATCTTAATACCGTAAAACCAAGCATGCCCAAGAACTCAGCTAGGGGCAAGCCTTAAGCTTTCTCAAGAATGTTTTGGAATAATCAGGCTCACATGGTCTGTAATCACTCACACCACTCACTGTTTACTCTGTTGTGAGGTCTTTATTGATTCAAACAAAATGTTGATAGAACAACATTGGATCAAAGCATTTTTTTTACATTACAATTTTCCAACAAAACAATTACATCCCTTTAATACATTTCAACTAGTATTCCTATATAAAAAGTGTTTTTTTTTAGAAAAGGATGTAATACGTTGAGTTTGTAAGGTCAAAAAGAAAACAACAGACATTTAACTGTTAATGCCCAAAGCCTTCTACGATGGGGAAACCACTTAGATGCACATACGTTTTGTAAAATATCTTAAAAACAGATATTTCATAGAAAACACTAAAATTACACTTTGCATTAAACTGCAAATAAATACAGTGATTGGGGAACACAACTCACTGATTGGAACATGTTGAACAGTTTTTTTCCCACCACTCTCTTACCAACTAGTGCAGGAACATCTGGGCGCTTTCATTCAGACCCAGTTGTCCCTTACTCTCTCAGCTCTGATAGGTGGGTGGTAGCATTAACCCTCCATTTTGGAATTACAAGATCATGAGCTGTGGGCTAAAAAGGGTTAAATAAATACACAGTACCACTCTCAAAGCTATACGTTTAACAAGCAGGATAACTGGCCCACTGGTGTAGCGGCAGGGCTGCTGTGACATCAGTGACCCAGGTTCACACCCCAGACTGGATGAGAGGGCTGAGGGCAAGGATCAAACCTCCAAAGGATGCCCTCCTTCTCTGGGGTGGGTGGAGACTAGGTTCTGCTGCAGCGCTGTCACCCTGGTGCCCACAGATGGACGTACAAGACATTAATATACAATATTACCGGATAAATGCCATTTCCATTCAAGAAAAATCAATCTTTTTTTTTTTTTTATATGCCTGCAAAATTGGATCTGACCTCATTTTTGGTTTCCCTTTAAGGAGCCAACAATTCCCTTTGCTTTTGTTTTGCAGGTTTTTGCCTTCTTTTCAGAAGTAAGTCTATCAAAATGGAGTTATATGAAGCCCTAGCATCACCTATAGGCTGCAGAGGGAGACTGCAATATGCAGTATGGTACGCTCCGCTGAGATGGCCCTGAAAGTACGGGGCAAAAAAAAAGCCTTCTCATGGAGACAGCCTCTCAAACAGGACTCAGCAAGGACCATCGGCTTCTCTCCCAAATGACTGATAGAAAAATGGTGGAAGAAACAACATTTTCATTTCCTCTGATTTTATAACACAAGTTACAACTTTTTTATTGCTAAAAATATTCTTTATACAAAAATGTACAACTCCTTTACAAAACCCACATCTAATGAATTTACAGTATTATTTACAGTCTCCAGTGTGAACGACATTGGGCGGTATCACGTCACTTCATACAGACTCTTAGAGTTAGCCAGAATTCATTTTTTTTTTTTAACAATACACTGGACACAAGAAAACATTACATCCTACTGTACAACTGGTACAAAAACAATAAATGACAAAGTAACGGACTGAGGAGCACTGAACTAAAAACAAGCTGCCACTTAGTACATTTTTAATCTCGTGCTTCAGCTACTCCTCCCCACTGCCTGAGCAGCCACACACATTCCTATGACTACACTGTCACCAGGAGGGTGCAGGCTGTCCAAGTGTGATTGAGGCAGTTGCTCATTGCTGCACCATGAAATTTCAGCAACTCATGTCAAGCTGCTGATCCAGTTGAGTTGGGTACGGATGCATTTGATGAAGTACAATGCCCCTCGTGATTGACCATCTACCCGTAGTTTCAGTGCAGTAAAACACCATTCAAGGGCTAATTCAGCAGAACAGAGAAAATGCACTTAAAGGGCTAATGCACCATATGTAATTAATGTGAACTTTTGAAAGTAGTCAACTGTAGGGTGGCTTAGATTCCAAGTCCTGGAATCAGATTCTGACCCGATTTTTAGAATTAATATTTTTGTACTAGCCGTCTGAAGATAATTATTCTGAAGTTAAAGGCTAAAACATGTTTTTACATTGGAAATTAGGATTCCAAATATGATTCCGAGGTCCTCTTCAGGACTGCATATGAACCAGATTCGGAATCGGAAATTCCTAAAAAGCCCTAGTGCATCCGAATCATCCAACACTGAGCATCCGTAGTCCTCTGAAATCTTTTGCAGCTGAAGAGCCCTTTCTTTTCCTTTTTGCTAATTAAAAGATTTTCTGACACTTCTTGGTGCGATGTGTGTAATTCCTCTACCTGGAAGACAACATATCTAGTTCTTTTCCCCTCCATACCAAAGCAGAATTGTGACCTCACTGATTGGGACTTCACAACTGACCAAGAAAAGCCAATTACCTGTGGCCAGATTGGTCACTGCTGATGTCACAATAAGTGAAGTCACAAGGCTTAAGTGACGTGAATGGAAGTGACACTAGGTATGTCAGTTTCCAGAGTGCAGTTCTGCGCGTCATGCCAAATGCAATCAGGATGAAAACCTTCTAATAAGCCGAAGCAATACAAAAATACTTTAGAGAAAAAAGTAACAATTGTGTATTTTTAAAAATTAACTGTATTTTTTGTTTGCTGTTTTTGGTGTTACCAGCTCTTTAAAGGGATGCAACTGAAATACAGCATTTTATTCAGGGGTCAGTAACAGATATTGGGCAAGATTCTCTGAAGGGGCTTTTCCATTAAAATGTTGCAGTTTCTGTACTTTGCTATCTCTCTGTCTCTCTCAGCCACAGGCATATACTCCGAATCCTCAAACCCAGCACAAAGCATCACGGGAAGCTTATGCAAATCCCTGCGTAGGGCAGGCTGACTAGGCTTCACCAGAACAACAAAAATGCTCGAAAACGAGAGTTTACATTTGTTCCAGTTCAGACAGAAAACAACACACTACAGTTTCTGCCCTTGCTCGCAGATGTGCATCAAACATGTTACCACCTAGGACTTTTTATGCCTACTTATGGAAAAGTATTTTCCACAAGCAGGTGTACAAAGAAGAACTGCCACAGATTACAACTGTTAGCGAAAACTGCCCACCACTATTGGCAAGTACGACTGTCGTAATATGCAGCCCTGCATGAGCACTGAGTGTGCCCTTTTAAAATCCATCCCATCCTGTTCAGGAATGGTGAGAGGCGGAGAAGGCTACAGAGTTATCAGTCGGCCTGGTGGTGCAGTGACTGCAACCCAGCCTTGAAGCGAGGGGTTAAATTTGGCAGCAAATGCACTGGCGCTCATTTCTCCATTCTACAACAGTGTGGCAGGATTCCAACTTCTAAAGATGGCACTCCTCTCACTCCACACCAGAAAGTCTAAACATGAGAGTTCCCTTCCTAAACGTTTCCAGTTTATCCGCTGCCTTGAACCCAGGTCATTCAAGGAACGGAGTAATTCATGGTCCTGCTAAGCGCAGCCAGTGCACTCATATCTAAGCAAACATCCTACTGTTAGTAGGAGAGGCAGAAAAACAAAGATGTTGTATATTTCAGCAATAAGGCATGATGGGGTGGATTATTGGGGGATTTGCCCATGCCTCATGTGGTGTGCCAAGAGGCACAACTGAGTGATAACCACACTAGAAGTGGTTAATCCCCAAATTACCCACTTCCTGCACTGCCTCACTGAAACTATACAATGAACCCATGTAAAATAAAATTAAAAATGTGTTTAATTATGTTTTGCCTTTTTATAAATGCCCTTCCTGAGCCATGGATTATTGTAGGATTTACCCACGGGTACAGACCTTAACTAGCCATTTGGGTTACAGGATTGTTTATGTCTGTTGTATAATCCTGAACAATTCACAGAGATTTTACTGCAGTACATTCAAAATGTATCTGGAAACTCCTCGTACAAACTTTAAATAAGAAACTGGCACATTTAAACTGCTAAGCAAATACATACAGCACATTTGAAATGATTCAAGTGAAAGCTATCAGTCATTCCATGGGTCGATCCACCAAAATGTGAGACATTAAAAGTGTACCATGCACTTACTTGATACTTTAACATTCCAGTAGAGATGGGCGTACTGGGTAACCAGCTGACCTTCAGCAGGTACAGTACTACTCAAGTGTCCTAATTATTCAACTGCGAGAATCATACTGTCTTTTCAAACAGGCAGCAACACTGCCACCTTCTGGCCAAACACCTATAACTCTGTAACACACCATCCCCCAGTAATTTTCCTTGTTTACACCTTCAGAACTCCCCTTAATAAAACCTTAATATCACGCAAAAGTTTGGAAAAACATTTTTACTCGTATCTCATATATCCCCTGTATTCAGTTTCCCATTTGGTAGAAAAGCTCTGTGCCTTAACATGAAAACTGGATCCCTGGCCACTCGAGTTGTTTTGCCCCAGCTACTTGTCTACAACTGACATCATAATCCTCTGTTTATGACATCATAATTGTCTCCACTGGGGTGCTTTAAAGGGACAGTCAGCTCTGAGTCCAATATGGACAGGCTACCCATCCATCTCTACATTCCAACACTATTATGTTGGAGGAAGGAGGAACAGAGTTTACACTGACATTATTGACAATGGTAACGTGAGGTTGGGTTTAACGTAATACACTTAACAGAATGCTACTGACAGCTGAAGTTCTGCTACCCTGATACTAGTTTCTAGTGCAAAATTTATACGGACGGAGTGACAGCCATCTTGCAACCAGACTCACTAGCAGCACTTTGGTGCCGTTATAATTCAATACAGTCCTGGTCAGTATATTCATTTTTCCTATAAATATCTACAGTATTGCACAATCCTTCTACCACTGAGGTTGATATTAGGTAGTTTAGCAAATAGTTCAAAACCGGTATCTGTCGTGCAAGTCCCAAGAATGTCACATAGTGTGCCAGACACCTATAAAAAATGAGTACCACAGGAACATTCATATGACAGCAGATAATGCAACATGTTGGGTGCTATCAAAAGTGCTAAGTGCAGCCTTTAAAAGTGTTAAAATTGTTATTTGCGTAGACTCTGGGGATAATGCAAGCAACCAACATGGCCACTGTATTGAGTACATTGTTTAAACCCCTTTCCCAAAGTCTCAGTCCACTGGTCAACTTGGCTACAGGGCCAAGAAACATTTCAGTTGATTCGGAAGGATTGATGGCATTTGACTATGCTGCCAGGGCATACGGCCATTGTAGCCAGTATAGTGGACAAGGATCCTGAGGGGTGCTCTGAAAGAACACAGTCCACTGGGATATTTCACCATCAGGGATCACTGCAATCCGCTCAAAAGATGGGATCACCTTTTCCAGCCAGGAGGAGGAAGTCAAGACCTTTGAACATTGGGATAAAAAGAGTCAACATGGATTCTTCTCACAGAACCGCTACATGGGTCAACCTTATGACAAAACACTTAGTGCTGAATACTGCTCTTAGACACCCCAGTTTTCTGATCAGAAACCTTCATCTGGATCATCCTTTCTAAGAGGTGTACACTCTTTAGAGGCTACAGAGTTTATAGATTCCTATAATGGAAATGTTAAAATACTGGCCGTTGGAAAGTCATATTTATCTCCAACATGTTGTCTAGGACACATCACTTCACACATTGCTCCTCTGTTAGTCAAGCGTTAGCTGATCTGGGATAAAAATATATTTTGGGCTGTTTATCCCATTACGCAGGAAACAAGTGAACAAGCAGTTCTTGTTACTGTTGCAGTTGGCGTATGCTGTGGGTTCAATGGTTTTCTGGTTGCAAAGCTGTTGACCCATGCCTTCATCCTGCCTGGCTAACACACTACACGTTGACAAATAAATGGGTGCTGATGCAGTGTGTTAGACTGGGCCCCACTGATCCACTTCTAATCTTCTCATACATCTACCATCAACAGTCTAGTTTGTCCCTTCAGCCCCCAGGCCGGCGGGTTCAGAAGGCTCTGTTGCCCCTGCAGCATTTTGAGAAGAGACCACCCCTCTTGCAATGACTTTGTCCAATCCAAGCTTCTTCAGCTTTTCCACGAGATTAAAGCTGAAGATGTTATTCTCAGTCTGTGTTTCCATTGGATTTGTGGCTACCTCTGCCCCTCTTATGTCTTTTAAAATGGACCGGGCCACACGGGATCCTGGGAAAGGCTTAATAAGCGGACTGCTGTACCTGAAGGTAAAAGGGAAGGCGGTAGGATTTTGAGAGGATGTTCCCACCATCAGCTCAGAGGACGGGGTTACCCCAGAGTCCAACGAACTTGTGTGCATGCTGGAGTAGTCTGGATGGTAGATGGCTGCAGATATCCCATGTTCCTTGAGAATATTCACCAGTCCCAAAGAAGTGCTCAATGTTGTGGTGTGCTCTCGGGCATTTGTAGAGGATTCTGATGGAAGCCTCTTGCGCTGGATAAGAGATCGGGCAGATCTCACGTTCTCAAAGCTCCCACAAGCGGGTAGACTTGTATTATAACCACTGAAACAAGAGAAAAAACAAAGGCAAATAATTCTTCAGTTCTTAGATCGATTACTCAAAAAATATTTGTTCTTATAAGCTGAATGTTTGCTATTTGTATTCTTCCACTGTCCATTTCATAAAATAAATGTTTGAGCATCTGTTTTGAGATTCAGATGTCCAATTTATCTTATAACAATATACTGTATATAAAAATGCATTTGAACCATAGACTGATAATTTTTGTTTTTCTTAAGGGCCAAGCATTTGGCAACATTATACTTGGAGCGGGCTGGCAGGATTCATTGTTGTTTCTGTCTATGTGACAAATTGGGAATAGAAACCGAAATTGTACAAGTGTCGCATACTAGAGAAACAGACTGACACTAATTTACTTTCTGGTTTGAAATAAATGAATGCCTTGGGTGTGCTATGAGGCACAAGGCAAAGTGGAGTGCATTTAACCACCCAAGAAGTTTTATATAATTAGACACCTTGAATGGGCTTTATTATTAGTCTGAAAAAGATGAAAAAGAAAAAATTATCAGCTGCAGGAGCAGAGCTGTCCAGTTATGGTGAAATTACCAGACACCATGTAACAGCTGTTAGCCAATCAAACTGCTGGATTTTTACAACATATTTTATATATACATATACTTATAGATATAGATATGTGTGTGTGTATATATATTTCTGCTTGTATCTATACCTATTGTTTGTGGCAGTGAAAGGATTAATCATGAAATCATATCCCAAATGCTGTTGGTTTCATTTGCTGATAAAAGAGTGTTACCAGGTTCATGCAGTTAAGTACTGGATTACTAAGAGCAGTTAGAGGTTAACTAGCTGGTTATTGTTAGTGATCTCTTGCTGCTGCCTTTTAAATGAGATATCTCAGTGCTGTTAGTTTCATTTGCTTAGAAGAGAGGATTACCAGATTCATGCAGCCCAGAACTGGATTACCAAAAGAGGTTAGAGGTTAACTAGCTGGTTATTGTTAGTGATCCCTTGCTGCTGCCTTTTAAATGAGACAAGGACCAAAGCAGTTTTGAGCCAGTGGGTATTTAAACAGCTCACCTATAAGCAGTGTCAACTGGTGCACTGTAAATTAATTTGTTCCACTGATCGAACACCATAAAAGCAAACCTAACATCCCAACTTATTGTCATTGAAGGTAAACAGAGGCTTCAGAGGACTGGAGGGTGGCATTTGTTGAGGGGAGAATATGATCGATCAGAGTACAATAGCCAACCCAATGCTCTTCTTCAACAAGTCACATTTTGTCATGCCCATATGCCGGGCTTCATTTATACTAATTTTAAGTCCACAAAAACTTCCAGTATTGACCCAGTGTCATTATTTGACTTCCACTTTTCACTTTAGGATTTGGGACTGGCTTGCACCTATTTTATGTCCACAAATTTGGCAAAAACTTCCCAACTTCCCAAAAATTCCCTGACAATGCCACCTTCCTGGCTGCTTCTCCCCCAATATCCTTACCTACCCCCACCTTTCCTCTCTTCTCATTTTCTTACCTCCGCCTTTGCCCTCCCATTTCTTTCTACCACCCTCCCCTCTGTCCTCTTCTTTTCCACTTTACCCTCTCCCTGTCTGTTCAAAATTAATTTGATATCCTTTACCCTTATCTGTGTAACAATTTTGTCTATTGTTATGTGATACCAATGTCTTGATGTGGAACCTTTGTAAAAGAGCCCTAGGCTCAAAGGTAATTGTAATCCTAGAATTTAAATAAATAAATAAATAAATAAATAAAATAAATAAATTTCAACCAATGGAATTATTTATATCTAATGAAAAACAAAACCTATCCTAAGATTAATGCCACTAGCTACCATAGGATTGGCTTATAAGTCTCATCAAGAAGAGTACAGGATTGCTGTCTATGGAACACATGGCTCCAAGACAAAAAAAAGTTATTTAATAGAACACTTATGAGCTCTGGGGGTTTGAGTAAATCTGAAGCAGCTAGGTACTCTGGACTTCTAGAAAGAAAGAAAAATGTAACTAAGCACTGTTGGCTCCTGGCGAAAGGTCAGGAGTAGCTGACAGAATGCATCACAAGGCTCTGTTGATCTGCAGAGCTACTGTAACAACAAGCAGATATGCATCTCTTTGTCTATGCAATGATTTTAGTAACTGTGGGCCATCTCAGTGCTGCGATTTTGCAACCACCCCCACACATCCTACTGAGGTCACACTCTCAGCAAGGATGCGTTAAATGGTGGCATCAAGATGTAATGCGAAACACAAAATTCAGTACCTTCTGCTCATACTACTGTACATAAGAGGTAGTATAGTGTAGGGGTTAAGGGCACCGAGCTGCAAACCTGGAGACCTGGGCTTGAATCCCATCAGCTCCCACTTGCATACTGTGTGACCCTGAGCAAGTCACTTAACTTCCTTGTGCTCCCAGGTCACACCTGGAAACAAGTTTCAGCTTAGTGTGCCTTTCCTGGTTAAACAATTTCCCCTTTCCTATACTAAGTTACTGTAGTTCATGATGGAATACTGCTGTAGGCCTCATGTAGCGAGTTTTTCATCCCTTGACACAAAACATGTGCATAGCCAGGAGTCCAATTTCAGTTACTCACTTTTTACTTTTTATTTACATTCAGCAAAAATACTATAGGGATTTTCAGTCATGTCTGGTCCCCCCAACCCCCAAGCAGACACCAATAGGAATAAGCTGCCCCTCCTTTGCAAACTCCAATAGGATTACTACATGAATACTACTGGTGACCTGCTTGGGTTGATTTCATTTGAGCTAGATTACAATGAAGGGGTGATAGTTTTCCAGAAACAGGTAATAACTAGTTGACCCACTGCCTCTTACAGAGCCGCCTTGTGCTATAAATTGATGAGTTACAGTTCTTGTTAGTGGAACTTTTTTATAATTTCAAATGGGGTTAGTTGCAGTCTCATTTAGTATTAAAAACACTGAACCTCTTACACTGGCACCAAACATCTTTCATTTTTTCAGAGGCCGTAGCAAGTGCCTGTACCAGGGCTTTTTCTGCCTAGAACCAAGACCAAGAAACAAGGAAACTGACAATGAAGCATTATATGGCAAGCCAGATAAGTCAAACTGCAAATAAGCTGGCAGTTTGAACTACGATAAGGATGCAAAGCAATTATGTGACAGCTGAATGGTACCCTGTAATTGCGCTTTGAAAAGCAAGGCTTTGAAATCACATCAGAAATGCGGTGAGCTTCCTACCCTGCAGGTCGGGTCAACATGGACCTAAGTCCTTGAGCACTGGTACATCGCTAATTAACGCTGGAAACCTTTACAGCTTAAGTGTATTTTAGATTAGTACGTAACTGAGGCCAGTCGATTTATGTAATGTAGCATATGTTTGACATTCTTATCAATAATCATATCTTTTGTGGAATAGGTACATCTTAAACTAATTGTACAACAGCACAGATTGCCACCTGTTGGCCAGGCCTTCCTTGCAACAGACATTTTAATCTCCTAGTTTACTACAGGAGAAATAAATTTAAAAAACACCCATGCAGGAATACATGATGTGCTACAAGCAGTATCGTTTCTTGATTTAGAATCAGGTAATCAGTAATAACAAACAATTCGGCATGTGGGTTACAAAAATGTAAACATCTGTCTGCTGTCTTTAATGTAATGCTGTTATTAACAGGATGTACTACATTTTTGTATATCATGTTTTCTTTTCCAGGTCATGCCTGTAAAAGGGACATGTAACCTAATGCATTTTATCCAGTTACCAAACTTTAAATACATGAAATAATTAAATATCTATAGTATCTAGCTAGCTATCCACCTACGATATGTACGATACCTATCTTGATAGCTAGCTGTTGTATCTGTCTGTCTGTGTCTATCTACAGTGTTTAGGGCATCTACAATATTATTATCTGTCTGTCTATCTATCTCTCTCTCCCTCTGTCTCTCTCCCTGTCTAGTGCGTGTGTGCACGCGCGCACGTGCAAGCGCGGGGGGGTAGCTTTAACACCTGCCTTTCTCCAGCTTAACTTCCTACAGCTGACTATACTGTTGGGTACTTATATCCCCAGCTATAGCCTATAAAAGTTTTTTATTTTCTAGTTTGCCCAGGAAAGCCCAACTAAGAAGCAACTTCTCAGTTTCTGTGTCATCTACCAGGTTCATGGTCCTGTGCTCTAACCACTGCACCACACTGCCAACCACCTCAGACACTGTGGCCCTACAAAAGTCCTAGATTTTCACAGAGACTGCATGTACATGCATTGTGGCTCTCCACCAAGTTGCCACTCATTAACCAAACCTGCACACCTCGTTGTTCGTCCGCAGTAGGTCAGCTCTGACCAAGCACCGAGGGTTAGACTATGTGATGCTAAATCTTATTTTTTTTTAATATTCTGAATGGTGCAGTATGGGGAAAATACAGAGAGGAAACTAAAACATGAAGAAATAGCTCATGCAAGCCCTGGTTTGCTGTCGCATTGGCAAACAGTGAAAACACAGTTTTCCAACAAGCTGGATATTTAATAGTATTGACATTAAAAAAAATGACATAAAAAAAATTACTGAGTAATGCAGCCCGCCATCGCAATGATAGCACTACTGCTTGTGGTGCCAACAACCTAGGTTCAAGAAAGAGCTCAGAGTTTCGGAGGGTGGGCCAGGGGCAGGATGATTGTGCATCTGTTGGACAGCTCTCATCCTCCACAGAGGGAGGGTACGCCACTGTGGCAACAGTCTGACCCCTAGCGATGGCTGGCGGCCGGTGCACCATGAGGCTGCAGCTGTAGCGGGACTGGTGAAGTGGCAGGCATCAGCACGTGAGACATGAAAGTGTGCTTGACACTGCTTATAATGCCACTGCACACTCACTCCACTGGGGGGAAATAAAGACAGAAGAACCTGTAGTCCGTGCAGCGTGACACCAGGACTCTCATCAGCTCCACTTCCGCTAACCGATGGTGGCCCATGTCCGGATTACCATATCTCTCCTCCCTTCCCCTCCCTGAGTGGGGGGGCTCACCGGATGGGTTACTTCCAGTCTCCTGGAAGACTATGTCCTGTGGTCATGGGGGAGGACAGGGTGTATGAGGGCCAGAAAGGGCTGACTGTGGGGTACATCCCCACTGGGCACAGGGAGCTCCCCAAAAAAGTGCTAAAAATAAGTTGATTATGGAGGACTCCAGACCCACACAAGTAGTGTAGCAGTACATCATAGAATTAGCATACATTCCACCATACTACTGCTACACTACTTGCTGTTCTGCTGATGTTAGCGTTACTGGAGATCTACTAAGGACCAGATTATGCTACTCAGAGTTAGTTGGTATAGCTGTATAGTTTTATTTTCAATCTGTTTGCATTGGGGGGGCTTCACCCCCCTCCCCATTTTTTCAATTTAACACAGAGGGGTGGGGGGGGCCAAGCCTCCCTATTCAAACTGATACGAAAAAACCCTACAGGGCCATACCCACTACTCCTAGTACCAGTATCACAACTAGCAAAAGTGGGTCTTTATATCGCCAATAACGCTGAAATCAGTAGAGTGGAGTAACAGGAGCAGGGGCGAGCATGGAGGGAGCGTAACGGCGTGACGTAGAGTATAACGTTAATAAAACAGCATAAGTGGGTCTGGAGTCCTCCATTGTCACCAAAAATAGTGACAAATAGATTTACACCAGACAGACAGTGACTGGAGGCAAACACTGCTACAGAAAGAGAGCACACAGGAATGAGGAACCTGCTGTGTGAAACTGCCTCTAGCCAGTTGATGACCAAGGGTGGCGATTCTGCCAGCAGAAGTCTAAAAAATATTAGTCACAGGAGTGTGAATGGGGATTTTCCCATGTCTCTGTATTGGCAGCAGCTTCCTGGGACTTACCTGGACATGACAGTGGAGATGTCATTGGAGGGATGCATGATTCGACAAGTGGTGAAGGTGTAGGTAGATCGGGTCTGGGGTAGATTGTTACTGGAGTGGAACACTGAAATGGAGGGGAAAGATGGAGTTAACACATACACACACACACATATGCACACAGAAACACAAATGCTGGTTACTATGGAAACACATTGAGCGACAGCATGTGATGAAGCAGACCTTTGCACAGAATGGTTAGTATGGAAGCAGCGGGAAATACACGACAGTGGTGCTGCTGAGTGGTGCTATAATCCGGAAGCCTTTTCGGATCAGGTGGTGATCTACTTTGATCACTCCTAATCAACTAATTAGGACTGTTTCGCTGGACTTCTGTACTAATCTGGCTGTGGAAGGCCGGGAAGCAGGGGTTCATAGTTTAGTAGCTTGAGGCCAACCAGACCATGCCAAAAAAGCCATTAATCCATATTCCCAACCCAACAATGATTCAATTTCCAACAATATTGATAAGTGATCAATAGTTCAGACTTAACCCTTTCCTTCCCCAGTCAGTTAAAAAGGCATCAAAGTTTTTTTTGAGAGAATGGCATTACAGAAGTTAAAACTGGTAAACAAATTTAAAAACTCTCTTGCTCCATTTCTGGGCGTGTGTATCTGTAAATACAGGAAGAGTGACAGAAAATTTATGACACAAATTCTACTAAGGATGAACATTACTGATTAACAGGTTTTCCTGTCAGAAGAACTAGCTGGGTTCATCAGCGAAAGGTGGGGTTTAAACTTGTGAAGGGGGAAGGGATCAAAAAAGGGGCAGTGCCAGCAGGTATGATAAATGAGGGACATGGTCTCCACTCCTCTAGAGGGCTAGGGAGATATGGAAATGGGTCACCAGCTAGGGTGTAGGAGCTGAGAAATGGGAGCTCAAGGGGGAGAAAGGAGAGGAGGGAAAAAGGGTGGAGAGTGGTCCTGATAAATGCCAGGAGCTTAAGAAATAAAAGGCCTGAGCTCCAGGCGATGCTAGTTGAGGGGGAGGTAGATGTGGCAGCAGTCACTGAGACCTGGGTCACTCAAGGGCACAAGTGGGACCTAAATCTGGAGGGCTACACTATGTTCAGAAAAGATACGGGGAAGGGAAGGGGGGTGGTGTAGCACTGTTAGTCAGAAATGGCATGGGTACTGGAGGGGTAGAGGAGGCAGAGGGGAACATGGAGGCTATTTGGGTCACCTTGCTGATGCAGAGGGGTAAGACAGTAAAGGCTGGAGTGGTATACAGACCACCAGCACTGGCAGAGGTCTTGGAAGAAAGTTTGGTGGCAAATCTCGAGGGACACTGTAAATTGGGAAAGGGAAGGGTAGTGGTAATGGGGGACCTCAACGTGCCAGGAACAGACTGGGGGACTATGACGTCACCAGTGGCCAGGGAGCAGAGGCTGCTGGATGTCTTCTGGGATGCGTTTCTGACACAACAGGTGGGTGAGCCAACTAGGGAGGCCAGGACACTAGACGTGGTCCTAGCGGACAGTGATCAAATTAGGGGCCTAGAGGTGAGGGACCCATTGGCTGGGAGTGATCACACCACAGTCTGGTTCTTCCTGGACCTGGGGGGAGGAAAGCCGAACAAGGATGGTAGTAACTGACTTTAGGGGTGCAGACTTCAGGGAGATGGGAAGGATCCTTAAAGATCATCTGGACAGGATAAGACCAGATATGGATGCTGACAGCAGGTGGGGTATCATTAGGAGGGGAAAACAGGAGGTTACCAGATCCTGCGCAAAGGGAAAGGCGTAAGTTTGGTAAGGCCAGAAAACCTTGCTGGTGGACCCGGGAGTTACAGGAGGTGGTGAAGAAAAAGAAGGCAGCCTATAGGTGCTTCAAGTGCTCAAGGAGTGAAAGGGATCAGGAGGAATATGAGCTGACAGCCAACAGAATCACCAGGGTGGTGAGAGTAGCTAAGGCAAAGTGGGATCCAGAGGGGGGACAAGGGGTTCTTTAGATACATAGGGGGAAAAAGGAAAGTAAGGCAGCAGATCAGCAAGATAAGAATAGGGGATGGTTGGGCACAGGAGGTGGAGGAACAGGCAGAAGTACTAAATGAGTACTTTGCCTCAGTTTTTACCGGGGGGATGAAGGGGCTATGTCTTGCGAGGGGAGCAGGGGCAAATCGGAGCAAGGGGTGGGACCGGTAGAGACCAGGGGCTCTGATTGGTCGGGGGAAAGGGAGTGGCCACCACAGACAGGTGGGGGCCCAGCAGTGCAGGGTGAAAAGGGGGAGGACATGGAGGCTGAAATTCCAGTAGAGAGAGTAAGGGAAGCCCTCAGGTCCCTTTGGACAGAGAAAGCACCTGGGCCAGATGAGATGCATCCCAGGGTGCTAAGGGAACTGGAGGATGCCCTGGCAGTCCCTCTAGTGGAGCTTTTCAAAATCTCTCTGAGGACTGGGTGGGTGCCCTAAGACTGGAGGGTAGCCCATGTTGTGCTGATCCACAAGGGAGGGATCAAGAGAGGAGGTGGGAAAGTACAGGCCCGTTAGCCTGACATCGATGGTCAGCAAGGTGATGGAGGGTATTGTCAAGGAAAGGCTAGGTGGGGTTACTGGAGCAAACTGGGTACTTGGACGATAGGCAGCATGGCTTTGTCATGGGAGGATCATGTCAGACAAACCTTGTTGAGTTCTATGACAGGATGACGAGGGCCCTGGACCAGGGTAGGCCAGTGGTCGTCCTCTTTCTGGACTTCAGCAAGGCATTTGATTCAGTACCACACATTGGCCTGCTGGCTAAGCTGAAGGAAATGGGGGTAGAGAGATAGTTGTTAAGATGGATAGGATATTGTCTCTCTAAGCTTACTCAGAAGGTGGTGGTTGGAGGGTTAGCTTCATCCCCAAAGTGGGTTACTAGTGGGTGTTCCCAGGGGTCAGTGCTGGGGCCACTCCTGTTCAACGCCTATATCTCAGACATCAGGAGGGGGATCAGGAGTGATATGAGTCTCTTTGCAGATGACTCAAAGCTGGGTGCAGTGGTGGATGGAGAGGAGGGGAAGGTGGCCTTGCAGGAGGACCTGGAGGCTCTGGAAAGGTGGTCGGGAAAATGGAAACTAAAAATTCAATGTGGGGAAGTGCAAGGTTCTGTACCTGGGAGTTAGAAATCCGGGCTAGGGGTATACCCTTGGGGGAGACATGATTCAAGTCACGGAGGGGGAGAGGGACCTGGGGTAGTGGTAGATGTCAAAATGAACAACTCAGAGACCTGTAGGAGGGCAGCGGCAAGGGCAAATAGGATGCTGGGATGCAACGTCAGGAGGATTACCTCCAGAAAGGTGGAAGTGATCCTTCCACTGTACAACTGCTTGGTTAGACCACACCTCGAGTGTTGTGTACAGTTTTGGAGACCACATTTAAAGAGGGGCAGAACACTCCTAGAGAGGGTCCAAAGGAGGGCAACCAAAATTATCTGGGGCCTGGGGGACAGAACCTATGAGGAGAGGCTCAAGGAGCTCGACATGTACACCCTGGAGGAGAGGAGGGGCAGGAGGGACATAATAGAGGTCTTTAAGTACATGAAAGGGATCAATAAAGGAGGCGCAGTCAGGGAGCTCCAAAGGAAGGAGGGTCGGGCAACAAGAGGTCACGGGTGTAAGCTGGAAGGAGGCAGGCTCAGCGGGGAGAAGAGGAGACGTTATTTCACTGAAAGGGTGGAGGAGCCATGGAATGCACTGCCCAGGGAGCTGGTAGAGGTGGAGACTGTAGACGGGTTTAAGAGGAAGATGGGACAGGTGGGGGGGGGGTGGTAAATCTGACCAGGCCCAATACAGGTGGAACATCTAGGCCTGGGGACAGTATTTTTTTCATTTTCATTTCATTTTTAATTTTTATACTTGTAAGCAGGATGAGCAAAAACTGCCCATTTTCACCAGCAACAAGTCACAAAATATTAAACAACCATAACATTACATACTGACATAAAAAGGAATTAAAATATACACAACATACACAACACATGAAAAACAAACTATTTATCATGAACATGTGCAAATGTCATTATCCGACAGCCAGTGTTTCAATCCGTTTTTAAAGGACCACACTGTCCTATATTCTGTAATAACAACAGGCAATGAATTAAAAAATACAGGAGCCCTATAATGAGTATAACCCAAGGGGGGGGGGACACACCAAAATCGGCCCTCAGTGCGGGTGCTGAAAATCGAGCAGACTCAAGAGGCGGTTAGGCCTATTCTGCTGGCATTTTAGTATGTGAGTAAGAAATTTATTTGCAATAAAATGGAGCTACAGTGAGTAGAGCTTACTGAGCTTGGAGGTTTTCTATGCTCAGTGCCAAGGCAGATGGGACTGGGTCAGCGTACTTACTGTAATGTAATGCACATTCTCACTCCATCACTTTAATGGGGGGGGGGTGGAGCCCACAGACACAGTGGCTATATACTGTAGATCAAACTAATTTTTTCACAATTTCCAAATTTTCGCAATTTTTGTTTACTCACTGGACCCTGTTGAAGGGGCACTCAAGGGGCTCCACTTGAATGGCCTGAAACATCCAAAACAGCATCATTTACCCACTAGGGAACAGCCCACCAATCAGAGGCAGAGGGTCTGAAATTGGTAGCTCCTCCTGGACTACCCCAATACAGATCCCCAGAAATGGAGCAAACGAAGATGGCCTCGTCTGTGACAGTAATGGGAGGCCCTTCAGGCACATACTCCACCACTTCTGCTGCTTTTCTCTTCTCGACTTCTTTTCAGACATGAAGCTACAGGAGATACACCTTGTATCTCATGAGCCCATAGGGTCAGATGAACTGACAGTAACCTAAACCCTGGCCATGTTTTAATTCCTTTCTTTGTTAACCGAGCGGGTACACTGATCCCAGGGACCATTTTTAGGTACAACCCAGCCCATAGAGATGGCACGTATAAGGTGAATCGGGTACGAAAGATACAACGTACAGTAAGTAGTTACAATACAAATGAAGTGATATGAAACAAAAGGTACAGAATTTATCAAATTGGGTATAAAGTGACCTAATTTGCCCAAATGATTACTAATAAAACACGGGCTGGAAATGGAGTGATTTGATTTGCTCCCTGCTTTTTAAAGGGATATATTAATGACCTGAAACCCTTTCGTAAAGGAAATATAATTTAAACTATAAAAATATTAAAAAAAATAAAATAAAAACAGAGCCTGGGATCTCCTAGTTCACAGTTATGTGCCCTAACTACTAGCTCACACAGCCTCACTCAGGCTTTAAATAATTGCAATATAATTACTGGTAGGGTCAGACATCAAGCAGAAATCAGGTCATGTATCCTCTGTATCAGCCTGGTATGACATCGTACTAGGCTGATACGGAAAAAATCTGGGTTGATATGGAGAAAGTCACAGGTGATCAGTCACCTGCATGGGAAGCCGTTATGCTGTTACAGTAACTGAAAACAACCGTGACAGCATCTGTCGGCTTACAGATGCTCTCTCTCTTTCTCTCTCACTCTCATTTTATACACACTCTCATGCTCACTCCTAGTTCTGGTTGATATTTGATCCCAACGGATATTGTGAAAAATTAAATATGTATTGTGTGTTTTGCCTTTATAAACCACTGAAGCTTTGCTGTTGTGGTTTACAACAGCAAAACACACCATAGGAGTGTAACTAAAACTCTTATCACATTGTCATACATCCATTATTCTGTACATATAATCTAACTTTAATAGATGCAATCTTAATGCAGTTCCAACTGCTGTCTTGGGAAAAGCTTGCCCACAAAGAAAAGTTATTAGTCATCTCTTGCTCTATATTAAGTAAGCAATAACACATAACAGGGCATGCAAGTTATGCTGTACTATCCACACATCCTGCATGGGCTGCGAGGTACAAGGTGCAGCCAAGTGCCTTCCTTCAACCACTCCGAAACTGCACTTAGTACAACACAAAGCTACACACCCTGGAGTATGTTATCATGCTTATAAAACTGTGAAAAAAAAATTCCTTAAAGCTGAAAAGAGCAGACATTTTAACTAATCCATGTGGTTATACAGTAATAATGGCATAGCCATGTGACTGGATTCCACCAATTATAGTCAATGCTCCTGGAATTCTGTGATTCTGTGGTTACAGAATTTTCCGTAGAAGTTTCATCATGCCGCAGAATATATATAGTGCCGCAAAATTAATTGTTTTTGGTGAATTTTCATTCAATTATACTTTTTTTTTTATAGTGTTAGGCTTTCTTTCCCATCTCGTTTATCCTGAAGCCCCCTTCTATGCTAAGCATAGGATGTCATCGATGACATGACATAATATTTAGCCAACGGCAGGACTGCATTCTGCCAGAGAAATTAATAAATCATGCCGCAGAAATCAGAAAATGCTGTCGCAGAAGCCAGGGAGCCCTGTCGCAGAAATCAGAAAATTCTGCCGCAGAGCACTAGGGACCTTGATTATAGTACAGTATCTCTCTTATCCATTTTATAAAATTCTAAAAACAGGAAATGCTTCTTGACAACTGTGATAACTCTCATGTGGCACAGAGTGTAACTGGGTCAGAGAGACCTGACCGCAATAGCTGCCCATTTCTAATAAACAACAGGGTGATTGTACCCTTTCAGAAAGGTATCTTCTATTTCTATAAAGAACCAGCAGTGCACTACAGTACAATTACAGAAGGTAGCACATGCTTCAGCATGAGATATTCTTTAACCACCAGTCAGTAAAGTCAAATGATTCTCTGCTAATTAACCCAGTAGTGAGCTACAGTATGTAGGGTTTTTGTACACAGTGAAGAGGCTCTGCGTGCGTATGTGTGTGTGTGTGTGTGTGTGTGTGTGTGTGCGCACGCGCGAGCACACTGCAAGCAAAACAGCTTTTTCAACCATCAAGTGTTCTTCAGTCATGCTCTGTAAAAAAATAAAAGTAAGCATAGCTATACTTCAGCAATAACACACCACAGGGTATGTGTTATCACCGGATAATGACACACCTTTGGTGCCTTTTGTCGTAGCTATGGAGTGTTGGAAGTTGTAATGCAATACACAGCTACATTAGTTGATCAGCTGCATGTACCTTGAGAGCTTTGTTTGTTCTGCAGAGGGGAGGAGGTTGCAAGGGCCTGGAAGGAGCTCATGTCTACCTCATCTTCCTCTAAGTCATTTAAGTTGTACACCTCCTCCAGGTCAATGTCCAGCTGCCGGAAATCTTTGGTCAGTACTCCCGGACGAGGGTCCAGAATGCCTCCCAGGTTTGGTTTAGCTAGCTGCTGCCAATGGTGAAGGGTCGCAGAACCTAGAAGTAAAAGCACAGGGTGTCACATCAGTAAAGACGTGCAAAATGGACTAGTTCAGTGCTCCAGTTAAGAGCACCTGACCCCATTTAAAGAGCCATTGAGGCCTCATGGAATGTTTTTACAAGAATAATATTTAGAGTTCCAAAAGAACACCATGCAAGGCATTGTTGTTAACAGTATACAAATCACAGGATTGCGCTGAGCTAACAAGGCTTCGGCAGGGCTAGATGCTGCTGGAAAACTGCTTCTGACCCACCTGATAGTGCAGGAATCAAGGAGCAGCTTGCATGCCACCAACCCAGTTATGCATGGTGAGCCCAGGTGGTCCCTGTGGGCTGGTAGGATGTTGCAGTGACAGCCGCTGAGATGCTCCTAACCCCCAGGGAGGGAGGCATGTTAGCCCAATGCATGTCTGTTTCCCGGCAGTGCAGGCCAGATATGATGCCTTGTGTTAGGAAAGGCATGCGCGGACTCTGCACTGGCATACCATTGCATGTGGTCCTTTGGTAACCTTGCTGCCAATGTCTGCGATGGGGGAGAGGTTTAACAAGGAAAACCAATCCATCCACAGAATGATGGCACTTTTTTTCTTAGGCACAGTGCCCCAAACCACGGTCTGTACTAAATTATGTTTTGGAGTGGGAAGCTCCAGAAGGGCACCCTGTAGCAGTGGGCAAGTAGCAGACTTCCAGCCTGAGTTTTTATGGCTGGTAGGTGGCCAAAACAGACCAGAGTAGGGTTGACGGTAACAGTGAGGGGCAAACAACCACGATACAAAAGGAACAAGCTTCCACATTTAGTCCACTGTGGACAACATCCATAACCAGAGATACATTCTGTCCACTCTGGGGCTATTGAGTATGGTGACTGAAGTCACTGCCTCAGCCAGAAGCCAGATCAAACCCAAGGAACAATGACACTTAGTACAGTCACAGTGAGCACATTCTGATACTATTTCTCATTTACCAATGTACCCATCATCCTTTGCAGTTTATTATGAAGGATATTTGCATCAAAATATTTTTCTTCTTAGACTCCAACAGTTCTAGCTACTTGAGTACACTGAAAGTGACAATCCTCTGCTTGTTTACTTTGTAGTCATTTTCACAGAAATGACTGCGCTGCCATAAGCAACAGATCATCAGTTCAGTTGCAAGGATGCATGAGGATCGCATGCAGTACAAACTATGGAAAAAAATCCCTGTTTTCATAAAAACATCATTGGTAACAGAAAAATCACTGCAAACCTACACAAATCATTCATCCACAGCAAGGATGGCTACTGGTCCGACTGAGCGAGCTGCACCGTGTAAAGTTCCACAAGTATCCACACAAAAAAGCAGAGCGCAAGTCGTCACCGGTAATAAATCCCAAATGCTTGGATGTCAGATACCAAACTGCATTTTATTGTTAAGAATGCCAAACACCCGATACTGTTAAACATTTTTGAGTCTAACTCAACTCTTTCTCAAGTTCTTAACAATAAAATGCAGTTTGGTATCTGACATCCAAGCGTTTGGGATTTATTACCAGTGATGAGTTGAGTTCCACTTTTTTGTGTGGCTACACAAATCATTACCTAGAATTGTGCTTACAGTTTTCGAGACATGTCACTAGCTTTTTACAGTTTGATGTATTAATAAACAAAGCAGCTTGTGAGATTAATTTATTCACAAAAAATCTTTTAGTAACATGAGTATCTTGAATACTATTATGATTTAAGTGTAATCCCCTCTTGCCCCTTCCCCTTCAGATCATTAGGAGTTTCAATATTTTTACATCTGTCTTTCTGTTATGGGTGGTGCTCTTACAGTTCATAACCTGTCTCTGTCTCCATCTGTCTGTCTATCTATCTACAGACAGTAGCTGTCTGTCTGTTCATCTATCAATCTATCCATCTATCCTAAGAAAACAGACCACCTGCTCTAAATCATCTAGGATCAAGTCAGCATCTTAAAATGCATGTCGCCTCTCAATCAATCTAATAAAAATTCCCCAAAGACAGAGATTTATACAATGATTTAATTTAGTTAGGTGCAGGCACTTTTGTAATAGCGCAGCACTAGAGGGTGCAGAGATGTAGCAGATATCAACACCCAGCAAAGAAAACCTTTATTAATACCTTACTGGACGGCACTGGTATAACATTTGGGCTGAATGTATTTTAATACACAAACTTCTTTTTTCTTTTTTCCTCAGCCCAAGACTCCGGTCCCCTGTGCCGCCCACCGCTCCCCCATCTCCAGGCTCCCCCCCACCCTGGATGGGGTTAGCAGGTGGATGACCTCTCCACGGAAAGCTTGCCACCCAGGGTGAGGTCACAGGAGCGGGATCCCTCCCCCGGGACTTTGGTCTGGCGAGTGGAGGCAGGGCCCTCACTAGCGTCTGACAATATTTTTTTCAGAACGTTTTCCCCTGGGGTGGGGACGCAATGACGCCATGCCTGCCCGCCTCACCCATTGTATGTTGTGCTGGCTGCATGGAACACCCAGCCTCCACCGGGGGGGGTCTTCATTGTGCTGGACACTCCCCCCCCCTCCGGAGAAGCAGAGTAATCCACAGAATGCTCAATCCTTCTCCCCCCATCAGCCCTCCAACTACCGGTTGTGTCCCCAAACCCAGGATGTTGGCGCCACAGATGGATGCCTTGCCGCTGTGCCAGTGGGCCAGCACTAATACACAAACTTCTACTGTTGGTACTACATTTTTGTTAATAGACCTGGTAGATTGGCTATCCACCCCACTCAGATCTTCTAACACCCACCTCTCCTTTCAGCACCACCTCAGAGCCTGGCTACTAACAAACCACAGCTGCAAATGCCTACCTAGATAGTTGTCCTAACCGCCTGGCACTTTCCCATTCTCACCCTCTCCAGTGGTGCCAACTGGTACTACACCCTTTTATGTTAACCCTCCTATCCCTACTTCCCCACCCCTTCCCTTTCCTCCCACTACTCCCCATCTCTGGAGACCCCCCCTTCCTCATCCAGGAGTGACTGTTCGCCTATCTATTGGTCCATGTTTCCTTTTAGGAATACTGCTCGTTATCTCTGCCATTTACTGTAAATCTGAATTTGCTGTAGCTGTAAATATGAATTTATTGTATTTTGCAACCTTGTTTATGTAACACTGCATTTTTGGTTTGTCCTACTGTTTCTTGTCTACCGCTCATTGTACTATACTTACAATCTACTTCTGTGCCATTGTATGTGGTCTGGGTCATGCTTGAAAACAGTCCCTGGGATCAGTGCACTTACTCAGTTACCAAAGTCATAAATAAATTAATAAATAAATAGTCTCTCTCTGTATAAAAGACTCAGGACAACGTGGACATCCTTGGCTAACTGGCATCAACTGGTCAAACAGGGCTAGATGGCAGGACATGTGTGTAAACGTGTGTGGGGTAGTATTTCCTTACCTTCTAGTGGCTTCACAATCTGCAGCTTGTCTGGGAGGTAGGATCTAGACCCGAACGAAAACCCAGACCCTCCTGTCTGTTCAGAGCTGCCCGAGTAGTTTGTCCCAGTAGAGAGGTTTGTCCCAGAAGAGGCGATGCTCTCATTAGGGGTCAAGAAGCCACTGGAGCTGTCGGCCTCATTAACCAGCTTTTTTAACTTCCTCTCCTGCTCCAGCTCAAAATAGGTTTTCTCCGAGAATTGGCTTTCCTGTCCCTGTCCCATTGCAAGGCGGCGCAATGCAACCTCCAGATCGCGGCCTCCTGGTGTCCCCGGCGTGCCAAGCTTCTTCTCCTGGCCTTCAGTTCTGAGGAGAAAAATGGTACCCTTAGTCTTAGTTTTGGTAAAGAAGTCACTTCAGAGAAGAGGTACTTAGGTTATGTAGAACTCTTGTCTTTGCACCCAACAGGTGACAGGTGAAAAAGGAAACTCTTCCCATCGTGCACACATTGAGTTCTTAAGCCACTGTATTATACACATTAATGGATCTGCTCAAAGGGCCTCTTATGGGTGAGTATCATCTCATGTGTGTTTTTAGGGCATGAGAACTGCGAAGCAAAGTTGAGTAGTTCTATCATCCTGAGGATATATCCATAAAAGGACCTCTGACCAGACCCATAAAGTTATTTTAGATTGTGCCATTTTTAAAATGGTCTGTTTCTTCAAATTGTAAATGGCACAAGTGGCCAAACACAGAAACATATAATTTGTTGACAGAAAAGGACTGGTAGGCCCATCTAGTCTACCCTATTGTTTCCTGCCTGTCACTACACCCTGGACCCTAGTTCGTCTCAGGTGTCCCTGCCTCCATCTTTTTCTCTTCTTATTAAGTCCATTTGCCTATCCCACACATGCCTGAAACGCCCCACTGTCTTTGTCCCTACCACCTCTATCAAGCCGTTCCAGGTGTTAACCACCCTTTCTGTGAAGAAGCATTTCCTCGCATCCTTCTTAAACTCTCCCCAGCTTCACTGCATGCTCAGCGTGATACAGTTGAGTGACATACTGCAATAGTCATTCACGGTCAATCTGTCACTGGCCAGTTTTGTCGACTGTATACTGCAAGTGAAATTTTGTGTTTAAAACACAGAAATGGAAAGATTCTCAGCAGGAAAAGGCCTTGCAGCCCATCAAGTATGCCCAGCCCCACGATTTTTTTGTGAGGAATCCCTAGTGGCCCCTCACTCCTCCTTGCCCCCTCCCCTTTTGCCACCATATTTATCAGCCTCATGGATCTGCCCATCCATGTTTGAAGCCCCCTCCCCCACTGATTTCAAACAGACTATCTCCTTTGGTAGCCTAGTGCCCCATTTACAGCCCTCTCCAAAAAGAAATACTTTTTGATGTCCCTCTTAAATCTCCCACTGGCCAGCTTCAGTCTTCACTGGGTGTCCCCCGATTCATGTGTTTCCACCCAGCCTGAGCAAATCTCTGATATCTACTGCATTTTCTCCATGGAGGTACTTGTACATTTCTATCAAGTCTCCCCTCCTTTGTTCTTACCTCCAGTGTGTATGCGTTGAGATCTTTCAACCCTTCCATGCAAGTCTTTTCCTGCTGACCCAGGTTAATTTCGGTTACCCTTCTCTACACTGCCTTAACTCTGTCCTTGTCTTTCAAGTGCTGGCCCACAAACTGCACACAGTATGTCGGACAAGCAAGACAGGCCCTGCCTCCTCTTGTCTGAAACATCGTGTGTTGCTGTTCTCAAGTACTGCAGGTGAGGATGAACCAGGGACTTGTACAGTGGCAGAATCACTTTGCACATCCTCATCCTGGTTCCCCTGCCAGATTTTCAAATGCCCTAGAGCACCGTAAGCCCCGGTGCACAGACAATATGGTGCAAGGAGCTTGCGGTGATCTAACAGGATTTTCCATCCCGTGCGGCAACTGTCACAAGTTATAGCAACATTTTCTGGTCGAACTTGCTGCAATCCTGGGGCACATTTTTATGAAGCTTCTGCCAGATATTTGGCGCAAGCGGACGTAATTCTTGGAACCTGTCATAACTGCACCCGAGATTGTAAAATCAGGCGCAGTTGAGGAGAAGGGTCTGGCGCACTGCCGGAACCCAAGTACAGTGGCGCAGGGCAGGACACAAGTTGGTGCTGTGTTTGTAGAGACATATAGGTATTATGGTGTGTGCTGAGAAGCACAAGACCACACACACTGGAGTAGTAACTGTGTCTTATAATGAACACACACGGTCATGTGGAATTGCCCACCTTTAAAATCCTATTCTATGTTTCCCAGTAAATGCACAATTCTGGCCTGAGTTAGTCTCCCAATCTGATCAAAACATTAGTGGAATATGTTCCCCCAGCATATGCTGTGGGGTTTTAAATCTCTCTGTACTGTACGGTCATTCACTGCCCTCGCCTTGAAAGTCACATCCTGTGAAATGAAGATGAGATCATGCATACTATAACATCTGAACGGGTACGTACTGTGAGGTCTCGGGTTCAAATACAATGGTCTGGGTTTTGTCATCCAACTCCACACTGGCGAAGTCAGAGCAATAGAAACTGGAGCGCGGTGTGTTCACACGGCTGGACGCAGCAGAGGGCATCTCAGAGGGGGGGAAGGAACCGGGGATGCTCTGTGGTGAATGGGTGCCAGACCTGGATCTTCCTGCTCGTTTTGCCTGCCTTCACTGTCTCAAACACCCTCCTGAGGCCCCTGAGAGAAAACAATATTGTTAACAATATGGGTTCAAATACCAGTGCAATATAATCGATAACCTGTACATTAAGACCAGTCCAGAATTGTTTAAAAAAAATGTGCCATACAGTTGCAACTGCCCCCCAACCACTTTGTAAAATAAGCATGCCATCTGAATGTGGATATACTGATGAGCAAAATCCTAAAAAAATGTTATCGCTCTATTATAGTACATAGTTATGCCTTGTTCTGCATGGAAATCCGTCCTAGTTGAAATGGTGCCGTGCTATAGTCCAAAGGTCATAGAATGCTCTTTTATGGGTCTGTGGAGCAATAACATTTCCAGCAGATCACAGATCATCATACTGCCTGTTTTCACCTCACAGAACTGCTGTGTGCACAAATCAGTACAGCTGAAAAGCAATGCTATGATGGCAGGGGTAGCATGTCACAAACTCACAGTGGTGTTACCTTTTTTTTTTTTTTGCCAACAGATCACCACCAATGAACAGGAATACAACATTAAAGTAGATAAGTGGAATCAGAATTGTTTAGTTTTAAACTTTTTGTTTAATTACTTGCCTTGCTGTCAATTTTGCCTACTGACTCCGCTGTCGCTGTCTCCACTTTTGGTTGCGCAAATGCTGCTTTTGCTCACCCTCAACTGCTGCTAATGGACTCGACTGAAATTTCTTTCCCCGTTTCTTAGTAAAAAAAATTACACACTAAAAAAACGATGGCTGGGCAACCTTTATCACAAGAAGCTGCCACCTCAGGGTTCTGGTTACGAGCACATACTCTCTCCCCCCCTCTGTCTTTCTTGGCTCAAACAGTGGTTACATGGTAACTTGACAAAACTTCAGAGTGTTTTATTTGCTTCCATTTAGCCAAGAAGTCGCATGCAACTCCTTATCTCTCCTCCAATTCTAAAATACTATACAAAGGTAACTACTTTTAGGGGCAGTAGCATTAAACTGATGCAATATAGAATAAAAAAAATCAACAAAATTAGAATGTAATGCCAGAAGATGAAGGTAGGGGGCATTATTACACTGTCATGTGGATTTTTGTTAAATGCTAGCAGCTTTGCCAATAGCTTCCCCCAGCTTGCCTCAATAACAAAATAGTTTGTTGTCAGGCTGCTTCTTAATTTAGAAACAAAGAACTACCTGTTAAAACCCGCTTGCATGGTTCTAACTTGAAATTTGTAATTAGTGTGGTAAATATATAACAACTGTATGAATACCTGTATATTGCTAGGTTCTGAAAGAGGTTTAAGAACAAGAATCTTGTTGGTCCTGATTAGAAGCACAAAAGGTTTGCCCATGGACATTTTTCTCCATCCAACAGCACCCTCCCCCACAGCGATTTTATTTAGAGTTTCAAGGAACACCCTATTCCGTCATAGTCTAGCTTCAAGACAGGGAAGGGGTAGGGCAACATAATAGCAAACCTGCATGAGCCCTGCAACAAGCAGACTTGATAGACCTTTGGGTAGAAGTTGGCAAACTTCACTCCATGAATTAATTTATGAATTTCATGCAATTCGGGAAATTCATGCAATTCACGGAGCACAGAACAACCACAAAGTGTGATGTTTCGCCGTGAAGTGTGGAATTTCACAGGTGACATTCCACACTTCGCAAGCAAAATTCCGCAGTTCACGGCATAAACTATGCGATTCGCGCGAAGTCGAAGTTCCTCAGGTCTGGGAAAACTTTGTGAAGTTCTGCGTAGTGCAAATTTTTGCCACTTTCGTGTGGACTTTGCTGGTGAATTTAAACTTCACCACATCTCTACCTTTGAGCCTTCTTCTGCTGGCATCATAGCTGGTTTTAGGCACCACTGAACCCTTTGGTCGCTGGAGGCCCCCTGCTCATGGGGGCCCCAACCAGAACAGTTTTCCTTATTATTTTTAAACATTTTTTGACCTTATTATCTTAAAACAGCAATAAAGGGCTGTGTAGCTCTTTCTGATCTGGCATCATGATGTCATGAAATTTCTTACCAAGATATGAGTGATTGTATCAAAAAGAGGCAGATGGGTAGCAATGAATGGGATGGAAAGAACAGCCCAAAGGACTAACACTGCTGTCTCCCCTTAAAAAATGTATATCACTGGGTGTACTGAAAAACAAATGGTGCACATATGGGCTACAGTAAACCCGATGGGGTAAAGGGGGGGTCAAGTAGGAACCCCATGATTTCACTGATCCTGCAGGGGGTTCCCAAAATCCTAAAGCCAGCCCTGGCTGGCATTTTCATATGTTTGTATGTACAGTTTGGTTAAATCTTCATGAGACACATCATGTACCTCAGTTACCACAAGGACATCGAAAGACATGCAGGTACTTACTTATGTTCTGAGCTTGGCAAACTGTCTATTCCCTTTCTCATCGTCCCTTCAATTTCAGCTGCCAAGGAGTCCTGAAAGAGAAGATTTAATTATCATTCATTAGGATGTTTCCCTCCTCCAAAATCCGCAAGAGGTGGAAGCGACAACCTGCACAGCTGTGTGAATTCTGTTCTTGTGTCTCACTAAGACACAGAGGACTCCACACACAGTCAGCAGATACTGCTAAGCGGTCACAGCGACCATTTGGTGTCAGTCCCTTATAAGAGGTCCCACTGTATCTTGCACACTGGGATTTTTTATTTTATTTATTTATTTCATTTGCAGATTAACACCTTTGAGCCAACGGCTCTTTTACAAAGGTTCCATGTCAGGTATAACAAACAAACAGACAGAACAAGTTACAAGGTTACATTTCAAGCAGACAGAACAAATTTACAGGTTACAAGTCATTAGTGGAGAATACAGGAATACAGTGGTAGTCTGATGGGCCTTGGAGCTGCTGTTTGCTGATAACAGGATACTGACAGGCTGCACATGCAGGCAAGTGATCTATTGCAGTTCCTAAGTTGTATAGGTAGTAGAAGTGCTTTCAGTAAGTGGTTTAAGTTTGTATCGTTAGGTCTTAAAAAAGGCCTCATGGAGTCTATCCTGAAGTTTGGGAGGAGTTTCCTGAGGTGTCTTTGACATTTGTTGGAAAAGGGGTGAGAGGTGGAGCTGGTGATGGGGGCAACCACCCAGAGGCTTTGTCAAGGGGGTGCTGGAGTGCAGGAGAAGTGCGGGGGTGGGGGTGTGAGGGAGAAGGTAATCCTTTCCTGTGTGGTCACTAATAACATTGTCATGGCAGGGGTACCAAGCAAACTGGTTACAGGGAATATAGACACCCTCGCCGGTGAGAGTGCATGGCTTTGTGACACCCTCTGCATGAGAAACTTCTACAGTCTGGTGGTGATGGTGGTGGGGGGGTTGCAAAACTACTACCATCTGAATTGAAGCCAGTGAGTTATCCTCATGAGACATTACACCAGAATACCAAGAACTGGGGCTGGGGAGGTACACTGAATGCCAGGAATGTTAAGGACTTTGGGAGCTGGTAAGAAACCATAAGACCACCAGACAAGGACATACAGAGCATGGTTAACAGAAATGATGGCTAGAAACAGACGTAAAGATGAGGGCTGCTGAAGTGAAGGATGCCTTTGGCAGATGCACCCTATATAAAAGGTAATGGTTGGTCAGGTAGGGAAATGCCTTTGGCAATTCACCAGTACCCCCAACACACTCTGGCCATACAACTGACAGATATGATCACTTTTATCATTGCTAATGACCTTTTGGATTGACCGACCAAGGGCCACTATTTAACATACAACATAAACGTGGTGGCCTGGTTGGTCAGCGTAATAACACTCACAGGGAAAAAAAATCTGCTCTGAAAATTAAAGGAAAAAAAAGTTGTTTGTATTTTAAAAGGCCCAAACCTTTCATAATGGGACAAGGATCTTACAAGTTGGGTTTACTGACGATAATTATTTATCACAGTCCCACAGTGGACACCAGAGGGCACTCTACTTCTGCTGTTTTGTTGCACAAGGCGGGCATGAATAAATTACCTAAGGAATAACACATGAGATTGTGGGTTAAACACAGGATACATGATCGACAACTGTGAATTGCAAGGCTGTCATTTCATCGAGGAGTTATGTTGCCATCGGAAACCATCAGAGCAAGCCTTGAGTGATTTGTAAATGTCACCAGAACCCCGAGACAGAATTACAAGCCTTGTAATCAGCAACTGTAATGTTTTTGATTTTGTATAGGTTTTATTTATTATTTAGTTTTTGTTTACCGGGTAAGTACACTAGACAAGTTTTATGCCTATTTTCAGGAACTGAAACTGTTACTTATGAACGAAGTTGTTTGAGCAGGTATGCTTATCTTAGAATGTTAAAGAGCAAGATAAACATTTCCATTAAAGAGAGAGAGACTTAGAAGTCAGGGTCGAAGCTAGGAGTTCTTTGGGGTGGGGGTTGGGTCAGACAATCTTAGCGGCTTGGGACATAGAGAAGTTCACATTTTATTCATATATAGTACTGTATACAAGGTGCAGTTAGTTACTCTGCCCCAATAATAACAGTGTGGGGCATGGCCGTGCCGGGGTGGACAGACAGATGGAGTGGTCACTGCTTGTTTTTGTTGGGGGCTACTCTGTATTCTTGCTCTGCTGCCTGTCAATTAGATTAGCTTATAAGATGGGGCTGGCCATGGAGCAGGTGGGTGGTGCCAGTCCCCATTAGAAGTTTTTTTTCTACAGAGAAAAATATTTGCAGTTGCCGAGTTGATAGGAGGGTGGAATTTGGCTACTGCTGGGGGGGGGAGACATTACTGTTGTTTGGCGGGCTGGGGAGGAGGTTTTTCTTTCCAGGGCTGTGTCGAATACGAATATTTGGCCGAATAACGAATATTTGGTAGCCGAATACTGAATATTGAGCCGAATATTCAGAAAACAGGAAGTCACACAGCCCTAGCTACCAAGAAAGGTTGCAGCACCTCAAAATGTACTCACTAGAGGACAGAAGAGATGGGAATTTGACAGAGACTGATTCTTACAAAGATTCAAGAGGCTAGATATGAGTAAGATATTCAGCTTATGGGATCAGACAAACACTAGGGATGACAATTTGAGATTGGTGGTGGTGGGTTGGGGAGTTTCAAAAAGGATAGGGGGAAGTTCTTTTTGATTGGGGGGGTGGATGAACGAAACGGATTACTGCAGGAGGTAGAGAATGTGGATTCCATCTCAAGTTTCAGAAACAAATGGGTTGGATACAAAGGGGTCGTCTGGTGCAAAGACCATCCCCAGTCAGCTGAAATTCAGTCAGAGGGCTCAATTTTCAAAGGACAAACTACGACGCAAGGTGCCTGGGCAAAGGTGTATGATGCAAGTGGCACCTTGTGTTACAGTTTGCGGCATTCTCGATTTCCTAACACCGGCTGTGGTGAAATTGTAATGCTGTGCGGCAAAGCTCCCCTGCACCATCCTTGTGGAAAAAGCACCCATGTGCCAGGTCACAAGGGTGGATGCACCACAGTAAGGCTTCACCATCCCCTTATTTGAGATTCTATAAACCCCCACCGTGGCTGCAACAGGGGGCACACGTTAGACCAGCTAGGAGGTGGTCTAAGAGCCCTGTGTCACTGCTTGGCAGGGTGACCAGTGAGCTGTGGGACCAGAAAGGTGGAGAACAAGGGCTGTTGGGGCAGTGAGGGTGCCATAGGGTATGAGGGGGCACAGCGGCAGTTACACAGGTGTGGAGGGGCACCTGGCAGAGGTGCCATATAGCATATCTGACAGCAGCTGAGGGGACTGGATTGGGGTTGGCATGACGAGAGTATGATGACATGGCCCCAGGTGGAAGCAGCCCTGGCAGCTGCTCCACTAAACCCACAGTCCTGTGGGGCAGGTGCCAGGGCTGCTTCAACCTGGGGCTGCGTCATAATAGTCTCACCACGCCAACCCCCTCTACCTGGTCCACTCAGCTGTCAGATACGCCATATGGCACTTTTGCCAGGTGCCTCCTCTACTTTTGTGTAACTGCTGCTGTGCCCTCCTCATGCCCTGTGGCACCCTCACTGACCCAGCAGCTGAAACAAACTCTGTAGTTTCTCTGTGAGGAAGGGAATGAGGTAAGTTATCCCACAACCCATGCAACAAGTTTTTGACAACTCACATTATATTACCACTCGGAATAACAACAGAAACTGAGTCCCGCTGGACTGCACCACCCCCACTGCCCAGCAAACATATAGTGTGGTGTATAACATAAATGCACATTAAACACAACAGACTGTGCTCCTACTGCTCCTAGTCCACTCACGCCGTATCACGTACCAGGGGGAAGATGTTGAGGGAGCTGTACCGGCTGATGGTACTGTTGGGTAGGCTTCTGTTGCGCAAGTTTTTTATTTCTTCCTGGGCTTCACGCAGCATGTCCTTGCACTCCGCGTATCTCTCTTGGAGGTCTGAGAACTGTTGGGAGGAAGAAAGGCAAACACAACGCATACCTTTAATAATATATCAGCAAGACACTGGCACTGTTGATTCTTTCTGTAACTGAGCAGTGTAATCCAGGTTATAGCCAGGTTTGACACCCCCCCCCCAAAGTTTGTACCCTGTTTATTGCCCCCAACCTGTTACATAATCTTGGCTTTTATGTAACACCCAGTTTTCTTCCTTTATAATTTCTGTAGGACCCCCTTACAAACAAGATTTCCCATATCAAGGTGCTTACTAAATTCTGGAGTGCTAACTTTCAATAAATAGAAAAAAATCAATACATGAGGACTACATTTGTCTCAAACAGTGTAAAAGAATTACACTTTGTTTAACCAATAAGGCATGACAGGTGTGTGTGTTAGTGTGTGATAATGACACACCTCAGGAAGTGAGGCACGAGGCAATGCCAATGGCCTTAGGTACCTGAGAAGTGCAGTTATCCCACAATAATGCACAGTCTGGGGTGCCTCACTGCAACTACAAAATGCTGCCTCTGATTTTTTTTATTTTAAACATCAGTTCTGCACTTCAGCATCTACTTTCATAAAAAGGATGTTTCAGCTATTGCAGATTGCTAGAGAATACTTTTTTTTTGTCATTTTCAATATTCCTTTCTGAGGTTTACAGTACATCTTGGCACTCTATCTAAAAAGTCTGTATAAAAACATTTGCCTCTCTTGGTATATGTTAATATGCCCTCAGACTCGCTTGCTTTTGATAAGAGTGGTTTCATGCGCTATGGCTGGAGTGAGAACAGTGAAGCAAAAGTGAAGCTTCGGCCCAAGTTGAAGGCACGTGAAACCACTCTAATACAGGAACGAGTGGAGATGGAAGACGTTAACATATTATTGATCAAGAGTAATCAATAATATATATTTTTTTAAAAAACAGTTCCCGTAACGTGCCCATTTCCAGGGCATCTGCACATGAGACACACTTTACAGAATGAGCATCTCACATGCATAGGAAAGGAGCTCTCCAACTGGTCGGGAACACTCCCTCGATCTATAATAATCTCACAGTGCCTTTGTTTATGACATCACGGTACTGACCATGAAAACAGACTGTGATGTCACAGGCAGCAATTTTGAGGTGAGAAGGGGATAGTCACACACATTTTAAAATGTTAAGTAAATAAGTGCTACATTATCTGCAAAATTTGGACACCAACAACAGGGAAAGGTAAACAAAATAATACCAAATAACTTGAAAACACCGACGTTAAACCATAACTGGTATAAATCTTGTGGTTTTAAAGAGCCACTGGCGCATCAAAAAGAACTATGAAAAACATAACATCTGGACACAAAGCAGCTTACATTTCTCATCAGTTCTGTATTTCTCATCCAGATTATCAATTACTGAGGTCATATACATGAAAACAGGATAGCTGTTCCCTGAGGGTTCATCAGTTCTTATTGCTTCTTCCCAACCTGATGTCATAATACTCTGCTTTTGACATCACAGTTTTTCCCATGGCAACAAACTGTGATGTCATAACAGAGCATTATAATTTCAAGTAGGGAATAAGCTATGAAGGCAGATGAACTCTAAGGGTTAAAGAACTTGTTTTTGTGGAGATTTCTTCAGTAATAAAAAATGGAGAGAAAAAAATATGCAGAAGATTTATGAAACAGGAGCTGAACTGTATCTAAATATTATGTTTTCCAAAGGTTTCCCAATGGCATCAGCTACTCTTTAAGCTTTTTGTTATAGTAGAAAGTTGTCTTTGAAAACTGTATAATATGGTTCAGAACGTGGTGTAGTTCTAACTCGTGTTGTTCTACTGGAATACCACATGGTCACGTGATCACATCTGACTACTCAGAGGTTTTGGTTTCCTTTACCAGTTTTACAATGTGAGATGACAGCCTTAGGTACCCAAGAGATGCCAGCATCCCACAAAAATGTACACTCTGGAGTGTCTTACTGTGACTACAAAATGGATTCCCAACGGAGTCATGAGGTTCAGAAAGGTAAGTATTCTAGGACTTTGCTGTTGTGCTGGAATAATGCATGGTCATGTGATCACATTCAACCGTTCCCATTTTTTGTTTAATTTGTTTTCAGCGGCAGTATTTATTCTCCCTGGCAGCTTAACAGTCATGTCCTTTCAGCACCGGGGACGTGGAGATCCAGTGGCACTGCAGGATGCAGAGAGTATAGGCGGACATTCTCCTGTTAGCTCCATTTTCCATCTTTAGGTTTCTTCCCACTGTCCCTTGACACTCCCTACCTCCTGCATGGTGCTAAGCAGTACCCCTAGAGGCTTTGCGTGTCCACAGTGACCCTTCTGTGGAGAAGCAAGCTCCCGGACCCACTGCAGGGGTTCACTGTGGCAGCAGAAACTCGGTAGCAGTTCTCCTGGCTCGGAATGCTGTGCCATCCTCATTGGCTCACCCAGCCAGTTCTGGAATTCACTTTTGAAACTGGGTCACCAAAACTGCACTCGCACTGCATCTGGGCTAGCAGACAGCCCCTTTGACCAATCCCATTTCTTGGTTTCTCTTACCCATTTTACAGTTAAGCAATAATACATGACACGGTATGTGTTATCATGATATAACACCACACAGAGTGCATTGTGAGGCACAAGTCACAGCCAAGTGGCTTCAACCACCCAAGTGGCCTTACCGCAGTTGATAACTCACATTCTAGAGTGCCTTATTGTCATTATTCCAGTGGATTACAGTACATAATGAACCTGCTGGCAGGAACATTGTCCAAGCTGTGGTGTTATGAGGATATATTGCCGTAGCCTGAAATGGTTCTTAGTCGATATTACAGATCACAAGAGCATGCCCGACCAATCGAAGAACTCTTCCTCTACGTATGAGACACTCTTATTCTTTGAAGAATGTTTTACGTACAGATGTCCTGGAAATGGGCACGTTCAGGGAAACTTTTTAAAACTTGTAATATATTACTGATTGAGCTGGATCAATAATATATTAACAGAGCCAAGATCATTCTTATGGCTATTAGAGTGGTCTCACTTACACCCTTAGGGTATCAGAACTGCAAACCTTTGATTCACAGTTTTGATATGCTAAGAGTGTGCATGGGACCACTCTTACAACCGTAAAACTGGCATTGGCAATGGTGTGAACATTATGTCAGAGTGCAGGAATTCACCTTCCCATCTGAAAATATAAATTGTTTATTATTTATTTAGACTTTAGCAACTGGGTGGTGCCCACTGGGATGAAGCCAATTTACAGGGGTGACCCAAACATTACACGAACAACAGAGAGGAACAAATAGTGATAATGAGCGAACAATTACATTTCAGACCAGGTAAAACAGTCACATTTACTAAGGTCAAGGAAGTGCTGCTTGCACAGACATTGAACAGACAAAGAGCTTTTGCCTCTCTCAGGTAGGCCAGTAAGGTGCTTCAGAGTTTGGGAGAGACATCATCAAAGAAACGCTGACACATGGTGGGTTCTGATCCGGGGAACTGAGTAAATATGTTGATTTGAGTGACCAAGGACTTTCTGGAAAACACAGCAGTTTGGAGGAAACATGAGAGGTCACTAGGAGCAAAAACTTTATAAGTGCTGCAACCCAGCAAGTAGTTGAGCCCGGCTTCAGGGGGATATCCATCTAAGATCCCTTTCAGTTAACAAATGGTGCAGTCTTATATGTGCGCCAAGGACAAAACGGCTTACAAGACTGTCACACTAATTGAGCCTAGACATTCCCTTGTTGGACAAGGAGATAAAACGAATAGCACAATAATCCAGGAGGGGAAGAAGGCTGTGATTTTCTATGGCTGAATTGGCTTTGTCAGTGAGGAACTGCTTAAAAGGAGTCCAAGGTTTCCATTTATTTTAACAGTAAGATGGTCCAGATAAGATTTTTTTTTTTAATTATAAAATGGGTAAGATAAACTAAGAAACCTTGTTGCCTATCGAAAATCAAATTGTAGCCCTTGACATACATGGTAATTAAGCTCATACACCCATGATTTCATTATAAAAAATGATTAATTGAATATCTGCATATCAGAAAGGTCAACTGTTGCTTTTCATGAACTTGCCAGAGCAGCATCCAGCGTTCTGCAGCTGGAATTCAATTCTTTTTAATGACTGAGTTGTGCTTTGCAGCACAGTATATATCCTCCTACTGTGGCGAACAGCATCCTTTCCACGGCCGAAAGGAGACTGCAGCACATTATTTGGCACAAAAAGTAGCCGTCAGATTGAAAACAAACAGTCACACCACAAATAGCTGTCAAAAACATTTGTAATTGATTACTTTAAGTAAATAGGCATGCCCCAACATATGCAATGATGTCTCATACCATGTCTCAGATTAGGAACACAAACTACAGTGCACTGTAAACTGACGAAATACTGAACTGCCTTTTTGGCTTACTTTATTAACAAAGTCATTTTTCTATTTGAAAATGTATTTATCCAGGATAACCTAGCTGAGCTGCAATATCTCCCCTATCTACTCAGTTTTACCATTGACTGGGATCACAGGGAGTCCAAGTGACTTTCTCAGTGGCAGACAGTAATTCAGTGGCTGTGATGGGATTCAAACACCATACCTGTGGGTTCACAATTCTGAGCTCTAACTACTGGACTCCACTGCTTTTCCTGTTTTCAAGGTGGTTGTGTCACTAGCATCTTATTCTGCTATAAAGGCCCCCATGAGGTCACTGAGGTCTCCTGAACTGTCTGAATTATATGTGTGGGGGAGGAGGGTATAGGACTACAGGGGTTCATCCCAGATATCTTTGTAGTGAGGCCCAGTAGTTCATGCAATACTGGCCTTCTTTTTTTTAATTTAAGAATGTTTCATCCAAAAAGGCACACAGAACCAAACCTCATTTCCAGGTGCATCCTGTGAGCACAGGGAGGTAAACCGACTTGCTCAGGGTCACACAGTATGCAAGTGGCAGTTGTGGGTTTCAAACTGAGGTCAACTGGGTCTCTAGGTTTACAGTTTGGGGTTTTATAACTCTAGACTATACTGCCTCACTGACATATAATGACAGGCAGGGATCGCTCTACAAGATACTTTCAAAAGAGACGGGGGAGGGCGGGTGTAAAAAGGGGCAGATCGAGGCATAAATGCACCTTTTGCCTGCATTTGCCAGACTGCACCAAAACTCAGAAGCCCTATTTTAAAGGGTCCCAAATTTTAGTGACTGCTTCCATGATTTGCAGCAGCGTGTATAAAATAAAAATGGGGCATGTGTCAAAAACTGGGGGCACGAGTTATTCTTTTTTCCTGCAAATCCCATGGTTTGTATCCGGCCTACTAGACACCCTAATAGATGGTCAAAGAGTGCAGACATGTTTACACAGAGAAAGAATGCATCCTTGTTTAATCAGTTTTGTTGAATCCAATCACATCTAAGACCCATTTACATGCATTTTATCTAGCAATACTGTGAGTATTGATCTGATTTATGTGCTGCAGTCTGAAAACTGATGCATTTCAGTCTCATTTGGGGTACACACGCAAGGGACAGGGAAATCACTTGATTAAAGCAGCACTTGCACACTCACACGACGGATCCCAGCTCCCTCACTGCCTGCAAACAAAATCCAGGAGGTACTCCTTAGTGGAGAGGATGGGTGCAGGGAGGGGGGTAGTGATGGAGAGTTGGCAGAGAGAAGGGGGAGAGTAACTTGGGGTAATTACCCTATCTGGCTAAAGGCCAACAGGGAAAAGGTAGGGATCCTGGGCAGAGTGGCGTGACCTTGAGTCTCTATCTGCTGTCATGTCTTTTATGTACAGTACCTGTGTCTCAAGAATAAGTGCCTCTCAACCTTTCCGCTGCAATCCAGTTACAAATACCAGTCCCATTCAACATGAAACGGATCTGCATGTGGTGGAAATCATGAATTTCAGCATCAAGTTAAAGGGCACAGGAAATGTATGCTAATTGGCAGCAGTTAGCAATGTTCATATTAATAGAACTTACATTCATACTTTCTAAGACCCTGTTTACACTATGGTATTTAAAATGGTTTAAGAACCTTAAACCATTTTAAATCACCATAGCATGATTTGCATCAGCACCTATCACAGATTGTAACATATTTTTAAAAAATGTGCTTAAACCCTGATAAGACCTAGGCTTAAACATGGTTTTAAAAACATTACAACCGCTAAATCTGACTTTCTTGCAGTGCGGACGCAAAGACAAGGTTCTCCTTCATTTCAGTCCATGGGAACCGGTTCAGCGTTAAATTGAACTGGAGGCAGTAGTGCAGATGCTGTAAACCATCTTTAAGAATGGTTTACAACACGCTGGAGCTAATGCGGATGCCACAACACGGGCACTACAGCACAGTAATTAATCTGTTTTTTTTTTTTTTTTTTTTTAAACCATTTTTAGTTGCCATGCTGCAGTGTGAACAGGGCCTAAATAATCCATATTTACATGTACCTGCATAGGCATGAAACTGAAAAACCGTTTTCAGTTGTTTCCTTTCTATGGACAACATTCTGCATAGGTTCTCTTGACGGAACCAATAGTTTGGAGTGTTTACTATGTCACGATTTGTGTACAGAATGCTAAGCATGAGGTGTTAGCCTATGAGAGCCATGCTCAGAGTTCTGTGCACAAACTGTGACATTGTTAAATTCCAAATCACTGATTCTAAGAAAAGAACTGTAACAGAATGCTGCCCGTAAAAACAAGACAATGCAAAATACAGTTTTTCACACCGCTTTTTATTCAGGCGCTGTTACATACGGCTCATTTGAAGTTATGAATATAATGTCTAACAATAGGAAAATTATAAACAGATGCCAATTAGAAATGATTTCCTATCCTCTTTAAGTTATCATTGTCTTTAAATCAGATTCAACACAGCATGGGAGCGACAATACTCAACAGCATGCGGCTTGTGTGTTCTTACCTCGGATTTTAACTGCTGGTGAAACTCTTTAAGTGCCCGTAAGTGCTGCTTTAACTCTTCGTTTTCTGTGGTACACTAAACACAAAACAGATTTGGTCATTTTCTGTTTACAGTTTTTTTTTCACCCAGGGTACCCCAGTTGAGATGCTATATCTCATATTCCAGCAGGGTCCTACTTTTACCTACTGTATTTGCTCAGCTGGGTGGCTGGAGCACTGGGAGGTTAAATGACTTGCCCAAGGTGTTCGGCTCTTTTAGAGTTGGAACATAGTTTGTCTTGTCAAAATTTTAATAAATCAATTTGCCCATTCTTATCTCAACTGCACATGCAGCCGGCTGGGGGTTACAGTGTCTTCCTCCCTGGTGACAAAAAAATGTGTTCTTAATGGAGGGAAGACCCAAAAGAGTATAAGTTATCCCATTGACCATTTTGTGGCCTGGTCTCCCTGATGCTGTATTGACCCCAGTATACTGGAGTTAGGGAAGCTTCTGACCTCACCGGTAGGGGTCACAGTGAGGCAGCTATACATATGGTAGGGGTGGAATTACAGTAGCTTAATATAGCCAGGAAATAGCAACCTAAAGTTCTGCTGCAGAAAAGAGACTCACACTTTTGCATTTTTGCTGAAGATCGACAATTTGTGCTAGAAGCTGACTGATCTCCTCCTGCTGCCTCGCTGTGTCTTCGACCTTTCGCGCTAGCTCATCTGAGAGGGCTGTGACTCTTCCATGGGATTCAGCTATTTTGTGAGAGAGAGAGGAAAATTGAGCCACTGTGAATGAGCTGCACAGGGATGAAAACGCATGGAAAGTGCATTGTGGGAGCAGGCATCCACTCAGACATGCACACTTACCGAGCTCCTGGACACAGTCAAACATCAACTGCTCTTCCTGCTCCTCATACTGAATTGTTTCAGTTTCAATATCCGTTACCTAGAAAGGAATTCACAACAAGGAGATAAGTCTGAATCCATTATTCAAGGGGAAAAAAAATGTCCACTAAAGTTGTTATCCTCTGCATTCATAGGCTGCTTATCAGCCCTGTCTCTGCACCCCCCTGAGCCAGCCATCGACTCCCCCAGGACCCAACTGCAGTTGGAGTACTCCCACGAATAACCCCTCATGGCAGGCTGGAGTGGGGAGGGCCCTCCTCACCCCCAGTGCCCAAGTCTAGTGTGGACCGTGGGCAAGCTCCGGGGTGGTGGCATTGGCTCGGGACGTGCAGGCAAGGCTTCACAAAGCCTCTGACATCTTCTCTCTTCTCCTACCCCTTCACTGTAGGTGCTCTGCATGTGCATGGAGGTACAAACACCTGATGTAACCTTGGCCCCTCCCATTCTTGCCACCCATACTTCACTGCCACCATGTCTACACCTGGTGGCAGCCCCAGGCCAAACTGACATGCCTCCCCACCCCGGGAGAGGAGAGGAGAGTAGTCCCTCAGATGTTTGATCCTCTCTCAACCCAGCTCACCCCCAATGATCCATGTCCATTCCCAAACATGGGTCACTGGCATGGTACGACGTATGGCAGAAGTACCTCAGCCTTCTACGTCACTGGGCTGGCCACAAGTAGGTCTGAAATTTAACAAGAAGACAAATACAGTCCCTACTGTTTCAGTGGTTTTAGAACTGCACAATGTGCAATGTTTTGGGGCATTACACATTCAACATCATATTTCATTGTCTACTGTGAATTCAGACTGGTAATACATGGTGGTGACAGCTCCAGCAATAAGCAGACCAAGCAAAAATATACGCTACTCATATTTCATCTTTTTAATGTGGAAGAACTGAAGTGCACTCAGTATAGGCAGTGTCCCTCATCTTTTTGGGCAGGAGGGTTCTGGTAGTAGTGCTGGCATTAGATTTGAAGAGCTTTAGGAGTTATTGGGGGGGGGGGCCTGCAAAGAAACAATATCTCCCCACCCCTTTCACATGTAAACAGACTTACAAGAGTGAACCGGGGGCTTTTTCAAGCAATATGGGCTCAGCACAAACAAAGAAATGGCAGTGCAACTGCTACAAGGAACCATGGTGCTGAACCCCACCCAAGCACAAATAAGCAGAGGAAAGGGGCAGTACAGGCACCCATATCAGGCATCATACGCAGCTATAACAACACTTTATTTTTGCAAAAATGCAAGTGATCAAGTCACAACCAACAGTAGTGAACCCCCTGGATGCCTACTCAGCATCCACAAACCTGATGTGTTATTCCAAATGCATTTCTCCAGAGGGGCTTTGCACTCTGTGCCCTTATGAGGCACATCCTCTCCACCTACCCACATAACTGCAACACTGTTGAGTAATGGGTTCATGTCTTACACAAGGATCTGGTCTTCTACCCCCTGCAGCCATTAGTATCTTATTTTCCCAAGAATTACATCACAATGTTGAGACCACCTGCCTTATCTCTATGAAGAATGATTCTCCTGCATGGTGCAATTTTGGCCCCAAACTCTGGTCTCAGTGATACATCAGTTCAGCGCTGCTGAAGCTTGAATCCATAGCAACCAACAACAAAAAGTGGCACTCTCATTACTGTCATTGTAAGTATTGCCTTTGTATGTAATGCTAAATATCTCTGTATAATATGCATCATCCCATAACCCCCATTGCCAATATACAATGTGAAATGTGTGTGACATATATTCAGGGTCACTGGAAAATGATAGAAAATGTTACCCAAAAATGTGGAAATTCTTTGCAGAAATCGTGGCGGTTCACTATATATCCCAACTGCTCCCCGGTAAATCTTTATTGTTTGCAGCAGCATGTACTGATCACAGAAACTGTTAGATACATATATTGCCACTTGTATATGCTTTCAACATGAAGAAGGGCCTTGTTAGTTCAGCGGTGGCCTTCATTAATCTCCAACTTGCCATCAGTATGTATTAAACAATAATGAAAATAGACTCCCATTCAATTCAATGGGGTGCACCACCACACGCTGCCTTGCTGCACGTCATAACGTGCCTGAGCAGAGGGACATATACATGAACAGGGGAGAGGAAGGGATTGACTGGCCACCTTGTCAGGGTCTAACTACGATCCCTTCCAACTAAACAAAGGCTGCAAATAAAATTTTAAGAATGCCAAAAAAGGACCATCACCGGCATAAGGTACCATATACTGTAAGTGGCACCTTAATACTGGAAAATCACTTCAAGAGTACATATGCATGGCCAGAGGATTTTCAAACCAAAGCAGGACAGAGAATCACAAGAAAGCAGCATCACACTGAACCCCCGTCACCTCACACCGTATTGTTTTGGCTGCATCCAAGTCTGCATACCAAACTGTTAGCATGCTTGAGTATATTTCCTTAAGAATTTAAATATTTGTACACAGTTTCAGCGAAAAATTCATTAAATTCCTAGACATTTAGGATTTTGTGTAGAGAATGGTGAAAATTGTGGATTTTGCTGTAACATTGTGGGTGTAGTTTTCCAGTGGTCCTGCATATAACTGACTCTAACATCAGTGCTTTTTTTCTGGGTTTGCCAATTAACCGATTCAGTCATTCTTTTACTGCTTGCCTTATTGTTTAATGAAAAAAGAAAAGTCCCGTTGTGACACCCCTAGCATCTGCGTTTGGTCAATGAAAAAATAAATAAATAAATAAATAAATAAATAGAACTATTTGCTCACCTCGGTTCGGAGCTGCTGGTTTTCCTCTTCCAAGCCCTTCAGTTTCTGCTGCAGGCAATCCAGATGGAAGAAATGCTGCATGGAGGTAGAGGACTCATTTCGCCTTAACCTAGAATCCAGAGTAGTCGGCACAATGAATGATGCACTGATGTTCTGTGGACTAAGTAGGCAATAACATGCAATGGGGTATGCGGTAATGCTAACACACCACACGCCCCAAGGGAGTTGTGAGGCACGAGGTACAGCAGAGTGCCTTCCACCACTTGGGAAACGCAGTAAGTTATGGCACTGCTGCATATACTCTGAAGTGTGCTATTTTGCTTATGAAATAAATTGTTTTAAAAATGAGAAAATCCACCAAAAGAAGTAGTAAAATCTGAACCACGCGATACTGTGACCAGTTTTAACCAATCAGAGTGCAAGTTTCATTCAAGCTTTTTTTTTTTTTTTTTTTTTTTTTTAATATACCACATCAGTAGTATTTTCTAAGCAGTGCCTCCTCCCCCTCCACCCCCCACCGAGGAAGCCACTGAACATGGCCTGAAGCTAGGGTGCTTGGCCTCATGTGCCTGGAGACTCCATTTTGCCTGCAATTGTGGAATAAACTTTGTTAAAAATATCCCGATCACTCGGCTCCACAGGGGTGAGCAGTGAGGGATCACTTTGGCACCACAGTGACCAGGAAAGTGCAGAGTTGGCTAACTTCACTAGGGGAAGCCACCTAATGAAGCTCTGCAACTTCACCGAGTGTCTTCACATTGTGAAACCCAACTTTGCGAAGTTCTAGAACTTATAAAGTTGTGAAGTCAGGAACTTGGCATGAGAAGTTGGCAGCTCCCCAGGTGGTGCAGAGTGAAGATTAGGTGAAGTAAACTCTACCAGCAAAGTTACAGGTAAAATTGCAGACAATGTTCTTTGAAGGCTAGAGAAGTTTCACAAAAGGCTTCACAAAGGAAAAGTCAATGACTTCACTGGAACGTCACCAACAATGTAAAACTTTGCTTCACCTCTACTGGAGATCCAGGTTCATGCCCCATGCTCAGAATGTCAGGAGCAGACTCTAGCAGGGAGGGTGACAGAGCATCTGGGTGGATGCTGTCCTCCCAAGGGAGAGTGGTGATGTGCTCTGCTTGGAGAGTGGCTTTTAATGTGGCACAGTAGTGGTGGTGGTGGTGTCGTAGTTGACATGGGTGACCACATGCTGACAGGTACCCCCCCTCCCCAACACCAAAGCAGTACGCTCCTGCAGGAGGGCATGGAGAGACAGAAATACTGCCCATCCAGATAATAAGTCCTGCATCCTTCCATGCCAACTGGCTCCTCCAATGAACTATGGCCACCACTGCTCCAGCGAATGACACAATACAAGGTCCTCTTCCCCCTCTTCCTGGTGAAAGCTAAAGGGGGCCCCAGATAAAATACTCAGTTGGATTCACTGGGGAGTATGATGACAGGACCAACAGCAAAGAGGGTACGCGTGCAGTGGGTAAATAAGATACATGGGGGAACAATTTTATGTGTAATATATATGACTTTTTAGTCCCTCTGTATTCTCCCTGACGTGGCTGTCTCAGTAGCACTAGGAAGAAAGTGTATTCACCTTACTTGTTTTTGACAGACTGGGTAGGCAATGCCTCCTTCTATCTTGACAAATGCAACCTAAAGTAATGCTGAATAGCATGTACTTACGGAGTGGAGATGGTGGAGGAAGGCTCGCTCTCCTCAGTTGTGTTTGCATACAGGTGTAGAAGGTCATCTCTCATGGATACTTCATGGCGTAGCTGAGCAACCTGGGAACAGAAAGACTGATGTGTTTGTATAAGGTACTAGTACCATTACAAGTTCCTTTTGTCCTAATCCAGGCTCATTCCTGCAGTGGTCAGGCCCCTCTTTTGGCTGGCCACCTGACCTTGTCCACTGCTGCCTGGAGGGCAAACAACTTGCCCCAGGAACTGCTTCTATCCTTCTCAAAATGGTGCTCTCTCTGATGGGTGGACAGCCCCTGTCTCCCCCTCTCTCTGTTGCCACCCAAGACATGATCCAGTTATGAAAGGAGAAGAGGGGTACCTAAGAGGTCAACACTTCCAAACCAGGTGGGAAAAGGTGAAACAGCATCATCTGCATAAGGTGCCCCCCCAAGTTTCTGCACTCCAGCCAGTCCACTATCACCTGCAAGACCGAGACACATGTTCCACCTACCCTCAGTGATCCTTCTTACTGCCATTCCTAATTCACAAGCACCAAAATCCATGGTACAACTACAAGGAATGCAAGGATGATCACACCCATAGAAATAGTTAATCATGCGGTGCCCCCCCTCCAGTGTGACACCCCGACAGCAAAACCCAAAAACAGACCATGACAGCAACAGTCTGTTTTCGGGTGATGCTGTTCAGAGTGTCCTGCCCCCTTCCCGGAACAACTCCAACCTGCAGTTGATTATAGAAAGATCCAAGGGGTGTGGGGGACAGAAGCTCCTGCATGAAGGGTGCGTAGCCCCATGCAGAAAACACTGCCATTCTGGATGGCACAACGCTATTGTCGGTACTGTGCCATTGCTGTGCGAGAGGTCAACAGAGTTACTGCCAGTCTCCAGTGGTGCTTCCTAAATCATGAGGGTGTCTCAAGCAGATTCCTGCGACCATTACACACTATATATTCAAAGGAGTGTTACGCAGCATGATAATAGGTAAAAGAGCATCTCCTAGGCCATTCTAAGGGTGCGAGAACTACAAACCAAAGTGAGTACAGCCAGCATCCTAAGGATGCAAGAGGAGACAACCTTATATTCACAACAGTGTGACTCAGTGATCCTATTAATGCATTATAAATCATCTGATTTATAATACATATATTTTTTTAAATCAAGAAAATTAATTTTTCAATGCACTCCCCCCTTCCTCTAAGTGGAAAATCCAAATCCCGCACGACTGGCCTTTATATGGTTAAAAGAGGGCCTGGCATACAGGGTGCTAAGCAATGCTGATTGTCTGAAACAGTATTTATGATTTCAAGCTTTTTTTGATTGCATTTTAGCCAACCCATTAGCGCAGTGGTAGGGTTATTGTTCTGGATGCCAGCGACCCGAGTTCAAAAATGAGCCTGGGTCATTGGTGGCGGGCTGGAGGAGGTTCAAGCATCCCAGGTGGATGCTCTCTTGCTCCTCCTGGGAGACAGGCTACCATCCTCTGTTGCAATACAGCCACTTGGGTGATCACAGGAGGTAGTGGGGTTGGATGGCCGGCAGATTGGTGGGGATGTCGAAGACATCAGTGCTTTGGCACACATTACGTGGGCATGCCCATGACATCTTCATTCGCAATGTCCCCTGGGGCAGGGTGAAAATGTGGAAAAATGTCCCCCAGCACCCACCAAAACAGATTGGGTATATCCAGGCCCCACACATACACAGTGGTCCCTCCTGAGAAGCACAGAAACTCAGGTGGTAAATCCCCCTAGCCCTGCCCCAACTTGGTTGCAAGACAATACTCTCTGATGGTTGACACCTTGGTGACTACAGGTAGGAGGTACAGTGGGATCCGGTGTGCACCAAGGGTGCTCCTGAGAGAGCGGGGGAGAGAGAGATAGAGATATAGGTACTAGTGACATGAAGGTTGCATAAACAGAAGTGTCATAAAAAAAAGACTGCATTACAGATTTGGATGGACAGTGCTTTATAAATTAGGTTGTTTTAGCCATTGAAATTATGTGCACACTTCATTGAAACCCAGCATTCAACCCAGGGGATTATTTATCTTCTTGAAATGGGAATTCAGTCTGCCTTTTTATCAGCAAAGGCTAAATAAAACTTACAGAATTCCAAGAAAGAAACAGGGCATTCACATACAATATAAAAATGAATAAAAGCATGGCTAGTTTTAGTAAATGTCATTTTTTTCAACAGAAACCCACACTAGGCAGGATAAAGGAGATTTCAAAACATTACTGCTGTCCTTCTAATACAGGATTGTCAGGCAGACTCTAGCGTGTAACTGTAGTCAAAACTAATCATGGTATATCCTAATCTTGGCACGTCCGAGCCTGGAGTTGAAGTTAAGTCTTTCATATAATTAATGGTGTCATTTGGGATTGTGGTGTAGTGCAGGTTCAGCCACGTGGAAGAGTTACATCCAAGAGCAACCTCCAATCTCTCACTCACATGGCCAGTTTGTGGGTGTATATGTCACAGATGTGAGGTCCTCAAACTACTCAGATATACATATATATATATATATATAAATATATACATATATACATATATACATATATATATATATATATATATATATATATATATATATATACACACACATATATACATATATATATATACACACACATATATATATATATATATATATATATATATATATATATATATATATACACACACACACACACACACACACACACATTCTGTATTAGGATGTAAAACACTATGATCTCTTGGAATAGCGCTAGATAAATTAAACTTTGAGATATATATATATATATAAAAATAATCAAAGTTTAATTTATCTAGCGCTATTCCAAGAGATCATAGTGCTTTACATCCTAATACAGAATGTATATATATATATATTTATTCAGAATTTACACAGAATAGCCCAGCTGAAATGCAACATTTCGATTCCAGTGGGGCCCTGCTTCTACCCAGTTCTGCAGCTAGAAGGACTGGAGCACTTAAAGGTTAGCTGAGTTGCCCAAGATCACACAGGGAGTATTTGACTCTAAGGAGGTTTGAACCTGCGATTTCACGGTTCCCATCCCAGTACTCTAACCACTAGACCTCAGTGCCTCAAAATAATATCACAAGTATATTAAGTAGTAGAGAGACTTTTAAAGTTAGTTTAGATAAATTCTGTTTGGGACGTAATGTAGACCAAGACCCCTGTCCCCAAAGTTCTGGTACCTTAGTCCAATTTAAGAACACCAACACGCTTTGTGCCCCATCCTAGCCTAGTTTATAACTGGGTTCAGAAACCATGCACAGACCCTGCTGCAGAGGTAGTCTGAATATTTAAAAAAAATATATATAGCATCATCATTATCATGCTTTCAGCACAGTGTGGATGCTCCTTCGTTCGTACTAGATTAACCCTGTGCAGCCGGTATCCCAGACTGCTGTATACCCAGAGTTCCTAGCGTGATAAGGAAGTGAGCAAAAGGAACTGCAAAGATCAAGGGCACAACCGAGAGTAGCTTGCCTTGAGTAAAGTTTGGTAAATTAATGGTGCAGCAGTGATTTTTTGGGGTCAAGCAGAGTGCAGCAGATGAAGAACAGCAGGGATTGTGACTGCGATTGCAATTGGCCTGTCCCTGTAAAGACTATTTAATGAAAATTGCTGCAGTAATTTATTTGGTGAACTATAGCAGAGTACAGCCTTAAAGAGCTAGTGTAGTGTCTGGAATTAATAGTAACGTTCACAAGTGCTATAGTCCACTGTCACTTCTTGTATCAGAAATATGTTCTTTTTTTTTCCTAATTAGTTTTTCTTCCTGGCCGTACTAGGTGTGATGTGTGGTACAGTGCCCTACCTGGAAGCTGACATAATCAGTTCTGTCCCTCCCTATACAGTACATCATCAGCACTGTGACCTCACTGACTGTGACACCACTTGTAACCAAGCACATCCAATCTCCTGCTGCTTGACTGCTAACTTGTGACACGTTATCAATCAGGTAGCAAGGATTGTGATGTAACAATAAGTGAGGTCACATGTTGACGATGCAGTGGGAGGAACAGAACTACATACACCTATGACCAGGTAAAGCATTGTTTTTCACATCATACTCAGACCCATTACATAGAAAACTATCTAAGGAGCTTGTAGGAAAAGAATACCCAAAATAAAAAGTAATAAGGGTTTGCTTTTAAAAATGACAGTTTTGTGCCTGCTATTTCTTGGGAGCTAGCTCTTTAAGTGAAATATTCATACTGGTGGAAACCAGCATGAAGAGATGAAAGCCTTGATGTGAACTCTACAGCACTGCACTGTAACTCACTATTATATGGAAAAAGATCCCACTTATCCAGAGAGAATGCTAAATTACTGCCTGGTTATTCTGCAATAACCAGACAGTAGACTGAAACAAAAAAAAACAGGACAGTGATTCTACATTCTGATTGGCTAAAAACAATAATGGGATAGTGGTTCTGCCTTCTGATTAGCTGTTGGGTGTGTACTTCACATGTGGCAACCAATCAGGATCAGACAGCAAGCCCAGTTTGCCCTCCCACTTCAACATGCAGCAGCCAATCATAGACTCTAGTAATGCTATAGCACTTCTGTAAGAAAATGTTCCTGCTTTCTCACAGATGTGCCGTAGTGTGACAAACAGATTTGATAATTTAAAAAATGTTTTTTTTTTTTGCTTAGTTTAATAGCAATAATACCAGTAATGGTCTGGGTTTCCTCTGTAATAACTGGACCAGTGGGTTAATAAACACCTTGACCTTTGGCCTCTATGTTTATTACCCATGGTCCCGTTACTACCCTGTAAACCCAGACCACTATGGTATTATTGCTATATTATGTGCACAGTGTGTGGATGCACTTTGTCCATTTTTAAATCCTGGAGCAAAGTGTGGGTACTCAAGTTTGGGTAGCTTCAGATGTGTTTAACAATATTTTTAAAAACATTTTAGTAGTCTGTACATGGCCTAAGAGGATGCTGTTTATGTCAACATAATGAAGAATAATGCAGTTCTGTCTGCCTAGGGAGGCACAAGATAATCCACTGAGCCTTCGGTTTGCCAGAGGTTTCCGTCACAGCCTAGGCAGCATTTCTTCTCGTCAGTGTCAGGATCATAATGAAGACAAAACAATATGGGTATAGCAAATCACACTTGTTAATTTATTAATTTTATTTTATATATGTGTAATTTTTGATCAAGAAAGGCATACTGAGCTGTGACTGCTTGTTTCCAGGTGAGTCCTGGGAGGTGAGTAATATGGGACCGTTTTATTGATGGGGGCTGTTGGCAAGGACATCAGGGGAAAACAATCATCTATTCTCATGATAAGCGTACTGGGATCTTTTACTTCCACCTAGACAGTGACCAGAGATGGACAGAAGGGACCTTGTTTCAATGTCTCATCCCAGAGTGTCACCTCAGCAGTGCAGCATCCCCCTCCTACCACACTACTGTGTCGGTACTGGGTATTAGCACCAGTCCCTGGTGCAGGACAGCAGTTCACAACCTTCCGATTTTCAGGCCCCAGAGGTGAGCATGCTACCTGCCTAGACACAAAGAATAATAACTACCACACAACTGCTGAAGCTGCTGAGACGGAAGGAGGTCTGACTAGATGGACCGTGAGGCCTGCTTCTGTGCCTTGAATCCGATGTTCTCTTCATGGTGGGAGGGCTAGAACACATGCTCTCAGGCACCCCTCTTTGGAAATTATGAGCAGAACCTGGGGTCATAAGTGCTGCAACGCACTCCAGAAATGCTGAAGTTGGGGAATGAGGGGAGGAGAGGTGCTATAGCCCCAGAATAAAATAAATGATCACTGTGTACTGCACATCTGGCATAAGATTACTGTATAGTGCACATCTGGCATAAGAGCACTGTGTAGTGCACATCTGGCGTAAGAGCACTGTGTAGTGCACATCTGGCGTAAGAGCACTGTGTAGTGTGGAGTACTGAATATGTGGTACTGATGTTTTTAATTACTATTTATGGTTTTAACTGCTGAATTGTTCTTGTGTTTTGTATAAGCGCTTAGATATTTGTTTGATTTGCACTTTTAAAAATAAAATTTCAGTTGAGTTGAGAAAGTAGTGCACATCTAGCTTATGATCACTGTGTAGTGCACATCTGGCTTAACCTGAGCAGCCCATACCTCTTCCTTTGCCAGCTCCAGCTGCTCCTCGATGAGCTCATTCCTCTCTGCCAGTGAGCGGTTCTGCTTCAGCAGGGATTGTCCGATGCGTGCTGCCAACTCGAGATCACGTTCTTTCTGTGAGGAAACACCACACAACGGCATCTTTACTTGGTTCTCAAAACATGTCAACCCAACCAAAAACATCTAGTACATCTACCAAACACAACCTGAGCAATTCATTAATTTTCAGTTTACTATTTACCCAGAATAGCCCGACTGAGGTGCAACATCTCATTTTCCATGGGGTTGCTCTTCTCCGCAGTTATACAGCTGGGAGCACTGAAGCACAGGGAGGTCAAGTGACTATGGTCAAGGTCACACACTGAGCCGGTAGAGCTGGAGGAATTTAAACACGTGAACTCCTGGTTCACATCACAGTTCTGCTTTCAAACAACTGAGCCCAAGAGCCTTGCAGTTACAGAGTGGCTCATTTTTTTTTTTTTTTTTCATAATTTATTGTTTAGACAGATCCCCCTTTACTCAGTCATGCCTCAATTCTGGTGGCTACCACTCAGCTCATAACCAATCTTCTCTGATGCTTACCCCTTTTCAACCCCAGCTTATCCCTGAGGTAGGGCTTACCTAGCTGGCAACACCAGGCAAGGTTTATTTTCCCGACTGGCATCACCATTTTTTTGAAATGTCTGAATAAAAATGTAATTTGAACCATTAATACTTACTACTCGTTGTTCTAGTTCTAAATTAGAACTCAACCCCCTGGGTTCTAAAAGACTTCGAATTTTTTTAGAACTCGTTCTGACAACCCAACAAACCAGTGTCCTTGCTGCCTAGCATTAGGAGGTATACCTCTAGGACCTGAACACGTTATAACACTCCTTAGTTACCTCAACTTATCATACATTACATGTAACCAGTGCAAATTCAGCATTACACTGGGACTGTCAAACTTTGCTTTTCTCACTGTTACGATTTAGCCCCAAAACACACATTAAAAAAGTGCAACTGAAATCGATTTTCTGGAATCCAGAAAAGGGTTTTAAGATATATTCATTTAGACTCAATACAGCTTATATTTCACTAATATTCTGTATTTACTGCCCTCATTATTACTGAAGACATTTGCACAAGAACAGGATCTTATTCCCCCAGATTTCATCTCACCCTCCTGCTTTCCTTCATAATGCTCTGTTTGTGACATCACAACCTATTATTATGGAAATGATTATGATGTCACAAACAGAACATTAAAAGAGGGAAAAACAGGATGACAAGAGAGAAAATCTGGGGCATTAGAATCATGTTTTCATGCAAACATCGTCAATAATAAAGAAAGCGGGAGATACATACCAGAAATAGACTCAATAGAAGTGGCATTCTGTCTGAATATTATACTTGAACTGCCTTCTTATACTAGAAAAACACTTTAAAAAGCAGGACATGATCTGGGAAAGTAATGTTGTTTTTAGTATAAGAACGGAACACTAGAGCCATAATGCCAACTCCTGACTAAAAGACCTAGAAACTCTTTAAGTGTTTTAATGTTTCAGGATACATTTTTTTAAAACATTGCTTTTTTTGGGATACAAACCTCTTCCAACAGATGTGTCACTGCCTCGATGTCATGGTACGTTTTTGTCACTCGGCCTACTCTCTCCGAGCACAGCACTGTTGGAAGGAAAGAAAACCAAATGAGCAAATCACAGTATCACTCTGCAAACTAGAGACCCATTTAGACAGACAAGGCACAATCGTAAATACGCATTTTTTGCTATATGGTTTGTAACAACCTCCTGATTTTAAATGAAACATGTAAAGTAGATGTAGAACAAGTCATTTAATCCAGACATGGATAATCAGGATGTGCGCTTAACTGGGATGTCTCGCCAGGTACCAATTAAGTGGCTATGTTATTTTATGGCAATCACAATTGCTTAAAGGAGAAGTCCACCCAAAACTTGAAAAAATACATGTTGTGCAGAGTGTTTTAATTTGTATGTGAAGTTCTAGTGTTTCCTTCCCTCTGACTGGTATTAGGAGTTTTTCCTAAATTAGCCTGCTAGCTTTATGCTAGTTTTACGACCCCTGGGGAACTTCATCCCTGCCAGCTTAATTGTACTTCTTGTTCCTACAGTGCATCTTGTCTCATGTGACAGTGATATAGCAGACCCAACATTCAGCACACACATGCCAAACAAAATAAATATCTTGGAAGCTTTACAAGCTGCACAAAAATTACCAGTAGCAAAGTTTTTCAGGACAGTAAGACATTTACAATGAGGGTGGTTACCAAGCTGAATTCTGCAGAGTTTAAAATATAGCCATCTCTATTGTTGTGAGCTGATTGTAAAGCAATGCTTTCTGCTGGATTTATGGTCTCTGCTACATCACTGTCACATGAGACAAGGTGCATTGTAGGACAAAGGAATACAAATAAGCTGTTTCATATGGAGATCTCCAGGGGCCGTAAAACTACCCTAAGGCTAGCAGGCTAATTTAGGAAAAACTCCTAATACCAGTCAGAGGGAAGGAAACACTAGAACTTCACATACAAATTAAAACACTCTGCACAACATATATTTTTTCAAGTTTTGGGTGGACTTCTCCTTTAAAGGGGATGTCCCTGAAGGTCCCAGCCACTCGGCTGGGATGATCTTGCCCAAGCATGTCCCTCTCAAATCCCTCAAATTGTCTCGATAATCGTTTTTTTTTTTAAAAACCTAAGAAGGTGTGAATTGCTTCCTCCCCCCTCGCCTTCCCTGCTCAGCATTATCTCCCTCTGCCATGCATCCTCTGCTCCAGATTTCAAGATTTAAATTCCGCCACCCAGCGTAAGTGCCTACAAATGTTTAACCTCCTCCCCTTGCTCTCTTTTCACTTCCCCTCAAAGATCTGGCACCAGCACGAGTGTTGCACCTGAATTCTTCTGTTTGCTCGGCGAGACTGAAATGCCATTTACACAGCATTTTCTGCACTATTCTGAGTGCTGCAGAGCTATTACAGTGTTGTAGCCACGTGAATGCAATCTGCATCTTTTTTTTTCTCCTGGGTTGTGTTTCGCCACGATCCCCCTTTTATTGGGATCGCGTAGTGTTGTGGGCATTCTGAGCAGCCATCTAAGCAGCCTGCACCACTCACAACAATGCCAGGTGTTTTCTGATACTGCCGACTGGGTAACACTCCTTCCATGATGGGCTTTGTTCTGCTTGGTTTGTTGTGGAGCAGATCAGCTTTACACACTGGGATCTGTACTGCAATGTGTGGTACAGCTCAACCATAATGTTACGCTATCGTGCCATTTACTGGCAATCTGCTCTGCAACACCCAGGAGAGCAGGAGATTCCCCTTTGTCAGGGGACAGAAATGAGCAAAAGGGCACTTCTACATGGTCTGGCAGAACGGAACAAAACCCTGTGAACCCAGGACAGCGGGGATAATGGAATCGGCGACCATTCATTTCCCTGCGGAATAGATCGCCTGTACACGGCAGTGGGGTAATGCTGCAGTTGATCCGTATCGCTCATTGCAATACAGATCACTGCATGTAAAAGGCCCTTAGATGGTGCTGACACATCATGTTCTCATATGCTAATGCAGCTCTCAGGCACAATGAGATTTCAACAACCAGAAAACTGAAACCCCCAGGCTAGTTATAGGGGCTGATGTGAACAATGAAAATAAACTAAAGCAAACACATATATCTCTAACAGCTACATGAAAAGAGTCATCTGTTGACAAGGAAACAAGTAAGCATTAATGCCCAACAAAGGAGGTTTCTACTGGGGAATTAATGCATGGTGGGAGGGGGGGTTGTGACGCGGGCCTTGGGCGAGTCGCACCACAACCACCCAACCATGTATTAATTCCCTAGTAGAAACTGACTCTGGAGGACATTAATGAGTTTGCAACATGGGAATACTTGCGTTGTTGTTTCCATTTGTACAGTTCTGTTCACTGGAACTGTTCAGCTTTGTGTCGGCGCGGTGAGATTCTGCGTTTTCACCACAATGCGTGTTCTGTTTGCTCCTGTGACAGCTAGTGGTGCTAGAGCCTGACCCGGTGACCCCATGATTAATAGTTGGAGCGGGCATTACCAGTGATTAATTACCATTCCAACTTTGATCATGTGGTGCATTTTGTCCAATGATGTTGCCTTATTTTGGGTTTCTCTTTTTCACTGTGTTACAAACAGCATTTATAAGATATGAGGATGTACTACTCCTTTAATAGGTATACAGAAACAGTCAGCTCTACAAATGAAAATCACAGTATAATACTGAAAACTTGTACTTCTAAGAAATGGGACAGATGCTTAGTCAGGATGAAAGGGCCGCCACCAGGCCATCTTGATTAAGTGACTTCTACTACATATACACACACACACACACACACACACACACACACACACACACATTATATATGTAAGCATTAATGCCCGACGAAGGAGGCTTCTACTGGGGAATTAATGCATGGTTGGGGGGCTGTGGCACGAGGCCTTGGCCAAGTGCCTACAACCACCCAACCATGCATTAATTCCCTAGTAGAAGCCGACTCCAGAGGGCATTAATGCCTTTGTAACATGGAAATACTTGCATTGTTGTTGTTTCCGTTTGTACAGTTCTGTTCGTTGAACTGTTCAGCTTTGTGTCGGTGCGGTGAGATCCTGCATTTTCGTTGTGATGCGTGTTCTGTTTGCTCCTGTGACAGCTAGTGATGCTAGAGCCTGACCCGGTGACCCCATGATTAATAGTTGCAGCAGGCATTACCAGTGATTAATCACTGCTCCAACTTTGATCATGTGGTGCATTTTGTCCAATGACGTTGCCTTATTTCTGGTTTCTCTTTTTTGCCATGTTACAAATATATATAAATAAATGATGGGTAAGTTTGGTATACAGGGAAATAAACCCATCAAGAGGGCTAATCAGATCATAAAGCCACATGCCCAAAGGGTGTCTCACCCTCTGCTCTTATCAATATAGTTGATCTATTCATGCTGAATCTATCGTTTTGGAAATCAGATTCATTGTATTTAGTTACTGAACTGGTGTAATAACCTAGTTTTCATACTATTAGAGTATATACAGTTTATCTTCTCATTTTCCTAGATTAGTTTACCTATACAAATGTATTTTTGAAGTTGAAACAATATGAATAAAAGTGATGATAACAAAGATGATATGATGTACAAGGCTAGCACTCGTTGATCTGCACACTACGTCCGAACAGTATCACTAGAGTATTTGATTTCATATCAGTCAAGAAAAGGCCTGGTGCAGTAGAGTATCTAATTGTCTTAATGTCTTAAAGGGTTCACAATAAGGTATTTTGCTCACTGAAGCAGGATTTGCTCTTTGAGAAGGGGTATTAAGTCATGAAGGGATTCTGTAAGGGGGAAAAACATTTCAATGACGCATATTGGTTATTCTGAGATAACTTATCTTCATAAGCTGTCTGAATGTGGCAAATAAACTGTTGTCTGGTTCCTGGATGCCAGCACATCTTTGCGGGTCAGAGTTTATATGCCATGTGCAATTAACGTCCAGTGTGCTTCCAAGGTCACAAAGGGTCACCATGGATATCTGTGCCCAGCATCACTACTGATGTTTGAAAGGCTAGAGGGACAGAGATGTGCAAATCTATTTCAAAATCGAATCACATCTCAGGAGGCATTATAGCATTGGTTTAGGCTCTGATCTGCAAACCTGGAGACCTGGGTTTGAATCCCACAGCCCCCAGGTGCATACTGTGTGAACCTGAGCAAGTCACTTAACTTCTTTGTGCTCCCAGGTTGCATCTGTAAAAAAGCTTTCAGCTTAGTGTCTCTCTCCTGGTGAAAAAAAAAAAAAGTATTTTATATACCCAGGATAGCACAACTAAGATGCAAAATCTTATTAGCAGTCTCAGTGGCTCAGTAGGTAGCATGTTGGCCTCTGGAACCAGAAGATTGGAAAGTTGTCAGTTCTAGCCCCACAGCCGGTACTTGGGATAATACCCATAACTGACACCGTAGTGCAGTACAAGGGGAGCGCTGTACCGTTGATGTTCCATCCTTCAGGTAAAACATTAAACTGAAGTCCCTTCTGCCCATCTCTGGTCACTGTCCAGGTGGAAGTAAAAGATCCCATGGTACTTATTGAAGCAGAGTAGGGTAGTTCCCCTGGTGCCTTGGCCAGTCATGTCCCCATCAACAGAAACGGACTGGTTCATGTAACCCACTTCCCAGGATGCACTTGGAAACAAGCTGTCACAGCTCAGTGTACCTTTCCTGGTTAAAAATTATAAATAAATACGTTAACATTTTCTGTGGAACCCTGCAATTACACAGTAAGTGGGAGTACTGAATCTATTCAAAGTCACAATCTCAGGCTAGCAGGAGTCAAGTTTAAGAGACACATCAGGAACCATATTTTATGGAGTGGGTGGGGGACAAGTGGAACACTCTGCCAAGTACTGCAGTTGAACCGGTTTCAAATTAAAGAGGAACAATCACAGAAACAGAGAACATATCAGCAGAAGAGGACCGTTATGCCCATCTAGTCTGCCCTATTTGCCCTTCGTAACACTACACCATGGACTCTGTTTGGCCACAGGTGTCCCTTCCTCCTCCCTTTCCTTTATCTATTATACCCATGTGCCTATCCCACGCATGTTTGAAGCTCCCCACTCTCTTCTTCTCACCACATCTTCTGGCTGGCTGTTCCAGGCATCCACCGCCCTTTCTGTGAAGAAGTATTTCATCACATCCCTTTTAAACCCACCCCTCCCCCCAAGTTTCATAGCATGCCCCCGTGACGCCTCCTGTGAGAGACTCTCCTTCTGTACCCTGTTCACCCCCATGAGGTACTTATCAGTCTCAATCATGTCCCCTCTCATTCTTCTCTTGTCCAGGGAGTACATGTTGAGCTCCTGCAGTCTCTCCTTATATGGTTTCCCATGCAACCCCCGCACCACTTTAGTAACCCTCCTCTGTCACCTACTACCACCCTGTCGATGTCCTTGCAGAGGTGTGGCCTCCAGAACTAGACACAGTAATCCAGGTGGGGTTTCACAACTGAGTGATACAGCTATGTGGTTAAAAAAATGTTTGTGCACACAAAGTGTAAATTGGGACCAGCCCCACACTTTAGTGCAAGGCTTTTAGTGCTGATGGTTCCCCTTTAAGGTGGGACAACTTCACGGGGATCTTCAGCAAAGGGGGACAGGTAAATTATGGAGGGAACATATCAGGGGAGAGGAAAGAAAGGGAGGGAAGGCTATTTAGACTATGTAATATGAAGTAGGACCTTAGGGCAGACCGGCTATACTTATAGGGCTGGATTTTCAAAGACTTGCATCTCACAATTGTGATGCAATTGATCTAATTGTGCCAAGATTGTTAGACCACAAAAAAGGTGTTCTAGCTTCACATTGCATTTGTAGCCAAATGTGCATAAGGATTGACGCAGGGGTCAGAATTTGGACACATGCATCCATTGTGTGGCATAAAAATGTCATCAATGTGTCAGAATGTTTGAAAATCATCTGCAAATATTCTGACACATTTGTAGTGGTGCAGCTGTGGCAGAAATACTGCCCCATGTTCTGGATCAAGGCTTTTGAACACCAATGCCATAAAACTTTCTTCTGTCCTTACTTTCTTGTTGCTATGAATCATTTGGGGGGAGGGGGTAACTGATCTGCTCAAGGTCACAGAATGAGTCTGTGGCTGTGGTGTGTTTCAAACATGTGATCATCGATTCACAGTCATGTGATCTAACCACTAGTCCAATTTGTTTTCCCAGTTCCCAACTTCTTTAAATAAAAACAGGAAACGGTAAGTTACAAATTGATTCAATGATTGTACTTTGGGTAAATTCTTTCAGATGCACATAGAGGATTCTTGTTAAGTGAATTGTGATCCTGTCTCATTAAAGAGAATAGGACTCAGAGTTCCCCAGCGATCCAGAGAAAGCAAGTCATGCCTCCAAGCAGGCAACCTGGGTTCTGGAGTGGACTAGGGTGCTCACAGCTGGATGGCTAAGGCTAGGAAGGGCAGTATTACTTGGCAACAAGTCACAGCTGGGGGGGAGAGGCTGCCACCCTCTGGAGCAGTGTCTACCAGTGATGAGCTGGGGAATCTGTTTCCTCATGAGGGGTGCACAAGGTATGCAGTAGACACTACGGAGAGCGGTGCCACTGGAAGGGCTTTCTACAGCACTGGGGAGGCAGGAGGGTCACCAGGGGACCTGCACATGCAACAACACACAAGGATGCACAAGAAGTAAAAAAGGGACACACTCCTCCAATGGTCTCTTAAGATGATGGCAGAATGCTGGCACTGTGTGTGTGAAACCATTCACTGCTCCCTACCAGACAGTGCATTCTTGGAGGGCCAGTGGGATGCCCCTGGCTTGAAGGCCCAGCTGGAAGAAGGCTGGACATGCCACAGAGGACTCTGGAGACAGTAACTGGTGGCAGGTCTGAGAGGTCCCTGTGTGCAGCCTGAAGGGAGGACAGCCATAAGGGTCATAAAGATATGAATTCAAAAAAAAGTTGACAGGACTTGGAGAGTGCCTGCCCTGTAAAAACTTCCTGCTGGTCCAATCTGTTGCTTTTGCAATAAATTCCTCACCTAACAAGTGATTCATATTTTTAGCACAATGAATGTAAACCATACCCCACAACAGGGCATGGGTGTGCCAGGCATTAATGCAGGCCCTGGGTGGTTGAGAGGAAAAAGGCCACAGGCCGAGTATCCTCCTAGCCATCTGGCATTTTTATAGCTCATACAGCCATGCCCTGGAGTGGGTTATTACACTATTATTTTTTTTATTTTTATTTTTTTTGCTGTTAATGGAAAAATGTTTTATTTTCATTTAGTTAGACTGTTGCTAGGTAGATTAGGGTAGGTTAGTTATGAACTGCTTATACCAGAGATTAACTGTTGACAGATGATGTGATGTGTTTAGACCAATAAAGTTGCTAGGATTTTCTGAGGCCCATTTTATAACTTGTTATTAATTCACCGACAAAGAAATCTGTACACTAGGTGGCTAGCCTGATCATCCTCTATCTGCATGGAACACTACTATCTCACAGTTCGTGCCATAAAATTTCAAAGCATGGTAACCAGCAGATGCTCCAGTTTAACTATAAAGCCAAAAATGTAGAGATAGCCAAGGGGGTAGAATCTGATCTTCCTGTGTGTACCTGACTAAATGCATGTACCTGTCCCCACTCGCAGCAGGTCATAAGCTCTACGAAACAGGAAACAGCATGTCCAAAGTCTGTGTGGGGAGTGTTGAGACCTAGGCAACTGTCTCACTGCATAGCCTTTGCAGCTTTCCATTGCCTTTATTTGTTCACCTGTTTCACTTGCTAAGCAAAAGCTTTGTATAGATCAGCCTTTCTGTTTTCATCTGCATATGAAGGGGGTGGAGTGGTATCTGCAACAATGGTCAGGGCTGCTTGTCCTAATAGTTCTCAATAGCTTATTGAGACAGGTACTGTGGCTTTAAGTTCTAACTCCGCAGTCCCTTGGTGTGTTGGCTGCACATTTGAAATGTGATCAACAAGTCTGTTGACATGACTGCCATGGCATTTAGCCACTGAATATAACAAATATTGCAGGCACACCTCTCAAGCAGCACACCTCTTGGGAGGCAGTATAGCATCGTGGTTAACAGCACTGAGCTGCAAACCTGGAGAACTGCATTTGAATCCCAAAGCCACCACTTGTATACTGCGTGATCACGAGCAAGTCACTTAACTTCCTTGTGTTCCCAGAACACACCTTGAAACAAGCCTCGGCTTAGTGTGTCTTTCATGACCACAAATTGTAAAACAGAATAAAATAAACAAAAAATGTACAGACTAGGGAATGCGTGCTTCCACATTTTGCACCTGAATTTACTTTCTTCCACACAAACAAACTGAAGTTCATTTCCACATTGTAGTGGAGTGATACAATACACTGTTAAAGCTTGAGACTGACTATACGGTCCCTTCAACAAAGGCTACTTAGTAATGTCAGCGTCTTCCTATTCTAAAACACTTAGAACATGTGGCTGACTCCCATTCTGGCCATTTGTTCCATGTTAAGAGCCGGTGCTACACATTTTGGCGTTGGTTGGCTGCGAGGTATGACTGTGGAGCAGACATCAACCTAAGCTGTCTGACAAAAACAGAGGGTGCCATGCCAAAATAAAGGGTTAAAAATGAACGCGATAGGGCTGTATGATTTCATGCTGAGTTGCGACTTCTCCAGTCCCTATGTCTTTAGCACCACGAGTGTACTCATCCTGAGGAGGAGAGCATAGGTTTGTGTACAATGGGCTTGCAAATAGGCCAGTATGAAGGTTAAACCTTGGAGGAAAGTTGCATCAAATTGGTTCACTGTGCACTTTGCTGAGTTTTCATGTAGAGGCCCCTTTAGAATTGGCCAAAACTGTGCAAATTTTACTACGTGAATTGAGCACTTTGTGGCAAAAAAATTGCCTCAAAGTGGTGAACTGCAGAAATTCATGTGTTTTTTTTTTTTTAATTCAAGGTTTGCAAAGCAGGTGTGCAAATTTGACACTTCGCACAGTGAAATACTATGTGAACTGACACACTTGGTGGTGAACTCTAAGAAATGCATAGTTTAAAAACTTTGCAAGGACCTACTTGCAAATCATTTATTGGAGAACCCTCCTAATAAAAGCAGTATTTTATTAGGCCATCTCTTTTAAGTTTGCCACAGTAACTCCTAACCGCAATAAGTATCACCATTGTAACCACCCTCCCTTCCACACAGCACAGTGTGTGCTAGGCTCTGAAAGCCCCTCATAGAGCGGAATTGTTCAACTGCATTCATTTGGTGGTCAACAGTTACATAGTAACATAGTAAATGACGTCAGATAAGGACCGCTAGGACCACCAAATCTACCCGTATTCCCTGCCTACATCAGCTTTGCAGTAAGTTAAAATAGGAAGATGTTCATGGGTTTCAAAACTGCTGCTATACGCTCTGTTGACATAAATTCATATATGAACGAGATTAAAGTGATGTAAGTGTGAAAACATAATTGACTGTTTCTATTTTTTGATGTATCAGACTCCTTCCCCAACCAAAAACCACCCAGGTGCACCATCACCTGAACTCATTGTTTACCCACAACCTGCTCTTAAATACCTGGCACAAGCTGGGAGGGAGGTAGGACAAGTAGCTATAATTTTCCTGACTTCACAATCTGAGGCTCAGTATCAAGTCCTTGTACTCTATTATAAGTAATAAAAGGACTATGTCCCTGTTTGCAGTGCTTATCTTGTTCAACCAAACCCACCTTTTGTACATGCAATAGACTCCCATGGGGTAGGTTTCTTCTGCAAAGCCAGAACTGCAGAAGCCCAAATCTAAACTAGGAAAAAAGCAAGTCTTTCCTTGTTGTAGACAATACCGCAAAATATTCTTAAAGTGCTTTATTTTCAAAATGTACTGAATCTAGTCACTTGCATGGTAATTATGTATCTATCACAGCAGTTTTATTAACTTGCTTCCATTTCGAACCTCCACAATTGTACTTTATAGTGAGGTGTCTTTGGTTCCAAATTTTAGAACTGGTGAGGTTCTTGGGGGAGATGGCATTTAAAAAAAAACAGCTCTGCCTCTCCCCAAGGGCTGGTTTTAAATATATAGTATAGTGGTGCCTTAAGTGAATGCACTTGTGGTGTCCCCATTCTTGCCAGAAAATCCAGGGTTCCTGTAGGGGCAATCGTAGCCACCTATTAAATGCACTTATATGCTCTTGTTTTTAACTGGGTTCACTCATATAATATCACTTTGTCTCACTCCTGTCCTACTTCTTGCACTGTCACCAATGTCTCCATCCTGTCCTGTTGCATTACATCACTGGGGTTGTTACTGCGTTGGTACAGTTCTTCTCTTTTAAATTTATTGCATTGTACATCCTGTCATTTTTTATTTCCCTGATTTTCATTCCCCTTTCCCTAGTTTCATATGATAGTCCTGTTGACATTTGTATTTGTGACACTGCCAAGGTCCATGTTTAATGCACGTGTATGCTAACAGTGCTGTATTTCCATTTCCGCTGAAATCTCTCAGGTCATACCTAAAATAGGCCTTTGACTGTCTAGTGCACTTACCTGGTAAATAAAAAACAAAATGAAATGAAAATAAAAATTCAACCCACCCATCGCTCTCTTTCCTTCTGCCCCACTCCACCCCCTAAAAGCTGTCTGAATATTCTGAATTCAAGAGCAACAAAAATTTTGCTTTTATTCTAACACTTTTTTTGCATTTAAAGCTTACGTTCTACTTCAAAGTACCCTTGCTATTCCGGCACACCAAGTGGCAGCAAGTTTTGCTTCTGCCTAACCCTATCTCTGCCCATCTGTAATCTGAACTTCACACCAGGCACTCCCATCCAGGACTAGGCTTTCAAAGGTGACCAATCAACTCTGCAACCTTTATCAGGTGAACTGCGGCAGGGCAACTGCTGAATTTTTTCCTCCAGTTTTTTTTTTTCTGTTTTGCATGTGCAGCTGATGTGGTAACCAACACATATGGAATTCCCTGAGCCACGTTACACTCACTTTAAGAAAAAGAAAACTGTCACACAAACAGCTGAGAGTGACTCCAGGTGGTGAACGTTTTAAAAAAGTATGCCATCTGAGAGTGCTGTGGGTTTCTTTAAAATGTCCTCAGTTCTAGTGCAGAATTCTGTAAAGATCTATTAACAAACTCCTATGGTGACTCAAAGAAATTCTGGTCCCACATTAAATCCTTTCTAGGCCAGAATGCAGAATCAACCCCAAATGAAATGTTACTAAATGGCATGCACTGCAATAATCCTAGAATCATTGCAAACTTTTTTAACAGAAATTTCTCCGACCTAACTAACTATACCTTCTCTTTCCCTACCCCGTCAAGCATGCCTACCACAACAAATGTAAACGGCCCTCATTTCTTTTTCAAAGCAATCTCAAGATGTGACGTGCTTAAATTGTAAAAAAAAACATCTCTGATTACACTGTGGCTGGCTCTGACAATCTAGAACCAAAGCTGCTAAAGATAGCAGCTCCCCACATTGCTGCCCCACTGGCCAAGTTTGTCACGCTCTCTCTTTGCCAGAGCGATGTCCCTGACATCTGGAAGGAAGCCAGGATTACCAGTTTTCAAAAAAAAGGTGATCAAAAGGATCCCTTTAATTACAGATGCATATCCATCCTGTCAGTCCTCAATAAAATTCTTGAAAAACTGGTAGCCTCCCAAACAACTGATTTCTTCCTGAAACATAATATACTCACCACGGCCCAGCATGGCTTTCGCAAGGGTCATAGCACCCCACCGCACTTCTCAAATTCACATCCGATACACTAGAGCATTAGTTCTCACACTTTGTGATAGTGAGCCCCCCCCCCAAGCCATGATAAAGATTTCGAGCCTCCCTTAAATTTGGAAAAAAAAATCTTGGGCCTCCCCACAGGGAAAAAAAAATCTGCTTTGCACAGTAAACCAGGAATAAAGTGAAACTAATAAAAGGTGACTGAGTATATTCTCTTTTTATTCAACTTGTTGCTCTCCATCCCTAACCTGGCACCCCAGGTTATACTTGTCACTCCTTTTTTCTGACTCTTGGGTCCTTGTTACTCTGTCTGGAACAACCAACCTAGCCAAGTCATCTATCCCACTCTTACCCTGTTGTTAAGCAACTTCCTGTACCCTTACCTCAGGTCACACCTGAAAACAAGCGTCGGATCTCTGTGCCTTTCCCAGTCACTAATTTACATATGAATACCTACTATAGAAATGAGCCTTGACTCAGTGTGCCTTTACAAGTCACTAATTGGCATATAAATACCTATTGTAGAAACAAGCCTTGACTCAGCGTGCCTTCCCCAGGCAATAATTTACATATAAATACACACCTATAAACAAGCTTTGGCTCAATTGGGACTTTCTGGTCAAATACTTCTGCATAAGTAAAGAAATTTGCCTGCAATTATCCAGATTTATTTGTTTTATCCTTTCGCACAAAACATCCCAAACTTAATATTTAAATACTGTACATTCTTAGACTTGACTGGGCCTCCCCTGGAACAATTTGGGGCCTCCCTTGGGAGACTGGCATCACCATTTGAGAACCACAGTACTAGAGGCTATGGATTCTGGTCTTCTCACTGGGGCCATTTTTATTGACATGACAAAGGCATTTGACCTAGAAGATCACTCCATCCTCCTAGGCTCCCTTGCACCACACGGTTTTTCACTAAACTTTGTCAAGTGGTTTAGTAGCTACTTATCCGACAGGACCCAAACTGTGAAATACAACTGTACCCTATCAGACAGGGCCACTGTAAATACTGGTGTGCCACAAGGATCAATTCTCTGGCCTCTACTTTTCACTATCTTCATAAATAACATTACCTCCAACCTACATAGGACAGAGTCCCTGCTATATGCAGATGATATTGTTCTATATGCCAGTGCAAATAACACTGAAGACATAAATAATCAACTCTCCCTCAACTTTCAACTCACCCAAAAATGGATGACTAGTCACAAACTTGTACTGAATGAGGCCAAAACTCAAGTGATGCTCTTTGGATCAAATACCAAACTCAAGCGTGCCCATCCAAAATTTAAGATCTCCTCGTCAAATGGCTTAACTATTGAAGTAGTGGACTCTTTCAAATATCTGGGTGTCACACTCGACCCATCACTAAATTTTGACCTACACATAAAACTGACTTGCAAGCACATAAACACCAAAATTGGAATTGCATACTGTACCAGTTACATGCTTACTCCCTCGGCAAGACTTGCCATAGCACGTGCCATCCTCCTGCCCTCACTTACTTACTTATGGAGCTGCTGCATACACCTCTGCGTGCAAAACAAGTCTTCAGAAATGGAACGTAACTTACAACAACATCTGTCGCTCTGCATCCTCCTCACACAAGCTGAAACACCACTGTCTCCTTTACTCAGAACTAGGATGGCTTCCACCTCTTGAACTCCGGCTTTATGCCTATGGCTCTGTCATAGACAATATTGTTCGGCTACAAATACCCAAATCCCTTGCAGCCCATTTCCAAATCAGAGCACCCTCCTATGGACTAAGATCCACTGACAGCACCCCCCATCTGCATACCTAGAAACAACACCTCCAAAGGTGCAACTGCTTTTGCCTGTCATGCCCCCCCCCAATACTGGAACTCCCTCCCTTGGTCCGTGAGACAAGCTCCATCACATGCAACATTTAAGAAAAAACTGTGTTCCCATCTTGTGTCCTCCTGCATCTGGCACTGCCATAACCCCCCTTAGCTCTCACCTCCTCCCTACCAAGTCTTTCCCTGCTTTTACTGCTCTACTCTACTATATAAATAGCACTTCCCCCCCCAATCTGTTCCATGCTACCTCCCATTTAGACTTGTCCCCATCCTTTTCTTGCTTTCCTTCCATCTCCCTTACTCTTATACCCCCTTGCTTTACCCTTAATGCCCCAATCATATACTATAGCCTTCACTGTCTATCTTATTTCTCCTCAAAATAAATGTCTTGTAACCTGTATTTATTGAATATTGTCTCTGCTTATTACTCCCATCACACTGTTACTGGATCTACCCTTTGCTAGCCACTTCTTTTCATATTACCCTATCACACTGTAATTTACCCTCTACCTTTGTCTATAGCCACCTTTTTCCTTTTCTCCATGTACTCTGAATGCTATAGCAAATTCTGTATCACTTGTAATGAAAAATATATTACTGTCTATTATGTTGTACCTGTAATGATATGTTTTCTGTATGCACTGATGTACTGTACCTGTAATGAAATGTTTCTGTATGCATTGATGTACTGTACCCTCCCGGGTCGTGCCTGAAAATAGTCATTGCCATGGCTAGTGCACTTACCCAGTAAACAAAAACTAAATAAAAATTAAACTAGGCTAACTAGGTGCACTGCAAAGCAGAAGGTGCACTTGAGTGCCTTCCACCACTTGAGAAGTGCAGTCGAGTGCTTTCAACCACCTGGGAAGTGCAGTGATATGTCTTAATGTACACCCTGAAGTGGGTTACTGTGATTGTAAAATGGCTTGTTTAGACAGAGAAAAGTGTCTGAAAAAGACATTTTAATTTTGACAGAGCCAGCAGTGCAGTAAGAAAAATCTTACTGCACTGTCACATGATGTTGTTCAGCCAATCATGCTCTTCCTTTTCTCACTGCTTTTACCCAGGATAATACATAGATACATAGATACATAGACAGTGTCAGCAGATAAGGGCCTATGGCCCACCCAGTCTGCCCATTTAAGTTTGTAAGTTCAGTTTATGTTTTCCAGGAAGTCTGTTGCCCCTTACCCCTGACTATAATAACTGTAAAGGACAATACCATGGTTACTAGCAATACCACAGTATGACATTAGTTGTGTTGGAGGCTGGGACTGGGAGAATTCAGGATTAGGTTTGTGTGTGAGGGGTGTTTAACACCTTAGGCTGGGGAGGCGGGGATCTGAAGGTAACAGGTGGCAGATGTAAAAACTATGGGATACTGCAAAACACAGGTATTGTGCTATGGAAAACTGTGTATCAATGTCATGACTTCCACTACCGTGAAACCATGACATCCCTTGCACCAGCATTTTGATTTAGTAGCTGGGTGGAGTGAGATTTGAACTTTGGATTTCCCAGTTTCCATTTTTGTAAACTAACCACACAAGCACACTGCCTTCCCCTTCAGAAACACTGTCATACCTTCACACTCCAGGAAAGTACACTGGAGCACTGTCACTGGTCAGTAAGACCTGTCAATAAACACTCCTTGTAGAAAATTATCTTTCTTTCTATGGCCTCCCCAGTGGCTTACAAAGGACCCAAGTCAGTTTTCATTTATCTAAGGTAGACTGAATTCTTTCCTAAGTGTTATGGTGGTTGAACTCAGCACAAAGGGTAATTAAAAATGTAAATGGGCCCTCTTTCTTCCTCTCACTGGCACTGCTGGATCCCTGGCAATGAGCAGAAAGCTCTTATTTCTCTCTGGCTCACATTCTGTAGGAAACCCTAATGCTACGCCTCGTAAGTACATATAGGAGAACAGGCTTATATGAAGGCTTTGATGAATGATTGATAACTTAAGCCAAATGCCAAGGATCTTTTGATGGCGGTAACCACGCAAGGGAATTGATCCAAAGCATAAGCGGAATGCAGCTAATGGATTAGATATTATCAGCAGCATATAATGCAGTACACCACCTGCCAAAATGCAATGGTTTGAATTCTATCATGATGGGGAAAACACGTTTTATTGACACAAAAATTACCTATTCAAAAGTTTTCCACTCTAACAGGTTCTTTCTTCAATATAAAAATATATACAGTGTCTTTCTATAGGAGACAGTGGAAGCAGAGTGAAATGGAAATAGTAATTCAATGTGGCTTACATAAGTCGAAGAGAGTTATGCCATGACTGTGAGTTTATTATTTTATTCTTAGGACCCAACGTAAATATCCTTTCCACTAATCCTGGGGGGTCGTCATGCCACTGTTCCTCAGACATGCACTGCAGGGACCTCTTATTAGTTGAGATGTTAGTACACATTTCAGTTCCCTTTTGGAAAGAATGGGATTGCGTTCCTCTGAAGTGCTGCCACTGCCGTGCCCCTATAATGCCAGATGTATGATACGCCAAAGCTACTCTGTCAAGATGTCTGAATTTTTACACACAGGTCCCCTTATATCGAGGGCTTACAGCACCAACTGCAAACTCAAAAAAGTTCACTATCCGTTGTAGCTTTTCTGTGGTTAATCACTAGTGAAATAAGTTTGGTGGTCACAGTGGAGTGCCTAGCTACTGTATCTGTAGCCACCAGAGAAACTGGTTTGGTGTTCTCAGTGTGGCGACTAGCTACAGTACCTGTACTGACTAGTGAAATGAGTTTGGTTGTCCCGGTACAGTGCCTAGCTATGTGTAGTCACTAGTGAAATGAACCAGATAGTACAGTTGCAGTGCCTAGTTATCTGCAGCCACTAGTGAAATGAGTTTGCTAGTGCTCTTAGTTAAATGTCTAGCTATTTGTAGTCACTAATAAAACTGGCTTGGTGCTCTCAGTGTACTGTCTAGCTATCTGTAGTCACTAGTGAAACTGGCTTAGTGCTCTCAGTACACTGTCCAGCTATTTGTAGTTTTCTACTGAAATGGGTTTGGTGCTTTCAGTGCAAGGACTAGCTATCTGTTGTTACTAGGGAAAGTAGTTTGGTACTGTCTGTGCAGTCTATCTGTAGTCACTAGTGAAACTGGCTTGGTGCCCTTAGTGCACTGACTAGCCATCTGTTGTTATTAGTGAAATTGGTTGGCACTCTGTGTGCACTGACCAGCTACCTGTAGTTACTAGTGTACTGTCAAGCTATCTGCAGATGACCTTGGAATGGATAAATGTAAGGATACCATTACTGGCTATTCCAAGAAGAATGGTCCCAACCCAGACAATCACTTATGAATGAAGACACAAATGTAAAGTTAGAAGTTAGAGGTAGGTGTCCTGGTTAACATTCCCCCATCCAAAAAACAAGTATGTAGTTATCTGTGCCCGTTTGTGGACACTGAGCTCATAATAGCTCAGCTCCACAAGACCACATGCAGAAACTGCACTACTAGTATCTAATTCATTACACTGCAAATCACTTTGAAATACACTGCGTATGAGTGGCGTGCTAGAAAGCAAACATTCATCATTCACAGTAGTGGAGTGTGCGAAGAAGCTCACAACACGTCTGTCTACTCTAGATGACATCTGAAGATCTACACAAACACTGCAGTCTCTACTGACATCAATCATTTGTTAAATCCATTACCAAAAAATATTTTGTCACCCGTTAGGGTATGTACTACTGTGATCTGTTTTATCTCTCTCTGTTAATTTGCATAAGCCATGCGTAACTACTTTTTCTTGTTTTTTTGTTTTTTTTTTTAAACCGAGTCTGTGACTGGATGCTAATCTGTTTCGAAAACATACAGCTGTACATGCGAATCTGCACGTACGCAGTGTTTACAGTAATATCATGGGTACAGTGTGCCCCCTGAAATAAAAGAGCCTCTTCTGACCCAAGCACGTCTCACCACAGGGGACCCTCCCACTGTGCTGTCAGATTATGGCACTATAATTGGAAGTAATTGGGTCACTACCTTCGTTAAGTCATTAGCCGCAGAGGACGTGGAGGATGCACAATCACTTGAGATGTATGGCACCGTCAGCATTCGGGGGTAAAGAGTTTAACAAAGAATCATTACCCACCCATTTTACACATTTCCAGGATGCCATGTTTGCCAACTGGTTTAGGCTGTGAACCCCTTCCCTCTACAATGGAACTTGTCTTCCTCTATAGATGTCCATTTGGGGTATGTGGGGGGGGGGGAGCATAACAACTGGTTCTAAAGAGCCCAACCACATTTGCTTATTCTATGAAAACACTGCTAAATACCCATTACCGGACATAAGGAGTAACATTTGGATCAATAAAGGAAATGTATATCTTTGTAAGAAATCAGTGGATGGGATATATTTGGACCAAAAAAAAAAAAAAAAAAACACTGAAAATAACTTACTGCTTCAATATGAAAATATAATATACTACTGACAGTATGAGATTCCACTTATAGTTTCCATCTTACAAATTCTGTATCAGTCCAGTGAATGAGGAATCTTGATAACCTGCTAAGATGTAGGTCACAATGTAGAGTTTGTTTCTAATCAGAACAGACAAAGCCTTCAGTCTGCCTGTCTGTGGATACAGGCAACAGATGAGCTGGGCTGGCAAACCTTACCACCATGCAGGCGACTGACAGCCCAAGCACAGACTGATGCCAATGCTAGGCTAATGGCTTTCAAGACATACTTTGTAGTGACAACACACCCATTTCTGGCCATTACCCAATGCCAACACTGGGTGCTGCGGTGGCCATATCTTGATTCCTGTCTGGGAGGGCGAGGATGTGAATGCCACTCCATAGCAGCTCAGCATGGGGTGGAGGATGAGCAAGTCCTGGGTGGCAGAGCCAAGTGCCTCACTTCCGTGATGTGTTTGGCCACATGATGGTTTCCGGCCAGGATGTGCTTGTCCACCAGGAAACCAAGGTGCCAACCCAAGAAGCACTGAGCTCTGCTAAAAATACATTTTTAAATAGCCATCTAGCTAGTTCTACTTTTTTGGGCTATCTAATGTTAATGTTTGAGCTATCATGGGCATTGGGACTGTTCCCTATTAGACCCACCTATTGTTTTGGTTTGTGTTATCTACTACTATTTTTGGGGCTATGAATGTGTTACTTTTTTGAGGTATCTATTCTTATTTTTGTAGGCTATTATATACTTTAGGGAATGGGCTGTTACTTTTTGGGGCTAACTATTTCTTCAGTTCAAGTTATCTACCACTACCTTTTGGGGCTGTCTATTGTATATTGGCCCAGTGATGGGTTCTAGGACTGGTTCTCTTTGACATGTATATTTGTGATATAGAGGAGGGTCTCTTTGTCTCTTTGCAGATGGTACCAAGATCTGTGGAACAGCAGACACTATAAGGGCCAGGAGAAACTGGAGTGATGGTCAAGGGTGTGGCAACTGAAGTTTAACACAACAAAGTGCAAGAGAATGCATATGGGGCCCCCCAAAAAGTGAGAACATAGTACAGAATAGATGGGTGGTAGAAAGTACGTCAAAGGAAAAGGACTTGGGGGGGGGGTCCTAATAATGGAGAATATGAAGGCATCAGCACAATGCAGTAGGGCAGCGGTTACTTTTGGGGGCTATTGCTATCTTGTGGTTATCTATTGCTGCTTTTTGTGGCAACCTATTACTACTTTTTGGGGCTATTGGTAATTCATGTGGCTATCTACTGCTACCTTTTCGGGTTATCACTACATCTTGTGGCTTTGTAGCGCTACTTCTTGTGGCTATCTATTGCTACTTTTGGTGTTATCTGTTGCTACTTTTTGGGGCTATCGCTGTTTCTTGTGGTTATTTACTGCTACTTTTTGGGTCTATCTAGTGATACTTCTTGTGGCTAAGTATCGCTACTTCTTGTGGCTATGTATCGCTACTTCTTGTGGCTATCTATTGCTACTTCTTGTGCTATCTGTTGCTACTTTTTGAGGCTATCGCTACTTCTTGTGACTATCTACTTCTACTGTTTTAGTGCTATCTATCGCCTACTTTTTGGGGCTGTCTATCGCCTACTTTTTGGGGCTATCTATCGACTACTTTTTGGGGCTATCTATTGCTACTTTTTGTGGTATCTGTTGCTACTTTTTGGGGCTATCGCTACTTCTTGTGACTACTGCTAATGTATTGGTGTTATCTATCACTATTTTTTGTGGCCATGTATCGTTACTTTTTGTGGCTATCTATTGCTACTTTTGGGACTATCTATTGCTACTTTTTGGGACTATCGCTACTTCTTGTGGCTATCTATTGCTATTTTTTGGGGCCATCTATTGCTACTTTTTGGGGCCATCTATTGCTACTTTTTGGGGCCATCTATTGCTACTTTTTGGGGCTATCGCTACTTCTTGTGGCTATCTATTGCTATTTTTTTGGGCTATTTATTGCTACTTTTTGGGGCCATCTATTGCTACTTTTTGGGGCCATCTATTGCTACTTTTTGGGGCCATCTATTGCTACTTTTTGGGGCTATCTATTGCTACATTTTGGGGCTATTGCTACTTCTTGTGGCTATCTATTCCCACTTTTTCGAACAGCCTATTGTTACTTTTTGTGCTATCTATTATTACATTTTGGGTCTATCTATTGTTACTTTTTGGGACTATCTACCACCTTGACTCCCAACCTGCCCTCTTTGAAACAGTCACCCCAGCCTTATCACCTACCTTCTCCAGGACTTACTCTGCCTCAAATTCCTTGTAGCATGCCCTCTAGCAGGGTCTTTTCAGAGCTGGCAAGGTGCCTCCAGGGTCCAGATTGCAGGAAGCAGACACTTTGGTTGGTGGTGAGGGACCTGCAGGGGGAAGGGTTTCATTCTGCTACAGCTGGGTGTTTTTCTCTTTTGCCAGGCACTGCCTGGGATGCACTGGCAAGGATACTAGGGTGTGTCCGTGGTCAAGTGAAAGTCAGGCGACATCTCCCCTTTCTCCAAGTAAGCTGCCTGCTGCACTGCCCCCCCCCCACAAACATCTCCAGGCAGCAGTGGCAGAGCAGAACTCTCTGCCCTTCCTCTCCAGTGGAGATGAATGCTAGCTTGATGCTTGGCCCTCCTCTCCATGGGTGACTCGCGTTGCTCTGAGTTCATGTCCGAACTCAGTCACTGACAAAGTGAGAGTAATGCTACTGCTGTGCAGCCAGGCCCCACTGTAGCTTTTTTTTTGCTACATAATTGCTACATTTTTGGACCATCTACAGTACTGTATATTTTGGACCATCTCTTAATACCTTCCGGACCATCTGTTGTTACTTTCAAAGCAATCTGCTGTTACTTTTTGGGGTTATCTATTGTTCTGTTTTGGGCTATCTACTGTTACCTATTATGGGCTACTGTTAACTTTTACTATCTATTATTACTTTATAGTGTATGGTGGAGCATGGTTGAGGATGCAATTCCATCCACAGAATAGGCTTGTTGTGCTGCAATGGCGATGTCACAATGTTGTTGTGCTGCACTAGCGAAGTCGCTACTGCAGCACAGCAAGACAGAATGTCTTCATGTGGCCACATTGCTCAAACCACCACACTTGATGAAGTGGCTGTGGCAGTGAGAGCTGGACCAGGAAGTAAGCGGTGCTGGAAAGAACTGTTTAAGTAAGGCATTAGGGGACTATGGGGGACCTTGCTAGACACAGGCTTGTATTAATGGTCGCCCATGCACGATAAAAAAGTGTGCATGAGCAACCATACACATACAAGGCTGTGTTTCAATCTCGAGGTTTCCATGGTAACAAGACCACTTGAGCTGTGCTCTCGAGGTCTCTTGTTACCATGGAAGCCTCTCAACAGAAACACAGCCTTGTTCTGTATGATTGCTCATACACAATTCTCTATTTTGGGAGGGCAGGGATCAATTTTATACAGTTTTAAAACTAATTTTCTTCTCCCTCTGTGAACTCAAATATTGAGTACCAGAAGTCAGCTTCGCATGTTAGGGTCAAGTGGCTTCCAAGGTAAGGTGTAGTATCTGGTAGCCGAATCTGATATTAATACGGCCATCATTAGGGCAGAACAAATATGATGCATTGCCTAGATGTATCTTGTAAACACAACTTGCCTCCTCTTCCTAAACCTCCTCCAAGTCTTCATTTATTTATTGAAATCTAGGATTATACACCTTTGAGCTAGAAGCTCGTTTACAAAGATTCCACGTCAGTGGGAAGGTAGACAATACTTAGAGGTTGTACAAGTAACAAGACAGTGAAAAAAAAAGCTGGCAGTCATATTTCCAACACACAGGGTTTGAGTACACAGCAGGCGAATCTGGGAGAGAAAACTTGAGCAAGGTAGATAGGAGGAGGAGAGCTGGATGCAGGCAAACAAAACAGGAGGAAACAGGCAGATAGGAGATTGTAGGGGAAAGGAGTTAAGAGGGTCCGGGTGAGGATGTGAGTGAGGTGGGGAGAAGGAGAATCAGTCAGTGACACTGTCAGAGTGAGTGGGTGGGAGGCAGTGAGGGGGGGGGTGAGGCAGCCAGAGGCCTTGTCAGTGCATGGAGTCGCTACGAGGAGGGGGCAATTTTCAAGGGCAGCTCAATTTAATTAGGTACACAGTGCCCTTCCTCAGCACTCTTTTTTTCTTCAATTTGGTGTAAGACATGGGTGCCATGGAAATTGTACTCATATGCACACTAAAAATCCACCCCATTGCAGGTCAAAAAGAGGAACCACTGTTGATGACTCCTGCTATGACACATGTTTTGAAAATTTCCATTTTCAATCCGATTACTCCAAGAAACGTCTCCCCAAAAGCAAACATCAAAACTGCCATCAAGGAAGCAACAAGCCTTTGTGTGAAGCAAATAAACAAATCAAAATGAAAGAAAAAACACTATGGTTCTCAAAAGAAGTGGTGGGGAAGGTTAGGGAGAAAAAGATAGCATTCAGGAAGTCTAAGGAAACACAGAAGGAGCAGGACAGAGAACTGTGCCAATTAAAGCAAAAGGAAGTGGGGAAGGCAGTCAGAATAGCAAAGGCCCAAACCGAGGAAAAGATAGCCAACTCAGTTAAGGAGGGGGATAAAACCTTTTATAGGTACATTAGGGAGCAAAGAAAGACTACGGCAGGGATACTGAGGCTGAATAAAGAGGAAAATGGCTGGGCAGACAGCGACAGTGAAAAGGCAGGGATACTGAACTAATACTTCTGCTCAGTATTCACAATGGAAAAGCAGGGGGAGATACCTAATCCAGTCAATAGAAGCACTCTGGATAGGGGGGTTGATATTAGTCCTTTCACAGAAAGTGTTCCTAAAACTGAAGGTGGATAAAGCAATGGGGCCTGATGAGATTCACCCCAGAATTCTAAAAGAACTAAGGAAAGAACTAGTAACACCACTGACTACCCTTTTTAATAAATCATGGGAGGATGGTGTAGTACCTGAGGACTGTAGGAGGGTGGATGTGATTCCCCTTCACAAAAGTGGGAGCAAGACAGAGGCAGGAAATTACAGACCTGTCAGTTTGACCTCAGTGGTACAGAAAATGATGGAATCACTTTTGAAGGAAAGAATTGTTGAGTACCTAGAGGCCATTGGGGCACAGGACCCAAGACAGCATGGATTCACAGCAGAAAGGTCATGTCAGACAAATCTAATTGATTTCTTTGACTGGGTGACCAAAGTAGTAGACTAGGGAAGGGCTGTGGACATGGCCTACCTAGACTTTAGCAAGGCATTTGACACAGTCCCGCACAAAAGATTAATATACAAATTAGCCAGCCTGGGAGTGGGTCCCAGGGTGGTAGCCTGGGTAAAACACTGGCTGGACAACAGGACACAGAGGGTAATAGTAAATGGAATCCACAGTGAAGAAAAGGGGGTTACTAGTGGGGTACCGCAGGGTTCAGTACTGGGGCCGGTCCTTTTTAATGTCTTCATAAGTGACATTGCAGAGGGACTGGAAGGAAAAGTATGTCTCTTTGCAGATGACACAGAGATCTGCAACAGAGTTGATACACAAGGTGGGGTGGAAAGGATGAGAAGGGACTTGGCAAGGTTAGAGGAATGGTCAAATGTATGGCAGCTTAGATTCAATGCAAAGAAGTGCAAAGTAATGCACCTGGGAAACAAAAACCCAGTGGAAGAGTACACACTTGGGGGCGAGATACTGGCAAGAACAAAAATGGAAAGGGACCTAGGGGTATTCATTTCAGATGACCTAAAGATGGGCCAGCAATGTGAGAAGGCAGTAAGGAGGGCTGAGGGGATACTGGGATGCATAGGGAGAGGCATCACTAGTAGAAAACAGGAAGTTGTTGGCCCTCTGTACAGACAGTTGGTAAGACCACATCTGGAGTACTGTGTACAGTTCTGGAGACCCCATCTCTGCAAAAATATAGACAGGGTGGAGGCTGTCCAGAGGAGGGCAACAAAAATGGTGCAGGGTCTGCACCAGAAGACATGTGAAGAAAGACTAAAGAAGCTTAAGATGTATAGCCCCGAGGAAAGGAGGGAGAGGGGGGACATAATAGAAATGTTCAAATACCTCAAGAGAATCAACAAAGTTCAAGAGGGTAGCATCTTTCAGAAAAAAAGATGTGCAAGAACAAGGGGGCACAATTTGAAAATAATGGGAGGACAGCTCAGACGTAATGTGAGGAAGTATTTCTTCACAGAGAGGGTTGTAGATGCATGGAACAGCCTTCCTGAGGAGGTCGTAGAGTCAAAAACAGTAGGGGAATTCAAGAAAGCATGGGACAGACATAAGACCATCCTAGTTGGGGGGGGGGGTAAGAGGAAGTAGGCTGTTGGTTAACTAAGATCTGCAGCTTATCCATTAGGTAGGGAAATGGGGAGACTAGGTGGTCCAAGCAGTCCTTATCTGCCATCAAATTCTATGTTTCTATGTTAAACTGCCTGCCCATAATTTCTATGGTCAAGGCCAAAATATTCAACTCTTACTTATTCTGGGGATGTCACTACAATTTCTGGTCAGTTTCTTGCCCCCCAAAAAAGTGTTTCTGAATTTGCCAGAACAGCAAATCTGCACATGCAAATATTTTGAAAATCTGGGCCATTAGATTTCTCATTTTAAAGCCAATACATGTCTATATGGAAACTGGGGGATCGTTGATTTTCCAGTTGCACCCTCCCCATGCATAGCTACCTAATTCACAACAAATACATAAAAACAAGAAGGTCTCTTCATTCTAAATATCCTAATTTCTACTGTCCCCAGACAGCAGCCCTGCAAAGGAAGCAGAGAGCTTGTCCCAGACTCCCTTTCCTGCAGACAGATCAGCAACAAATACTCATGGTTTACTCAGTCATTTCAAGCAGTAAGAGAGTCAGAAATGTACAGCTATATTCTTCTTGCTAGCTTACTGGAGCAGCCCGGGAATATAATGCAAGCTTTGCCCTACCTGGCCAGGCATGATATTTTCAGGGATGCTACGCAAATACTATGTGGCGAAATATAGCCTCACAACAAACCTGCCCAGAACAACAAGCCCAGCAAACAGGGCTCCCAGATCAGCCTGCCATTTTTCCTGTAACTCTAGAACAATTTTTCTGTGCTTCCTGTAGCTATTACCACCACAATAAGCTAAATTTCTCTGTTTTCCCCCTATAACCAATGAAAGTCTATGGGAGCAATCTCTCTGTGGACAGCACTATTTCCCTGTAAAATACAGAATTCCCTGTAAATCTGGGAACTCTGCAGACAGTGGTATAATCTCTGAACCAGTAATCATAACTGAAGGAGTCATCCGTAACAGGGCTTATTCTATCCCCTTTGCAAACCAGCTCTTGCAAAATGCATCAATGCACAGAATTTTCTAAAGACTCAGGGATCTATCCAGCATGTACAGTTTTCCCAAGCCTCCATTATTAATATGTATATTATTACTCAGTTAATAAAGTAATTATAATAAATGTATTTAATTGCAGCAAACACATGGCAGGATGGACCCATTAGATACAACATCTTGTTTTCACGGCAGTCCCTTGGTATCAGGGAAGTCATGCCAAGAAAATTTCCAGTGGAATCACAAAGTTAAAGTTTAATCAAGTGAGAGCACTAAGTTATACTTTTACAATCATTCCTTCATTCAAGAAGCAATACTTGGATGGTAATGGGGGGGGGGGGGAGACGTGCTCCCCAGAACAGCCCTGCTTGGTACAGCAGGGTCCTTAGTTACAGTTTAGTATGACAGGATACACTTTGCTAAACCCAAAAGATACACAGGTATAAGTAGTTTTCCTTTTACTATACTGCTTTCCTGAACCGCTTTCTAATGGTCTGCGATGGAACATCAGGTATTTGCTTTGGTTTCTCAGGCAGGAACTGGAATTCTGCAAAAGCCAACTAGCAGTGCTGCACAGCTGTCCTTAGAGAAACACTGGGGGGGGGGTTCACATTTCTCAGGGACTGAAACTTACAACCAGCTAAATGCAACCACACTGAAAACTAAAATAAGACAACAGATATTTTGTTTGGTCCACAGAAAATGCTGACTGATATGGCACCATTTTTACGCCGATTTTCATTCAATTCCCCTCCCTGCGACGAGATGCCTTTGTAAATGAGTCTCTGACTCAAAGGTTGTAAATCCGATATATGAATTAAAATAAAATAAAAAAAAAAAAATTCTATAAAAAGCTTTCTGCATGTTGAGCAGATCTCTTTACCTTCTTCCAGAGTGCTGGTTATCAGATCCGAGTTCAGATCCACGCTATTGTCCAGATCGGTATTCCCATTGTTATCGTCATTATCGCTCCAAACCTCCATGACTATTAATCCGTAATCGCTGGACATAACTCGCTGCACCTCCTAGTCCATGGTGGACAAGTCGTCACCCAATAAATGCAGAACGTGCAATGCCACGCTGCAACGATGGGCCCAGATTGTCTGTCTACTCATTGTCAGGAAGCACCCAAAGGTTCAAAATCAGTGAAAGTCTGCGTTATGGGAACAGCACTACTTGCTTAGCCACATCTATGCTTGTTAACTGAACCACCAAACAGACACTGCTTCTTTATACTGTCACTACTGTTTATGTACACCTGGCTTGGCAGCCCTCATTAATGTGGGAGGGGAAGAGAATTTCAACTCCCCTCGCCCAGAGTAGAGTGCGGTGAAAATGAATAAATGAAAATATTACTTTTTAGACCCACTAAAACCATACATTGGAATGCAGTATATTTCATAAGAACCAATATTTTATTTGGAGTTCTGGCAAATGGTACTCCCAACTGAGGAAAGACACACCCCTGTTTATGCTGCAGAATGGAAGATTCCGGGCAGTGACACAGTGCTCTTAGTAGGCAACATGTAATTCCACCTGCCTGCAAGTGTTCTGAGGGGTGGAGCTTTACTCCAAAACATTCCTGTATAATTGCTCATTTACAGAATTGCTCTACCTGCAGCTTCATTGATCCAGTATGCATTTTGCTTTACTTGGAAATGCTGTGGTATCCCAACAGTCACGTACAGCAATTACATCAGGTTGTTTTTGTCACTATGATTAATTTTCGTAGAAAAAAAAAATGTGTTGCAGGTGATACCTTTTATGATTAACATTTGATTAATTTTCCATACCAGGTTTGCCCCCTATTTTGGTGCGACACGTTGTTCTACCAAGCAGAGGATGAAGAGCAGGACAAGTTATAGGAAATATGTTTTACCAATTTTTTATTAATACAGAAAACAAGGACTTGTGAACTAAAGGACTCTTAAAAAGTTGCGTTCTCTTTAAAAGCACACTTCAGGTTTAAAATGTCTCAGTCCCCCCCCCAACCGATTTTACCTTTTCCCATTTATGCAGCTGCTATAGCATTGCACCGCCTAGTATTTGTAGAACGGAGGAAAACAGGCAGAAGACCGTACTAAAAGTTTGGCTGGCAGTATAGCCTAGACGTTTGAGTAACAAGCTGTAAACTAACTTGGTACATCCAGCAGACCTGCGATTGAGTCCCACAACCTTCACTTACATGCTGTGTGACCCTGAGCAAGTCATTTAACCTCCTCAGTGCTCCCAGGTCATCCCTGAAAACAGGCACTTGTGCCTAGATGGCCTTACCCAGTTACCAAAAGACTGAAATACAAAAAGTAAGAGGAAACACTCAAAAAAGATGAATGAAAAAAGGTGTGTGCACCACAGTAGTATTTCCTCATCTTCCACCAGAAAAATGTGAAAGGATGTTTTTTTCTCACTAAGCAACACAGACATATCCATACTTTCCTCTCCTCTTTTGTTTGATTTCTCCCCCATTTCTCTCTCTCAGTCCATTAGACTGTTCTGTTTCTCCCTGATCTTTTCTTTTTTCTGTAGTTCTTCTTTCCGTTTTTACTTTGTTTTGTTTTCCTCTCTGTGATCCTATAAATAACACTACCTAAGAGTAAAACTGGGGACCAAGGCTCTTCTTGAAACTGGATGGGGAGTTGCAGAACAGTTTTTATGCATAAATGAGGTCATCCTAGAGTGCAAAATACTAATCGATTAATACTAAGTGTCCGTCTGTCTCTCTCTCCCCCTCTCTCTATCCATTCATCCGATCACATCCCTTGTGTGTTTGAATGAATAAACGTGTTGGATATTAAATAATACCAGCCGATTCTCCCCTACAAATAAGTGAACCCCACTCAGATCACCACTTCAGATATAAAGGACAACAAGAGGTGGCATTGCATTTTTGTATCAGTCTGCTGTTAAACGAAATAAATAAATACATTTAAAAAAAATGGAAAAGCCTGACAACTTAAATACTGATCTTAAAAGTTTTACCTTTTATATTATGTCTAATTAATTATTCATGAGGCCAGTGTGTCCTCTGATTGGCTGCTGTAGCAGACATGAATCCTTTAGAAAGGCCCAGTGCTGAATGGCAATGCAGTGGGCTCACACTTTAATTTGTTTTCTTAATTGCTGTCCCCCCCCCATTGCGATTAAAATCACAATAATGTCCTTACAACCGAGCATTTCCTGAGGATTAATGACTTTGCTAGGGTAATGGCCCTGCTGTGCCTTGGTCATTAAAACCCCCCCAGTCAGGCCCAGGAAAGGCCCAGTTGTACAGGCATTATTATGCATGCAATATGGCATGATGATGTATAAGATTATTGGTCAATAATCACACTCCTCTCAAGGGTGTTCCTAGGCATGATGCACGTATGCCAAGTGCCTTTAAACACTCGAGAGAGGTGTGTGATTATTGACCATAATCACACATTCTGAAGTGCCTTATTGCACTTATAAAATGTGTCCTACACAACACACGGAACAAAACGAAAAGCCAAAACTCTAAAGTGAAAAAATATGACTTTTTCATAGCTTCTTTCAAAACAAGTCCACTTGTTGCTGTGTCGTGCCCCTTCCATTCCTCTGATACACTCTGTAAGTGCACACACACACTACCAGTACCCCAACACCCACTAAGTGCTTCATCTGGTCCCAATCTGAACATGAGAGGCATACGGAGTATCAACAAAGGTAGGAACAGCAGTGGGACACAGATGTAAAAGAAAACATTTTTTCCCCCCAGACAAAATCAGCTCCAATTCACAGCATTACTGACCAGAGGGGGTGTATGAATATTGTAGGGAGCCACTTGAGAAACGGCTGGCTTTCTGACTGGTACTACAACTCATGTAATTATGCACTAATAATTACATGAGTTGGAGTGCTTCCCAACCAATCAGCTTGCAGGATTTTTCTTACACATTTTATAATTAAGTTACCCGTGATATCCCAACTGAGAAATAAAGTTCTGTTTCAAATTAGTTGTGGCCTTTTATGCAACACGGGCAAAATGGCTAAACGGAGACCTCCACAGTTGTACAAAGAACTTCAGGGGAAGTTACAGGATAAAAAAGGGTTTATAATAAGTGCACGGATACCAGTGATGGAGCAGCTGAAGTAGAGAACTGGGTATCATAGAAAGAGTCAGAAAAACAACCAGTCACAGCACTTACCCAGGGCATATATGTCCACAAAAATGAAGAGTCCAACCATCTGTAGTTCAAGCAATTTTCTTCGTTTATTTGCCTTACACAACACTTAGTGTGGTTTCCCTGGCCCTGGAGGGCTGGTTGTGTTGTGTAGGGTAAATAAATGAAAATTGCTATGAACTAGATGGTTCATTTTGTAGAACATTATGCCCTGCAAGTGCTATGACTGGTTGTTTTTTGGATTCTCTGGTTGTCACAGAGCACCCCAAGTCACCCTGGTGTGGCTCTTTCTTGTTAAAATTATAGAAAGAGTGTAGGGTCAAGACTGTCCAGGCCAAGGCTGGTCAGGAAGACAGGACTGCAGATGGGATCGGAGGAGGGGAGGAAGAGTAATAAATCATGTCTGGGATACACTATGGAAAAAAAGGAAAGTCAGGGTTGAGATAGAGCCTCAGATCATTGGAGATGGTGAGGAATCAATAAACAAGGCAAAGGGGTATAGCACTGGCACATTTAATAATTACCTTGTGTCAGTATTCAGCCAGGAAAGTCAGGGGTAGAGACAACAGAACTGGGGGCGAAAGTTATGGGAGAGGGGAAAAACAAACAGAAGCTAATAACAGTCACACCAGATTAAGTGGGTAAGTATCTGGTGAGTGAAAATCTGAGAAAATGCCAGGGTTCTGATGGACCAAAGGGTGATAACAGAGTTACAAGGGGTTCTGGCTTGGCCTATTTCTGATCTATTTCAGGACTCCTTACAACCAGGGTTAGTGCCAGAGGACTGAAACATAGCCTGACATTATGCCACTACTCAGGAAGGGGCCGGGGTGGCAGCACTCTGGCTGAGAAGTTTGGATATTTGCACATAAACACAGTCACCTTTTTGTGGATGACACGAAGGTCTGCAATAGAGTAGACACTCCAGGGGTGTGGAAAACATGGGCAGTGATCTGAAAAAGCTAGAGGAGTGGTCAAGGGTGTGGCAGCTAAGTTTCAATACGAAAAAGTGCAAAACCATGCACCTAGGGCACAGAAACCCAGGGGCAGAGTACAAAACGAGGGGAGTGGTAATGACAACCACCAAACAGGAAAGAGACCGCAGGTTAATCATATAGGAGGACCTAAAGGGGGCCAGACAGTGTGACAAGACAGTTGGGAGTGCTAGTGGGATGCTGGGGTGCACAGAGAGCGGTATCACCAGAGGGAGGTGGTGTTACCTCTGTATAGAATGCTGGTGAGTACTCACCTAGAGTACTGTGTCCAATTCTGGAGACCTCATCTCTGGAAGGACATAGACAGAGTAGAGGCGATCCAGACGAGGGCAACTAAAATGGTGCAGGGTCTGCATAAAAAGTCCTATGAGGAGAGACTGAACTCAGTATGAACACCCTGGAAGAAAGTAGGGAGGGGGATATGATAGAGACTTTCAAATACCTCACGGGTATAAATAAGGTACAAGAGGGTAGTCTTTTTCCGAAAAAGAAATGCTCAAGAACAAGGGGGCAAGTTATGAAGCTCGAGGGTGTAGACTTGGGGGAGATATGAGGAAGTACTTCTTCACAGAAAGAGTGGTGAATGCCTGGAGCAGCCTCCAGGCAGAGGTGGTGGGGGCAAAAACTGTAGTGGGGTTCAAGAATGCATGGGATAGGCATATGTAAGGGAACCTTAATGGTAAGGCAAGGGGGTAGAGCCGGAACTCAAGTAGGGTCTGCAGTAATACAGTAGGCAGAGGGAAAATGGGCAGACTAGGTGGGTCATGCAGTCGTTATCTGTCATCAAATTCTGTTTCTATCTTCTATGTTTATATGTCACTGCCATATAGCAGGAGTGGCAGGCAAAATGGAGCCCAAGTCTCTTCCTTCATCACAATGCTTTGTTACTACATTTTCATTTTTCAATGGGATTCTGGTTTCTGCCCAGTTTTTAAACTGGAAGGAATGAAGCAAAGGAGAGTACGTGATTTACTCAAGGCCACACAGTGAGTAAGTGGCTCTGGGGGGATTCTAATCTGTGTCTCCTGAATTTCAAGCCCATACACTAACCCCGACACCACTCTGCCTTCCAAATCAGAACTCGGAAGATTCCTTATTGTTGAACATTCTTTTTTAAGGACTTTGTTTCAAAATATTTTTTCTTCTATTTGAAGTATACATTTTTGAGGTCTAGGCAATGTGCAACTGCCAGTCTGACTGCATACTTTTACTCCAACGACTATAGTTAAAAATGTATCCTTTTCCAAAACCTTGTTTTTCTTATGCCTGAAGACCAGTCACTATAGTGCTGTTACATTTTTTTAAATCCCATTTTTCATTCCCTCAGGTCAGAAAAAAAAAGCCTGGCTACAGCATGCTCAAGCAAGCAATGCCTGTAGTGGAAAAGTGCCTTTCGTAAGTCACAAGGTGCTGAAAAATAATGACAAAGTGGATCCCCCTCCCACTAACACTTGATGTTTCAAACCAATGATACTGTAGGCTTTTTATCAAGGTTGCTGCCCCAAATTGTGCTGTTGGTTATATACTTAGCCCTTAAACGGACCACACAGCAAATTCAGTAAGGGAGTGTTAACTTTCATCACTGTGTGAGAAGCTGTGCACAGTGATTACAAAATCCAAATTAAACCAAAAAAAAAAGATAAACCCTTATTGTTTGTCTTGTTACGTGAGTACTGAGCTTTTTTCTGCCCTGTCTGATCTTGTTTTCTTGCTTGTACCATGTTCTCTGAGCCACCACTTTCCCTGTTTCTTCTGGGTTTTTTATCCCTACCATATTGCCCTCTAGCTCCTAATTTCATCCGTTCTCTGCATTCCACTTGCCACGTCATGCTTTCCATACCCCAGAGTGCCAGGCAGACTACCTCCACTCATGCCAACCTCTGGGAGAGCTCATTGGACAGGTCCTGGAATGGGCTGGGAACTCTAGACTTGTTCCAGTCAGCACAGTGGAGGAGCCAGGAAGGCCTGTTGGGGAAATGGTATGGTGGTCAGAGCAGTGGCGTCTGCTGGTCTGGGGTTTCCCCCTTATAGTGGTCTGATCAGCATCATCTTGAATAATGGGAAATGTCCCCTTTAAATGTGCTATGATATCGCAGACCTACAGACTTGTCTCATAACTACTTACTATGGCTACTACCGTTGCCATCATTATCATCGTTGTTCGTATTCATATAGCACCGTTCTGGGGGCACGTCCACCTGGAGTGTCTTACAAATAATATTACCAATACATGCCACCCGATGGCTCAGCAGAAGTGCATCCTGCTTCCGGGCTAGTGACCCACGTTTGGTGGTGGACTCGGGGAGCTAGGATCAGTGCTGCTGCCCAGCACAGCACAGCATAAGCCAGCCCAGGGAGGAAGACAGTTGGGTTCCAGTGTAGTAACTGTCCTCGCGGCAAGCCAGGGAGCCTTCTCCCTTGTGAAGTTTGACATTAGCTTGTAGCACGCTGCTATGTCTGAGGCCATCGCAGCTGTGGCTCAATCTCTGAAAAGGTAGGAGGGATTTGTAAGGGATGGAAGAAAATCTAGAAAATACATGTGCCTTGAGACAACAATGACTGTTGCCAGCTCCTTTGGGTCCTGCTTCATGCAAGTTCTCATCGGCTCAGCACTGTGGGGGATGGCAGGTGATTGGGCTGCAGGTGGCAGGGGCCTGAAAGACTGGCGCAGGTAATGACTCGAAGGCCAAACAGCTATGTTAACAAAATAAATAAATACAAACATGTAAACATATATATATATACACACAGACACACATATGTAACCCCCCCGACAAATGGGGGTTCCCAAAAGTCTTCCTTGGGCTTGCCTAAATGTCCACTGCCAGGCTGGTGTTCTGTGTCCTAGTGATTTAAAAGTGTTTGCATGTGAGTGCCCTGTTAGCCTCCATGCCTCTCTCTTTAAGAGCTGCCTATTTTGCGTGGAAAATTAATCTGGTAGGGTTCCAGTAGTTTCAGGCTCGAGTCCCGCCCGGGCTACAGTGTTACTGTTCCATTTTGCCATCGCTGTTTGCGCAGAGGAAGCCCTTCTAGGAACAGTGACTGTTTACTGTTTATCAGTTTTAATAATAATAATAATAATATTGTAGTTTGTCTAACCTGCCTTCCTTTGCAGCATGGACATTTCAGTATGGCACCACCATCTTGGTTCTGGACTGCCTATTGGGATCAGTCAGTACCTTTCGGGGTCCTAAAATATTGTCTATCCCCAGGGGTCTTTTGGGAGTGAATTTCTATAGGAACTTTAGTTTTTGCACTTTGGCACCTAAATGAACCTGGAGGTGCAGCTCTAGCTGTGACAGACAGATGGATCAGCCAACCAAACCTTTTTGATTTCTAAGGAAGCCCTGGTGCTGCCTGTTGCAGAAGTGAGTCTAGGGTTAGAGTTTGAAGAGTTAACAGCTCAAGTGATTCGAGCAGCTGCCTCTATGTAGTAGTGCGGTAAACTGGTGGGAAGGCAGTGTTTGGCCTGCCTGCCTCATCTTCCCTTATGAGGGAATCTTTCTGAGCCAAAGAGAAATCAGACGTTCTCCAAAGCTGCTGTGCTGTGACCAGAATCCTGAATTGTGACAAACTGAGTCTTTCTGAAGGGGACCAAAGATTTGCCTTGGTGCGATCGGCCTGTCAGGACCTGAGACTTCTGCAGAGCATCGCTTTCCCCAGAGACACTGTATATTGCAACTGGACTGCCATCTGAACTGTGGTACTGTTTCTTTTCTTTACTATAAGCGTACAGAATGAGGCTAGCGGGTCGTGATTTGATTCCCTACTGCCTGATTGTGTCACGCCTGCTGGAAGCTGCATCCAGCACTACCACACTGTCATCTGAATTGTCCACCTGGCCTGGAACCTGCCACATTGACCCAGCCAGAAGAACATTGATGAGAGACCTGCCTGGGGATCAGCCCCCTGCTTAACATCATGAACAGGAATCACACCATGGTGAATCGTGTAGGCTCTGCTTCTCCTGGCGAACCAGCAAGTCATCCTGCAGACTCCATTTTGTCCATCCTGTGTCCTGTGCTGGGCAGTGTGAGTAAACACCAGGGTAGCGCCCTGCAACAACAGCTCAATGAAAGTGTGTCATTTGATTTAACTGTTTTGCTTGACTATCATGAACTGAGCCACCTGGCTCCGGATTGCAAATTGTGGGTTACTGTGCATGGCTATTTCTTTCCACCTAGAGGGCCTCAACCAGCTGCAATGCCAGCCTACCCCAGGCAATGCATCAGACTAGCCTACCTCCCCAACTGGGTTCTAAGAGTGTGTGTGACTATGTTGAGGGACTCTTAAGTGCATGCCTTGTATCCTGATTGAATCAGTACATAAACCAATCAACCTGATTACGCCCCTTCCTTGTTCATTCCCCCTGAATAAATCAGATCTGAATCTTTTTGCATTTAAACTGAGGTGCATCTCTGTACTAATAGCACTGGATTCCTATTGCTTGCTGTGTCTAACCTTATTTTACAGGGGGTCTCCAGGGCCAAGCTGGTGGAACCAGCCCTGGTGGTAAGTGCAACAAGTATGGTGGTACACCTGCTGTTTAGGGGTTGTGGTAATTGTGTGTTCAGAACATTGTTTAGGCCACTAGCGGGTAAAGAGGTGGGTAACAGCATCCCGGAGGGCTGTACCCAGGTCAGCTACGCTACCACCAACCCTGTCCTCCGGGTGGAGGCACCCGTTTTCAGTACCCAGGCCCCTCAACCTGCATCTGGTTACGCAGGCAGGGGTAGTAGCCCTTGGGATAGCGCCATCTAGGGTTATATGATATATATATACTGTGTATATATATATATATATATATATATATATATATACACACACATACACACACATATACACACACATAAACGCATCAGGGTTTCTCAAAATACCAGTCATTTAACATTTTGATTTAATGCAGAGACAGTGATTCATTTGCACTCCTAAAAAGAAAAGTTTTAAGTTGCCCTTTGAAATGAATGGGGTTGGGTGCTTCATACAGTGCTGTCATGCCCCCCCCCCCAAATAGACAAGGGATGTTAGCTGAGAAAATTGTGGTCCCTCGTGAACATTACATGAGATTCAGGGATCACAGGGTAGCCGTCACTCTGTGGATACTGGGAAAAGAACATGGCCTGGAAATGTCAGGAGCCCCCAGAGACAGTCTGCGCCCACTGCAGTCTATGCAAGACCTTATATGCCTCAAGCAAAGCCTTACAGGTTGACATCCTGATATACTGCATGCCTGGCTAAAGGCATTATTTACTTCATACATGTGTATTCTTTGCAAATGTTCCTTTGAATGTACCTTCCAAGGTAATATTCCGAGTCCCGGATGTGGTAATTAATAATTGACAGAAATGGTGTATACTTAACATTCTATAGATAAGTTTATGTGTGGCCGTGTTGAACTTGAACCAGGCCTTCACTAGCAGTTCAGGTCATGTTTAGTGCATATAATATGTAATTTAGGTACAATGTCACCACCATTTAGAGATAAGGGTGTTTTTGTTTAACTGGGGAATGTTTACTTAAAGTTGAAGGTGTGAATTAGTGCTTCCTCCACTCTGGATCTGTAAATGAAGTTGGTTTCCAATGGCAAAAGCCGCTAGAGCCACATGTCATTACTGCAAGTTGTACCTGGCTTCGTGTGAATAGATACGGGGCCCGATTCCAAGATGCGTTATGCATGGCACAAGGTGATGTATGTCAAACCCCATGGTGCAAACCGCACCTTGCACCATGCATTACACAAGTCGAGATTCCAAGTCACAGCTTGTGCCATGCCACATGTAGGTTGTGCCAAAGGTGGGCTACACCACCCACTACACCCACAATCCGTTGCGGCATGGCCCAAGGGTGGGTTACGGCAGCAACTGCGCCCTGTTCCAAAAAGGCGGCTGCCATAAACCACTTATGTGATTACAAGAGCCGCTGTGGCACAGTGGAGTTAGACCAGCAGGGAAATGGTCTAAGGAACATCCATCGGTGCCAGTTGATGGATACCCACTCTGCAGCACCGCGGCCCACACATAGCCCATCTCTCTGTACCCCCTAGCACAGACATGCCCTCCACCCCCGAATGTTGGAGACACCTGGGATCTGTATCCCACAGTGTCCCCCCAAATGCCAATGCCACCCAGCCAGCCCCCCCATACCCCAGGTGCTTGCAGTGGTGTTCTGGGGCGGGGGGCAGTTATCTACGGGCTGTGACTTGCAGTGCCCAGGTCCATTGTGCTATTCCTGTAGCACTAGCCTGTGGCTGCCACAAGTCACAGGACATAGGTGCCAGGGACCCTGCCTGTCTTGGAATATGGCACAGGGCCCCTGGTGTAGTGCCGCATGGCGCAACTCGCATACACCCGCGAGTTGTGCCAAGCGTCTTGGAATCGGGCCCCCAATATATATGACATGGTTGGGCCCACATCCCCAAAGAAAAAGACATTGTTTATTTCCCCATATACCTACCTGATTAAATTCAGTATACCTACCCTCCTATTATTGCACAGTCTGCAGCTCCAGAGAGAGACACAGCAACCACAAGCACCTTTTCCAGCTCACAGCTGTAGCAGGACAATGAGCGCCTGTGTCTATGTTTCAAACTCTGAATAGTTTTCTACGGTGATTGATGGTGCCTTTGTGTTCCACCCCATATCACGTTATTGTATTTATTTCAGGTATTATTGGGGCGCACATCAATGCACCATATTGCTGATAACGAGACTTTACATCTCCCAAGGTCATTATCCCCCTGCACGGCTGCAGTGTGGCTACATCTCCAGTATAAATCTACTTTACATAAATAATTACAAAGACAAAAAACTGATACCAGCTTAGCACTAGTCCTAACAGTAGGGTCCAGCTCAAACACCATATTTCTGTGTACTACATGCCATAATAGGGGTGTGCTATATATAACTAGTTATAATACACAAGAAGTCTGATAAGGTTTACGATCTGTCACTAAGCAATAAACTAAAAGTAAACACAGGTTTGTTGAGTCCTCTTTGAAAGCGCTGTGTGAAGCTTTTAGTTCATGGACAGAGCAGAAATCCACCTGCTTGAGACGTGATGATGGTGTATGTACTGTACAGAACATCACCAGAAACGTATCTTGACTCTTTAAGACCATGCACACTTGACATGATTACTTTGTTTTTGGGAGAAAAAAAAAAAGAAAGGTTTTCCTGAGTTGCACACTGTGCCACAGTGTGAACTAGTGGTTAGAATAGAGGCATTGGAACCAGAAAAATCTGGGTTCAAATCCCACTGCAGTCATTGAGTCACTGCGTGACCTTGAACAAGTCAGTCATCCTCATGGGTCTTCAATTGTCCCAGCTGAAAAAAAGCATGAGTAGGACCAGGACCCCACTGAAAACAAGATGGTGCATCTCAGTTGCACTGTCCTAGTTAAAAAAAAAATGCCCCCCCATTTAAAAAATCTATACTTGATGCTGACTCACAATAACGGGGATGAACCATGACATGTCATTGTTTTATGTGCTCATAATTGTAATGTTGTATTGTGAGTATTGTGTGCTGTCACCTTTCTGCCAGCACAGACGGAACCCCTGAAAATGGTTCCACTTCCTAGTGGGCTGATCCTGGATAAACAATTTAAAAGAAACAACTAAAATGGAAACTTCTAAGGGGGCTGTTTCCTAAGTTTTGAAATGGTGAAGTAAGTATTGAAACTGATCAACATGTAGAGGTAATGTTAGGGGCAAGTAAACTGTGCAGCTGCTTAGGGCGCCAACACAGAACGGGCACATTAAAGTGAAATGTGTAAGCTGATATCAGTTTGAAATGCAAAGAGTGTTAATATTTTTCTTTAACTAACTTTATTTTATCAAAGACCAAAACAATCAATGTCAAGAACAGTACAATAAAAACCGCAATAACAAAAACGAAAAAACAAAAAAAACAAGATTGTTGTTGTCACCCTTGTATTCCTATAAGTGTTGCCATTTTTGGGGAGGTGGGGTGGGACAGAAGGGCTGAGAGGGCAGTGGAAGTGATAAGGATGGCTGGGGCATCATTTGATCTAAAACAGGTCCTATCAACAAACATCAGGAATCAACCAAGGCCAGCACGGCGGCAGTGTTACTGCCCATAACCCCAACGACCCCAGGTTTGGGAATGAGCCTGGGTTACCGGGTGCCAGCCGGAGAGGAGGTTGAGTGTCCCAGAGGTGGTATCCTCCTCTGGGGAGGAGGGCTGTCATACTGCCCATTACTGCCCCTGTGGATGCCTGAGCAGCAGCATGGGATACATGGTGTGGGAGGAAGGACACTGTTAGGGCGCTTAGCTGAGATGTGCCCCAGCATGTCTACAGCCTGGACTCTCATCCACTTATGCCGGCGTCCTCAGGGGGTGGGATTTCAGGGACCTAAAAGCAACAGAAGAAAACAATACAAAACTAAAGCCCCTACTGCTGCGCGGCATGATCCCCAATAAGTTGGAGGGGGGGACGGAGCACAGATGGTTGGTACTGCCGCTACCGAGCCCCACCAGCAGTGGGAGACAACAAAAAAAGTGATATAAAAAAATAAATAACCATGTGAGACATCAGTCCTATGCAGTTAAGGACACTAGGTCAACTGGATACCAATGGGATTTTGCACAGCTAAAAATGCTTGCTTCTCTGCTTGCTTGGTAACATAAATGTGCATAAATTATTATCAGTATTTGATTTTTAGTAACTCATGTTGATCTCCCATGGAGTCCATATCAGGCAGTGAATCTACTGATTTTATATGAATCACACAGAGATCCAGTAGAGCTATAACTGTACTTAGAAAAGCATGCTGGCATGGAGCACAGAGTGATAGTCATTTACATATCTAGGGCAAAATTAGTGGCACACTGTGGATGTAGAGGCTTTATAACCAGACAGTTCTCCACTACTTGAGGAGATCTTAAAGGTTAGCATAGGCTGTCCCTTAATAAGCTTAAAAGCTTATTTGGCGAACTTTACAACAGAAGGTGTTGTCGAAAACCCGACTACATAAAGTCCAAATCAGAGGAAGAGACTCAGTCTGTCAGTATTATAATGCCGTCTGTTTCCACTGTGACATCTGTCAAAAGACTATGTCCCCGTATTTCAAAAGCAAAACATATGATAAAGTATGCATCCATCTATTAGCCCAGGTGGCTTTGTGGTAGTAGACAACATATGACGTCGATTACAAACACATGGTGGTTTAGCCTTTCTACAACCGAGAATGTTGACCACAAGGTTTTCACCTGTGGGTGAGATATATTCCCCAGATGACAGAGAAGGGGGTAACTTCTTTGATTAATTTAAAACACATACTACCAGGTAAGCAAGCAGAGTCCAAGGAGGGCTACTTTCCAGTTGCAGCATGGGAGGGGGATCCAGAGGAGTTTGCAGGAGATACAAAAGGGTTATAATAATATAAAGTAAAAACTACAAAATACAACACTTACAGTAAGAACAGTGAACTCCGTACATAAGTCAGCAACTGAAGTGTAACTTAAAGGGGGAAGGGAGGATAGGATACCCCCAAACCTCTATGCATCTACTCTGGACTCATGGGTACCAGTCTTCATAAAAACTTGCTTTAAGATGAGTTCCCTAAGGGCTGGATCCATGAAGCAGATCAGCTATGCTTGACTTGAGCATTGCCATGCTGAGGTACTTCACACTCTGATGCCTGTTCACACTGAACAACATCCATAGCCCCCACCTGTTGGGCACTGCTCGGTGCAGCCACATGCCTGGGCAGGGGAGAGTGGGGGGGTGCAGATTTGTGCTGGATTCCAGGCATCCAGTCATATGCCTGGGCTGGTTCATAGATGGATTCCTAACTCTACACGGAGCAGAGGATGCTGGGACATGGCGTTTCTCCAAGGACTGCCATATCCTTGCCGGAACAGTATAAACTTTACATTTGGCATTGGCTGGTGCTGGTACACCAGCGTCCTGCCATGGAGGCTCAGAGGGCTGGAGGCTAGTGAAAAGGAGAGAAATAGGGCCCCAAGGACGCTACGGCGGCCATGCAGGGAGGTGGCATACAGCCGCTAATGCAGCCTATTGGGCAGCATAGCCTACAGTCCCTCTGCCAGACTTCTACACTACGGAAATTCATTTCAGAATGGGATGCATGTCCACCCCCACCCACTGATCTGCTCCTACCCTGTCTGCAACCCACATGGCATGAGACAGGGTATGTGTGGGTTGGCAGCCGGGGCTGTGGATATGTGAAGAGTAACACAAGCTCACGCATCCCATTGTTCACAGTTGCAGGGATCTTCTGGATCAGATCCTTATTGTTAACTGATGCAGCCGCGTATGAAGGATGGGCCAAGGACCAACTCTGCTGGGGGCCCCATAACACAAGGCCATCGTAAGCAATGCATCAGTGAAAAGCTCTCGGCTTCCAGGAAGGGAAAGTGTAAGGTGGCGCCCCATGGATGAAGGGGCACTGTAAAATGAGAAGGCTTTGCCAGTGTTGGCATATTATCATTTAGCATTATCATTTATGAGTTTTCGTAACCCATGGAGCTATCTTTAAACCCTTATGGCACTCAGAGCGCAAGGCAGTTAGGGAGCCGGACACTCAGGGCACCAAATGCAGGATTCGCCACTCCCTCCCCAAGGTCCACTCCCACCTGAAGTAGAAATCCTTAAGTGGGAGGGGGCACAGCCCCCCACAAGGGGTGGTGTAACATGATCGGCGACATTGCCAATTGATGCCCTAATTACCCGGTGCCGGAACGCTGGCATGTTCCGAGGGCGGAACCATCTTTAAATAGAGCTCTCACCCTCTCCCTTGCATTTAAAGTAAATAAGTGTGTTGCATAACTGAGTTTCATGGACTCAAATCAGAGCTGGGGGGACTTTGCACTTGTGTCCCCCAATACTGGCTCCATGTATTAACCACTAAGCCACATTTGGAATAATTTTTGCTAAAAAAAAAAAATTTTTTTTTAAATAGCCACTGTTGGCTTGCATTTTGTGTCATATTAGCAGGTGTCTATTAAAAAAATGGCTAAAAGGGCTAAAACCAAAGATAGCAGCTTAAAGAATAGGGGGGTTAGCCAACTGAGTAATACATTTTGGCATCCAAAGCCTATACTGGCCCCCAATAATTCCAACACTGGCTTTGCTTAACTATTGTTTATCTAAAAACAAGACTCTTGTCTTGTTTTTGTTTTGAGGACACCACCTCCATAGACGCACAAATGCACAAAACAGAACAGTATTAATGTGAAGTACCGTAAACACATCACATTAGCTGGCTGAAGCCTTTTGAATAACTGTAAGTCACGTTCACAGGAGCCCATTCAAAAAAATACAGATGCCAAGAATGCAGGCGTAAGAAGGTCTCATTAGAAAAGGGCTTTTTGCAGTCTGTGTGACAGAGATCTCACTGCTAACAGGTGGAGTCTGTGCACGTGCCACAAGGAAGGCAATCCCGCACCTTGGGACAGATGCTAAGTACAGGAGCAGATGGTGCCAAAATACAGCCATGTTACTGGTCTGGTGAATTAGGGACGTGGTCTTTGGAGCATCTGTTCTCCTTAAAACAAACAGCTCTACATGCCTATTTTTACAAAACAGAATGTAAAAAATGCAGCCATCCGATTGTCTGAGACTGGTTTTATGGTGCCCAGTTATTCCCACATAATTGGGCAGCTCAATCTTTTAGCATTTTTTTTTTCATTATTTCAAATATTTTAGGCCCACTTTATAAGCACAATAACACCATCCATGATGTCTGCTGCAGAAATGTACAGTACAAACTTCTTGACTGACTGAAGGCACTCTGCTTTGACTCATGCCTTGCAACACACACCCAAGGAGACTGCATATTTTAGTATGACTGGACACCTTGTTGGGTGTTTTTGCTTATATACCATCCTCCTGCAAAATTCAGTTGAGGGTGATCCCAGGTGGGGTGCAGTTGGGGAGGAATTGATTGGTGTGGGGACACAGCAGTGGCGAGCAGAACATTCAATGACAATGCGGTGTATCAGTGCGTTGGGAGCAGGATGCACCAATGAAAAAAAGAAGATCATCATGAGCAGACAATGCCCTCATGTCCATCTGATGGGATTACCCTGCCCTCACCGAGAAGGGCACTCAGACCATTCCCCCTCCCTAGGCCAGCCAGGCCCCACTCCAGGGGTGGAAGCAAGCATGCAAAGGCTTAGTGGGGAGAGAAAAAGGGTCCCTTTGAATGGCAGAGGATGACCTTAATGAGAAAAGGACATGGTGTGGGGGTCAAAGAAGGTTCCGCATAGACACTCCTAGAAAACAGTTGGGTAGCTGGCCCATCGGTGTAGCGGTAGTGCTACTGCTTGCGATGCCGATGACCTGGGATCGGAAGTGATCTCAGAAGTTGGGGGGCTGGCTGGGGGAAGAGGATCAAGTGTCCCAAGGACTGCCCTCCTCCTCCAGGGGTGAGGGAGGGGGGATCACCGGCATGGTACTGACCCCTTGGGGAGGCCGGAGGTCCAACCGCCGGGGCTGTACTGTCTGGGAGGCATGCCAGATGTTGGGTGTGCGCACCGCATATGTCATTGCATGCCACGTCTCCCTGGGGAGAAAATGAGGAAAAACTCCCAGCTTACAGGATGATACTCCTTCCTCACAGGCTCCGTACCCACCTACTGGGCTCCTGGTCACATCCAAATTAAACTCTTCCCAGGATCAGTGGCCGGTCCCAAGAGGCTCCATCATGGGGGTAAACCATGGGGCACTGTAGACCGGTTGGGTAAGTCCAAGAGATAGCGGGGTGAGGGGGATGGAGGAGGAGTAGAATGGGGCATGCTGGGCACAAGGAACATACAAAATACTAAATGTAAACAAAAAAAAAAGAAAAGAAAAAAAAGAAAACAGATGGGTATGGAATAATTGATGATCCAGTAAAGTAAGTCAGCCTGGCACTGACAGGATGGGAACGTACTTTTTATTTTAACATTTTGACATTTTGTGGGGGGGGGGGGGGGGGGGGATTTCTATGATGAATGTCAAAGTTTACTGCAGTCTAAGGAACCATTTGGTGTAGATGATGAGATATATGCAATGGTAGCATTTTAGAAACCAAAACTTATAGTGCTTTTCAACCCAGGTGGTTGGTTGGGGGTTGTGACACCATGCTGTTTTTACATTAGTTAATGCAGACACTGCAATGATATACATGTTACTTCCAAGCAGTTAAACCTGGGGTTTGATTGTAGGGAGAAGAGTACCATGTGGGCATTCACAGTGAGCTGGAACAGGACTCTATAGTGGGGTAAATGACAGCCTTGTTACCATGGGGCAGAACAAACATATCCATGGGCATTCCTACTGAGAAAAATAGTAAAAAGATGACATGTGGTATAAGTCCTTTCCCTCCTCTGCACCCTTCCTACTGCCTGTTCTATAAACTACTAAAACTCAGTTGTCTTTCTCTCTTTACGTACCACTCTCAACTGCTGAATTTTGCCTTGATGGACATTTTGTATAAAGGTTAAACGGTGGAAAGCTTGAACTTCAGATAGTGTTCCAGGTAGTTGGGAGACATCCTGCTGTTCCAGGGGTACAATAAATAAACTCATAATGCTGTGGGGACAAAGCTCTTTACAGTTCTAGGGATCGCTGAAATCACGTTGTATTTTCTTCACTACAACAAGAAAGGTCAAAATTCAAAAACATTAGAAACTGAGATTAGAACAAGAAGAATGGATTTCTAAGGCTGGGCAGAACTGATTCTATAAAAGAATCTCCTAGAAGCTTACTGGTTCTAAAGTTTAGAACTGAAAAGAACCTTCCCTTGAAAAGTCTATAAAATTTATAGGGCATCCAGTCAACAGCAGACGTAGTGTTACAACATATTAATCCCAACATATGCAAATGCAGAGGTCATAAAGTGCAGTGGATATAGAGTGCAAGTTACAGAGTTTGCACTATCTGTTCTTTCTGCGACTTTAGAATAGGGAAGGGCAAGTCTCTTCAGGTCAGAATTTAACTGAAAAAGGTTCTAAAAAGTTCTTGTCTTGAACCTCTTTTCAAATTAAGTGATCCCCACATGAATTAAGAGCTGGTACTATAACTTAGAGGTTAGAGTAATGAGCTATGAATGAGCTTAGTACAGTGAGCAGACAAACCTGAGTTTGATTCCCACAATCTCCACTAGCATACTGTGTGTGACTCTGAGCAAGTCAGTTCACCTCCCAGTGCTCCCAGGTTGCCCCTGAAAACAGGCACCTATGCTTGGTGGGCCTTTCCCGGTTACCAAAGAATTAATAACATAATTAATTATACCCTATTTGTATGACAGTTTTTAAAGAACTTTAACTGTATAAAGTCAGAACTCAGAATCCAAAACTCAGACAATGATGCCAACGACAACGGCCTTTTGTAAATAAAGCAGGTGAATAAAGCCAGTGCTTCCTGAAACAAATTCTTTCAGAGTGCATTCGTGATTACCGATTAATCACCAAGGTGGCAGTGTTTCAAAATGAACGCTGTATTAGTTATTCTGTCTACTCCCACGGAAAGTCTGGAGACTTTGCAAACCTATATTTTTCTACTGGGAGTGTTTGCTTGTTATGAACAGGTATCACCAGGCAGTGCAAATTGAAACTGGGACTGGAACAGCACGGTGTCATTCACAGGGAAGGTTTCGTATCAATTGAAAGGCAGAGTGCACAATGATGGAACTCACTGAAAAGTGAATTAATATCAGTCTGGACTGACAGCTAGATAGATAGGTAGACAGATGATTATTATTATTATTATTAGTGTTTCTCTGCCAGCACAGACAAATGTCCCTGTAGCAAAGAGTGACAATAGGGAAATGTGCCTGTGTTGCACACCTCTCCACCTCGCAGCACTAAAATTCGTAGCACTGGCCTTCAAAAATCAGAGCAAATGGCCAGAATGTGTAGCATGTTCCGATTTTATAGAATAACATGTGGGTCCCATATCTTTAGTGTTAAGAAATGTTTCTATCAAGTTAGTTCAATGATTTAATAGTTTGTGTATCCAGAAATAGCTCTAACGTTATTTAAGAACATCAGTAAAGGGTAAATTTGTGTATAAAATCACAGTGCTATGTGAATTTCATAGCAGTTTAGAGGTAGACTGTTTTGTATAAAAACACAAATCCAGAGAGGTAAATCAGGGGTTAAACACAAAGAACTGGAATTCAGCCAGCTGCCCTTTCAAGCCCTCACTCATGAATTCCCAGCACCTGGTAATTATTACAGCATTGTTATGCATATTATCTGCAGCGGGAGTTGGGCTGGAGGGCAGTCCATTCACATGAATGCAAGTGTTATGCGTGTCTCGGCCAGACAAGTATGGGCTCTCTACTGCTGACGTGCTGTCCAGCACATCCACACTGGCCACCTGGGAGGGGACTGCAGGGGATCTCCCTCAGCACAGCTCCGCCTACAGACCACCCAACTGGACAGCTAGACTGCACTACTGATGCTGCTGTGGGGGTCCTGATATACAGGAAGGGATGCATTGTCAACAGCTGGTGTTTACGAACAGATTCAGCCTTGCTTCAGGAAATCTGGACCATCCCATCCCCCCACCACGAGCATTCTCATTTTCTGATCCAATGCCAAGGATGCAAAAATGGTAGTCACAGCACTCATATTCATGTATGTACAGTATTTAGTTATTTATTTAACTTTGTTGACCAGGTGAGTGCCCTAGTAACAATTGCCTTTTTCAGGCATGGCCTGGGTGCAATTTATTTTATTTTTGTTGACCGGGAAGACCGGGAATTGCACAGGCAAGAGGCCCATATATTTTTTCCAGGTTCCTCCATTTCTTCCGTTTTGTCCCCAGGTCCCCCTGATACCCCACCACTGCAAGGATTCTAAGCCAGGGCCCTCACTCTGTTTTTGCCACCTCCCCCTTCACCATGACTTCTAGTGAGACAGTATGTCAAAGTACTGAGTGTTTATTTTGTAACGTTTTATGTGTCTTTCTTTCTAACACACGGCTGTTTCTTTGTCCCTTAGTGTTGATAAGTTATCTTGATTTTTTCTGTCCAGTTTTTGTGTTTTTAATATAAAGAAGGATTAAACTAGATAATTTACAAACAAAATAAAGAAAACTGCAGGGCCATGCAATAAAACAGCTTTCTTACAATTTGTAAGAATGCATTTGTCTTTTCTTGTTTTATGTTGTGACAATATAATTTATCATAGAGGGAACTTACTGCCTGCTAAATGAAAAATAAGCATCTTTGTTATATTACTATTAGAGAATGTGGTTTGCTATTCTCGTGCTCTAATTTGTTTAGCAGCCAAATATAAACTTAGTTAATAGTGGTTCACATATTGATTTAATCAAAAAATATACTAGTGTTGGGAGCTTTTTTTACTGTTGTCAAGTTTAAGCAGTTCACTTCACATCTGAATTGATAAAGTTTATTTAATTAAACAGAATGTGCCAGTAGAATAAGGCCCGCTGCCCCAACAAGTCTGTCCAACCCTGCATAAAACTCTTGTGATGGCCCTTTCTCCCCCTTCCCCTTCCACCTCCTTTTGTCATTATCAGGGCTTCGTGCCAGTCCCAGCCGTGTTTGTTTCCACTTACTATGCTGTCAGAGACCACCTCCTCAGTCCGTTCCACTTGTCCACTACTCTTTCCATGAAAAAGTGCCTTTCAGTTTTAGAGGGTCCCCCCTTGGGTTTGTGTTTTTGCTAAGGGTGAAAAGTACATTGCATTTCACCCTGTTAATACCAAGTTTGTCTGTTGGGATAACCACGTGAGATTTCGGCACCTTAAGTTCATACGGGTCCCAGGGAAGTGACAGATCAGAAGTGCAAGAAGTAGTTATCTCTTCTTGCTTTCCCAGGAATTTCTCTCTCTGTTTTGTTAAAGTGCTCCTTTCTACTGACAACCCCTCCCCCCAAGACCTCCCAGCCCAGTGACTGCCTTACTTTCACCCAAGGTCGTCGGGATGCGGCAGCAGTAGCAGCATGGGGCCCAAGAATACTAAGAGGCATTATCACAGTAGCTCTATTTCTCCTCCTGGGGTTTCTTCCCCTTACATCTGACACTCTCAGCCTCCTGCATGGTGCTGAGTAGTGCCCAAAAAGGTCTCACACTTACACACAAATAGAAACCCTGCTGCCAAGCAGCAAACTCCCCGTCCCACTGAACGGGTCACTGTGGTGGCAGAAACCTCCCACAAGCTCTCCTGCCAGGAATGTACCCTAACCCTCCTGAGGCCACCTGGCCAGCATCCCATGTCTGCTACTGAATACAGGTTTCCAGCACGGCAGCAAGATGGCCATCAGCCAGCCCCTCCCAGGAATCTCTCCGATTAAATATCAATATAAACCTTACTCATGATATAAACGTAGCAAATTGAGGAAACCTCGCTAATGGTGATTCATGCAAGTATAACTGCACATTGTGATGTCAACATGAGGGTGCAGCTAACCAGTGCCTTAGGTCTCTCCCTTTAGCAAGTCACAGGAAAACCCCTCCCCACTGTAACTTCATCATCATCATCATCAATCATTATCATCATTATTATCATCACTGCTTATTGTCCTCTATCCCCTTTTGTCATATAATACCACTTCTATAGGAAATGAACAGGAAAGCTGGATAAGCCAGTCCAGTAAGGAGCCTCTTGAGAACACCACAACTTTTTTAATGGACAACTAAATGTTTGGGTAGTAATTGGGGAGGGGGGAATTGTGTGTCATGAAGTTGCTGAGGTGTCAATCTAGAACTGTCACTGAAGTCAGAGGGATGACCTAGTGAGCAGACCAAAGGAGGTCTGGAAGTGGTATCCTGTGGTGAGTCTCCATAAACTAAGTAAGGCATATACTGAGGATGCAGGGTGGGACAGGGGCCCTTACTGTGGCCTTTAAAGAACACCTTTTGAAAACGGGTCGTGAGGCCAAAGACCTTCCCTTTCCAGTTGATATGTGTGCTGATACTGCTGCTATGTATACCTTTAAATTTCAAGGTTGTAGGCCTAATGACTGTAGGTGTACTAGGTGTTCCAGGATTATAGACAACTTTGCCGCTGTTGGGTTTGTTTTCCTGGGGCACACCAGTAAGAAAACCATTTCCATTTAGAGGATATGCTTTCCTGGTAGCAGGTTTGCTTGAAATCCTATGCACCTTCATGACTTCCTCTGTAAGATCCAGTCCAGAAAAGTCTAACTCCTCAAGAGTCATACCATCAGGCATAGGGTCCTGAGGGTCAGGAATGTTATTCTGCCCCGGGGCCAACTCAACAGATTGTGACTGTCAGGCTGATTGGATTCTTGCTGTACCGGACCAGGAGCACTAGGTACCATGTCTGTCTGGCCCAGTCTGGAGCTACCAGGATCACTGTTGCAGGTTCTCTCCTGAATTTCAAGAGTACTTTCTCAGTGAGTGGAAATGGTGGGAAGGCATACTGAATATTGAAACTTCCCTGTTCAGTCCAGTACCAGAGTGTCCTCTAGGACTGTCCTTCTGGCTGGTGGTCTGCAACAAAACTGTGCGAGCTGGTAGTTCTCCCAAGATGCAAACAGGTCTATATTGGGAGTGCCCCACCTTCTGAACACTGTGGCCAGAACCTGCTGGTTTAAGGCCCATTTGTGATTTTCCTGGCTGAATCTACTTAAGAAATCTCCAGGACATTGTCTTTGTCTGACAGATGCACTGCAAATGTTTGCTTCTCAGGAATATGCCAGGTCCCAGATACTCATTGTTTCTGTTCACAGTTTTGAGGATCTTGTTCCGCCCTGGTTGTAAATGTAGTATGTTGTTGTGGTGTTGTCTCTCATGATTTGGAAAGACTGACTCTATAGCTGTGAGAAGAAAGACTGCACTGCTAGTAACAGTGATCTGAGCTCCAGAAGGCTAATGTGTTCCAATTACTCATGTGAGCTCCATGTGCCACTGTCCACGAGGTCCTGCAGGTAGGTACCCCACATCCAGAGTGATGCATTTGTAGTAAGAACACTTGTTGGTGATTGCTGAAGGTTGCTTTCTTCATTCTAGCACTCTAATGATTCCACTAGTGTTTTTGTCACTGACACTAGCTTTAAAAGAGGATCTCATCTTTAAGACCAATTGTCTCTTAAGTGCTACTGAATATCTCTCATTTGGAACACGGCCCATGGAACCACAGCTATGAATGCGGCCATGTGCCTTAGTAAGTGTAGGGAAGTCTCTCTCGGTTGACCTCCTGTGAAAGACTCTGCTGTTGCATCAACTCTGTAACTCTGGCCTGCGGGAGGAAAGCTTTTCCCTGCAGGGTATTTAGCTCTGCTCCTATGAAGTCCAGTACCTGAGCAGGCTTTAACTGGGACTTCTGCAAGTTGATCAAGAATCCCAGGTTCTACAAGGTTCTTTTTACCAAGTGAACTGGGCATCTTGTGTCTTGTTCTGCTTTCTCTGAGACTAGCCAGGTAGAGGAAAACCATCACACCTTGTTTTCTCAGATGTGCTGCCACCATGGCCAAGGCACTTTGTGAAAACCTTTGGAGCTGAGACGAGACCAAATGGGACAGCTGTGAACTGGTACTGGCAGTTCCCCAGCTTGAATATATCTTCTGTGGGGCTGTCTGATAGGGATATGAAAGTAGCATCTCTCAAATCCAGGGATCCTAGCCAATGACCCTCCTGCAAAGTTGGTATCATTGTCCTTAGTGTGACCATCTTGAATTCTTATTTCAAATGCTTGTTCAGAAACCCGAGATCTAACATGTGTCACTAATCCCCGTGTTTTTTGTGGGTCAGGAAGAATCTTGAGAATAGGCCCCTGCCCCATAGGGAGGCAGGGGCTTTTTCTATAGCTTTTGATATCAACTGTTTTTTTATTTACGGTTCCAACAGACTTCTTTCTGTGGGAAAGTGAGCTGGAAAACCTCTGTATTTCTGCAGGTTTGGAAAGTATCTGAACTGCAGACACAACCCCTGACCCACTACTTCCAGTACTTACTTGTCTATGGTAATGCTCATCCCTTCCAGGAAGTGGTGTGCCTGTCTTTCTGCGAATGGTAACGGTTGGGCAAACTAGGCAAAATTGCCAGGGGTTTTGTTTTGGCTGGGGCTTAGACAACGGAGCTGCAGCACTGCACCTGGAAGCCCTTTTCCCCCTTCCCCTATAGCAACCTCTTTGTAACTGGTACTTATAAAGGACATAAGAGACACAGGCCAGGATTTTCAAAAGTCTTCGATCACTGCAAGCTCCAGTGCTTCAACAATACGGTGCATAGGGCTTGCAGAGATCCAACAGGATATTCTAGCCCATGCGGCAACTGACGCACGTTAGACCAACTTTTTCTGGTCTACCTTGCAGCAATCCTGGGGGCTGCTTTTTCATGGAGCCTGCACCAGATATTTGGTGAAAGCTGCTGTAATTTATGCAAACTGTTGCAACTGCACCTGAGATTGTAAAATCGGGCCCAGTTGCGGTGAAAGGTTTGGTGCACTGCCAGAACCTAAGTGCCATGGCGCAGGGCTGGACCCAAGCCCTGTGCCATGCTTTGAGAATCCCACCCATAGGCTCTTGGGAAGCATCCCCTCGCCTCTTCTCCCCCTTCCGTAGGATCTGTAGGAGGTAGAGACCTTTTCCTTCTAATTGTTACTTTTAAAAGTGGTTTTGTAGTCATTCACTTTTTTCACGTAGGCCTCTGTTTTATCCCCAAATACTGTAATGAATTTCCCTAAAAGGAGAAATCTGTTGTTTTGAGTATCCAGAGAAAGGATGGTAGTCCGAAGCCAAGAAAACCTTCTTAAGGATACTACAATGAACTATAACTCTAGCAGCAGTGTCATTAATGTCCACTGCAGTGTGGAAATGATTATTTTGTGGCATCCAAGACGGACTCTGCTGTGGCAGTCAGGTCCTGTGCCAATTCACCATCTTCTCTTGCTGCCAGTGCCATAACCGTGTTCGAACATGCTTTCTGGTAGTGTACTGTAGGTGCTGAATAAGCTGTCTGTCTGATACTCAGGGAAGCTGCTGCAATTTTTTAAGAGTCCTTTTCAGGGGGCTGTGCAGATAGTGATTTTTTTCTCACTCCCAAGCAGCAGCCTGGTGCACTCCATGTTGGTCAGGATGGGTGTACAGGTAATCCACTCCTTGCATGTCCACCTGATATCTTCTCAGTCTTCTTAGCAATAGCTACAGCTGAAGTGGGTGCAGCCATGGTTTTTTGATATGGCCTTCTTAAAGGGAAACGTCCACCTGTAATCGGGCCCCACCTCAGGGTGAGGTGGGGCCTGAACAGCATTTTTGCAAAATAAAATTTAGAGACTACTGTGAGTGCGACAATTAAGATTTTATCTGGTCGATCCTGCTGTCCCTCCCACTGGCATTTTGAAAGGAAGCGCCTCTAGCGGCGCACCCACAACTTACCACAGCTGTCCTGAGAATGATGTTTGAGCAGGAGAGCAGCTGCAGACGCGCGCGTAGGGGTACTGTGTAACTGGAGCTATTAATATCTCCTTTCTGCAGTGTACATGTCTTGGTAGCAGTCATGAAGGTCAAATGTCCTTTCGCCCCTGGGAAGTGCATTAAAATTCTATGATGCGCACCCTGGAGGGGATTATTATACTTATAAAATTACTCTATGAAGGCTTCTTGGGAGGAAAATGAGATTCAGCACTTGATTGTGCATTTCCAGAGCTTTAATGCATCATCAGGTGATGCCTTTTGGCCAATTATATTTTAAAATGTTCTTCTTGCCGTTCTATAAAGAACTTTAATGCACACCCTAGTGGAGTGAGGTACTGTGTCCTTACACCACTGAGACGTGCACTAAAATCCTTCAATGCAGACCCTGGAGTGGCTTATTGTGCTTTTAAAATGGCTCACTGCTCTTATGTACTACATCTTCTACTGCTGGATCACCTTCTGCTGCTCTACTAATCCATGAAGTGTACTACCCACCACCTGTTGTTTCGTTAATCAGTCCTGAAAGGTGATTCCGTGCAGTGACAGCAAAATCACCTTTTTGGATCGAATAACACCACGACAGTGACTGAATTCATGAGGAGGGGTCCCAATAACCTCATGTTGAAAATTTGGTGTCAGAATTCCACAAAACGCCCGAGATATGCACCAAAGTTGAAAAAAACCCTATTTATGCCATTATACAGCTTACCGGCATTTCTTCAATTTGCAGTCAGCTCTGAAGAGTGCAGATGTGTTCCTGGTCCACCGAAGATTGTCATGCCAGGCTCTGGAGGTAAGTATGGGGAGAGGGGGGTGTGGGGAGGTAGAGTACGCAGAGGGTGGGTGCGGGTTGGGGAGGGACACTGGGACACTTTAGGGGACCGTTTTCTCGTTTTACATGGGGAAAAAAATGCACAACGTAGGTCAGTTTTCTTTTTTCACAGATGTGCTTGGTACACTGGGTGGGCTCCCAGTGTACCACCTGCATTTGTGGGAGGGAACTGAAGCCAATGAGGATTGGGCCCCTGTTGGCACAGAGATGGGTGGGGGCGTATGATGCTGAGGGGACTGGGCACCCTCTGCCAAGCATTGGGCCATATGCCACCGGGGAGTGGCTCCCCGCTGGCAGCTGGAACTGGGAGGGGGGGGACTAAAGCTGACAGGGACTGGGCCCCCCATTGGCACAGAAACGTGGGGGGTGCATGATGCCAAGGGGAATTGGGCACCCCCACAGCACACAACTGAAATGGGGGGGGGCATTATGCTGACAGGGAGTGGGCTCCCCTATCAACAAATGAACTGGGTCAGGGCATGTTGACAGGAGAACTGGGCACCCGTGAAGTCGGCATTGTGCGGCAGGTGGTGGCTGCAGCAGTCACTGCCGCCAAGTTTATTGAAATACTTCACCAGGAAAGGCACGTCGAGAGGTGTGTTAATGTGCCACTGCATGACGAGCTTGCTTCTCATTGCAGCGGCACTTTTCTTAGAAGTGTTGACCACTTTAAATATTGCAGGTGTCAGCGCTTACATGCTGGCTTATTGGAAAATGTGGGACACATCTACTGATGCATGCCCTGCATTCGCACACACTGACTGCCCCTCCAAAATCTACTACTACCGCAAGATGTTGGCTGGTGCACGAGCCAACACAGAAAGGACTTTACTTCTTGTGACTGGAAATGAGGTTCTTTCACGCTTATCTTTCAGCGCTTGGATTCAGTTGGTCTTGTTTTATTTTTTTTAACTAGTAGACTCGGCAAAAGTCACAAAAGTCCTAGTAGCTACAGTCTTACTGTAGATGTTGAATCTGAATGCTGTCTAAACACAAAAAGTACACAGAATATGAAAATGAATGTGGGGAATTCCTTTAAGCAGGTTTTTCAAGCATTTCCATGTTAATCTATTCTGACACTTCGCAAATGATTAAAACTGTTCTCCAGGCTACATCTGCACCACTCACAGAAGGTAAACAGCAGGCGACGTGCGGAGCAGCAAGTACACTACCAGACACTGCTCCCGCCTCCCCCATGCTTGGAACAACACCAGTAACTAATGCCACTGCTGAACACTTGCACACTGCTCACTAAGCATTACAAGTCGAGGCTGCACCTTCACGTTTGGGCAGAACACTTTGGGAAGATACTGGAGTGGCTTCAGGCAAATCTCACTGTTCCATCAGGGGACATCAGCTCAGTTGATAAAAAGATGACAGAATATACAGGCACTTCATAGCAAATTAATTTCTTCACTGGCTTTATTAATGGAGAACTGTGCTGAACCTCTAAGTCATTTTTCCCCAGTAGAAGCTGCTTTTAAGTGCTGGTTAAAATTCTGTTATTGTTCCATTTATACAGGCCTCTTAGTAACCTTAATGGGTGTTTCTGCTTTACAGTCCACAAGTAAATACCATTTTAGAACTGTGTGATGTAGTTTATGTCCCAAATAACCTCAGAGTTCTATAGCAGAACATCAATGCATTGTACCAACAACCGAAGAGTAGAACGGGGACATAAACCACAACATATAATTCTAAAATGGTTCTTACCAGTAGCATATAAATCAGAAACACACACCAGGATAACTAAAAACCCTGACTAGCTAGAGCAATAACAGAACTGGAACTAGTATTTAAGAAAAAAACTTCTATTGGGAAAAATAACAGATAGATTCAGCGCATTTCTACTTTAAAGTGCACGTAAAAACTAAAATACACCATTTAAAAAACATTATGAGTATAATCACTGTATTTAACTGTAATATAATAACCAGCTTCCCCATTTTCCCATGGGGAAACCATGGCATAATTTGCCATTATAAAGGAGTGTTTATAACGGCAAACATGTGCACGGTTTCCCTTGCTGTGCACATCCTCATGCAGCAATGCCACCACTCAAGATCACTGACCGCTTCCATCTTTCCTGAAACAGCACCGCCACTGCCAGAAGAACTTGGTGGTAAGTTCTCTTTTTTCTCCCTACACAGTGAAAACCTCACATACCAGGACAAAAACAAAATGTTTTAAAATATGCCAATTCAAATCGGCACCTGAGAAGCCACACGGTGGATGCACTGGAAGCTTTTTATTTTATATAATTGCTGAGGCGAAAAAGGGAAACCCAGCAATTATATAAAATAAAATATGGGTCAAATGTATGTCAAACTCAATTTTACACACACCCTGGTAGCATCCCACAACTTGGCTATGTGTAAAATCTCGTTACACACCATGACCCATACATTATTCTCTGTGTTTTGTAGAATTGTGGCTTTGTCCCATTATCCTCAAGTACTTTTTTATTACACAGCTTGTCTCCAAGTTATTTTTTACAGTTTATTTAGCCAGGATTTTCCAGCTGAGATACAACATCTGATTTCCAGTAGGGTCCTGCTGCTGCCCATTTCCACTGCTGGGTGGACTACAATACTGCGAGGTTGAATCACATGCTCAGGATCACATAGTGAGTGCTTTGTTCTGTCGAGGACAGAACCTATGATCTCCTGGTTCCAGAGTTGGCGCTCTAATCACTATGCCACACTGTCTCTTCTGTCTGCTGTCAAATGAACTCATAGTATCTGTGTGACATCACAGCCTATTATCATGTGATGCCTTAAACAAGTGTACCATGAAGTCAGAAATTTTTGATGAAAGCTGTTCTTACAGACGTCATAGATTAGCTGGTGAAAACATACTGCAAACCAAAGAAAGACACAGGAAATGCGAAAAAGGCACTCCCTACTAAATCGTAAGAGCAAAACAGAGCAAGTTTATCACACGGTAGACAGAAGGGGCTGCCTGCTCTCTAGGTAAAAGGGACACTGTCAACCCTTTTTTGCATCATGTTATTTTTGGTTGAAAACTCACATTTTATGATTGCTTACCATCTCTAAAATTAATTAATTATGCCGAGTGTTGTAGCTGCCTCCTTTTTAGCAGAACTGAAATGCATGCTAGTAGTGTAATTATACCCAACCTTGTTTTGTTTGAAATCTTTCATCTACTGTTATTGCACACTTCCTGAACATGAGGAACACCCTCCGAAAGTGCAGCCATGCATGATGCAATAGTCTCCTCTTCTCCCACTGCATTATGAGTGTATAGACTGCAGTGGGGGTGTTCCCAAGTTCAGGAAAGATGCAGTGAGAGTTGATCACAGAATGTAAACAAACATGTTTTGGCGTGGTAACACCACTATGGTTGGCAGTCCTTTTTTCACTTTTTAAAAGAAAAAGGGAATCTGAATCAAACTACCAGCTGCAGCAGCAATCTCTACATTAAGTTAGCAATCATAAAAAGTGTTTTTTTTAAACTAGGGACACTTTGAGGCCTAAGGGAGTTGACAGTGTCCCTTTAATGTTCGGCCACTTTATATAAAATTGTCCGCAAACTTTTGTGCTTTAATTTAGCTTTGTTATTTTTCTTTTCCCTTTGCATTTGTTGTTTTCTACTGAAGATGATAAATGCATCAGCTTCATAGAACTTCCTTAGCAAGTACGGGTGGTGAGTTCACCTCCGGGTGATCTGGGAACCCTGTGGAGGGTGGAATAGAAAAGCCAGAGGCTGAATGAGAAAAGTACAAACTGTGCAGACATCCAGGGATGCCAGTGCAGAGAGGCCCCCAAGAAACTTCAGATGTCAATGTGGCCTTGTGTTGGCATGGTTTTCTGCGTGTGTGTCTCCCTCTGCAGTTTTCTGCCGAATGTCCGCTTGTTCTGTGTAACTCTACCCATAATGACTCCATTCCAATTCAAGGGGTGTACAAGAACTGGTGAAAAATGTTAATATCAGGAAGAACGACTTCAAAGAAGACATGGTGGATACTTGGAACAGATTCCCCAGAGTGAGTAATATCAGTCAACACCACTTCTACTTTCAAGCTCAAGAAGAAAGGTGGTTGGCCATATGGGAGGGAGAGAGAATGCTCAAGATAATATGGGTGCTACTAAAGCATTAGAAGGGACCAGAGCTTCCCTCAATCTGGAATAGTATACATTTTTTGAGTTCGAGTTCCTCTCACCGTATTATTTCTGGACCTCACCATCCTGGCATACTCATCCTTTACTGAGGGGGGCCAAATACCCATTTTCCCCTATTTTGTTCCTGTCAACCGCTGACTGGATTCACCAGGATCTGCCCACAGGGGTGCATGCATAATGAGTGGCCCGCAGTCTCCTTCCAGGTGGGCGATGGGTGGCAAGAGCCTCGATTGTGCGACAGCCCTGGTCTCCAGTTAGTCCCGGAGCAAGACACCAGAGTCCACACTTGAGTCCAGGTCTGACAATTGACTGCATAGTGAGTTTTGGCTACACCGCATGGCATGCAGCACCTCACATTTAAGAGACTATGAACCTAAGAGTGCACAGCTCTGTCTGTCCAGTGGTCAGACTCCTCCTGGGAATGCTTTGGAAGCTCTGCCAGCCCCGAAGAGACCTCAGACCCAGCCTGTATGGTATGAACACATCCAAGACTGAGTGTAACATGAAGACTGACTCCTAAGGCAAGTTTACTCTTTCCATGTTGCACCATTGAGAGGGGTTGCATAAGCACTGTTCTGTTGCAGACAAAGCCATCCTACCATACCTGGAGATGACCTGTTTCAAAAGCACCTCTGAGCCACTCCGACAGTGCTGTGCCAAAACGCTGGACTCTGGAGTTTTGTGCTGATGCACAGACGCTACCCACAACCTGCAACATTGCTAGAGATAGGTCTATTTAGTGCAACCCCCCTCTCCCTGACTGTGTATAGTTCTGCAGGACTCCTGTGTGGGTCAGCCAGATGTGGCTAGAATTAAGCAATAATGACCAAAGAGCCAGTCATTTCATAGAGATTAACGACTGGCTGGGGGCACCTCAGGCCACCCCCACACAGCCAGTTGTTAATCGAAAGAAAATGACCAGCTCCGAGGTCATTATTGCAATTATAAGTCTAATCGCAATAATGATTTCTTTTTCTTTCGGCGTTTGAGCGCAGAAAACAGTTTTGTGTACGCATCGCTGCTGTCAGCGTACAGCATGTGAGCATAGTGCCGCTGCCATGCTAGTCATTTCTAAGAGATTTCAGACTGGCACAGCAGCCAATCAGTGAGCTAGTTCAGCTCATTAATAATTAATTAGACTTATAATGCTGAGCATTGCCCACGGGAACCAAAACACAGCATCAGTGTAAACACAGCTCCGCAGGAGTGATGGGGAGGGAGTGCAGGTCCCTCCAGCTCAGTACAAATGTTCCTTAGCAGAACAGTGTGGGGGAACTGCTCACACCACTGTAACTGACACTACACAAGTTCTGTAGGCAAATAAAGTGCCTTATTCTCCAGTGCTATCGATTCTCTCATCTTTCTATCCAAACAGAGCCAGTTCAGTATTAAAAAGGTGAGCGAGCTAAGTCCAAGGCGAAGCAGGTATTGTTGTACTTTAGAACTGAGTGGGTGAGAGCTAAAACAGTAGCAGAGAGATCATTTTTATTTCCGTCAGTTGCTGCCAAGGCCAAATGCCAGTGCCACAGGCGTGACACATACTTGTAAAAAGTTTTCTTATTGAGCCTAACAAAGGAACAAATTGTTGACTGTTGGCTAGGCCTACATTTGAGATCATATTCGGTCAAGTGGTAAACCGTTTAGTTTTTAACTAAGACAAGAAGGACAGAAAAACACCCCCAACATGATCACTCTCGAGGTCTGAGGTACGGTGCTATAAGCAGTGTATGCATATTAAGACAGGGCTCATCCATTCCCGTTGTTTATTCATTTATTAACTGAACATATTGGAAAATACCTTTGAGTCAGAGACTCCTTTACAAAGGTTCCACATCAGTACAGGCACAAATAGACAGTTAAAATACAGGGAATAATATACAGAGGAGTACAAAACAGACACAGCAGCAAACTGTCATACAATAGTCAGGTAATGATACATAAATGATAAACAGCGAAGTACAAAGTTGTGCAGTCTTAATTACCGAGTAGTAAACAAAGCTCGGCAGGGGTGCCAGGCTTTAATGTCAGCAGGTTGAAGAATACTGAGCTGAACAAGTAGGCCAGTGGTAGGAAGCCAGGATAGGAATCCATTGTCAAAGAGGGGGGAAAATATGACGGGGGGTTTGGGGAGGGGTAGGGTGGCAGGATCAGTAGCAATCGCAGGAGCTAGTGAATAGCCCAACATCTGTACAGTATGGCAAGCACTTTATCTAAATATTAGTTCGTCTATAAAACATTTATGAGAGGTAATTCCAATGCATAATAAAACCATGCAAATAAGGCAGACTAACAAGTCTTGATGACTGAGCTGTAACTGTGCCTCGATGCTGATGACGGGAGAGCTCCCCCTTGTGGTGCAGAGTAAAAATGCAACATGTCAGGTTGCCTCAGATTGCTAGGAACTGTATCAATCCAGACAGGGCAGGAACAGCATACTGGCTGTGGCCCAGCGTTGAGTCTTACTGCTATAGTTTCCAAACTGTTCTGATGTACTCTGATTTACCCCCCAAAAATGTAAATTTTCCAGACCAGGTCAGAGTCAGGTCAGCAGTATACGTACACCAGGTGAAAAGATAGAACCAGATTCACTTTACTTCCCCCTTAATAAGGTTTTTTCATTACATCATTTAATGTTTAAAAAGCTATTTTTTTAACCAATGATTCATTTTTGACAAGGAATAAAGTTCCAAAATCAATCACAGCCGAATTACAGTCAGATCCAAACCTTGTCAATGAACAGGACTGGGTCAGAGCAGAGTTTTATTCTTCTGTTCCGTTTGCTTCTTCTGCCCGACTAGCCCAGCCCCCAGCAGTCTCATCAGCCCAGTCACCCACCATTGCCAAGACCTACTCCCTGCTGTTCCCTTAAGATGCCCCTTGTGACAGAGTCATAGGAGTTAGCTAAGCCTTTCTGGAGCAGGATCCAGAGCAGGCGTGCCGGGTCAGTGATTGCAGACCTGCAGGAGGACTGTCATCTTGCAGCAGTTGGGGATTTTTCCTCCTTTGTTTTCTCCGGAAATATCAGATGTGCAATGATGTGGACTGCATCAGCCTGCATCCCAACCCAGCTACAGCCTCTTAACTGCCACAACGCCTAGTATCTGCTAGGTGCTAGGTGTGCTGCTGGAGGCATGTCCCTCCACAACAGGAGGGGGGAGAGCAGTCTGTAGGCTGCTCCGTCCTCCCTCTCCTGTTCGGCTGCCGATGACATGACTTTGCTCCAGAACCCAGGCTGTCGGCTTAGCAAGCATTAATACTACTGCTGTGCTACTAGACTGGCCTAGTCAAATCACAGTTAAGTCACAACTTACTTTGAGTTAAGGAGGGCTAGGCTGAGATAGGGGTCCTGTTCTGACATAGACCATGGCTTGGTATCCTGTGATAATCGTGAGTCAAAAATTGCGAATACAAAATCGTGCATCAAATAAAGCGAAAACATAATTGCCGACCGCCCCAATAACACCGCCGGGTCAGAATGGTGATTTGGGCTTTACAAAAACAGCGCTATTTTAAATCGCTACTGAGGATCATGCACCAGCATTGTCAAATGTAGCAGTGTTGCCAGGATCGCTATATTTACACCAGTGCTATATTTACACCAGTGACTTTGTGCAGGCGCTATTTGCTGCTTTGCCGAATAGTACTCGCTATTACTTCAATCACAATTATATTTTCACCATTTCACCATTTTCCTTAGTCTAGACTAGAGTTGCATGGGATTTTATCTGTATCATACAGTTTGGATACTGGCAAAATTCCACAGATAGAATACTGTTCAAATGAATAATCCTGGATCAATGAATGGAATACCATTCAGCAGTGGCTAAACGGGTTAATTACCATTATACAGTGATAGTGTACTGGTGTGCAACCCTAGTCTAGAGGAATATGTTCACCATTGTTAGTCATTGAAATGAAACAAAAGGCCCACCACAACTGCCAAAAGGAGTTAAGAATAGGTCAAACAGCATCTGACCCAGCAGTGACCCAGTACTGCAATGGTAGAGATACCTCTCGCTACGCCAGTGACCTGACTCATTGATGGTCAGCAAGGAACAGAAGGACCAAGCATCCCAGGGACAGCTCTCCTCTTTTTGGGAAGGCAGTGCACCCCACTGCTTGGCTACCACTTGGCTAAAGTTAGGCGGAAATGCAGCAGAACATATACTGTGAGGAGGGCTGACGTCAGAGGCAGTATTGAATGTCGCCAGCAGTCAGGGAGAGAGGGCAGGAAAAACAACACTGGCAGTGCAGGATGGCACCCAACCTTCCACAGGCCCCGTCCTGCTGAGTTCAGTGCTCCACCACTGCACCCTGAGGTCCAGACCCTGAGGGAAGGGATGCAATGGCCTTAAAATACAAATCCCTGCCCGGGGAGGGGGGCACAGCAGTACTGAGGAAGGTGAAGGTAACTCCAGAGAGAGAGAGTGGGTGTCAGGGCTGTGGAGGCCAGTCTGATAGGGGCAGGAGTAAAAACACAGTATAAAATAGAAAGCACAAGTAGCAGCATGACCTGGTGGACTCACCCTGCAGTGTGTGGTCACCTTTTTCTGCATGTGAAACAGCATTTACAAGTTTTGTAACATAATAACATAGTAGTTTAAGTTTAGAGGGCATTCTAGGTGTATGATGTCACCCCCCATAGGCAGTGATGAACAAATATGCAGTGCTCCATGAACTAATTTAAAGGGTTGCCCCATCCACTCTATCACCCAGAGTATCCTGTGATTCCTTACCCACTCTATCATTCAGGGTACACTGTGATTCACTACCTACTCTACTACCCAGGGTACTCTGTGATTCCCTGCCCATTCTACCACCCAGGGTATCCTGTGATTCCCTACCCACTCTACTACTCAGGGTATCCTGTGATTCCCTACCCACCCCTACCACCCAGGATACTCTGTGATTCCTCACCCATTCTACCATCCAGGGTACCCTGTGATTCCCTACCCACCCTACCACCCAGGGTACCCTCTGATTCCATCCCCACTCTACCATACTACCTAATATACAGAAGTAAATAGTAAAAATAAAAATGTTTTTGCACACAAATGTCAAATTGGAACCAACCCCACACTTGGGTGTGGGTCTCTTAGTGCTGTTTCCTATTAACTCCCTATGACTTACTTTCTCTGTCGCTCCCCTCTCTCTCTCGCTCTCTCTCTCTCTCTCTCTCCCCCCTCTCTTATTCCCTCCCCCACCCTCTCTCTCTCTCATTCCCTCTTTCCCTCCCCCCTCTTATTTCCTACCTCTTTCTCTCTCTTGTTCTCTCCCTTCCCCTTCTCTCTGTCTCTCTCTCTCTCTCTTATTAGCTCCCTCCCTCTCTCTCTCTCTCTCTTATTCCCTCCCATCCTCTCTCTCTGTTTAACCTCCCTGTGCAGCCGTTGACTTTCCTGTGCACACCCTACAGCCACTGCAGTTGTAAAGCTCTTTGGACATGGTGTGTATGAAAAGCACCCTGTGAGAGAGAGGGAGGGAGCTAAAGCCTTGTAACTTTCTGTAAGAGAGGTGAAATAAAATGCTTGCACAGGCACAGAGGCGTGTCATCTTACTGCAGGGCATTTTAGCAAAGCTCTAGAAACAGGATAGGAGACATGGACAAAAGCAGCAAGGCCTTTTGTGTGTGTGTGTGTCCCACAAAAAGGTACCAAGACAGTGTATCACTGTTTACTGCTCTCACAGATAACTTTACTTATTTGTAATTTTTGACCAGGATAGACACACTGAGTTATGACAGCTTGTTTCCAGGTGCATCTGGGTTGGTGGGCTACATGGATCAGTCTTACTGACAGGGGAATGTTCCCCAGGACACTGGGGAAAATCCCCTACTCTTTTTGACACTTAGTCTGTCCAGCGTAGCAGAACATCTACTTAGTTTTGGCCCTGTGCTCTTCCCAACAGGTCTATGTTTAATGACCTCATTGTGTCATATTTTACATCTGGCCTAGGTGACCCTGAATAAATACATTATAAAAATGATAAAATCATGACCCCACTGAAAACAAGATAGTACATCTAATCTGGGACATCCTGTACAAATACAGTGCAAAAATGTGTAAAATGAAGATCCCTATGAGAATGAGATGTAGCATCTCCCCTGTGCTATCCAGGATGCAAAATATAGGATAAGAAACAGTTATTTATTTTATTTATCTCAGATTTGAATTAATACTTTTAAGCCAACATGGCTCTTTTACAAAGGTTCCATGTCAATGGACACAAACACAACAGTACAATACGTATAAACAAGGAATATTACAATGTTAAATTGCAACAGAATGGATCATGGCAACATGAGTACAAAGGTACAAGTAGTTGAACAGCCCTATTCCAAGAATACTCAAATAGAGAAGCGTTGCCTAACAGTCTAGTTGCTAAATGCAAGGTTGTTAAGAGGTAGCAGTCAGAGAGTGCTTTGTCAGGAGCCATAATTGAAAGGAAATCTTCTGTAAACTAGTGTTCCACATAACCAAGACTGACATAAACAGTTTCTTTATTGTTTTATATCATATTAGATTGCAGTACGTATTTTGAATGTTGTGGCCATGAGGATGGTGTGTACAGTAAGTGTGTGTGTGTGTGTTTCCTGTAGCTCATTAAAAATATTTTTTCCCAAAAAGCACAGTAAAAGGAGTAATACATGATATCATTCCTTACTTGTCTTACGGGTTAAAGTAGCTGCTGTCTTCTGCTATACTAACACACATTCTAGATACTGCTGGCTGTGCTATGCACTTAGGTTTGAAACCAGAAAAGGTGGCTGTTTTCAGGGCTAAACATTTCATAATCAGTTTGCCATCTAAAGCCCAATATAAGTATTGTTTTCAAAAAGCATAGTAAAATTAGTAACAAAATATAATAGTTCTTTACAGATGTCTTCTGCTATAGTAAACTATATCTGAGACAGTGCTTCTCAGATAGTGTCTTAAGAGGTTAAAAAAACAGTGTAAATCTTTTTAGAAGATTCCTTGCTGGGAAAGGGTGACATTTTTGAGGTGTGAATGTTTCTTGAAAGAGAATACCTGCCCAATTGAAGCTAGTAGCAAGCAAGTGTTTAAATGCTAAGTACTTAAATGTGCAAGTTGTTGCATTTTGAAGGGGGTAAACTAATCTCCAGTTTAATAAGCAACCAATATTTAACAAGCTGTTTCAGTTTCCATTGCTGTAATGTTGAGGAGGAGGAAGGGAGCAGGCAGGCTAAGAGCACATGATACGATCAGCTGTGCTTGCTGAAAGAACCGATTTATGAATGTGTCTGTCGGCACATTGTTTTGAAGTCCACGCACTTTCATGCCTGAATAAGGTCATGATCAGGCTTGCTGATTATTGGTCAACCCCTTGTAGAGTCTTTTGCATTGGACCACTGTGACACACCTCTCAAAATCCTGTACATAGCAAAATGTTTGACTTGTGCTAGCGGCCGCAGCGAACATAAAAATGAGCTGATGGGAGCCACTGAATATGAACCTTTCAAATAACTGGAGAACATGGTTAGTGTCTTTAATATAGGAAGGCAGGAATTCAACGTGCAGTCTTATGATTCTGTTCTGAATTGCTGAGATGTGGGATGTGGGACAGGAGCAGACAGACACAATAGGGTGTCCAGGTTACCTGTTTTGTGGATTTTAATTTGGGAAGGAGACAGAAGCTGAATGCCTGAGGGTGTTGAACTATGAGTCTCTTGGCAGAGGCAGGGAGTTCTTTGTTTTCAACAGCAGAGGTGATGGTGATGGTACCCTCTGTCTGATAATAGGCAACGGGGTCCTGTGGAAGAGATGAGTAAAACATGGCGTTGTTGCTGTCTAGCTTCAGTGATGTGTAACTCCTTTTGCCAGACCACAACAGCCCGTGCCCCCAATCCGCTGGTTTAATAACGATGTCATTACTGTGTTGCAGAGATCCGAGGGCTGCAAGTTCGCCAGCTGTCAGGTTAGAGTGCTAACACTTGCAATGAAAATTGATGTTAGTGGTGTTTTTCATACATTGGTTAACAAAATAATCAACAGCAGCAAAACGTCCTGGAGGTGGGGTCCATGCACTGCATCATGGATTTATGTAGTTGATTATTCTGGTAATGCTGAAGAAGACGTAGGGTAGAAACATTATTTTCTGTTTTCAGCGTGCATTTAGTACTATTATTTTGTTTTTGGTTTTTAGTTCTTGTGTTATTCATTGTTCCTTTTTATCATTTTTATTGTTCACTCAGTGATTCTGAAATGTATATTATGGACTTGTTTTAAAAGAGATATGACGGCCTGCGGATGTCAGCAGGCTTACACTATCATTACATGTCAGTACTCCGTTATCAAGTCCTTTCTGAGGATGCTACACTGTGCTACAAACAATTTCATTTGAATAAAGTTAAGTTGTAAAAAAACTCAATCCAGTTTATAAGTTCTAATTCCTAACCAGTGCTGGTCTCATTTTTAGAAGCAGTTTGTAAGTAAGGACAAATCTTCAGGGTGTGGTATGATATTTCGAGTGAGGGTTACAACTACTTACGCATGTATTTGAGCGTCTCCTCGATCTGCTCAGAAGTAAGGTCCAGGTTGACTTCTGGCGAGATAAGCGGAGTGTGCAGCCAGTCATCGTGGTCGTACCCAAACAGCGAATCAGCTCGCAAGGTGTAGTGAGGTATGCGCTCTGCCAGCAGACTGATGATCTCTATCTCGGGAACATTGCTACTGTTACAGACATCTGAAATTAGAAATCCAAATGGATGATCAAATTGGAAATGTCAGCTGTAAAACATATTTATTTATTGAAATTATTTCACCAAGCAAGCAATACAGAGAGCAAATGATCTCATTTCCAGAGGCAACCTATGGGGGAGAAGGAAGAATAGCAGGAAAGGAGAGGGAGACACAGGTAGAACATCATTAAAGTGGATCGGTCAGCACTAACAGCCCCATGCCCAAATATGGGACTGGTCCCAATTTTCACTTTGTATGCAAAGAAGAAAAACGTCTTAATTACTGTTTACTGCAGCACAGTCAATTGTATCTGACTGATCCTGCTGACTCCCAAAGCTGATTTTTGCTGTAACAGAATCCCAAGTCCCATCACTGTCAGGCAGGGCTGCAGAAAGGTCAACACAGTTCTTTAGATTAGAGCTGTAAGCTTGATCAGATACTCTGTTGCTGCTGCTGTTTTCCTGGGGCTAGGTACAGTCCCACGTGACCGTATTTAGCTCCTGGAAGATGGTGGGGCTAGCAAACCATTGATCAGAGCTTAAGCTCTAGTATGCACTTTAGGTTATTGAGTCTGTCACCGCTGCAGCCCAGCTCTAATGTCAGCTGCAGGGGGATCTGGGATTTCTGGTTACAACAAATTTCAGGGTTTGAGTAGCAGCATCAGCCAGATGCAATCTAACATACTGCAGTAAACAGTAAACAAAAAAAACTGTTTTTGCACAAAAAGTGCAAAATGGGAAACGGGCCTTCACTTGGGTGTGGGTTTTTTATTGCTGACTGCTCTCCTTTAATGGAAACTATGTGATTTGTTTTTCACTAACAGACTTATGTTTGGGGGTTGGCCCACAAAGAATAGTCCGGGGGGGGGGGTTACCCACTATGTCCATCTTTGCCTATAAATGCTCAGCTGTACCCTGGTGAGTAACATCATGAAAACAAAATGCCATGCAAGACGCCTCCGCACAGCCCAGAGAGGCTGCTTCTGTACAGAGTTCACGTCACCTGAATTTTGCCCACTAGCACCTGGGAAGATACCAACTTTGCATGCAGAGTTCCTCACTTTGCAACTTTGTGAAGTTTTAAGACTCTGCAAAGTTGGGCTTTGCAATGCAAGGGAACTTTGTGAAGTTGCAGAACTTTTCAACGTGACTTCCCGAAGCGAAGTTAGTCAGCTTCGCACATCTCTAAATTAAGCACCCCAGTTTTTTTTCTTGTGCCAAAGTGAGCAGATAATAGATGCAGCACTATAAATAGTTGTTGAATGGGATTCATTGTTCACAGCTAGAAAATGACAAAAATACATTTCTTCTGGATTTATTTAACACTGACCATGGCTCACTAAATAAAATCTAGTTAGTACTGCATGAATGGTGCCCCCACCAGAGTTAGAATCGTAAAGAAGGAGGGTGTGGGGGGGGCAAAGCCACATCACTGCTCTATAAAAAAACATTATTTCCAAACTGGTTGCGTTGCGAGTTCGGTACGCTTGTCGTGGATCGCTGTTCCGCAGTCACAGTCATGACATGGAACCAATAAATAACTGAATGCCATGGAAATGACAGTACATACCTGCTGTATTACTGCCAAATGGGAATAAAAATATCTGTAACAATAAAACAGATTACCAGTACATAGAGTGTTAGTAAAAAAAAGCAGAGGACGTACTACTTATTACAGCAGTTACAAAAAGTCACTCGGTGGAAGCGAGTGGCATGGTAACATGAACTGCAGCAATGCAGGGCAATAGTGGAGGGAATGGCAAGTCTAGACGACCAGGGTAAAAAGGAAGTACCCAAGAGGCATTTGCTAAGATAGGAGAAAAAAAAGCTAAGCTTAAAAGGAATAAAAAATATAGATATAAAAAAGTTCACCATAACATGCACTGCTGCTTTAATTTTGGCTGTGGCTGGAAGCTATGTTAACAGTTTAGCTGCCTAACGCAAACTTTGGGAAGGTCAGTCAGAAGGGAAAGAGAATGTGTTGTATCACTGCCCTCTGGTGGCAGATAGGCAGACATGCAGATTCAGGTCAAGGCACTCATGGGCTTCCAACTTCATATAAACCTCATACAAAATGCAAAACACCACAGCTCAGCCGTCCCCCACAGGATGGGTGCCTCTGATGTCACAGCAGGTATTCTCCAGTGCCTCTCCTCAAGTTGATCTCATTACAAAGCCTAAAACAATGTTGAGAGCTACAATCACAGGGAGCAAGTCTGACCTAGCTGTTAGCACTCAGAGCTCTGACCGTGGTCACCTGGGTTTCAACTGCCATTTCCTCACTGTGTGACCCTAAGCAAGTTACTTAACCACTTGTGCTTAACCTCCCTGTAAACTCTCTCTCTCGCTCTCTAATCTATCTTTATGCTCTCTGAATCTCTTTGTGCATGTAAAATGGTAGCAGTATTGTTTCTCTCCACCAATGGATTGTTAGTGCTTTGGGATACAGTTGAAATGAAAGGTGATACACAAATCCTTATTTCTTTCTTTACAATTTTATTACCTAGGACAGCCCAACAGAGCTGCCATCTGAAACAGCATAATTCCTTTCTTTTTTACACATTTTCTTTCCTTTTTTTTCCTTTTGTTTTTTATTATAGTGATTTTTTTATGCTTATAGTGGCCAGGACAGGCTGGGCTCCTTAAAGCCCTACCCTGTTGACCACTACCATCCCCTACCACCCAGGACCAGCCACGGAGCCAGATACCCCCATGGATTCCCCTCCCCCAGCAGAGTCAGAAGGGCCGTCCTTACCCCCCCCCCCAGGAACTCATAACCGGTACGGCTACCGGCACCCTGTTGGTGAGGTGGGTGAGGGATCGGTGGACAGGGCATCATGTAAGCCTGCCCACCAACATTTTCCACCAGTTTCCACCCTTCCCCCGGCTGGCGCACACTTGCTAATGCAAGCTATGGAGGCACGCGCACACTGCGGAGTCCCGCAGCACCACCCTCTTTCTGCTGCTCCTTGACCCATACTGCCACCAGACCTTCACCTGGAGGCAGTCATTCAGCACAGCTGACAGTCCTCCCTCCCTGGGAAAGGAAAGCAGTCCCTCAGACACTCAGTACTCTCCCTCTCGGCCAGTGCCTGGCAACCCATGCTTGTTCCTGAATACAGAACACCGGCGTCGAGCAAGGTGTGGTGTCCAATGCCTCAACCCTTAGTTCCACTGGGATGGTGTATTTCATTTTTCATCCAGGAGTTTGTCTCTCAGATGCTTGCCCCTTTCAGATCCAGCCCCCCCCCCAGCCAGCCAGCAACCACTCCCCCAGGACTTACCGGCTGAAGTGTCACCTAAGGATTAACCCCCATGACAGGACCAGGAGAGGGAGTGCTGTCCTCCACACCCAGGTGTCCTCATCCAAATATGCCAAGCCTGAGTGTTGGTGCAAGCTTGGGAGTGGACTGGGCATTATCCTGCAGGCACCCAGATTTCTTCTCCGCTCTTCTCTTGATGGCCAGCAGTGTGCAATGACGAAGGCACAAGTGCATGTAGAAGTATGCATGCTCCACATGTCTGCTGACAGCTGTCTCCCTTCAAGGCACACCCGCTGCCCTACCACCAAGCCTCCACTTGGTGGCAGTGTCAAAGCAGTGTCGTGAGACCCCTACCTAGGAGAGAACAGCAATCCCTTGGACACTCTGGCCTCTCAAGCTGGTCACAGCCCTTGGCCCTAGCTTCCCCCATGGCTTAGCCTGCCTCACCACCTGTGGTGGGTGTCCAATGGTGGGGCACCACCCGCCAATGAATGGATCCAGTGACAGAGAGGGTCTCTGCTGTCTGGCACAGTGCCAGGGAGGTCAACATCATCTAGGCTGCACCCAGCCATTATCACATTTTTCTGTAGGGAAGGCCAGACATACAGTGCTGACACAGACACACCACGCACGCTACCACGCATCAGGCATCGCTGGCCACAGTCCCTCTCACCCACATAGGTGCACTGAATGGCCCCAGCCTCTGCCAGGGGTCAGACCAGTGCCATAAACCCAGACCCCTCCCTCCCAGAGGAGGAGAGCCATCCTCGGATGCTCAATCCTCCTGTCCCCAGCCAGCCGCCAGCAATCTGAGTCCGACGCCAAAGACGAGTGGCTGGCATGGCAGCAGGTGAGGACAGCAAGTGTCACTAGAATAGGCAAACAGTATAGTGAAAGCCACTCAGTGCCTTACATCTTCCCCTTGACAAAGCTGCACATGTTTGCCGTTATAGCCAGCTGGTTATAACGGCGAATTATAACTACCTTTGCCAATTAGAAAAAAACACTCCTCCATTATTGCATAATTATTGTGCTTTGTTAGAATAAACATAATGTCAATGGCATAAAACAATATAACACTGTCATGGTTTTGCTGTTACTATGCACTTTCTGAAGCATTGTACACCCTGGGGTATTGGGGGGGCAGGGCAACAAATACAGCTGTGTAAACAACTGGAGTGCGAGCAGAGAAGAGGAGGCACAGAAGAGCCTTTTCCATAACCTCAATAAAATACTCATTTGTATTGTATAAGCACCCCTTTGTCCCCACTCCACTCAGAAGGGATATCCTCACATATATCTTTATGCATACATACTATATCGATACGTTTTTGTGCATTCGTTTGTTTGTAAACCTTTGCATGTACAGTATTTACCTGACCATATAACTGCTGTACAGTTTGTGTATTTTGCTTCTGTTTGTTCCTGTTTTCCCTTTTCTGTTGATAATGACTCCAGCTAATTTTGTTTATTTATTTATTTTGGTGGCCGGGTAAATGCATTGGTGCCGAAGCGCCTTTTCCAGGCATGACCCTGGTACAGAAGCGTTCAAAACAAGACAGTGGAACAGATACAAGCAGATAAGTATCACAATACAAAGCTACGTGACATGCTGGTGCAAAAGTGTTGCATTCAGACGGGGTTGTCCGCATATGTGAACAGCACAGTGGATAGGCATTGGGGAGCACGTCCATGTAGAATTTTGTGCATGAAATTCACTAGGGCTAACTGGGCTCTGGTTTCCGGTTGCAACCAACCAAGGCGTTAAGAGCTGGTGCAGTGATGGGACCGTGAGCCCTGTGAGGATGCAAATTTGGCAACCTTGTGAGTTAAGATTCTTTTCTTTGCCTGGGTCGTGAGGGGGCGACATCCATAATGATGGAGCCATACTCAATCAGAGGAGTGTGCAGCTTTGGGCGATTCTGACTTTAATATCGGGTGCCAAGTACTTTGCAATATGATCGTGTAGACTCAGCTGTTGATGAACAGTTGTTACAGTGTTGGTCATATGAGCATCAAATGTGAAGAGGGGACTGATGGTAACACCAAGGCATTTGGATTCAATAAGTAGTTTCAAGTTCACACCATCTAAGGCTGAGATAGTGAAGTCTTGGGAAAATCTTCCAACCTTTGGGGATGAGTTGAGTAACATGGCTACATATAAAGTCTAAAACAGAAAAGTGTTTCACCAACTACCAAACAGAAAAAAAAGAAAAGAAAGGAGGAAAACTGGGCCCCAGATCGGAGCTTTAAATACATTACATGGAATCACTTGCAGTGGACATCAGCTGCTTGAGATTCTGGGTTACAGCCCTGATGGTGCAAACTGTAAAATGTCAGGGCATGGGGAAACAGGTTTAATCAGATCAAATACAGTTTTAAGGGCAGCAGAGTAAGAGAAGATTGTTTTATGCATGAAATCCCTTAATCAGGGGCTGTCTTCGGTGAGTGAGTATTACCCTTCAACAAGCTAATCCCTGAAGCTGTTACAGTAATGCACCACTACACAACTTCCTTCCACTAGGAGACTGCGTTAAACAAGCGAGTGTTGCCACCTGGTGGACAGTAATGTACATCACTGTCAAGGCTATAAAAGACATTTTTTCTCTATTCATCTTTATTCTTCCCACTTTTTATTCAGACTTTACACTTTACCATTAAAACTGGATCCTTGTCATTGAGATTTCAGCAGCTCTGGCAACTTGTCTACACTTGATGTCATCATTCTCCGATTGTGACATCACACTCCTTCTAGGAGGGCTGTGACCCTGTTCTCATGTTAGTGAGCATAGTTATAAGAAAAAAGGGAAAACTAAGTACAGAAAATGCATGAAATGTGTGTTGAAGCATGTGTAAAATGTCTGATTTTTCAAACTTTCCTCCAGACCTCAGGGGCTCTTCAAAGGGAGGCTTCGACTGCCAACAAAACATAAAAATCACCATTGGCATGACGCACAATTCTCTTAAAACAATAGTCCCCATCATGCAAATTTCAAGCAGCAGTGTGCTTTTGGGAAGGTCATTTGATGAATCATTGTTGACTCTTAAGAGTTCACCTGCTTCTGAAGATTATTTCCCAGCTGAGGACAGAATCATCTGCTTGTGACACCGCCGCTGTTTCCATAGCAACAGACTGTGATGTCACAAGAAGAGATGCTTCGAATTGGCCGATTCCAGTAGGGTTTTACAGGAATTTAGATATTTCCAATTCTGAATCCTATGTAATTCTGATTCTGATAAGGACACTGGAATCAAATTTGGAATCCTAATTCCGAAATCCTAATTTCCAATATAAAAATATTATTTTTTCTTTAATTGTGGAATTAGGATTTCCAGACTGAAATTCTAAAAATCCTAATTCTGAAAACCGGATCAGAATCTAATGATTCCGAATACACAATTCCAAGCATCCCGAGTCATAAGCAAGGGATTATGACCTCAGCAATGGAACAGTCATGCCTAGCAGAATGATGTTTATCCCCAGCATGCCCTGTGGCATCAAACGCACTTTCAGAACACAGCAGTATAAAAAAAGACATGAAGGTCAGTGTGCAGGAATATTAAACAACATCAATTGGCAGCTGGCGATCTCAGCTCACACCCTTTCTTAAAAGGGTAACAGCAGTAATTGGAGCAGTGGACCTCACCGCTACAAAGAATCCTTAACCAAGCTACATCTTTGAACCAAGTTCTAAACAGGGACCCAATTCTTAAAAGGGCAATGAAACTTCCACACTACCATTAGAAACCACATAATCAACTACTGCAGTATTGGTTGATAGGAGACCTGATCGATCCAGTTCTGGAGGCAGAAACAGTCAGAGATTGGAGACAGATGTGCTGCTCGTCGCTCTCAGGCCTTGTGGAGTAAGGCTGAGAAACACGGAGATACCACTGGTTAAAAGTTTTAGAAAAGGTTTGCCACCTTTACCTTTGTAGAGTGTATCTCCTTTACAGTTGATCTTTTGGCGCACCTCTGCCTGGTTTTGCCCTTTGTGCTTCATCCCCCGGAGGAAGGCCCCGGGTAGTGGCAGTGGAGAAGTCCAGCTGGGAAAACAGGACCGTGGAGAGAGGAGGGGAAGCCGCTCGTAATGGTCTTGAAGCACCGAGGACTGAACCACTAAAGAAGTGAAGATTTCAATACTCTCCTGACTGACTCTTCTTCCGTTTTTGGGAAAACCCGAGAAAAATGAAAACTCTCACTGCTGCATGGGTGTACTAATTTTAAATTTTAGGCCCAAGTTAGACACTAACTTCATAACTTTACATAGAGTGTGATTGACATAGATTGTCAGTGTCAGTGGCTCAGTAGGTAGCCCACTCGCCTCTGAGGCCGGGAGATCAGAGGGCTGTGGGTTCAGTTCCCACATCTGGCACTTGGGTTAATATCCCAGTACTGACACTGTAGTGCAGCATGAGAGGGGTGCTGCACTTCTGAGGTGCCGTCTTTCGGATGAGACGTTAAACCGAGGTCCCATCTGCCTGGCTTGGTGGTAGTTCAGGTGGATGTTAAAGATCCCATGGCACTTATCGAAAAGAGTAGGAAATTTCCCCGGTGTCCTGGCCAAATTTCCCTCATTCACTAAAAATACCACCAACAGCTTAATCTGGTTCAAGGTCAGTTGGCATTCATCTGTATCCCCCTCCCCCGGGTCGTGCCTGAAAATAGGCAGGATTTGTCTAGTGCACTTACCCGGTCAACAAAAGCTAAATAAAATAAATAAATTTATTGTTTTATCTATTCGTAGTACAAGTAGCAAGCAGAGTCTGATGAGTGAAGGGTTTCTGCTCAGAAATAGCCAACCAACACGTGTCCTTTAACATTTAGGGCCATAGGGTTATTTTAGAGAATTTATCGCTTTTTATTTATTTTGTGTTTTATTTTTTTTGACAGTTTCTGGGCTATCTTGCCTTTGCTCTGATTTTCGCGCCTTATGCTAATTAGAGCACATGATAGCGTTAGTTAATAAACTCGGTTTGAGTTAGTTTGTGCTATCCCTGTGCAGAGAGTGGATGCTCTTTCTTGAGCAGCATTGAGCTACAACGAGGGTGCAGGCCCGTGGCTGGTTGGCGTCTTTTATGGTGGGAGAATGGCATTTGAAATCAGTATCCGCACTCGTATTTTGTGTTTATTTCACTTATAACGTCTGTGGCATTTCCATTGTCAGGCTCCAGGTTTTCACTTGCTACTAGCAGGTGATAGAGGTGAACCGGGAGCGAACCTAAAATCTTTTTTGCCGTTTGTCATCTGCATTGCTGTTCACCCATTTACCGTTCTATCATCTCTGGGCCCATATCCTGTGGTAACTAGGAGCTTCAAAATCGAGCAACTTGGCGGATTTGCCCAGTAACTGATTTTAAGTAAGTTGGCTATATTATTTTAACAAGAATAGGAGTGCTTTGTTTTTTGAGATTATGCTAATTTACAATCTTTTATATTAAGAGAGTTTAGTAGCATTATCAAGATAGTCTTTTAAGTGCCTTTCTCTCGAGGTGCATTTTTGGTTTTAGAGTTGGTGAAGCTAGTTATATTTATGCAGTCTATGTAAACGTAAAGTCCTCTCTACTGAAAGTTCTTTCTTACTTTCTGGTTTCAGTGGAGCCCTTAGATGCTCTGTGGGTCGCTGGATCCAGGAAGAGTAGCAGAAAAGGCAAAGGAACAGTCTACAGGATTATTTGTTCTACCAATTCTGCCAAATTGGAGGTGAGCTTGATATATAATGCTGCCTTAGTTACTCTTGGCGTACCTCTACTTCTTGACAAAGTTTATGGAAGGAATGCCATAGGGCGTCTGAGAAGCCTGAAGTTGACGGGACGGAGGAACTTTTCTTAGGGAAAATCAGACATTATCCAGCATCCTGGTAGCAGGGACAAAGATGTGATATTAGACGACTTGGAAACAAACCTGGAAGGACTTTTGTATTTATATTTATTAAGTTTGTATTTTAAGTTGTATAATCTTAGCCTTGATAAATACCAACATATAATACAGCTATTTAAATACTTAATATCTTGGTAACTATAGTAATTGAAGTTTAGCTGGTGCTGTTGGAGGTATTTGAGATACTGTCCCATATGACGTTGGACTTTTCAGGGGGGAAAAGACAAAATAGGACACTATAGGATATTCTAGCTATTAAATGAGAGGTGATAGAGGATAGTAGCAGTAGTTATTCTATTCCTCTGGCCTAGTTAGTGCTGTATTGTTGTATCGTTGCTTCTCTATCCTGAAACAATATACTTTCATTTGTTATACTTAAGTGGGTTGTAGTTTAAGACTTAAGATTTGTCCTGCACCCCCTTTCAAACTTTTTTTTTTATGTTTTGGGGTAGAAATGGTGATCACAAGGAGTGGGAAGGCTCATTTCCCACCAGATAACATGGCCGGAGGGCCTGAACCATGAGCGATTGTGATCCTGGATTCTCAGGATACACAAGACACACAAGATACTCAGGTTGTCTGCCAACAATTAAATGTTTCAAAACAATTAATAAAACAAAAGAAGAAAAGTAATATTAGGAAAAGAAACCCGATACTAAAGAAAGGAATTACAAGAATGGGAAAAAAGGATAAAATAACCAGAAATGGAAATAAACAACTTAGGCCAACAGATTTATGGGCAGAAAGGGAAGTTACCCCTAGATATCTCGCCACACCCATACAAACTTCTCCTGAATGGAAGGATCAGTCAGCTATAGACTGCAATACTTGCTCAGGGAGAAGGATACAAAGTAAATAAAAATATCATTATGATTGGGAGACCCCTACAATCTTATCAATACAAGACTCAAGCTATCTAGGATGCTCTAAATCCATGGAATTGCGATTTTCACCAGATTTTCATACTTCCCAATCTCAATTTAGGAGTGTAACACCCACTAAGGGGCTGAACAATCGCTGCACTGACTTGAGGGAATCTGAAGCCTTAGGTAGGATAATACAGGAAATGAGTGTGACAATAGAGGGTCTAAAACAATTGGATAACCCTCATATGGAAAAAAGGGGGCAAGGGGACTTTACAGAAATAAATTAAATCCCAAATAATGACATACTAGAGACCCCAGAGGAAATAAGTACCTATAAGAATAGATCTCATGATCAAAGGAGAATTAATTTGGGAGTAGCCGCAATCATTTCAGCACAAACTTTAGAAATTTTGAAAGACAGATATTCAGCTGATATTAGTCAGTTGGAAAATATCACTATTCTGAAGAATGAACTGGCTAGTTTGAGAGAGGATGTTTTCCATAATAGGATCTTGCTGGATAAAGTTTTGAAGAATTCTAGAGATGTGAATTCCAGTCAGAGTAAGCAGAGATGTTTCTCTCATCAAACTCGGAATTCAGTCACTAATGAGACAAAAGGTATCCAAGTTAATCTTCCCCCACCATTTGACAAGAATGATTCATTCACAAAACTGGACTGTCTTGTACGGTATGAATCATTCACAAAACTGGACTGTCTTGTATGGTATGGGCTGCATGCCCATTGGCTCTTGCTCTGCACCAATGGGCGTGCAGCCCTACCGGGCAGTCAGTCGGCGCAGTGGAGGGTGGCAGGCGGGTGGATGCTACCGCCTGCCGGCTGCACGGGGCGGGGTGGTGGGGCTTCATGGGTGGGTGGGTGGGGAACACTAGGCACCAGGGATGTGTTGGGGGTATTTACTGCATACATCCCGCGATCGGAGTTCGGTCCACTGGACCACCAGGGCTATGTTCGGTGGGGAGGTTACTGCATACATCCCGCGAACGGGAGTTTCGGTCCACTGGACCACCAGGGCTATGTGGGGGGGGGTTACTGCTTACATCCTGCGAACGGAAGTTTCGGTCCACTGGGCCACATGGGCTATGTTCGGGAGGAGAGGGGGTTGTATTTTAAAGTGCTTCAGCCCGCGATCAGGCTTCTTGGTCCACTGGACCACCAGGGATGTATTGGGGGGGTTGTTTTTAAACTAATGCAGCCTGCGATCGGGCTGCAGGGGGCATCGGTCCCCGATGGCTGCTGCCTGGCAGGGTGCCAGGCGCAAGTCCTGGGATTGGCGCACCTACACGCTAATGGCATGCAAATGGTGCCATAATCAGATGCAAATGGCCCCCCGCGCCTTGCATGAATTATGGCCCCATTTGCATGTCACCTTTTGAATATCGGGATTTTGCGCATGGCGCAATGGTACTTGCGCCACCGCAAGTTGAATGCTCCACTCTGACAACTTGCAGTGGCGCAAGTTCCACTGCACCATGCACAGTGGCTGTGGCTGGGGGGTGATATTCAAAGGAGTTGCTCAATAGCGCAACTCCTTTGAATATCGCCCCGGCCACACCCCTGTGCAACTATTTTGCGCAGCGCAAGGGCTTGCACCTCAGAATGGCACAGTTTGAATATCCAGCCCATGGTGTCTAGAAAATGCCACCTCTAGGCTTCCAGAGTTCACTGCTTTTGTGTTACCTGCAATTAGGGACAAGAAATATGGAAGACCTAAAGGGGGCATTATTTTCTTTACTAAAACCCTATATAACTTCCAGATTATGGAGATTTCAGCTAAGTTTGGCTCTCTGCATTAGCAAAGGATCAGAGAAAATTATTTTCTGTAATGTCTATTTTCCTCCTCGTTCTGGAAAAGTGGATTTCTCTGACCCTTATGTAAAAGATCTCCTTAAATTCCTTGATGACTTGGTTGATGAGAATACAGCTTGCCCAATAATCTTCATGGGGATTTCAATGCTAGAATTTCAGCTTCCCTTTTGGAAAATACATATTCAGATATGATATCCATGGTAGCAAAGATTAATGATCAGATAACATATATCAGAAATACTCAAGACAGGAAAACGAACGTTAGAGGAAGGGAGTTGATTGAGGGGCTGGCCATCAGAAACTTTTGTGTTCTGAATGGTAGGACTCAGGGAGATTTAGAGGGATGCTTAACCTTTACAGGTGCTGCTGGTTCCTCCACTCTTGATCAGATATGGGTTAATTTAGAAGCAGCAATACTAATCCAAAATCTAAAAATTGTGGACAGACTTGAATCCGCGCATAATGCTGTTACAGCCCATTTAAAAAAAAACTTTGAAGTCAGCAGCAATGAGCTGCTACAGCAGGATAACTTGGAGATCTTTAATGAAAAAAGGATTAAATGGGGGCCGATCCATCATGCTAATTTTGAAGATATTCTTGCAGAAAATCGTGAGCAAATTCTAGATAAGGGAGAGATTGATAGTGTCCTGGAAGGATGGGACAATATACATGCCCTACTGGGCCCTAGATGCAAAACAACTTATCATGTTAAATCTATTTACAAGAAACCATGGTTTAATTTGAATTGTGCTCAGGCAAAGAAAGAGTTTGGAGCAAAACTGAGACAGCACAAGAAGAAGAAAAATAAATCAGCGATTGATTTTAAGATATTAAATGGGAAAGGGAAAGATCTAGGAAAACATTTGAACAGGAGAGACTAAAATATACGCAGAAATTATGGGAGAAACCAAGACAAGCAGTCTTAGACAGAGATGGTAGGCACTTTTGGAGCATTGTGGCGCAGGGATATAATAGATAAACTAATAAGACAGAGGCCCATATTACTCCTGATATCTGGGTCAACTATTTTACTGAGCTCTATTACTCCCTTGAGGAGCTAAAGAGACCAGAAATCTCTGCATCACCAAAATATTACCTTAGGCCAAAACCTATTTTCATAACAGAGGAGGTAATTCAATTAGAGCTGATTGGCCTTAAAGCCAATAAAGTACCAGGCCCAGACAGGGTTTTAGGAGATGTCTATAAAGCCTTTCCTGATTGGTGGACCCCTATTTTTATCATTTTTTTAACAGGCTCGTTCAGGGAGATTTGTGCCCTGTGAGTTGGGCAGGTAGCATTATTTTCCCAATATTCAAAAAAGGAAATCTGAATGAGCCAAGAATGTATAGACCCATTAGTCTGATAGATGTATCACAAAAAAAATTCACCAGAATAATTTTGTATAAGTTACTGATATGGGCTGAGGTTAACGCAGTGTTAAATGAGGTCCAAAATGGCTTTAGCAATGCCCGTTCTACAGTTCAGCACTGCTATGTACTCCAACATTTGGTTTGGAAATATACTAAAATTAGGAAGGGGCAAGTTATACTGTTGTTTTGTAGATTTCTCTTTTGCATTTGACAGAATTAGCAGAAAGATTCTCTGGGCCATTTCAAAAAATTTGAACGTAGAAGCTTCTCTTCTGGATGTAATTATCAGGCTCCATGAAAATACTTGGGCAAGGGTCCAGTACAATCAACATACACATCTAACTGATAAGATCAAGACGAATGTAGGAGTAAGACAGGGATGCATACTAGCGCCCACTCTTTTTAACATCTATATAAATACAATATTAGATCAACTTAGTAGATTGTCATGCACCTAAGATCAATGAACGAAGGGTTGAATGTCTAGCATATGTAGATGACTTAGTCTTGCTCTCTACTTCGGCTCTTGGCCGTAAAAGAAAATTGGCCCATTTTAACCTTCTTTGTTCAGAAAAGAACCTGAAAGTTAATATGGGGAAACCAAATATTCTTATTTTCGGTGCCAAAACAAAAAAGACAGTTGACGTTAGGATGGGTGAAAGGCATACAGACATTGCAGAAACTTATGATTATTTGGGGGTTCAATTTCATTATACTCTATCTTGGACAAAGCACATAGAGATGATCAGATATAAAATGGGCTCAGCATTTAATGCTTTAAAAATATTTAATAATAAAACTGGGAAAACTTCAGCAAGAGGGGTCCTGAGAGTAGTTAATGCTAAGGTCAAAATGTGTATGCTATATGCTTCGGGAAGTTTGGGGCTGTTCCAAGTTTAGAACACTAGAAACCACATTAAATAAAGTCTATAAATATATACTTATGCTACCCAATGGAACTCCGAGCTGTATTTTGGCTATGGAATTTGGTCAACGTTCTTTGGCTTCATTTATTGATGAACGTCAGACTCTTTTTTTTATTGAAACTTTTTCTTTTACCTCAACAAAGATACCCCATGATGTGCATAGAGGAGGCCTTAACATTAGATAATCTGGGATACGTGCATTCTTTGAAACAATTTATAAAAGAGAAAATATTACCAGCAGGGTTGAGCCACTTACTCTATAAAATCGATTTGAGGCCTTTTGAGGAAATTAGAACATGAGCTGCAGATTTACTGATCTAGATATAAACATGTGGCATGTTCAGCTTTCCAAACTAAAGCTATATGAGTTCTACAGATCGGTAAAGACCACATGGGGGTATGAACCATATCTTTCTTTCCTAACTTGCCCTAAACTCAGGAGATTGTATACTAGATTTAGGACGGAAAGTTATAGTGCCCAGTATATTCTTGTCAGACAAAAAAGGGATGGAGTATCTTCCCCGCTCTGTGTTTGCGGAATGGGGACAATTGATGATTTTAAGCATGTGGTACTTCTATGCCCCAGACTTGAAATTCATAGGAAGAAATTATTGGGCGGACTGTTAGGTGATCTCAGCCTCCCCCTTGAAGAATTACTCAAATATTTGTTTTCCACAAGGGAGAAAAGCCTAGCAGAAACTTTAGCAAAATTTCGCCTGACAACCCGTTTGTAGATTTTTGCAAAGGGAAGGCTGGAGATTGTGCAATACATTTATGGAAATTTTTATATTTTCATAAAATATGTTTGTCTAGTAAAGCAATTTATTTGTTTTAACTATGGCCTGAAATGTTTTAATATATTGGAACTGCTTTTGCTGAACAATAAAATGTACCTACCTACCTACATTAGAAGCCAAATGCAGTTGTCATTACATAAAAACGTTTAGTACTGCCATAAAACACTCCCGCCATTTTACAAGTGGAACGTGACATTCCAGAACAGAGTGGCTTTCTAAATGACTCTTAAGAGTTCACCTGCAAGACCTCCTTTGGCCCTGTTGCCTACTCCGCTCCACTGACGAGGGACTGGTAGAGGTTCCCAGGGTCTGTCTTCAGACCTCGGGTGCTAGGGAATTTTCATTTGCAGCCCCGACCCTATGGAATTCTCTACCTCATCGGATTAGAGAGTGCCTGTCCACTAAGACTTTTAAGTCCTCCCTGAAGACATATTTATTCAGTTTAGCCTTTGGGGACAATACTTAATTTATGAGTTTGCTGCCTATTTTAATATCTAGATACGTTTTATTTGATTATTTATGTGTGATATTGTATACGCACTTTGACATTTGAAAAGTGCACTATAAATAAAGCTTGATTTGATTTGATGTACCTCCTAGTGATTCAAGTCCTCAACCTCACCTTGGGCTCAAACCCACCAATGTTTCTGTAATGAGAAACAAATCCGTTTTCTAAAGATTCTATGGAGCTGTGAGGTCCGGAAGCTTAGGTACTGTTTTCTTTTGGTACATCTGTGTTGGTCCAATAAAAGTTATCAAACCATTTGCTTCTGGATCTGCAGCTACCCTTTTAAGAAAGGGTATGAGCTGAGTTCCCAAGCTGGCAATAAGTGTTGTTTATAAAATGAAGATGAGAAAAGAAAGGATGTGATTGGCTGAACCACAACATGTGACAGTGTGGTCCAATCTGTCTTACTACACAGCTGTCTGTCAGTCACATTAAAATGTCTTATTCAGATATCTTTCCACTGTTCTGCCTGAAGGAGATATTTTATAAGTACAACTGTGGTAAGACAGATATTACTGCACACTTCTCAGGTAGTTAGCACTTGGCTGCGCCTTGTGCCTCACATCCCACCAGGGGCATGCAGTCTTACTGCTCACCCTGCTGTGGATTATAAATCACTAATGTTATTTCAGCCACTCGGTGCACACAGCCACTGTATATCTTATCCTGTGTACAGTGTGCTCTCTCATGGGAGGTGAAGGAGAGTACTTCACTTTTTTGTGATGTGAAGTAACGGCAGAAGTAAATTAAAAAAAAATTCTCTAAACCCATTATACACAACTCAAGCTAAACTCAAATAATTTATAATAAGTTAATAGGGCCTCAGAGGGGTGTCTCTTATGGTATAAGAGACACCTCTCGTAAGGTCTGGGCAGACAGAACCGCTTAGCTTCCCTTCAAGGTCCTCTTGCTCAAACCTCAGACTTGGTGTCTTTTATCCCATACAAGGCACCCCTCACAGGCCCTATTAAATTACATTATTGCTGACTTAATTGCAGCTGGGAACATTCTGTTTGCCCTGTTGTTAATTGTGTTATTTGTGTGCCACGAATGCCTGCTACTTTGTATACTTCTTTTTAAACCTCCCAGGTCATTTGACTGTTGCTCACACTCTGCAATATATACAGATAATTCATATTAAAAAGACAGATACATACCAGTGAGGGTGGCGGCATCATGAAGCTTCTTGGCAGTACTGTTACAGCCAACTGCAGCAATGTCTGTTACATAATGAACGTCAGGGGCACCAGTCAGGAAAGATGGCACTGGGTCCTCACTTGGTACGGAGTCAGTCTGGGAGCCAGTTGAGGGTGTCTCTTGAAAGCTGGAGGCGTCCAGTTTGGCTGGCTTTATAAGAAAGTGCAAACTGCCATGTGCAGAATTAAGGCCCAGCCCCTTGTCAGGCAGACAATGTAAAATGCCAGTCTGATCCTCGGTGCTGATGTACTCTGAATGTCTAAAAAAAAAAAAGGGAAAAAAAGTAAGAGTTAAATGTGTAACCATTTTAAAGCAGATATGATTAACATATCTTTCTACATCCTTTTAACAAGATCAGTCGACTTACTTTAAAAGGTACTTGAAAACAATGTTGAGTGTGCATTTATCTATTTATTTAGCTTTTGTTTACCAGGTGGGGTACACTAGGTATACATATGCCTATTTTCAGGAACGACCCGGAAGAGTACAGTACAACATTCTGGAAAAAAACATTTACAAAGCAGCATGCAACATAACAAGATTAATACAGCACTACATGTAACCTAAGGCAACCTAAGATTGCGCAGTCAGTAGAGACTGTCAAGAGACAGTACTCGCACAGGTCAGGACAATACATGGTTACATGGAGATACCATTATCAGTGCAGAGGTAGTGAGCAGGGAGAGAATAGCATAGGCACTCTTGCGAGGAGAGAGTGGTGGCAGTGCTCAGATGGGGCAAGAAGAGTCCAGAGGGTGGGGAGTGGAGGAGAGGGGTAGAAAGGAAATAGGCTGGGGATAAGTGCAAGGTGTTGAGGTGATTAGGGGCATATGCATATTGAGCGATGCAGCAGGAGGGGGTAGAGCTGCCTTTTAAAGGCGTTAGGTTCTATTCAAGGGCATATATCAGTAGGGAGGCAATTCCACTGAGTAGTGGGCACAGAGGGGAAGGTCGTGGAGTCATATTTGGTCTTTGATCTGGGGATAAGTAGCACGCATGCATGCATGCGTGTGCGTATACTACTGAAGTACCCTTACTTCACATGAGAAACAAAGTGGATCTGTCACATTGGGAAAAATCTGAAAGGTGTAAAATTTGGTTCCAGTTCCCCTTAGATTTCTTTTTTGTTTCCATTCTTTCCAGTCTCCTTCCTTGCTTAGCCCCTGTGGCACCCCACCCAGCTCCATCACCACCCTCCCCCCCTCTTTTGGATTTACTGGTTACCCACCTTTTGCCCAGGACCACACATGTTGGTGGGAGGCCTGCCATGCTGGTGGTGCAGTGCCTGTGTGGTGTGCCAGACTGGGCCACGGCATTGTCTTCCAGTGGGTTCTCCCAGGAGTTGGCGTGCAATGATGCACACATACTCGTGCATTAGTACGCCTCTGTACCAGTGCCTGAAGCAAGCCTTGCCCCATCTTATGCTCTCGCTCATGCTACCAGCTTTCCTCCACCAGATGGCAGTCCCACAGTGAGGTACAGGATCCTGCCACCCCAAGAGAGGACAGCTGTCCCGAGGGAGCTCGATCCCCCTCCCAATCAGCCTCTGATGACCCATGCTTGTTCCTGAACCTAGGTTGCTGGCTAAGAAGCAGTAGCCATACCATTGTGCCAATGAGCCGGCTTGATTTCCTTTACTTCTATTCCTCTTATTCTTCACTGAGGTAGGCACTAGGGGCTACATACCCCTACAGTGCAGTTGGTTACAGGGACAGGTAGGACATTTTCTTGGGCAGACTGGATGGAGCCTTGCTTAGTCTTCAGCAGCCAGTAATGGCTATGTTTCTTTGCTTCATTGCTAGGCTAGTTTACATGCAAATTGGAGCCCTGTCCCCTACAGATGAAAACCAGCATGGGTTCACAAGGGGTAGATCATGTCAGACCAACCTGAGTGAATTCTTTGATGGAGTAACGGAGATATGTGATCATGAAGGTGTGGTGGACATGGCCTATCTGGACTTCAGAAAGGCCTTCAACACCGTCCCTCACAGGAGACTAATAAGCAAGTTGGGTAGTTTAGGGGTGGGGAGCAAACTAGCAAACTGGGTGGAAAACTGGCTGGAGGGTAGAACGCAGAGGGTGGTGGTAAATGGGATGCACTCCATAGAGGGAAGAGTGATGACTGGGGTACCTCAGGGGTCAGTGTTGGTACCCACACTATTCAACATATACATTGAGGACATTTCAGAAGGCCTGAATGGGAAGGTGTGTCTGTTTGCAGACAACATGAAGATCTGTAACAGGGTGGACACAATGGGAGGGGTGGAAAAGATGAGGAAGGATCTAGTCAGACTGGAGGAGTTGTCAGGGGAGTGGCACTGCTATTCGATGCAAAAAAATGCTGAATTATACACATAGGAAGTAGGAACCCAAGGGCAAAATACTGGTGGGGGGGGGGGACTAGAGGTAACAGAGCAGGAAAGGGACCTGAGGATCATTGTTTTGGATAACCAGAAAGTGGGGAACCAATGAAATAAGGCAACAGGGAAGGCTAGCAGAATGTTGGCATGCATAGGGAGGGACTTTACAAACAGGAGGAAAGAGGTGATCATGCCATTATACAAAACTATGGTCAGACCACATCTTGAATATGGGGTCCAGTTCTGAAGGCCACACTTGCAGGGGATCAGAGGCAGGTTGGAAAGGGTTCAGAGAAGGGCAACCAATATGGTTCAAGGGCTGCACATAATGGAGGTTATACAAGGAGCGGTTAGAGGAACTAAACTTATACACACTGGAGATGAGGAGGGAAAGGGAGGATATGGTTGAAACCTTCAAATATCTAAAGGAAATAAATAAGGTGAGAGAGGGCAACATATTCAGGATGAGTGAAAACAAATCAGTGAGGGGACACACATTCAAGCTGGAGGGAAGTAGATTTGAAGGAAATGCAAGGAGTAAGTTCTTCACTGAGAGAGTGGTCGGTCCTTGGAAAAGGCTGCCAGAATGGATGGTGGTGGGTAGACTCAGGGAGCAAATTTAAGAGGGCTTGGGAGGACTACATGGGGCTAAATAAAGGTCAAAAATGGCATGGAGGGGAGAGGGCAAGATAGAAGACAGAGGGGAGTTTGGGAAGACTGGATGGGCCATGTGTCCTTTTCTGCTACCAAGTTTCTATATTTCAATAGTTGATCTATTCTCGCTGTTTAACCCTCTGCTGACATACAAACATACAATCTGACAGCAAATAAGGACCACTTGGCCCAACCAATCTGCCCACTTTCTTCCCTGCCTATACTGTCACTGCAGACCTTACTTGATCTCCAACTCCCTCCCTTCCTTGCTTCCCACTAAGACTCCTTTGTGCTATCCCATGCATACCTGAAGCTAATGCTTTCACTCCTACCACCTCCACTGGAAGACTCTTCCAGGCATCCACCACTCTTTCATTTCAGTGAAAAAGTACTTCCTCACATCTCTCACTTGAATTTCTCCCCTTCCAGCTTCACTGCACGTCCCCTTGTTCTCCTGCATCTTTTCCTCTGAAAAATGCTCCTCTCCATACCTTAGTTACCCCTGTGAGGCATTTATAGGTATCTGTTATATCCCCCCTCACTCTTCTCTCTTCCAGGGTGTATATACTGAGGTCCTTCAGTCTCCTCTTAGGGCTTCTGGTGCAGCTCCTGCACATTGACTGAATTGACTAACATAGAGGATTGTGTATGAGCAAGCATACACAACAAGGTTGTTGTGATCAAGAGGTTTCCATGGTAACAAGAGACCTCAAGAGCGCAGTTTGAAAGGTCTGTGACCATGGAAACCTCAAGATCTCACAATTACCTTGTTTGTGTATGGCTGCTCATACATAATCTTTTATAGTGTATGGACAACCATAAGCAGTACTCCATGAACCCCAGAACAAGTCTATGGCCAAAAAAAGGCTTACTTCAGTGTCTGCTGCCACATGCTTCCTTCTGTGTTGCCATGGGCAACTCAATTGCGTGTGCGCAAATGCATTCGATCTTCTGCTGCACCAGTGATGTACTCGGTGCAGCACAACAAGATCGTGACACACTGAGTGCGGCACAACAACGCTGTTCTAGGCATGGATTTCCATGCGGAACAGCGTTCCACCATACACTCTATTACAGTTCTCTTTGATAGTGACATCATAATCCTTGCCACAGCAACAAACTAGGGTGTCATAAACAGGCCTGTCACTTCTGCAAGGATTCCGCAGCAGAAGCAGATGCACTCTAAGCAATATGGCTTGACAGGGTGTGGTGTATTGGTGGATACCCGCACACCCAAGGATGTGATGAGGCCCAACGCCAACAGGCAGAGGGCCTTACAGCCCCTGGAAGTGTAGGTATCCACCAATACCCCACACCCCAAAGGGTCTTACTGCACTTAGAAAATGGGTTGTGCAAATTATTTAAAAAAAAAAAAACAACCTCTGAAAGATAAATAATACAAATAAATTAAACTTTGCTTAGAAAACGCCAAATGTTCCTTCCACAAATGTTTTCTACCCCTCAGCCATCTGTCTTTCTAGACATCCAGTTTCTTAACAATGAAACAGAAGAATTCAATATTTTGCAGTATTCCTCTAATAGAATGCTCACCCCCAACACAAACATGGAATGTTGACACAGAATGCATGAATTCAAAATTCCGCAGTATTTTACTGGCATACAGTCATACAGACATGCAGAGAACTCATATGAAGCCAGAGCCCCAGGTTTAGCTGTTGCTACGTTAGTAGCAGTGATTGCTCTGAAAAGCTGGTTAGGCTATATGGGGAATTTTTCATGATCATAGAAGAAACACCAGAAATGAAAACACTAAATTATGCTTGATATCTTAAATGTATTCATTTGTATAAGGAAGGGGTCATGAGTGGAAAGAGCATTCATTTATTTATTTTTAAAATGTAAAAAAGTGTTGCTTTAAGGCCTAGTTGAAGGCTTGTATTTAAGAGTACAGGTGGCAGCCATGTTTGTGATGCAAATCAGGAATAAGTGAAGTGGCTCATGAATTTTGTGAGTGATTTGTCCGAATTCTAGATAACATGACCGGACCTTTTTCTATAGAGGGTGGTATTGGCACATAAAGATATGCCCATGGAATAGCAACAGCCAATCAGAATACGGTATTTCACTTTGTTCATTTTCTAAGGGGCCAAGGATCCTGATTCCCTGCATATTAATCTGGTGATGAAGAGGGAAGAGCATGCGGACAGTATATAAAACATACACTGCTGCCCCCCCCACCAAACCATGCTCACTCCAAAACCTGAGTCACTGGTGTCACGACTGGCACTGCTGTTGCTGGTGCCCAAAGGGTGGCCATTCAGAGCATATTTAAAGGGGTAAGTCCACCTATAATTGGGCCATGCCTCAATGTGAGGTATGGCCTGATTAGCATTTTCGTAAAGTGTTTACATTTTTTTACTTACAGCCTATTGAGTAATTTAGATTTTACCTGGTTGATCCTGCCGTCCCTCCCACTGGTATTATGGACTGAAGTGCCCCTAGCAGTGCCCCACAACCTCCTGCAGCTGCGCCGTGAACGACATATGAGCTGGGGAGCACCTGCAGAGCACGCATATAGGTCCTACATAGATGGAACTATTAATAGCTCTGGTTTGCAATGTACATGCTCCTGTGCTATACCACGACCAGGCTACTCCCCAGTTCACACGTCATTCATGCGACAGCCGCAGGAAGTTGCGGGTGTGCCACTAGAGGCCCTTCAGTTCAACATGCTGGTGGCAGGAACAGCAGGATCAGCCAGATCTGTATTGCATCACAACAGCAACTGCAAACGGCATCAACAAAAAACACGCAGGACATTACAGAACGCGCCGGGTTTCGAGTTGGTTTATATTAGCACTTTTTTTACCGTTGCCTATTTTCTTGTGTCCGCGCAGCGTGCTTTTTCACTGTGCCGTTTTGCAGTCGCTATTTTGACCTAGACACAACCAGATAAAATTTAAATCACTGACCCAACTGTAAGTAGAAAAATTTAAACAGTACTAAAATGCTAATTGGGCCATGTCTCACACTGAGGCATGACCTGATTACGGCTGGATGTTTCCCTTTAAACATCACAAAGAGTTTGGCACAGGACTTCATTTCCGATATTGAAGATACACTCAAAATCTCCAGTCTCAGGAGTGTTATATGCTTCACTGCCTTATGATGTTTAGTTTGAAATCTTATATCATGACTGAGATCTATTAACTCCAAGGGTGTTGGAGTAATGAATAGTGCTGGGTAAAATCTTTATTACACTTGCAAAATTGCGTGAAACTGCCAATTTTGCATTTGCACAAATTTTACAAAATTGTGCCAAAACATCTGGCATAATTTCGCAAAAGGTTTTTTTATTCAAATAGTGCCATTTATCCTAAATTGCGCATTTAAAAAAAAAAGTGAGTTCCAAATACTGCACAACTTCAGCAAATAATAATTAAAAAGATGGCAAGTTCAAACAAAGCTGCCCATTTCAAACACACTGTTCTAGTACATAAGGTGGTCCAGTAACAAATATTAAATCCCAAATACCCCAAATAATGGGGTATGCTGGGTACTCAGAACCGGCTACCAAAGAATTTTCATTACTCAGGGAATTTGGCCATGAGAAGAAAAAAAACATTACATTAAAAAATATTTAAGTCTAGCTATCCCAAGGAGGACAGGACTATTCCTGTGGCTGTGCCCCCTCCCCCCACTCAGTCATCCACACCCTCCATCCCCCATCTTCCCACTCACAGAATGTTTTTTTTTTAAGCTGTACAGTAGATCAAGGAGTACTTCTGACCAACTGGAGCCCTCCTTTCCCTTGCGTTTGTGACACTCTTAGTCAGTAAAGAGTGCCTCCGAAAATAGGCTTATTCTGGGGAGGATTTTTTTTAAATTGTAGGAAGTTACTGATTGATCTTAATAATATATTAATATTTCCATGGAGACCACTCTGGTTTCACTGTGTCTGTTTCAATGTAACTAATCATTAATTAAATGCAACAAGGTAATTACACTGTACTTACATGTTTGATGCATGCAACTACATTGTAATGTGCACTGCAGTTACAGTGCAGTTACACTATAACTCCAGTGCAGTTACAATGTAACTACAGTGCAATTAACTGGCACTTAAAAGTATAACAACCACTCTTACTGTTGTGAGACTGGGCTTCAGTTACGTTCTTAGGGTATAAGAACCACTCAGCTTTGGTTTGTGGTTCTTCTACCCTAAGAAAGTATGAGATTCCCCACTAACAACTGTAGAAGTGTTCTCTGTAGCAGAATTAACAAGAACAAATTCTGAGCCCAAGCTGTCTTTCTAGTGTCTCCCCCTTCCAGTTCTAAAGGCCATTTATCACAATTTGAACCCGTACACCTGGCATTTGATTCATAATTGGGAAGGGGGTGGGGAAGAGGTGTAAATACTACCTCCAGTGGGAAGCCAAGTAGTGGAGAAACCTGACCCCCTCCCTGTGTGAGGAAAGCAGTCCCTAGGTTGCTCCATCTTCTCTCCCTCAGCCGGCTCCCATGCAGATCAACCTTGCTCGTGAACCCAGGTCATCAGCACAGCAGGTGGTAGTACTACCACCATTGTTACTGGACTATCTCGCTACTGTGATGCTACCAGGCTGGCTCCCTGGTAGACATTTGTTTTCCATATAACTTTTTACCATGCAGGCAGGTGGCTTATCTGCCCTGTTCCCCCCACCCTTCCCTCGGCCAGCAACCATCTCCCCTGGACTTACCTTGGAACAAGTTCCCCACAGATTACCCCCCTTGGTGGGGCCAGAGGGAGGAGGGCCGTCCTCCCCCCCATAGTCCAAATCCAGTTAAACTGAGGGGTCCGTGAGGTGGTGCGAGTGCACTGGAGCCACGCAGGGCTTCATTTAGCCCTTGGCTCCCCATTTACATTTACATTTCCTCCCTTGGGCTGCAGTGGCGGCACTTACACAAGCACGTGGAGGCGAACTTGCATCCCAGAACTGCAGCTCCCCCTCCCCTGATGACTGTCTGCTGCTTGAGCATCAATGCTACAACCAGGCCTCCCCCCGGTGGCAGCCAAGAGCCCAGTTGGCCTGCCACCTCTATCTGGAAGTGGAAAGCTACCTGGTGGCTACTCAATCCACTCCCAGCCCCCCCCCACCACCACCACTAACCCATGCTGCTTCCTGAATACAGCTCGCTGGCATAAAATGAGGTGTTGCGTCCTTCAGCTCAACCCTCCGTGCCCTCAAACTGGCTGCTAGTAAACATGTTTAGGCATTAATGCATGGCAGTGGGTTGCATTACCCAATGAGGGTTACATTAATAATGGTAACCTATCCACTGCAAAGCCTCAATACTATTACTGAATGCAAATAGTTCAAATTAAATGTTTTTATTGTTAAAATTCGAATTGTTTTATTGTACAGGAAGCTCTCCAGTCAAACATAACATAACCCCTTTTACAATACTTTCAACCAATCAGAATGTTCCATTTCCCAACCATTGTTTTATAATCCACAATAAAAGTGCTTCCATAAAACTTGTGTTCCGTGTAAATGTAGCAGCTCAAACAGAATGTACACACAAATGTTCCTGGTCTGCCAGTTACCGTATGCCAGTACAAACAGTGACCAAAGCTGCTGCTATGTGGTCCTGGAGGGAACAGCAGAGTTCAGTTTACACAAAATTGTAAAGCCTTCGAGGGTTGGGTTCAGTTTACACAAAATGGTAAAGCCTACAGTACCAGTAACTGTAATAAAAAAAAATCATAGCTATAGACCTTTAACCTCCATCAGCATCATGTGTTTGACTGCTGTAGTTCAACGATTCCGCCCCAGTTGTTCCCCTTCTAGCTCCTGGCAAAGCTGCAGCACTAAATGGACTTCCTTAAAGCAACACCTTGTGCCAGCAAGTCCTGTGATGTAACTCCTTCCCCCTGCCTCCACTCCATGGGAATTAAACTCAGACCAAAATCAGAGCTTGCTATGGTCAAAAAGACATCCACTCAGATTGGTCAAGAGCCTGAGAATCCTAAATCTTTGATGGGCACATGTACAGATTTGGGGGAACTACACACACACACACACACACACACACACACACATATACATATACAATATACATACAGTATAAACAAATATTAGGTGTTGATCGACGTTCAACTTCTCAAAAGTGGCACTGGCAGTTCTACACCAAGGCACGAGTTTGGTAAACAAACAAAAAAAAAAAAATACTGCACCCTGGTATTTGCACCATATAGTGAAAAAATTACACCTGTAGGGACAATATGTCCTTATTTTATTAGTGCCCTGCGGCTGCCAGCTTTTGTGCGCCCCCATGCACTGGTAACCAATATAGGAGTTGCTACTGAAAAGTTGATGTCTACATAAAGTTTAGAATACTGGCAGGGTTTCTCTGTAAATATTTTGGAAAGACAATGCGGTCTAGTACGTAGAACGCTGACCTGTTACCTATGAGATAGCTCACCATGTTTGAAGCCAGTCACAAACACCACAATCGCTGGGTCACTGTGTGACCTTCTTTTTCACAGAAAGGGTGGTAGATGCATGGAATGGCTTACCGCAAGAAGTGGTGGCTATGAATACAGTGCAGGGCTTCAAACAGGCATGGGATAGGCATAAGGGAGCAATACAAATGACTATGAATAGATAGGTCACTGAAAGAGCAAAGGCCGATGGCACATTTATAAGGTAGAAAAAGAAATGGGCAGACTGGATGGGCCTTGCGGTCCTTATCTGCCGTCAACTTCTATGTTTCTATGTTTCTATGACTGAGGCCAGATCGCATGAGCTCCCGTGCTCCTGGCCTCTAAGCTATAAGGTTGAGTAGATGGAAGACCTCACTAAACTAGGGACACTGTGTCTCAGTTTGGCTATCCTGTTCAATTAAGAAGTAAAATAAAAAGGTAAACTAAATACGCCTCTTGGGAGCACTATAAGTCCTCACTGGAATGAAAGAGTTCTTTTCCACTCAGAAACTGATGACCTTTCCAGACTTTGTGACAGCCTATCTAACTGGTAAACCAATAGCCTAGCTTCATGCCTCCGTAAAACTTAAATTCCATCATGGATTATAAAAGCACTTTGTGCCACATAGACTGTATGGAATCGTGTATGGGGTTTTGGGGGGGGGGGATAGTGTACAACTGTGTATTTCTACACAACCAAGAACTGTGATGGCACCAGAGGAGTGACACTCGAGTGGTTTGTATGAGCATCACAAACCAAAGATGTGTGGAAAATAATTTTATACTGTGCCCCCTCATATTTTATTTCACATAACTTGCTTTTTTTTCAAAGGCTAATAAACAAAATATATGTTATAAAATCAAATTTATGGACCATATATGTGGGGAGAACAGAGATGGGTTTCCTCTAAAGCATTTATGCAAGGGTGCCCCGTCCTTTCATTTTAAGCCTCCGTTCTTTTGCAACGGCCCCATGCTACCCCCCATGTTTACAGCAGAACTCTGGTCACCAGCATGTTACAGTTACAGCACTTGGGGTCCTCACAGAGGAACTCAGTAATGAGCCTATCTGTTGTAAAGGCCCTCTCACTCAAATATTGAAGTACTTATGTATATTTTTCTTCTTTGTATAATATTGCATTATGTTTTACCACATTACTGTACTATGATTTTTGTATGACCAGGTCCATCTTGCAAATGAGCCCTGCTCAATGGTGCCTGCCTAGATAAATAAAGATTATGATTGATTGATTGAAAGGAAAGGGGACCTAGAGATACATGAACCTAGGGGAAGAAAAAGAAAAAGAAAAAGTAGAAGGACTCTGAGCAAGAAATGGGGTGAAAAATCAGAGATCAGCAATGGAGACTGTGTGACTTAAACCCATGCTGCTCAACAAATGCCCCCATCCTTTTTATTTCTTTGGGTGGGGGGCGTCTCAGAGGGACATTTAATGTTGGGTTCCTGAGGAAAAGAGGCGGGGGAGAAAGGAAAGAAAATGTAAACAGACACTTGTTTAACATTACAAAAGTCCTGGTATACATTGTATAATATCAAACTACATATAAAACAATTTGTGACATCCTGCACATGAATAACAGCAATATACAACTTCTGGAAACTGGTTATAATTACATCTAACCAGTAATTATAAAATGTAAATTCCCCACGATATTAGCAACATGGAAATCTGCTGCATCTCCATTGTCCACTAGAGGGCAGCAAAGAGATTTCAAACACGGTTCCTGACAAGCTGACAGTCTGAACAGAAACACAGAAACACAGAATTTGACAGCAGATAAAAACTGCTTGGCCCACCTAGCCTGCCCATTTTCCCTACCTGTTTTATATACCACAGATACTAAATCATCTGTGGCTTACCCCCTCTTTCCTAGAGTTCCTTTATATCTGACCCATGCGTTTTTGAATTCCCCTACCATTTTTGCCACTGCCAGGAGTCTGTTATATGGATCACCACCCTTTCCATGAAAAAAATATTTTCTCACATTACCCCTAAGTCTATCCCCCTCTATTTTCAAATCATGGCCTCTTGTTCTTGGATACCTTTCAACCTCCTGTTTCAGAGCTCAGGAACAAGGAATAAAATAAAATCAGGGACACATGACCAAAATCATTTCATTTTATTACACTGGATAGAAAGATGAGCTAAGATAGCCCATTTTCACAAGCGACCAGTTAAAGAAAATCATTATGATGCAGCACAGGGCAAGGCAGAGTACTGCAGGCACAGGCAGGTAGTGCAAGGTAAAGTTAGGAGAACTAACAAATTATTTGCAGTTATATTCCATTTTGGCCAACATAAGCTAATACTGAAGGAAGAGATACTCACACGTGAGGCGAGATGGCAGGGCAGGAGGTTGTAGGGCCCAACAGCCCTGAAGGACAGGGCTCTTTGTCCTACCGCAGAGTATCTAATGGGGAGTTGGAACGTGAATTTGGATTGAGACTGGGTCCCCAGCTTGTTCATGGAGTGTGGGAAGAGTGAGAAAATACAAGGGGGAACTTTGCCCAGGGCAACCTTGTGTAGGAATATCGCCGACCTATGGGCGAGGCAGTCCCCCAGGAAGAGGCAGCAAGCATAATTATATAGTTGCCAATGGTGGATCCTATATGACAGGCTGGTCAGGAAGCAGCAGATTCCATTGTAGACTGTGCGCACCTTGGTCAGGATCCCTTCGGTAGTGGCAGTGTAGATTAGGGAGCTGTAGTCATTGACTGGGACCGGTAGGCTGAGCGTGAGTAATTCCTTAGATTCCTGGGTCAGGAATGTTTTGACCCTGCAAAGACCTCCAGTTTTCTGGTGCACAGATTTTGTAAGGTGACTGACGTGGGCGTCGAGGGACAGTGTGATGTCAGTGAAGATGCCTAGATACTTAAACAGTGAGGAAAGATCCACCGCAGTGCCTTCCCAAGCAAAGACGAGAAAGGGCTCGGGGATGGTCTCTTGTGGGCCCCTGAAAAGACCATGGATTTTGCTTGTTAGTGTGCAGGGCCATCTTATTGCCTAAGAACCAAGATTGGAGGGGACGAAGTTCTGCTGAATAATTTTGTTTAGGATAGCCAGATCCCTTGTTGAGCTGAAGATGACAGCATCATCAGTGTACAGCTAGGTTCCAGTGGAGTGGCACGAGTTGGGAAGTGAGTTGAGGAACAGCGAGAAAAGTAGGGGGCTGAGGATGGAACCCTAAGGGACCCCACAACTGATGGGCCGGAAGTCCGTGTGGATGTTATCAACTGTAGTCCTTGCAACCTACCCGACAGGTAGTTGTTGAACCAAAACATGGCACTGGGGGACAAACTGAATTCAGCAAGGGTGTGGAAGAGCAAGACAAGGTCCACAAGGTCAAAGGTCTTGGTGAGGTCCATGAAGGCTGCAGTAATAACATTTCTGGGGCTCAACTCACAAAGAGGGCTTAGCTTGACCCCATGCACCAGGGACACTGAACTATATTCTGTTACAGGAGGAGTTCCGGCACCTAAGTCCCCACACTTGTCGTAACTGCTCCTGTGCAATAAAAACAAGCCACATGAGAGGGGTTTGCTGCAGGATCTGTGCAGCAATGGCTAGCGGTCACCTCATCCCTAATACCCTCATAATATAAATGAATTCTCATCCCTGGTGATCTAGTGCCCCCCCCCCCCGATCTCCCATCCCTGGTGATGTAGTGGCCCTCTGATCTTGTCATATAAGTAATAAAAACAAAACCTTCCCTGGTGATCTAGTGCCCCCCCAATGCCCCCAGTAATAATAATTAATAAAAAAGTACCTGTTCTCGATCGTTCAATGTCCCAGGTAATAAGAATTAATAATCCCCCATCCCTGGATGGAGGTGTAGTGGCACCCTCTCCCCAATGCCGGAGGTATTTATTATTAATAAATCCCTTTCCCTGGTAGTTTAGTGACCCCCCCGATCCCTAATGCCACCAGTACTAATTATTAGTAAACTCCCGTTACCTGGTGGTCCAGTGGACCCCCACTCCTGAGCCCATCAGGTAGTGCCCAGCACCCTGCTCCCCCCATCCCAATACAGAGCTGGTGACTGGCACAGCCTTCCTCTCACCTCTGCAGCCGGCCACTGACTGAACTATCACTGAGTGTACCGTACAGTGTATGTCACTATATAATACTCTCAGTGACACTTCAGTTGGCAGTCAGCTGCGGAGGTGAGAGGAGGACTGTGCCTATCACCAGCTTTTTATTTGGATGGGAGGAGTGGGGTGGTGGCACTATCTGCTGGGATAGGGTGCAGGGCACCTTTCCTACTCCTATGCTGGGGTGGGGAGGTGGGGCACTGGGCATCTCTCCTGCCCCCAAGCTGGCAACCTGGGTTCCAGAATGGACCAGGGTCACTTGGGAGCCAGCCAGGAGGAGGAGAACTGGATCGCTCCTCCTATCGGGGGGGGGGGGCACTGCTTACTGCTGCTTGGTTGCCACACAGCAGATGCTGAGCAGCACAGCAGGCGGTCACTTGTTTGACAGCTGGACACAGGCACTGAAGCATTCAGCATCTTCATGCTGTGTGTTTGGCCACGGCACGTGATCCAGCCTCAGGAGGACGAAAACTGGAAGAAAACCCCAGTGAAAGCAGGATGACTGGGGCTACCCCACTGGCTCCACAGCACTTACTGGAACCCACTTACCTGTTGAGGTAAGGAACTTGTGGGCAGTATTGGGGATAGTGGGGGATGGTGCTGGGGGTCGCTGACAGAAGGGAACTCGAGCGGCAAAGGCAGAGAAACATCTATGTGAAAAAAAAATGATGATACGGCTGCCTGGTGCCAATGGCTCAGTGACAGTGTGTCGCACTGTGGTGCAGATAACCAGTGCTTGGAGCAGGACATCATTCACCTTGTTGGGGGCAGGTGGGGCTGCAGGCAGCTGCCTTTTGCTCCTCAGCCGGAGAGGGCTGGTAGCAGGTTCTAGAGCAACAATGACCCCTGCAGGTGGATCACGGAACTTATTCTTCCCGCAAGGGTTCGTTCATCGTGCATGCTAAGTCGTAAAGGCACTGCTCAAAATGGATGGGGAGGGAGGACATAAGGGATGAAAATAAGGAGAAAAAAATCCTCTGAGTCCTCAGGATAGCTCAAAGCAGTCTAAACACAGTACATCCCTGACAAACAGGGTACATCCCCGGTAAAACGGGACAGCGGAAGAGATAAAATATAGACTGAAGAAAGGATGATGTACTTTATTTGTTGAATGTATAGGTTTAATGAAGTGTTTTAAGCCTAAGCTATATAATTTTATAGTGTATGCTTTGTGTATTTGCTGTAAACTGTGTTGTTGAACGATCCTGGTTTTGGTTGCAATCATGTTTTTTATATAGCTAATCTAATCCAGTACTTTACATTTTAGTTGTTTATATGGGTTTACATTACTATTTATTTTACACTGGGACTGGAGCCAAGAAGTGAAGTAAGCCCCCCCCACCCCCCTCCAGAAAGTTCATACAGACACTGCGTTACTTTCGCTAAACTACAATGTATGGCTAATCTGTTGGTACTAGAATGGGGCCTCTATCATCTACAGCATCGCAGCTCTTACTGGAGAAGGATACAGACTGACACCTGTAAGGGCAGGTACCTGTAACACTTCAAAATGCCATTTTCAAAGGGCTGGGACTTGTAAGGGGATGCAGGATGCAGAACTAGTAAGTGCTGGAACACAAAAAACTCTACATCAGTGACCTGTAGATGCATTTCTATTTTCAGCAGTCTCTCTGCTGGTGCACTGATTTCCCTAATCTGTGCACATGGTATGCACCCAGGAAGGAATTGTGAAAGCATAACAGGACCCCCTCATTGCGCAAAATTTCCTGCCACATTATCGCAGTTTTCAGTGCTTTGAAAACTGGGTGACAGACAGGCAGGCAGACGGCCAGACATGCAGAGAGACAGATACACAGAGGGACACACTCAAGAGCTGTCTTGAGAGGAGTTTAAGAAAATCTCTTATCAGTTCTCCAAGGGCAGGAGACGTGAAACCCAAGTGCTATTGAGTTTTAAAGTTCAACAATTGAGTGTCACTGTGGAAGCAAACCTCAGGTCACTTTGATCTCCACAAAAGGAGAGTGCAGCTTAATTAGTATTTGGTTTCTCAAGCAAACGAAGATCGACTCAGAGCTTGTGAGAGCCATCTGAGGGAACTCAAAGTAGCTGCAGTAAGTTTGTTTTAGGACAAGGCAAGGTCAGTTATCGCCAGCATGAGACAACACAGGGAGCGCCACAGTGGTACTTTCAACCCATAAAAGCACACTTTTCAGATAATAATTAACCATCTGTGCTCTCGCTGATCTCCAAAGCTATTAGGTCTCGAATGCATGCGCTTAGCAGTGCATGGAAACTACATTTCCCAGCAAATAAGCATCACTATTTTTGCTCTTTTTTTCATTGATAGTTACTAAGGATGGGCCGAACCATTCCTAAAAAAGTTAAGAACCAGGCTATTTCTAAAATGAAAAACTGAAAAGAACTTCATTGTAAAATCCCTTGTGCACTATGTTCAAAGTTAGGGCTAACTGTAAGTGGCTACTGGGACCACTTAGCACTAGTCGCGACTTTGAGACCGCATTGAGCTATGCTCAGCAGTGGTCACGTGCCTGTCCTGCATCATTGCTAGCGAGCAAACAGGGAAGAGGTGGAGGCCCTCATGCAGACGATCACAGGACCATTCACAAAGCACGGTGAAACTGACAAAGTTGATCACCAACTCCTCCACCCTTCCCCCACCCACCCTGCCAAACTACTACATGCAGGCAGTAAATGGGGGGCATACAAATGTAACTGGAAATGGTTAGCTGGTCGGGGAAGCCTTTTTGTGCCCCCTATGGCATCAGAGAAGCACATCTTTCATGGAACTGTAGGGCTAGGGAGGGAGAGATCACTGGATGCCAGGGAGCAGGTAGGTCACAGGTCCACCGGAGACAAAGAAACACAGAATTTGTCAGCAGAAAAGTCCATGCACACTTGAAGCCCCTGGCTGTTTTTGCCTCCACCACTTCTGCTGCCAGTCTAGTCCAGGCATCCACCACTCTTTCAGTAAAGTAGTACTTCCTCACATCCCTCAACCCCCAGCCCCAGATTCATCATATACCCTCTGGTTCTGGTGCTCTTCCTCATTTGAAAAAGACTCCCCTCCTACACTGGCCTATAGTTACTGGTCTCTTCCCTGCTTCTGCCTTTAAATACAGTGACGTCTACTCTCCTACGGTCCTCTGGAACTACACCTGATTCCAGTGAGCTGTTGAATAAGGTCATCAGTGGGGCAGCCAGCACCTCACTGAGTTCTTTTAGTACCCCAATGTCCATCCGGTCTGACAACCTTGTCCATCTTCAGAGCTGCAAGCCCCTTTGGAACTCATTCTCTGAAAACGGATCTGGGTCCACCTTCCTTCCCCCTCTGTTCCTGTTAATCACTGATGGTCCGTCTGCCCCTGCCTCCACTGTGAAGACTAAGCAGAAGTACCTGTTCAGACGGTCTGGTTTTTCATGGTCCTCTTCTGCAAAGTCTCCCTCTGCTGCCCTCCTTATCCTCACTATCGATCCCCTTGCTTTCCTCTTCTAACGTATGTACTTGAAGAAAGTCTTACCCCCATTTGCTGCCTCTTTGGTTACCGTTTCCTCTGTCTGTGCCTTTGCTCCCCTCACCACCTTACCTGCTTCCCTCTGTTTTTCCTGGTACACCTCCCTGCCTCCCTCTGTTTCCTTGTATCTCCTGAATGCCACCTTTTTGTCCTTCAGCACCATGGCCACATATCCAGAGTACCATAACGACCACTTTTCCCTTTTCCGTTTACTCACTTCCTTCACATAGAGGCCGGTTGTCTTAATCATGCCCTCCCTTATTTACCCCAATTGTTTCTCTACCCCTCATCAGCATCCCCCCCCATTAAGCAGTTTCTGAGGCAGTCTCCCACTTCCTTAATATCCACCCTCCAAAGACCAGGACCCCACCCTCAAATGGTTTGCTTCAGCTCCAATCTTAACGTTAAACCATGCTGTACGATGATCACTGGTGCCTAGGGGACTCGATGACATTTGCAATGCTGCCCGTTCGTAAGCACGAGGTTCAGCACCACCCCATCCCATCGTTGACTAGCTGCCTGAGAAACGTACCATGCAGGGAGTCACAGATGGCCCTACTCCTTGCTGAAGCCTCAGCTGGCAGGCTCCACTCAACATCTGGCAGACTGAAGTCACCAACTAGCAGCACCTCCCCCTTACTCGCCCAGTGTTGGATCCAGGATTTTACAATGAGGGTGCTGGGATGGTGTGCATACTTTATTTTTTTTAATCTTTTATACTGTCTGCTATTATCTTTTTCAGTACATTTTTGGCAGAAAATACAAATGTAATCTATAGTTTTGAATGTATAATTTCTTACAGTCAATAAATCAGACTTCTTCAATAAAGTGAAATTCAGCAGCAGCAAGCAGGTAAGTTATAATGAGGGTGCGGCCACCCCCATCGCCACCTCTAGATCCGCCACTGTACTTGCCATTCTGATGATGGCTTCCCCAAGTGCCTTATCCGACTCCTTGCCCTGTGCTGGAGGTCTATATAGCACCCTTGTATGGATAGTAGTCCCACTACCTCTCTCCAAGATGATCCACAGAACCTCCAGTCTTTCCTTTTTCTCCAGGTGCTCCTACATTTCTGTAGCCTTGATTCCCTCCCTCACATATAGTACAACCCCCCCCCTCCCCTCCTTCCTTCCCTGTTTCTCCTGAACAGAGAGTAGCCCGGTACAGCCACATCCTAGTCATGACTGTCAGTGCACCATGACTCCGTTATGGCAACAAAATCCAAGCTAGCCTCTTCCATGATGGCCTCCAGCTCCAGAATTTTATTTCACAGACTCCTCGCATTTGGGCACATGGTACACTTTAGCCAACGGGCCACAGATTTTGTAACTATAAGTCCGCGGGGTTAAAGAAAGGGGGGAAATAGGGAGAGGGAGACTTCAGGGTTGCACACCTGGTCACTATCACTTTGCTGCTTGGGACAGAATTGTCCAGCTAATGCTGTTCCATGCAGCGACGTGGCAGGTGTCACTAACCAGCATGGAAGTAATCTGCACTGTCCAGCATCTGTAAAACTTATTTGCACTGCGACATAGTGATGGAGGGGGACTGTTACCTCCTGCAAATAATTAAGATACTTTGTGTGAGGCACAAAAGCGTGGGGTCAAACAGGGCAACAAAATGACGGCCCTCTGTTTTCCCCACCACAACCCTTTGTGACTAAAAACAGAGCCACTTGTGAGTGGTTCAAAATGCAAAATAGTGAGCAGCACTTTTTTCCCTATATTTTATCTTCTGCTCCACTGCTGTCCACGGATGTGTTCTTGGTTTCCAAGGATTTACCGTTTGAGGCACAGCCATCATGCAGACAGCAGAGGGGTATTTTTTACCCAGTTTTCTCCCACATTCCTCATGCTTCCTCTTGGCATGGTTAGTGTCTTGGTAGACCTTGTGGTTGCACAGCATACCCCCACACAGGAGAAATCTCTCTGGCGTGTCAGCAGAGGTTGCTGCACTGATGGACCCAGCCTCCAACCCACTTCGGGCAAGGTATGCTGTCTCCAGGCAGATACCTGCAGCCTAGCCTGCCTCTTGACTTGACGTGGCAAGTCAAGTTCACTCCTGAACCCGGGTCCCCATGCACTACTCATGGGCCATTGGGGTGGCCTAATTAGCATGTTTAACTTGTAATTAATAAGCCATGTATTAGGTTTGGGGAGAGGGTTTAAAACAAGAACTTTTGTGGTTCTGATTAGAATTTGTTTGAATTAGAACAAAAAAAGAAAGATCCGCTTGGCTCAAACCATCTCCTGACTTTATATACTTACTAAAACTGTTTGTAAATTGGCTTAGATCAAACAAGCAACCTGACTGGTCAAAAATGGCCCCATGACCATGCATTAATGTATCATAACCGCACTCTTTTTTTCCCTGGGTCATTCAGTAATCTAGCATTACCACACACCCCGTCATGTGCCACGGCTTACTTAGCCAGGAAAGGAATTATGAGAACTCTTGATTCCACAGGTGTCCCGGAGGTGGAGGGTGGGGAACTATACAAAGTGGCAGCAAATTCACACATAGATCACAAACATTGAGTCACCTATACATAAACAAAAATTGGATTATCTAATGTTTACACTGAGTAATAAGGAAAAATGTTAACTGCTTCAGTGCTGATCACATGCGTTTCAAGAACAGCTGCTTTTGTTAGAGATCTTTTTCTCCTCCAATGCCTCCAGTCCTCAGCTTGAGGGTGTATCTTTGTGGCAACACCCCAGCCCCAACCAGCACTAGCCGCACAGCTCCCACCAGTGGGTATCAACTGGGTAGGGCCCTAGAGTGCTGCTGGCTGTTATCACTGTGGCTTTTCCCTTGGTATTATCCCTAGAGCCCTCCTCCCTCCCTCCTCCCTCCCTTCCTTTGGCATCAGCACAGCCTCTGTCGGCCTCACCCATGTGCACACAGCGTGCCCCTGTGGCTGGAGCAAGCTCTCTAGCCCAACTGCAGATGTCACTGTGATGCTGGGGGCCAACTCTGCTGGCAGCCCTCCTTAGCTGAGGCACACAGCTGAGTGGCAGCTGCCCAGGCCAGGCCTGCCTCCCAACCCAGCTTTGTTCCTAAACACAGCTTAACAGCATCACAGTGATGCCGGGGAAGCCTCATCACAGTTACATTTAGATGGTCCTAAGTGCTTTCGTGAAGGTATTTTGCTTTGATGGTCATGTAATTACTGACGGAAGATTGCAGTATTTTTATACTGTAGGACTATTATATTTTTTCTCTGTATATATTTTAGACTGTATGTACCTGTTCTTTTTAGGCTATGTTAAGCTGCTGACTGCTGCTGTTGTCCCTGGGACACCCCTAAATATGAGATGCTGCATCTCATGCGGTTGTCCTGGTTGAAATAATTCCCAAAAAATAATTAAGTAAAGGAGAAAAGAAGAGTATCCACCGCATGCGGAACTATGAGAGTAACCATTGCCAGAGGTATGCTCCAGTACAGTACCTACAATGCACAGCAATGGGTGCAGAAAGAAGCCTGTTTTACGCCGGTCCTCCGTGCTCTGCACTGGGCTGCCTGCGTGGTGGTGCATCACCGTTATGTTATGCTTGATGACATGCAAGGCCCTACCCAGTTTGGGTCCTAACTGCCTCAAAGACATGCAAGGCCCTACCCAGTTTGGGTCCTGACTGCCTGAAAGACATGCAAGGCCCTACCCAGTTTGGGTCTGAAAGATGATCTGGTTGTCTACCACCCAACTCGTCTCCCCTGCTCCTCTAATGCAAGTCAGCTTGCTGTCCATAGCTCATGTCTGAAACAGCCTGGGGACACAGCATTTGACATGGCAGCTCCATTACAGTGGAATATGTTACCTGGGAATGTCTGCTCAGCTCGCACTGTGGAGGCTTTTAAAGCCTCTTTAAAAACATACTTGTTTTCCTTAACATTCCCAGATCGTCTTAGTAAATCGTAGTCAGAATTGTCATAATACAAAACTTGTTTAAAGTTGTTACATGATTTTTTTTGATTTTCTATTAATTGTACTGTGCTCTGAGTCTCAGGAATAGGGCTCTTTGGAAATAAATGTTTCCGGGCCGGCCCAGCATCGCAGCGGTTGGATTTCCGCTTGCGACATGGACAACCGGGGTTCGGGAGCGGACCCCGTCATTCAAATGGGCCGGCCGAGAGGAGTAGGGATCGAAATGATGGGCGGCTCCTCTTACCCGGGAAGGTAGCAGTACCCGGCGCTGCATGGACCCCTGGTGGTCAGGGATATTCCGGGCAGCCGAGGATTACTGAGGGGGGGAGGGAGGAGGCGGACAGACGATTACATCATTGCCGTCCACGCCTCCGGGAGAAATCAGGAAAAATCCGCCCACCTCTGGCGCCTCTATGGCGCAGTCCCTCGGGCTGCAATGGGCTCCCCCCTCCTACTGGCGCAGCTTCAGCTAAAGCCATTGTCGTGGCGCATTATCGAGGTGTTCCATGTCCCCACCTTGGGGAGCCAGGGGGTACTGGGGGCGGCTCAAGGGGATGCCGCAGCAGGGGATCCGTGACTGGCTGATACATGCTGAGGTGGGCACGGAAAAAAAAAAGAAAACAGAAAAAAAAAAAAAGGAAATAAATGTTTCCTTGTCTCACCCTTACAGTTGGGATCCTGATTCCTGTTACAACCCATAAGACTGTAATTGCAGACTATTTATTTATTTTATTTTAGTCTTTGGTAACTGGGTAAGGCCCACTAGGCACAAGTGCCTGTTTTCAGGGGCGACCTGGGAGCACTGGGCGGTTAAGTGACTTGCTCAGAGTCACACAGTATGCAAGTGGAGGTTGTGAGAATCAAACTCAGGTCTGGTCTGCTGGATGTATGAAGCTCGTTCACACCTCGTTCCTCTAACCTCTAGGCTATACTGCCAGCCCAGTTCCCCTAAACACGTTTTCTTTGGGACTGAAATCCAGACAATGGTGTATTATTGTTTTATTTAGTAATTTATTTATTAATTAATTTATTTTTCTTTTTTTCTTTCTTTCCCCGAGACACTCCAACTGAGGTGCAACATCTTGTCAGTGTGGTCCTGCTTTCCCGTCACTTTTACAGCTGAATGGAAGGAGGAACAAAACCCACTGGGATCAAGTGACTGACTCAAGGTCTCAAAAGGCGCTTTTACACACAGGTGAATACAATGGAATGAGCATTACCTGTGTGGTGCCATTGTACTCTGTTCCATTCGTGGTTCACTTTACACTCTGATGGTATTCTGGCAACCCCCCACCTCCATTTTCAATATTAGTGTTTCGGCTCCCCCACGGGGTGTGGTGCTCTATAGCTGTTCTTGCACTGCTGCCAGAATGGCTGTTTTACACAGCCAGATGAAATGGAACACATCGAGACGAACTATGGAAGGCAGAGACTGCAGTTTGGGTGAATGTTCACCAGGGGAATGGAACAGATGCACTTTACACACAAGGGAGGTAACGGTATACTATTTCTGTAACAGTCATTCCATTACACGTTCCTGTGTATAAAGGCGACCAAAGAGAGCCAGGGACAGCGGTGCCATTCAATCCTTTGCAATCCTGAAATAACCCAGCAGAAACTATTCAGAAACAGATTCTAGATAAATCATTAATGTACTCCCCCCCACTTCATCCCGGCAGACCCCTCATGTCATTCAATGTTGAGCACCAGTCCCCAATTAACTATATTTGCCAGGCGAGAAGGTATCTATGGCCCCGCAGCAGTTTGTGTAAACCTCTACCTACTACACACGTTACTATACAAAGGTATCTACTAAGGTATAATGCTTAAAAATGCAGCGTTTATCTCAAGTGGATTTAAAGTAGCACTTCATGTTAATCTTAAAGGAGTAGTACACCCACATATCTTGTTAAAGGTTTTTGTTTCTTTGTCAGCAGACAACTCTTTTTGTGTAACTGTTGGGGATATAATCTGTTGCTTTAGTTTATTTTCGCTGTTCATACCAGTCCCTGTAACTAGCATGGGGGTCTCCATTTTCTGGTTGTTGAAATCTCATTGTGCCTGAGAGCTGCATTAGTATACAAGAACATGATGTGCCAGCACCCTTTATGTTCCACAGTACTGTATGCCTGTCTACTTACTTAGAATTCAACAAAACAAACTGCAACAAGGTATGAAATACCACATTTACTTTCAATTAGCTTTGCCAACTGTCTTAGATGTAATGCTTGGGTTTTCCTTTAAACTGTGTTCAATCTGTGTATTTCTAGAGTTTTTTTCAGGTTACGTGTAATTTCAGCATAGAGATACATGGTTCAAATGGGTGCTGCGGTATCATGTTCTCATATGCTAATGCAGCTCTAAGGGACAACGAGATTTCAACAACCAGAAAAGGGAGACCACCAGGCTAGTTACAGAGGCTGATATCAACAGTGAAAATAAACTAAAGCAAGCACATATATCCCCGATATCCCCAACAATTACATGAAAAGAGTTGTCTGTTGACAAGGAAACAAATAACATTTGCAAGATACGCGGGTGTAGTAATCCTTTAACAAAGACAGGACATTGAAAAAATAGAGCATTGGCCCACCCCTTGGTTACACTAGAGGAAGACTATGGACTCGATTCACGGGGGGCTATGCACCCACAGTAGGATGCCTATGTGGGCTAGTCATGTGGCAAGATCCCACTTCGGACATATGGAGAGCAGTGGGAAGGGGCTTTGGATGCCATCCAGTGCGGACAGGCATCAGGGTGTGGAGCTCCGTAGCTGGGATACATGCAACCCATGTGTATCCCAGCCTGTTCTGTGAATCGAGCCCTATGTCTACCAATTTATCTACTGCTCTTTCAATTTGGGTGCAGTGTGGGTGTGCTTACAGAATCCCTAGCATCTTGTGGGAAACTGTGGAAAAACACTTTTTTTTAACTTGCAGTTAGGCTGCTACATTTCTACTATAAAATGGCAAGCAAAATTCCCGGGCTCTAATCTGTCCATTCTGACCTTTAACAGTGATGTTATCCCAGCACACCTATTCACCTATTCAAAAAGCAACTAAAAATGTCTTTTAAAAGTTTACTTTTTTACCTTTTTTTTTTTAACAAGCAAGCCATTTTTTTAATTGCAATAATGCACTCCAGAACATGTGTCATGGGCATAACATCACTTCTCCGGCGTCGGACTGCCACCCGAAGTGCAACGCTATCCCAGCATGACATGCACCCTGTCGTGCATTGTTGCTTAATTTGGCTAACCTTTTTCCTTGGGAACTATGCAAATTAACAAGGAAACAGGATCTACAGCCCCTAAACCTTCATCTGCTCTATATTCTACATCTGACATCATACTCTCTGCTTGTAATATTACAATAATTTCCACAGCAACCGATCCTGATGTCACAAGAAAAGGATTGTAATGTTTGGTACAGACAATAAGCAAAGCAGAAACAGTGTAGAAGACAATGATGCTATTTCCATGTTAACAAAGTTATAAAGAAAACGTGGAAGAGATACAGAAAATAGATATATCTACAAACCGAAACGTATCTTAAAAATGTGTGTAAGCTGGCCCATTGGCACTGTTGAAGCGTTTCTGCTAGTGACGTCAGCAGCCTGGGTTAAAGCGTGAGCCTGGAATGTCAGAGGCTGGTAGGGTGGGGGTGAGCATGTGTCCCACAGGATGCTTTCTTCCTTCTGGGAGGAAGGGACTGCCTCCACTGGAGTGTGGTGGCCACAGGTGGCAATGCAGCTGGCAGAGTGAGTTGGAGGACATCGGCTGGGTACACAGTTTGGGCACTGTCTGGTGCACCCCCGCCCAAGCCCCATGAATGCCAACATTCTCGTGGTGGGTACAGCATTGGAGAAAATGGACCCCAGCATGAAGGATGACATACCCACCGGTACATGTGGGTCCCCTAACCACTGGATGGGTTCGCCCTGATGCTTGATGCTTTGGGGTATATCCCCTGCCTACTCCTGTCCCTGCCTGGGGGCTACAGCCAAGGCTCCGTGGAGTGCTAAGAAGCTCCTAAGGGCAGTCCCTGTTGGATTAAAGGGAGTGCATAAAGAGTAAACAAAAATGTGTGTGGTGAGGGAGGAGTTCAAAGTATCCTCTGAGAGGTCAGGAACTATTTAAATCCATGCAACTAGCCATACCTGGTTAGTGTTACCAGTTTGGAAACCTGCCAATTTGACCTATTCAGTGGCTGGCACTGAACCAGATAGACTCTGTAACACAATAAAGGAAGAGTCTGTGGAACAGCAGATGCAATTTCATCAAAGGGTTAAACAGAAATACTGGTTTATGTTGCCCTCGAATTGCTCTTTGAAAACAAAGATGTCATTCCTGTAACTAGGAGAGGTTTGCAAGGGCAGCTCAATGAAGGTAAAAGGGCCGCTGCGGGTTCTGGAAGTCATCGGGTTCTAGTACTTGCTTCATTACTGCACGTCTCTGATCCACACGCCATTTAGCAACATGTTAAGGACATTTCCACTTGTTTTTTTTTAGTTGCTAACTGGGTAGGTGCACCAAACGTCTACCCATTTCCAGGCACAACCCAAGACATAGGACAATAACAGCTACAGACAGTGTAAAGACATGAGGCAAAAAGAAAAAAATTACAGATCTGGTAGGCAGCAATTCAGTACAGAAATGGCATAATATGCAACTTCTAAGGGCAGAGTATGGGACTAGACCCATTCAAGCAGCAAATTACATCCGAAAAGGACAGCGCTGCAAGTTATATACAGGGATCATAAATAAATAGGTACCAGTTATAGGATATTATTTTTTTTATGCCATACCTGTGAGGATACAAAAACAGCAAATATCAGTGATAACGAATGAAAATATCACTGAGATTTTTCCTAACTGCAGCTTGACCTTACGTCATCATGAGCGGCACAAAAGTTCAAACTACACGAGGGAAAATAGCAGTGATACTTTCATCGGGGCTTTGGCATATCCCTTATTTATACAACTGGTGTGAAAATATATTTGCCATGATAAACGTATTATTTTTGGCAACATGAGCAAAATAAACAAAGTTGGTCACTGAACAGACTCTGACATTTATTTCACTCATTATTGCCACAGAGCATGCTCAGATATGTATTCTTACATGTAAGACACAGTTTATTTTTTGATTTCTACTGCACTGGATGCCTAGGTTTGCATTTTGTACTTATTTGTATTGTTTTACTATTTCTAATGCAAAGCCACCTAAATGCCTGTTGTATAAACTGAATATAACATGGTCTGACTTGAGATATAATTCTCATCTTCATTTGAGGGTGCTGGATTATTACTGTCTCACTCATGGCTTCTCCGCTGGTGAGATATCAACAGACCAATACACTCTCATAAAGACAAAAAAATGAGATCGTATGTCAGCTCAAGTCATTGCACTGAGCTATAAGTGAAGAGACTCAGATTTGAATCCCATAACTGCCACTTCCCTCACTATGCAACCCTGAGCAAGTCATTTAACCCCCCTGCTCTTATCCTCTGTAATGTCTCTCTAATCTATCTCTGTGCTGTTTACATCTCACTGTGCACCTGAAATGACAGCAATTTCCAATAACCTCTCTCCAGGCTTGCAGCATGCTATTTAAAATGCAAAGTCCTTTCCTTACCTACATAAATACTGTAGCATCAGCATTGTAATTTAAGGTCAGAAGGGACTGTAGGTCTATCATGTCATACCCTCTGCTTTATAAGCAGGGACAAAAAAGTATTCCTTGGATATGTGCTAATTCAAAGAGATTCCCTACCAACTCTACTATGCAGGGTATGCTCAGTCGATTTGTTTTAAAATAAATATCTTCATTTAAAGACATCTTTTAAGAAGCACAGCAGACTATCCATTTAACAAAGGCCATTTTACATGTAAAAAGGGGTTACTATGTCCCTTTATGCTTTTTTTTTGTTTATTTAAGGCACACAGAGTCTCAGGGATTGGACACCATAAAAATAAAAATGCCTTGCCTTGCCCACCGATTCCCCTGTAAGCTGAAATTTGTCTAGGTTTACTGCTGAAGGCCTTTACTGTCTTCATATCCAATGTCTCTGCTGGTAATGATGTCTTAAAGACAGATCGATGCATGAATCAACAGTTCAAAGGTGAGAAACGTTACAGTTTGCTCAACTGTGTTTTATTACCGGCTGTACACAAAATTGAACTTTAGCAACAGTTCAGAAAAGTCACTGAAGAAGCCACTCTCTTTTTGTGCCAAGAAAAGCAACAGGTGGCAGGAAGGAACCACCAGTCCTGCCGGTAACTGCTGTCATCACAAATTAATTCTCCCTATATTTAACAATAAATGTCTACAGACTGTGACCTAATGGATTACTAGCAAATGTTTTGTAATCTGTCCTGGAGATAAGCTAGATTTATCACTAAATAAACCATACTTACTTATGTGTTATTTATTTCTTTATTTTTATTTTTTTGGCATGGGCATTCTCTCCGGCCTGTGCAGGTGACTGAGTAGATTGTTACCTCTGCTGTCTGAACTTTCTGTTTGTCCATCCAGCTCCTCGTCACCCGCTATGCACTGCTGGAACAGCAGGCACGGTTGGGGGAGCTGCAGTGTCTGCATGGAGAACTGGAGACACACCTACACTTTACTTAACTGCTGTGCGGACGAGTGATGGTGACCTGTGCAATCCATCTACCATGAGTGTTTTTTTAAACTGGGGTCAATCTGAGTTCAGGTGGGGTGGCTAGTACCCCTTAATGGTCACCTCCTAGCCAGGTTACCTCTGTAAAAGAAACTGCAGTCTCGAATCAATGGTATTTCTCTACTTGGGCCAATCAAGGTTAAATGATTTAAGGCAGACTCAGAACCAAGCCCTATGCTTAATACTGCCATGTAGTTGAGATCAGGCAGGATATTATTCCCAGCATCCCATGTTCTTTTTTTTCTAACTACACAAAAGTTGTGTTTACAGGGCTGCACCATTTTTCTTCTGGGACCGCTCCTGTGCTGCACTGACCTCTCACGCCAGTTTACATGGTCCCTCTCAGTGCCTATGCAAGTCACGCTGAAGACGGACTGTGAGTCCGGGGGTTGGGAAGGAGGATTCTTCCTGAAACATGTAGAAGCATACACTGTGTGCCGGAGTGTGTGGTGCAGCCTGTCCACAGGGTTGCTAACCCCGCTTGCGTCAGAACATGTTCCGTAGATTGAAGCGACACAGGGAATGGTTTACTGAAGGACTTACCACAATCCAGTAAGTGTCCAAACAGCTGCATTTGCACCGCAGCAGCCCAAGCGGGCAGGTTGCTGCCATGCGAACATGGCCACGTAAACTGGCCTAAAGATTTAGTTCACTGCCCTGAGCCATAATAACAGAAATCATCAGAATATATGACAATTAAATTAGGCATGGGCAAACTGTTTGAGTAAAACAGTTTGCCCATGAGGAAGATGAGGAAGCATTTCTCCATGGAAAGGGTGTTGGCTAGCTGGAAAAGGTTGCCTAGGGAGGTGGTGGGGCAGAGACGGTGACAGGGGCAAAGACAGTGACAGGATTCAAGGATGTATAGGACAGGTACATGGATGTCATTACAAGGAAGAATCACCCAGAGAGAGTGATAAGCTGAGGCCACACAGGGCCCCTTGCCACCTCGTCGGGTAGTTGAGTCAGGACAGACTGGATATGCCTTGCACTCCTTGTCTGCTGACAAAATCTGTTTCTAGGTTTCTAAAACCTGAATTCATTCTGATTTGGCATGTTATACTGAATGATAAAGTATTTATAACTGCAGTGCACAAAAAAGATTAAAACTGAAGTATTTTTTATTTTTTAATTAGCATGGGGACACTTAAGAGAACACAGCAGTGTAACAAGCTGCCAGCTGCATGAGACTGGATCCAGGACTTCTAAACATCATAATCAGCTGTCGTCCCCCGCAATACAAAGAAACAGGGGTGGGCAAGCCAGGTATATTTCACATACAGCCAAGCCAAAGATCTGGCTTGACTCTATGAACCAAAACACAAGCCGAGCCCTGGCTGATGTAGGCTGTTCTCTACATAGGTGTTGAATGTTTCAGACTCTACACTAACTCCTCAGGCTGTCCAAAATGCTTACTTTCACCATAACTGGCTTAGCTTGCCATTAGTAGTGGTGACACTGGGGAGAGGGGTAGGGGCACTTAATTCCTTAATGGCACTCTATTCACAGTACATGTACGTAACTGGGATTAAGAGACAATAGTCAGGATCTCTAAACTAATGTACTGGGACCTAGAGGTCTGACTAAGCAATTCACAACATTAAATAATTGCTTTGTCACGTTCTGCAAACCCCCACACGCCGTGATGCTTCCTAGGTATCCCTGTGGCTGAAAACAGATACAAGCAATGGGTTTAGCCATGGGGGTCATCTTTAGCCCTGTTTACACAGTCACTTTTGCACTGAAGTAACCTGATCTCTCAGGCTGCTCCAGTGCAAAAGCTTCTATGTGAACACTTACCCCGGCGTAATCTGCTTAGTAAGACACTCCCACACACTCTGGAAAACTGGGGATGCCAAGCACAGCGAATTACTTATAGCAGATCAAACTGCTGTCAGGACAGTCTGCACCACAATAACCCATCCACTGTGGCGCGTGCACTGCCAAGTCTCCATTTTTGGTGAGTGCATTGAGCAGAATACTGTCCTCACACAAGGAGACTCTCCTGAGTGCAGCAAAGTAGCTGCTGTTTAAAATCAAGGGTGTAACAGCTGGAAATCTCCAGCAGAAATTTACAGCCATGAGTTTGGGCATGCGCATTTAAATGTGCATTTATGTCACTGCCTGCGCGGTTGGGCAAATGTCGACCCCCCCCCCCCACAGCATGGCCCCTCACCAGCACAGAGTAGCAGTGCAGAGAGGGGCCGTGTGGACAGAGTGATGATCTGTGGCAGAATGTCGGGACCGCACTGCTGCCGTCCCAAGTCTGAAGCGCTACTGCCATGTAAACACAGCTTAGGTACCTGCAGATGTCTTTTCATTCTTAACTAAGTATTGTGGCATACTGCAGTGCTGACACTGTCAATACCGATCTCGCTCCCAAACTCAAGGAGCAAGATCAGTATTGGCAGTGTCAACATGGAAATGCACTTCTTAGTTAAATACATAATTAAAAGAAAATTAAAAATTAAAAGACATATTCAGGCATACAAGTGACTCATGGAGCTAAATCAGTTGCTCATGTAATCAGGAGCTCAGTTGCTGGAGTTCCTGGGAGCAATCATGGGGCGGGGGAGAGGAATGTCACAGGATCAAATAGATTTATTTATTTATTGAATTTGTTTCACCAGGAAAGATACACTGAGCAACTTAATCCTTGTCTCACGGTATGTCCTGGGGGAAGGGGATACAGAGTAAATGTCTTAAATGTCTAGTACTGAAAAAGTAAGTGACATAAACACAGGTCGCATCTGGAAACAAGCTTCGGCAAATAAATAGTGTGCTACTTCTGGTTAAACAATGTTCCCTTTCCCATTTGGCAGCTTTCAAGCAACCCTACAGTGAACCACCATGCTAAGTAACGCATGAGGAGCACTAACTGCTATTTATTTATGATTTTTGACCAAGAAAGGTACACTAAGCTGTGACAACTCATTTTCAGGTGTGTCCTGGGAGGTGGATGTCATAGACCTGTTTTATTGATGGTGAATGTTGGCCCGGATAACATCAGAGAAAATACCCTACTTGAAATGGTCAAAAAGGACCTTGGTTTAAAATCACATCCAAAGGACAGGACCTCAACAGTATAGTACACCCCTAGTGCTGCCATACTGTGCCAGTCTTGGGTATTAGTCCATGTTTCCAACATAATATGGGAATACAGTGTTTCCATTTGGCAGGAGAAGTAGTCCTATGTCTTTTTGCACAGTAGGAAGTCATGGGAGTTGAACCTTATTTGGCTTCCTGTTACAAATGAAACCAGGTGAGATACGAACTTTAATTTTAACCTTGTTCTTGCAGAACAAAATGTACTGACATTTAAAATGAGTGCTCATATCCTCTGATTCTCAGTGCTGTAAAAGTATTTTAAACAACTATTGGGAACCAAACAGAGGGGAACTAGAATGTGACAGACGAGAGCATGGCTTTAGTAAACGGAGATGGGACAAACCTCGTCTTACTTCACTTCATCAGCACAAAGAATGCTGTAAAAGCATGACCCTGCAACAAAGCACTGAGGTGCCCCATAAGTGCACTGAAGCTCCTATTGATTTCCAGTGACTAACATTGTATTTGTAGTTCCCTAATGAGCAATGCGGAACCAGCCGTCAGTTTGCCTCTAATTAACACGGAACTCAAGAGTAAATATAAACAATTGAGTTGTCTATTATCCTATCAGACTGTCTTTCTGAACACAATAGGACAACAGTTAGTTTAATCAGGAACAACATGCTGAGCTTAGTCTTGCGTTCTGCTTTATTGTCTCCCTAAATTATGTGCCTAGCAGAATTACTCATACTTGCCTTAGCTTTATAAGCTGTCATTGGGGTTAGCTTCCTAATTACTGTTAGCCAGAAGGCTACTTTGGCCAAGGCACTGGCTGTGTTTGCAGTTTTAACACACGTGAATACAGAATATTTGATTTAGGACATTAAGGGTGAAATATCAGTGAAATACATCTGTGCATAGGTGCTGTTCTACAAATTTTTTCATTTGTCAAGCGATACTGGTGTTATTTGTTATCAAAGAGTGTACTGCATCAAGCAGGTCCATCTAAATTGAGGCCATCTGGCCTACTATTTAGAGTGCAGAGCAATGCACAGAGTCCTGGTTTGATTCCCACAACCTGCTACTTATCACTGCCTAACTTTGAACAAGTTCTTTCAAGCACTCTAATGGCTCAAACCCATCTCTGTGCTGTTTGAATCTCTCTGTGTGCCTAAATGGCAGCAAAAATCCTACCCCTCCTGGATTGTGATGCATTTTGGGATATAGACTGTATGAAAGGCACTGCATAAAATCAAATTGCTTCTCAAGCCTTAAAGGCAGTGTCAGTGACTCAGTAGGTAGCACACTCGCCTCTGAGGCCAGGAGAGCATAGGGCTGTGGGTTCAGTTCCCACATCTGGCACTTGGGATAATGTCCCAATACTGACACTGTAGTGCAGCATGAGAGGGATGCTGCACTTCTGAGGTGCCATCTGTCGGATGAGACGTTAAACCGAGGTTCCATCTGCCTGGACTGGTGGTAGTTCAGGTGGATGTTAAAGATCCCATGGCACTTATCGAAAAGAGTAAGGGAATTTCCTGGTGTCTGGCCAAATTTCCCTCATTCACTAAAAATACCACCAATAGCTTAATCTGGTTCAATTTCAGTTGCTTACCATCTGTATCCCCACTCCACCCTGGTCGCCCCTGAAAAGGGGACTTCTAGGCCCAGTGCGCTTACCGGGTCAACAAAATTCAACAAACAAATCCCAAGCCAGGATCCTGGTGCACACGAAGAATGTGAGGCTCTTCAAGAATGACACCTTTGGCTCTTCAAGCTTCTGACTCCAGCACAATTTTCACAAGTGCACGTGAACCTTAATTACTATATCTGTGTTAGTGACTAGGTTAGGACAGTCAATAGAATCGGAGGCTGCATTCTCACAGACAGTTGAGGATTTTATTTTTAATTTTATTTATAACTTTTGCATCGAACAATACAAAAATTGGGATATTTCAGGGTAGGTCATACATATAAAGTCGATAAGAAGTTGCATTAACAGTATTAAGTGTCACCAAGGCAAAGGTCAGGAAGCATAGGAAAACCAGGAGCAGCTATACAATTTGCAAGTAGCATTTTATTCTTATCAATAACAGTAAAATTGTTCAATATAGCTATTTACAGAGGCAATACAAACAGAGAAAACAAAGTCCACTGTCTGAGGGTATCTCTAATTTTTTTTTTTGTTATTATTCCTATTTATGCTCCTCCGGATGACCGCCCCCATCTGACTGACTCCCCAGCCCCGTCCCCTGGAATCACCGGCAATTACCTTGTACCCGGCCCAGGAGCGGAGCCTGCGGGGAGTCGGTCATCATCCTGCTTGCCGCCGGCTTTTTCTGCCTCTGGTTTTTCACCCAGGAGCCCCAGGAGTAGGAACGCATGCGTGTGGAGGCGCGCATGCACCTACAACCCCGATTCACGACCTCCATCCCCACCCCATGGCTAACGCCCGGCCCCTCTGGCCGTGCAGCCCTAGCCTCCACTAGGGGTCACCATCGGCAGTGATGCGTATCACCTCCTGGAGAGGAGCCTGCCTGTCACAGCTCAATTCAGCTCCGCCCACCCCCACCACTGCCAACCTCAATGACTCGGGCTCGTTCCGAGCCGGGTCGCCGGCAAGCCAGCAGGCGTGTAGCCCTCAGCGCCAATGGCCGAGCGAGGGTATCTCTAATTTTAAGTTTCAGTCTCTCCCTCTAACAAAAGATTGCTGCTCTTTTTACAATAAGTCTTTGCCTGGCAATTAACATCTGCAACCTCATCTTAAGTGGCATCCTGTTTCTCACAAAATGTATCAGAACTTATTCAGTTTCTTTGCAGGTGCAACAAAATTTATATTTATTTATTTAGTTATTCATTCATTTGTTAACCAGGTAAATGACACTGGACCAAAGGCCCCTTTTCAGGTCCAACCCGGATCAGCAATACAAAAATACAAAGCAAACAATAAGCACACAACACATACATTAAATATTACAAACACATTAATACTTCACCAAAAGAAATTCCATTATTTTTTTCTTAAAACTAACAATTGATGCAGCCTGTTGAACAGTCAAGGAAAGGGCATTCCAATAGATTGTGGAAGAAATAGAAAATGAACAAGAAGCTATTTTCAATTTAGACAATTCAGTAACTAAAGTAATTCCAGCAGATGAACGCAAACTGGAAGAAACATTTCTAACATTAATTAAACCATTTAATGGAAATCTGGACCCTAGAAACACACTTTTAAATATCATACAACAAAAAAAGTATTCTATTCTTGCTAATGGGGACAACCACCCTAATTCAGAATACAATAAACAATGATGTAATTGAGGGGATTCTAACAAAACAAAACGACAAATATTATTATAAGACACCTTCAGAAGTTGCAATTCCCTACTACCCAACGCCAAAATAAATATGAGAAACATAATCATAAAGTGGTAACAAAGAGCCAACCGCTATAGACTTCCTAACTTCAAAAGAAAAATAATCCTTGTAGTTATAAAACAAACCTAACTTTTGATTTATTGTACAGGTAACAGATCTAACTTGAAAAGAAAATGTCAAACTGGGATATAACAAAACACCACGATATTTAAAAAGAAAAACCTGTTCAACGACCTGTCAATTTTGATCAAATATATTTAAGGTTAAATTTATAAATTTAAAATAGAACATGGTGTCCCAGAACTAACCTCCTGTTGACAACTCTGCAAATGAGCTTGTGCTGCATCTCAAGGTTACCCCGAGTTCCAAATAGCTCCCTGCAATCATTTCCACAACACAACTATATATAGTTCCAAACAAAGGAATCCCAGTTTCATATACAAATGCACATATTTTTTACAAGATAGACATGCAAGGAGGAAGAAACAAAAAGACAGAAACAGCAAGAGAAGGCAGGAAAATAGCGGGAGGTGGAGAATCACGAGACCATCAGAGTGATCAGGTCCTGGGTCTCACAAGAAAAGTTGATTGCACAATCAGATTGACAAGAGACAGAAAAGGACAGGACAGAACAGATACTTGTGTTTAACTCTTTCTGTATAACAAATGGGACGGGGTCTTATTCAGCTCTGTCACAATAAGAAATCATACCTTGCAAGAGTTACATCCCGAGGGGACTGAATGCATATTACATTAATAGTCATGGTAACATTGAAATGGCTAAATGTTCTGCACAACCCCGTGTGTCAAAATAACTATTATAAAGGAGCATGCTAAGGATGAGAGCGGGCTAGAAGGCCAAACTAGCCCCTATATGGTCTTGTACTTTAGTCTGAATAATAAGTTAGTTTATAATCTGTCAGTAAGAGTCATTTAGTTATAAAGTCACTTCACAAGTAGAAACAGTCCTGTGGCTGTGTACTGCCAGCACCCCTCCGCAGTATTAAGAAATGTAAAGTTTGCTCCAGAAGCCCCACTGTGCTGCACAGTTAGAGATCTCATGGATCCACTTGGTCTCTGTGATTAAGGACAAACATTAAACTTGTTAATACTGCAGTTATTTAATGATTCAACTTATAACAGAAAATACAAACATTTAGTTTAAGCTACATAAGATATCTTATCTTACTCTCCTGGTACTTGTGTACTTTGACTTCATTCATTCAGACCCAGAGAAAACATAACTCCAAGTCTGGTGTGTTCACATTGCTTATAATCACGCACCATAAACATGAGATACTGTTTCACCATCCTCATCTTTAACCATGCTGTCAGAGATAAACATAAACTCTATTATCCTGTGTTAGTAAAAAGAAACATGCTATTTGGCTTCAGTAGTTAAAGCTCATGATGGAGCAAACTTAGACCTCGTACTCTCAAACGGGGACAGTGAGAGGCTCTCCGACCTAGAAGTGGGTAGCCATCTGGGAACAAGTGACCACCAAACAGTGTGGTTCATGATAAACTCAGCTACAGAGTCAAGCCATACAAAAGTGAGGGTACTGGACTTCAGGAGGGCTGACTTTGGCAAGATGGAAGAGTGCCTTAGAAAAGCACTAGCAAACAGGCAAGAAGGAGGGATGGAGCAACAATGGGGAAACATCAAAACTGTCATCACAGAGGCAACAAGCCATAGTGTGAAGCAAATAAACAAATCAAAATGAAAGAAAAAGCCACTATGGTTCTCAAAAGAGGTGGCGCCAGGTTAGGGAGAAAAAGATAGCATTTAGGAAGTATAAGGAAACACAGAAGGAGCAGGACAGAGAACTGTACCAGTTAAGGCAGAAGGGATGGAAGTCAGAATAGCAAAGGCCCAAACTGAGGACAAGATAGCCAACTCGGTTAAGAAGGGAGAATAAAACCTTTTATAGGTACATCAGGGAGTGTAGAAAGACAAAGGGAGGGATAGTGAGGCTGAATAGAATGGACAGTGGGTGGGTGGGCAGAGAAGGACAGTGAAAAAGCAGGGATACTGAATGAATACTTCTGCTCAGTATTCACAAAAGAGGAGGAAGGGGAGGTACCTAATCCAATTAACAGAAGCACTCTGGATAGGGGGTCAATCCCAGTCCTTTCACAGAAGAAAGGGTTCTGAAAGAACTCCTAAAACTGAAGGTAGACAAAGCAATGGGGCCTGACGGAATTCACCCCAGAATTCTAAAAGAATTAAGGGGAGAACTAGAGACACCACTGACTACCCTTTTTAACAAATCATGGGAGGATGGTGTGGTACCTCAGGACTGGAGGAAGGTGGATGTGATTCCCTTTTACAAAAGTGGGAGCAAGACAGAGGTAGGAAACTACAGACCTGTCAGTTTGACCTCTGTGGTAGGGAAAGTGATGGAATCGCTTCTGAAGGAAAGAACTGTTGAGTACCTAGAGGCCAGTGGGGCACGGGACCCAAGGCAGCATGGGTTCACAGCGGGAAGGTCATGTCAGATGAATCTAATTGATTTCTTTGACTGGGTGTCCAAAGTAGTAGACCAAGGAGGGGCTGTGGACATGCCTACCTAGACTTTAGCAAGGGATTTGACACAGTCCCATACAAAAGATTAATAAACAAATTAACCAGTCTGGGAGTGGGTCCCAGGGTGGTAGCCTGGGTAAAACATTGGCTGGAAAACAGGACACAGAAGGTAATTTTAAACGGAGTCCACTCTGAAGAAAGGGGTTACTAGTGCGGTGCACCGCAGGGTTCAGTACTGGGTCCAGTCCTTTTTAATGTCTTTATAAGTGACATTGCAGAGGGACTGGAAGGAAAAGTATGCCTCTTTGCAGATGACACAAAGATCTGCAACAGGGTTGATACACAAGGAGGTGTGGAAAGGATGAGAAGGGACCTGGCAAGGTTGGAGGAATGGTCAGAAGTATGGCAGCTTGGATTCAATGCAAAGAAGTGCAAAATAATGCACCTGGGAAACAAAAACCCAGAGGAAGAGTACACAATGGGGAGGTGGAGGTAGTAACAGCAACAGAAATGAAAAGGGACCTGGGGGTAATCATATCAGATGACATTAAGGTTGGCAAGCAATGTGAGAAGGCAGTAGGGAGGGCTGGGGGAATACCGGGATTTATAGAGAGAGGCATCACCAGCAGAAAACAGGAAGTTGTTATCCCTCTGTACAGACAGTTGGTGAGACCCCATCTGGAGTACTGCATCCATGTCTGGAGACCCCATCTCCACAAGGACAAAGACAGGATGGAGGCAGTCCAGAGGAGGGCAAGTAAAATGGTGCAGGGTCTGCAAAAGAAGCCATACAAGGAGAGACTAAAGCAGCTTAACATTATACCCTTGAGGGAAGGGGGATATGATAGAAACTTTTAAGTATCTCAATGGAATCAACAAAGTCCAAGAGGGTAGCATCTTTCAAAAAAGGAGATGTGCAAGAACAGGGAACACAATTTGAAGATGGAGGGACGGCTCTGGGGCAATGTAAGGAAGTATTTTTTCACAGAGAGGGTGGTGGAGGCATGGAACAGCCTTCCTGAGGAGGTTGTGGGGTCTAAAACTGTGGGAGAATTCAAGAATGCATGGGCCAGACATAAGGCAATTCTTGTGGGGGGTAGGAAGAACTAGGCTGTTGGTTAACTAGGATCTGCGGCTTTTCCTGTAGGTAGGGAAATGAGAAGACTAGGTGGGCCAAGTGGTCCTTATCTGCTGTCAAAGTCTATGTTTCTATATTTCAATGGATGAACCCCTGAAGAGGCAATATATAGCATTAAACAGTGAACATGAACCCCTCATTGTGAACACTACATTTGTACCTCCTTAATGTGTTTAAACATTTTAACATTTTATGAGGTCAACCAGAATTATATCTAAAACACTCACGACTGTTGAGTCCAGGCTGATCAACTAAATCATCCAGAACTGAGTCCAGCATAGTATTCCTCAGGTTTAGACAGTACTCATCTGAGCCTGAGAAGTGTTTCTAAACAGTGGCCACAGTCACTACTCTCGATCCATGTGTGTGTGTGTCTCTCTCTCTCTCTCTCTCTCTCTCCCCGTCTGTGCCGCTGTCTACACTGCTTCTATTTTGGAAGCCAGCTTCCCAGTTTCTCCAGGATCCATGAACAGGTACTGCTGCCTGTCCCCCACAGTTTACCCACAATTTTGCAGGGAAAGTAGAAGAGCTGGGTATTTTGAGAGAGGTGAGCTTTCTGCGAACAGAGTCAAAGGAACATTTCCTTTGCCAAGTGACGAAGCTTAAATCTGGAAATAGTCTTATTGCTGACACTTCCTACTGCAGCGCTCCACTGCTCAACGCAGCCACCATTACTCAGTCTCTCTCAGCCACAGTAACTGGGATGAAGAGAATGGTTCTCAGCAGTTGATCCTGTCCTGGTCACCTTCCTGGCACTATCCGGTATGTTTAAATTATATTAAGCTTCTCCTCTTCCTCCTGGCCTGCCCAATACTCTTTTTTCAGTCTTCTGCATAAGGAAGTTTTAAGATCTGGCCCTTTGACCTCTTCAGGCATGTCCGTCATTCTAACATGAGTGTCTCAAGTGCGATTCTCCAGATTTCCAAGCTGGAGTTTCAGGGTAGGATTTTGTTTCACTATGCCGGCCGCCGAACCCTTCACCCTTTCTGCTATGCTATAAGCTACTGTGGGGTTTGTTTTAAGTCAGTAACATCACTTTCCAAGTGAACCACACTAATGTTAAATGCGTCAACCTTTTATTCTAAGTTCGTGACCATTTTACAAATGTCTGGCAACATTCAGGCTCACTGTTTCTAGCATGACACCCGTTAGTCGCAGCTCTGCTTTTCTCTATTGTTGAGAGTGCAGCCTCATGGTCGGACCACCCAGGCTGGTTTTTCAACTTGAAAAAGTCTTTAGCTGCTCCCTTTTCACCCTGCTTTACTCACTTTGGTCTTCCAAGTACTAGTTCCAACACTCAGAGCGATGAGCAAAGAAAAGTTTGCTGTTAAATTGTATGTTTTAATCCATTTTGTGCTGTGAGATGAAGAGCTTCTGCAAAACAAGTCTGGCTTCATCCTCTGCTAGCCCCCGCCTGACACTACTTCTTGAGGCCGCCCATTCACTTATAATGCGAAACTACTACCCGTCCTGAAAGGAGATCATGCTTTAGCTGCTACATAGACAACAGGCACATTTGCACTGCCTTGTTTTTTTGCACTGCCGTCTGCACCACTCATAGCTTCTTCACCTGAAACACTGCCAAGAGACATTTACACAACAGACATTCTGGATCACGATACAGTCAGTCTATGTGCTTCCTAGGTTTTCAAGTATATTTCCACTAGGGTTGGGAGAAGGGACCACAGCGGGCATCTGGATGGTGGGCGCCCCTGCTAAAGGCATGAGTCTGCATGGATGGTCACAGGACACAAGTTCTTGTTTCTTAGTTAGTTCCCCTAAATAACTTACACATTGAAACTGTGCTGGTCCCTTGAATACAGTACCATGCACCTGATTCTGAGTCCAGCATAACTTCATCTCAAAAAGCCCAGCTGAACAGTATTCAACAGCACAGGCAGAGTGACAGCCTATGTACACAAAATGACAATATTTAGCAGAGCAGACTGCACTCTGAGATCTGGCTCTGCTGACACGTTGGTTTCAAAGCCGGAAAGGAGCTGCGAGAAGCAACAGGTCATATGCTGGGTTCTGGTATGTTCAAGCCCCCCATTCTGCAAAACATCACGTGACTGGCCATTGGCAGCACTGTGACTGGTGTAGCGTGTTTACACGCAGGTCTGAAATGCCTACACCAGAACTGCTCCCCAATAAAACAGTGTTCATTCAGGCTGCAATGGAGTGCGTTGACAACACTCCACAAGCTGTTAATGCTCGTTGGAAGGTAATGGTGCAAACAGGTTAGTGCAGGTGCACCTTTATTTATTGTTTTTTTTACTTTCTTTTTATTGAAATTTTTAAGTAGCAAATAACATTAACAACAACACAAACATACAAGAACAGCACAATCAATCCAAGCATCAAGCCCTCCGTCAAACCTGTATTTTGGCACAGATGCGCCAAACTCCTTTGATGCAAATGCACATGATTTTAGTACATCAGGCACAGCTGCGACAGACTCCTCAGTTTACAGCAGCTTGCGCCAAAGATTTGGCAAAAGGCCCGTAAAAAGGGTCCCCCAAATGGTGCAAGTCAGACCAGGGAAAAGCTGGTCCAACTTGCGGCATTTGGTTTTTCGAGATTGAACATCAAGGTCGCTGGCCAGGAGAATTCTGCAAACCCCGTGAGTCAAATGAATGGCGCACCAGGGGCTTGTGGCATTTCCAGGTCTTTGAAAATCGAGCCCTGTGTGTGTGGGGAAAATGAAACTAAGCAAAACACAAAAAAACAAATGGCAGGTGGCAGGAATTTACATTCTAATTTAAAACTACTGTGCCACAGAAGGGCATAACAGTGTTCTATGATCTCTGAACTGTGGTGTAACAGATTTTTAGTTAGGATGGAAACTGTCCTTCCTCTTAAAAAGTTTTTCTATCAATTTGCAGATTGTGGCCTCTTGGTGCGACTTCAGTGCGCTCCTCAAAACCAACCCCTTCTCTGTCTCCTCCCATTGCAGACTCCCCTTTCTGCCTAATAAAGTACTCTCATTTGAATTGTCCAATAAGTTTAATTCGAACTTTAGCTCTTCTTCGTTCCCCTTTCTTGTGTAACCCCTAGATGGCGCTATCCCAGGGGCTACTACCCCTGCCTGATTTGCCACTAACAGGTTGAGGGTCCTGGATCCAATGGCGGGTGCCTCCACCCAGAGGTCAGGGTTTGCAATAGTTAAACTAACTTGGTCACAGCCCTCTGGGACACTGCAACCCCTTTCTTCCCACTAGTGGCCCACACAATATATCAAAATTACCTTCACAGTATACACTTACCCCAGGTCTGGTTCCGCACTGGGACCTCCTGTGAAATGAGGTACAGTGCAACAATCACAGTACAGTACTTTTAACATAGACAAATACCTCCGGTAGTATAACTTTGCTGAAACAAGCAGCTCTGAGATTTATTTAGAGGGATATAACAAGGACAGGGGAAATCAGGTTAATTAGCTTATCACTCTAATAATCTACCTATGGCTCTGTGCACAGGCCTATCCCTATCAGTTACTGTCCCTGGGTACCCAAGCCCTAGTGGCTAGTCCAAACCGTGGCAGCTGGTAGGGCCCTTTCACACAGAGAAAAGGAGAATTAAACAGTCAGCAGTACAGTAATTCCATTTGGATTTAATGTGGCAATTCAACAGGAGCGACCCTGAATTAGTACTCACGACCTCCAAATAAGATAGGGTCCTTCAATGTCAGCAGGGCTCACTTGAGGTACACAAACCTCTTCACACATCCATATAAAAGAAAGCACTATACCAGGCAGGCTGCATCTGTATCCCGATCGCAATTACTGCACAATACCGCGCAGAACACACAGCAGATTCAGTTCTGACAGACCGGAGTGAAATTTTCAGCAATTCCTCCAGTCTTCTACAGGGTGAGCCTGGTTTCTACTCTTCAGAGATCCTTTGATTCTTTTCACAGGACGATTCAGTCCTAACAAGCTGTTACACAAGCTGCAGACCGGAACTCTGGGCCTTACACACGTTTTGACTAAAACTGCACACTGAAAAAGCACAGGGCTCCTTCCTTCTTCACTGCCAAAGCTCAACTGAAACTCCAACCGACAAAACCGGGCACTTCCTTTGAGTTCCTCCCAGTTCTTGACTGGATTGGCTGTCACTCACAATAGACTGCTGCTGTTGGTCCAAAAGGCACTGAAGTCTAAACTACATCTCCCAGAGTCACTGCTCATACAATCCTCTTGTGGCTGGCTCAGATTATGAGTCCAAGTTCTGATTAGTCCAAGGCACCATTTTAGAGCTAGCTTACCCCACACTGATTGGTCCAGTTCAGCAGTTCAAAACTAGAATGGGGAACTAGCAGACACAGTTCTGACTGCAAAGAAAGCAGGTTAGACAAACTGTAATTTCATTATTACTCTAAATAATTTCTGGCAAACAGTTACATCTTTCAGATGGGTTCCCTTTGCACTCCTAGTGACTGCAAAATGAAGTGAATTGGCAGCAGCTCGAGTGTTACTCAGAGAAGCACACAGTCCCCCATACAAACTAATTATGTCTGCAAGCAGACAGCTCTTAAAGAGACAGTACCAGAAGCTCTAAACACTCACTGATAAATGGCTCAAATGCCAAACACCATTCAGGCTTGGAGCATTCAAGCAAGCTCCTGAAGTCTTTGGGAACCCCCCATTTGCAGAGGGTTTACACCTTCCTGGCCTGGGAAAGCTTGGCGTCGCGTCAAGCAAGTACCACTAAGCTTTAACTGCAACCATATACATTTGCATTAGCTCACACATGTAATCATCAGTCAGTATATCATTTTACCAAGAACACATTTCTGAAACATTGCAGTACGTCACTCTTTCACAGTATACACACACATTGTACCATAACTCAAGTTATACCTCTTGTACATGAAACCTGAAGAGAGGGGCCCTTTCCTATCGGGGTTACCTTGGGGCTGGATGGGGCAAGGCACCATACTTAGAGGGCAACACACAAGTAACTTGGAGTTAGCACTGATGCTTAGTTTGGGCGATGAGCTCGGGGACACATACACTCTTTATGGACAACATTGAGAGGCAAGTCCACAGGCCTCCCAAGTGAATCATAACTGAGGTGCACCACAGGCTTTACAGCTCGACCAGTCTTTCTGGGGAACTGTTATAGTCTCTGCACTCTGAGCCTCATTTTCAGCATTGTCCTCTCACTTGTCAGGGAGTCTCCATGGGGGTAGAGAGGCTAGAACTTTGGGCACGTCTCAGCTCCAGGAGTTACAGTTCTGAGTCCACAACATTTGGCTTTGCATGGAGAGCTTTCAGACACTGGCAGTGGACTGTCAGGACACTCAAAATACTCTTCTTGTTCGGTGTATCACTCAGTCTGCCCCAATCTATCATTTCCTCCCTGAAAGCTCAAACAGTTCAACCATGCACAATGATTCCATTTCATCTGATCTGATGCTTTGCACTTCACTTTCTGGGAGCATTGGCTCCAGGGATGAAGCTGGGGCTTAGACAGTCAGAAGGCCCAGCTTCATCTCCAGTATTGACTAGGGATTGCCCAGAAACAATTGACTCAGTTCGTAAGAAGGATAGTATTCAAAGTCACTCTCACTTTCTTCCGATGTGGACTGACAGTCATGCTCAACTGGGACTTGTGGAGGGAACACTTTACTTTGCTTCTGTAGGTGCAGACTTTCTTGATCTTTTCTTAGCAGCAGCTCTAGTCACTGGTCCAGAGGGGCATCTTCTAGGGGCTCAGACTCAATTAAGATTTGTCCAATGGGCGGTAAATGATTTCTATGCATTGTTTTACATCTTTTGATTATTCTCAGGCCTTACTTTGTACACTGGCAGATCATCTAGTTTGCCCACTACAATGTGAGGGGAGATGGTGCCATCTGTCAGCAATCTTGTAGCTTGCCATGCAGTCCCAGATTTCTTAGCAATACCGATCTCCCTCCTGGAGTTCCTGTGCTTTCACCTTTTATCATACCTTTCTTTGTTGGCTAGATTTCTTTTGGCAGCCATGGTTTGAGCCAGTTCAGGTCACATGAGTTAGGCCTTTAACTTTTGCACATACTGTAAATAGTTGTCAGCTTGAACCCCATCAGGAGAACCCCAAACACACATCTACTGGTAGTCGAGCTTCTCTTCCAAACATCAAGTGAGGGGAGAATCCAGTGGCATCACTTTTGGTGCAGTTATAAGCATGTACCAGGGTGCTAATTTGTTGGCTCCATCTAGGCTTGTCCTTTGGGTGCAGGGTGCCTAGCATATCTAGCAAAGTGCGGTTGAAACGTTCAGGCTGTGGGTCCCCTGGGGGTGGTGAGGAGTGGTTCTGGACTTCGCACTCCCCACAGAAGCATCTCTTTGATCAGGCGACTCTCAAAGTCTCTCCCTTGATCAGAATGGATTCTTTGTGGAGCCCCATAGTGAACCAAAAGTTTTCTACAAGTACTTTGTGGCCACAGTGGATGCTTTCTGGTCTTTGGTGGGGAAAGCTTGGGCATATCTAGTGAAATGGTCAGTGACCACCAGCACATTACTGATATTTCTTTGATCTGACTCCAAACTCAGAAAATCAATACAGACCAGCTCCATGGGTGCACTGGTGGTGATGTTAACAAGGGGGCAGCCCTCTGGGGCAAAGCTTTCCTCTGTAAGCAGGCGACTACAAGTTCAGATGTGTTGCTCCACATCAGCCCCCATCTTAGGCCAATAGAATCTGGATCTCACCAAGTCAAGTGTTCTGTCTATACCAAGGTGCCCCATGTGGTTGTGCAAGGACCTCAGTACTGAGTCTCGAAGGCAGTGGGCAGCACTAGTTGTTGTTTGTCTACTTGTCCCCTCTGTCTACTGTTTCTCTGTATAACAGTTTATTGATCAGTTTCAACTTAGGACCTTCTTTGTATAACAGTGCAGTTCTCAAATCAGTGGAGCGTAATTTGGACATCTTTTCCTGCATAGAGGGCTTCAAAGCTGCTTTGATCATGGGATCAGCGGGATTGAGCCCATGAATACTGTCATTGTCCAGCTGAGGCAGTGCACCAATGTCTATGCAGAAAAGTGGCAATAAGCAGCAGTGGCATACAATTCTCAGAGGCTCCCAAGCAATCCACCATGCAGTCCAGCATCCGTGGACATTGTTCCTCCCTGTCAAACTTCACGGCAGAGTGCCCGAATGTCAGGTTCTGCCAATCGGACCCAATCATTCTGGGGAACAGGCCTCCGGGAGAGAGCATCAACATCTATGTGGTTCAGACCTGCTCGTATAGAGCATAGTCATATGTAGATAATGCAGAAAGCCACCTATGGCCAGTGGCATCCAACTTAGCTGAGGTCTGCACATAGGTCAAAGGATTATTGTCAGTTTTTACTAGTATTTTAGCCCCATACAAGTACTCATGGAATTGGTCAACAATAGCCCACTTCAAAGCTAGGAACTCTAACTTATGTACAGGATAGTTCTTTTCGGATGGGGTCAGACTTCTAGCAAAGGCCACTGGTCTCAGAGCCATTCTGGGTGCTCTTGGTACAACACAGCCCCAACCCTTGCAAGCTAGCATCAATGTGTGCAGGGCGTAAGGTTTTCTTGGATCGGCATAGGCCAGCACTGGAGCATGGGTAAGTTGATATATGATCTCATGAAAAGCAGTCTCACAATCAGGAGTCCAGCGGGCCCCAATACTACTCGGATGAAAATACACTCTTTCAGTCTTGAGGGCGCTGACTTTGGTATTTTTGTGGGTTGGGGATACCTTGAGTAAGGTTAAGTAAAGGCGGATCACTCTTGAATAGTCCTTGATGAAGCGCCGATAATAACCACAGAATCCCAGGAATCTTTGACAGTTCTTTTAGATTTTTGGCTGTGGCCAGGTGGTCAAGCCTCAACTTTACTTGGGTCGGGTCTCTATTCCCTCGGTGGATACTATGTGTCCCACATACTTTACTGACGTTTGAAAGAATTGACACTTATCAATGGACAGTTTAAGGCCAAAGTCCTCCAGTCGGTCCAATACCTTACATAATCTGCTCTCATGTTCCTCCAGTGAGCTGCCAAACACAATAACATCATCTAGGTATACCAGGCACTCTAGTAAGTTCATGTCCCCCACTGCACGCTCCATCAATCGTTGAAAAGTGGCTGGGGCACCTGCAATCATGAGGCATCCTCATGAATTCATAGAAGCCAGCCCGGACAGATAAGGCCGTCTTCTCCACGGTCCTCTGGAGCCATCGGGATCTGGTAGTACCACTGGGAGATCCAGCACAGAGAACCACTTGCTCCCGTTTAGGCAGTCCAAAGCATCCTGAATGCGGGGCATTGTGTACTGATCAGGGATAGTCCACCGGTTTAAGGTGCGATAATCCACACACATCCTTACTGTTCCATTCTTTTTCCTCACCACCACAATGGGGGAAGCATAAGGGCTTCTGGATTCTTGTATTACACCAGCAGCTAACATCTCTTGCAGATGCCGTCTCACATCATCTATGTCAGCAGGTGCCAAGCCGAGACCTCTCCACGAAATGGTCTTTCGTCATGCAGCAGGATATTGTGCTCAGCTCCTTGCCGCATCCCATCCCATTCCTTTAAGAAACACCTGGTCTCTCTGGGCAAGCTTCTCACTGATCCTCACTTTCCATTCAGCTGGCAGCGGGGAGTGCCGAAATCAAACAAGTCAGGCGTTGCTGTCATTCTTCCTTGAACTCTTGCTGGGTAGCACTGCAGTGTCTGCACAATGCACATTAGCCAGGATGCAACCTCTGTTTACTCTCAATGTCTCTTTCAGACACATTATGAACTTGGACCATTACCCTTCTGGCATAAGCATGGGCTCTAGCGGGCAAAATACTAGGCTTGACCAGCAGTCCCTCTGGCAATTTTCCATCGCCTGGTGCATCCAACATTAATATTTATTCTTAACATCCTTTCTGATCGGACCTCTCCCTGTAAGGTACACTGGGCATTTGGCGCCAGGATCAGAGACTCAGGATCCTTCTTCCATACAATTCGACCGGTTCCTCTGGTTCTGTTTTTCAGCATCTCTCTTGCCTCATAGGCCTTCTTAATTAAAGCCGGAACTCTTAAAGCTCTACTAGTCTTTGACCCTGTTTTCATAACACAACTGTGCCAGCCTTCCGAACATATGAGCATTTGTTCCAATCAACAAAGGGACACCATCATACAGTCCAGTGGGGACACACTAAGGCTAGGGGTCTCTACTTGTTCAGCCACTCCAGCCACGGAGGTGGGGAAAGACAGCCAAATCGGATATACCGGAATAGGGGTAGGCCTTCTCACTTAACCCCATACATGCAGTCCTTCTAATGGTTGTAAAGTACGTCTGACAAATGCTTCTGATACCAATCCTGGAACATAATTGTCACTTGGGAGCCACTGTCTAATACAGCTCTTGTAGACACTCCATTCACCTTTACAGTGGTCTCCATGGAGGGACCCACTATTCTGGACCAGTCTGGAGAGCGGTAGTGGGGCCTGGGCAACTGACCTTGCCACAAAGGGCGTGAATTAGCATTTTGGTGCCCTCACTGGGATCATGTCGCACCTCTTAACCACCATTTCTTCTCCGAAGCTCTCCTTGTAGCCTATATGCAACTTTGTCAGTGTCTTTGGGGACTGGCATTTCCCTTTTCATGTGCCCATCTTTCCACAATTATAGCAAAACATACTTTCTGGAGTTTGAGCTGGCCGGGCGCCACACTGGGAGCCAGGGGGGGGTATTACTAACTGGAAACCTGGGTGCCATCTCTGTCTGTAGGCGTGATAAGCATTTGGAGATATCTCGTCAGTTTCTCCACTTCCATGGTCAAGGAATTGAGTTTGGAGCTGTTATCAGCAGGAGATACATGGGTGGGTACCCCCACCCCACCTAGAATGCAGTCGGATATAGGTCAGGGCCCGTACTTGCAGGCGTGGCCTTCATAAAGGGACTGTTTTTGAATTCCGGATCTCTCTCAACAGTTCCCCCATTGTGGCATATCTTTTCCTTGTCAGAGCACTCATTGACTGTCAACCTCTGCCCTGAACTTCACTTGATGGGTCACCCTCAGTCACTCGGTCGTAGCCACAGCTGTTGGTGCAGGTACCTCCCGAGTAGCGCCTTTCTCAACTCCTCGAATTTCTCTCATTAACTCATCATAGGAGGGTGGGGATTCAGTCGATTTGCCAGGCGTAACTGAAGCAACAGCAGTTCTGAGAAGGGGCAGACTTAAGGATTCTGTCCAGTCTGGTTCGGTCCAGTTCAATCGCTGGCAAACTACCCTTTCTGAGGCATTCTTGCAACAATTTTTCCAACCGAGAGACATACACAGACAACAACTCCCTTGGTACTGTTGTGCATTTCTTACTCTCCACCATAGGTCCTCATCAGAATCTGGGCTTCCATACACATTCTCCAAGGCCTCAAGATAGGCCTGTGCAGTCGCTTCAGGGTTACTGGCCCGTTTGCTACGGATGGTAGCAGGGCAGGACCTCGGAGGCTCTCACTAACCCTCTTCGCTAGCCTTCCGAGCATTGCCATTCTAGCACTTGGGGGCAACATAGTCTATCCAGGTCTCCCAGTCATCCTCCCCTTGGGGGGTGGGGAGGGTGCCAGAGAAGATCCTCAACCTTCGGTAAGAGTCGTGACTAATGGCAGGTGCAGAAATAGGAGTCTGCATTGGTTCAGCCACCATTACGGGCACTGGAGCAGGAGAGGGTGTTGGGGGAAGAACACCCCCAGGTGGCAAGAATAGTTTCTTCAAGTCCTCCACAGTTTTCCCCTCTCCCAGCAACCATTCAGCAAATTTCTCCTCAAAAGTTTCAGATAGTGGTGGGGGCTGATTCCCCCCCGGGTCTTTACTGTCCTTAGTTATCACTCTCCAAGCAGTGAGGGCTCCCTCTGGGGTAATGGTCTGTGGCACTTTGGAGCTATCTATGGGATCCTTAAACTCTACTAGGGCCAGGAAAGTGTGGGTGAGCAGATTAGCATGCCGACCCACCACCACAGGGTTTTGTAAACCTTCCACCTTGGAAAGTACTCCCTGCACAGTGTCCGTATTGATACCCAGGGGGATGTCCAGGATAAGCATAGCATTTTGGGGGTCGATCTCCTCCCCAGTACACCACTCCACCAGCCGGTGCACAGCCACTTCTGTCGGGGTACCCATTTTTTCTTAACAGTGGTTCTAAATATGGCCACTAGAGGACACACAATCCCAGCGGTGAGCCTCCAGATGTAACCCCTAGATGGCGCTATCCCAGGGCTACTACCTGCCTGATTTGCCACTAACAGGTTGAGGGGTCCTGGATCCAATGGCGGTGCCTCCACCCAGAGGTCAGGGTTTGCAATAGTTAAACTAACTTGGTCACAGCCCTCTGGGACACTGCAACCCCTTTCTTCCCACTAGTGGCCCACACAATATATCAGAATTACCTTCACAGTATACACTTACCCCCAGGTCTGGTTCCGGCACTGGGACCTCCTGTGAAATGAGGTACAGTGCAACAATCACAGTACAGTACTTTAACATGAACCAAATACCTCGTGAGTATAACTTTGCTGAAACAAGCAGCTCTGATTTATTTAGGGATATAACAAGGACAGGGGAAATCAGGTTAATTAGCTTATCACTCTAATAATCTACCTATGGCTCTGTGCACAGGCCTATCCCTATCAGTTACTGTCCCTGGGTACCCAAGCCCTAGTGGCTAGTCAACACAGTGGCAGCTGGTAGGGCCCTTTCACACAGAGAAAAGGAGAATTAAACAGTCAGCAGTACAGTAATTCCATTTGGATTTAATGTGGCAATTCAACAGGGAGCGACCCTGAATTAGTACTCACGACCTCCAAATAAGATAGGGTCCTTCAATGTCAGCAGGGCTCACTTGAGGTACACAAACCTCTTCACACATCCATATAAAAGAAAGCACTATACCGAGGCAGGCTGCATCTGTATCGATACATAATTGCACAATACCCGGCAGAACACACAGCAGATTCAGTTCCTGACAGACCGAGTGAAATTTTCAGCATTCCTCCAGTCTTCTACAGGGTGAGCCTGGTTTCTACTCTTCAGAGATCCTTTGATTCTTTTCACAGGACGGATTCAGTCCTAACAAGCTGTTACACAAGCTGCAGACGGAACTCTGGGCCTTATACACGTTTTGACTAAAACTGCACACTGAAAAAGCACAGGGCTCCTTCCTTCTTCACTGCCAAAGCTCAACTGAAACTCCAACCGACAAAACCGGGCACTTCCTTTGAGTTCCTCCCAGTTCTTGACTGGATTGGCTGTCACTCACAATAGACTGCTGCTGTTGGTCCAAAAGGCACTGAAGTCTAAACTACATCTCCCAGAGTCACTGCTCATACAATCCTCTTGTGGCTGGCTCAGATTATGAGTCCAAGTTCTGATTCGTCCAAGGCACCATTTTAGAGCTAGCTTACCCCACACTGATTGGTCCAGTTCAGCAGTTCAAAACTAGAATGGGGAACTAGCAGACACAGTTCTGACTGCAAAGAAAGCAGGTTAGACAAACTGTAATTTCATTATTACTCTAAATAATTTCTGGCAAACAGTTACATCTTTCAGATAGGTTCCCTTTGCACTCTAGTGACTGCAAAATGAAGTGAATTGGCAGCAGCTCGAGTGTTACTCAGAGAACACACAGTCCCCCATACAAACTAATTATGTCTGCAAGCAGACAGCTCTTAAAGACAGTACCAGAGGCTCTAAAAACACTCACTGATAAATGGCTTAAATGCCAAACACCATTCAGGCTTGGAGCATTCAAGCAAGCTCCTGGAAGTCTTTTGGGAACCCCCATTTGCAGGGGGGTTACACTTGTAATTATTTCTTTTTGATTATGTATTACAAGACAAGTTGTAATACTTGTTTTAAATATGCTAAACAAAATAAAGTATTGTATTTTAGTGAAAAATGATGAGAGTGTAGCTTAAGACCACCCAAAAACTTTTTCTGGGATGATTTAAGGAAGCATGCCACTAAAACACCAAGGGTCACCATTTTATGTAGCGCCTCCTCTTCAACCTTGTTTCGTTTGCGACTTTGCAGCACATCAACCCGTGTGCATGGGTTGATGTGCTGCAAAGTTGGCAGTATAAACACTGTCAGGAGTGCATTAACAGCCCATCAGATAATTTTTTGAATCTGACACAGTTGTGGGAACAGTAGCGGAGCGAGAGCATTACATGGCAGTGTGAAAGCTTTGCTGCACTTGCTCTGCTACAAAGGCTGTTTTTCATCAGCCTCCAGGTGAATTCACAGCCCCTCCTCACAGCAACCTTAAAGTGCTACAAGGGCAGGCTGTGTAAATGGGAATGCAGCCGGCGCATCGGGAAGGGGAATGGCACACATTCCGCAGCACTACCACCGTGTAAACACAGCTTTTGACTACTGCAGTTTTTTTATGCGTGGGCTTCCCAGACTGTCAGTTGCCTAAAATACTGTACATGATGTCCTTTGCACGCCAACTCAACCATAACTGCAACTCCAGTCACATCACTAACATCTCCAAGGATGTCCGTTGGCTTACCTTCTCTAAACAAACTCAATTTAAGATTGCATTTATCATTTCCAAAGTCATACATGAACTAACCTCATCCTTCTCCATCTTTTATTAATAGCCCCCTACTCCCAATTTCCTCTGTTCTTCCATTTTCCTTAATCCCCCCTCCTCACTCTACTTTTCCACCTTTCATGGCAATCTTCTTCCATAGCTCCCTTTGGCCGAAACAGCCTCCCAAGGCAGGGAGGGGGTTATTTTTTATGTACAATTGACATGGGATTTCACAGAACAGTGGCATCTCCTTAGAGCAAGTTCCTGCCTTCAGTGATGCAAATTAACTACAAATGAATGCGGAAAATTATAATGCCAGCCTTAAAGTGAAATAGTCCCAATGAGGGTATGCAATTTTATTTAAACCTTCTGCACACTGGGATAGTCCTATTTAGGTTTCTAACCCTGCTTCCAGGAGGATCACCAGGGGCAAAGCAACATCAAACTCTTAAAGGAATACATATAAAAGCAAGAGAATTCACTGGTACAAAAGGGCATGCCAGTTTGTCAATATAAATAATGAGGGTCAGACTACATTCGTTTGGTAATACAAGACATTTCATAGTGAAGAGGACCAGGTAATTACCCATGACATACAGTTCTAATGAAGATACCGTAGTCATAGGGGTAGGTTGGACAGAGTAGAAGCTATACATGCAGGAGCCTGGATCTCAGAATTCATCTCTGTCTCCTTGTGCTCCTGCTGGAAAGTTAGATTAAAAACGAAGAGATTGATGGATACATGGCAGAGTCTGTAGGCAGAAACCGGCAACATGAGGTGAGTCCAGCCGGCAGCAATGGGGCCCTTGTGGTACCTGAAGGAGTGGGGCTCTGGGGAGCACAGCAGGAGCATTAAGAGATGAAACAGAAGATGAACAGATTCTGTACACATCCACAGCTTTCTAATGGGAAGTTTCAAAACAAATAATTTAGACAGAACACATTACTAGATATGTCATGACAAGCAGACTGAATGACATAGACGTCGGTGTGATAGGCAATCATTTGCAACCAGTAGAAGAAGTTTCAAGCCCCTGAACTGCCAGCGGGACCAGAGTATTTTCAATGTTGTGCATGCTATTAAAAGTTTGCCCCCCCACTCCCAATAAATCAGACCATTGTAACTCACAAAGAAGTTCCCTTCTGAGGAGGAGGAGGAGGAGACAAGAAAAAAACAGTAAGCACCATTCAGCTGAACTCTGACTGATGCTGACAGGGCTCAGCTGTGGGACAGCTACAAGAGGCCTTCTGCTTACCAGGTAGACAACAGGGTGTTGCCTTGCAGAAACTGGGATCTGAGGCAGAGAAATGTGGATAAATGAGAAAATGCATGTTTGAGACTTACTAAACATCAAAGATGGGAAGCACAAACTGAGGCATTCCCCTCCAAATAATGTAACAACTCTCTCTGAGGCTTACTATCCTGATTTGCAGAGGCTTAAGGGGCATAAAACTGGGATGGCAGTGCGACCCTTAATCACATCTGAAAAACACAAAAGGGCTTTAATTCCAGCTGCTGCTGCAGTCTCTTCAGTATAAAAACATTGCAACGTGAGCAGCATCTCAAGCAGGAGAGTAGATGGAAAGCCATTTAACCCATCTCAACCCATGCACCCCTCTAGCAGACGCAACAAAGCAATGAATACTCCCAAGTCTGATAATGCAGCAAATTATAAAATTCGTACCTTTCTCAAGGTCCCCCGTCTCGGCATGTACAGCCACTGACAGACATCTAACAATCCACTGGTACGGAAACCTCAGCCTGCTCATCTGAAAAATCCTACAGGACTCAGTCCATTTATCAGCCTTGCAACCCACATATCAGTTTCTTATGACTACAGCAACTCTGAGGGGCACTGCTGTGAGTGTTAAAGGCCCCTGTGAACTAAGGGCATCTTAAACAAGTTTCTGTAGAAACAAAAGCCATGCTATCTGAAATGGGTATTTACATACAGAAAAAAAGCCACGGGCCCGTCACATTCTCTACTCTCCTCCCCCACCCCCCCACCAGCTCACTAGAAATTCTCCATTTTGGTCACTGCAGTCATCCAGTTGAAATTCCTAGTCGATACATGCAGTGAGATCGGTGCCCACTCTGGGGAGAGGGGGTCGAAAGCCATGGGGAAATGGGGCAAGTGACAGAGAAGGCAGGTGATGGGGGTTGGGAGATTGCCAGGGTTGATTTATGGAAGCACTGCCTATAACGGGGTTAAAAATGACAGGCAAAAAAGAAATAAAATGTACCCCCTGGGACCCTCTTGTGAAATAGGTATTCCAACTAAATTAGGTGAGGCTACGCAGATGTGCAAAACTTCTAAATAAAATAAACATCTTATCCAAAGGACCACACCTTCAAACTCCCCAGTACTGCTTCCCTCCGATGCTGCCATATCAACATGCAGGAACTGAATCCATGTTACTCTGTCTGAGACATGAGGGAGCTCCCACTGAACCTTCCTAGCACTGGCAAGTAAATATATGCACCGTGGGTCAACTCACGAACACTTTTTCAAAAGACTTTACATCACAAAATGGAGCTCGAAATGGTCCATCGGCACAGCAGCAGCACCATCACTTGCATCGCCGCGACCTGTGATCGAGAATGAGCATGGGTTGACGAGGGCCAGCCGGGGGGGGGGGAGGAATAAGCCTCTCGGAGGATGCTGTCCTCCTCCAGGGAGGAAGGGCAGCCAGCTCCTCTGCTGTACTGCCACCTAGAGGACCACAGGTGGCAGTGCAGTGGAGCTGCTCATGTGTACATACACCAGAGCCACGGGCGCCTTCATTAATGAAATTGGAAAAGTGGAAATACTCCACCCCCCCCCATGCAGCATTACAGCTTCACTGCATCTGCAGGCCCCATACTCACTGACCTGGGCAATCTCCTGATGGCTACATATTGTGTATCCAAGGGACCTGGCCTCATTCTAAGGGTTCCGCCATGGAGGACAAACCACAGGGGCAACACAAGAGTAAGGTAAGCCCGGGGACAAGGTGAGGTGAAGGGGCTGGAGTGCGGTGGGGGCTTGGGGGGGGGTTGAGGGCCAATGGGAGCATGGAGCAGGAAACAAAACTGGAGCTCAGCCCACTTGGTTTGTAACAACATTTCCAATGGAATTTAGAATCAGACATTAGGTAGCAGATGCATTTTTGGTAAACCTGCATGCTACTATTCTTCCAGATTACTTTTTCTTAAAGTCATAATGCTTGGAAACTGAGAATAGAATGGGTTAATGGTGGCGCCCCAAGAGTTACCTGTTTAGGATGCAGAGCCAGTCTCTAGATCAGCATTAGCACCAGTCTCTTGTGTACTGGTTTCAGAGTCATTCACTTGGCATAAAGGAGCTGGCAGAAGTTTCTTGTGCTTTCGTAGGGAGTGAGAAAGTAGTAGTAGTAGAGAGAGAGAGAGGGAGCGAGAAAGAGAGAAAGGAAGAAACATGCGAAAAACATGATTTAGGCCATAGTGCTGTCACCTGTCTTGGTTCTCCATTTTTGTGTATAAACAAGGCTTTGACCCTGATGGTCACCCACAGCTCCAGCTCAGGCAGGCTTTCTCACATAAACTCGTCGATATCTGGACTAAATCAGTGAGGATGAAAGCACTGTATGTGCCAGACTTGTAAATATCAAGGGCCATGTGACAGACCCGGGTTTTCTGCATGTCCTCGTGCCCTTTCCAAAAGTCGACCATCCACGTACAATTGGCCACGCTTGCAAATTCAGTCCAGTGACTGCAGAACATCTTACATTCCAACAGTGGAAAAGAACAGTCTCCACACTCCTCTCTCAACTACTGGTCACCAAAATGTCTCTGTTTCAATTTGTTTGTAATTTTGGGCCAGTAAAGGCACACTAAGCTGTAACAGTTCACTTCCAGGTATGACTGGGGGTGGGGGGGTTAATTAGACCAGTTTAGTAAAATGGAAAATATTACACAGGACACCAGTGGAAAATCTCCCTCTTTTACTGTATGATAACTGCTCTGGGATGTTTAACTTTCTATCCCAACAATAAGGGAGTGGGTTGCACTTGTAAATGAGGCAAGAGGAGGCTTTGAATTGTCCGCACAGGCTAGTACTTAAGCTCATTATTAGTCTGGAATACTTGCCCAAAATTATTTTACTAAACAAACAACAAGTACCCAAAGAATAGCTCACAGGGTCCAAAAAAAATACAAAACAATGAAACTCCACCTCTCATACATGAACCAAACAACCTACCTCTCATGCGAACTGCCACCCGAAACCTCAGCACACACTCATATTTGAGATTTGTCAGAGGCAGAGGGAAGGCTTGTGAGTTATTCGTTCCTTTTATGCTATGCAAGTGGCATGAGAATTACTGGAATTGAATTAAAATCCATTTCAATTGCATTAAGATCAAACATAAATGCAAATTAAAGACTCCAGACTCAAATCAAGGTAATTCACAAACCAATGCCAAAACCAGGGCATGAAATCTCACTGCCATGCTTTGCTAGGAAGGAATATTTAACCATGGAAAGCAATTCTTTGGACCTGTGAGATCCTTAACTTCCACCTGTACAGCCACTCTCTGTTAGTGCAGCAATCCACTTGTGCTTGTACTGCGTAGGAGGTCAAGTTCCTGGTGTGAGACTAGAGTCCCATTCACACGGCCAGATCTGCAGCATTGTTCGTGGTGAACAGCAGCAAGATCATTGCCGCTGTGCATGTCTGAACGCCATAGTTTTGCAATTTTCAGGTTGCGCTTCATTGCAACTGCAATCCCTCTTTTCTTGGGATCACAGTAGTGGTGTGGATGTCATGCGCCATTTTCTTGGCTGTCTGAACAGCCTGGCATCACCCACAACGTCATGACAGGACTTTCCCAGCCTGCACCTTTGTTTCTTTTGGCTGCAGTCAATAGTTTTTTCCACCTGAGTTCGGCTAAAGGTTGTTTTTGGCAGTAGAAATACAGTTGAACTCAGGGAAGTGGTTCTTTTTGCAGACCAAGGGCTACAACTAGGAGAAAACACAGTTTCAGAGTCAAGCCATGACACTGGGCATGTGCGTATATATACATGCATGCCCATTGTCACGGCTCGACTCTTGAAGCCATGTTTTCTCCAAGTTATAGACCTCGATCTGCAAAAAAAAACCTTCCCAGAGTTCAACTGTATCTCTACTGCCAAAAACAACCTTTAGCTGAACACAGGTCTGAAGACCCAGCCTCGAGCCTTCATCATCAACTGCAACCCCCCCCCCCCTTTACCGGAACCCCCCTCCAAACAGCAGATCTTCTCTTGGAACATCCACAGCACTCTGAAGCTATGCAGCCTGAATGCTGTTCCACAGCATTTCTGAGAGACTGGCTGCGATGATCAGCATGGCGGTAATCAAAACTTCTCACCGTGAGAACGAGGTATAGAACCCACAGCCTTTGAACCTTCTGGTCCCAGAGTCAAGCATGCAAGCTACTGAGCTACTGACAATGCTACTGACAAAAACGTGGCACACTGTCCCTCAAAGATGGAGGGATGTGATCCAACGTGTTTATTTATTTATTTATTTAAAATGTCATGACCAGGAAAGGCACACTGAGCTGGAACGCATTTCCAGTTGCATCCCAGCATGTGGGATTCATTGTCATTTTTGGCAAAGTTTCAGGATTCCAGGACAAAAAACAGCATGGTTTTAATACCGTGAGGTCATGTCAGACAAATCTGAATGACTTATTTGGCTAGGTCACAATGGTGGCAGACAAAGTGCAGGCAGTGGGCGTACTATATCTAGACTTTAGCAAAGCCTTTGACTCCAATTTAAAATTCTTCATTATTATTATTATTATTTTCCACAGCAGTTGTTTAAATGAGGGCTTGCTACAAGCAGTAACTGTTGGAGGTGTGGGGAAGGAAAGGCAGGGCTGGGGCATATGTTATGGAACTGTAATGGAATCTTGGCTACTTGGAAGCAGATACAGTCTGTATGCCAAAAAATTCTGAAAATAGCCTTGCCTTCTGCCCACTGCAAGTTATTCTTGGGGATACATCCAACATCCAGGGGGGTAATGTGCAGACCAAATATTGGATCTTAGCAGCAGTTCTTGCTTATAAAAAACTTATAATGATGGATCGGAAGGAGGTAAAGATCCCCTCATTAAAGCAATGGATAGATGTTTAGGAGAAACAGCGAACAATGAAAGAATAAGTTACTCACTGATAGATAAAAGTGAACTCTTTAATATTGTATGGAAACCTGTTTTAACTTATTGCTTAAATTAGAAATAGAATCTAGTGTTAATACCACGAGTGCCCAGGATTTTGTACTTCATTTTAAATATAAGGATTTAAGGTAAAGATATTGATACATATGTTTTTAAGAGTGTGTACATTGTTTTTATGCTAGTATACTTAAGTAATAATATATATAGAATGTTTTTGGTATTCTTACTGTATCTATTAGTATTATTTGTAATATGTTTCTATTGAAAAAAATACACTTTTAATTGGAAGCAAAGCCTTTGACTCTGAACCACGTGAGAGAATGGTTAAGAATATGGAGAGCCTGGGGGTGGGTGACAAGAAAACCAGGGAACTGGCTTAGTGGGAGAAAACAGAGAGTAGTCTTAAAGGGACACTGTCGAGCCCCTTAGCCCTCAAATTTTCCCAAGTTTAAACAACACATTTAATGATTGCTCACATTGTGTAGCGATTGCTAATGTAGCTGGTTGTTTGATTCTGATTCCCTTTTTTCTTTTAAAAAGCGAAAAACAGACTGCCCACAATATCAGTGTTACCACATAAACACGTGTTTGTTTACATTTCTTGATCAACTCCCGCTGCATCTTTCCTGGACTTGGAGGAAAACTTCCAACACAGTCTAGACACTCAAGATACAGTGAGGGAGAGCCAACTATCATATCCAGAGTGCCCGCACTGTTTGGGGGGTGTTTGTCATGTTCAGGAAGTGTGCAGTAAGAGTAGAATATGGATGTGAAAGAGAACAATCTTGGGTATAATTACACCATTTGCATGCATTCCAGTTCTACTAAAAAGGAAGCAGGTAAACAAGCAGCAATATCAATGCATTTTAGAAAAGGTAAGCAACTGTAAAATGTGGGGTTTAAACTAGAAATATTATGATACAAAAAGAGTTGACAGTGTCTCTCTACATAGGAAATTCTAGGAGGTAAGGGATGTCCCTAGGCCCAGTACTTTTCAGTATCTTTATTGGGGAAGGGATCCAAGTGATCACGTGCCTATTTGCAGAGGACACAAAAATCTGCCGTAGAGTAGACAGTGATGAGGCTGTCAGGACCTTGAGGGAAGATCTAAAGAGACTGGAGAAATGGTCAGGGGTCTGGCAACTAAAATTTTATGCCATATATAGCAAAGTTATCCATATAGGGGTCAGGAACCCAAAGACAGAATACGGGACAAAAGATGCAGCATGAGAAAAATTACAGAGGAGAGGGATCTTGAGAGCTTAATAGCAGACAGCATAAAGCAGTAAGGCACATATGATGTGGGGGTGCAGAGGCAGGGGGACAGCAGCAGAAGGAAGGAGGTAATCCTTCCCCGTACAGATCTCTATCTACAGTGTGTATAAAATCCAAGTTTACACTCTTCCCCATGTGTAGTTATATGTAATTGCTGGGGACTGTTTTTCTGCCAACCACAGCATACTTGTTCCGGGGACAGTAGCGCAGTAGAGTGAGTGCGAGCTGTCACTTTCACATTCCATAAGGAATGTGTTTGCCATTATATCCTGCAGCTTATAAAGGCAAATTATAACCAGCTTTTTCATACGGCAGCAAATAGTCCCCAGTTATTACAGTCCTTTAGTGCACACACTGTTGTGGCTTATTACTTACTTATTCGGTCGCCTTTGTGTCTTTAGGAGCTACATTTTTATAAACCAGCAGTCCTTCGTTTTTTTCCCAAAAGTGAGTAAGACTTAATTTCACCCCTAGAACTGAGTTTGTGTGGATCCCAGCTCTCTTTCCACAACTATGGCCTACAGCACACAGGTAGCAGGAAGTCACACATTTCTACAACCACAGGTCCAAACTGAGAAATCGGTCCTATTTTTTAAGTCAAAAAATAAAATACTTTTTAGGCTCCACATTTTGAAAGTCGGTCTTCCAAAAGAGACCAACATTTGGAAGTTACCATAGACTATTCCTGGCAAATTACTACTTCCTTCAGAAAAATCAATCATTTTTGACTTGCACACTTGTCTAACTGAATGTTGCCTAATTGTATTTTTTCAAGTATGGGGTAAAATACTTCTTTCCCCTTTTTTTGGAAGTTTTCTTACTTTATTTTTCAAGTCAAATTGTTTAAGTACATGAAGCTCTGTGAAGAGGATTACTGCACGCACCGCCACCACCAGTTGGTAAGCCTGCAGATTGTTTGCTTCCCCGGGAGAGTCTTTGACCTCCCATTTATTCTGTCAACTGCTGTAAAACCCTTCTACTGAGTCCACTGTTTGCTTTGGCAGTAGTTGCTGCCAACGCCATGCTCAGCTTAGCTAAGCATATCTGGGCCACAAGATCAAGCTACTCTGAGAACGCCAGGAAAAAAAGGGAGATGGTGTTAGTTTTCCCTGCAAATTCCTCTCAGATTCCAGGCTGCAAATCAAATCTGTCACAAAATCATTGACAATTCCTGGGACTCCATGCTTACAGTGAAAAAAGGAACTACAGAGTCTCTGGGGCATCATTCTCACAAGGGGATTGGGGAACACACTCAAACAGTAGGATTTCTGCACCCAGTAAAAATAGAAACAAAGAGTTTGACGGCAAATAAGGACTACTTTGCCCACCCAGTTTGCCCATTTTCCCTACCTACATTATTACTGCAGACCATACTTGATCTACAGTTCTTTTCCTGTATGTATAAGCTGTGTCAACTAATGGACAGGAAAACACACAAACAGTCCCACACCAATGAGGTACAAATTCTACCAGTATTATGAGAAGAAATGCAAAATTCCATCCAAAGCGGCACAGTAGATTAAAACACGCAGTGTTTTCTAGTGGCCTCTTGCCAAATTCTGAAATTCTACACCTTGTGAACTAACCAAAAAGTGACTGGAACCCCGTGTGACCTACAGTCCACCAATTCACTACATGGCCACCAAGGATTAGATAGGACTAGCTGACTCCATGGTGTTCAAAGACAAATAAATGGTAGACTGAGTTGGCTAGAAAGATAATATTATGATTCTCCCATAATTAATTTTCTGTGACGGGACATTTTTAGTATCTACACAGCTGCCATGCCCCACTTTGCCGAACTGCATACCAACATTAGAGATGAGACTTTCATGATGAATACATGTTCTTAACCCGATTTTAACTTTTTTAACCACGTGAAGCATCATGCTCACATACTCTGAGCCAACCAAACACTGAAAGCTACATGTTATATCTGTGTGTTAATACATCTCATGGGGCCATGCTTAGCAGTACAAGTGTGGTTCTTCAGATGATACAATGGAGAGCAGAAGCTAAGCTGTTCGGACGCCTGAAGGATGCAAGTGAAACCACTCTTCTACAGTTAAGATTGGCTCTGTGGGACATACAGTATTAATTATGCAATGACGACCTTGAAGCCGGTCATTTCTGAGGAATTAACAACCAGTTGGAAGGAGCTGGCTATTAATCCAAGGAAATGACTGGCTTTGAGGATGTTATTGTGATTATAAACCTAACTGCAATAGCACCTTTCAGTTTTACAGTTTTTTTGCCTTTCTGTTTTTAGTGCTGTGGTGCATGGCACAACTACATCCATGCTACATGCCGCACAGAATCAGTTGGAAGCTGGATTGGTCATTTCTAAGACATTAATGACTGATCCAGTAGCCAGTCAAGAGCCGCACTAGGCTAATGAATATGTACTTAGACATAACACATTGTAAATCCATTTACTTTTTCTCCAGTTTAAGTTTACCTTAGTTATGTGGAGTTCAGCCATGTTACCTTATTATTACTTTTCCATTAGCACAGTACTGCAATCTTGAGTAAGCTAGTATACTCAAGAGTTTGCAATGGTGACAGTATGCTCAGTAAGAACGAGACATTTCACTGTATAGGAGTGTCTCTGCTGAATGTACAATGCTCCTGATTTGTAGTGGGCATAAGAACTGGTGCTAAGGATGTATAATAAATCTAAAAACAATGTTTTCCAGTGGCCTTAAAATTTTCGCTTACTTGTTTTGAATTTACCATTGATTTTCTAAGAATGGCTAAGCTGAAGCGTAACGTCTTGTTTTTGTTGGAATCTTACTTCTCCCCAGTTCGTCTTTTCATACAGCTGGGTGGAAAGAAGTACCAGGAGGTCAACAGACTTACTTAAGAACACACCGTTGAGTCAGTGGCTATTGTGGTACTCAAACATGGAACCTCCTGGCAGTCAGTATGTCACGCCATCTATTTGGCCACACCACTTCTTTGTTTTCTGCTCATCTGACCATAAACTGCATCACAGAAGTGAATGCCCTATAGTGATCAATGGACACAGAACATGCTGCACTACATTTAAACCCTGAAGCAGGGTGGGATGTGAAAAAATTTAAAATGTGAACCTTTATGTTACAATAGCAGTTGTATATTGTGCAAACCATAGGTTGTGTGACTGGTCAGCATCTGAAACTATACACCGTTGGCTGGTACACAGCTCTCCTGCTCTGCCATCTTCACAACACAAATTAAAAGCCCATTAGATAGTCCACAGCTGAACAGTTGGATTCGCTTCCCAGCTGATCACTCTAAATACACCACATAAAAAAGTTAATCTCCACCCATGTGTAAGTAATGCAAAGTAGGGGCACAATCAACAAAGAAGCAACTACTGTTGTTGCTGGGGGAAACCCATAGCAACCAGGAAGGAGATATCAAACATGATACCAATGAATGGTCCTCTGGTTGGACAACTTCCAGCTGACTGAATATGTATATATGTCAAGCTATGGTGTCAATCTGCACAGCTGCTAGTATGCAAAGCTTTCTGATTCATATTCCAGCCTCTAGTTGAGACAGTTTGCATAAACCTATTGCTTATCTTAATGGAAAAAAAGATGACTTTTTAGGAGACTGGGGAAGATATTTTATCTTCCTTAAGTTCCTGTATACATAACTCTCTTTGTTGCGTCTTAGCTGTTAACTAAGTGCTACTCTTGCGAATGTAATAGGAGAATAACTATCACAGCTATACAGAACAAAAACTGTATTATTATTTCTGAAGGCAGAGAAAATGGTGCCTCTCAAAACAAAACAAAACAAAAAAAAACTGGTGCACACTAGCGTATCTGACTATGCAACAAAATAGCACCCACTACTCCCTTAGGCCACAAACAGTAGCTTTTTTAGCCTAACGTGAGCTTTGAAAGGGAATATTTTACATTTATTTTTTGGGGAAAAATGTTACCCCTTGGCAAAACTGCCTGCCCCCTTAAAAAATTCTAGATCCCCCTGCTGGTGCACCATGGAGTACATAGGGTATGCAGTGCTACTCCTAGAATAAGTACATTACAGAGGTGGATCACATCACTCTGTTTCCTAGCTGACACTGGCGTTTCCCATTATCCAAGGTAGTGTAACAGAAATTCATATCTAGACAGCTAAATATCTAACAAATCTACATGTAAAAGAGCTTTAGATCTCTTCGGAATGAGAAAAAAAGCATGGATTTACTGTACTAGTGTATCCTATACTGTGTAATTTTAATATAATAATATTAGTAAAAATGTATTTTAGCAAGCAGCAGGTATTTCTATACCATATTGTTGTGTAGCAAAATATATATTATTTATTTATTTATCAAGTCTAGGATTACAAATACCTTTGAGCCATGGCTCTTTCACAAAGGTTCCACGTCAGTTATGAGACAAATAATGGGAACAGAAAAAGTATTGGAAGGGTTAATAAATAACAGAAAAGCACAGTGGACCTATAACGATAAATATGTTGTGCGGTGGGAAATGTACACCTTCTCTACACCTTTTCTACACCTTTTCTACTTACTATTACTACTGATAGGAAAAGATAAAACTTGTGACTCAAACCTAACTAAACCTAATCTTTTCATAGCAAAATGTGCCTTCCAATGCACAATACAAAGTACTACAGTACCTGTATTTCAAACAGAGCTCAAAAATCAGAAATTATATGATATCTAACTTTTTTTTGGCAGTGCAAGACCCTCATGCCTCTCTCCTACTAGCCAGGTGAGAGAGATGGCCCAAACAGCTTACCAAACAGTGAACCTATAAAGAAGCTGCTTTCTTATGCCCAGTCAGATAAATTTATTTTAAACATAAAGGATCTGCTGAATTGTGGATATGTGTCTATTAGGTGACTTAGAAGTAAGGGTTACCTTTCCAGAATCTGCTGCTCTGAAGAAGCCACGTTTGTGGTGAAACACTGGCAGTTGTGTTAGCAGGTCTGGAAGTCACCCATACTGCCTCAAATAAACAGTAAGTTATGTATATATAATACAGGTATATATATATCTACACAACATTTTGGGCTGAGTTGGATCCATTATTCCTATCTACTGCTCTAAGATTTTTGTGACATGGGAAGGGACTTCAAATTGGATGTATATTTGGGGGGAGGTTCTCATGCTTTTATTAATTGAATATAGCATGCTGTCCTTCAAAATGTGGGGAAAAGGCAAAATGTGAGGCACATCCTAAGTCTTAGAGAGCAACACTATTCTTATCTACTGCTCTAAGATTTTTTTACAGTCAGGTAGAGGGGGAATCAAACTGGGCATATTTCGGGGGGGGGGGTCTCAAGTTTTCATCTTCCAAATGTGGCACAACATCCTTCAAATGTAGGGAAAAGAGGCAAAATCAAAGACACATCCTCAGCACTTAGAGATCAATGCTCAGAGCACAGTGGAAATGTGTCCTTTAATAGTCACACAGTTTGCAGTTCATTGAGTAACACCGTACCATGAACTGTAGCTTTAAAATGGTACTGGGGGGGGGCCCTGATGACCCAGTGGATAGTGTTGCATGCTCCCACACTAATGACCTGTGTTTGAACCACATTTGGAAAGTCAGTTGGACGGCCCCTGTGGCTGGGAAGGCGCTGCCACAAGGCAGGGCCCCCAGCTGGAGAGGGAGAGTGTTGGATTCTACCATACTGATGACCCCTGAGGTGGGCCTGGGAGCAACAAGATGCCAGTGCACGTGAGGTTGGACACGAACTAAAGGTGGGCAAGCCTGAGCAGGCTCGACTCGTGCTTAGTGCCTGGCTCGGCTCCACCAGACCTCTATAAGCAACTGAGAGCCAAGGCTAAGCCAAGCCAGTTATGGTCAAAGTCAGCATTTTTATCAGCCTGAACAATTAGTGTAGCATCCAAAACATTCAACTCCTATGTCGAGAACAGCCTACAGTAGCCAGGGCTTGGTTCATGATTTGGCTCATACACTCAAGCCAAGTGACTGATCTAGCAGCAGGCGATTGACTCTTTCTGGTCAGCTAGGATGTCACAGACAGTGAGGTCACAGGGCTGAGAATGTAAGAGGAGGAACTGAATTAACCATGTCAGCCTCCAGGCAGAGTGCTGTTCCACACATCACACCAAGTGTTGTCAAGTAGAAAATTTTGTAATTACCAAAAGGGAAAAGAAAAAAAATACTTCAGATATACAAAGTAACAGTTTACTACTTTTAAAGTTACTATTAATTTCAGAGAGTACCCCTGCCCTTTAACCTGCCTGTAATCTCTCTTTGAACTAGCTCCATGCTCTTCAACTCTCCCAGGGTACTAAAAATGGCAGCAGCATTCCCTCTCTTTTCTCTGCAGAATTGTAAAAAGATTTGGGATACAGTTTGTATGAAGATAGCTATATACAAATTCCTTTCCTTTCCTTTCCTTACAGCAGTTTTCAGTCTGACACACACACACACACACATCTCAAATGGCACCTAAACGTACTCTACGCTACCTGCAAAGTCCATGACCACAACATGCTCATAACGGCTATGGACAGAAGAGCTGTTGTCATTCTCTACCAGATTTATGGCTCCGTGTAAGGCACAAGCAGGCTCATTATCAGCTCTGTAGTAACGGAAAAATAAAGTGCAATCGTTACTTGCTCAGATAAGGTTTCCACTTCATAGCTCTGACAAACAAAAAAGCACCTGTTCCTGTGTTTGGCATTTAAGTCTTGTATAACGTGAAAATAAAAGATCTGGTGCATGGTGTTTTCACACCACCACTAGGCAGGAGACCTGAACTGGTGTCCTGTGTCTGAATCCCATGCTCCAGACTACAGTATTCTAGGGTGCACTACACGTGAGCGGAGGTGGTAGCAACAACAGAGAGGGCCTACAAAAGTTAGAGAAGCGGAGGCGATGGTGTGGATAATGGTTAATCCCTCCCCCATGCTCCCATGACCCAGTGATGTCCAAGGGGATTCTCCACCTCCAACTTGGATCCTGGTATGAGGGTTAGGTCTGCTATAGGAGTGAAGCCATAGGGACACTCGGGGTCAACAGTGGGAGGAGCAGAGACCTTTGGGAGTTTTTGGCACTGTGAGAGTTGGAGCACTGGAACGGAAGGTAGGCCAGGCCACTGAGGAATTAGATAAAATGTGTTATGAAAACTCAAGAATATATTTTCCCTATACAGAATGTAATTACACTCCATTCTCATAATAACACTCATCATACTAGTTAAGAAAAGCTATGGTAGGAAACCATGTGCCTTCTTGGTCCTTGACGACAGGAACAAACAACTGGGGAACCTTGAAGAGGATACTGTTAGGAAAGAAAGAAGAGCACTTCTGACCCCTGAAGGTGCAGTAGCCTGCATATAAACTTTAAGAAAAAAAACAGTGCACACAACATCCACTAGATGAGTTAAGAATTTTTATTGGTGCAAAAGATGCATGAGAATTGCTGGTCAACTGCCCCTATGTATTGCCCCTGTTTAGTGGCTTCCTCGGGGGGGGGGTGGACGAACAGAAACACAGTGATTAAATACCCCATTCAATCAATAAAACGTGAAACTGCATTTAAGATCATAGTGTTACAAAAGTGCTGATGTGCTAATAAAATCTCCACCTACATGATGCTGAACGAGTGTCCCCTGGGCTGCTGGAGCATCAGGGTTGCAGACCTCTGTGTCTCTGAGAACCCAAAGTGCCCTTAAAAAGGGCTCAGTGTTGATTGATCTGCAAGCACTTCCTTGTCTTCATTCCCTAGTAACAGACTCGTTTGATTCGACATTCCTAATGCAATGCCTGCATTCCCTATAAATGGGCTCAGTGCTCATTCCATGTTCTCAATCCAGTGTCTTGTATTCCCTTTAAAGAGACTCACTGTTAATCTGACATTACCAATGCGATGTCTGTATTCCCTTGTTAAAGCTGGCCCAAGGTCAAGTTCTTTTTACTATCATCAGATGTTTGGAGGGTCGTGTGATCCAGTGTTGCTGCTGTTCAAATAAAGCAATCTATGGAAACTGTTATCTTTTTATGATCTTTTTTATATGTATGGTGTGTATACTGGTGTCTCCTGTATACACAATTATTAATGTTTCAGGGAAGCAGTTAGAACACTGTGTGTCATTCATGTTTTATGCTGCATTCAGTTGGAAATGACCAGTTTATGGTAGCAGAGGATTTTATGAAGGAAATTTGCCCCTTTCAAATGAAAGCATGTGACAGGAGTTACTGCTTTCCGGCAGCCACTGTTTAAATTGTAGGCATTTCCTACTGGTTTTCATTTGCTGACTACTTTTTTAAACGTAAACCAGTATCCATCCAGTAATAAGGATTCTAACAGTCTGAAACAGCCGTGGTCTGCAGAAAACAATAGAGAAGTATTTCTGCCTGTTGTCTTCTGTTGCAGTTTCCCCAGCACCCCATGGAAATGAGATGCTGAATCTTTTGCAACCATCCTGGTTGGAACAAATTTTTGTTTCACTAGTCATATTTCCCGTTTGGCTTACCTCTTCTGCTCCAATTCTTTGGGTCATGTCTCCAGCCATCTGCCTATCTGGGAACTGGCCGTATGCCACCTGTGCTCATTCCCATCCAAGCATCCAGGAGGAATACACACACACACACACACACACACACACACACACACACAACCTCCTGTGACAAGGCCTGGATAGGAACAGGCCAGAAGGAGAGATTCCTTGGCGGGAGTAGGGATGCCAGAGGCAGTGTCAGGCCCAGTGATGCGGAAGCCTCAGCCAGCCTTCATTAAAGGCAGCCAGGGAATTTCACCTATGAAAGGTCTCTCCCACCTCCTACATGCCACAATATACCCATGCTGTTGACACCAGCCTATGGGAGGAGGGCCAACTTTTTTGGCCACCTTAAACATCAAGATCACATCTCTGACCACAGGAGATGATCAAGCTGTGGGACAGGTTTCATCCTCCACCCTACAGTCTGAGAGCACTGCCTCTGCAGTATAACTTAACCGGTAGTGTCATATGGCATTGGAACCATCCATTGCTTAACAACCCATAATGGCTGCACAAGACAGAATGAGTTAAGAGCCGCTTACATGACCACTTTTAAACTGCAGCAGTCTGAGCACTTGGGTTGCTGTGGTGCAAAAGTGGCCACATGGCCACTTACCGAATAATGGTAAGCTATTCGTTGAACCTCTTGATGAGCACTGTGCACTCTAACATAGGCAAGGACTCTCCCAGTATCTTGCAGTGCCTCTCCATGCTCTCTCACTGCTCTTGGCCCCTCTCCAGCGTGCACTGCATCGGTGCTGAGAAAGAGGTCGTGTGAATTCTACAGACTATTGTCTCCCAAGGTAGGGACAACGTAGACTCGCAGTGCAGCAATAAAAGAAACGTGGCCAAGTAAACATGACTTTAGACTGCACCAGAGCAGGACTGCAGGTTGGGATCACAAGGCTCCCAACATGGCTCCTCTAGGTCATTGCCAAACTAGGGTCACCTGCACAGCAGAGCAACGTGCGGCCACTGGATCATCAGTAACGTCTACGGTCTATGTTTTGAAGTCTGTCAGAAGGCAGTGCTATGTTATGTGGACATAAGCTTCACAGGTGCAAAACTGAAGATCACAACAACATAATTACTTGTTAGCATTTTTAACACACTCATAACTATGTGTAATTATGCATTACAACTGGTTGTGTGCAATTGAGAGTAGTCAATCAAGCACATGGTTTAAAACCACATGGCATAGTCTCATAGTTCCATTAAAAATGTTACCAAGTAATTATAAAAAACAAAACATGAGTTGGTGTATGTATAACCCAGAATTTTACACACATTGTTAGTGCCGGATGCTTTTATTAACCCCATGAGCTTCACTCTCTTGTGGTTTACGTAGCATTGCATAACTCAGGTGTGCATAACATATAGAATAAAGTATGGGGTGGTGTGTGTAACGAGATTTTGCACACACCCGAGGGGTTGGATGCCATATAAACCCTGAGAGTGAAGCTCAAGGGGTTTATCCAGGCATCCAACCCCGAGGGTGTGTGTAAAATTTGAGTTTACACACCACTCCATATTTTATTTTATATAATTGCTGTGTTAGGCTTTTTCGCCACAGCAATTATATAAAATAAACAGGTTCCAGTGTATTCTCCGCATGAATTCAGAATTCCACACAGCTCTTAGGTGCTGTAAAATTGGCCTAACTACAAGATACTGCAAAGAAGAGGCAGTTCCATCAGGTGGTTAGAGCACGGGGCTGCGTGTGTTTGAACATCCTAGGTTCGAAGAAAAAAACTGTAACCCGTGTCTCACTATGTAACATGGAGCTGTCCAGCTGACCTCCCTGGGTTTCAGTCCTCTGAGGGCTGCATTAGAAAGGAGACTAAAAACCTATGGACTCCCTGGTTTGATATAAAGCACGTTACAGGAAAAAACACTGCTAGAACCCTGAGGCAAGAAAGCAGTTACTATTCCAATATCTGCTCCCACCCCTTGAATACGCAGATGCTATCTAAGAGACAGCAAGCTTTAATGCAGTAATTTTCAAGCCCCAAATACTGGTGGCCTCAAAGGTTCTCCAAGGGTAGCCACCAGAACTTACCAGTGGCCTCGCACCTTATGTTTTCATCCCAAACCTCCCTGATATATCCCAAACCCCCTGGTGCACCCAAACCCCTGATACATAGAAACATAGAAGATGACAGCAGATAAGGACCGCAAGGCCCATCCAATCTGCCCATTTTTTCTGCCTTATGAATGTGCCATAGGCCTTTACTCTGTCAATGGCCTATCTATTCACACTCATCTGTATTGCTCCCTTATGCCTATCCCATGCCTGTTTGATGCCCTGCACTGTATTCATATCCACCACTTTTGAGGTAGACCATTCCAAGCATCCACCACCCTTTCTGTGAAAAAGAACCTCCTCACATTACCCCTTAATCGGCCTCCTTCTGATCTTATGCTGTGTCCTCTTGTCCTGCTATTGTTCTTATATTGAAACATGTTAGACTCTTTCACCTTGTTAATGCCCTTAAGGTGTCTGAATGTTTCGATCATATCACCTCTCTCCCTCCTTTGCTCTAGGGTATACATATTGAGCTCCATTAATCTGTCCTCATATGTTTTCTGATGCAGTCCCTGCACCATTTTGGTTGCCCTTCTGTGGACTGCCTCTATTTGGTTAATTTCTCAAACCCCCTGATAGAATACATTTTGTTTCACATGATATAAAATAAAGTCCCTGATCTATTTTTACTTGACATATATCTCCTACATTATCTTTGCAGTAGGGGCTCTGGACAGCTCTGTGGCCGTACAAAATTTCCCTCGTTGTTGCATGCGGCCATGGAGGCACCATTTGAGAAACATTGCTTTGATGTATGACTGAAACTTAAAGGTCCATAAAAACAGGTGATTTGATACCTTTTATTGGACCAGCATAGATGTTACAAAAGAAAACAGGTGCTTAAGCTTTCAGACTACACAAAATCCTTCATCAGAAACTAATGCCAGTTGTTTTGGAAGAAAACATTCTATTAAAGACCAGATCACACATTAAAAACAGACAGAAAGGTTGTAAAGAAACTTAAAGGGGAACAGAAAGCATCAAGTGCTCTGCACCTAAGTGTGAGGCTTGTCCCAGTTTGCACTTTGTGCGCTAAAACATTTTTTTTTATTGTTTACTGCAGTATAATATATTGTATCAGACTAATTTTGCTTACTTCCAGGCTGCATTTTCTGCAACTACAAATCACAGAATTCCCTACAGCTGACAACAAAGAAGGGCTGCAGCAATGGGAGATTCAATAGCCTAAAAGATTTTATAAGCTTTGCTCAGATGTTTTCCGATCCCGCTGTTCTCCCAGGGCTAAGTACAGTCCTCTATGACAGTACTTAGCTCCTGAAGGACAGGGGGACCAGCAAACAAAACGCCAGAGTTTATAAAAACTCTAACATGCACTGCGGACTATTGAATCTCCCACTGCTGCAGCCCTGCTCTGATGCCAGCTGCAGGGAATGCTGGGATTTGTAGTTACATATAGGATAGTGCATGGGGAACAGTTGACAACAGGGCTATTCTTTCACCGAGTTGGCACTATGAGGAAGGATTGATTACCTCGAGAGCGTAGCTCGAGAGGTAATCCGTCATCATAGTTCCAACGAGGTGAAAGATGCCCTGTTGTCAACTGTTCCCCATGCACTTTTCTTTATAGTGTATGGTGGAACGTGTTTTTTTTGGGAAAAATAATCAGTTACAAGAAGGAAAAAAAAACTTTACATTTTGAACGTTTTCACGCTTGACATTTTAACTGCTTAAGAACTTTACATTGTGAACGTTTTAACGCTAAACGTTAGTACTGCCGCCGACATTGCTGCTTTCGCCATGTGTCCTGTTTATGGAGTGAGCCCTAACTGTCAAATGCTGCTCGAGGACATAGTGTGACGTTCATAGTACAGCAGAAAACATCATTCTGTTGCACTGCGAACGTCACTAGTGTGTGACTACAAGGTTTCGAAAACAATGGATTTCGGCGGAGAACGACGTTCCACCATACACTATAAAACAAATGTCAGCCTGACAGCAAGCACAATTCATCTGATACAATCTCATATACTAAGTGAACAGCAAGTAGCAAACAAAACCCCAAATTGGGACCAGCCCCACACTTGGGTGTAGAGCTGTTAATATTGACTGTTCCCCTTTAAGGTCACGTACAACAGTATCTGTAGGTCTGTCCTTGGTTAGGACCACATGGCGCACCAATATAACATCTGCAAAAGCCTGGACTACTTCACACAACCACCCAGATGTAAGGTCAATCAGTCTACCACAAACTTTTTTAAGCCCCCAAAACCATTAAAAAACTTTTGAAAAGTGTAAGATTTAAATACAATTCCATGTACAGTTCAGGATGAACCAATCCATGAGACTGGTACAAACAGCCAGCTTGTTTTGGTATGGTGTGTATTTACACCTACTTCTGCTTTCTACATATATGTTCTGTAATTCTTTCCTATTTTTTTTATTAGAAAGGATAGTTGCAGGAAAATATGATTATTTGGTCTGGTGCTTATCTATACTTGACGCCATAAGCCTCTGTTTATGACATCATAAGTATCTCTACAGAAACAAATTGTGATGTCATAAACAGACCTGTGATGCCAAGTGTAGACAAGAAGCCAGAGCAGACAGGGCAGAAATCTTTTTTATGCAAATGTCCTTAGAAATAAAGAAATATGGGTGAAAATTACAGAAGAACACACCAGCCCGGTGGCACTGAGGGTTGGACACCACACTTCATGCCATGCCGGAAACCTGGGTTTGGGAATGGACTCAGGTTGCTCAGGAGTCAGCCGGGGTGAGGAAGGAATGAGCATCTGTAGACCGCTCTCCTTCCTCGGGGAGGGGGTTTTAGCACTGTGCGCTGCAGCCTGACACCCAGCGGTGGCTGGGTGTCAGCACAGGTGCACAGACATGCACAGGGTGGGCCCACATCCAGGAGCTGCAAGGTTGCCTCCGTGGAGACAGTCACCCCACCCATTGCACATACATGGGCTTGGGGAAAAACCCAGGAGCTGACAGGACCTATGATGGCCTGGTGTGTTCCTCTGAAATGCCACCCCCAACTTCTGGATTTGTGCTCCGGGAGGAGGAGTAAGCCAGCACTCCTCACCCTGGCCTCACTGTGGGGGGCAATCCGCGGGGGAATCACGGGGGTTGGTGGAACAGAGGGACAACCAGAGTCAGAGGAAGAACCCTCCAAGGGAGGGCCAGAGCCACTTGTCAGCTCCACAGAGGATGCAGAATAAACTGTAAATTAAAAAAAAAATGACAGAAGAACAAGTCTAAGCTGAATTCTGTCAAAATATTACTTTTTTCAGATAGGTCCCAACAGAATCAGAAGCACATTAAATGTCTACAAGGTGAATATGCCATGAATCCCCATGCAACCGCACAAACAGGCCCTTTATTGTCAGTCGACTCAGGCCAAGGAAGTACACCTGGCCTACAGACTATCACACAGATTGGGGAAAAAAATGTGTTGCAATATTTATAGTTCCCTGTCTTATATAAAAGTAAGTGCAATTAAAAGTCCAACTATTCCCGGAGGAACTGTCTGTTTTTTTCAGTTCAAACATTTTACAGTAAAAGAACACTTTCTTCCTGGTACCCGGAAACAAGGCAAATAACTTAATCTCCTAACTGTACACATATAATTACATCTGTAATTTTACAGTGTCTAGAGCAAACAGTGACATGTACTTGGTTAACGTTTTACTTACACTGCTGTTGGCCACCTTCATTCAGGTCACCTGAGGAAATCATCCTTTACTGTAATTTTTATCCACAGCGCCATGTTTAATCTTTGCAAATGTTTAAAAGGAATACTGTACCTTAGCATGACAACACATACTGTACATAGATGCATACATACGTAGAATGTGTCAGCAGATAATGATGTTTTTAGTGGTAACCTGCTTAGTCCTTGACCTATTATACATATTTATTTGTGTCTCTGATGTTTATAAGATTGCATCCTCTCAACTTCTTTGGGTGATAAAACTGGCTAACAAAGATTATGAGAAGCACAGATAACCATAAGAGACACAGAAACCATATATATATATATATATATATATATATATATAAAACATATTATAAATCATGTTGAAGATTTCTGTTTAAAAAAGTGGAAACTGAATTTAAAATTAAATTGCTTTACTTTATGAAAAATACAGAAACCCCTAAATGGGGTATGGATCATGCCAACTGAACTTAGAACTTCAGAATTTTAGAACTGTTTATGAGACACTCTTTATGGTTATAAGAGTGCCTGGAATGTTTGTAAACAAACAATGCTGATTGGCTAAAAATGATGTCATAATTTATGATTACCTGTTGTAATTTTTCTCAGCTGTACTGTGTGCAGTTCCAAATAAGACCTGTGCTCAGCTTGAGTTCCAATAAATAAATTGAAACTGAACTTTAGCTTCAAAAGTAAAAATCCGAAGAAGGAGAAAGAATTGTGGACGTTTAAACAGAGTTTGTTAACCGGTGTCAAAGCCACTATATAACCTTAACAGGATTTTCGGCCATAATTTAAAATCCTACACTGTTTTGGTTAATTGCCATCAAAACACTGGAATCAAAATCACACAACACTTAATCAAACTATGTGAGTAAATAATTGCCTGTCATACTGCAGTACCTGCTTGCAATTCAAAGCATTCTAGACTCAGTCCACAACTAAAACTCCGAAAGCCTTTTCAACCATCAGCCCTCAACACACTTTTTCTAGAGTCCTGACACCCACAGTGGCAGCATAAAGCTGTTTAAGCTGTGTTTACATGGCTGACCTCGCTCCTTCAATGGAGCATTGCAGAGCTGCCCCAACTCAAAAGGCGCTTGTCTCACACGACCGCGTCCACAGCCCCTCAGCACTGGCGAGAAAGGCGCACTGGAGAGGGGCCGGGAGTTGGGGCAGTCAGTTGATGGAAGTGCCCACAAGGTGTTTTGAGTGGGAGCGAGTGGTGCAGCCTGTCCACACGGCTGCTTAAGCCGCTCGCTCCTGAATACATCCCCAGACTTTCTGGGAATGTGGAGTGGAGCAAGGGAGCAGCTTACTGTGATTTGGTAAGCGTCCACATGGTGGCATTTGCACCGCAGCAACCCGAATGCTCGGTTTGCTGCAGTGCAAATGCCACCATATAAACACAGCTTTAGACAATAAAACTGTCACTTACATTTTCTTTTAATCTGATAGTGCTTCCTTAACCCTTCTCTGTCCAAAGTGATACCAAGTAGGCTGAAATCCCCACAGGAAGTAATTGCGATTCCTATCACCTCCTGGAAGCAAGGGGTTAAAATCACACATTGGCTGGGTGTATTTGGCTCCTACAGGAGTTAGATTTTGCATAACTCCTATTAACAGTCCAGTATAATGCACCATTGCATTCATGACCTCAGGAAAAGGTGAAACCAGTCACAGCATGGTTCCACTCTATCAGATTAGCAGAATCAAGTATTCTTTTGGCTTTCCAAGGACAAGCATGAAAGCTGGCCAAAGATCGCTTCTGCTGTCTGTCCTTTTTTATATTATTTGAAAAGGCTTACTGCTTATTTCAAGAATTAAACTTTGTAACTGAAAGTATATATTCAGTTTCTTTGTTAGCTAGGAACCACTTTAGGACAAGGTCGCTCATTCAGCACAGCTCCTGAATTTCAGCATTCATGAAATTCACCTTTAAAGAGAGCCAGGGCTTCCTGAAGGCCTGGAATGCATGTAGCGCTTCTATCCCAACGATCCAGGTTCAGAAGCAAACTCGGGAGCCAGCGATTGTGCGGTGAGGCGGGTGGCATGTGTCACTGCTAGCAATGCATCATAGCTGGGGGAAGGGTAGCAGCATGTCCCAGCATTGCAGTGGCTGCTGACAGCGGTCTGAGAAGCTTGCTGTCTCAACAGAAGCATGCTGGGTGTGTACGACGCATCCCCCACACACACTGTGCATGCCACTCGGAGAGGGGGGAGGGCTTAGGAGGAAAAGCCTGCAGAAAAACTGGCCAACCACAGGAAGATGACAAGCCTGGCTGCACTCGAGAGCCCATATCAACGACCATAGCTCCTGTCTCTCCCTATGAGCCAGACCTAGGATGATGCAGGGGAAGACCCTTCTGGGGGGGGGGGGGCAAACCATGTTGGAGGAAAGGTAAGTCCTGGAGAAGGAGGTTGTTGGGACTGGGGTTGCAGGTTAGATGGGAACAACTCAGCTGAGGAGGATAAACGCTTCTATGGAAAGGAAAGCGAGAGCAAATCATTAAAGTCTATTTCACTATCAAACAACAGTGTTGATAAAGGCAATGATCTGATACTCCAGCATCCCATACGAGCCCTTCCAGTCTTTGTTGTCAATGTGGAGGGCAGCATAGTGAAGATGCCCGGTGAATTCTAATCAGGGGCTTGGAGGAAAGCATTTCTCCATAGGAGCCGTATAATAAATGGGAGGGATTAGAGAGCATGTACTCAGTAAGGATGCATATCTTAAAGAATGAAGGTTTGGGGCCTTGAGATGCCTAGGTAATCATTTTGTTTGCTTTTGTTTCTTTACGCATTTTTATCATTTTATTTTTATTTTGCCAAGTACTAGTCAAAAAGAATCCTATGGAATCCTTGTATTACGAAGTCAGAAATTCTTCACTGGCAAGGCTGGCAGTGTATTTCGAAACTGCAAATCTGTTTTTAGATTTTTATAGCTAAGAAAAACTTTCTCCCGCTAAAATATAAGAGATGTAAGAAAAATATGTGATTGTTTTTCATAATGTGATTTTTTTGTTTGTTTGTTTCTGTTTTGAGTAAGCAGGGGATATTTTCTTCCTAAATAGTTGTTACTTGGAAAGAAAGAAAGAAATACAAACCTATTACTGTTTTAAACATTGTAATATCATACAGATGGACCAAAACAGTGTAACCTTATAAAACAGCATAGTTTGCTGCTGAAAGAAATATCCATTTCTTTTGGAAAAAAAAAACAGCAACAAAAAAAGTTTCTTATTGATTTACACTGGGCTCTGAAATCACAATACCTGACTTTTACTGAATTCTTTTTTACTAGAATAGGAAAAGCAAATGTGAAAACCTACTTGTTTCCAGGCACAAGCAACATTTTTATTATACAAGCAGAACATAATTGCCAACCGATCAAAACACAATAAATAAAACAGTCAGCTGTCGATTTATCACACATCAAACACTTGCTAACACTGCCAGGGGTCTTCACATTTAGGTCCTACTGACCCAGTAATACTGCATTTACGGACAATGGAAACATGGGCAAGTATCACAAGGGGAACCCACCACCTACAGATCTCTAGAGGCGTCTGAGGACATGATTCCCCTTAACATGTTACATTTTTACACCCTGCCTGGTGCACTTTTGTGCATTTTTGTTGGGAGGGGGGCACCTTCAACTAAATAAGGTGCATTTTCTTTTCCCTTTCATATGCTACCCTTTCTGATCACACAGCGGCGACAATTCCTCCCTACTTTTTTCCACAAGCGAGTCAGACTTTTCTATACCAAAGCTGCATCCCTACAAGTCTCTGTTTTTCACCACTGTGTATGAAAAGATCCACACCCCCAACACACACACACACACACACACACACACACACACACACACACACACACACACACAAGCACCACGGGAACTCAGCACTGAACATCAAGATGGTGTTTCCCAGGATAGGAAGGCACTAAGACAGCGGCAGCAGCCAGGGAAATAGCAGAGTTCAGTGGGAAATAACCTTTAATGCAGCTTATTGAAAACAAAAAATGGGCTTTTGCTTGCTTTTTGGAATTGTTTTGATGCCCATGTTGTATTTGTCTTTTTTCTGCTACAAAGATGCCATTTAAGACCAAATCATTTTGCAAGACCGGTCAAATAAAAAATGAACACCTTAGCAAATAAATGTTATAACTATGTCAGTTCAATGAAAGATGCAAGGGGGAGAAAAAACAGCAAATTGTTGTGACAGATGACTTTTATCAGTCAAACAAATAATTTGGGCAGGGGCACCAGTGTTTGAAGGTTATACTCTGTTCACCAGGCTAGAATATAATTTTTGAAAGCTAGTCTGCCCTGCCACCCAAAAAAAATATTTTTAGTTCACTTAATTCAATCCAATTTAATCTAATTTCATTTAAACTCATTTTAATCTAACTAGACCAAGTAGTGCCTGTTGACAGAGTATAGGCAGGGAAAAATAAACAAACTTATCTGCCCTCAAAGTCAAAGTGGGGCTGTCAGCATTGCCTAGAGCTTAGAGGAACAAGCTGTGAATGACCTTGTTACATCCAGCAGAGCTGGGTTTGATTCCCACAACCTCCACCTGCATACTGTGTGGCTCTAAGCAAGTAATTTAACACCCCCCATGCTTCTAGGTTGCCCCTGAAAACAGACACTTGTGCCTAGTGGGCCTTACCTGGTTACCAAAGAATAAAAAAAAGAAGTTGTCTATGTTTCGATGTAAAAGTGTCATATGCAACAAGTTTGTTGTTTATTTTCCTGTAATAAAAGTGCCTAACATGTAGCTAGCCATTTTAAATGCTCTCCAAGTTGTACATCACCTCTTCAGGACAGTTCAACACAACATCTGTTTAACTGCTAGTAATATGCACACACACTGAAAACGTATGCTGACTGTAGCAAAACTGCTGCAGAACTTACCGACGGATCATATAATGCATGGTGAACTGTAAATCCCAAGAGACTGTATAGTTTGCTGGTGTTCCAAGTTTCCTGGCACAGTCCCACTTGACTCCTCCGGCAGACAGATTACCTCTACTTCTCACTACACAGTTGCCGTCTGTTTTCTGCTCCTAGAAAACCATGTGACAGCAGTGGGAGGGGACTCCCTCCATGCTGATATCCCCAAGAGCTATATGTCACTGTCAGACTGCGAACCTGTGTGTTTCTTTCTTTCCCTCCTACTGTAGCAGTCCTATTAGGTTAATGAGTAACAGTAGTTATGATAGCTTTTAAGACATTTTTTAGTTTATTTATTTACTTATTTATTTATTTAGTAAGCCAGCATTTACTAAAATAAAATGTTTACAATTACAACTACAACAGCTTAATCTGATTCAAGGTCAATTGGTATTCATCTGTATCCCCCTCCCCCGGGTCGTGCCTGAAAATAGGCAGGATTTGTCTAGTGCACTTACCCAGTCAACAAAAACTAAATAAATAAATTATGTTTATAGAAATAAGATAGGTGGCAGTATAGCCTAGAGGTTAGAGGAATGAGATGTGAATGAGCTTGGTACATCCAGTAGACCAGACATGAGTTTGATTCTCACAACCTCCACTTGCATACTGTGTGACTCTGAGCAAGTCACCCAATGCTCCCAGGTTGCCACTGAAAACAGGCACTTGTGCCTAGCGGGCCTTACCCGGTCACCAAAGAAAAAAAAAGATTTAACTGGTTTTCTAGATGTGTAGCTTTGTTTCCTCTGTCTTTGTTTTAATCAAGGTTGTATGCTCCTTTTCTCCAACTGAACCCCTTCTGCTCCAGTCCACCCAGATCCATCACCCACCTCTCAAGGGGCATATGTCTCCTCCCGGAGGGCCCCATGGACCCCTCCCCCATTGCTGGGCCACTGGATTTTACCAGACCCCTCCAAAGCACAATCCAGATGCTTGGAGGAGATGCCTGGTTAATGGTGTGGGGATTGCAGCAGACCAGAATGCCAACCTGCACAGTCAGGGCTTTTTTTCTGCCTGGTTTCCTCCCCTCAAAGCTAAAGAGCATACTATACTGCAACTAAATTGTAATTGCAATGTAGTTACATGCAACAAACACGTAACTACAATGTAATTACCATGTTGCATGTACTTAATGATTAGTGACATTGAAGCAGGCACTTAAAATAAAGTGTAACCCAGAGCATGTAATGACATATTACCCATGTGTGCAGAGGCATGCACGGGCATATCGGCATCTGAATGCAGACCCTCCTCCTGTGTAGACACACTGACTATGCCACAGGAAGTACTACATCTCTTTCATATTGCACAACAAATTGTGTTTTAACGTGACCTGGGTTATTGGGTTATTTTTCCAATACTAGTACATATAGCCCAGTTACTCTTTGTGTCTATATCTCAGTTTGTATGCTGGAGACTTTGTCTGTGGACCCTGAGCAGCCTTTTTGCCTATTTTTCAAAAGCTCTATCCTCTCTCACCCCCACCTCCCCACTAGACCCCATGTGACTGGCGACCACTTTCAAACCCATAACGCTGGCACAACTGGTGATAGTTCTACCACCTCGGTACTGGGTCAGCCATTTCCTCAGTCTCTTAAATATTGTAGAGTAACAAGGCCTTATTCTACTGTCCATTTCAAAAACATCCAACTATCCTCAACTGACCTCACAACTGTTGTCATGTTGTCATGGTGAGCAAGCACTATGACATCATGGCGAGCATTATGATATCATAACACGTGCACTATTAAGTCAGAAAATGCTGGTGAAACCCTTTTATACAGAACCCACGGATGCAGTTACAAAATGCACTGCAAGATCTGGAAAAGACATGAAATCCTAAAAATGTTTTCTCTAATAAGCAGTTGTTGCTGAAAGGAGTGATGCTTATGGAATTATATGCTGCAGTGGATAGCTGCGCTCTAAAATATTTATCCAGAAATGCTCAGTGAGATGCTAAAAACCTTGTTTCCATGAGCTTCCAGGGCAGCAGAATGTACAGTGGTTGCTGCAGACCCATGTTACAAGCATAGCCTTGAGAACCACAAGACCCAAGTTTGAATCCCACCATATCCCCTTACTCACTGTGTGACCTTCAGCTTCACCTGCCCATGCCTCAGTCCCTTCTAGCTATCAGAAACTGAAAAGAAACAGGTCATCACAAGCAAATCCCACAACGGGCACCTGAGCAATCTCAGAAATGTAACTGGTCAAAACACACCACAAGACTGTAAATTAATTACCCAAGAGACACACACACTTTATAACTAACCTACTCTAATCTACCTAGCCAACAGCCTAACTAAGCAAACATTAAACCATTTTCCATTAAATCAGAAATGTTTTCCATTTTTAAATGCAATAACCATTGAACGGGCATAAGTTTCTTCTAAATTAATTCACTTCCAGGAAGCATTCAAAGACACTCAGACTTTGTTACCAAACTCAAATATTCTGTCTAGTAACAGCCTAATTATAAGAAAATAAAACCTTTTATCCAATTAAAAAAAAAATTTCACCATTTTATAAACACAATAACCCATTCCAGGGCATGGGTTTCTTGACAATGAATGCACTTCTGAGGTGCACTGGAAAGCACTCAGCCATAGGCTTCATGCCTTATGGTTCACCCGGGTCATGTATTTTCTCAAACCCAACCCCTGTCATGAGCTACCCTGTGTATCTCAACTGGGCTATCATAGAAATATAAATGATTAAAAAACATGTTTCTCCAGAGGATGCTCTCCTCATCCACAGAGGGAGGACTCTGCACTCCACTGTGAGACTGCCACCTGGGTGACCACAGGTTGCAGTGCAGTGGGAGATGGATTTGGGTGGGGGGAATTGTGGACATCAGTGTGGGGATGCACGCACAGCATGCCTGCGCATGCCTGGATGACCTTCCACATGATGTCCCAGGGGGCACTTACAGGGAAAAAGACCAGCACCTCTGCAACAGTGACAGCCCCATTATATCAAGGGTCCCCCCCTCACTGATGCATGCCCTATCTGAAAAGACCAGAATGTCCCAGGGCATCCCCCCACCCCGACCCCAACCTAGGGGCAAAGCCAAGGCTCAGTGGAGGTAAGTGGCTGCAACAGGGGATCAGGAGGTGCCTGGAGGCCTCGAGGACAGTTGGAGGTGTTGCAAAGTATGAGAGCATAAATAGAAAGTAAAAAAAAAATGTTTACTGATCCTTCCTCCTGACTGCCCAATACATGCAGCCTCTTACATGAATGTGCATTGAGAACAGCACCATTCCCAATTACAGCCAATTATTTTCCATGTTCAAAATGGCCAGTTCTAACCAGCCCAGTAGCGCTGAGGTCTGAGCCGCTGGACGCCACACCTTGCGCCACACCAGCAACCCCGGTTCGGGAATCAGCCTGGGCCGCTGGGGGTTGGCAGGGGAGAGGGAGGATTGAGTGTCCATAGGACTGCTCTTCTCTCTCAGGGGGGATCCAGGGTTAAGCCTGGCATCGCAGTGACTCCCGGTGGTGACCGGAGGCACTGCAATGCTCCAGGGCTAAATAGTGGGTTGCAGAGCCGCAACAGACGTCCCTGGTGTCATTTTACGCTCAGGCTTTGCCAGGGGGGAAGGGGAAAAGGGCATAAAACAAGATAACCCCTCCAATCCCGATAAGCAATGGCTCTCTGCAGGACTGGCTGCCACACGCCCAGGACCGGAGCTACTCTCCGCCCCTTCGGGCTCCTCGATGACCTAGCCGGATGAACTGAATTATAGATACAGCGCAAGGTGACTGGTTGGTGGCCCCGCCTCAGAGGTCTCAGAGCCAGAGGGCTTGTCTGGCTTGGGTTCGGCATGTGGGGCAGTAACATATATAAGGAAGGAGATCATGGTGGGCGGTAGAGCAGCACAGTGAGACAGGGCAGCCTGAGAGAGTTTGGGGTTGGAGGTGATAAAAAAAAGTTAAAAAAAAAATGGCCAGTTCTGTTTTGCAAAATTTTAAAATGCATTTTTTTCCTTTTTTTCCCCAAATCAAGGGCAAATCAGCATGTTTTGTACAAAAATGTGGCTCAGAATAGTGGGGCTTGCATAAAATGCTGGTGCGGAGTACAGCTGTTTGCCTGATAAAGTGGTACATGCAAACAGAGTTTTTCCATGAAAAATTGACTCCCAGCTACTGGTTTATAAATGAAGAATTACATTTTTTCCTGGTGTTTTCCACTGAAAAGGGAAAATCATTGGCCCTACCTGATTTACCCAGGTACAAAAACTCGGTTTAAGATTTCAGAGCCTTTTACAAAGGTGATCTGTCCAAGAGGTGACCTTAAAGGCTGTGCTCATTTACAATGTTTGCACAGCTAGAAAAATTAACAAGGCCAGAAAGTCTCCAGCAACAGATTAGATTAACAAGTAACAAGATGTGAAGACAAAGAGCATCTAACAAGCACATGAACTAGTAACAAGAATTAACTAATGACTACACTGACAATAATTGTTTGTTTCTCTGTGTCTGTAAGCTTCATGTACAAAGGGCCCTGTTAAAGAAGGGGTACAAAGGTGCCGGCTTAACCCAAAAGAAGGAGGCAGTGTGGTCTAGTGGTTAGGAAAAAAGATTAGGCACAAGGAGAACACATGTTCAAACCCCACCAGAGCCAAATACTCACTGTGTGACCTTGAGCAAGTCCCTTAACCTCCTAGTGCCACAGTGCACCCTCCTGTAACAAGAGTTGACAACAGCCAACAACAGCTGCTTTTGAACTGTCTTGTTTTCAGTGAGGTCCTACATTGATCTAGTTTTAAAAAATGTACTCATGCATGACAGCCAAGCTCAGACCGAGCATCTCATTTTCAGTGGGGTCTTGGTTTCACCCATTTTTCACAATGTATTTGCCCAGGGTCCAGCTGGCATGCGCAATGTATTTACCCAGGTTCCAGCTGACATGCAATATGTCATTTTCAGCAGGTGCCTGTTTTTACCCATTGTTATGCTGTATTTACTCAGGATATCCCAGCTATGATGCAATATCTGATTTACAGTGTAGTTCATATTTTACCTATTTGCACACTGTGTTAACCCTGATCAGCCCAGCAGAGATGCAAAACCTAGTTTTTATTAGAGCCCTACTTCTATCCATTGGCATACTGCATTTACCCGGGGTAGCCCAGCCCAGATAAGATGCAATATGTCGTTTTATGTGTGGGTCTGCTTTCACATATTTTATTATGTGCTTACTCAGGATAATACAGTTGAGATGCATGTTTGGTTTTCACTGGGGTCCTTTACCCATTTTACTCCGCACTTTGTGAAGCCCATAGCTTAATTGTTAGAGCACTGGAACGGTATTATCAGGGGTCTGGGTTCAATTCCTAGTAGGCCACATTTTTCCTTTCTCATTTCCATCCTTGATTTAAATATGCCTGGGAGGGGCTTAGCTGCACTGAGAAGTGGTCTGTATTTCTGATATGTTCCTAAGTTGCAGGATTGCACAACACTTGAGAAAGGAATTTGTGTGGATTTAAGGAAAGCCCAAGGTCTGGTGCTCATGTGAGCCCATAGCTTAATGATTAGAGCACTGGAACGGCATTAGCAGGGGTCTGAGTTCAATTCCCGGTGGGCCACACGTTTGCATTCTCATTTCCATCCTTGATTTAAATATGCCTGGCAGGGGCTTGGCTGCACTGAGAAGTGTCCTGTTTGTATTTCTGATATGTTCCTAAATTGCAGGATTGCACAACACTTGAGAAAGGAATTTGTGTGGATTTAAGGAAAGTCTAAGGCCAGCTGACCATGTGAGCCCATAGCTTAATGGTTAGAGCACTGGAACAGTATTACCAGAGGTCTGAGTTCAATTCCCAGTGGGACACACTTTTTCTTTCTCATTTCCATCCTTACCTCAGATGAGGGAGAGGAAAGAAGCTGCTTCATGATCTTATTTGTTTAGGTCATGGTGAGCGCAACATAGAAAAGCAATTTTAAAGACAACAACCTCAGTGCAAAAGCACTGAAGCAAGATTTACCCTAGAAGGGCACTTGCAACAAAGCCAAAGTTCAAAGAAATACCAAATTCGTTGTACCTCACTGATGCAAGGCATCATGGAACACACATGCATGGTAGTTTGCATATGTGTCCCATGATGCTCAGCCTTTCCGGCCGGATTTGAAAAATTTCACTGCTCTTGTTCATGATGTGGGGTCACAAGAATGTTATGAAGATCCAGTCTTTGATCAAAGGCATGTCTTGCTTAGAACATTCTGTTTGTGTTACTCACAACCTTGACTTGACTTCTCTCCCATATGACCCTCTCAAATATATCCCCTTCCAGTTCTGTAATGCACCCATAATGGCAACACTAAAGGCTCATCAGCAGATCTGTGCCCTCACTTGTACTTCCCTTTTATGTGATGTGTCACAGCCTATTTTCCGTAATCCTAACTTCCAGATAGGGGGCGTATGATTGACCTTCCCTTCTTGCCCTGTGGCAATAAACCAATTGTTCAGAATTTTCTAAACAATCATAATACACTAACCCCCTTCCAGGATGCCTAACAAAAATTTGGCCTCCCTTCATCCTCCTGTTTTAAATACATCCAACTCTCCCATATGCTTTTACATCACTTCGGACTGGGCCCTTGGGAACACAACCTCTCCTTTCAGCCATCTTGTCCTCTCCCTCAACCCATACCGTCTCCTTTTTCTATAAACTACTACGTGATTTTCAAGCAGAATACAGTGGACCTCCTCACTATAGATGGGATCAGATCCTCCCCGCTTCCCATTGTTGGAGCCAGATGTGGTCCTACCTGTACAAGGACATTCGTTGGGACAAATACTGACTCCTTCAATTTTATATTATCCACAACTTATACTACACCCTGGTTAAGTGCCATAAAATGGGGAAACTTCCCACCGACATCTGTACCCATTGCAGTGAACAAACTGGCAGTTTGTTCCACATTTTGTGGCAACACTCCAAAGCGATCCCTTTTTGGGCAGCAATCAAGAATAAATTAGACCCCCTTCTTGACTTAACTGATGCCTTTCGGCCTGAGAGCTGTATCCTAGGGGATTATGGGACTTCCCTGACCGGACCTCAATGCAAACACGTGGCCTTGATTTCCCTGTGTGCCAAAAAAGTGCTCTTACGCCACTGGTTAGAGCAAGCAACCCCTACAATTACAGAATGGCTTCGTGAGATATTATGTGCCCTCCAAGCAGAAAATCTGATAGCTAGTCTCTTGAAAAATCCGAATCGCTAACAAAAAATATGGGCCCCTCTCCATACGCTACTCACCCTATAGCCCCAGTTGCTCTATTGGAAACTAGTCCAATTTAGGCTATACTGGATCCCTTTGGACATCTCTACTATCTGTATTGCCAACTCAGGGGGCATATTGGGAGGGAGGGTGGGGGACAGTTGTGTTTTTGTTATTATACAACATCCACCGTGAATTAACCTGTTCAGTTTATCCTACCTAGCTATGTAACATTTTAAGCTACCCCAGTTGTATCAGAAATGCTTGTTTTCACTGTACTGTTTTTTCTTTATACTGAGTGTTAACAAAATTGAAAATGTTAATAAAGTATACTACATTTGAAAAAAGAAAAGACATAGCTTGCTGCTGGAACCGGGGATTGCTGTACGAGAAATAAGGTAAGTGCGGTAAATGTATTTCAATGGGGTTTTCAACTTTGGTGCATAACTTTGCCATTTTTGCATATTTTGACACCCAATTTACAACCTGGCCTTTTGGGGACTCCACCTCATGAATAACGTCCGTGGAATCATGCAAATCTGGCCCAAAAGGAGATTTCACGGTCGCTTGGCAAAATCACCTTTCAGGCATGGTTTGAACATTTTCACTATCCTTGTTCATGAGGTGGGGTCTTAAGAAGGGTATGTTCAAAATTTGGGGTCAAAATATGTCAGTATGGTGAAGTTATGTGCATCCATTGAAATTAAGCTATGCTCACTCATAGCTTTCATAATTTTCAATACTTTCACCTCAAATTCTCAACATAGCAACACCTGTGAAGATACTTTGTAAGGAATAAGACACAATGAGGTGTGGTTTATGGCCACCTATAGCAGTTGGGAAGTGCTGTCATCAGGCCATAAACCACACCTTGAAGTGCTTTATTCCACTTACAAAATGGGTCCCACTGTAAAAATGTTATTTAAAATTTTCAGATAACAAATGTTAAAAAGTATGTTAATGTAAATAAAAAATAGAAAAATAGTTCCTGTCCTTGTGAGTCTGCCTTTGCCCCCCCCACACACACACACACACACACACACACACACACACACACATAAGCTGCGTTTTGTCAAGTGTTCTATTTTTTTTTCTATTCCTTTGAGGGTGTCTTTCACTCTGGGTGTTTGTTTCCATATGTGTTGTGTGTTTCCTGACATTTATTTGCTGCTTCCCCTTCCCTCATATAGAGACTGTTTTCGAATGTTTACCTTTTGCCTTTTTCATTTACTTTTAAATATTTATTTTTTCTCACCTTTCTATTTAAAGGCAGCTGACTTTTTCAGTCACATGCGTAGCCGGCTTGATTGGGAGTGAGCTTGTCCCTCTAACGCTGCTGTACTGAGTGCTTTATCCTTTGGTTTATCGCCACTGCAGCGCAATAGCACTGCTATATGAGCACACAGCTACAGAACTAGGGGAAAACAAACACGGGTTTCCCAGTTTTACAGTTTTATTGATTGCCCCACAAGCTTGTTCACTCTGTAAAGGTGAAGGCCAGGACACTCTTGGGAAGCAGGACAAAAAACCAGAGAAATGGAGGCACTAAAAAGGAGGAAGAGGTGAGATGAGAGAAAGAGGAAAAGCAGAGGTACAACGTGACTTACTTTTTAACAATAAAGTTACTTTGATAGGACTTTAGGGAGCAAGAGGTGGGCACCCTGCTCTCAGCTGCTGGGGGGCTGTGTGAATCATGACAAGGAGGCAGTGACTGCGAATCTCTAACTGCAGGTCAGAATTTTTTTTTTTAACTGGTTGGTGGGTATGAGTCTCTGGCTCTGCAGTGTCCTTGACAGCCTAACTAGTACCGGTTGCAGGATTATAGCTTGATAAGAGCACTCCATGCCTTTGTGACCTCCTTCCTTGACTACTGTAATGCACTATACCTAGGGCTCCCCAGGGTGCACCTCCACCACCTGCGGCTGGTGCAGAATGTGGCAGCAAGGTTGTTGACTGGCATCTCACGATCTTACCATATCACGCCTGTGCTCTGCGAGCTGCACTTGCTTCCATTGTGGTGGAGGATCACCTTCAAGGTCGGCTTGCTGACCTACAAGGCCCGACATGGACAGGGACTGCGTTATTTGCAAGACCTCCTGTGTTCCTACCCCCCCCCCCGTCCTCTCTGCTCCACTGACAAGGGATTGCTAGAGGTTCCCAGGGTCTGTTTAATGACCTCAGGGGCAAGATCATTTGCTTTTATGGCCCCAACCCTGTGGAACTCTCTACCTTGTCAGTTAAAAACCCATCTATTTTAGTTAGCATTTTTTGATGCTTAATAACTGGCTGTGCTGCAAAATGTTTACTTCAGTATTTATTGTTTTATTCTATTGCTGTGGTTTAACTATGTACAGGTGCTTTGGAAATTTGAAAAGCGCATTTTATAAATAAAATTGACTTTGAATTTGACACCAAAATGTGGTTCTTATCCAATCAAAAAACAGGACATTTTCCCCGGCCTGGTGGCGCTGAGGGTTGAGACGCTGGACATCACACCTCGCACCACGCTGGCGACCTGGGTTTGGGAATGGACCTGGGTTGCCAGGGGTTGGAGGAGAGGAGGAGGATTGAGTGACCCAATGGATGCTCCCCTCCTCCAGGGGTGGGACCTACAGGTGTTTCGTGCACCCGATGCTCCGGGGTGTGTGGAAGCACGGGCACCAGAGCATAGGCGACTCTACGGAGTCTGGGAGGGGAGGATTTCTGGGGCACTTGACAACGACGTGCGTCAGCACACTGTCTGTCTGGACGGCAGTCCTGCGTGCTGATGTCCTCAGGGGTAGAGGGACCAATAGGGGAGAAAAGTGGAAGATCTCTTGATGTGCCAAGATTCGTTCTGGTTGGATGTGTGGGTGCAGAGATATGGAGTGCTAAAGGTCATACCTCTATAGTTAGGATTCAACCTTCTTTTCTATGTTAAACTTGAAATTTTGCACTTTAATATCTTTACAACCGTTCAACTGCTTTGCATGAAATTATCCATGCCCCATCACAGACCAAAGGTCTCTTGATGTGCCAAGTTTCATTCCAGTCAGATGTGTGAGTGCAGAAATACGGAGTGTCAAACAATGTGAAAATTGACTTCTTTTTGTAAAAATTCTTTGTCACACTGCTGCGCAAATATAGCTTGGGAAATGAGTCTGAAACTTTTAGGGTAGAAATGTCTTGGGTCACAGATGTGCCATTTGAAGATTTGGTGAAAAAATATTAATCCGTTCAAACGTTATTAAATTTTACAATTTACCATTATTTTCAATTAAAAAAATTAGATGTGAACCTCAAAATAGGATTCTGTTTCACAAATGGACAATCTTGTAAAGCAAATGAGTAATCCTTTGTTGCAAATGGGGAATCTTTTTTTGTGCTGCAGCCATCTTGTTTTTTCTTAGCGAGGCAAACAAAGTTAAAAAAACAAAACAAATGTATGTTTTTTGAAGTAACCAACACATGTGTTCTGCCAATCAGGACCTGTTCTATCAGATGCTGGTGTTAGTTTCTTCATAAATCACCTGGAAATTTGTTTTTTTAACATGCCAAAATCCTTTTTCACAGATTTGCAAAAAAAAAAAAAGAATCCCAAAACAGGATCGATCCTGTTTCACAATTTGTGAAAAAGGATTTTTATACAGTTTTTTTTTTGTCGCTTCAGAGTGAAGAAACGGTTTGGAATATTTATCTGAAACTTTCAGGGTACAAAGGGCTTGCTCCACGGATGTGCCTTTTGCTGGTTTGGTGAAAGCAGATTACTTTGCTCTGGAGTTCCAAGGTTTTGAACTTTCCTTCATTTCCCAAAGGATAACATTGTAATGTGAGGTGTATGCAGTTGTTTCTTTGTCACTCCATTTTGAAGATGTGGCTTCCACTTTTTTGTATGACATTTTCAGGGTACAAAGGGCTTGCCCTACAGATAAGCCTTTTGCTGGTTTGGTGAAACAATATCCATTTGGTGTGGAGTTATACAGGTTTCAAATGTTCCTGTGACTCCCTTAGGATAACATTGCAATGTGAGGTCCTTTTTTGGTGCCGCATAGCTCGGGATGGGAGATGACTACAGTATCTTTAAAATTAGGGATGGATGGGACCGCAGGGCTCAGATGGCACTGCACTCCCACATCCACACACAACTATGGATACTATTGTGGACTGATTGGAGACCAGGGCTCAGAGGGCCCTGTGCTCCCACAGAGAAATAAGGATATGATTACAATATCTCATTAATTATACATGGATGGGAGGGCCCTGCACTCCCACAGGCAAATAAGGATATGATTATACTGTCTCAAAAAGTAACTAAATTCTTTGCAAAATAACTTCATTAATGCACTAGTAAGGGTTCCAGCGTCAAAAGTAGGGAAATGTCATGTTAGGATTTCCACCCTAACACCCCACCTCCACCCTGCAGGCAGTGACAGGTGTGGGGTGTGCCTTGGGGTTGTCAACACTAACGGTCACACCACTCTCATATGCTGTACCATCTCAGCTTATTTACTCATGGAATGGGATGAGCATTAGGCGTGACAACCCCAAGGCACACCCCACGCCTGTTGCTGCCTGCAGGGGGAGGTGGGGTGTTAGGGTTTAAATCTAACACATTTCCTACTTTTGATGCTGGAACCATAACTGGTGCATTAAAAGAGTTTTTTAAAGAATCTATATCAACGTGTGTGTGTATGTGTGTATATATATATATATATATATATATATATATACTGTATATATATATATATATATATTTATATATATATATATTCATGGCAAAAACTCAGTTTAATGCATCAGTTAGGGTTGTTCCACAGCGACAAAGTGAGGAAATTCGATTATTAGGTTGCCACCCCTTGCACCCCACACCCACCCAGTCCCTACCAACAGGCATCAGGGTGTGCGTTGGGGTCGTTGGTTCTAACTCTCACCCCATTCTCCTATACTGCACCTCCTCAGCTTATTTACACATGGAATGGGGTGAGAGTTAGAGCCGATGACCCCAATGCACACCCTGATGCCTGTTGGTGGAACCTGTTAGTGAAGCCTGTTGGTGAAACCTGTACCTGCCAGGACATGAAACCAATCAGCTAACCACTAAACCTTCCCCTACTCTTGCCTTCTTCATCTTTATCCTCTTCCCACTACTCTCCCTAGCACTTTTCCTCTGCTCATCTCTTATTTTCAACCCCCCTTCTTATTCCACTACTCTATCCTGTCATTTTTACCCCTTCCGCTTACTTAACTACCCTCTCCTGTCACAGTACACTCCCTACCTGCTCAGTTCCCCGCCATCTTATGCTAATAATCCCTACCTGCACGGTCGAAATTCTGTGCCAGGTATTACATGAACCTTACTCTACCTCATTTTGCTAGAATGTACTTATATGAATTGATGCATATTAATCTTATGTGTACATTGTTTCATGTTGCTTTGTATATGTTGCCTTTTTATGCTAAGTCTCCTGACTGTTCATATGATCTAGGACCTCCTTGTGAATGAGCTTGCTCAACAGAGTTTTCCTGCAATAAACTTGAAACTTGAACTTGAACTTGGTGGGGACGGGGGTGGGCATGGGGTGCAAGGGGTGGCAACCCTAACACTGAATTTCCTATACAGCTGTGGTGGAAATAACATTTTTCCACTGTAGCTGTTATTTCCACTGCAGCCATTTCACAATTGCTTTCCTCAACTAATTAGGGCCAATAAAATACTTACTGCCATAAAATAGCTATGGCAGGGCAAGGCATGCCACTTCCAAAACCCACCAATAGGGATAAGGTTCCCACACTAATTCTGGTTAATATAGTGAACCTTTAGCATCTGCGATGCTCGGGGGTGGGGGGGGGGCAAAATAACAACTTGCCTTTTTAATATACTGAGCAGTGAAAAGACTACCAACATAACCCACCTGTCCATGGTACACACTGGAAATCCCAAGGGCTTATCACAAATAAGCTTTTTATTCACTCTTTCATGATGCCAGCAATGCAGTCTGGCATTTATGGCTTTGCCACTCACTACCAGGCAGCACTGAAACCAATATTTCAGAGTGAATAAAAAGCTTAGTTGTGATCAACCCTTGGAATATCCCTTATATATACAATGCCTTTGAGGGGGGAAAAAATTGCAAATAAATGCATTTATCTTCATGGGCATGGGAGCCACAGTAAACATAAATAATACAGTGTACATTTTAGTAGGGAACATACTTGTCTTAGTTGTAAGTTTCTATATTTATATTTTTCAAGCATTGTTCTATTTGCTGGTATTCTGTTGTAATTTTAAATTCAATAAAACGTTATTGACAAAAAAAATAATATAGTTAATAGTAGAGCATTGTTCTGCATAAAATTCCATCCCTTTGAAAATGATGTTGTACCACAGTTCAAAGGTCATGGAACATGACTGTTCCCTTCTGTGGCACAACAGCATCCTGAAACATCTACAGACCACATGACTCAGTTTCATTTTGAAAGCGAAAAAAACACTGCCCGCACACTTCACAAAATGGACAACAGTGAGTTCAGTGATTTAGTGGCACAGCACTTCACAGAGACACTAAGCAAAGCTGCAAGAAAGGGGTAGGAGTAAGCACTACTATTTTACTATACACTACAGAAAATACTGAATAAGCAACTTTATGTACAACCAGTGTGTTCTGCCACCTCATGGTTCTGATTCCCAGGGATGTCTTGAGTTTTGCTTTCAATGTCAAAGGGAATCTGAACTTCTCTGTGGCAGAACACACTGGTTGTGCATAGTTCCCAAGCCAGTATTATACAACGAACATGTTGCCAAAATGACCGCGATAAAAACACTATCCCAACTGATGAGAAACCAGACTCCTAAGATAGCAATTATATCTTATAAAACAGGTTCTTCACACTAGCTGTCTCCACACTCCAGTTCGTCATAATCACAGACCAGCTATGTGCATAACCAGAACTAAGGAGATCATCATAACGACAAATTTAAAAAAAAATCTGACAAATACCTCACTGATGTGGGTAGTTTTTGGCAACACGACTGTTGTATAAAGCACACTTTCAATCATTGAGTGAGCTTACATTAAAAATAATCTTAATGTAGTAGTGTGGGATAACAACCCCCACCCGGTTTGACTCAGGTTGCCTTGCTTCCCTGCAGGACGCCTGAGAAGCACGGGTCAGTCAGTCAATTTCTGAACATTCAAAAAACAAATCTGACAAATATCTCGCTGAACTGGGCAGTTTTTGGCAACAGGCTCATTCAGGGGTGTAGCCAGAAAATTTAAACTTGTACTCAGAACTGATGCCCTGTTGCCTCCCCATTATGTAAACATAAACCAAAATATGCACTGCCATGCCACACCACTGCCCCCCCCAAGTTTGCCATCTCTGAGTTCAAGTAATCAGTTTCCTCCTGTAATCCGCCTTCCCTTGTTTTTTTGCCTACCTGGTAAGTTGTTCTTGTTTGTGTATTTGGCTGGTGGCATCAGTGCCCCATAGCGAACAACAAAGGCAAAAGGGCTCAGTGCGACACGGACACAATGTGACTCACAATGTCCTTGCATTCCTCTTTTTGTTGCCCCTGCCCGATTTGTTGCCCCCTGCTTGATTTGTTTTACTGTACTCTACTGTGTACAGTGTGTATGCCTGCCGACACCCCTGGGCTCATTGTATAATACATGGAATATAGTACGTGTGACTCTGTCATACTGTTTTTATCTTCATTCAAGGTCTGCAACCTCTTGATCCCTCACTCTTGCCTATGCCACTTGTGAGGGATCAAGAAGTCATAGACATCGCATGAAGATAAAAACTGTATGACACACTCACACATACCATATCCCCTATTTCTCTATTTATTTTCACCCAGCTCAGAAACAGTACAGTTACGTAAGAACTTACCGTAACAGTAGATCTTCGAGAGGAGCTCTTACAGCAGGCTATTACAATCAGGACTATGCCACAGGCACTAGGACCCTCCGGAAAACTTCTCAGCCAGCAATACCCAGCAGGGACCGCCCCCCCGACGTCGGCTCCACCCCAGTATAAAAGGGGGCAGACCCAGCTCCACCCCAGTTCCCCCGCCAAGGCCCGCGAACGAGTCCTGACAGGAGAACGAGGCAAAGCTCGAAGATGAAGCTCTGCACACCTCAAAAGGAGGGAAGGAGGGTGGGAAAGTAATGCCTACTGCAAGAGCTCCTCTCGAAGATCTACTGTTATGGTAAGTTCTTACGTAACTGTACTATCTTACTTCGAGTGGGAGCTCTTGCAGCAGGCTATTACAATCAGGAGTGAATTCCAAGCAGTCCCTCACCAAAGAGGTAATCGACCCTGGGAGGTGGAAGAGAGGACGCTGGACACAGAGGCTCGAGACAATAGTCCTTGAAGGACTGCCAGGCCGAAGCCGGCACAGCGTATGCAGGCAATGTCCAAGCTGCAGTGCTTTATGAAAGTATGCACTGAATTCCAGGTAGCGGCCACGCAAATGTCCCTAATCAAGATGTTCCGCAGTGCGGCGAAGGAAGCAGACACTCCCCTGGTGGAGTGACCCCTAACAGGGCCCGGAAGGGGCTTATTGTGCTTCTCATAGCAGAAAGAGACACAGTGGACAATCCATTTGGAAACAGTCTGCTTGGACGCCAGTCTACCCAAGTGTTGTGGTGCAAATGCCACGAACAGTTGCTCCGATTTACGGTGATTAGCCGTATGCTTCAGGTAATACCTCAGCATCCTGTGGACATCCAAAGTGTGAAGGAGAGCTTCCCCTCTGTTAGAGGGAGAAGGGAAATAAACTGGAAGGTCAAAAGGTTGAGGGTCAACTCCGAGACCACTTTTGGAAGAAACTTAGTGTTCATCCTCAGGGAAACCCTTTACCTGTGAAAAATTAAATACGGCTCTTTACACATCAGAGCCTGAAGCTCAGAAACTCTTTGAGCAGACGTAATGGCAACTAAAAAGCAAACCTTCCAGGAAAGATATCGCAGCTCACAATCCATTGCGGGTTCAAACGGGGGAAGAGTCAGCTTCTCCAACATAAAAAGGAGGTCCCAGGGTGGGATAGGACCCTGAGTGGGAGGTCTCATGTGAAGAATGCCTCATAAAAAGGTGTGGACTACATCCAACTGGGCTAAGGCCCTGTTTCCCGAAAGGGCGTGATAAGCCGAGATGGCCCACATGTGTACCTTTATGGAGGAGTAGCTCAAGCCTTGCCGGTATAAGAACAGGAGATACTGTAGAACCGAGTTCACGAGACAGGTAATGGGATCCAGATGGTGAGACGAGGCCCATAAACAGAATAGTTTCCACTTCAAAGCATAATTGGAGCGCGTGGAGGGCTTTCTCGACGACACAAGAATGTCCGCCACCTCTGGAGATACCCTGTACCTGTATTTTGCTACGTCCGAGGGAGCCAAGCATGAAGGTGTAAGGATCAAAGATTGGGATGAACCAGTGAGCCCTGATCCCGGGACTGCAACTGCGAGCATATTGGCAGCGGAATTGGAGGTTCCATGGACAGCCACTAAAGTAGTGGGAACCAAATCTGCCGAGGCCACAGCGGGGCGATCAGAATCATTTGCGCCCCCTCAGCCTGTAACATCAACAGAACCCTCTAGACGAGAGGGAAGGTGTAAAGAAACCTCCCTGACCAGCAAAGGGACAACGTGTCTGGCCAGAAAACACCAGGTGAGGGCTCTTGCGAGCAGAAAACTGGCAGTTTGGTGTTGCGTGGTGACGCAAACAGGTCCAGCTCTGGACGACCCCATGTGATGAACAGCTGATCTGCTACAGATTGCAGTAGCTTCCACTCATGCACCTTGGACCGTGACCTGCTTAGACTGTCAGCCAAGTCATTTAAGATACCTAGAACGTGCACCGTGGACAGGGAGATGTGCTGCTCCAGTGCCCAATACCAGACTCTCATCGCCTCCCTGAACAGGAGGTAAGAATGAGCGCCCCCTTGCTTGTTGAGATAGAAGACGACCGCCATGTTGTCTGTCTGAACTAGAAGAGAACCCAGTACAAGATCCTCCTGAAAGGCGTGTAGCGCATTGAGGACTGCTCGTAACTCCAGGACATTGATGTGGAGTTCGCGCTCCTCGGGTGCCCAAATGCCCTGTGTTTGGCAGGCCCCCAGGTGCGCTGCCCAACCCAAATCCAAGATATTTGTTGTGAGGGTCTGATTTGGGGGCTCCAGATGAAAGAGGACCCCTTTTTCCAAATTGAGTGGATCCATCCACCAAAGAAGTGTTCTCCTTACTGGCTCTGTGACTCTGACCATGTGGTCTAGGTTGTCTGAGCACTGATCCCACTGCACCGAGCATCCATTGTGGGATTCTCATGTGGTGGCGGGCCAGAGGAGTGACTGGAATGGCCGCCACCATGTGCCCCAGAAGTCTGAGGAAGGTCCTTGCTGGGATCTGAGGAGTTACTAGAACTGATCCGGCTAGTTCCCGCAGGCGATCGCCCCTCTCTAGGGGTAGAAAGGCCGTGCTCAGTACCAAATCCAGGACCGCTCCGATAAAGACGAGTCTTTGGTAGGGCTCTGGGGAAGATTTTGGAAGGTTCAGGATGATCCCCAGGTCTCGGAAGAGTGTACAGGTGTCTCCGAGAGCTTGAAGCAGGTGTGACCTTGACGGGGCCGCTAGCAGCCAATCGTACAGGTAAGGGAAGACATAATGCCCCTGATGCCTTAGAGCCACAGCCACTACTGCCAAGCATTTCATGAAGACTCGAGGAGCGGAGGAGAGGCCGAACGGAAGAACTCAAAACTGATAATGTTCCCCCTGGAAGTGGAACCTCAGGAACTTCCTGTGAGGGGGGAAGACCCCGATATGCATGTACGCATCTTGCATGTCTAGGGAGCAGAGCCAGTCCTCTTGGTGCAGCAGAGGAAGAAGACCTGGAAGGGTAACCATTCAGAACCTTTTGTACTCTATTATATAAAGATTGAGGAGCTTAGGTCCAGAATGGGACGAAGGTCCTGAGTCTTTTTTGGGACCAAGAAGAAGTGGGAGTAATACCCTTTTCCCTGCTGCCGCAGGGGGACAGGTTCTATTGCCCTTTTTTGCAAGAGGGCCTGTATCTCTCCTTCTATGAGCGGGATGTGAGAAGGAGGATATCTGGAGAACCTTGGTGGAGTGTCTGGAGGAACCTCTGTGAACTCTAAAATGTGTCCTCTCCTTATGACGTCTAGGACCCATTTGCCCACAGTAATCGAGCACCATCCCTGAAAGTATAGGGAGAAGCGACCCCCTACCACCTCCCCTGGGACCTCCGTTGGAGAAGGGGGGTTCAGAAGAGAGTCACTGGGCAGAGCCAGGGGTGGGCAGAGAGGCCTAGGAGGACTTGGGCCTATGGGGAGGAGCACCTCCAGGCTGCTGGTTGCTGGCTCTCCTCCAAAAGCCTCCTCTCTGGCCCTGTTGATTGCCCTGGGCTTGACCACCTGAGGGCTTCTGAAATGGCCACTTTCTCTGTCTCTGCTGGTCTCCACAGTACATTTGGTGGACCGACCAGATGGATTTACCTGACTCTTGGAGACGTGAGATAAGGGACTCCATCTCCTGCCCAAACAAAATGGTACCCTAGAACGGTAAGTCCCGGATACCGGACTGCAGATCCTGGTGAAAGCCAGAGAGCCTCAACCAGGAATGGCACCTGAGGCAGACACCTGACACTGCCGCTCTGGCCACTGTATCTGCAGTGTCATACGAGGCATGCAAAACAAGAGTGCCTATGTCCGAACCCGATTTTAGGATGTCCAGAATCTCCATTTTCTTCTCGGAGTCTGGCAAGGCATTTACCAGCTCTTGTGCCCACTCCCATAGCGCATTCTGGTACTGGACCATATGCGTCAGGAAGTTCAGGGACCTTATTGAACAGGTGGAGGCAGAATACACCTTCCTGCCCACCTGGTCCAAATAACAAGACTCCGTATCAGGAGGCTGCGAGCTGAGGTGTTTGGGCTGCTTAGATTTGTCATGAGCAGCCGTGATCACTGAAGAGTCCACCTGAGGGTGCTCAGCCAGAAATGGTTCATCCCTTGGGGCTCTGTACAGCCTGTCCGATTTCTTTGGAACTGCTGGGACTGAAGCCGGGCACTTCCAGGTTACTCTGGTGAGGTCCTGGAATGTGTCCACCAAAGGAGGCACCACCAAGGGCTTAGGCTCCTTTTTGCCTCAGGTACTTAGCCAATCGCCGGTGTTCCGGATCCAGGTCCTCTGTATCCCACCCATTGGAGACCTGGATGTGCCTCATGACGTCCATGAAAGTGGAATCATCAGGAGGCGAGCGGGGCTGGTCCTTCTCTTCTGGGGAACCCCCGATTCCCAAAAAGGAAGAGGCAGAAGATGAAGAAGAGGAGGAAGAGCTACTGGGTGATGAGTAGCCAGACCTATCCCTATGGCTAGCCCCACTCGAGTGTCGGTGACTCACCGACCGACGTCGGTCCAAAGACTGACGTCGGTCACAGGACCGACGGCGGAGCGGAGACCGACGTCGGTCAGGGGACCTACGTCGGGAGCAGTCCCGTCTAACAGAATGGGAATGGCTCCTAGTGCGAGACCTGACCCAGTGTAGGCTACCTGATCTGGTAGAGTGCCGGTGATGGTCTATGGACCATGAACGGGAATGAGCCCTAGGAGGAGGTGTAGGCGGCGGCCTCTCGGGAGTCTTCCTCAGCAAAGAAGCACCTCCTGGCTGTGGTTCACCCGAAGGGTCCGGGACCAGTGACAGGGCCAGCTTCGGGGGGTCCGCTTCTGAACCTGCCCCCACCAGAAGGAAAATAGATCCTGGAGCTTGTCCTTCACAAAAACGGAGGCCGCTTTCCCCAGAAATAGAATATCCGCAACAACGATCTTGGAAGGACAGCCCCCTTCTGAGGCCCGGGGGAGGAGGACTTAGGGGATGGAGACGCAGCCCCTTCGCCGGCTGCGTCTGGATCCGTCTTCCCATTACCCGGTGTCAGTAAAGGGACCAATGATGGGGTACCAACTGTGGGCACCAGAGTGTCTTTCAACTCCGAAGGCACGCTCTTGACTGGCGGCGCCGAGGCCTTGGAAGGCGGGGCCAAAGCTTGCGCCTCAGAGGACTTTACGGTGAGCCTTAGTGGACTCACCTTAGGCTTCGCTGGCCTCTCCCCCGAAGGCCCAGCCTTATCCTGATCTTTAGATTTAGGATGCTCATCTGAGTCCGTCGAACCACGGGCTTTCTTGGGAGAAGGCCACGAGCGGGAGCGAGACCAGGACCTGGACAGGGGCCGGGACTGACTATGGTCTTTTTCGCGGGACTGCTTAGTTTTATCCTTCTTCTTCTGCTTCTCTCCTGAGGTGTGCAGGTCCATTTTCTGTTCAAGCAGGAATGCCTTCAGGGCCTTCAGGCGGCAGATCTGAGTTCGGCTGGTGAACTTCTTGCAGGACGAACAGGCCGCAGTGTCATGCACAGGCCCGAGGCAAAAAACGCACTGCTTGTGGCTGTCTTTAGACAGTATATGGTGGCTGCAACCGCACTTATTGACATGGGGTCCCGACGAGGAGACCGAGGACAGTGAAGACATACATCAGTAGGCAGAGAAAGCCATCAAAACTGTAGAGAAAAATGTTCAAAAGGCGAAAAACCGAGGTTTTTTTGCTGTGTTGGCAAGCCAAGTAGCAGGAACTCTTCATGTGCACGGGACGCGGTGGGAAAAGAACTGGGGTGGAGCTGGGTCCGCCCCCTTTTATACCAGGGCTGACGCTGGGATGGAGCCAATGTCGGGGGGCGGTCCCTGCTGGGTATTGCTGGCTGAGATGTTTTCCGGAGGGTCCTAGTGCCTGCAGCATAGTCCTGATTGTAATAGCCTGCTGCAAGAGCTCCCACTCGAAGTAAGATCAATAGATGTTTCCACTCCAGCTCCCTAGTGTTCTGAGTAGAATCATCCATTGTACCTAACATTCTGTCCAGGTCTGCCTGCACTACAGTAGAACCCTCCCCCCCACACACATACACCTACCTGTCATAGAAACACAGAATCATACAATTTGACAGCAGATAAGGACCGCTTGGCCCACCAAGTCTGCCCATTTGTCCCTGCCTATGCTGTCACTGGCTAACCCTACCCAGTCTCTGGCTCCCTCACCCCCGTGCTTCCCAGTTAAGATTCCCTTGTGCCTTGCCCATTCAGCTTGAAGCACCACTGTTTCTGCCCCCATTTCCTTCACTGGAAGACTGTTCCATGCATCCACCACTCATTCAGTGAAGAAGTACTTCCTCACAGCCGTCCCAGTGCCATAAAGAACTTAGAGTGCTGGCGCCTTACCTCTTGCACATCAGCAATCCGGGTTTGGGAACAGACTCGGTTAACCAGGGGTCAGCTGTGGAGGGTTAAGATTAAGCATCCAAGGGACTGCTCTCAAAACCTGGGGGAGGGAGGAACCTCACTCCACTATGTGACTGCCACCAGGTAAAGGCCTGGTGGTAGGACGGGACAGTAAGTGTCACAGAAGGGAAGGAGCAGCAGAATTTCTGTGGAGCGTGTATGCCTCTATGCACATGCTGTGATGTGTGCGCCCCAGCATCGGTGAGGGAAGAAAATGGAAAATGGGAGGATGGGCTACATGAAGCTCTGCCTGTCTCCCCATGGCTTGCTCTGCCAGCCGTGTACCAGATACATCTTGAAATGTCTGTCTTAGGGGGAGGATAGGCCTCCCTCTCCTAGCCCCCCCTGTGAACAGAAATCCATGGGGGGAATGTCACCAGGTCATCGAAACTATCTTTCCATTTTGGGTTTGGTTCCAGGCCGATGAACAAAAGTCCATATTTGACCTAATGTATGACTTGTAGAGGGGAACGATTACATTTGTAATTCTACTGATAAATGTTCTTTTAACTGTGTGTAGTATTCTGTTTGCTCTGGTTATCATAAGGTTACAGTGGTCATTAGATTTAAGTTTATTATTAATGATGATACCCAGATCCCTCTCCAGAGCTGGCTATCCTTCCCTAAGTGTACTATTACACATTTGTCTGTACTGAATGGCATATTGTTTTTAATGGACCGTATTTCTATTTTTTTCAAGATCATTTATGAGTTGTCTGTCAGCTTTGGTTTGTCGTTCTCCTAGTTTTGTGTCATCTGCGAAAACATTAACCCATCCCTTAACTTCACTGTTCATGTCAGACACAAATATTGTAAACAGTGCTAGTCTCAGCACTGAGCTCTGAGGCACCCCGCCGGTAGCCCTCCTCACCTCAGAATGGGTGCCGTTTTGATTCTTACACACTGGGTCCTGAGAGACAACCAGTTCTTTATCCATGTTGTTAGACTTAGAGAAATGTTACTGACCATAAGTTTGTTTATTAATTGTTTCTGCAATACTCTACCGAATGCCTTTTGGTAATCCAGGTAAACGATGTTAACTGGTTTGCGATTATTTAACTCCCTACTGTTTTGTTTGGCATGAGCTATTCTTCCTGAATCCGTGTTGGTTATCCTTACTGTGACAGGGTTGAATAAAACCCTGTCCCATATGTGCAGAGAGAGTTAAAAGTAAGGATTTAGTTTCTCCTCTCCTATTCTGCCTTTTGTCTGTCTCTTGCCTGTCTGATTGCACAATCGAATTGTCCTTGTGGTACCTAAGAATTGGCCACTCTGATGGGTCCACAATTTCCTCCTGTTTTCTCCTGTCCTTCACCTGCTGTTTCTATACTTTCTTTCTCCCCTTGCTTCTCTGTGGTTAAGAAAATATATGTGACTTTTTATGTGAAACTCAGATCCCTTGGTTTGCAGATGAATATATTTAAATTGTTGAAATTATTACAGATAGATACTTGAGTTTGTTAGAGATGTTAGCAGTTTGGAACACAGGAGGTTGAGCTTGAGAAAGCTTTTGACCTTTCACAAGCTTGTTAACAGAACTGTCAGCAAGAAATTAGCCCTAGGACTGGATGCCTTAATTGGCTCCACCCTTTTAAGAAGACTAATGTACTCTTTAGGCTGGTCACAGGAAGGTCAATGAAAAAAGTCTTGTTGCATTCTATAAAAAACAGGAGACAAAACTTACAAGAACAGGATGGAGGGGTTAAACTGTGAGGCAAAGACATCTTATATAAAGAAAGCAATGTTTTGACTAGATGGATAGAGACTGAGATTTCAGAGAGAGACTCAGACGAAAGATTTGTGTTTACACTGCCTTTGTGAAGAGCTACCCTGTACATCTTTTTTTTTTATTATTTATAATAATAAAATGCTACTTGTTAATTCTATAACTTCTTCTGGTTTGCCTATGTTTCCTAACCTATGCCACTACAACACTCATGCAGTGCAGTGTTTCGGATTTCTGTTCTGAGTTTTCCAGTTAATACCCTCCATCAACTTCCCAACAATTGATGCGAGACGTTTTGGTCTATAGTTGTTAGCCTGTGATCTTTCCCCATTTGTTGAACATGGGGACGACTATTGCATTTCGCCATTCTCCTGGTACCTCTCCCATGTTCAGTGATACATGAAACAACATGAGTAGTGGTCCAGTTAGTTCTTTGGCTGCTTCCCTAAGTGGTCTCGGATGTAATTTGTCTGGGCCTGATGATTCGTTTGTCTTTATACTATTTAATTTGTTTGTGATTTCTCTCTATGCGAAACTTGTTCCCTACGGAGAAGTCGTTATACACTGGTGATATAATTTGCCCTATCTGATTACACACTGTACAAAAATAATTGTTAAAGTGGTCAGCCGTGTCTCCTGCTTTATTGAGCAGTATCCCCTGTTTTTCTAAAGGGTCTACTCCTATGTCCACTGCTCTGAAGCTCTTTGCATATCTATAAAATGATTTTAAATTGTCTTTTGTCTGGGCAATTTTAAATTCAAAGGTATTCCTTTGTTCCTTTATCAATCTTTTAACCTCTTTAACAGAAATACTGTACTTTTTTCTTCATTACTGTTCTCTTTTAATATTTTAAACCTTTTTTCTTTCTTCCTAATAGCCTTTGACACTCTTCTGGTTAGCCAGCAAGTTTTTTCCCTTTCTAGTTGTATAACTTCTCTGTGGATATATGTTTTTCTTCTAACTAACATACTAGTCGCCAGCAGATTAGGCCTTATGGTCTATCGAGTCTGCTCAAGCCTCAAAACCCAGGGTGGGTACTGAAGCCACCCCCCCTTGCTGTACCCCTATGTCTCCCATCCTCCATCTCAGTCCCCCCAGGGCAAGCCAAACCCTCCCTTCTCCCTTTCCTATGCCTGTCCCACCCTCTCTTGAAACCTACCAGCGTAGAGGCCTGAACCAGCTCACCAGGCAGTGCATTCCACAGTTCCACCACTCTCTGAGTGAAATACCTTCTCCTCCTTCCCCCCTTAAACCTTACTCCCTTGCACTTCTTCCTCCAACTCTGTTTCTACTGCCCATTCCTCCTGTTCCCTTCTGATGGTGTTATAGTCACCGTTATTGTAGTTATAGGTAGTTATTTTACCGGCTACTTCCGTGCTGGATGTAGGTATTGTGAAGTGCACCATTTTGTGATCAGTACTGTTACCTAGCTTCTCTCTCACAGCAGTGTTAGCTATCCTTTGTATATCATTAGTTAACACATCTAAGATGTTATTTTGTCTTGTCGGGTCTTTTACTGCTTGGGTTAGTCCCACTTCTAGAAAAGCTTCTAGGAACTTTTTCCCTTTAGTTCCCTCTGCCTCTCTGTTCTCCCAACTTAGCTTACATGTGGCATGTTCAGGTCACCCATGACTATGTGATCATAATGATGATATGTGATCATGTGATTATAATATGGACAAGGGAGGATATAGTCCCACTAGACAAAAGTGGTGGAATGGAGGAGACTAACAATTATAGGCCAGTCAGCCTGACATCAGTGGTGGGAAAGTTAATGGAATCGTTGCTGAAATAAAGGATTGTGGAATATCTTGAATCCAGTGGGTAATAAGACCCAAGGCAGCATGGGTTCACAGGGGCAGGTCAGGTCAAATGAATATGATAGATTTCTTTGACTGGATGATAAACGATTTAGATCAGGGTGGAGCAGTGGTGGTGGCCTACCTTGATTTCAGTAAGGCTTTCAACACCATTCCACACTGGAGACTAATAAACAAGCTGGGTAGCTTAGGAGTGGTTCCACAGGTGGTACACTGGATAAGAAATTGGTTAGGGGATAGGCAACAGAGGGTGGTGGTAAACAGAATTCACTGCAAGGAGTGGAGGGTGACCAGTGGGGTACCACAGGGATCAGTGCTGGGATCGATCCTCTTTAATGTCTTTATAAGTGACATTGTAAAGGAGCTAGAAGGGAAGGTCTCCCTCTTTGCAGATGACACCAAAATCTGCAATAGGGTGGACACACCGTGTGTGTGTGTGTGTGTGTGTGAGTGTAAAAGATAAGCAGTGGCCTGAGAAAACTAGAGAAGTGGTCATACATATGGCAGCAGAGTTTCAATGTGAAAAAGTGCAAAATAATGCACATAGGGCACAGAAATCCAGGGGCAGAGTACAAAACGGGTGGAGTGATATTAACAATCACCAAACAGGAAAGAGACCTGGGGTTAAAGGTGGCCAGGTAGTGTGACAAGGTAATCGGGAGGGCTAGTGGGATGCTGGGGTGCACAGGACCGGGTATCACCAACAGAAAGAGGGAGGCGGTGTTGCCTCTGTACAGATCGCAAATAAGACCCTAACTGGAATACTGTGTCTAGTTCTGGAAACTACATCTCTGGAAGGACATAGACAGAGTGGAGGTGGTCCAGAGGAGGGCAACTAAAATGGTGCAAGGTCTGCATCAAAAGCCCTACAAGGACAGACTAAAGGAACTCAGTGTGTACACCCTGGAACGGGGGGGCATGATAGAGGCATTTAAAGTACCTTACAGGGGTAAACAAGGTATAGGAGGGATGTATTTTTCAGAAGAAAAAGTGCTCAAGAGCAAGGGGACATGCTGTGAAGCTGAAGGGGGTGGATTCAGGAGAGAAGTGAGGAAATACTTCTTCACAAAAAGAGTGGTGGATTCCTGGAACAGCCTTCCAGTGGAGGTGGTGGGGGCCAAAACAGTGGTGGGGTGCAAGAATGCATGGGATAAGCACAAGGGAATCATGGTGGAAAGGAAGGGGGGAGGGAGAAAGAGCAATAGATCGGGCATGGTCTGCAGTAATAGTGTAGGTAGGGAGGAATGGGCAGACTGGATGGGCCAAGCGGTCCTTATCTGCTGTCAAATTCTATGCTTCTGTGTTTCTATTATGACATCCCCCATTAGTTTCTTGTTTGATGTCCCTGATTATGTTTTTGCCATTGATTTCTGTATTACCTGGTGGCCTGTAGCATAGACCAATTCATTAGTTTGGTCCTCCCAGTACCTAATATGTTGATCATTTGCTTTCATTTCAGACCAAGTGATCTTGGATTATTATGTGCTCTGTGGTTTTTAAATCTGATTTTACATGGTGGGCTACCCCCACTCCCCTTTTCCCCTCTCTGTCAAGTCTGAATAACTCTTGTAACCTTTTAAGCTGTACTTGTTTTCACTTAAGTTAATCCATGATGTTTTTGTTATTCCTAACAAATCATAATTTTCTTCCCTGATAATATGGTCTAGCTCCATCTGTTGTCCTAGATTCATGCTTCTTGCATTCAGTAATCATTTATCTATGGCTTATTCCTCTTTATTTATTGAATATTGGTAACCAGGTAAGCCCTCTGAGACATGACAGTCCGTTTTTCAGGAGCGACCTGGGAAGAGCAGTACAATTGAAAGTGCAGCAGCTGATACACCAGTACAGGATAATTCATACATCAGATGAGCACTGTAGTTGATACAAAAGTTAAACAGGATAAATCTACTACAGCACACAAGTACAACACTTTGTGCAGAGATAAACAGATTAATGCAATAGGGTATATATAGAATAGTATATGGTTGTCCATACACAACAAGGCTATGTTGCCATCGAGGGGATATGATGACGTCATACAGACCTCAAGAGTGACGGTATCATATCCCCGAGATGGCAACAGCCGTGTTGTGTATGGACAACCATACACTGTTTTATATAGTATATGGTCCCCCAAAATATACCAAATTTATCATTTTACAAGGTTTAATTGTAGTAGCTCCTTCATACCTTGTATTCACGCTACCGCTCCTCGGTGCAGTCCCAAATACAATCCTCGCTGCTGTACTGCTCTGTTCCTTCCCGCTATTATTTACGGATGCCAGTGATTTAAAATAAAAAGACAAAGTGGCAGTTTGGACACACGGAGCTCACTCAGTCCGTGTACAAACTGTCTAATGCAACCGCTTGCCTGTCCGCTCGCTAACCGGCACCACCATTTTAATTTTGTTTGTTTTTTAACTCAGCTGTTTCCACCAATCAAGTGGCAGATGAAGGCTAAAAAGCTGTTGTACTATCGATGTGACATCAGAATGATAGTACAACAACTTTTCTGATGGGGGGTTGGGGGTGTCAGTCGAATAAGAGAGAAAACACAGTAAATAAAAAGGTGCATTTACTTAAGAACATGTACAAACTGCTCCAACACATACCGCTTCCAGGGTATAGGGTACAACATGGCAGAATCTGCCGCAGTGGATTGTACAACCAGTGCCCAGACCCATACAGTGAAAAATCCTAAATGGCCCTACAATTTATCCAGATATGTGTCCCTGTAATTATTCTCAGTAATGTGAATACAGAATATCCCTTCTCCCAAAAAGCAGGAGACTAAAACGAGGCACTAAACGTAATTCTGTCCCCAAGGAAAGCAACTACAACAGTCCAGTGAAATACAGAGTATTTCACTCAGTCCTTATCTGAATCTGCCTCCTCAGCAACGGTCTTGGCAGTAGCTTTCGCAGCAACATCTGATTCAGTCTTTGCAAGCCACCGACCTGCATCCATAGGACTTGAGAACTACCAGGTCTTCCTGCTAGGATTACTTGGAATCTGCTGAATGGAATTAGGTTCATACTGTTTCAACCAAATTTTTGGATTTAGGATTTTAGGGTTTGCAGTTGGAAAATACTAAATCCTAAACTGATTCCAAAAACCTACTTTTACATAGGAATTTAGGATTTATTTATTTATTTAGTTTTTGCTTACCAGGTAGGTGCACTGGAGAATACAACGCCTATTTTCAGGCATGACCCAGATGAGTACAACAAAAATAACAGTAGCGCAGCAGCACAAAGGTACAGAACAATCGTACATACTGCAGCAGAAGTCAGGCTATACTGTGTTAAGAGCAGAGTACACACAGAGTATAACTGAAAATCAAACAAAAGGCACAAACCAGTAGTGGCACAAAGAATAAGGTAAAAGGGCACTTATCAGAGGTCTGTAGGAACTTAAGAAGCTCATTGTTGAAAGCTAGCTGTATCTGAGACGCACTGTGATTTGGTGGAAGTGGGTTCCAGAGTGTTGGTTCAAAGCCAGATAAAGCTTGCTCACCATATTTGTGGAGCATTTGAGTACAGCAGTGACAGATCATTAGACCTCAGGGAGCACGCCTGGTCAGTTTTAATGAAGAGTAGAAGGTTTATTTGTTCTAATAATCTTTCTGTTAGTGGTGTACCAAACCTGTGGTGGTGAAATCAAACTGTTCTGAACACATACAGTTTGTCCTGAACACGTACAGTTTCCACGAGACCCAAGCCAAACCTTGCCGGCTCGGATCTCGGCTCTTTTTTTTTTTTTAAGCCTGTTCGAAACGATCGTTCCTGAAAGTTACGTTTTAACTTGATTCCGTTTCTGCCTAATGACAGCAGCTAAAATGTGCCTGCCCCTATGCAGCTGGTCCATATTGTCAGGGCAATGGTCCCCCTCTCCAATCATTAGCCAGGAGAGGGGAGGAGCCGACTACTAGTGCCTTGTTGCCAGCGCATGCATCTGCCGCTTCATACTTGTGGCTCTAAGCAGGGCAGGAGTTAAATTCATCGCTGTCTGACTGACACAGGTGAGACTAGGTACTCGTGAGTTGGGCAGCGTTGGAGTCGGCGACCCAGCGTCGGTCATCACATTGCAGTTCGGGCTCCAGTTTGGTTCAGGGTTGGGACTGACTGAGAGACAGTAAGACTGTTGGAGTCAGATCTGGTGGGCGGTCATGGCTGGAGGCAAGACTGCACCATGCTAGGACAATGAAGAAGAGGAGCTCACCTCAAGAACAGCGAGGACTGATTGTGCCTGTCACTTGGTCAGAATGGAGATTTCCTTTCCTTTGGTTCTGGCAGACACGAGGTTACTCTGGGCAGGAGCATGGTGGTAATTGTGGGGCAGGGCTGAAGGATGCACACTGGATAGGTTAGGACTCGATGATGGAAAAGGAACCAAGCAGAGTGATGTGAAGGACTGGAGGGAAAGGAAACAGTCGCATGGACAATGGATCATGTAAGTTAACTGGTGGCGGATGTTATTATACACTGCTAATTTTGGCTGCGATGTTTTGAGAGAGAGAGAGAACTATATTTAGGCAAGGCATTAAGGGCCTGGGGCAAAAAAACAAATTTTTCCACAGATTCCACACTAGTCTGCCCCCTTTTATTTGGAGCAAGTTTGTCTTTGTCAGTTTGACCCTGACATCCCGCCCCTTATTATTTGCTTTTCTCTATTCCGAGCACGGGAACTGAGTAGCCAGCCAGTCCAATAGCTCCTCATACCTGACTGTCTGTCCTGGGTGAGTCTGCGGCCTGCCTGCTTTTACCATGACAAACCCTGCCCTGGGAGCTAAGGAACATGGGAACACTGAAGATGCTTGCATATCATGCAGGTTAACTTAGCAGCAAACGTTTGGGGAAGTACGCTGTATAATACAGCTGTAAATGCATCCGCTATAGATCAGTTGGCTGTTGGCAGTATATCGTACATATAACTTTTCCAACGTTGAGATTCATGTGGCAAAACGTTTTTTAGAGGTGTGTAGGTATATGTTTTTAACAGGTCTTTTTTATCATTTTACAGTACTGTATGTAGCTACGTTTTTCATATTTATTTGAGCACACTGTCGCTGTAAATTAAATTGTCTGATAATTGTCCTTATGATGTCATCAGTAGAAGCACCATAAAATCACCATGCTGCACACACTGATGCTAACCCTTGAAAAAGTATCAAAGCCAGGTATGAAATGGGCCTGTGGGTCCACGTGTGGGGACTCACCTTGTAACTACTGTTTCCATCAATCCTGTAATGCAAGTGTAACCCCCTGCAAATGGGGGTTCCCAAAAGACTTCCAGGAGCTTGCTTGAATGCTCCAAGCCTGAATGGTGTTTGGCGTTTAAGCCATTTATCAGTGAGTGTTTTTAGAACCTCTGGTACTGTCTCTTTAAGAGCTGTCTGCTTGCAGACATAATTAGTTTGTATGGGGGACTGTGTGTTTCTTTGATTGAGTACCACTCAAGCTGCTGCCAATTCACCCCATTTTGCAGTCACTAGAAGTGCAAAGGAACCTGTCTGAAAGATGTAACTGATTGCAGAAATCATTTACAGTAATAATAAAATTACAGTTTGTCTAACCTGCTTTCTTTGCAGTCAGAACTGTCTGCCTAGTTCCCATTCTGGTTTTGAACTGCTGAACTGGACCAATCAGTGTGGGGTAAACTAGCTCTAAAATGATGCCTTGGACGAATCAGAACTTGGGACTCATAATCTGAGCCAGCCACAAGAGGATTGTATGGGCAGTGACTCTGGGAGATGTAGTTTAGACTTGGTGCCTTTTGGACCAACAGCAGCAGTCTATTGTGAGTGACAGCCAATCCAGTCAAGAACTGGGAGGAACTCAAAGGAAGTGCCCGGTTTTGTCTGTTGGGAGTTTCAGTTTGAGATCTGAAAGTGAAGGGAAAGAAACCCTGTGCTCCTTCAGTGCACAGTTTCAGTCAAAAACGTGTACAAGGCCCAGAGTTCCGGTCTACAACTTGTGTAACTGCTTGTTAGGACTGAATCCATCCTGTGAAAAGAATCAAAGGATCTCTGAAGAGTAGAAACCAGGCTCACCCTGTAGAAGACTGAAGAAATTGTTGAATTACACTGGTCTGTCAGGAACTGAATCTGCTGTGTGTTCTCCTGGTTATTGTGCAGTAATTGCGATTGGGATACAGATGCAGCCTGCCTGGTATAGTGCTTTCTTTTTTTTTACCATATAAATGTGTGAGGAGTCTCTTGGAGATCAAAAGTAGCCCTGCTGACATTGAAGGACCATATCTTCTTTGAGGTCGTGAGTACTAATTGGGTCGCTCCTGTTGAATTGCCACATTAAATCCAAATGGAATTACTGTACTGCTGACTGTTTAATTTTCCTTTTCTCTGTGTGAAAGGGCCCTACCAGCTGCCAAGGTTTGGACTAGCCACTGGGGCCTGGGTACCCAGGGACAGTAACTGGTAGGGATAGGCTGTGCACAGAGCCATAGGTAGAATAGTAAAGTGATAAGCTAATTAACCTGATTTCCCCTGTCCTTGTTATATCCCCTAAATAAATCAGAGCTGTTTGTTTCAACAAAGTTATACTGCCTGAGGTATTTGTCTATGTTAAAGTACTGTACTGTGATTGTTGCACTGTATCTTATTTTACAGGATGTCCGGTGCCTGAACCAGCCTTGGGGGTAAGTGTATACTGTGAAGGTAATTCTGCTATATTGTGTGGGCCACTAGTGGGAAGAAAGGGGGGTTGCAGTGTCCCAGAGGGCTGTGACCAAGTAAGTTTAACTATTGCAAACCCTGACCTCTGGGTGGAGGCACCCGGCATTGGATCCAGGCCCCTCAACCTGTTAGTGGCAAATCAGGCAGGGGTAGTAGCCCCTGGGATAGCGCCATCTAGGGGTTACACAAGTAAATAATGTTTCACTTTGAGTTGCTAACTTTGTGGTGTGTGTGGGTGTGAGGCTTTCCTGTTTGTTTTGCTACTGTTTTTAGCCCTCCACACCACACTAGTCCATGGGTGACCCTCAAGCTAGTGGCTACTCAACTGTTAGATTGACTCAGGCTATTTACCCTCATTCAGCGTGTCTTGTCCCATCATTTACTGCTAGGAATTTAGACTCCAAGCTAATGAAGCTATGTGATGTTCACGTGTTGAATACAATATAGCACTGTCTGAAATACCTTACAAGATGATTTCCTGTTGGTGGTTTGGCCTGCTGCTGCTGTGCTGACTGAACGTAGATATAAATGTTGATGACAGTGCTGGTCCATGGCTGTGAGTTGTGAGCTCCCTTCTGAACCACCTCTCAGCTGCATTGGTGCCGAGCTCAGAGCCACATGTGCAACCCAGAGTATTAAAGCCGCAACTCCACGAGCACTTCACTCAGGTACCCTTTTGCTTCTCCCCAGCCTCCTAAGCCTGTCAAGTGACAGGCACGTAAGCTGACAGGATGGAGGAGGTAAAAAAAAAAAAAAGGAGTGCCAAGCTGACAAGGTTCAGCTTGGAGCTCATAAAAAAACCAAGCCACATGCATTTGGGGCGGTTCGGTTTTCTAACGCAAGGTTCAGCACATCACTACCATGAACTTACTAACAGCTGGGCCTTGTTAGCTGCCATACTATTAAACTGTTTTTCTGCAGAAATTTTATTTATTTATTTTTTTATTTCAGTTTAGGATTAATACCTTTGAGTCAAGGATTTGTTTTCAAAGGTTCCAAGTCAGTTAAATGAACAGATACAGACAACATAACATTTAGCCCGGTTTTCTTTTTATTATACTTTGAAACAATGTCCAGAGGCAACCCCTTGCCTACTACGTCCAACACCCACTTGTCTGCTGTGATAGTGGACCAACATGGCAAGAAGTGACGTAGCCGGCTCTCGACCAGGAGACAGACAGGGACAGGATGGGTGGAGAGACGGCGCACACCAACCCATAACTGGGCAACTTTTGCAGAGGCAGCCAGGTGACACCACTACCCCTGCCCCCAATTCTGTACCTTGGCCTCCGGCCTTAGAGTTGGGACACCAGGCCTTGTACTGTCCCTGTTGGGGTTGCTGCCATGGAAGTAGTGACTGAAAGGAACGGAACTGGGAAGCCTGTTTCTTAAGCTTTTTTTCTGGTCCTTACAGAATCTAGGGTGGCAGTTGGCTTCTCGATGTGGGCAAGCTGTACTTCCACCCCAGGGCCAAAAAAGGTCTGTGCCCAAGAAAGGGACATTGACCAGCTTGTGCTGGATGTTTATCGTGAAGGTGGACAGATGCAGCCAGGCCCTGTGATGCATGGAGATGGCCACTGCCAGAACATGGTCACAAGAGTCACCCATGTGAAAGGCCGTCTAGAGCTGGTGTTTAGCCAGTGATTGACCCTGGTCTCTGATGAATTGTACCACCAACTGTTGTTCAACAGGGAGGTAAGGGAGAACTACATCAAAATAAACCATCACGGAGTGACTGAAGTTAGTTATCATCACGGTACACCTAGCCTGACGGAAACCAAGAGACTCCGAGGCGTACACCTTTTTAGCGAAGTGGTCATTCTTGGAAACTCCTTGTCTGGGGGCTTGTCCACTTCTCCCTGGTGTCCAGATTTGTGTAACACCAAATCCATGACCCTCGGCCATTTTTCACCACAGACCTCATGGGAATCCTATCCTAGAGTGAACCTCACTGACAACTAGCCTGGGAAGCCGGTGGCCATGCGGCTGACCTCCTTGGCTGGAGCACCCACCTTCAGTTGTGGTGGTTATGGCTACACCCAAAGAGGTGGAGAAGCAGCTATGGTGTGCACCTGCATGGTGTGGACTAGCAGGGGTGCCAATGGCAGCAGCCAGGAGACCAAAGGTCCAGGAGGCAGAGCCCTACCCTACCTCACAATGGGCCACTGTTGGCAGAGGAGCTCCTTGTAGCACTGGCACATCTTGTGGAAGTGCCTCTCCTCACATTATGATGAGAATGAGGAGGTCAAGAAACATCAATGCCTCCCAGTTGAGTGGGATTGAGAGCAGGAACACTATGACCTCGCCTACTGTCTGGCAGATAGATGGGGAGAAGTGCCTTCCAGCAAGTTGCTGTAAACCATGTGCCTTCCCACATTCAGCAATATGGGCGCAGAAGACCAATCCTCTGGTACAGGCTATTCCCGTTGAGTGCTGGAGAGGGACACTGACTGAACCACATCTTCCTGGGTGAGGTCCAGAAGCACTGGGATCTGTGAGATAAAATCCTCGATTTCGTCAGGTTCAACAGCTGGTCGACAGGCTCAAGAAATATCTTGTTGGCCTGCCTGACTGGAGTCAAATTCGACTGACTAGATGGGGGAACTGAAGAGCCCTCAACCTGCCTGACCTGCTCCCCAGCCAAGGGGCACTCAACAGCCATTGAATGGTCAAGCAAGTTGAGGGACCAGGAGGACCTCGATTGCTCCCAGTCCAACAACCAGTGCCAGCAGGACTTGCTCTTAGCACCACAGTGGACAGGGTTCTCCCCCAAGGTCTGGAGGGCCAGGCACATCTCCCAGAACCCTCCAGTGAATGACCCTCCGACACTGGCCCCATGGAACAGCGCTGGGACTGCGAGGTTTGCTTGTTGCCTTTAGGGCAGTCCTTTAGATCCTGTTCTGAAGGGCAACCCAGCAAGGGCCAGAGTGTCTTCTCCTCAAGGAACTCTGGAGCACGCTTTTGCAAAGGATGCAACTGGCCATGTCATGTTGCCCACCCAGGCAGCACACGCACCTGTTGTGTGGGTCAATGACTAACACCTCCTGCCAGCAATGCACACAAAAACTTAAATCCAGGCTTCCATTGGGCCATGGTTGATCAGCAAAAGGAGTCAAAGGAACTGGAGAATTACTTGAAGATGCGTTGAAAACTTTGAGGATAAAGTTTGCCAATAGCACAGTAAACCTAAGTGGAAGCCGTGAAGGAGATGACCTGTTCTTCCAGCGGAAAGATAATCTGACACCACAGGGTGGAGTCAGGGTACATACCACCAGGGGTGGGAGGAGCTTAGCTTAAAGATGTTCGGCCAATGAGATTGTTGCAGTTGAACTGCCAGAGTGTGGATAAGGGAATCATGTCCATGCCCCTAGAAGTTGGACTTTCGCATGGACAGGCTGGTGAGCACTGCCACAGAAAAGAAGAGAATCCAGGGCCAAGCCAGAACCCAAAAATCCAGGAAGGTGAAGCATGGGCAGTCAAAACAGCACAGAGGCAGAGAGAGTGGAGCAGCCATCAGTAGGGTGGCAGAGGGACACCAAAAGAGGAAACGGCAGTAGCAGGCAAAAACAGAGAGATGCCAAGGAGAGCACAAAGAGAAGAGGTTGGTCATCAGGGCAGAAGCTCAGCCATCAGAAGGAATCAAGCAAAACAGGAGAAGCAGGCTCCAAGGGACAATGAGTTGCAGCAAGGCAGGACAGACACAGGCCATGGGTACACCAGGCTAAGCGGATGGTGTTGCTCCCACATCAACACACCTTTGGTATGTGCACACTCAGGAGCCTGGTTGATGCTGTTGGGGGGGGTGAAGTGGAAAAAGAGCAGCTGGCAAGAGGAAGGCTCTGGGATGCTAGGGTCCCAGCCTGGTGTTCTGTCCCCATGCCAGGCTCTTCTCCATCCAAGAGGGGGGCCACAGTGGACCTCGGCATGATGGTGGATAATGGCGCCAGGCAGTCGCTGATAGCAGCCAGAATGGAGGGGGAAGGGGTGCCTGCTCTTATGGAGGAAAAGAACAAAGGATAGTAAAAAGACTCACTGAGACTGAACTACTGTAATACAGGGGCTAGCACACTGGTGTCAGTGACATCTGAAATACTTAACTCCTCTTGCAGGATAGCAAAATAAAAGATGCTCCTGACCCAGGGGCATAGCTACTAGGGTGCAGGGGGTGCAGTGGCACTCGGGCCCACGAGGGTTGAGGGGGCCCAAATCAAAATTTTGATGTTTATTCAAAACTGGGGAAGGGCCCTATAACATCGCCTTGCACCCAGGCCCTCTGGGAATTTGCTACGCTACTGTCCTGACCTATGGGAACTAGCGTTGTTTTTTTCCAAACAGCTGTCCGCACGGCATCTAAATGATGCATTGTTTAAATTTCATGCTCACTCCTATATAACCGTGGCATGCTACCATGCCTGCAATGCACTTTTCCACATTTCCTTGTATTACTGCTTATTGTTGAAGATATGTGGGTGTATGTTTGAAGAAAAACTGCACAAATGTGGCAGCCCTCCACAGCTGATAGCTATCCTCCCCAGCAGCGGTTGCAGATAATGAAGATTTTTTTCCATTACCTTCAAAGGCATTACGCCTATTTTTAATAATCCTGAGTAACTTCCATTTGCAATAGCTGCCACCTCGACATCTTGCAGGCAGCACACACTTCTGCTACTCATGCTACGTTATTGTTCCTGCTGGTTAGTCTCGACTCAACATTGGGGGGGGCGGCATGGCAGAGATGAGTTCAGAGTCACCCTCCATGAGCTAGGACATGCTGCCAACGGAAGTGGTGCCCAAGCCCCAGCAGCCTAGCTGCTAGCCACCCAGTTCCATTCTTAAATCCATGTCATCCATTCAGTGGCCCCATTATGCTACCAGGTGGCCCCACAGCTGAGGTTTGCCTCTTCCAAAAGAGGGTTACTGCCTTTCAGAGTCCACTGTTTAGACTGTGGGCTTTTTCTGATGATTTATAACAGGAGTGTAGCCAGAAATTTCCATTTTGTACACAATCTCCAACAGTTACACCCCCCCCAATTAAAAAATGAACACACCCTTTCCAAATGGTACCCCCTTCCAAACAAGTCAGATTGTTGTTAGATGACTCCTCTACTCTCTAAAGAGGTTATACATGTATTGGACACTCCTCAGTGGCCTACACTAACCCAAATACCACAGATTAGAATGATAATATTAACAGAGTGGCTTATGCTTTGTGACAGACACTCAACAAAACTGTACACAAATGTGTACAGTGAGTATGCCTGTCTACACCCTTGATTTATAACACTGGACTACTTTTACAGTTTAGCATAGTGGGCTCCCATTGACATCACAGCTAACTGTTAGAATGACAAATGAGTTTATTACCCAGTCTTTGTTTATACAATGTGATATTTAGCAATCATATAGTTAGGACAGAAATAATGCTGGAGGCGATAAGCGTTAAAGGCACCTATACAGCACATTTGGTGCCTAAAGAAAGCACAGTGAGAATATAAAGCCTGCTAGCTGAACACAAAAGAACTGGGGAGAAAGGCAGTGTTTGTCCCTTTAAGGCTGCTGTGTAAACTTGACAGGCTGAGTTGGCAGTGTATACGTGTGGAACAGCACACAGCACTGGGCTATTCAGATGGGAGGAGCGGGTCACCTGTGATGTGATCGACTTGTGAGCTAGCGCGCACTTTGTCCCTCCACTGCCATGACAACCGTTGGGGCTCTTGGTAGAACCCTTTTTGATGACACTGAGGCCAGGCTACATCTCTTCAGTGCAAGAGTGGGAAATGTCAGAAAATACTGTGTTCTTCAGCAGCTCAGAGGCTAGTTGTATCAAGGGCAATAAAAATATGCGCAAAGTTAGCCTTTTTACTGGACTGTCTGCGACCGACTGCTGGGTCTTTTTCAAACCAACTACACCAATTTACAGAACAACACAATCTGTTGGGCTAAGTTAATTTAACCGTCTTAGTTCACTTGCATAAATATGGCACATGAAAAATCATTCACCTTGTTCAAGTTGTATGTCAGTGCAGCAGTGTCAGGCAAATAAATTATTTCCAGCAATGACTAGGGCAAGGGTGACTCAAACTGTTTAGTTTCAGATCATGATCTAAAGCACTAGCTGAGCAAGCTATGTAGCACTGTAGCACCCTCTACCCTCCTAGGCCAGCAAACATGAGCTGTTTTAGCTTCATCAGAGTTTTAAAAGGGGGCATCACATTTTTCAGGAGGAGGTGCTACCTCCCTGAACAAAACTGCTTTCCCCTTCAAGTACTGTTATCTGTGGAAGCACTTCAGTTAAAAGATTTGCCTCAAAGCAGCAATACAAAGGATCATTTTAGGATCTCGGCCAAAGACAGCAGCCATTTCCATTGATGTCAGTCGTAGAAATATACCTGTTAGAAAGCAGCACCCCCACTGCATGAATAAATAAAACAGTAATGGCAGTGGGTATGGGAGACACAGAAAGAAACTCTGACCCCCGCTGGTTCCCTTCCTACCCTAAGAACTCTGCTGGCTGCCTTCTACTATAGGTGGTAGAACTAGGAAAATAAAATTTGTAAGCTAGAACCCTTCACTGCCTCTTTCTTAAACCGTCACCCCCCATTGTAGACACGCCCGTATTTGTTACAAAGACCCCTTGTATACCCCATTATACTTAAAGAATTGCACAAAAAGAAAAAAAGAAACAGCAGTACCTAGTTTTAAGCAGTTAGCATTAAGTTGAATTCACATACAGCACAATAATCATAACATCAAAAAAGGTGGCTATCAGGCTGCAGGAATAACCACAATCAGTGGCCAAGGCCCCCCTCTCCAATCCACTTGAAAGCCATGGCTTATATGGCATATACATTCCTACGCTCATGACAGGCTCCCCTTGCTCAGGTCTAGCCCCCATCCGATCTCCCCCCCCCCCAATCCACCCTAAAGTCTTTACTCTGGGATCACACTTCTCTTCTCCGCGTGTCTGTACTTACTTGCAACATTGTATGTACCCTTCCCACTCCCTCTCCCTTCTACCCTCATTTTCCACTCTAGTCTCCATCCTCTCTGCCAGCTACCCCTTTCCCTTCCTCCAGACCGACAGCTAGACAGGACAGTCAGACAGACAGATACTGTAGGTCACAGTTTACACTGAGACAATTTAGTCTCGTAGCTGGAGTGCAGAGCTGTGAACCTGGAGACCCTGGTTTGAATCCTACAGCTCCCACTTACTCACTGTGTAATTTGAACAAGTAACTATGCTTCACATGCCTATCTGAATTCTGAAATCTGTCTCTGTGCTCACTGAATCTCTCTATGCTCCTGAAATGCCAGAAACATTCTTTCCCCTTAACTCTTCTGGATCGTAAAATACTTTGGTATGCAATCTGAATGAAAGGTGATATACAAAACAAAACTCTTTTCCTCATAATATGATACATCTCTTTTCTCTGTAGAGCTTTTTCTTGCTGCAGTCACATCTGGCGGTACACCCGTCACTGACCTTCTCACAGACTTACTGATTATTCACCACTTAACCAAGGACCACAATGTGGTGAGAAGACAGCCATGTTGATTGTGTGAGAGCCTGCGGGGGGAAGGGGGATTTGGATGGCCACTGGACACTTCTTTTTTTCCCCCTGGGTGCCAGTGAGCAATGATGTGGCCATGCATTCATTGTTGGCACACATGCATGACCTGCCTCCGGCCGCAACCACGCCCCTGTCTAGTACTCCCAACTGTGCTGCTTATTGGTCTTCACCAGTCGGTAGTCACACTAAGGGAGCAGCATCCCCCACCTCACTGGAAAAGAAGAGCTGTCTTTGGGTTATTTGATCCTTCCTCTCCTGACCGGCATGCAACGATCCATGTTCGTTGCCAAATGCAGGTCACTGGCGTCATGAGCAATAGTGGTACTGCTGCGCCACTGGGCCGGCATATGATACATCTTTAACCCTTTCTGTGCATGGGCATTGTATATTCTCGTTGTAATATAAAGCGATAGAACATTGTGTACTGAAAGACAGCACTTGAAGGGTTACTGAGCCAAACTTGAAACCATCTTGTTTTTGGTGTTTGAGAGCCATAGCTAACAATACCAATGAAGTTAGATAATCGCGTGGCATCAGACTCATACCAAACCAGACCTTTAGGGGGCAGCATACATACAGTATGAGTGCCACATGTTAATTTCCAAGCAACAGCTTTTGGGAGCAGCAACAGATAGGGACACACATACGGCGTTAGAGAAAAACACCAACAGCACAACAAGAAAGATCATGGTAGTGAGGCCCCTCATGAGCACAAAAAAATGAATCCAGCCAGAAATGTTTTACCTGCTTCCCCCAGTAGGACGATATCTCCTCACTGATCAGAATGCCTTCCGTCCTTATGTCTGATCACCATCTCACACTGGGACCCACTAAGCAGGAAAACGTGAAGTGGAGTGCAAATTAGTTCCACAGCTCGAGCCGCACAGTGGGGCACACCAAAAGTGGACCTCCTGCAGGAAGGATCACAATACAGAGATTAGTCCACAACAATGCCCTTGTAAACCTCTCGTGACCTTTTACTTCCAGCACATTAAGTATTTCTTATTAAAGAAGCGCATCCTTCTAATAGATCTGTGCTTTCATACTGGTCCCTAGCCGGCCAGCTTCATGGAAAAATGCAGGACGAGAATAAATGAAAATGACAAATTAGGGAACTGAATCGATAGAAGTACTGTTAAAAAAATTAAAACAGGAATGTCCATCTGATCAGAATGTTGTACTGATATGGCGTACTATACATATAATTTGATAATGTATAGGGTGCTATGCATTTTTTTTTATTGAGAAACAGACAGGTTTTACATACATAAACAAAGTAATTTGTTCAGGTTTTTTAAAAAGTAACAAATTACCTTCAAAGAAAAGGATAAGAGTCCATACTGGAATTGTACAGAGAGTTGGGAGTGGTCGAGTTGATAAACAAATTGATGCAGTTTTTATTATATATTCTGATGCTGCCCATAACCGTGAATGAAAAGAAATCAAAGATGACATTATGATGTACATATGTTTCGTACCAAAGGGATTATCACATATTCAGACACTTGCACATTGCTGCTTTTCCTTATGCATTAATAAAGACTTGTCTTGAAAGAGACCACATTTCATTATGAAAGGCTTCCTTTCTGTTAGTAATATAATACACCTTTTCTATATTGTGAGTAGCTATCACAAAGTTCATCCAGGTGAGAAATTCGGGTGACTGTTTATTTTTTCATTTAAGAAGAATGCTTTTTTTGCAATAATCAGTCCCAAATGCAATAGTTCGCTTTCAAATGTGATTATATCTGCTACCCAGATATTATGTCCAAGAAGTATGGTAGCAATATCCTTCTTAAGCTGAATGGCTGTAGCCTTTTGCAGAGTTGGCAAAACCACATGCCAAAAGTCAGTAAAATACACGCAGTTAACAAACATATGTTGTAATGTACCTGCCTCAGTATTACATCTAGGGCTTTCTTTAGATAGCTTTGTTGATTTTATTTAACCGATCGGGAGTGTAATACGACCTATGGAATACATTAAATTGGATCTGTTGTAGTTTGCTTGATATGGTACCTTGCATAATCGCATTGGATATGGAGTTCCATTCTCGGTCAGTGAAAGTTTATTCGTGTTTTTTGTTGCCATTTAGTTCTTATACCGTTGGAGTCAATATTGCATACATTACAATATTACATACATCTGAGATATATATATATATGTATATATATATATCTCCTGCTGTCTAACCCTAAGAGTAGTTGGGAAACTACTCTTTTATAACACTTAAAGTGCCCAAGGCAAAATCTCGCTTTGGCAAGGCAGCTATAAGCTTTGTGCTGCCTACCTTATGGAACAATCTGCAAAAAACTCTCAAACTGAGCACTTTTGTCTGTCTGAATGCTTTCAAGACACTATATTCCCGCACTATCAATCCAGGTCCAGTACCAGTGCCCCCACTGGTAACCATCTCCGCTCAGACCTACCCATAAAGCACAGACACCTTACTTGCCTCCCTCCCAAGCCTAGATGTCTTATTGCCCAGATCCCCCTGACTCATTGACTCTATATCCCAACCTCTTCCTAGTCTCCCTACTTTGGGTAAAAGCCTCATTACCCTCTGGTCGAGACAACCTCCCTGCCCCCTTCCCTCTTCTATCCAGCATCTCCAGTGAACCCACTCTCTTCCTTTCCCCATCCCTACATCCCTACCTTCCTCTACTCTGTTTTGTACCTTAAGCCCTCCTAGCCTTTCTCCTCCCTCCCTCCTCTTCCAACACCGTCACTGCCTAATGTATTCTTCCGACTGTTGTATTTAACCCTGCCCTCCTAGCTGATTTTAGATACTACCATGCATGTAGATACCTTTGCACCTTGTACGTTGTCTGTATTATTCCATGCCTATACGAACTGCTGTGTTATCTTATTTTATATCTGTACCCATTGCTCTTTCTTTATTTTCCTGATTGTAAATATCGGTGTTGCCCTGTATAAACACTTGGCTATGCTCCACCCAGGTCCATCTTGCAAATGAGCACTGCTCAACCATGACTGCCTGGTTAAATAAAGACTTGATTGATTGATAGATTAATATTTATATAATCTAGAAATAATTTTCAAATGGTGCTTGTTGTATAACATAATTTCAGACGGAGTGGGTTCTGGTAAGGATGGCGCAACCACATTTTTAAATATAAAAGCTCTTATCTGGAGATACATAAAAAGTGAGAGGCTGGTATAAGTAATTTTTATGAAATCCGTAAAAGTATTATTAACATATAGGTCCTTAATTTCTTTAATGCCAGCGTCATGCCAAAGTTTAAAGGCCTTATCTTTTGTCGATGGTAAGAAATAACCATCCTGATATATAGGAGAAAAGGGGGAACATTGAAGTGATGTATTAGGAATTTTAAGGGTTTTGTTCCATTCCTGACTTATACTGACACTGCCCAATTTCTTTCTATAAGGGACAATGTAGATGAGATGTTTTATATGTTCTAATGTGCATACATGAGTTTCAATATTATACAGTGCAATTTGACCCTCATTAGTAAACCACAAGTGGGTCTGGGCAATTTGGGTGGAAAGCCCTAGCCCACCTGCTTATTTGGGTAAGCACAGTTGTTCCATGTGTATTGTGCATTTTATACGGAAATAAAAGTCCGGCAGCAAGTTGCTGCCACATAAAACACTCGAGCACAGATATGAGTGTAAAACAGATATTTGTTGGTACAAACCACGAGACCCAAATCCTCAACAGTCCACCAACGTTTCACACCGCTACATCCCAGCGCTTTCTCAAGGTGTACATGCCACACAGTGATTGATGCTTACAGTATATAGCAATGACTTGTTAAAGTGCCAGTGTACATTAGTGTTTTACACGTTATAACATACATACATACTAGTTTTGTAAGACCAGCCCACCCGACGGCTCCCAATGTCCACCCCCTGACAGACACACCTTAGCAATTATTTATTTATCTAGTTTTTGTTTATCAGGTAAGTGCACTAGACAAGAAACTTTGCCTATTTTCAGTGACGACCCGGGACAGTTACATACAGAGATACAGTTATATACAGAGTTACATACAGAGATACAGTTATATACAGAGTTACATACAGAGGGAATTGCAAGTCAGGAGATAAGTAACATCGCATGATTTAGTGCAAGGAAACTAGACTATAATAGATATCTCAGGTATTGCTGCATGACAGCAATTCAGTTCACAATGACACACATCATCCACAATAACGCGCACACAGTGCTGCCATGACCCGCCAGACAAAATCACACTAACGTTAACTGCCTCCACGTGAGTTTAGTGACCTACAGTGAAGTGTCCCGTCTTATGCGTCGACCTACTCGTGAAAGCAGCCAGTGTGTCAGTCTGTCAGACAGTATCATGTTGAATCAATTGCCAAATAACAACCACTGGAACAAAGGCTGTTTGAACTTACTTACTTGACTTCCTTCATCCATGATTTTCTTGCATGCTACACCATACCATCTGCCTCCCACCCCACTGCCCGAAGTGCTCTGGCCTCTGGGTGGTGCTGCTCCTTCTTTTCCTGCTCTAGTTCTCCGGTCCAGACCATCACCACTAACAATCCTTAGTCTGTCAGTTAGTTAGTTACTACTGTCACTGCTAGTCATCATTCATCGCTTTTGTGTGCCTCTGCTGCTTATGCTATGAGACAGTTAGTCTAGAATACTGATTGTGGTAGCAGGCAGGTCCCGGAGGTTTGACAGGCCCTGTGCATCTACTGAGCCAGTGAGTCTCTCTCTAAACCCAAGGCTCCTGGTAGCCACTCGCACAAAAACTGCAGGAGGTCCAGACCTTCCTTTCCCTCCAGGAGACCCACCAGTTGAATGTTAGCGGTGCAAATGACATTTTCTAGGGTCTCTAACCTATAGCGCAGCAGGGCATTCTCCTGGGTGAGTTTGCTTGATGTTGTCAATGCTTGCATGGCTTGTTGCTCCACTGAGGTCACTGTTTTGGTGGCCACCTCGATCTTTGCGCCCTGCTCACCCATGCACTTCAGGATTGCTTCCACCTTATTATCAACCATCTGCCTGGATATCTGTGCAGAATGTGCACCAGAATCTAATGCTGTCAAGGTAAATTCTGTAAAATACACTTAATCAGCAGTGTTAAATGTTTAAAGTCTGCCACCTTGCTGAGCTGCAATCAGGCACGTCTTGTCAGCAGGCGTGCTGCACAATGCCCCCATCTTGTAAGTTTTTCTGACGCCATCAACAGTGCCTCCTTGTAAATAAGATTTCACATCACAAGAGGTCTAGCTTGCATAAAGATATAAATAATTATTAATGTTTTCATCCTTCGCCTCCCCCCCTCTGTCTTCCTGGCCATGACTGACAGTAAGATTCACCAGTCTACTATAGTTGCAGAAAGGATGGCTAGCCTAGATGAACTAATTAATTACTGCTATACTACCCTGCCAGGCTATGAACATGTCACCCTGGGTTCTCTAGGAGAAAGGCCTGCTATATTTTTTTCACCATGATTTTCTCCTCCTGTGTATTCAAGTTCGGTGGCCATCTGGCAACTAGATCACATTCTTTAAAGTCCAAAGCCCCTGTGGTGGTGGCCAATTCATAGAGTTGCTCGGGAATGGGGCTGGCAGGCACTGGCATCACCCCAAACATAGTGGATATGTGGCCCCTTCTGTTGACAACTCCCAAGCCCCTTCACCCACCATACCCGGGAGTTACCCAGCTGCTTATTAATCTCCATGGGTAAGTGGACGCCCGTTATGTGGCGCAGAGCCTACAGAGTCGCTGGTGTCATACTGATGCTGGAGGAGTTATTGCCCTGCTTTTCCTCATTCTTGGGGCCAGCACTCGTTCACCTGCGTGCAAGGGCAGCATAAGATGCTGCATGCCTCAACGCCTCCGCCCTGCCTTCAAACAAGACAACCACTTCAGCGTTACCAAGTGTTTTCTAGATGGCAGCTGAAAAGTGGTTAGCACTGTCCACCCTCCCCATAGGAAGAGAGCCACCATCGGAGGCTCAGTCCTTCTTTCCCCAGCTGGCCCCCAAGAAGACCCTGGTTTGTTCTCAAAGCTGAGTTACCAGCGTGGCAAGCGGTCAGGCTGCCAACACCTCAACCCACCATGCCAGTAAGCCAGCTTACATTCAGCTATTTTTAAAGGAAATCAAGTAGGTCAGCAAGTGGGCTCCATTTTGTTTCCTATTTAATGTCCTTTGAACCCCCCCAAAAAGATCAGCTTTAAACCTGTTGGCATGCCAGGTGGGTACACTTGTGGCACCCTTGCCCCTCCCACAACTCTCCTTGCACCCCATCTACATCCAAGAAAGTAAGAATATTCTGAAACATGGGTGATAGTACGTTTGATGCCAACTCCCCAGTATGAAAGCATTCAGCTCAGTCATAAAGACAGGTGCTTGTGTAATACAGAAGACAGGAGCTTATGTAATGTAAAACACGTCTCTCTCCATCTCTGTTGTTCCATGTCCAATGCTGCCCGGCTTACTTATTTTGCCTCTGAAATTCAAAAGCCTCATGATCCCCCCAAACATGCAAATCAATAAGGTTATGGCTTCTTGCTTAGGCTGATGTCATGACCAATCAGCTTTGTCCAGGTTGGAATAGCTTGGGCTCGCATTACACCCCCCTCCCCATGCCAATACTCATGTCCCGTCTAATCATCTAGTCACACCCCTGAACCCCATCCCCCATATTGGGACACAAGCAGTTAAGGGACAGCGTTTTGCAGCAGCACTGGCTTAGTGTGGCATTTAATGGTGGTTGACGACAGAAGAGAACAGGACTCTGATACTAACTTTAATACTGTCTGTAGATTGACCAGATATTCAGGCTATCCCCGAATGCCATTTGGATATGACAAAGCAGTGTCCCGAAGCCTATACTGCAAAAAAAAAAAAAAATGCAGTGCTGATATTATCATGTGTCTAACTCTGCTTCTGTGTGCCCCCCCCCCACACACACACACACGTCATGCAAATTTATAAACATGTTTCTCTTTTCTCCACCATTTCTCATTGCCTACATAGGCCTGGGTCATTCTTGAAAAGGGTCCCTTGAACCAGTGAACTTACCCAGTCAACAAATAAATAAATAGAATAAATATGTGTAACCACCTGTGGGCTTACCGTAATTGTCCTCCCATCTCCTGTTTGCCTCCTACTGTCTCCTGTATTTGATTTTCCCTCGTTTCTTCAGCACATGGCTGACTCCCCGAGCCCTATATTGTCTTTGTGGAAAGTTCCACCCACTCCTTGCATGTTTGCAGGCTTTTATCAGGGGCCAGAGGAATTGAAACGTAAGCTGCCGCATCTCAGTCTGCTCCCTGGAGCAGTCGGCAATTGTGCATGCACAAGAGGCGCCCCTTTGTTTTTTGACCGTGATTGCAGTCAAATGGATGACTTTCCAGTGGTCCTGGTCCCCGTTTGGTACAGGTCAGGGGCTGAAGAGAAGTCACAAAATATTTTAAATAAAAAGCATCATTCGCGCTGTGTGGTGCTGGCTCCTTCATGAATATTGATGAGGGTTGGTATTAATACTCATAAGGACATCTGCTGCTGTCTAGAAGGACTGCATATTTCAGCAGCAGTGATAGGCGCAGGACTGAAAATTAATGTTAAATAACGAGAGTGCTTTACAGAACTGTGGCGCAATAATGTAAATAGAATAAATGTACTAGCTGCACCAGAACTTTATTGTTGGGACTGAAATGGACTGCTCTGGGACTGTAGCTAAGTGCAGCCATGTTTACAGCCTGTCAACCAATCAGAAAGCCAGGATTTATTACTGAGACTTGTGGGACTATTCCAGAGACTTGTGAGGGAAAAGCAGGAATCTAATTTAGGTGCCCAAACAGGAAGCTTATTAGGCATCAAGGAAGCCTTACAAATATTCATTTTCAAGAGAGACAAGTAAATGGACCAATCAGTAACCTCAAAGAGTTCCCAAAACCCCGGAGACTTTTCTGCATAAGTTCAGTTTGGCACGAGCCCCTACAAAAGGATGGAGCCCTCTGGCCCCTTGTAAGAGAATGGGCATAGTCAAATTCTTGGGAGCCCCTCTACAGGGGAGTGGGGCTCTGGTCTCTGCTAAGAGAGTGCAGTGGTTTAAGGCTCTGAGCTGCAAATCTGGAGACCTGGGTCTGAATCCCAACAGCCACCACTTGTATACTGTGCGACCCTAAGCAAGTCACTTAACTTCCCTGTGCTCCCAGGTCACACCTGTAAACAAGCTTTCAACTTAGTGCATCTCTCCTGGTAAAAAAAAAAGGGGGGGTGATATGTGGTTGCAAGAAATTGAAGTCGCTGGCCTGGGGGTTGCCAAAGATCGTCCTCAGGCTACCTTTAGCCTTTCCACATTCTGGAAAACGTGGGAAAGAAACCTGAACCATCTTCAGCTGTGTGAGAGCTGTATGAAGTCAACCTGCAGCTGTGAAAGGGCTCCATGAATGTTCTGCCTCAGCAGTGAGAGTGCTAATGAATCATGTGATTTCAGCTAAGAGAAAGCTGCATCTAATTCTGAATGACTCTGAGAAAATTTCTACCAAGTGTACAAGTAGCTCATTTGTCTGCACCCTGCACCTGATAAGTGCCAAAAATAGGGTGAACATCTGTTACATGAGGTTCCACCAAGTCATAGCGACAACAAAGTTGTCGCCGGACTTTACATCAGTAGCATTTTGCCAATGGCCATCACATCGCCTGGCAAATGCGTTGATGACCCGTAGTGCGACGGGATTCTTGTGACTGTTTACAGAGGCTCTGTCCCCCACACACCCCGGAATTAAAGATTGTCAGCTCCTGTGGGGGGGCCAGATTACGAGGGAGAGCGGCTACAGCACAGTCACTGTATCTATCCATTGCATCAACAACCTTTTAACACTGCAGATGTCGAACAGGTTGTTGTCGATGTAAAGGATTCACTGTGGGGGGGGGGCATTGTTCTAACGGTATACCATTACAAGAGTGACCACGGATGGTCCAGTTTTATTAGTTGCCTGATTTGACTGTTTAAGTGTGTCTAAAAGAATGAAAGGGAATGTATCCTGAAGTCAGAGCTTTGCCTGGAGTTGCCTGAGAGGACTCTGTAAATGTCCAGTTGGAGCTGCAAATGCCAGCATAGCCAAGAGGGACTTTTGATTTTGTGATTTAAGCTTATCAAAAGCTACAGGGAACAAGATTTGCTGACAAGTAAAGCACTTAAAAGTGTTTGGGAGCCATGCCTTAAGCTCCGCTTGCTAACTAAATGAAGAGTCATGCCTTAAAGGAGATCTACTGGGAAGGAAGCTCAAGCCACTGTTGCATAGAATGTGGCTCGAGCTCCCCTTTGCCCCTGAGTCCCAATATTTATAAAATAATAAAAATACCTGCACACTCATAAAAATCCTTTTACCAAGGGCTGTAGATGGCATATTGACAACTTGAGCGCAGCCCCCTGGGAGATCACGGGTGTTGCTTCTTCTTCCCCATTGCCTATATGTACGGAGATATTAAAATCTCCATTTATACTCTGTCGGGTGTTATTTTTACAAAAGATGCATACACCCACATGACATATATGCACCTTTTGTAAAAATAACGCCCGGCAGAGTATAAACGGAGATTTTAATATCTCCGTACATATAGGCAATGGGGAGGAAGAGGCAACACCGTGTCATAATCTCGCGGTGTTTACCAGCGCGATCTCCCAGGGGGCTGCACTCTGGTTGTCAATATGCCCGCTGCAGCCCCCAAGGAAGAGATTTTTACAAGTTTTCAGGTACTTTTATTATTTTATAAATATTGGGACTCAGGGGGGCAAAGAGGAGCTCAAGCCATAATCTATGCAACAGTGGCTTGTGCTTCTTTCCCAGTAGATCTCCTTTAAGCTCCTGTTCTGCTTTAAAAGAGAAAGAGATTTGCCTAAAAGACTGTGCCTTCTGAAGAGCCACAGCAGTTGTGCTAGTCATCTGGCTGGAAGAGCCAAGTTAAATAAATGTGCTATAATGTGGAAAAGAGATAGAGGCTGAGCTAGATCTGGGTCTTCCCTAGGCCTAGGGAATGCACCCACGTTTGAGACTGTATTCTGAATGTAAACGCACCATGGCTGCTATGCCAGTAGTTGTGGCTGAAGTGCAAGGTACCTAAAAGTACCTGAATTGCCTAAAATTGTACAAGACTTTATTTGAGACTGGTCTGGGAGTCAGTCTGGTAGTGCGCCAGCTATGTACTGCCATATGCATCTCCCCCGATGGGCATAGCCCAGATGTGGGGGTCTGAGACATGATGGCCCCGGTCCCAGCCTGGTCTATTCCAGAATGTGACTTCAAGCCAAGAGACAAGGGGCAATCATCAAAGGTGCAGAGAAAATTCCAGCTTGCAAGCTGCAAGAGCCTGGTAAAGAGGGGTCAGCCCAAGCTCCTGCCTGCACCTCAGCTAAAGCTTCTGTACACCTGATGACGATATCCAAACCATGAGTAGGCCAAGCCATTCCCTGCCATCCAAAAGAAACTGTAAATAGTTATTCCTAGTTCTGCCAAGCTCAGAGGTCAAGTCTAGAAAGTTAAGGATTAACGTTTGCTTTTCAAGATTAGCCAGAACTATTAAAAGTAAACTAAAGAAAGGATGCTAATAGGCTTTTCATTTATGGGCCCCGATGCTGGCCGACTCAGCTGCAACTACATTGGGCCTGCAACTTATATTTAGTACTGGGTACCCAGGTTTAAGGATAGGATTGTGGGGTCCTTATCTGGACTGGGGACTGGTATCTGTGTGGGCATTATATGTGTACCTGCCATCTAATGCAGCTAGCTAGTTAGAGAGGAAATCTGATATATCAGAAGGTTGGTGGGTGGCCACTGTGATTAATGTCTAGATATGAAAATGCATAATGATGACTGTGATTCTTTGCCAATCTAAATGCCAATCAATCTAAATTGTTCTTTAACCTCTGCATCCAATTACCAATTCCTAACCCTCACCCCTTGTAAATAAATGTTGGTTAACCGTTTTTTTATAAATCTTGTGTGTGAGCATATTATTAGAGTGAGCCTTTAATTATTGAAATGTTGAAATGTAGGGTTTTGGTTTTCAATCCATGTGTGGGGTGACATTATTGTACTGTGGGTGGGTACAGCATCCCAGGGGGTTGTACCAGGTTTTATCTAATCCACTAAAAATTATACTCTCGGTGGAGGCACTGTGCAATATTGTAATCTATGGGAAAGAACCAGTTTAAAATCAGAAATAGGAACCCAGGCCCCTCAAACTTGATCTGGCCAGCTAAGGCTGGGGTAAGTAGATCGTTGGGACATGGTGTCTGGGTTACATATGTTAAATTAATCTTATTCTTCAAAGTCCTCCTTCTCCCTCCACCCAACCTTGCACTGTCCTGGCCTCCAACACTGTGGGACAAGCACAGCAAAACTAAGACATTGTTCTTGTACTCTTCTAGGACAGCTGCTTCAAGAGGCAACCCTGCTGACTGGTGCAACACAATCTAGCAACTTTCTACAGTTCAGTAAATCTGAATCCCATCTGAAACTGCTATTCAAATTCCAGACTACTAAACCGCCATGAAATCAGCACCCCAGCACACCAGGCTAAAGGAGTCACTGGGTTTTCATTATATTAACTTTGATCAATGGGTCTGTCACAATCCCCTGTACTTAGGAATTTCATTTTATTTTCAACCCCTACCCTACACCACTGTGAATAACAAAACACAACAGCTAAGTAGCACCCCTGCTAGAGATAGCAGGCGGAGCATGAAACAAGCCTAATCCATTTCAGGCCGTCAGGTCCATTCACCGAGGGTGACAGAGTGTTAAAGTGGGGAGTTTAATAATGTTTCTGCTTTCTCAAGATTAAAGATCTAGTTTTCTACACCTAAAGCAGACCTTTAATCAGCAAATGTTTATTCTCCCATCTGGTTTGACTCCCTCTGAATATTTTCTCTGGGGTAGGGAATAGGAGACAAGGATTGGGGGCTAGCAATATAGCCTAGAGGTTAAGGTGAAGCGCTGTGAATGGGCTTGGTACATCCAGTAGACCTGGGTTTACTTCCCACAACCTCTACTTGCATACCATGTGACTCTGAGCAATTCATTTAACTTCCCCAGTGCTCTTGGGTCGCCCCTGAAAACAGACATTGTGCCTAGTGGGCCTCACCTGGTTATCAAAGAATAACAAAAAATGAGTATGTCAAAGAAAACCCAGGTGCACGTGGCAAGCTAGCAGTTTCACAAATCAGCCTCTGTTGCCATTAAAATTACAATTTGAAGCCCTTTACAATATAGCCAACATTAGAAAAAAAATGGGTTAAGAAAATCCTGAAACCTGATTGGTTGACAGCATTTCTAAGTCATATGTTTATCAACCAACAGAGCTCTGCACAAGAAAGGCCTTTGCCAATGCACCACTTATATTCATGTGCTCTACATAACATATTTCTCTTAAAATTTGTTACCATTGCCCTGGACCTCTCATAATTTCTGATGCTTTGTCAAATACTGCAGAAACTAGCAGGATGGAGCCAGGTAAGATATGTTTGTAGGAGTTAGCCATAATGCAATGCACCAATTGCTAATACTTTCAAAGATAATCTTCAGCTGGATAGGTGTTGTACATCCAGGCACAGAGTATTATTCTACTGCTTACCTGGCTAGTATATTCAGTTCGTTACTATTTGGCCAGCATGTTCCGTTCTCTGCTTCTACAGACATATGTAACAGTCTGTAAGACCTTTGCAATGTATCCAACTGTTTTAATGTTTGCATCGTCTTAATAAGTCAAATCAATAAAACTTATTAACCACAAAAAATTTGTTACCATTTCTTTAACGGCTCACTACACCCTGACTCACGCACTCACTCTCAGGCTTCCACAGTCACTCGCAACAGCACCTTATGAACCATTCAGTCACTCCCACACTGCTGTGTGCACCGTGAAACCACTCCCCACCTGCATAAAGCCACGAGATACAAACTGCCAACCGCGCACTCCAGGCAACCACTCACTATTAACGTATTCCAAAAGATAACACCTACCAGTTCTCGACCAACTGCATCAACATGAGCAGACCAAGGATCGCAGTCTCAGGCAAGTGCCCTCTAGTGCTGTTACCCCGTGAAAGGACTTTTTTTTTTAATGGTTGAAGCTTTGTTCTGAAACACTTTTAAACATTTTTTTTTCTAAAAAGGACTGTGAAACTCATCTCATTTTCTAAGGCAAGTAAGACCCTCCAATGTGTGGAGTGGTGTTGGATGCCTACACTTCCATGGGCTGTAAGGTTCTCTGCCTGTGGTGTTCAGCCTCACTACACCACTGGGACTGTGAGTATCCACCAACATGCCACACCCTGTCAGTTACTTATAAACAATGGGTAAATTAAATCCTGTACTATCACTGAAGGAATCCAGTCACATGACCATTCAAAGATCACAGTATAACCATGCAAGAGTGTTGCATTTTCTTTTCTATTTAAATGGAAATGCTGGTTAGCCCTCAAAGTGCAGCACCTACTGCAGACATGCCTGATTAGGGCCTCTGTCAATACAATAAAATGTTCAAATACCCTATAGATGTTTTGTGTCATAGCAAAAGGACTACGCTGACCATCACACCCCCTCAAGCAATTTCCGGCATGTGGGTCACGCTACCAACTCTGCCCCTTGTTTGAAATTTTTGGAACTACTAGCTCTTTCAATCCTTTTCAAACATGTGCCACGCTATCTACGTAACATACAGTAACAGTCAGCATTCAAGTCAAGCTCCAAAACAAATCAGCATTGACTCATTTTTTGCCTCACTGTTGTCCAAGACTAGTTTTATTTATTTATTTGGAAAATTCAGAAAGACCTTTGAGCACAAGCTCTTTTACAAAGGTTCCATGTCAGGTTAATAGACATTAGACACATTAACATCATATGGACAGACTAGGCAGATGGCTTACAATAGGTTACAGTGTTACAAAGTCATTACTAGTATAACCCCTAGGTGGCACAATCCTAAGGGCTACGACCCCTGCCTGCTTGGCTAGTAGCAGGTTAAGGAGCCTGAGTTCTGAAACCCGTGCCTCCACCCGGAGGTCAAGGTTGGTAGTGGTCAAGCTAACCTGAGCACAGCCCTCCAGGACACTGTAACCCCCTCTTTCCTTACTAGTGGCCGGAAGCCCGGAACAATACACAATAATCACTTTCACAATACCCCTGATACACCACACAAGTACCCACACTGTTTGCACTTACCACCAGGGCTTTCCTCTGGTTCAGCCCTGGGGACCCCCTGTAAAACAAGGTTATACACAGCAAATAACAGAAGTACAGTACTCTTACACAAACTGGAACCACAGTCAAGGTAAATGCAAAAAAGAATTAGATCTGATTTATTTAAGGGACTTGAACAAGGGAGGGGCGTAATCAGGTTAATTTGCTTAAAGGCTCTATCAATCAAACAGTTATGCATGGACTTCAGGGTCCATAAACAGTCACACACTCTGGGTACCCAGATGGAGAATGATGGGCTAGCCAGGAACGTTGCAGCTGGTTGGGGCCCTGTGATGGAAGAAAACAACATGCACAACACACACTAGTTTGGCATGGCCCAGGCCGAATGGAGATGAACTCGAATTCAGTCCGATTAGGCTGGATAAAGCTTCCAGCAAGCAGAACACAGTTCACACAATGGGGAACCAAATCACAACCTACTTTCAATACACAGCACATTTACATGTAAAGGATTCTACGATACCAACAAGCAGAACACAGTTCACACAGTGGGGAACCAAATCGAGACCCACTTTCAATACACAGCACATTTACATGCAAGGAAATTCTACTGTACCAGGCAAACCCCTCTCCGATCACGATCGCAAAGTCTCTGCACAAACCGGGGATTCAAAAGCAGCTGGAAATCCTGACAGGCCAATCACATTCAGCAAAATCTTCGGTCTTCTTCAGGTATGAGCCTGGTAAAAATCAGTGGCTTGCCGTTCTCACAAACTTGGATTTAGTCCGAAATAATTATCTTCTCTCCCTCTCAGGGGCAGCAGGCAGACATGCAGGCCACTACGCAGGCCTTTCCACAGTTCTCACACACGAAACTACTCAGACGGCTGCTTGACTGTCTCAAGTTGTTGCTTCTTCAGCTCCCAACTTAGATCTGACTCAACTGCCAGCAAGCCTGGGACTTCCCCAGAATCTAAAAGGTTTTGTTAGCTGATCTGTCTGTCAGTCACAACAAAGGCTCCCCCTTCAAAAAGGAGCCAAAAGCCCAAAACTACAATTCCTACAGATTTTGAGTCCAGACAGCTCCTGTAGTCCGGCTCCATTTTAGGTCCCACCAGTACTGATTGGTACAATTCAGGAGTCCAGGACCAAGATAGTGGAGATAAACAAAACAGTCCTTGCTGCAAAGAGAGCAGGTTAGACAAACTACATTATCATTATCACTCTAAATGATTGTCAGCAAATAGTCACATCTTTCAACAGAGCTCCCTCTCAGATTACTTATGACTGCAATCCAGACAGCTCTTAAACAGACAGTACACAGAGGCTATACAGGCACTCTCTGGCAATCACATTTAAACTGCTAAAAAGCAGACCACCAGCCTGGCAGTGAACATTTAGGCAAGCTCAAGGAAGACTTTTCAGGAATCCCCATTTGTAGGGGGGTTACACTAGTACCATGGTTTAGTACTGTGTCAGTATAAATAAGGTTTAAGAGGTGGGACAGCACTAGTGGAAGAAAGGAGAGAGGAGGGAGAGGATCCCCTCGCAGGTGGCTTGGAGTCAGTATGGAGAGGACTGAGCAGTTGAGCAGCCTCCAGAGAGGCTTTGTCATGTGGGGCGAAAGTAGTGAGGTGCAAGAGGAGAGTGGTAAATGGGGGCGGGGCAGGGGAGCGTAAGGGCAAGGGCAGGAGGGATAAGGGGTGGGAGGCCAAGGTTGGGCTGGGGGAGCAGGAGAGCCACCCCTACCAGGAGCAGTTTTAGACAGAATGGCAAGCAGAAACACTTGTGGTGCCCAGTCACTCCTCCCACGGCCCCCTCCTCCCCTTAAAACCATCCCTGCTGTGCTGGTGCCGCAATGTCATCGCTTACTTTGCTTGTGCATACCATCACCTTGGCTGCTGCCTCTGTTTCAGTAAGCCTGCTTGGTCAGAGTTTGCACCCAGTTCTTGTGCTTTCTTCTAGTTTCTCAGTGCTCCGTTCTCTGTTAATCCACTTAGTAGCCCTGTATGCAAAGCCTCAGCCAGCAGATTAGGAACTGTATGGAAGAAAGAGATTTCAACTGGAATTGCTAAAATGTTGACACTCACAGCCACAAGGGGAGAGGCAGCCTTCTTAAGATGGAATGAAAGATTAAACCAAGTAAATCAATGTCTTGGGAGGAGGAGGGGGAGGAGGAGGAGGAGGGCTAGTTTGGGTAAAAAAAACCAAAGAAAAACTCAGGCAAGTCAGTACCAGACTCATGAGCCAGTACCAGCAAGATCAACCAACCATTCACACCATGACTTTATCCGTATGCACGTATAAATGTACTGTAGTTGTATTTTATTGTATATCAAAGAACCTCTTTATTTATTTATTTAAGTTTAGGATTAATACCTTTGAGCTAGAAGACTCATTTACAAAGGTCCCAGGTCAGACACACAAAGACATGAACATCTCAATGAAACACTGATTACATGGACATTGCAAAGATTACAATTTTGTTACATTAGTTCAGAGATCTTAGTAGGTGTGCAATGCATCCGGAGAGCAATGGTGAGACAGGTCAACATTGTACTGTGATATGTATCATTGGTAGACAGTTCATACGCAAGTTCTGTTTAAGAGCAATGTAACACAACAGGATAGTAGATACCTGCTTGCTGGAAGCTGTATCCAGCCCAAAACGGACTGTATACGAATTTGTCTCCATTTGGCCTGGGCCTTGCCACACTGGCCCAGCCAGACTACCCCTGTACAGAGAAAGCCATCAATGAGAGACCTGCCTGGGGATAAGCCCCCTGCTCCATGCTTGAACAGGAATGACACCTCGGCGAATCGTGTGGGCCCTGCTTCTCCTGGCACTCCAGATCACCCACCTGCAGTCTCAATTTTCGTCCCACCTGTGTCCAGTCTTGGGTATTGTGAGCTCCCTGCAACAACAGCCTAATCTAAAAGTTTGTCATCTGATAGTCTTGTTGTTTTCTTTTCATGAACTGAGCCCTCCGGCTCCAGATTAGAATTAGTGTGTGTGGTGCATGTTGTTTTCTTCCATCACAGGGCCCCAACCAGCTGCAACGTTCCTGGCTAGCCCACCATTCTCCATCTGGGTACCCAGAGTATGTGACTGTTTATGGACCCTGAAGTGCACACATAACTGTTTGATTGATACAGCCTTTAAGCAAATTAACCTGATTACGCCCATCCCTTGTTTAATTCAGAGGCAGTATAGTGCAGTGGTCTAAGGCTCTGAGCTGCAAATCTGGTGACATCCAGCAAACCAGACCTGGGTTTGAATCCCACAGCTTCCACTTGCATACTGTGTGACCCTGAGCAAGTCACTTAACCTCTTTGTGCTCCCAGGTCGCTCCTGTAAAAAAGTTTTCAGCTTAGTGTGCTATACCTGACTAAATAAAAAAGTCCCTTAAATAAATCAGATCTAACTCTTTTTTTTTTGCATTTACCCTGACTGTGGTTCCAGTTTGTGCAAGAGTACTGTACTGCTGTTATTTGCTGTGTATAACCTTGTTTTACAGGGGGTCCCCAGGGTCGAGCCAGAGGAAAGCCCTGGTGGTAAGTGCAAACAGTGTGGGTACTTGTGTGGTGTATCAGGGTATTGTGAAAGTGATTATAGTGTATTGTTCCGGCCACTAGTAAGGAAAGAGAGGGGTTATGGTGTCCCAGAGGGCTCTGCCCAAGTTAGCTTGACCACTACCAACCCTGACCTCCAGGTGGAGGCACCCATTTCAGAACTCAGGCCCCTTAACCTGTTACTAGCCAAGCAGGCAGGGCTAGCAGCCCTTGGGATAGCGCCACCTAGGGGTTACACTTCATTTGCTGTTTCTGTGTTTTCTTTCTTCCCTGCTTCCCTGTGGTTAAAAAAATATATGTGAATCTTGTGTGAAACTGTTGATGTGAAACAGGAATCCCTTGGTTTGCAAATGTATACAGCAATATCGTTGAAATAGTTGCTAAAAACTAATTGGAACTCAGGGGGGTTAGTCTTGAGATGCAGTTTGCCCTCCACAAGCTCATTTTCAGAGTTGTCAACAAGAGATCAGTTCTGGGACACAATGTTCTATTTTGTTGTACCTGCATGAGAGAAACTGACAAAGTTCTGATACATTTTGTTAAAAACAGCAGATGTAGCTTAACAAGCTCAGGGTGCAGAAGTTAATTGCCAGGAAAAGACATTATATGAGGAAAGTAATCTTTTGTTACAGGGAGAGATTGAGGTTTAGAGTTAGAGATACCATCAGATGAAGGACTTTGTTCTGTTTGAACTGCCTGTATAAGACCTATCCTGGTTTGCCTATGCTTCCCGACCTATGCTTCAATCGCATCTTCCAGTTCTTGTGGTCTCTACAAGCCATGGTTTATGTAACAGGCTGAAATTTTATGGACCACAATTAATGAAAGCACTAGGAGCTGTGGCAGAGTGGACACTGAGGAGGGGATGAGAGAAATGAAAAGGACCTGGACAATTGAAAAAGTGATCAAGATTATGGCAACTAAAGTTCAATGCAAAAAAAGTGCAAAGTGATGCACACTGGTAGGCAGAACCCTAACGCAGACCACTGGATGGGGGGAGTAAGGGTAGTGTAGGCAACTATGGAGAGGGACTTGAGAGGCATCTTAAGGGATAGCATCAAGTACAATGCACAGTGCAACACAGCATATAGGAAGGCAAACAAGATGTGGGGATGCATTGGAAGGGGATTTGACATTAGGAAGAAGGAGGTGATACTACCCAGTATAGATCCCTGGTAAAGCCGCAGCTGGAGTACTGTGCTCAGTTCTGGAGCTCACACCTCAAGAAAGAACAGGATTGCACTGAGACTATACAAAGGAGAGCTACAGTACAAAGATAGTTCAGGGACAGTAGGAGAGGTCATATGAGGAAAGGCTGGCAGCCCTTAACATAAGTATACACTTGAAGACAGAAGGGAAAGGAGGACATATGATTGAGACCTACAAGTTCTTTCGAGGAATTGGCAGGGGGGATTATAGACTTGTTCAGGAGGAATGCGGTCACAGTAACTAGAGGACATGGGTGGAGACTGGTGGGGGGGGAGGAGATTCAGGAGAGATATTAAGAAGTTCACAAAATCTGGGCACTGAGAAGAAAGTAGGCCTTTTTGCAGTACAGACTGGATGGGCCATCCTCTTAACTGTCCATAATTACAAGGGACATTCCTTGTTTCACCCCCTCTAAACTACTTTGTCCCTCATCCATCCCTTATGGAAAAGGTGCTACCCACACAAAGAATGTGCTGTAAATTCAGACTTTCAAGCTGAATTGTACAATATTCTAAGCTGCTAAATGATAAATAGACTTTGTACAAGTAAACGCCATGGTTTCCACAATGTTCTGAGCGTGTGTTGCCATGTTTTGATAATCTGTTCTTCATTATTAGGGTCAGTGCCCCTTATTTTGAGTGTCCATCCACGTCCCTCATTTCAGTGACAAAAGGTTAAGAGGAATCTGTTTCTGCTGATATGTCAATGTTTCTAGGTTTCTTCCAAAACCCTCAGTAGCTTTGTCTTAGATAAACTCAGCCTTCTGATGCTGAACACAGGTAACATCACTGGTTGTTGCAGTCTGTGCATTACATGCACGGACGTGTAAAAATACATAGGTCTGTCCATATCAGACCTCTGAAATCTCATGAGGCTGAAGCCCAACCAGCATGTTATTTTGTAGTTCTCGGAAATGCTTGTAAGGGCTACAGCATGGATAATTGTTAGGAAAAGAGAGTGAGACAGGATGACAGCAGCTGGTGGGAGAGGGTTTTTAAACAAGTGTTGCAAAATTCACAGTGTACACTATCCAGTGGTTTTTCCACAGATAAAATATACACTGGATACAAGATTTTTCTTGGATAGCTCCACTGTCCAAAGGAAAATAAAACTGAGTGAACATAGCACTATACAAGCATCCCTAAAGACCTTAAACTATTAATTTGACCTCCTTTGGTTTTCTTTCTCTCACTTTATCATCATTTAAAGAGCACCTTTCCTCGTTATTGTCACACTTCAGTTTTAACAAACAGGAGGCTCCCTTACCTGAATGGGAGTTCCAACATACCAGTTTTAAAACGTTATGACTTGCCTCCTAAGGAAGTGAAAGATGGGGGGGCGGCTGCAAAGTAAAGGTGCTAGCTGCACATTCTGGCAGTATAACCTAGCGGTTAGACTAATGAGCTGTGAATGAGCTTGGTAGATCCAGCAAACCTGGGTTTGATACCCACAACCTACACTTGCATACCGCGTGACTCTGAGCAAGTCACTTAACCACCCAGTGCTCACAGGTCACCCCTGAAAACAGGCACTTGTGCCTAGTGGGCCTTAACCGGTTACCGAAAGAATAAAATGAATAAAAATTAAAAATATTTGAGCAGACTTGACAGACCATGAGGCCTGTTTCTGCTGGCAGTTTTGTATGTTCATATTTTGGCCGAGGGGGCTAGTTGCTTGATCCCTTCCACTTCCTGACTCGGCAATCCGTCCCCACGCTCTGCCGATCTTTTATGTCACTATAAGAACAGCGTGGGGATGTGCTCCATGCAAGTCTATGGAGCGTCATTTTAAAAGTTATTTTCACAATTTTAATTAGACGTTTGGTACAAATCAAAGCCAGTATTCAAGTAACAAGAGCCTTGTAACTGGAAAACCAGCTTCAATATTTATCAAAAGTCCAAATAAAATTGTGAAACTAGCTGTTAAAATGATGCTCCATAGATCTGCAGGGAACACATCCCCGTGCTGGTCCTATAGTGACATCAGAAAAAGCTGGATCGCGGAAATGGATCAGCGAGTCAGGAAGTGGAAGGGATCAAGCAGCTAGCCCCCTTGGAGGTAAAATACGATACCTTCTCTTCCTTAAGGGGCAAATCATAACATTTTAAAACTGGTATGAAGACACTCCCATTCAGGTAAGGGAGCCTCCTGTTTGTTTTGTAATGCACTGAGAACGGTGCTCTTTAAAACCACTGTAGTTGTGTGTTAGTGTCATTGGGCTGTTGTTTTGTTAAAAGGTGTTTCTCCTGGATGGCCCACCTGCAATGTAGCATCTCATTTCCAGTGGGATCCTGCTTCTGACCAAATTTAAAACACAGACAGGGCAAGTGACTTGCTCAAGGTTACACTGGGAGCTGATGACTCTGGTGGGATTCAAACCTTGTAACCCTTAGCTCACAACTCCGTGCTCTCACCACTAAAGACAACACTGCCTGCTGTCTGCATCTAAGATGACCGGATGATACAGTATCTGGGAGTCAGTTTTCAAGGGCAATATAGAAAGCATTTTGCTGCCGCGATATCACGTCTCTTCATGTTTCAATCAATACAAAGAGCAGTTTGCAGGCTGCGCTGAAGAGATAAAGCCCCAGCCCTCTACCTGCCCACAGCTCTTTCCTAGATTCAAAGCGTCACAGGCCAAGAAGTTTATTTTTCTAAAGTAGAGAGTTCTATTGATTTTTGTACATGTGAAGGAAATAGTTCAATGCTAACTGGCTTTATCAACATTAGCAGCCAATGCATCAAAAGGAATGTGTACTGCTCCCAGACTCATTACCACACGGAGCCATTAACTGAATTGCTAAAGTAGATTTTCCAAATGTCTTCAGTAAATCATAGAACTCTGCCTTTTAAATAATGATGTGGGAAGGGGATGGTGTGGAGGCATCTTTCTAGCAGCTTGCAAGGAAGCTGCAAAGACATGCTAGCCTCACTTTCCACAATACTGGCTTCGTTGCAGTTGGTAAGATGAACCTGCCCCTGCCAACATGGATCTTGTTGGCGTCGCATGATTCAGCAGCTGCGAGACACTTGCCATGCTGACAACAACCCAGTGTTGCATCCCAAGTCTGGTTATTGCTGAGGGCTGGCAGATGTGCAGTCAGCATCCCCAGAGACGCTCTCCACATCTGGGTTTGGGAGGACCCCAACATCACTCTTTTTTCACCTCTAGCAATTCGGGGAGTGCGGCAATGAGTGCAGAGCTGGGAAGTTTCAGGTAGATGGGCAGGGGGGCACTGGGGTGCCTTTAGGCATGCACCAAAGATTGGGGTGGGTCAGGGAGGTTGAGGGGGATGAAACAAGTAGAAGACAATGTGGCTGTCAATCCAACATGCTACACAGGGCTGTCATGGTATCTGGCCCAACGCTCAGTTTATAGGCCTCCCTTTCCTGTTAAAATGGAAAAAAAAAACTGGACTAAAAACAGAATTTGCCATTTTTAAACACCGCTTAGTTAATTTTTTATTAAAAAAACATATTTGAACCACATTTACAACCCCTTTTGACACCAAGTGCATGTAAAACTCCCCATTTTGTGGCACATTTTTATTGCAAAACATGCTGATTTATATTCAGTGGGGGGGGGCAGAAAAAGTGGATTTTAAAATTTGACAAAATGGAATTGATCATTTTTGAAAAACAGAAACTCAGTGACCCTTAATAACCCACCTACCCCTCAAACTCTACTGCTAGCCCCGCCTCCTTTCATGGCTGATGAGTGCATTGCTCCTCCTCTAATGGTATTTGTGATGTCAGAGAATGTATTCAAGGAACAGTAAAAGATGGCACTTAAAATGTGGAGTGGGAAAGATTAGGTTACGATACTGTCATGGATCTGAGGCCCAGGTTCTGGTGCCATAGCGACTCCTTCTGTGGGCTGAGGGAGGTTGTCTGCCCCACAGGGCATCGCTACGTGCTCTTGAGAGGCATGCATGGGGACACACATCCTGTGCCGAGTGCCAGAGGGGGATGCGGGAGAAAATAAAGAAAAAAATATGTTGCACAGGACGCCGTATATGATGGCGCCTGTTCCCTTGGGTCCCACTCCATGCGGATCCCCAGCAGTACGACGGCAGAGGAAGTGGTGGATGGGACAGGGGACCAAGAAATCCACTGAAGCAGGAGCTGGTAGCAACCAGAGCCAAAAAGCCTTACCAAAAAAAAAAAAAAATTCAAGACAATATACCATATATGTATGTATCTATGCAGTAAAGTCATTATTATGATGCCACTTATTTCTTGCTGACTCCTGGTAAGGCTGGTAGGGCTGTGTGACTAATGAACATGAATTCCCAAATACGATGAATAATCAATCAATATGGTATGACCAGGACTGTATAATGGGATGATGCCACTCCTCGAGTATGTTGTGAAGCACAAGGTGTTGCTGCGTGCTTTCAACCACCTGAGAAGTGACGTTACCTAGTGTAACACACACCCAGGAGTACCTTACTGATAATATGAAATGGATCCTCTAGAATTACAAAAAACTTCTTAAGCAGGTTTTTCTTTAAATTCGTTTCAGACTGTGATGTACTGAGGTACTACTAGCATAGCTGCAGGTACCTCTAGACCAATCGGTTTTCAGAATTGTTTCTATCAGATTTATAACGGAGCTTTATTACTTGGAGCTAAGTGTAGAACTGTACCCACTACTCAAACCCTTGAATTGTGGAACAAAAGAAAAAAAATTAAAAGCTTGCCCCTCCTTCTTCACATAAGTAGCGGTAGTCACAGGGCCATCAACCATCCCAATCAGCTTGTTTAGGTTCACAGATTAATGCTAAGAAGACTGATTGGGATGGTTGGTGACCCTGTAACTACAGCCCCACAACACGCTGAATAGGCTGTCAGCATTACAGAGAGGCTGGCAGAGCAATTTGGGGTGGGGGGGTCGCTGTGTCTAGCTGGGATATTGTCTTCTATTACCCCCCCCACATTGTGGAAAGGAGTTAGGGATACATGTTAGAAAGATGACTTTCCCCAACTGCTCTACAGCCATGAACATTCTGTGATATATGCCTGGATATATGTAATAGATATACCACTCTGAGGTGTGCGGTCGCGCTCTGATATATGCACGCCTTGGTGTGCGTCGCGCCAGCAGGTCAAGGCCGAGTGCGCCAACCGCCCAAGGCGCATGTAGATATCAGAGCGACTGCACACCTCAGAGTGGTTTATGTATCTTATAAAATGTCAAAATTGTTTTAGAGGTGTAAAAGTGCAGGTGTGCGGTCGCGCTCTGATATACGCACGGTCATGTGATGCTGGTGATCCAGTAATATTGCTGCAATTTCTCTACCCATTTTATAAATATATATAACAGAGAGAGAGAGAGAGAGAGAGAGAGAGTACACTTCAGGACAGCAGGCACTGGAGGATAGCTGATCACTAACGGGGGTGGTCAGTAACCAGGGTACTAGCCCTGGCATCCTGGGTGTGGAGGGATAGGCTTTGTAAAGCTTAGAATGTTCTCCTAACAAAACACTGCACATCGCCTTTGGATTGGCAAATCTCTGTCAGGAGAAAGCATCCAACAATGCTCTGTGAAAATGGGTACTTGATGTCCTCTGAGTTTAGGCGGCAATCAGATTAAAAAAAAAGTAAAATAAAATGCTTGCACTGATAGACATGCGACTCACAGAAATGTGCAGTATCAGGAGATGTAAAATTCTTCCATTACATGTTATCTGCATTACTCTGCAGAAACCAAGTTTCACCAGTTCAGCCAGTGCCTCAAAAATAAATTAAAAAGTGTATTAGTATTCTGTCCTAATGGGGGGGGGGTGGCAAACTCCAGTATAAGATTACGCAATATTGAATTCACAAAATATACTGGTTAACTGGCCACTCACCCCAAAAAATGACAAAACAGGCTCCAATCTATTTCAAATACTGGAATTTATTATTTTAACATCCAGTCACATATTTTCTACATTTCAGAAAACATCCCTTCATCAGGAAGACTGGTTTGTTTATAATATTTGTAATTCATTCAAATGTTCTTTCATTCCGTATGTTATTCAACTCCCACCACTTACTCCTGAATTTATTTAGTTGTAATAACTTGAAAAGGCATCATAGCGTTTCTTACTATTTTCACCAGAAGCAGAAAAACAAAACGCAGAGTCCAGCAGAAAGCAGCAGCAATGGGGGCAGCCCAACAAGCTGCAGAGCAACAGACGGAGCCTCCGGCTGGCAAAGAAAAAAGTGAGCATAATCTATCGGACTTATTTTGCTTACTTCCAGGCTGACATTTTTTTGTAACTGCAAATCCTGGAATATCCTGCAGATGACATCAGAGCAGGGCTGCAATAATGGGAGATTCAATACCAATCTGTGGAATTTGGAAACTCAGATCTCTAAATCACTTCCTCTTGGACTGGGTCCTCTCCTACCATCCCCGACATATTCTGGATGCTAGCACCATCCTCGATGCCCTCAGTGAACACCACATGGTCTACTGTGTGCGTAAGATTCATTGTCCCAAAGCTCCCCCAGATTTATCCGGATCAGGTCATTCTATTCACTGGACTTGCCCAGTCTTCATGCTGACTTGGTTGCCATGAACTGGTCCCCTATTTATGCAGCTGACAACGTGGACAATGCTCTCAAATTCTTTACCTCTACATTGACGTCTTTCTGAGATCATCACTTCCCCCTTAGGAAAAACAGGGTTCGAGGTTCACGTCTACCATGAATTTCAGCTGAGTTGCTGGCTTGTCAACATGCATGTGACCTTGCCTGAGGACCTACAAATCCTCTGGCTCCACTTCTGACCTTACTAATTACCAGACCCTTCGTAATGCCTGTACTAAAGCTACTAGGCTTGTGAAGTCTGAACATTTCGCATCCACACTCTAGAACAACCTTAAAGAAAAACTCCTATCGAGTCCCTCAGTGCAGCAGCGGCTGCAGAAATGCCTGATTAGGGCTTTTAACATAAAATACATTTTCTTTATTACCTGGTGCCCTGGAATTTTAATGAAAAAGATCCACTCGCTCCATAATGGCAACAGAGCCCCGGGCGGACATCTTGTGCACCTCGGGTGACTTCTGCAGTGAAGGTTATGCTAATGAGGGCTACCAACAAATGGCAGATGTTGGTAGTCCTCATTAGCATAAACTTCGTGGCGGAAGTCACCGAGTGTAATTCCACCTGGAGCTGTCGCCATTATGGAGCGAGCGGATCTTTTTCATTAAAATTCCGGGGCACCAGGTAATAAAAAAATTTTCTTTTATGTTAAAAGTGATAATCGGGAGTTTCTGCAGCTCTGAGGGACTCGATAGGAGTTTCCCTTTAATCACCCCTCTAAGTTCTGGAAGGTTCGTCATGCACTTTTCTCCCCTCCAACCCAGTCCCCTTTCCCTATTCTCAAGAAGGGCGATACTCCTATCTCTGATCCCTATGCAAGTGCTTTTCTTTCAATTCCTTTTTCACCTTCTGTGCCCATTCACTTCTCTCTTCCTCTTCTCCCCTCTCTCTCATCTTCTCTTCCCTCTCACTCTTCTCCTCTGTCTGTTCTACAGCCCCCTCCTCCCTTTTTTCATTCTCACCCAGTACCCCTACTGCTACTCTAAGGGCCTTCTTGGCTCTAAACCCATACAGGTGTGGGAGCCTTGATGGTATTGACCCCAGACTGCTGTATCTCTCTGCTCATGCCATTGTCCTCCCTATCACCTACATCCTCAACCTTTCTTTCTCCCTATCCTGTATCCCTAACTCTTGGAAGTTGGCTACTGTCATTCCTCTTCCTAAAGGGGGTGACCTTTCTTCCCCTAGTAACTTCCATCCTCTCTTTCCTTCCCACTCTGGCTAAACTCCAGGAACACCTTGTTCTCTCTCAACTCTCCTTTTTTCTTGACTCAACCTCCTACTTCACTCCTTTCCAGTTAGGCATCAGAAGTCTCACTCCACTTTCATCTCTCTCTTCCAGCTCACTGATACTATTGCCTCTGGCATGGATCAGGGCCTTGTCACGTCTGCCATTTTTGTTAATGTAGTCAAAGCTTTTGACACTGTAGTCCATCCCATCCTCCTGGACAAGCTTAAGGCAACTGGAGTATCAGGTTCTTTAGTTCAGTGGTCCCGCTCCTACCTTGAGCGCAGGTCACAAGCTATTCATATTGGTGACTCCCTTCCCCTACTCCCTATCAGCTCGGGCATCCCCAAAGGGCCTGTCCTTGACCCAGTTCTTTTCTCCAGTTTTCTAAATGACCTCCCAACTGCCTGCTCCTCTTTGTCCATTCATATGTACGCAGATGATACAGTACTCTTCCTCTGGCTCCTCTGCCCTAACCTCACGAACCAGCTCCAACTGGACTTTAGCGACATTCAGCTCTTGTTCTTAGAAAATCAGTTATCCCTCAATGCCCAGAAAACTGTCTTATGGCTTAAGGCATCAGACAGAGGCTTGCTAGAGTCTCCACCTTCCCTCCTTTCATACCCTTGATGGTGCACCTATTGAAGATGTCTCCTCCTTCAAGTCCCTCGGGATCTGGCTGGATCGCCACCTTGATTTTCCTGTTCATGTGGATTCTATCCACAAGAAGCTCCACGTCATGCTAGCGGTGCTACACAGAAATAAGAGAAGCATTCCACTTTGTGCATGCAGATGTAACCCCCCCCCTACAAATGGGGGTTCCCAAAAAGTCTTCCTCGAGCTTGCCTAAATGCTCACTGCCAGGCTGGTGTCCTGCGTTTTAGCAGTTTAAATGTGATTGCCAGAGAGTGCCTGTATAGCCTCTGTGTACTGTCTCTTTAAGAGCTGCCTGGATTGCAGTCATAAGTAATCTGAGAGGGAGCTCTGTTGAAAGATGTAACTATTTGCTGAAAATCATTTAGAGTGATAATGATAATGTAGTTTGTCTAACCTGCCTTCTTTGCAGCAAGGACTGTTTTGTTTATCTCCACTACCTTGGCCCTGGACTGCAAATTGGACCAATCAGTACTGGTGGGACCTAAAATGGAGCCAGACTACAGGAGCTGTCTGGACTCAAAATCTGTAGGAACTGTAGTTTGGGGCTTTTTGTGCCTTTTTGCACCTGAAGGGGAGGACTTTGTTGTGACTGACAGGAGGATTAGCCAACCGAACCTTTTGGATCTTGGGGAATTTACCAGGCTGCTGCAGCTAGTTTTAGTTTTGAGCTGAGAAGTGAAGATGTGACAGGTCAAGTGATTTTGAGCAGCAGTTCTGTGTAGTTTTGCATGGGAGAACTGTGAAAGGGCTGAGTTTTGGCCTGCCTGTCTGCCTGCTGTCCCTGAGAGGGAAAATAGAGTTTATTCAGACTGAATCCGAGTTGTGAGGACTATTTAAGCCACTGGACTGGGACCAGGCTTTAACTTGAAGAAGACCGAAGATTTGCTGAATGCGACTGGCCTGTCAGGATTTCTAGCTGCTTTTGAATCCCCGGTTTGTGCAGAGACTTTGCGATCGTGACCGAAGAGCGGTTTGCCTGATACAGTAGAATTTCCTTACATGTAAATGTGCTGTGTATTGAAAGTGGGTTGCGATTTGGCTCCCCACTGTGTGAACTGTGTTCTGCTTGCTGGTACCGTAGAATCCTTTACATGTAAATGTGCTGTGTATTGAAGTGGGTCGTGATTTGGTTCTCCACTGTATGAACTGTGTTCTGCTTGCTGGAAGCTTTAGCCAGCCTAATTGGACTGAATCCGCATTCATCTCCATTTGGCCTGGGCCATGCCACACTGGCCCTGCCAGATTACCCCACTGCACAGAGAAAGCCACCGATGAGAGACCTGCCAGGGGATCAGCCCCCTGCTCCACGCTTGAACAGGAACAATGCCTCGGCGAATCATGTGGGCCCTGCTTCTCCTGGCTCTACAGACTAACCACCTGTTGCCTCGATTTTCGTCCAGCCTGTGTCCAGTCTTGGGTATCATGAGTAATCATCAGGGTATCTCCCTGCAACAACAGCCTAATCTAAAAGTGTGTCATCTGATTGTCTTGTTGTTTTCTTTTCACAAACTGAGCTCTCCGGCTCTGGATTACAAATAGTGTGTGTTGTGCATGTTGTTTTCTTTCCATCACAGGCCCCAACCAGCTGCAACGTTCTGCCAGCTCCACTCATTCTCCATCTGGGTACCCAGAGTGTGTGACTGTTTATGGACCCTGAAGTGCATGCATAACTGCTTGATTGATAGAGCCTTTAAGCAAATTAACCTGATTATGCCCTTCCTTGTTCAAGCCTTTAAATAAATCAGATCTAACTCTTGTTTGCATTTACCCTGACTGTGATTCCAGTTTGTGCAAGAGTACTGTACTGCTGTTATTTTCTGTGTAAACCTTGTTTTACAGGGGGTCCCCAGGGCTGGGCCAGAGGAAAGCCCTGGTGGTAAGAGCAAACAGTGTGGGTACTTCTGTGGTGTATCAGGGGTATTGTGAAAGTGATTATTGTGTATTGTTCCGGCCACTAGTAAGGAAGGGGGGGGGGTTACAGTGTCCCAGAGGGCTGTGCCCAGGTTAGCTTGACCACTACCAACCCTGACCTCCGGGTGGAGGTACCCGTTTCAGAACTCAGGCCCCTTAACCTGCTACTAGCCAAGCAGGCAGGGGTAGTAGCCCTTGGGATAGCGCCACCTAGGGTTACACAGAGAAATCTCCACTAAAATGATTCTCTCCTTTTTCAGCTACGAAGACATTGTTTATAGTGCTGCTTTGAAGTCCACTTTAGCTAGACTGGACCCTCTCTTTCACTCCTGTCACTTTGCTCTTGACAAACCCCTACATACACACCATGGAACTCTGTACACTTACCACTCTCTCCCCTTTCTTGATGCCAGGCACCATATCTAATGTACTTCCTTTCCAGATATTGGTTAGGCTCTCTCCTCTCGTATCTTGCTTCTCTCCTCCCTTCTCCCTTTCTTCCTCTTATTCCCTTCATTATGCTTCCTCTCGCTCTTTTGCTCTTCCTCAAATGAAATCTACTGCCAGCCAAGATGCATTTTTGTTCCACGTCCCTAAACTGTGGGGCTCTCTTCCCCCTTCCACTCACTCTGCTCCTTCCTTTCCTGTTCTGAAATCTCTGCTCCGTGAGTTCTCTATTCATTCCTGCAGCTGCTTCTGATAATGCGGTGGACCCCTGTTCACCTGCATCACACTCAACAGCGACACCAACACTGCCCCACTCCCTAGTATCAGTCACTTTTCCCATTCATTATTTTGTTGTGTTGCTCACTGTTTAATGTTTTTTCCATTCCACAATTTACTGTATGGTCATTTACTTTTTGGCAATTTATTCTTTAAGTGTTCTTACATTTGTATATTTTGATATGCTTATTTCCATGCCATTGTATTATTTTATACACAGTAGTTTGAACCTATTCTCTTTTTTTCTTCCCCCCCCTTCCCCAGGACACATCTGGAGACGAGCAGATACAAGCTCCGTATGACTTTCCTAGTAAAACTTTTGAAGTAATAAATAAATACATACATACTTAAATAAATAGGTCTACAGTGCATGTTGGAGCTTTTATAAGCTCAGATCAGATGTTTTCCAGACCCTCTTTTCTCACGGAGCTCAGTACAGTCCTCTGTGACTGTACTTAGCCTCAGGAGGACAGTGGGCCCAGCTAATAAAAGGTCAGAACTTACATAAACTCTAACAGGCCCGACAGGCTATTGAATCTCCCACTGCTGCAGTACTGCACTGATGTCAGCTGCAGGGGATTCTGGGACTTGTAGTTACAAAAAAATGTCAGTCTGGAAGTAAGCAAAATTGGTCTGATAAAATCTACTATACTACAGTAAATATTAAATAAAGCAAAATTGTTTTTGCCCACAAAGTGCAAATTGGGACCAGCCCCACACTTGGGTGTGAAGTCATTGGTGCTGACTGTTCCCTTCAAATAAATAAACTGATAATGCCTCTCGTATATTTTACCTCTGTAACCCCTCTGTTCCCAGGGGTTACCAGAATCCCACTTAGAACCAGTGGCAGGTAGGGAAAGGCAGCTAGTAAAATGCCAGTTAAATGGGGTTCACACTGTCTCACGCTGTTCTCAGTTTCAGCAGAGCTGGAGTGATGATGTCACCATAGAATTCTCGCAGCAGCATAAGCGACAATGGAATGCTAGCTGCAAGAGGTTAGCAGTAGAACGTTGGGAGATTCAAGTCAGTCTTCAGAGAGCAGTCTGAGTGGAGACTCGAGAGAGCGAGGAGTGCTGCAGTTGGCAGCCCCTCAGAGCCAAGCTCTGATATAGAGCTACCTCAGACATCTGGGTTGCGTGTTCTCACCCTAGAGAGGAACACAGAAGAGACCAGAAGAAAGTGGTAGAGACCGTTCCTAGAGTTGTTCCAGTGCCCCATCCATGGAGGGATTGGGGATTCCAGGAATTCAAGGGCAATCCCCTGGTCCAGCCTGGAGATGGAGAAGCTGCCTGAAAGCGGTCTTGTTTGTGAGTACCTGAGACATTTGTGAGAAAAAAGCCCTGGGGCACCTGCATACCCTGGTGAGTTTGGTCTGACAAAGAGACTATGTTCACCGAGACAGAGTTTAGAGTAAAAGTGTCTGCCTACTGTGGGGTCAAAGGAAGACTTGCCAAGTACAGAACTTTTAGTTTGTGTATGGCTTAGAAGCATCTGCAACAGTGGGGGTCTAGGTTAGAGACATAGCCACTTACAGTACTTTTAAAGTCAGGACACCTCCAGAGATGTAGAATGTTAAATGTGTAAAACATTTCGAGAGAGAATCTACAAATAGTGTTTTGAAGAAAGCTGTTGTATCCACATGAATGGCCGAGTATAGATTTGGGAGCAAGAGGTGGGAGACCCCCCATCTGGAGTAACCAGGTTTATCTCTCTGGGTTCAGTTTGGGCACCTATGGTCTTCTCTCAGGCACTTGGCCAGTGTCTGAAGAAAGCACCCAGATGTGGGATTTTAGATTTTCCCTGAGAGCTAGAAAGTGCTCATGGGTGGTTTAGGGAGCCACCATCAACCTCCATGCCATATGGAAAAGTGTCCTAGTACTGGCCGGGGTGCCATGTCAAGGAATAGAAGAGAAGTGTATCAGTTTGGGCTGTGTGTGCCCAGATCCGTTCAGAACCTGAGGGTTCGTAGTGAAGAAGTGTGCTCTGTACCTCAGTAATCTGCATTACCAGCGAGTGTAGCCCTGTGGGGGTCCATCTTTGCTTTGTTATTCTCTGTGTTATGTGAATAAAAGCCATACTCTAGAATCCCATCCTGCTTTGGACATTTCAGTTATTGCTTCCAGTGACTGGATTTACTTGGGTGCCCGTGACCAGAAGTACAAACCTAGCACAATGCTGAGTAAATGTTTTCTCTCAGGAGCCCAGGTTGATGGCCATGCTAAATGGTACCCCCAGGTGTAAGCCAGGTAGTTGCCACACTTGGTTTGCCTGTCTGAAGGATGGCAGGCTCAGCAGTAGAAGTAATGGGTCCACAGAGTTTCTGCAAAAGATAATTTGTAGTGACTACCCCCACCCCTCTCAGTGGCGCCTAGATGTGAGAGGAGCAGCCCTGCTGACAGAAACTAAGGGGGGCCGGTGGGGGGAGGTTACACCTCAATGTCAGACCTCAACGTTTGCCCCTGAACGAAAATGGACTGTCAGAGAAAGTGTATCAAATTTGTTAGAAATAAAAACAGCTTTCATGCAGCACAGATACCTGCTGACCTACTTGCTATATATGGAATCATACACGTTGTCTCAGGGTAATCAAATCTAGGCGTGCATGGCTCTAAGTTTCAGAATGAACCTGCATACGTGCTCGGTTACAGAACAGCAGAGCAATGTGACAGTCATAAAAGTATTAACCTGAACCCTGCAGGGCATGTTTTGCCAAAGTAAAGGACAACAAGAGTATGAAAGGCATATGAAGGAACAACGAGGGTTTGGAATATGAAGTGCATGCTGCATGTGGCTTAGGAGGCTAACTGTCTTTGTATTTTCTATTTAAAACAGAAATTTTACTTCACAGGTATATACAAGCGTTTCATGAACTGGAGACAAAAAAAGAGGGAGTTAGGTACTGGCTACTGTTGCTTGGATAGTATCTGTCAAAATCAGAAACTGTCAGACACAGCCGGCGCTGTGGTGCTGGAGGTTGAGGCGCTGGTCGCTACACCTCGTGTCATGCCGGCGACCTGGGTTCATGAGCAAGCTCGGGACTCTGGGGGTCGGCGGGGGGGAAAGAGGATCAAGCATCTGGAGGATTTCTCTCCTCTCTCAGGGGGAGGAGGACTAGTCTTTCCACTCACTGACTGACCTCTGGCAGTGGCTGAAGGGCAGTACGGGTCGGGAGGCTGGAAGCTGATGTCCTCACGTCGGCAGGGAGGAGGACAGGTGAAAACTAGAGGAAATCGAGCCTTGCAAGCTCGATGATGGCCTGCCACTCCTGGGAGTGGCCCCAGAATCTGGACTGGGTCTCGGGAGAAGAAGAAGCCTGGCACCTCCTCTCAGCCCCGCTGCTGGGGGGCGCAATCTGTGGGGGAATACTCTGGGGCCAGCTAGCACGAGAGCAGTGGGGACCAGTGAGAGAGTCCCGCCATTGGGAGGGCTGAAGCCGCCTGCCAGGGCTCCAAGGGAGAAAATGTAAATGGAAAGAAAAGAAACTGTCAGATACCACTGATTTTCTCACATACCAGATGGCATCAAATACCATTGGTGTATGACTACTGGATGCTATCATTTAGCATCCAATCAGATGCCATCTATTCAAAGTGATTAGCTGGGATCTGAGGTGGACAGTTGATCTCTGATTCCACTATCAAGCCTTGGATCCAAACTCTGAATGGGGTCGACATGGTCTTAAATTCAGAGGCAGACAGACGGACTGCCTGTCTGATCCCATTAGATTAGTCACAAGTACTATTTTAACATCACTAGTATGGACTAAAGAAACTGCTCATTCTGTGGTATTCAGTTTCTGATGCTGCGGCCGGCCATGGGCCGAGCACATCACAGAAATGAAGTGGTCAGTCAGCTTTCGGGAAGGAAAGGTTCAGGTCACTAGGTGTTCCTGAAGCCCCTAGCAGCAGATCAAGGAGTGGCACTGCATGCATAGTTGTGTACGGGGGCATTTCTTTGCAAACTCTGTGCTTGACAAATAGAGGATTAACGTCAGACAGCTACAAACGGTTGTGCAAGTCCAAACCAGCTGGAAAAACAAACCCAACTGTAGTAGGTGAGAGTGTAGCTCAGCTTACCTTTCAGCCTTCTGCACCCACATGTTGCCCACTGGCCTTTAAAGCAACAGTACCTGTTATGATGAAAAATGGTGGCCTACTCCTTTTTATTATATTTTTGAGTCTCCTTGTTTTGTTTCCCTGTCTTGTAAGATATCAGTTTGTGTCTGCTTTAACATTTTTATACATGAAATAATTAAAAGGAGCACTCCTTTTTTTTTATAAATATCTCCTAGGATTTCATCATAATTATCAGCTTTTTTTTCTGAACGGGCATTGTTCACCATTTCTTTGCTTGAGGCAAAGGTGAACTAGCAACAGACACTGCTCACTAACCTAATGGGACAAGGAGTATTCAAAAACAGTAGGGCACAGTGCTAACAAACGGAGGATCACCATATTAAATGTACCACTCCTTTTATTACTTCACATTTTAAAGATAAAGTACTAAAGCCAACTCAAAGTAGAGGAAAGGGCATCATATAAGACTGGAGAACAAAGGCCCTCTACAATAGAAAAAATAGGTTTAGGTTAACACTGTCACCAAAGCAGTCATGCACGGCTGCTTTAAGAAGACAGCATCGCTGACCAGATTCAAGTTCAGGCCTTCCTTAAAAACTAGCGGTCTGCTTGTAATACAGTGTGATGTTTTAGAATTTAGAATTTCTGGCCAGGAAAGGCACATTGAGTGGAAGCTTATTTCTAGGTACAATGGTGGGGTACAGCAGGAGGGAGAGGTAGAGAAAACAGTAAAGGTAAAGATACAAGAATTACAGATGAACACAATGACGGCCAAGTCCAGTAAAGTCAGCAATAAACAACTGGTGCTCAGGAGGAACAGTGAGGGTAGTAAGGGCGGGGAAGGGGCTGGGTAACAGCGGAGTAGAAGCAGAGACTAGACACTTACTATAGCATCAAAACTATGAATTTCTGTTTCAAATCTCAGTACCTAGCACCTTCATCATGTGGGACAGACAGTTCACTAGTGGCAAAAAGATGGCCGTCTCTCATAATGACAGTAAATTTGTAGTTCAGACTGCATCCCCATTGGCTTCTTGACCTCTCTCACACGAGACTGCCAGCAAGGGTGCCAGTACGAGGCAACTATAATTTTTTTCATAAGCACCTATCCATCAGGATCTTGTCTGAGACCCACCACAACTCATACCACACATGCCGTCAAACCACCACCAGCAGAAAAGAGCTTGTGGCTGCTACTCAATCAATCAATCAAAATCTTAATTTATCCAGACGGGCACCATTGAGCAAGGCTCATTTGCAAGGTGGATCTGGTCATGAATACATCAAAGTACAGTACAGAAGCTGGTATACAAAAAGCAATAATATACAAGGAAGAAAAATTATATACAGTGTATACAGTACAGTACACGGTTGAAATAAATAAAAAAAAAAACAGCATTATTTTACAATTGAAGAAGTCATCAGATGTACAATCAACCATTGGCATACAGGGGTTATAAGCAGAGATCTTTTGAGTGAGGCTGCTGGCAGCTACACATATAGGGGAAAGAGGCTGTGTATGGGGTGGCAGGTTAGAGAGGTAAAGAAGAGGAGGGATATATTACTGACGACTGGGGGAAAAATTGGGCTAAAACCACAGAAAGTGATGATGGCTGTCGTGTACTTGTTTATGATAATGACAGAGGAGGGGTAGATAATTGGGACACTACTATGGATGGGGTGGGACTTTAGCCAGGCTGGAGCGGACAGGGAAGGGTGGAAGCAGCAGGAACAGTTAATAGGGAAAGAGTGAGAGCCAAGGGTAGAAACATGGCAAGCGACAGGATGGAAAGGGGGAGTTGTGGAATTAGGCTAGCAGTGAGGAAAACATTTGCAAGGTGCTTTCATGTAGCGATCGTAGAGCACCTTGAAGATATTCAGGCTAACAGGGCAGCTCAGCTTCAAGTTCTTTTTTAAACCGTTCCACAATGTGGGTAAAGAGAAGCTTAGAGCAGTTGTGCTGAAATGAGTTTTGACCCTTGGAACTTGGAGGGCAATTAGGGAATAGCTCCTTAGAGCGTAGGTGCCTAACACATTCTGGGGAATACAATCTAAGACATATGAGGGGAGCTTGTTGGTCACTGCTGTGAAGGCCCATAGGGCGGTGTTTCTATTCCTTCTATAGTGAAGGGAAGTCCAGCCTAACGATGAGTACAGGGAGCAGTGGTATGTGGAAAGTGGAAGGCCAGTAATGAACCTGATAGCTCTGTGGTAGAGGGTGTCCAACTTAGCCAGTGCAGAGGCAGTGCAGTGGCTGTACAGCAGGTCCGCGTAATCTATTAAAGACAGGAAGGTAGCTTGAACCATTTGAATCTTGGCCTCCTTTGTGAGCAGGTGGTTAACTCTGTAGAATAGTCCTAATCTTTGCCTTAGTTTCTTCTGTAGTTCTTCAAGATGGTCGGCGAAGGAAAGTTTATGATCGAGCCAAACTCCTAGATATTTGAATTTAGCTACATACACTAGTGTTTCTCCAAGAACAATGGTAATTTGTGGGATAACCCCCCCCACCCAAGCAGGAATTGCCACATGCAAGGAGGGGGAGAAGAGCATGGATTTTGTCTTTTTCGCATTGAGCAAAAGCTTTTTGTTTATGAGCTGGTATTGTAGAAGGTTAAATTCAGCATGGAGGTCTTCACAGGCTGCTTCCGGTGGGGGATGACTCAAGTACAGTACAGTGCCGTCCGCGAATAAGTGGATGTTGGCTTTTTTGATGGGGTCATTGATGTTGTTAATGTAGACTGCAAAGAGGAGGGGACCAAGGATAGAGCCCTGGGGCATGCCCCTCAGCGTAGGTTTTAATGGAGAAAGATCACCTTCAGCTTTAACCTGCTGTTTCCATTCTCCGAGGCAGTCTGCAAACCAGCACATAGATTTATGGTCCAGGCCTAATGTGCTTAGGGAGGAAAGAAGCATGCTGTGATCGACTGTGTCGAATGCCTTACTAAGATCCAAGAAAACAGCACAGACATGCTTCTTGTTGTCAAGGTCTAGGAGCCAATCATTGGTCACCTTAGCTAGGGCTGTTATGGTGCTGTGCTTTGCTCTGAATCCAGACTGAACCGGGGTTTAATAGGCTTCTGGATTCTAAGTATACCCCTAGCTGGCCACACACTAGTTTTTCTAGTAATTTAGACAGGATGGGGAGGAGGGAGATCCGTCTGTAATTATTTAGATCGCAGGGATCACCTGCTTTTAATAGAGGGATGACATGGGCTATTTTCCATTGGGGGGGGGAGGCTACCCTGGGAGAGTGACATGTTGAATAGGTGGGTGATTGGCACCGCAAGCACATGGTAGGCACATTTCAGATAGTAGGGCTCTATGAAGTCAGAGCCTATCCCTTCCTGGTGTCCAGTTGCAGTTATTGACCTGACCTGGATATGGGATACCACAGTGCCACACATTTTAACACTAAGACATTGAGAGTAAGGGTGTCACAATCTGAAACTTTTAATGGTACAAAAAACCTAAAGGAAACTATCATGGTTATTGTAGTATCACAATATTATGGTGTCTGGTTTGGTTTTGTAGGCATCACCCTCAGCACCCTACATTTTGGATAGTGGGACAGGATAATGCACTGAGAAACTGGATTTTTCATACCCTTTTGTGATATATTTTTTTAATTGTTTTATTTAATAACATTCAGAATTACAACCCTTTGAGTCATAGACTCCTTTACAAAGGCTCCACATTAAGCAACAATAAGGACTTACATATAGTATTAAGCAGTACAGTGTTCAGGTAACAGAAACAAGAGAGAAGACAAGTAATGGAGGTTACACATACAAAAAATTATACAATATTATAAGTACAGTGATCATGGAAGAAAGATAATGCACAAAATCACACAGATGGGGGATACTGAAACAATAGTCTTTGGGAGAGGAGGACCCAGCATTATTCATAATATGCATAATATTTAGGTAAGGCACGAATACACATTTTGTTTTCCATATATAGCATAACATTTCTGAGGTAGATTTATACTACAGAGCCCCACCAAGAGGGGGGAGCAGGTGGAAGAGAGGGTTAGGGACAGTCACAGGCTGAAGATTCTAGCAGATGAGCTTTGAGACTGGTCTTGAAGGGACCAATCCTGGACTCCAGGGAGACAGAGGGGGGAGGCTGTTGAGCCAACGCGGGGCTCTGTAGAGAAAGGCTCTTTGTCCAAGGGAAGTTCAGCAGTGGTGGACTAGTAGAGAGGTCCCAGTAGAGCTATGGGAGGTTCTGACCAACAGAACGGGTTGGATGAGGCTATGCAGACCAGGCAGGGCTTGACCAAAGTGGGTTTTCTTGGCCAGGAGGCAGGTATGTTACCTAAGACGGGCGTCAAATGGCAACCATTCAGCAGACTTGTAGAGATCACAGGAGTGTGTCCATCTGTCACAACCTGTGACCAGTCTACATGCTTTGTTTAGGGCAACTTTGATGCATCGCAATGCCATGGGGTCAGCAGTGCCATAGATAACAATGCCATAATCTACCAGGGAGAGAACTGAAGGGGTAACAGCCAGGTGGATAGCCACTGGGGGAAGGCAGTGTTTGTGGCGGCACAGAAGCCCAAGTCTGGAGTTGACAGCAGAGGACAGATGTTGGATATGAGCATGGTAGATGACAGATGTGTCAAGGGTGACACCTAGATATTTGAATGAATCAACCAGCTCAAGTGGGGATCCTAGTGAGTTGGTGATGGTCAGCGGGAAGTCACAATGAGGACTCTGACGGTGGGCAAAGATCACTGATTTTGTTTTCTTATAGTTTAAAACTAAGTGATGGGAACTGAACCATGTCTCAGCTTCAGTGAAAAAACCTGCAGGGCACACTGGAGAGAGTCAGAGTTGGGGTGGCTCTAGAAAATTACTGTGTCGTCCACAGAGAGCAAAATTTTTCCAGGGCATGGGCTGGGGAAGGAGTTTAGGAAGAGACTGAAGATGAGGGGTCCCAAGATGAAGCCTTGAGGTACTCCTGAATGGACCTTTAGGCTGGTTGATAGAGTGGAGTTAAGTTTCACCTGCTGGGATCTGTCAGAGAGGTAACCTTTGAACCAAGTTATTGTTTCGTCTGCGAACCCAAGGGAGGGCAGGGAGGCTAGATGCACAGCATGATTAATTGTATTGAATGCCTTTGTGAGGTCGATGTACACCGACCCCACAAGGTGACCATGTTCAAGGGCACCATGGCTGTATAAGGCGTATTCTAGGAGGGCAGTGGTGGTGCTGTGGCCCTAGTGGAAACCATGCTGTTCGGGGCATAGTAAGTTATATATAGACAGATGGTCCATCAGCTGATCAGCCACTATTTTTTTGAGGGCCTTGGGGAGGGGAGGTAGAAGGGAGATGGGATGACAGATATTGGGGGACAGGTGGTCGCCACTCTTGAAAACAGGGGTGATGATAGCTCGTTTCCAGAGGGCAGTTAATTGTCATAAGCTGAGGGACAGTTTCAGAAGTTTGGTAAGGGTTGTAGGACCTCCTTGAAGACTAGCCGGAGGAGCTTCAGGTCAATGGGATCACTGCTAACGTGGGACTTGGCAAGGGCTTTGGTGAGGTATCTCCTAGCCTCCTGCGTTGAGATGATTTGGAGGCAAAAGTGAGGGATGTTGGAAGGTTGGCTGCACCGGGGATGGGGTGTATTGGGGCAAAGAAGTTGGGGGTAGGACACCACTGAGATCTAAGAATGTGGTGTTTATGGTGTCTGCAATGGATTGGGGGTCCCGTGTTAGGTTACCATTAACCAAGAGCTGGGCAGGCGGGGGTGTGTGTGGCAGATTTCCCATTAAGTTCCTTTATGTTTTTCCAGAAATGTCTTCCTGAGCCCCAGGTGGAGAGTTCCGGTTGATAATGGGTTGCCTTGGCATGGCGAATGGCCCAGGTACAATTGTTTCTGGCCTCACGATATCATTGTCTATCCAGTGGGAGTTGTGAGTCTACAGCCTTATGCCTGAGATTATCACAGTGTTTCATTTGGTCAAGCAACTGTTGCGATATCCCGGGGGTGTTATGGTTTTTAGTTCTATAGCATATAGCATGGTATAGCCTGAAAAATATTTATCCTGACATAGGAAAACCAAAGCAGCAACTATATCGCCAGTGAAAATTATTGCGAAATACAAGTATCACGACACCCCTAGTTGAGAGGTGTATTTTGTGGTCCTCATCTTACTGAATGCATTAGTTCTGTAACTTTGTTAACAATTGCTAATTGACAACAGTTAAAGTGCATGCTCAGGTTGAAGGGGTTAATTGTACTTATCCTACACAAAGAGTGCGGTCTGAGAAACTAACTTTGGTAGCAGCACTGTATCTCATGCAGCTTTTAGGTCTCTACTGAGCCACTGTTCTTGTACCTCATCTGAACCTCATTAGACAAAAGGACACTCCCAGCAGCACGTTCTGTCTGTGTATGTTATTTTGTTAGGGCACACCCTTTTAGTAATAAGCCAGTGTTGGGTTATGTCTGGCAGGAGATCATCATTCTTGACTTGTGCTGGCACAAACTGGTTCATGCCAAACAGTCTTTTCCATATCCAGTTACAGTGCTTTAGATGTCGTAATGTTTCACATATGAAGTACTGCACACAGTGGAGTATGTTGCCTACAGCTAGTACAATCCATTCCAACTGTAAGGGAGCCTGTCAAGTAGAAAAACAGTATAGCATATATAAATATATATCTAACTATATATATATATATATATACATATATATATAAATATATTCATTGCAAAAAACTTTGTTAATGCAGAGATTAGAATTCACAATAAGTAAAAGCGTACAATGTAGGGAAATGAAAAAATTAGCGTTTGGAGTCTCAGGAATCTTGACAAATCAGTGGTGTGGTGTTCCTTGGGGTTGTCAACTCTAACACCCAACCCTATTTCCCAAGCCCCTTGCCTGAGCACAAAGTACAGGTCCAAGTCCATCCCTCATAGTCATATGTTGTTTGGAGGTAGAGAAGTATGGCTCACCACATGTGGCCAACAGAATTGGTCCATGAATCAAGAGATCATGTATAACTTTGTTTGCTCAGGGGAGGGTGTGGGCATTAGGGTTGACAATCCCAAGGAATATGACACCACCAAGGAACAGGACATCACCGATTCGCCACAACTCCTGAAACTCCATAATATTTTCATCTCTTTACTTTATACACTTTGACTTTTTGAGAACCCTAATCTCTGCATCAACACAGCCTTTTGCAATGAATTTTACTTCTTTTTGTGATAATGGGATCACATTCAGAAGCTGTGGAAGCATATGGCTCTCTAAGTTGCGTACTTCCATGTGGCTACAGAAGCAGATGCACAGGACCAAGAATCTTCTGGCTGCAGAAGTGCAGGGCCCTCAGAGTCCTGCACTTCCATGCAGCTATGGGTGTAGAGGTGCAGGGCCCTCTGAGCCCTATACCAAGACTTCTCTTTACTATATCGTTACTTGTCCGTCTGGCCAACACTGCATTGTCCCTCTCCAGGCTGGGGGTATCGCTGCATGGAAGCACCATTTCCACAGCCTCAGCCCATCTAGCTGACTCAGTGAGCTTGCCCCCAAACTCAGCTCACCGGCATGGGGTCATAACGCACTACCTGCTGGACCAAATGCCAGTCTTGCACATAACATTTCTTCATCACTTTTTTTTTTTACACCTTGACCCCATGTCATGATCTTGGACACCAGAATATGCTGAATCCTACCCAAGAAGTGGCTTCACAGAGTCACTGCAGCATCACCTTTCACACTGTATTTAAACCTTGCCACCATCCCTGTTCATGAGGTAGGGTCATGCAAACAGTACATTCAAAATTTGGGATTAAAATACTGTAAAACATCCAAATTATGAGTAACAGTATGTGAGACAAAAAAACTGTTTTTTGTGCGCACCAGAAATGGAATTCTTGGATTGCACTTTTAAGGGATATCCAAGAATTTCATTTTTGGTGCGCAATAAAAGTTCTTGTGTCTCACTTAAATGTGAGACCCAAGAATCTGTGGCTCACGATACAAGAATCTGAACATATGAAAATGCCAGCAGATTAGGCCTCAAGGTCTAACATGTCTGCTCGAGATGCAGCTCACAGTTTGATAGCTGCTGCTGCCCCCCTCCCCTCTTCTTTCCGTCGCCATCATGTCAGCTGACAGCCAAAGAACATAACAGAGTCCAAGAAAAATATTTCTGGACCATTTCATGAAAAGCAAACAGAAGAATCGTGCTTAACTGGTCCCATTTCGCAAGATTCATTTTTTTAAATAACTAATTTTTATGTATTTTCTCATTTTTTTGCCCCCCCCAAAAAACAAGATGGTGACTGTCGTGACCTAAAATTGTTTCTTGCTAGTCAAAACCACAATTAGTTGTGACTTAAAAATGTTTGTGAAAGAAGAATTTTTGGGTCATATCAAAGGATTATCTCAAGAAGTCAAATTTCAAAACCTTATAACTATGGAACTGATTTACATTTTTTCACAAAACCTTTGAAAGGTACACCCTTGACATAATCCCCTTCCACCCTGAACATTTCGGAACAGAATTCCATACCATTTTGGCTGTGAGAGAAGAAAATTGCAGCCAGAAATGGTGCTTTTTATGTATTTTTGATATTTCTGGATCTCAGAATCTGATTACGTGCCCGTCACAAAACTTCCCACTCCTTGAAACCCTGACACCCAGACCATGCATGCCAAATTTCTTAAAGTCTGTTAAATGCAGTTTTGTAAGATCGCAGCCACGGTGTGGTAGTGCCATGGTCAAGAAAGTGATTATCAAAGGCAGAAAGACCGACACTTGCCAAAGGTTCCGCGCAGTACACGTTGCTCCACAAAAGCAGAAACTGTGGACCCAAAGAATGTATCTGTGCAAAAAGGCATAATTTTATTCCAAAGTGCTGATAAAATTTACTCACACAAAAGCACAGTCCACACTTCTCAAAGCAGAAAGTCCATAAGATGTAAAAAGTAAATTCAGTTCATGCAGTTACAAAGCCAGCTGGCATCCAGGCTCGAACCCTGCCTCTGGAATGACATCACCTAATGCGTTTCACACAATAGGCACTTTCTCAAAGGCTGACATCCTAAGTACAATATATATACCATTTAAACTGCATACTTAAACAGACAGTAACACACAACTGTAGTGAGTGTAGTTCAGTTCTCAAATAATAAGCATATACACTTAACACACAATGCAAAGGTATATATACATAACACACAATGCAAAGTTATATACATGTAACACACAATGCAAAGCTAAAAACAAGGCATTTAACTGTAACTTACAAACATCATACATAAAAAGTTTGTGCCGCCAAGACATAAAACTTCAGGGCAGCAAGGATACTCAATTGTTATGTACCCATAGAGTTCATTTGTGTCGCTGAAGCACAACCAGCTTGCAAAATTCATTTTTTCTTTTATTCAGTTCATACTAACTGTCGACTCCCAAAATATGGATCAGTCACAGGTGTACACCTGAAAAATGAAAACACACAGCATGTTGCAACTTTAAATACATAGCCCACATTATTTAAAGAACACCTTTCTCAGTGCACTACAAAACAAACAGGAGGCTCCCTTACCTGAACAGGAGTTCCTCCATTGCAGTTTTAAAACATTATGTTATTATGGTCATATAATGACATCATAAAATGTCGTAAGGCAGGGGCGCATCGGAAAGTCAGAAAGTGGAAGGAACTGAGCGGCTAGCCCCTCGGGGGTAAAATAATGATCCCTTCCCTTCCTTAGGGGGCTAAACATAATATTTTAAAACTGCAATGGAGGAACTCCCATTCAGGTAAGGGAGCCTCCTGTTTGTTAAAATTGCTCACTAAAAATGGCAAGAGAGGTGCTGTTTGAAGAACAGTGACTGTCCAGGACCCCGAAAACCCCCAGACACCATTTTTTCTGACAGAGGTCCCCATCTAATGATAGCATTTAGCCCACAACATGAGCAATGAACCAAAAAGGTTGTCATCTTTTTAAAAAAGTGGCACATTTCTATCCTATCTTTGAGACCTCTGAGCTCCACTGCCCTAAAGGAAAAAAATCCAACACTGCTCCCTCTTCAGCAATATGTTATCATAGTCACCATCCCCACCACCCCAGGTAATGATACATTTTTCTATCCCAATGAAAGTGAATTCATGTTCTGCTTTATTTCTAGACCTCCAAACATGCGCACCCAATGAGTTAGCGAGGTCCCCCTTATCGATAGCAAGTATACGTGCCCATCAGTTCTGGTCTTGAGTGTTCTTTTCATTTTTCCCTACATAGAAACTGCAACATTTGCACTGAGCCAGGTAAATAATACCACTTGTGTTACAGGCGATAAAGCCCCTTACTTTGCCTTCTCTTTTTTGTCACTGGATTAATATATGATTTAGCTGCTTTCACCATGGGGCAATATTTGCAATTCCCACATTTGAAACAGCCATCCCCCCTTCCTGGTAGCCACATACGTGGTTTGCCTGGTAGTGGTTGCACTGAATGTACAACTATATTCCTAATATTTTTTCCTTTTTTGTTGTTAATCTATTTCTGGGCTCCGTATCAGTGACCACCGTTGGCCCAAACACCCAGCCCCATCACTTGCAACACTCGTCAGGACCTGTCTGTAAGTACTTCCAGGGCTTGCTCCCCACCCAGCAAGGTCAGTGGGACCCCCCCCATATCCCGCCATGCAACGGATCCAGTGGCCAACTGCCCAACTTTTCAGGTGTGGGGTCCTGGGGCCGGGCAGCATCCTGACACCAGCATCGGGTTTCCCTGTGACCCCCCCCCATCCAAGTGGCAGATATGCAGTGATGCCATGATGCGTATGCTGGTGTCGGCCCACTCCTCCCCCTGCATGTGCTCCTGCATTCCAACCCCCAGCCTTCACTAGTGGTCAGGCAAGCACTGGCAGTGAACTCTTCCCTCCTCCTGGAGGAGGAGAGCAATCTCATAGATGCTCAGTCCTCCTCCTTCCTGGCTGGCCCTCTGACTACAGAGGCCAATCCTGAACCACTACAGTACGCCACTCCAGGGCCATCAGCATCTAAACCCCTCAGTCCTTGATCCTTCTTCACCAAGTGCCAATGCTTCCTAATAATGGATGCAGTTTTATATGGCTGGGCATTAAATGTGGAGACAAAGGCTATCTGTGGGTTACATTCATCCCTCCTCATTCTTTCTTGTAGACGTTCCTGCCTGGGTATTTTATCTACCTCCTCCTTGGCTCTAAAAATAACCTCTTTATTATATCCCTTGTCATGTAGTCTCGCTATCAGCTCACCTGCTCTGACCTGACACTTATCCTCATGACTGAATTTCTTTTTCATTCTAATAAACTGCCCTTTGGGGATAGCTGAAATGACATGTCTGGGGTGGCTACTACTGGCCAACAGAAGTGTGTTACAATCTGTGGATTTTCTAAATAAATCAGTAGTAATACCCCCACCTTGCCAGCTTTCATGACTATCAAGTCCAGAAAGTTAGTCTGTGTCTGGCTAAAACTCACACCAAATCTCAGGTTTAGATTGTATTTCCCCTAAAATTAACAAATTCTGTCAATTCTTGTTCTGTGCCTTTCCAAACCATTAGTTAGCTAATCACCATATCTAGAGTAAGCCTATTTGTCAGCTGCAAGTGTTGTTGCTATTCATATACATTAGGGTTGTTACCTTGCTGTATTAGCTGTAGGCTGCACTTGCAAGAAACATAAGCAAGGTTGTAGAGCTGGTTGAGGTGCACTAGAGGGGTAGCCAGCATCCCTGGTCTCACACTCTGTTCACTTATGTTCTGAATTATTGTTAGGTGACAATATTGTAAGGAAATTATCCAAGGGCAAGCACCAATGGTCCAAGCAGGGTGTTCCTTAGCCTCTCACCCTCCTGCAGTAATTAAGGGAGGCAGTATAGCCCAGTGGTTTAAGGCTCTGAGCTGCAAATCTGGTAACATCCAGCAGACCACACCTGGGTTTGAATCCCACAGCTTCCACTTGCATACTGGGTGACCCTGAGCAAGTCACTTAACTTCCCTGTGCTCCCAGGTCGCACCTGTAAAAAAGCTTTCAGCTTAGTGTGCTATTCCTGGTTAAACAACAACTAAAAAAAAAAAAAATCACTTGCCTCAGCCCTTCCTAGTGAGGCTGCTATACTAGTAATGCTACTTCCATTCCTAAACATGTGGGGCTTGGCTGAGAAAGGCTGATGTAGGGCTTGTGTCAAACCCACAGTTGCACCAAACACACTGATGCAGCTTGTGCCAAATTCATAAAGGTTGTGCGCATTTGTGATTCTTTTTCCACTTTATGGTGGCTTGCGCCAACTATTTGGTGCAAACCCTGTAAAAAGGTCCCACGTTTGCCACTAAGTTAGACTAGCAAAAAGCTGGTCTAACTCACAGCAAATGGCACACAGGATCGTGAATCCCGATTGCCAGCCAGGGAATGCCACTGGCCCTACGTGCCATATGTTCGATGCATCCTGGCTTGCGCCATTCCTGGCATATCTCTGAATCAAGCTCGTGGCCTCTTTCATTTATCCTCCCCACAGTGAAAATGTCCTCGCTGAATGAGGATGAAACATGCAACCTAAGTCTAGATGTTCCCACCCACCTGAGCTATTCTGAAGCCTGCTGTTTACCTGACTAGTCATAATTCTCTGTTTTATAAGCTTCTGACATAACCTACCATTAGCTCACTAGGCAAATGCAGTACTATTGCAACTCACATACCCTCATATTGCACAGTCGCTTCCAAGTACACTAAGTGGGTATGTAAGAATGCTGTTTACTTAGGTAAACAATTCCTCAGGTTATTGCTACTCAGCTCAGGTAACATTGAGCTAAATCCTGGTCCTCCCTCCCTTAACATGACATCTTCTGACTTTGCTATGTCTAATGGGCTAAAACATATGACCATCAACATCCGAAGCATGTTAGTACAAATTGGACTTATTAAAAACATGGGTTAGGCCCGGTGGTGCTGAGGGTTGAGGTGACGGACAACACACCTCGCACCATGCCGGTGACCCAAGTTCAGGAGCGAGCGCAGGAGCTGAGGGTAGGCAGGGGAAGGACTGGATTGAGCGCCCGCTGGGCTGCTCTCCTATCCCGGGGGGCAGGGCATTGGGGAGTTCGGTGCTCCGGCAGCCCCTGGTGGAGATCGGGGGCACCACAGTAGCATGGGCTGCACGTAATTGCGTGCCCTACGCTAGGCCGGGTTACCATGCGCTTTACAGCATTGGGGGCTGCACATGCAGGGGGGGCTGGGCAGAACAGAACACAGGAAAAACCCGGCTTGTGGAGCAGGCGATGGCACCGGTCCCCCATGCCCTCCACCAGGTTTCTCCTCAGATGGCATTCCAACATCCTCCCTCCAGGGCCCGCCTGCAGTCAGAGTCTGCCTAGTCAAGGAGCCCATGAGGCATAGGGCTACCCTCTCTGGGCGGGTGATACCGGGGGTGCTGACTTTGGGGGGGGATCGAGGAGGTACAGTCCGGGGGAGCCTCTAGTGGGTAGGACAAGGACCGGATGCCTGAGAGAGGTCCTCACAAGCCGTGACCAGCACGAAGGAAAGTTGAAAAAAAAAAAAAAAAACATGGGTTACCCATTCAAACCCAGATGTGCAACTACTGACTGAAACATGGCTTAGCAAGACCACTGATACTAATGTGATCCCCATTCAAGAGTATGACGTAGACAGACAGGACTGACTAAGACGCAGTGGTGGAACAGTCCTCTACATAAAAAAACAAACTTATCTCCTCCCTAGTTGCCACCCAATCCAAGCCATTGGAATTTGAGTGTATTACTATTTCTATAACGCTCTCAAAAACCAAAACAATTCATGTCATTGGCTGTTACAGACCCCCTACTTGGTGATCTGATATTCTACAGTACCTGTTTAACTTTGCTAACAATAGTAATAATGCAGTACTTATAATGGGAGACCTAAACTTTGATTGGCTGACCTCAAAATCAAATGATCTCAAAACAATTTTAGTTTTACACAGGTAATCACAGAACCTACAAGACCCAACAAACGCAATCCTGTAAACTCATCCACTCTAGACATTATACTTATAAATAGACCCCAGAAGATTTCATTGTCAGGTGTCTAACATTTTAGTGATCATAATGTTGAGGTCTGCTCCAGAGGAGTAAAAAAGTCGTACAGTAAGCCATCCTCTACTCAGAGACAGTCATGTGCTCACTTCACAGTACAAGGCGTTTTCCACCATCTGGGTGCTAGTAATTGGCAAGATTTCTGCTTAGCACAATCAATTCATGAGGCACACAAAATCTTTACCCAACAGGTCTTACAAGTCATAAACCAGCTTCCCCCTTATGTAAAATGTAGGACTGGGGACGAAAGCTCCCTATGGTTCAACAGTGAGATCAAACAAGCCCCGGTGGATAGAGACCTGCAGTGGGCTAAAGTGTGGGCTTTCAAAGCAGAGCAGGACTGGGCAAATTTTATGCAAAAGAGAAATTGGTAAGCTGGCCCGCTGGCGCAGCGGTAGCGCTACCACTCGCGACACCAGTGACCCGAGTTCGGTAGTGAGCCAGGGTTGCTGGAGGGCCAGCCAGCGGGAGAAGGATCAAGCACCTGATGGACTGCTCTCCTTCTCTGGGAGGGGAGGGCTGTATCCCTCACCACAATACTGCCACCACCTGGGTGACCATGTGTGGTGCCGGTGCGGTCGGGGATCAGACAGTAGGGGAGGGGCGGGTGTCAGCCAGGGATCTGAGTGGAGGTACGTCTCAGCATGCCTCCGCCTCATTGGTCCCCCTTGAGTGCTGATGCCAGAGGGGAGGAGACCAGAACAATAAAAATGTGCCCTGCTCACTGTCCAGGTGACAAGCCTCCAGCACCACACCTACAGGAGGAACTGAGGGCAGACTCCACAGTGCGTGCTCCCATGATGTTCGGGGGAGGTAAGGGAAGACCTCATTCGCCCTGCCCAGTGGGTTATCTGGGGGCTCTAGAGGTAAGCGGAGTGAGTCGCACCTTAGGAGCAGACACCTTGTGCCTCTCAAAGTAGGTGTAGCTGTGTGGTGCATGAGTCTCCGAAAGGGACTAGGGGTGGAGTGAGTGAGTAAGGGGGCAAAAAGAAAGAGTAAAAAAAAAAAGAGAGAGAGAAATTGGTGTACAAAGCTAATTCGACAGGCCAAGACAAATTACTTAATGCCCCTGTTGGACAATGACAAGTGGGACCCTTCTACCTTTTGGCAAGCCATAAAGACTACAGAAGGTGGGTCAGTCCCCCAATTGCTACTTAAGCAGCTGCAAGTGGGTAACAAATTATGCACAGATAAACAAATAATCTTGGAGGAGCCTAATTCGTAATTTGCCCTTGCTGGAAATGCATTTGACAACTTGCCTATTGTCCAGACCCTGTTACCACCATAGAAATTAACCGCTCCCCCAACAGCTTAAACCTATTCCACTTCCAGCAGTTCTCCTATAAGCAGGTAGAGCAGCTCCTTCAGACTTTGTACCCCCAAAAAAGTGCTGGGGCTGACAACATAGAACCTCTATTTCTAAAATTGGGGTACCCAATCCTAACCGCGCCTATAACCCATTTTTTTCAACCTATCGATCACAAGTTGTAAGACTGAGTACCTATGAAAAACAGCTCATATAGTCCCACTATTTAAATCGGGGTGACAACACTTCTGTTAACAATTATCGGCCTGTCTCCATCTTACCAGTCCTAGCCAAACTGCTTGAGAAATTGGTACATGAGCAGATTATAGACTATCTGGAGAAATGTAATATTATAAATCCTAACCAATCATTCTTTCGAGCTAAACACAGTATTACTTCAGCACTAGAAAAAGTTACGAATGACTGGTTCTCAGCTCTTGATCAAAAACTCACCAATGCGACAATATTCCTAAATCTCAGCAAAGCATTCGATACCGTGGATTACAGTATTTTACTGATTACACTCAGGAATGCTGGCTTAAGCCCTAACACAGTCACCTGGTTTAGTTGCTATCTCTCCGGGAGACGCCAACAGCTGAAGGTGGAAGGCTTGACCTCCTCTTGTGTCCAAAAATGCAAAGGAGTGCCACAAGGGTTCTATGCTGGGAGTGTTGTTAGTTACATTGTATACTGATGACTTGGGTGATAACATCGCAAATGTACAACTGCATTTTTATGCAGATGATACTGTTCTTTACACAAGCCCCAGACATGAGACGGCCATGAATTCAATACAAGATGCGGTCGATCAACTTCAAGTTAATTTACGTACTTCTAAACTGCTACGAAATGCTGCCAAAACCAAGTATATGATTTTCTCTCCCAAATCTGTCCTCTACCCCCACACATTAGGAATCACAACCCTAATATGCTTAAAGGGAAATACTGGAAAAGGCACAGCTTTACCCAGGCACTACAAAAATGTCTGATTAGTGCTTTCAGACAGTATTTTTTTTTTTTAATTTCATCTAATTGCTTTTTTAATGATTTAAACAGTGGCCTTCTACTTTCACTTTCTATTGCTGGCAGCCACCATTTCATGGAGTAGCAGTTTGCTTCCTGAGCTCACTTTATGCTAATGTGCCCTGCCAACAAATAGCTGAGGTCAAACAGACATATTAGCATACAGTGAGGTCAGGAATCTCACTGCTGCTCATGAGATGGCTGCTGCCAGCAACAGAAAGTGGAAGTTGTGAGTAGCTGTTTTAAATCATTTAAAAAAGTTGTTACTTCTGACAGCACTAATTGAGAGCTTCTGTAGTGTCTGAGGAAAGCTGAGTCTTTTCCAGTGTTTTTCTTTAAAACGGTAGATTCCTATGAGTAGCTTGACATGTGGTTGGATAATAAGTTATCCTTCCCTGTGCATATCAAAAACCTCTGCAAAATGCTGCATCAGAGACTCGCATTTTACTAGAGATACAAATTTTGCTTCAGCCCCGAAGTTAAGAAAAGATCTATCCAGGTGACATTTCCTCCCCTGCTAGACTATGGTGACATTATAAATAGAAGCACTAGTGCCTCAAATTTGGCTAGATCAGATGTGTTATACCACAGAGGGCTCCGGTTCACATGCGATCTTCAGGCTAGAACCCATCACTGCTATCTATACTAGGAAGTGGGATGGACTGCCCTTGAAGTCAGAAGGCTCAGACATCTAAATTACTGGCCCTTCAAAGTACTACGGAATTCCCTACCATCATACATCTCTAACCTCTTTTGCAGATCCTCACGGTTATACAGTCTATGAAACTGCAGTGTTAGCATGCTCAATACCCCAAGGCACTTAACAGAAATTTGGGAAGATGGCTCTTAGCTGGGCTGCCCCCATGGTCTGGAACACCCTTCTGGAATCACTTAAATTGAGTTCACTTGTTAGCCCTTGTCACTTCCAAACCCTTCTTGGCCAATACTGTGTGGACAAATGTGTTTGTTATTAGAATCTAATTAATCCTTGTATTAATTTCAAAATACTAAAAATGTTGTTCTCTCTCCCTCTCTGCACTGTACCTCCTATAGCAAAACGCTTTCATTGTGTTAGTCCTTGTACTAGAGACGAACTGACGACTTGCACCTTGAACTAGTCTCTAACTCTGTATTATATGAACTGTCCTGTATACTGTCATTTCAATTGCTGTACTGCAATCTGTCCTACCCAGGACCTCCTTGCAAATGAGCCTTGCTCAATGGAGCTTTTCCTGGTAAAATAAATAAACAAAAATAAGTATATTGTCTACAAAACGTCTCCATAAATCAATTTTATGGAGAAATGGAATTGTAGCTTCATCCTGTATTGTCCCCAATTTCTATTTTCCCATATACTGGTTGGCAGTTAGGTGCAAAGCTTGCACCCATTGCTGTTCCCTTTTTCTACAGAAAAAAAATTCCCCTTATAGAAAAATGTGTTAAACTCCAGTACAAATGGCATTCAAATTGATGAGGCTACCATGAGAGGAGATTTCATTGAAGGTATATTTCGAAGTGGACACATGCAATTATCTATAGGCAAAAATAGCCAAATAAAACCATACTCAGTTCTCAACAGAAGCATATAAATTATCACTGCTTTCTTTGTCACCCAAAGAATCAAGCGCTCTCGATCAGCAGGGCATACAAACCTTGAAAAACTGCCCCCCACCCCACCCCACTGTGTTCCAAGGAGTGGTGTACTGGTGGTAGCCGCAGTAGCATTTGGAGTTTTTTTGGTTGGGGGCGCTGTGAACAGACAGTGTGGGAGAAAACCTGAGAAAATGTGGAAGGGCATGGCCCAAGTGGATAATTCAGCTACACCACTGTATTCACAGAAGCCACTCCATCCCATCCCCAGTCTTGTGTCCCAGCTAGGCGACCAGGACCGGCCAAGCCCCACTCTGGGAGTGGAGGAATACGCAAGCCTGTGGAGGCTTAGAGAAAAGATCCTCAGCTTTGGACACAGCAAAGGGTTACTCTGGGTGACAGGAGACTAGTGGGAGACTGTGTAACCCAGCGGTTAGAGCACAGAACTGTGAACCTGAACCCTTGGATTCAAATACCGTGATCACCACCTACTCACTGTATGATTCTAAGCAGGATACTGTTCTCCTGCCCTCCTCTCCCAGTCTTTTTCTGTCTGTACATAGCCTCATCCAAGCATTCCTTAACCTCCCACACTCTAAGGAGTAACCTGCATGCGCCGAATGGCTGCCTGCTTTCTGTTCATGACTTGAAAAAACTTTGGGAAATAATGTGTATAAAAGCCGTACTATAATAATACACCCCTTTTCCAGTCGCAAACTGAAAGATAGTCCAGACACCCCTGGAGGTGTAAATACAATGGGGGAAAAATAATTCATTTTTACTAATCAGTCATGTGTAAGGCACAAGTCCAGGACCCATAACAATTTGTTTACGCTGGGCTATTTTTAAATTACAACTTTTTTTGTTGTTTGGTTTTAAAATAAAATGATCTGAAGCCCAACCTGCTCGCTCAAGCCAAACACTTGTTTCATATTAGCTGTGCACACTCCCATATCATGCTACAGTCACGTCACGCTACCAGAAATGTGGTTCACTCCTGAGGCAAAAGTCTATCGCTGTCAACCTGAGGCAGTGGCAGCTCCAGGAGCTCAGGATGACCACGGCACAGGCAGGGTACAGAGAGCTTGTGTCTGGGTATGGAGGGCAATTTAAATCCCAACTATGTTGCCAGCCTTGTATTACTGCTGGGGCCCAGCTTGGGAACAGGCACAGCAGATCAGTGCATGTGCCCTGACTGGCCCTGTCCTGGAGCCACCCATGACGTGAGGTACTGTACTGTAAAACATACTGTAGCTCACTCTTTCATTTGCTGGATAAAACATATTTACAGAGTGAGGCCCACTGGAAAACTAACCTTTGGCTATCTGTCTAATCTCCTCCCTGCATTAGGGACTTCATAATGGAGCTGGATCAATACAGAGACACACACAGCATTGAAGGCCCAAGATAAAAAATGGTCTGCCCTTAAAGTACTGATTGTGGGGCATTTGCAGCACACCAAGGATCAAACAAGGGAACCCCAAACTTCCACCAGAGGGGGGAAATACCACTGGACAGATCTATAGCTGTGGGGTGACATTCGGGGACACACAGCCAAACCCCCCATACACACACATTTTTTGACTGCCACTCCAAAAAAATAGTGTTCAGCCAAGTGAGAGCCACACTCCAGGTATCTAATTAGGTCCAACTTCCCCAGCCACTGGTTTCATAGGGGTCTGTCATGGGGAGTCACTATGACAACAACTGAACACTCTAGAGTGGGAGTCAGAATCGTCTTCCTATTCAGTTAAGCTTGCTGCGGCTACCAACCCGAATGACAACTTCTTATGGACGGACTAAGGAGGTTAGAAGTAAAATGAATGAATGATACAAGAGAAGTGGTCTGACTCTTGATTACAGAGGTCATGAGTCCAGACCCTAGTCCCTTTGGGTCACTGGGTTCAATGTGGCAAGATTTGGGGTCTTCAAGCATCAAGAAGGGGTAGCAGTGCTGCGTAGAGGTCCTTGGGGAACTAGGGAGAAAACTGAAATGGTGGCTGTGATATATGAGTTACTAAAATACAATCCTGAGAACATTCTAGATGCCAGTATTTTAAACTCTGAGAAGCTTGCACCGTCTCACTTTTATTTCCAAATGTGTGTGCAAGTACATTCATATAAGAATAGCCAACAGCAGTCCAGATCAGGAAATCACCTTAAGTACCTTTGCCAGATGTAAAAACAGAAAATAAAATCACCGGGGGTAACCCACCATCACTGGTGTGAAAACAGACACCTCACATAGGGCCTCTGAGCATGTTTCCTTATAAAATATTGCATTTTTGGCCATATATGGTACACTTCGGTGCATTGTGTTTTAGCTGCTACACAACTGTATTCCTATCCCAAAGTATTCCTGGAAGTAACAAACATTAATTTCACACTAGGAACCGAGTCCCTATTGAATGTCCACCCATCAAATCCTGCTATGGAGTTTGACACGGTTGGCAGATTTTACTCAAAGAAGCTATGGACAGATTCACTGTCTGAGCACGAAGACAGATCTCCAGAGAAGAGGTCCTTTCAGATGAGTACCAAGGTGTAAGCATGTGGGGAAGGATGCACTACAGCCACTACCACCCTACTGGACCTGTAAACATCTAAGAGATTTCCATTTCCATAGACACAAATCCACTACATTTTACTAAAACATGCAAGTTATTAAAGGAGTCATGAAGGTTGACATTTAGTGTCACGGGCAGGATCATCAAACAGGCACACCTTATGAACACTTTCTGGGTCTCTGGATCTAGTGCATCAAGACCCAGAAGCTTAGCACAATTAAGCACTTTTTCACCTGGTGATCAGGTCCATACCTCTCAACTGTCACACATTACGAGGTACATAACTCATTTTACTACTCAGAAACCCTGTGCCTCATATGGCACTGGTAATATTCCACACTGCCCACTGAAACGTCAATGCAGAAACTGATAATAATCTATGATACTCGGTTATCAGCAAACATGAATAACATAAGTGCACAGATTTAGACTGTGTTCTGAGCTTGCAATGTCATGTTTGATAATGTGTCACACATTTTGCCCATTTGTCACACATACTGTCACACATTTGAGTGATGAAAGGTTGAAAGGTATGATCAGGTTGTATGTTTTCAAAGTAGCTGTCTAGCTCATGGAGTCACTGGGCTCACTTTGTTTCACATGCTAAATCCCAGAAATCAAATAAGATCTTCTAGCAGCATGTGAAGAATATTTCTTCTTTACAGAACTAAAAATTCATTTTTCTTCAAAGCCTTGAACTGTACAGCACTCCGTGCAACACGAATGAGATGAGACCCAGAGGAGGTGGAGTGGAGTACACCACCTGCAGGGGCACCTTCACCACTATGGGTGGAATCAGATTAGGTAACAGTATAGGGACCCCCAGTGGATGCTGCATGGGACACAGTTTGACTGGGGAAGGAGAAGTCTGAACCTGCACCTTGATATCAGAAGACCCCAGTGACATTGCTATGCAAGACATGGACGATGCGGGCAAAGGCAATCTCGACCAGGTCATTGACTAGGGTTGACTGGGTCGTCAACTCGTTTGGGGATACTGCTGGAGTGTCAAATGGCTTTTCGACTGAGACCAGTATAACCAAGGTCACGGGGTCAGGGGAGCCCAAAGATCGAGAATAGCAGGAACGCTCCCCCTCCCAAGATTGAAAGGGATGGCTGAACTAGTGCAAGAAACATACAAACTCCTGTTAAACTTGTCTGGGTCTAATACTCTGAACTAAATTAACCCCTCACACCTTAAGAAAACAATCAGAGTGGTCCCAATTAAAGCAACTTTGATAAAACAACCATTTGGGTGTTGTATTTTAGCCTACAGCATGTTTTGCCCTACTTACTTGTTTTATGCCCACTCAGATTGTTAAGCTCCCTAAACCTGCTCTCAGAAGTAGGTCTGTAAATGAGAATCTGAAACCAGTTCCAATCCAAACCTGTTCAAAGTTCAACTAGAAAAATGTCCCCTTCCCTCATTGAAAGTCCCCCTGATCTCCCACTCTGCTAGCAACATCATGAGAACTCTGTTACTGGTGCACCGGCCTGTTAGATATAAGTCCACTGTACTACATAAGTGCTGTCTCTGGCAGTTTTGTGCGTAGTGCAGTGGACCGAAAACTGCATGGGACCATGTAATCTTGTAGACTCCATAGTCATTAAGATTGCTGAGACTTTTGTTTTGTGTGCTGGAGCCAGAATTGAAACCACATGTATATGACTGCTGTACAGTATTGAGGAAACATGCAGTACTAATCCGAGATGGCATCTGATCTCCTACAATTCAATTACAATTGAAACTGAACCCATATTTATCCTGCTTTAATACTGAACAGTAATGGAACACAAAAGTTCATTCTAGTATACCTGCCAGGAGATTACCATACCGCAACACTGTAACTGGATTTGTGTTATGCCTTGTAGAACTGAAGCAGCAGATACTCCATGCACTTATATCAGACACCAACTAAGCAATCAATGCTATACACTTTAGCTACTGTAGTTACGTGCATACTATAGGCATTGACTTTAAAAGAACTAAGGGAGGACTTGCCACTGAAGTACACAACCAGATCCAGTTCAGCAGTACATTCAGCTTGACAGAATCCTAGTCTGAGACAGCAGGCCAGGGACTGAGGGTTTCACATGGTTGTCATGTTCAGTCTCCAGAGAAGGTGTGCAAACTTCTTAATGTCTGCCCACCGACCAGCCACACGCACACACACACCATGCCACCTGTTGAGCACTGCTGATAACGCTCATATAGATATAGAGATTCAGATGGCAGGTAAAGACTCATTTCTCTTTCCAAACTGCCCGTTTCCTACCTAACTCTGTGTCCAACCTGAAGGTGGACCAAAGTTACTGGGCCTCGAGCCTCTTGCTCTTGCCGGGGGCAACTGTCCCTCCTGCCTGTCTCTGGAATAGAGGGAAATCTGGGGATGGGTTCTGCTTCTGTGTCTTCTGATATTTTAATGAAAAACCAGGACAGACAGTGTGATAGCCACATATTTCTCAACAGGTCTGTGGGGGTTAACAGGTAGAGGGCACGTGTATCAAGGATCTTCATTTAAAGACACACGCTAACATTTTTCAGGACTTTAAATCTCTTTAAGATAACGGTGCATTTAAAAAAGCCAAATGTGTCATTTGCCTAGCTGACCTTAGCTTATATCAGTTTAAAGAGAGAAATACTTAATGTTTGTGATTTGGGGGAGGAGTTAGGTACCCCTCAAAAATTACTGAAATCCACTTATTGCATAAGTCAGCACGTATCACGTAATCTTTGCATTATGCATACAGCCAGGAACAGCTTCAATAAGACATGAGCCAGCACCCATATGCACAGTGTAGCGCTACCGCTCGTGATGCCGGTGACCTGGGTTCAGGAACAGGCTCCGATCATCGAGGGCTGGCCAGGGGCAGAAGGAGTGAGTGTCCCACAGGACGCTCTCCTTCTCCAGGGAGGGTGAGTTCCATCCTATGCCGCAATACTGCCACCTGGGTGACCACAAATAGCAGTGAGGCTGGAGGGCCAAGGGTGGGCAGGGACTCTGCTGACAATGGGACATCACCATGCTTAGTTTGTGCACACATACTCTTGACTTCCGAGCCCTGTGAAGTCCACATAGGGTTTGGGGAGCAATGAAAATGGAACAAAACCCCTGATCCTTGTGGATAAAGATCCCAGTATATCCAGGGCCAAGCCCTGCTGGCCTAGGGAGGACCCACCTGGTCAAGTATAGTGAATGTGGAGGGTACATCCCCCATCTCTATCCCTGTCTCTGCCCAGGGGGTTACTGAGGCAGCATGAAGGAGGACACCTTAATTATAGGGTCTCACCAGAGTACCATGGGGTCCAGAGGTCATAAGGGGTCAGTGCAATGGGGAATATTAAAACAAAGAATAAAAAAACACAGAACATGCAGTTACTGAAGCAGGTTAAATTACGTATTTGATTATTGTGCACCTCTTGTTCTGGGACGCTACTGAAAATGTGCCCACTCCCAAGAGTTTTATAGACACACTGTATCCTTCTGACCCCCCCCAACCTTCCATTACAGCCATCTAAAGCCTCCTGTCAAGCCTCAGAGCTTTATCCCCATGAGTCTGGAATCCCAGGACACCGCACAACTGCCACATCACGATGCCTTTACAGATACTCCCCTGAAGCGGGACCCTCCCTGCCAGTGCCTTGGGTGGCATCAGCCCTGAATCCAGTCATGGTGTGGTGACAAAAGTGTCTGAGATTTCCAAACGGGCTGGAGGGAAAGACCAAATTGGCTATGAGAGGTAGGGTTGACCTGAAATACAGGTTACTCACCTGTAACAGGAGTTCTAGCAGTGGTATATGTTGTTCATCCACACTGTCTGGCAGGTTCCTTGCCACTTTAATTCTTGCCGGAAGGTCTTCAAGCTGACTCCTCCCACCCACCTGCCCCATGATGCCAGATCTAGCCCGCTGGAAGCCAGGTAGTGCGTCGAAGCCGGGGAGGTCGGGTGGGTCGTGTGGATGAACAACATATACCACTCCTAGAACTCCTGTTACTGGTGAGTAACCTGTATTTCTAGGGACGTGGATATGTTGTTCAATCCACACTGTCTGGCAGACTCCTAGCAGTTCTCCGGGAGGAGGGAGGCAAGGCGCGCACCCCCTACTTAGGAAATAAGGACTGGAGAACCGAGGTCCCAAAACCAGCATCCCGGCGTGACTCAAGATCAATGTGGTAATGGGAAATGAAGGTGTGTGCTGACTTCCAGGTAGCAGCCCTGCAGATTTCCTGGATAGGGACGTCCCTAGAAGCAGCCTCCGAAGCAGCAGTATGGCGGAGGCTCCATGCCCACCAACCTATAGCAGAGACTTATGCAGGAGGTGACCCACCTGCTTATCGTCCACTTGGCTGCAGGTCTGCCAGGTGCGGCTTCAGCGTAAGTGACAAACAGCTGGCGAACCTATCCCCGAACTTTGGCCATCCGCTCCTTATAATAAGCGAGCGCCCTTCTAGAGTCCAAAGTATGGAACCTATATTCGGCCTCCGAGGTGTGATTGGGGTAGAACACCCGACCACCTTCTCCTGCGCCACCGACTGCCTGCTGGACCATGCCCGGTAAGCAGAGATGGCTGCCAGGTGCATCTTAAGGGTTGTCGACTGAAGCCCTAGCTGAGAAAGGGACCACAGGTAGTCCAAAATACTAGCCAATGGACAGGAAGAGGGGTCCAACCCCTTGTCCTGACACCAAATGGAGAATCTCTTCCATTTAAAGGCCTAGCATTTTCTGGTCAGCAGAATCAGCACCTGGTTAAGGTGAAACTCCGACGCCACCTTCGGGAGTAACTTCGGGTGGAGGCGAAGGACAACTTTGTCCCTGTGGAAGACCAGGTAGGGAGACTCGATGGAAAGGGCCTGGAGCTCTCCCATCCTTCTGGCTGATGTAATAGCCACCAAGAAGGCAGTCTTCCACGACAGGTGGGAGATGTCACACCTGTGCATCAGTTCGAATGGCTTGCCTATGGGCTTAGCCAATACCAGCAGTAGATCCCACGGAGGTGGAGGTTCTCACACCAGAGGGGATATGTGGTCTAGGCCTTTGAAAAAGCGCCCGACCACCTTCTCCTGCGCCACCGACTGCCTTCCGGACCATGCCCGGTGAGCAGAGATGGCTGCCAGGTGCATCTTAAGGGTTGTCGACTGAAGCCCTAGCTGAGAAAGGGACCACAAGTAGTCCAAAATACTAGCCAATGGACAGGAAGAGGGGTCCAACCCCTTGTCCTGACACCAAATGGAGAATCTCTTCCATTTAAAGGCCTAGCATTTTCTGGTCAACTCCTTACGGGACACCTCAACGATGTTGAGGACCTTGTCAGAAAGACCCAAGGCCTGGAACTCTAGCCGCTCAGGAACCAGGCCATCAGGTGCAGGGATTGAAGGTCAGGGTGGAGAACCTTTCCCTTGTCGACTGAGATCAGGTCTGGGCAGGCTGGAAGCCGCCCCGGGAGCCTGGAGCTGAGGTTGAGGAGATCTGGGTACCAGAACTGGCGAGGCTAGTCTGGGGCTACCAGAATCACCTGCACCTTGTCACTCTTCACCTTGAGAAGCACCTTGTGGATCAAGGGAAATGGAGGGAAGGCGTAAAAGAGGCCCGGGGTCCATGGCCTCGAGAAGGCATCCCCCTGCAGCGAGCCCTGCTGAGGGGGGTGGGAGTGAAACAGCCTCAGCTTCGTATTCTCCCTGGAGGTGAACAGGTCCACCTGAGAGGTGCCCCAATGGGAGAACAGGTGTTGCACTACCTCCGGCAGGAGAGATCACTCATGAGATGCAGCGCCTATCCAGCTGAGGGCATCGGCCAGTCTGTTGAAGGCTCCACCTCCAGGCTGATCATGAGAGATCAATTACAGAGAGCTTCCTTGCACAGGGGCAAGAAGTGCATCCCGCCCTGACGGTTGAGATAGTACATGGTCGTGGTGTTGTCCATCTGGACCTGAACCATCTGACCCCATACAAACTGAGTGAAGGCAGTGAGTGCTAGTCGAACTACTCGAAGCTCCAGCAGGTTGATGTGACATCGGGACTCCTGAGGGGACCAGAGGCCGTGGGCCCGGAGTTCCCTCAGATGGGCACCCCAACCCATCAGAGAGACGTTGGTCGTAAGAGTGACCGTTGGCTCGGGCGGACAAATGGGATACCCTCCTGCAGATGAGCTGGAGCGAGCCACCACTGCAGGCTGTCCCACATCTTCTGGGTCACGGTCACTGGCTGGTCCAAAGGACTGGAGCACTGTGACCACTGGCGGGCCAGTTACCACTGCACGGGGCACATATGCCAGCGGGCCCAATGGACCACACTGGTGCAGGCTGCCTTGAGGCCCAGAGGGTGCAGGAAGTCCCGAGCAGGGCTCAATTGCCCAACCAGAAATGATTGAGCAAAGGAGGAAAGGACCTCGGCCCTGTCCTCCGGGAGTTGGGCTCTGGCTCGAAGAGAGTCGAGCTCTGCCCCAATGAATTGAATCACCTGTGATGGCACGAGTTCTGATTTGGCCTCGTTGATCAGGAGGCCAATCTGAGAGCAGACCTGGAGGGTCAGATCCCTGGACCGCTCCACCTCCAACCTGGAGGGGGCTGCAATCAGCCAGTCATCCAGGTAAGGGTACACTGGGACCCCTCGACACCACAGGAATGCTGTCACCACTGCCATGCATTTGGTGAAGACCCTGAGAGCTGGAGATAGGCCAAAGGGCATGGCCCAGAACTCGTAAAGTGATCCCTCTGCTCTGAAGCGGAGGAATCGCTGATGAGATGGACAGATTGGGACATGAAAAAATGCGTCCTGGAGATCTAGAGAGCAAAACCACATGCCTAGTTCCAAGGATGGAATGATCTGAGCCAGAGTGACCATCCTGAAGGTGCGCGGCCTTAGGAACTTGTTCAGCTTGAGCAGATCGAGAATGAGAAGCCAGCCCCCTGTCTGTTTTGGGACCAGGAAGTACCTGGACACAAACCCCGGGTTTGGAGGAGGATCTGCCACCTTGCTGATTACCTCCTTCTGAAGGAGCAGAGCAATGTCGGCTCAACGAGCCAACAGAGAGGCTGTGGAACCAGGCGACGGCTTGATAGAGAGGAGACTGCTCAAATTCCAGAGGCAGACCCCTGCCGACCACTTACAGCGCCCTACGGTCCATGGTGATAGTGGACCAGGTGGAAAGGAAGTGGCGGAGCCATCCTCCCATGGGGGGGAGCCTGGGGAGGAGTGACGAGGTTGGGGGCAACACCCCTCAACCCGTTACTGGGCAGGCTTGGAGGAAGCGCCGGCCAAGGGGCCACCTGGACCTTTCCCTGAAGGCTTCCTACTTGAGGAAGCGGCAGACTTGGCCTTAGGGCACCAAGTGTGAGCCTGCTGGCCCTGTTGCTGGTGCTGCTGGGCCAGACATGCCGCAGGGGTGAGAGGGCGAAAGGGCTTACACTGCTGCTGTGGCCTTCGTCCTTCTGGGCAGACGTGATCAGGTCCAAGGTGGAATTTGACTTCTTGATTCTCTGGAGATGGCCTTCCACCCCTGCCCGAACAAGTCGATGCCCAGGAAGGGAACGTCTTCCAGCTTGTGCTGGGTATCCACAGTGAAGGTGGAGATCCGCAGCCAAGCTATGCAGCGCATGGCTACTGCGACCGCTACTGACCGGGAACAAGAGTCTCCAATATCCAAAGCAGTTTGGAGCTGTTGTTTGGCCACCGCCCTTCCTTGATCCTGCACCTGCTTGACTGTCATCTGAAGGTCAGCTGGGAGATGAGGAATCACCTCATCCAGGGAACCCATAAGGGCGTATGAAATATGTGCCATCAGCATGGCCGAGCTAGCCTGTCAAAGACCTAGGGAGGAAGCAGCGTAAACTTTCCGCCTCCGAGTAGTCCAGCTTTTGGACCTTTGTCGGGTGGTTTGTCCATGTCCTGAGTGTTTCCGAACGCTGGAAAACGCTATCAGTCACCAGCCCTCCGCAGAGGGGTGCGCTGAAAACCGGAGAGGGAACCGGTGGAACTGGCGCGATTTCAGGGAGCCATCCTGGCCAAAGGCACAGGACAGGATGCAGTGGCCGCCGTCATAACTCCAGGGTCGGGCCATCAATGGCTTCGCCACAAGGAGGCCTCTGTGGGGGAATCCCCTCAGTCCAGTATCTCCGTGAGGGGATATCTGGCCCGTTTCTGTACGGGTTCGAGCTGCATCCCAGTGGACTCTGAGATGAGCCGAAGGATTCCCAAGAATGAGGATGGGCTTTCATCCACTGACTGACCCCCTGTAGATTCCAGGTCAAGGGGCCTGGAGTACAAGGAGTCGTCGTCAGACTCCGAGGAGTCTGCGAACAGCTGCCGAGCACCTGAGCCACCCTCCACATGCTGAGGCCAATCGGGAGTGAGGGTGACCGACAACCTGTGGGGCAAGCCCTGATCCGACCGAGAATCCTTGGTCAGGGCCCCAGTCTTAGGTTGAGGAGGTGGTGGTTCCACCACAATGGGTGGAGCAGCTAGTTTCAGCCGAGCAACCGGTGCCGGGGTCGGCTCCTCGACTACGAGGGGTTGCTTCAGTCGTTCGGGCGACAACCACTTAATTGCTGGAGAAGGCGATGGAGTCAGCTTATTACCGGCTAACAAGAGTTGTTGCGACATCATGTCCTAATAGCACCGACGCAACTTGCACCAGAGCCTATCCTCCGAAGAGGACAATGAGGACGAGCGGCGATGCCGCTTTCCAAGATGTTGGGACTGAGACTGCCGATGTGGGCAGGACCTACCCGATACGGAGGAGGACTGAGACTGAAACCTTCAGGGTCGCCAATGGTGGGTTGAAGAGGGGGGGGGGAAACCCGCTCATCCCTCGGTTCAGGGTCCTTGACTGGGGACTTCGGCACAGGAGGCACGGGCAAGTCCTCAGTAACCACCGGGGGAACCAGTGAAGAAGGGTTGTCTGCTTCTCTAGTCGACAACCTGTCCAATGGGTCAAGAAAAATCTCGACCACATCGACGGGTGTCTTGGCTGGCTGACCTGACGGGGACACCGTGAAGCCAGCGGCTTTAGCCATAACCTCGACCGAAGTAGAGAGCCGACGGTCCAGGGAAGGGGATCTCTCCTGCTCCCATGAACGTAGATGGTGGGACTTACCTTTCCGTTTCTTTTTCTCTGACCTACTCGTGTGTCCCGAGGGTTCTTCTCCCTTGGTGGAGAGGGACTGACAAAGCTCCTTGAAAGAAGCAGTGTAGGAAGAGCCCAAGGAGAGCAGAATAAACGCCGAAGCTGAGGAGGAAGAAGACGCGGCCTGGATTGCCTCCTCCTCGAGGGCGATCAACTGCTCCATCTGCTCCACGGAGCACGCAGCCGCGGACACCGCCCAACGGGCCTCCTTCAACTTCACCGGCAGGTACCATTTCTCGGGGCACCCCAGCTGGAGTCGGGCAGCGCGGTCTTCCAGAACCGAACCGCGGAAGGGATTGGTAGATCGAAAGCTCGTGGATCGTGTGCAACACCCAGGCAGTAGATGCTCACGGAGTGCGGGTTGGTCTGGGACATTTTCTGCCCGCAAGGGCACCGACGGAAGCCGGGAGTGGATTTATCCATCGCAGCCACGAGGGAAGATGAAGATGTAAGTCTAGTGAATTTTAAAATAATTTTCAGAAATTCCAAAGGATTAGGATCCAGGCCTAAAATGCAGAGCGCCAAGGAGGGAAAATGAGCTTCCAAGCGGTAAGGAAGATCTGGCGTCATGGGGTGGGGCCTAGGGTTTTACCACCCAGGTGGGTGGGAGGAGCCAGCTTGAAGACCTTCCGGCAAGAATTAAAGTGGCAAGGAACCTGCCAGACAGTGTGGATTGAACAACATATCCACGTCCCTAGAACTTCATTTATCCAGTCATTAGGTATTTCCTGTTTCCCAGTCCCTTCCGAGAGAGCATGTGACATGACATTATCAGGTGCCTGCATGTCAGAAGCCCTGACAGCAGCACACTCTTCCCTCCCTAACATGCCCTATAACATCATCTGTACACCATGTGTGGTCACCAAGGTGATGGTAGAGCAGTTTGAGCACAACCCTCCTTCCTTAAAGGAGCACATCCTCTGGGACACCCAGTCCTCTTCCTGCTGACCCACCAGGGCTCCAGGCGTGGGGGCGAGACCCTGGATCACTGGCATCATGAGCTGTAACACTACCACTGTACAGACAAGCCAGCTCCTCCCATGTGTTTTGTACCCAATAAACAGATATAAAAAATTAAATACAAGCAGGTGCTGGCCCTTTAAGAATCAAGCATGGTTGTGTAATGTGGCTCCTGAACCAACCTAGACACAGCAGTGGGGCTGTCCTGATGCCCACCCGAGGCCCTCAGAGTCCACTTCTCCTCCATTCAGCTCCTGGAGGGCTGGCCTGGGTTCATTCAATATGCAGGACACAAGCAGGATAACACAGTAGTGGTTTGGTGCCTTCACCTGGATTAGCAATGAAACAGAGTACTTGCTTGAACCCTAAAACACCCCCCAGGAAAACTCAGTGTAAACTGCCTGCACACAGGCAGATCACCCCCAAACAATGACCCAAGACTGAATAGCATACCCAACACACCAAAAGTAAAATGCATAAACAAGCAATTTATTTAAAAGGGAGGGGTAAGGAAAGAACAAGAGGAAATGAGGAAAAAATGTAAGCAAACAGGAGAAATTCTTATACTCTAAGCAGAATTTCAACAGTCCCACAATCCCTAGCAGTCACCATCCCAAACTACGGATGCACCGAGCTTGTTCCCCCGAACCTTAGAGAGAGAGCTCTCTGTTGCTGGTAGCTACCCAGCGTGATGATGAATTGGCACGCTTGCAGGAATTTAAACAACTTTTTTTGTCAAACAGCAGAAGCTGAAAAGAAGGGGGCCCCTATTTGCAATCCAAAACACAGTTGGACCGGATGGTCTTGCAGCTCTTCTGCCTGGGCTTATTCAGAAGATGGCATAGTCCTGCCCAGGGCTTCTACCCACCTTCCTATATATCTATCTAACTATTCCAAGAAACTCCCCAGAGCCGCAGCAGTGAGGTCCCCACTGTTCAGAAGTTCTGATAGAAGTTCAGTGTGCTGGCTGCTTTTTGGTGCTGGACTGGAAGTCGGTGACACCTCAACTTTGGCTGGTACAGATGTGAGTTGTAGATTTGCCCTCATAAGGATCTTTACTGGATTGCTGTGGTCACCTTTGCCTCTTGAGGTCTTTCATTGGTTTCACCTCTAAGGTCTTCTGACGCACCACATGGTGGGTGGCTGCTGCTGCAGCACACAGGAACAGCCCTCTAGACCCTTTCTTTTGAAAGGCTCAGACACTCACAACCTAGCACTGGGTGAGGGATAGCAACCGCTGCTGTGGCTCTCTCCTCTGAAGGGGTTCACCTCAGACTGTAGTTCCCTCTCTGCTTCTCCTCTTCTCACAAGGTTCCTCTGAAAGAGTTGGTGGCTTGGGTCCTGCTAAGACCAATGCCTGGAACGCTGGTTCTAATCCTGGCTGGGAACACTGTAAGGGAACATTATCCCCTTCCAATAGAGATGCCCTTTTCACCTATGGTGTTTCACTGAAACATCCTCCTCCCTGGATAATTCTCTGGCTGAAGTATACTTCTGTCGATTACAAGACTCCTGAGAGCCTGACCGAGACAGTGTCAGGGGTGTCTGTCAGCTCCACTACCCACCTCTTCACACCGTCTCTGTCTCTCTCTCTATCTCTCCCCCCCCCCCCAGTCCTGACTGAATTTGAAAGAACAGCCTTCCCTTTCTCTCGGGGCAGCAACTCAATGTTTTATTGGCTGGTTCCCTGTTGCTGGCTTCTGGGGATTGCCCAGCTATTCGTAACACTCAGTGTCCTTTTATCAGCATGCATGGCAGCCCTATAGTTCTAATGGGGGCCACCATCTTTGTTTACATTTTTCATAGTTTATTTTTTGAAGTCCTACAACTCCTGCTGCTTTCTCTTCGGCCGCGCAGGGCAAATTGGTGCTGATCCCAACCCCGCTGGTGGGCCTGGGGTCAGGACAGGGGTTTTAGGGGCAGTCACACCTCTCAAATCATTTGAGGAGCTCCAGCTCCAATTCAGGATCTACCATACATGCATGTAAGCCTGCTGACGCTGACAGTGTGTTTGTTTTTCCCAGCCTGTCTGCTTGTCCTGAGGCCAGGAAGTACATTTTTTTAAACAAAAAATGCTTTTCCACAGTTGCAGAAAGGTCCTGGCTTTGGTTCCTTTATTGGAGCTGGGAAGAGTTGAACTGCTGTGGGCACACAGCCTGATTCAAAAACAGAGCGTTTCGCTCCTTGTTGTGCATGCGCGCGACCACTCTCATGGTACTTTGACGCCGGCAGCTTTGCTCCCAACCTGTACTCTCCTCCTTGGGTCGGGGACCTTGGAAGAAGCACTTGATGTTGCTGAGGGCACTAAGTCCCTGTCCCAATCCTGCCTTACAGTCCTAGGGGCCAGGAGCTCAGAACACAAACACGGCCGCAGCCACTACTGACTCTGCTGGGGAGCCATGTTCGACTCCCACCAAAGTCACTGACTGGGACTACACTGCCCTACTGGTCCACCTCTTTTCAGTCCTATGGGTACCAGAGGGTGAAGACCTGTGCAAGGGAAGAGGATTGGGCGGAGAGTAGTAGAGGGGCACCATAGAACAAAATAGTGAGAAAGGATGTTGATGCAGTCTTTTTACAGGCTGCGTTGGATAAAAGAGGGCAGAGGCGGTATAATAACCCAAGCTTCTGGTTTACCGTTTTGGTAAGTTGAGTTGCATGATGCTCCGTTGAGAAGGAGGCATCTAAGTGAACCCCAAGGTATTTAAAAGTACTAACCACCTCTATGGTGTCTCCTGACTGTGTCCTGACCTGGAGTTGTTTGGTAGATTTTGGGGCCGGGTTATGGAAAAGCATAGCTTTTGTTTTTTTCGTATTTAGAATTAGGTGATTGTCAGAGAACCAGGTCTCAAGCACAATGAAATCAGAGTTAAGGCTTTGGTTAAGCCAGTCTATATAGTTAAGCCAGTCTATACCTGTAACTGATGTGTCAAAGGTGAAGCCATTGCTTGTGTGTCTGGTTTGCTTGCCCCAGTAATGATTTTGGTCAAAGTGTTTAAACAATAGCAGTAGCACTACGCATAAGATCAACATATGCGCATATTTATTTAGTTTTTGTTTACCAGGTGGGTGCACTAGGCAAACAAATGCCTATTTTCAGGAATGACCTGGGAAAATGGCTTGATTTAAAAAAAAGCATAGTGGTACACCGTACCCACTGAGTGCCTCCTCACTTCAACCCCTACTATGCTTTAAAGAAAACTGTATTTGACCATTAGAGTCTGCTGTTGCATTTTTAAAGCTGATCAGAGTGGTTTTCAAACCACATCGCTGTATGCCTGCTGTAATTACAGGTAGGACTGATTAGGTTCGTCTCATCAACGGAAGGTTAGTTTTCCTTTAATTAGCTCCATCTCACAGCCCCTTCCCTGCCACACATCTGTATGACCTGCATATCTCTATTGTGTCATTTTCATACACTTAAAGAGCAACTCTCTATTATAATAAAAAAACTTAGAAACACTAGATTGATGCCAATTATGTTTTACCTTTATTGTTCTCTAGTTCAATATTTTCTTTTTCACTTTCCCCTGCAGTTGGTCTACTGAATATTGTAAAAAATGCAGCAATTACTTCACTGAGTCTTTCAAAATGTATTTGACTCGTCCCTGCTAACCGCAGAACAGCTGTTTGAGACATCACAGTCTGTCGTCATGGTGAGCACTATGATGTCATCAACAAAGGTACTGTGAGGTTAACGGGAGAAGCAACTGTTTTCTGTACATGCTTTTTAGACGGACTATCAAGATGTGCTGTAAGTCTTGGAAAGGAACACTGAAAATGAAAACAATACATTCTCCAGTAAATCCGAACAGCTGAAATATGTTATTTATGAAAGCACATGCTGCAGTGCAGTGCTGCTCTTTAAGGGTAGGATTGGCAGGTGGTTGCATAGACACAAGCAGACAATTTGCATCTGCTTTGCTTGCCATTAAAATTAGCTGCTGCCATCCCTTTGCCCCCAAAAGATTGTTTTAGAGCTACCTACGTGTTTACTAGTTAATTTATTCATTTGTTCACTGGGTAGGTGCACTGCTTCCAGCTGTTTCCTAGCATGATTCAAGCCAGACTATTACATTTTGGGGCTTATTCATTTTTGGTATGTGGTGAGGTCATGTATTAGTGGGGCAGCGCCCAATGTTTAAGCACAAAGAAATCAACAAGAGAGTGGGGATCGCACCATTTTATTGGCCCAAGGCATATCACTGTTTGCACACCAGCTGCTAAAAATACAGGGCTACCTTGTCATTGGTATCCTGACACTAAAAACGCATCGCAGTGAGACTAGTGGCTGGGCAGAAGTTTGATGGAAACCAGTGCCCTTAAGCAGATGGGAAGCACACACATTACTCAGCTGAAGTAGTCTCGTTTCGGGGTTACAGCAAATGGTAGGGTGGGATTCAGTGGAACCAGCCAGACACAATGTAATATACTCCTGTAAACAGTAAAAAAAGAATATATTTTGCACACAAAGTGAAAACTGGGAACAGCCCCATTCTTGGGTGTGGGGTTCTGAGTGCTATCTCCCTTTACGGGGGACCAGGAAGTACTGGACTGGCCTGAACCCTGTATTTTACACAACCTGTGTCAGATCTACCTGCCAATAACCTTGTGTCCACCATTTCTGCTTGTACAAGTAACTTTCTCTGGCTTATGTTTGTTTTCGCAGTTTAGAACCCTGAAACAGAGTTCTGTTACAATCTGTTATTACTGTAACAGTTTTTGTAAATTCAGTACCTCTTAAATTAGTAATTTGCCCTCCATGTTCGTAGAAGCAGTGCTGTATGTTTTACCGAGTTGCCTAGATGACTAGTTCTAAGAAATTAGGCATAAATGGATATGTCTGTTTGTGGTATCATAAAGCCACACGCAAGGTCTCTGGTACTTGTAAAATATAGTAATACTAATAGTAAAAGCTGTATAATTTGCAAGATATTTCGTTTGGAAGGCTGTTGCTACTTAAGCAGTGGGGCTTGACTGCAGTGTTTGGACAGGATGGAAACAGCATGGCGGACAAGAATACCATGGCGGATGGGAATACTGTCAGTGCTATGGCTGACAGGAGATTCCATCAACGTCAGCATGGAAAACTATACGGCTGATGGCCAGAGTGTGGCACAACGGACCTGCCATGATAGCCTAGAGGTTAGAGTGGCGAGCTGCCCTGTGTTTCATTCCCACAACCTGCACTTGCAGACCAATTGACATTCACCTGATCTGGGTTTCATTCCCACAGCCTCTACTTGTGACCTGAGTTTAATTTCCACAACCTCCGATTGCAAACTGTGTGATATATGAAAGACATGAAGGTGAGTATATATATTTATAAGCAAAGCCCCATCTAAATTAATTACCTGAAGTGGTGCAGACTATATGATGGTCTGTTTTGTTATGACTTTTTTAACAGCATGTTTGTTCCATCTGTTTTTTCCTTTTTCAAGTGAGCACTGATGGTGTTCCTGTGTGCCACGGTATTCCCGTCTGCCATACTGTTTCCTGTCTGCCATGTTGTCTTACCCAAGCACTGCAGTCCTTCCAGTGGTGGCTTTGATTTTTAACAGTCTTCTAAAATATAAAACGTATCTGAAACACAGTTCTCATTAACGTCTACAGAGCATGCTGCCATACCTCCCAACTGAGACATCACAAGATGGCTAGGTGGGGGAAGGGGGTCCTGGATCTGCCATTTCGGGAGCTGGAAGGGATCCAAGATGCAATCTCTTCCCTTCCAAAAATGAGCCACTAAAAATAATCTGAAAGTTACTGATGCAGCGCCAGGGATCCACTAACAGGACTAATACATTTGACCTTAAAAAAGGTATCGGTGATGGCTCCCAGCCCCCAACACTGCCTCAGAGGGGAAGGGAAACATTTGTACAGCACGTCTGACCCCAGAAAAGTGAGGAGCAGCCATGCAAGGAGGGTGTGTAAGCCCCACAGCATGGTCATCCAGATAATATGAAAATTTGCACGGTATAATAACGTTAAAAAAATTAACGAGGTTATCTTTATTACAGTATTATGGCATCCGATTTCGGTTTCATGTGAGGATCCTCCAAACCCTAAACTGTAGAGGGGAAATGGCCATAGACTGAGAAACTGAATTTTTCGTACTTTATCACAATATATCACAGTATATCATGAAAAAACAGTTACCACAATATCAGTATTGTCAGCAAAAATTATGTTGTGATTATTGTGAACCATGGTTATCGTGACATCTGTATCCTGGTGTAGCACCGGTGCCCTCCATATGGCTGCTGTAGCATGAAAAGATCTCTTTGGGTCACCAAGAGTATGTCCCTGTCCCAGTGACAAGAGGCAGACACAGTTGCTTACAGGATCACATGCCGAAGGTCACTGTGATTCATGCTGTGATTGCCATGGGTGCTCCAAACGTGCAGAGGGCCAGCATAAGCTACGGAGTGCCCACTCCACATTGAAGGGGATAAATTCCTTGGAGGTCAGGCCCTTAGTCCTAGGCAACTTGGGTCCAGTGGCATGACACTGCATCTGGACACACTGAGTTGATGCAGCCCCTTTGAAAATTGTTATGGGTACAAGGCATGTGAACGGCTTTGAAATACCAGGCCCTGGATCCCCAATCCCTGCATAGCTGCACTGACTGGAGTTAGCGCTCTAAACTGCAGTGAGTTTTGAGATCTCAGGATGCCTAATTGAGCCAGCAGGGCACCATAGTCATATCCAACGCAGAATGATATCACAGTCCTGCCACTGCCACTGGGTGTCTCTGTGGGCAGCAGTGCAAAAAAAGACATAGTGGGAGGGGGATGATGAGGATTTTCAAAGCATGGGATAAAAACAGAGAAACTGTAATTTCTGAACTACAAAATGCTATGTGTGACTTCAATAACAGACACCAGTGACCTTTGTCCCTTCCCTCCCCAGCCCGTAGTATTTTACCAATACAAGTAACACTGTATGCAGCTGTTACATAACATACATTGTGCAGGTCAGCCAACCCCAGGGTCCTTCTTACTGAACACTGTTTCAAGTCTCTTGGAAATGACATAAAATTAAACCCCACCCTCAAGTCACTTGATTTCTTTATTGATGGTTTGCTCTTCCAGGGTCTTGAATCCAGGTACCCAACAGGGTTTTAATACTTTTTTCCATCACTATGCATGTCTATTTTTGTTTAAATTCAACATTCTTACTTCTTGGATAACAACCATGTGCGCATATTCGAGAGAGGGTCATTGCCAAATTGCCAGAGGGGGTGTAAACTCCAGTTAGCGGTGCCAAAGAGGTCCTCTGTTAAATCTTGAGCTGTGGGCATGTGAGATCAATGTTAAGGTCCATTTACACTATTGAAAAGGCTAACCCTTTTATATTCAGGCTACGCTTGCAATATTAACCTTTACTTCAATATCTTTCATCATAAAGCACTCCTTTCCTAGGACCCCACTACAGTGTGACTGCATGGTTTAGCTGGCATTCCTAGTTACATATTCACTCTGGTGAATACATTCCTTTTGCAGTGAAATCGGGGACATCCAACAACTGCAGATAGGTTCATGAGAGTAGTTCAAGTGTTGAATATATAAATTCAGGTGAAAAAAAATTACAATGAGATCAGCCTGACAAAGAGCATCTCCAAAATTAACAGATTCTGTAACATCGGTGAATAAAATCCCATGTACCAAGCCAGCTGGTATAAAAAAATGTAAAGCATTAATGGAATAAAACAGGTTGTCTTTTAATGGCTTTCAGTTTTAAAATACATCAGCAGCACCAGCCCCTCATATGGTTACAACTTTAAATGGAAACTGCTTCACAAGATCAATGAAACACAGAAACACAGAACATAGACTTTGACGGCAGATAAGGACCGCTTGGCCCACCTAGTCTGCCCATCAATGAAAATAGCTACTGTTATATTTTTCCATTTGCACAGTTGAAAGTAGTGTTATAGAACAGCAAACTGCTATACAAATTGTAGACATACTAACCATTCTCGGCAATGTGTTCTAACAGACTGCTAAACATTCCTTTTTGGATATTCGCAGCAACGGAGACACCAACCAAAATTTACACACATTTATTTAAAACATTTTTTTTTTTGTTTTACTGTTCATTCCTGAACAACTAAGTAGCTTTAAAATTGCTTTGGCAGTGCACCGCTGAAACTGCTTATCAGGTTTCCAAGGTCTGTTTCATGCTGCGTTCATGTTGCCTTTTAAGGTTTACTGCATAACTAGGTCCCATCCCTGTCGTACCCAAACATATCACTGTATCTTACCAATGGAATAGAATGGATTGTTCATACGTACTAGTTTAGAGGCAGTTGGGTGGTGGGTCAGTACATAACCTCCTCACGCCTTAGGAACTTCAGAGCAGAATGTTCATTTACACCCCGGAGCAGCCGAGACAGTACAAGCAAATCGGCAAGCCAAGCTACACTTTCTGTTTGTATCTCTCTCTCTTTCTCCCTCTGTCCCTCCCTCCCTTCCTGGCTGCTCTGACTTGGTACAGAACAAGTTGGTGTGTGTGAGTCAGCAGTTAAACAGCCGTCTTGTCAGAGAATATCTGGCCAGGATCCCACCTATCTGACTTCTCTTTGTTACAGCACATTTGCTTTGACTAGGATACATGACAGACAGACAGACAAAAAACAGTGAATACTTAGTTGTGGAGGGAAAATAAGGAAGAAATTATTTGGGAAAACCACCACCTTTGGTGCAGGAAGGAACTCGAGTGATCGGTGTATAGGGGGATAGGTCCTAACACTACTGCAGTCCCAATTCGCACTTGTAAGGGATCGTCGCTAAGTGAAAGCCCCTTGATTTGCACTCTGTTGTAGTAGGCATATAAAGGAGTGGGGGAGGGGGGTTGCCATAGAGAGCCATCCACAAAATATGACAACTCTCATTGACACAGGTTTGCAACTCCCATCCTTAGAGCTATTTAAGACAGGTAATATGATGTTTCACAACTCTTCAGTGGTATTGTTAGGAGCCAGCAAGTGCTAGAGATCGGTGTAATAATAATAATAGTAATCTTTATTTCTGTGGCGCCTTTCAAAAACCAAGGCGTCTAACACAGTTTAAAAACACATCAGACATTTCAAAATCTTAAAACATATAAAACAACTGAAACAATTAGGAAAAAGAAGTTAACCACCAAATGCTTGACATCATAGATATGTTTTCAGTGCCTGTTTAAATCCCTCCACGGTCGTGCACTCCCGTAACTGACAGGGTAGAGAATTCCAGAGGGTAGGAGCTGTATGCATAAATGCACGGGCCCCAGAACATTTCAAGCACACCCTCGGGATCTCGTGCAACCCCTCATCAGCTGAGCGGAGCGATTGCCCAGGGCAGTAAGGAACCAGGAGTTCTTTCAAGTAGTCCGGGCCCTGTCCATGTAGAGCTTTAAAAGTCAAAAGATTGACTTTATTTATTTATTTATTAGCTTTTGTTGACCGGGTAAGTGCATTAGGCAATAACCCTGCCTATTTTCAGACACGACCCGGGAGAGTACAGGAAATACAGTTATTACAAACAAATACTCAGGTACATAGTTACAATCTTAAGAAAAACATAACAAAACTATACACCAGATATCCACGCGGGATAGACAGATCTGTACATCAAGCAGGACCATCCGCACAGGGATGAGTTGGGCAAGTCAAAACATTAAAGGTAGTCTGCACAGTAGTTGAAATGAGGGGTAAAGGCAGTCAGGATAGGCTATGATTAGGTGCAGTCACAAGTGTCATGTGCTAATAGGTGAGAAAATAGTGCAGTTTTGAAAGATGGATGGGACAAGGGGCCCTTTAAACAAGGCGGGAGGGTATTCCAGAATTTAGGGGCAAAATGTGCAAATGATTGCTCACCCATTTTAGTAGAACAATGCGGGACAGTCAGCAGAGGGGAAATAGAAGGCCTTAGTGGGTGGTTGTGTAACATTAGGCTAAACATAGCTCTAAGAGCTTGAGGGCAGGGAGATCTGGTCATAAAATCGATGAAATAGCCTAGCGAGTAGAGGCGACAGGATTTAGGTGACAGCCATTGTATTGCAGTGTAGAGAAGACTGTGGTGGGTGAGGCGAGGAGCAGACAGAGCAAACCTACAAATATTGTTGTATGTGGTATCCCACTTCCAGAGATTTGCAGCAGAAGTGTGAGAAAGGACAGGGAGAGCATAGAGGAGCCTTGGGAGCAGGACACCTCTGGCCACAGAGACCTTGGCAGCCGGGGTTAAGGACTGGCGAACACAGTAGGCTGCCCCTATCCTCATGTAAACAGATTGACAGATTTCATTAGTGGGAGCGGTGAAATCAAGTACAGGATCCAGCGTCACACCAAGGTACCTGAAGGAGCTCATGGTCAGTACACTTGACCCATCATGACATAGCACACGAAACCTGGTGGACAGGGCCTGAGTTTCCTTAGCAGACCCGAAAAGCATGGCCTGGGTTTTAGGAAGGTTGAGGATTAGGGAGTTGAAAGAGAACCAGGTCTGGAGCTGTTGGAACGCTGAGGTGAGGTGGTCTTTAAGTTCAGTGATGGAGCGAGAAGCAGAGTAGAGTACAATGTCGTCAGCATACATGATGGAGTTACAGTGGAATAAGGAAGTAGGAATATCATTAACGAATATAGAAAAGAGTAGGGGCCCAAGTATGGACCCTTGTGGGACACCAGAGGATACAGAGGCAGGGGATGAAAGAACTTCGCTAAAGGATACAGATTGGGAATGGTTTTCAAGGTAGCTGTTGAGCCAGGCCAATGTAGGTTCAGATGCACTGAGAGACTGCAACTTATCTAGGAGCAAGGAGTGACTAACTAAGTCAAAAGCTTTGGTTAGATCAATGAACACAGAACCAGTGAGTAGATCTTTATCCATGTTTGATTTTACCTCACTGGTGAATAGGGTGAGAGCAGTGGTAGTGCTGTGTCCAACCCTGAACCCGTGTTGAGCAGGGGATAGTAGGATGGAGGTAAGTAAATGAGCTGAGATCTAGCGGTGGATAAGTTTCTTGAATAACTTACTGAGGATAGGAAGTAAAGCGATGGGGCAATAGTTAGATAGGATTCTAGTGTCCGCTTTCTTGAACACAGGGACAGTTCCGACAGCTTTCCAGGCTGAGGGTACTGAGGAGGTGCTAATGGATAAGTTAAACAGCCATGTAACCGGGGCGGCTAAAAGAGGCAGAGGCGTAGCAAGTCTGAGGATCCTGGGTTCAAGTTCATCCGGCCTGGCGCTTCCACGAGATAGAATGGTACTTAGTAACTTAGGTACCTCCCGCTGAGTGAAGAGGGAGAGTATCAATGAGGGAGATGCCCCTGGAGGAGATGGAGGGCAGGGAAGGGGGCCACTAGATGCAGGCGGGACATTGTGTGGCACCTTGGTAAAGAGGGTGTTGAAGGCATTGGCAATGGTGAAGGGGTTGTCACAAAGGGTATCGTTGATAAGCATATCGTTTGGAGCCTGTGGCTTGTCATTCCCCAGGATCTCATTAATCTAGTTCCAGTATATCTGAGGGTTAGAGGCAGAGGAGTTCAGGAGCTCATGGTAGTATGCACTTTTGACTGCATGTATCTCCTTCTTACAAGTATTACGTAGTATACGATACTCTTGAAAGTCAACCTAGAGAGAGGAGGATTTACATTTAGACCAGAGTTTGTCCCGGTGCTTAAGTTGTTGTAGTAAAGGCCTCTTGAGCCACTTGGTCACTTTACCACTGACCCTATGCGTCGAGAATGGTATGTGCTTGTTTTGCAAGGCAAGTAGAGTTTTATTAAAGTAGTCGGTGGCTAGATTGATATCCGAGGTAATAAATAGAGGAGACCAGTCAGTAAGCTTCAGTTCATTAAAGAACACTGTCTGGTCGAAATAGGAAAAGTTTGGAAAGGACAAAACTTTAGGAGGATGAGAGGGAGTGGAGGCACCCCTCATGCTGTAGACAGGGCAAAGATCACTAATCGAGTTGGAGTAAACCCCAGTGGGGGAGTAGTAACCTTTCCGGTTAGTGAGGATCCAGTCAATCAGAGTACAGCAGGATCCATTCTGCGAAATCCTGGTAGGGGAAGAGATATGTTGGCAGAGGTTGGACTTGCTGATGGTAGAGGCTAGAAGTGAAGAGTTAGGCCCAAGCCAGTCTAGGTTAAAATCCCCCAGACATATCATCTCGTTTTTCTTGGATAACGTAGGAAGAAGGTCAGTAAACTCTTCGAGGCAAAGTTTGCTATTCCACGGTGGACTATATACCCCAAAGATGTGCAGCTTTTTTGCACCCCCAAGCAGGGCCGCAGTAATGGGGGGACAAGTGGGGAAGTTGTCCGGGGCCCCGAGCTCAGGAGGGGCCCACCTGAGGAGCTGGCAGTACCCTTGGCATTGGCTGGTTTGGGAAACAGGGGCCCATTTCGATTGACTTGTCCTGGGACCCAAAATTCATAGCTGCAGGCCTGCCCCCAAGTAAGAGGAGAGAGTGTAAAACCTCACCATTGATTAGAGAAGGAGTGGATAGAAGAGAGACACACGGGTGAGATTTGTAGTAGTGAGCCAGTCCCCCCCTTTTTGGAGGAAGGTCTATCAGCCCGGTAACCTGGTAAAGTGCAACTATGATTTGAAACCGATGGTTTCAGCCAGGTTTCCGAGAGGACAAGTATGTCAGGGTTGTTGATCTGAACCCAGGCTTCAAGTTCAGGGAGATTGGGCATGAGGCTTCTAATATTGAGGTGGGCAAATGTCAGGCCCATGACCCAAGGCAGGAGAAGACCGGAGTGACAATTAGTTGGGTTGAGATCGACCGCTGGGCCAGGGTTTGGCTCAATATCCCCAGCGAGGGTATGGGATAGCATGATAACCCACAGCGTGATAACTGCAATGGGTCACGATAGGCACAGGGGGATTTAAGTGTTCTAGATACAAGGAACCTAAGCAGAAACCCAATGAGTTTGCATGTAAGGTACCCCTGAGGCATAGGCGAGGAAGAATTTTTAGCTAGCATGTTGGAGAATGTGAAATTATTAAGAGCCCCCTCAAACCTATGTGAGGAGGTTCCCAATGGAAACGGCCAGAGAGTCAAGAGCCAGAAGGGTGAGTAGTGCACCTAACAAATAGAACAAGGCCACCCTAGGCATTTTGTTCAGGAGGCAGAGATGGGGTGCAGTAATAAGATAGAACAAGTGATAGCCAATCAGGGAGACTGAGAGGGGAGAAATGGGGGAGGGAGGGAGGGAGGAGGAGGATAGAGTGCAGTGCCTGAACAAAATGGAATAAGGATAGGAAGGACCTGTCAATGACTTCACGAGGGCAGAAGCAAGGGAGACAGCCCTAGAAGAAAGAAGGTATAAGCTTGAGTCTGAGACCAGAGATCAGAGAACACGACAAGAGAGTGCTAGGTTAGCCGAGTAGGAGTGGCGACCTCTAGAGGAGGAAACTTATAATCTGCAAATGCAAAAGTGAGCAGATAGAAAGAAAAAAAAAGATAACAGGTATAACCCACATGATAGTCAGAGCCGATATAAACAAAGCCGGTGATCCGCCACTGTACTGGCAGCCAATGCAGTCCGCACAGCACCAGCGAAATATGACTGGACCGGAAGTTCCAGTCAAAAGCCGGGCCTCTGCATTCTGCACCAGCTGCAGGCGGTGGATTTCTACCCCAGGTAGCCCTAGGTAAAGGGAATTGCAATAGTCCAAGTGCGAGGACACAAAGGCATGGACCAGCGTAGGAAGATTGCCGGACAGAATAAGGTGCCTAATCCTAGAGATATTCCTCAGATGATAGAATAAGGACTTGATGAGGGCAGACACCTGCGAACACAGAATCAGCTCTTCGTCAAAAAATTACCCCCAGCTTACGCACCTGTTCAGAGTTCAGGAGTGATACACCCCCAAGGTAAAGCCCAGAGGGTGACCCAACCCCCGGCCCCCCTATCCAGTGCACCAGATCCACAACCAGCACCTCAGTCTTTTCCGAGTTCAACTTCCGCCAACTTGAGTCCATCCACTCCCAGATTTCTGCAAGGCAGTTATTAAAGACCGAGAGAGCTCCATCCTGGTCAGGTGCAAAAGAAAGGTAGAGCTGGGTATCATCAGCATAGCACTGAAACCTCAGCCCATGCCTTCTTACAATGTCTCCGAGGGCCACCATGTACACTGCGTACAACATGGAGGACAACACTGAGCCCTGAGGAACCCCACAAGACAGAGAAACTTGGTCCAAGGAATAAACCCCAGATACCACTCTCTGAGTTCTTCCAGTGAGGTAAGATGCAAACTACCTGAGGACTACATCCGATAGTCCACAGATGAACCTCAGGTGCTCAAGTAGGACCCCATGGTCCATAGTGTCAAAGGCTGATGAGAGATCTAGAAGAACCAAGATGGAACGGTTCTTCCGATCCCTAGCCATCAGGAGATCATTGAGCACCTGAACCAGCGCTGTCTCAGTACTATCCCTCTTTCAAAAACCAGGCTGGAGGGATTCATAGATATCGTGGATGGTCAAATGGTTCTCCAGCTATACGGCCACTACCTTCTCAATCACCTTCCCTTAAAAGGGAAGGTTTGAGATTGGTCTGTAGTTTGCATGGCAGTCGGGGTCCAAAGAAGCTTTCTTCAAGAGGGGTGTTACCATCACCTCCTTCAGGGAGCTAGGAAACTCACCTGTTCCCAAGGAGCACCAGACTATCCAAGCTAGGACTGGACCGATGGAATTAATAAAAGCCAGAATCAGGGAGGTTGGTCCTGGGTCCAAACTACAGCATGTAGGACATGCACGCTGGACAATCCGCATGACATCCATGAACTCCGGTCGGTCGAAGGTACTCCTGGAAAGCTGAGAAGCAGTGGCCATGCGCTGATCCAGAGCAACATCCTTACAGTGTGCTGGATGGAGCACTGCCCTGATGTCGGCCACCCTAGTTGCAAAGAATCGAGCAAGTTCGTCACACTCTATTTGCTAAAAGGCTTTTCGAACTTGTAGGCAGGCTGGGTTGCACAGTCTGTCCACAGTGCGAAAAAGCTGAGCTGGTCAATTCTGAGCAGCTGTAATCTCCCCGGACAAGAACTCTGCCTTCTTACGGATGATTGCAGATTGATAAGCTTGATAATGCTCCATCAATCTAAGGTGGTCGGCATCAAGTGTGGATCACTGCCAGCGATGCTCTAACCTTCGTCCTAGTCATCGCATCTCCCTCAAGGTCCCATCAAACCATGGGGACTGAGGATGAAGGGAGAGAGGGTGAACATGGACAGTAGCAACAACATCCAGGGCCACTGAAATAGCCATGTTATAGGCTACCATGAGGGCCTCTGGGTCACTGTTTGCCACTGGAAGGGTTGATAGGTCAAGTACCACCCTAGTGCTAACTTCTCGTAGAGGGCGATACCTGACCATCTCCACAGAGGTAGGCCTATGAAGGGGGGCACTAAAACTAAGCCCCACGGTGTAGTGATCGGACCATCCAACTGGTTCAACCTCCAAATCAGAGGCCTTGATCCCCAGGAGAAAGACTAAGTCAAGGGAATGACCATGTTCATGGGTAGCAGTGGTAACTATCTGTGTAAGGCCCAGAGATGACATCAGCTGGAGGAAGTGTTGTCCAAACTGTGAGAATTCGTCATCAACCCAGGCATTGAAGTTGCCCAGAACCATCAGTCTGGGCGACTCAAACGCCGTGTCGATGACGAAGTCCACCACTTCCTGAAGGAACTGCTTCTCATCTCCGGGTGGACGATAGATAAGGGTGATCCTACAACCTAAACTTGCTACCATGCTACACTGAAATGACTCAGTCTCCTCAACTGGTACACGTGTGAGGTTAAGTTCAGTCTTAAAACAGCGCAACCCCCACGATCCAAGCTCGGGCAGTGAAGCACCGAATGCCCGACTGGAGTTAAAGCCTCCAAAATGGGGCTAGAGTTCTCATCCAGCCAGGTCTCGGTGATGCAAGTCAGGTCCACCGTTTCTACAAGATCTGCAATAATTGCAGTCTTGTTTTTAACAGACCTGGCATTGCATAACACAGCCCGAGTTGGATGACACTCCAGGGCCGCCCGAACCACCTGCCCACCAATACTGGTAGTGCCCTTGGGTATGGAAACCAGACATGACGAACCACGTTCTTTATTCATTTCGTCCCAGGGCATCTCCTGGATCTCACGACCCCGATGTGGTGTAGGGTTGACAGATGAAGGCATGCTGTGGGGGGATAGTGCTACAGAGAGAGATTCTATGAGATGCCAGGGATTGTTTTAAAGATTGGGAGCAACTGGGAGGGGCTGTACCCCCAGAGAAGGATGACTGGTACTGGGAAGGTTCAGTTATATGCCATCCCAGAATGGGCCTACAGCTGAGGGTCGGGTGAGGGGAAATACTGTGGTGGTAGAGCCATTCACCTGGTGTGCTGTCCATGGCACAATACCATGTGAAACCTGTCACTATGCCATGGTCAGACCTCCTTGGCAGTCACAAGTTAGCATGACAGTGGATTCAGACTCCATTTGTACCCACTAACACCTAGCCAATCAATTTATAGTGTGACTTAGTTGCCAGGGAAGCTTCTTCCACCAGCCTATGTCAGATCTGTGTATGGCAGTCTTTAGTGGTGGCACAATGTGGAGCCCCTTGAAACTCTGCATTTGTGCCACCAAATGCAACTGAAAACTGGGACATGCACTGCTATATAGGATGCCTTTGGAGGTGTATTTCTCAAAAGCCATAACCCTTTTTCATGTTTCCACTTAAATTTCACTTCCAGCATTGAGATCCTGCCCACTCATGCTGCATGCACCCTTCTCATCACTGCATAGTTTCCAAAGCAAAGGTGCAAAACATAGAAAAACAGGTCATTCCCATCAAGGCATGCATTCCCATGGAGGGGACGCTTATGGCATCATAAAGTGGACAAGCTTAACACAAGAATCACTGAGATGTCCATTTTTTTTTTTTTTGCATAATTTCTTTATACCTCCTCCGACGCACCTGCTGTCATCCTCTCCTTCGGACAGCCAAGTCCTGCCATTGCCTCCTCTGACCGATCCACCATCCAGCTGCTTCGATGCCCCAGTTGTCCCGGACGTACCCCTTCGCTGGGGTTGGGGCTCTCCCATATCCCACCGGGCCATCGGGAAGAGAGACCGGAGTGCACGTAACACTCCCTTGCAGCTTTACTGGGGCATAGAAATGCAGCCTGGCTGTATCTCGACTGGGAGACGCAGGGAGGCGAGTCACCGTCATCTGGACAGCATGCGTGCATTTTCACACTTTTTGGTCCCTCTTGTGCGCCGTTCTTGAGTACCCCGTCTCACTGGGACACTACAGAGCGGGCTTCCCCACCCAGTTTCACCCCAGGAGAGAGAGCAGTCCTCTGGACGCTCAATCTCTCCTTCCCTGCCAGCCCCGGTGCCCTGAGTCTATTCCCCAACCTGGGTCACTGGTGTGGTGTGAGGTAAGACGCCAGTGCCTCAGCCCTCTACACCACTGGCCCGGCTCGAGATGACCATTTTAAAATTTTTTATAGTGTAGGGCTGGCCACAGTTATGTTCAGTTTAATTTATTTTTAAAAGCATGCATAGCAAAAGCTGGACATGGGCTGGCCCAGTGGCATTTAGGGTTGAGGCACTGGACATCACACCTCCTGCCACACCAGGGACCAGTGCTCGGGAACAGGCATGGATCGCCGGAGGTTGGCAGGGGAGGAGAAGGATCGAGCATCTGGAGCACGGCTCTCCTTCTCTGGGGAGGGTAAGGGAGCTGGTTCCGGTGTCGTTCACCCCCTGGCAGAGGCCAGCAGCACAGCACTGCACCACAACATGGGTGTAGCTGGGACAGATACTTGCCATAAGGCGCCAGCATCACTGCACGTTCCCAGCTCCAAGGGGACTTACTGCAAAAATCCACTGGCCCCTGCGTATGAGCCGGGGCTCGGTGCACAACCCTACAGCCACCTTCAGTTCCTCCTCAGGCGGCCCCACTCGGGGGGGGGGCATCCCCAGGTGAGGGTCTGGGTCACCAAGCCCACTCGCGGGGTTAAGAGTGCCGGCAGGGAAAAAAGTACAGTAATTTAAAAAAAAAAAAAAGCTGGACATTAATAAATATTCACCAGAAAATGACACAGGGATGCACTGCATGAAAGAAATTTACAATAAGTGCATGCAAATCCATATCATGTTGTCAGAAAACCTTAATTACTACTGTTCAGTCAAAAATCTATATACACTGCAAATTGAGCAAGAGCAAAAAGCAAGAAATTCAGGGACTATTTAGCAACAATTGTAAAATGTCCTTTTAGGGATAAACAGACAAATTGGCTATTAGAAGGCCAAGTCATTTCATCCTTATAGCCTCAAAATGTGGACAGACTAGGATTTTTTGTAAATATATTTTCATTAACATTTTTATAGCAGGAGAACAAGAGTATGTGTTACATTTCAGAGATCAATGGCATCGACACAGACTCTGCATGATTACCAGTGAGAAAAGCACCAACAGTACATTATCCACAAATTATCTCGGAGGGCCTGCCCTCTCCCATTCAGCAGTGGGGAGGCAGACACCCCGTATCACAGTATGGCCTACAGTCCTTGTGCTTTCCCATAAATTCTACATCAGCAGAGAGGGGCCCTATGTAGCTAGCTTTCCGTCCTCATTCATCCCATCCAACCTGCCCACTGTTATTACCATGTCTTTTGTTGAGGAGCTATCTATCTGCTAGGGACAAAAGTGGGGTCCAGCTGCATAACATATAAAAGCCATGCAGTCCGTCTAAGATTGAATGCCTTCATCCTGTCATTTAGCCCAAAGGCGATTCCTTCCATACTACTGATTTGATTCACCATCTCCTGCCATTCTGACATGTCAGGTATCTGTATCATCAGCCATTTTCTCGTGGTGGACTTCTGCACCACCACCACTGGTATTATACCTAGTATGTACTTCAGATGTCTTTCGTTGAGGGATCTAGGGTACTGATACAGCAGATAGTCTCAGGGGTCAGGATTACCCTGACCTCCGAGACTGCTTCCTCCAGTGCCTGGAGGAACCCTGCAAGTTTCAAACACTCCCACATTACATGACTGTGAGTTCCCTGTGCTGAGCCACACTCTCCAACAAGCTGCCAAATCCCCTACTCCCTATCTAGCTGTTACAACTGATGTTCTGAAATAAGGTACTTAACTGCTTCCATGCATACTCCCGCTAGACATGGGAGAAAGTAACCCTACCCACTTCTCCACAGCCTCTCTCCCATATCCCTGGTTCAATGCCCCTCTCCAATTCTTCCACCCAGGACAGGCTAGTGTAACCACCCTGTTCCCTAGGGTTACTAGAATCCCATTAGTGTCGGTGTTAGGTAGGGAAGGCAGCTGGTGAACATCTGGTTAAATAGATTTTTATCTGCTCCCTTTCTGTTTGTTTGGTCTCAGCTGAGAGCAGAGAGGTGATGTCATTTAGAACTCCTGCAGCAACATAAGCCACAATAGTTTTCCAAAAAAGTCCAGCACTCACCACCACAATAAAAACGCTGCTTGCTGATTCCAGGTGCAATATCTTATTTAAAGTGCCAAAAAAGAAGACAGCACATCTTGACTAGTTTCGGACCAAACGTCCTTTATCAAAAGACATTCTGCATCAGTTTGAAACCTGCCTTAAATAGGCACAACCAGATGATGTCATCATCAGTGTCCACAATTACCATCAGTGTAAAGGGAAATAAACACCATATAAAACAGCTCATATGGAAATCATACTACACCAATGTAGAGCATACAAAAACACATATACGAACTGTAACCCCTAGGTGGTGCTATCCCCAGGGCTACTACCCCGCCTGCTTGGCTAGGAGGAGGTTAAGGGTCTTGACTTCTGAAACGGGTGCCTCCACCTGGAGGTCAGGGTTGGTAGTGGTCAAGCTAACTTAGGCACAGCCCTCCGGGACACTGTAACCCCCCCTCTTTCCTTACTAGTGGCTGGAACAATACACAACAATCACTTTCACAATACCTCTGATCTACCACACAAGTACCCACACTGTTTGCACTTACCACCAGGGCTCTCCTCTGGCTCGACCCTGGGGACCCCCTGTAAAACAAGGTTATACACAGCAAATAATACCAGTACAGTACTCTTGCACAAACTGGAACCACAGTCAGGGTAAATGCAAACAGAGCTCGATCTGATTTATTTAAAGAACTTGAACAAGGGATGGGCATAATCAGGTCCATTTGCTTAAAGGCTGTATCAATCAAATAGTTATGCATGCACTTCAGGGTCCATAAACAGTCACACACTCTGGGTATCCAGGTGAAGAAGAGGTGGGCTAGCCAGGATCGTTGCCCGGGGTAGGCTGGCATCGCAGCTGGTTGGGGTCCTGTGATGGAAGAAAACAACACGCACCACACACACTAATTGTAATCCGGAGCCAGAGGGCTCAGTTCGCGAAAGAAAAGAAACAAAAAGACAATCAGATGACACACTCAGATTAAGCTGTTGTTGCAGGAGCTACCCTGATGGTTACTCACGATACCCAAGACTGGACAAAGGCTGGGTGAAAATTGAGACTGCAGGTGGTTGATCTGGAGTGCCAGGAGAAGCAGGGCCCACACAGTTCACCGAGGCGTCCTTCCTGTTTAAGCGTGGAGCAGGGGCCTGATCCCCTGGCAGGTCTCTCGTCGATGGCTTTCTCTGTGCAGTGGGGTAGTCTGGCAGGGCCAGTGTGGCAAGGCCCAGGCCGTATGAAGATGAACATGGATTCAGTCCTGTCGAGCTGGTTACAGCTTCCAGCAAGCAGAACACAGTTCACACAGTGGGGAACCAAATCACGACCCACTACAAACACACAGCACATTTACATGTGAGGGATTCTACTATACCAGGCAAACCATTCTCTGGTCACAATCGCAAAGTCTCTGCACACACTGGGAGTTTAGAGGTAGCTGGAAATCCTGACAGGCCGATGCATTCAGCAAATCTTCGGTCTTCTTCAGGTTGATCGTGGTCACAACTCAGTGGCTTACTTCGTTCTCACAAACTCAGATTCAGTCCGAACTGATTATCTTCTCCCTCTCAGGGGCATCAGGCAGGCATGCAGGCCAAAACTCAGGCCTTTCCACAGAGACTGTCTTGAGCTGTTGCTTCTTCAGCTCCCAACTTAGATCTGACTCAAGCTGCAGCAAGCCTGGGAATTTCCCCAAGATCCAAAAGGTTGGGTTGTCTGATTCATCTGTCAGTCACAACAGGAGCTCCCCCTTCAGGTGCAAAAAGGTGCCAAAAGCCCAAAACTACAATTCCTATGGATTCTGACTTCAGACAGCTCCTGTAGTAAGGCTCGAGTTTAGGTCCCACCAGTACTGACTGGTCCAATTCACAGTCCAGGACCAAGACAGTGGAGGTAAACAAAACAGTCCTTGCTGCAAAGAAGGCAGGTTAGACAAACTACATTATCATTATCACTCTAAATGATTTTCAGCAAATAGTTACATCTTTCAACAGAGCTCCCTCTCAGATTACTTAAGACTGCAATCCAGACAGCTCTTAAAGAGACAGTACACAGAGGCTATACAGGCACTCTCTGGCAATCACATTTAAACTGCTAAAATGCAGGACACCAGCTTGGCAGTGAGCATTTAGGCAAGCTCAAGGAAGACTTTCGGACCCCCATTTGTAGGGGGGGCTACACAACTTTAAAAGAAAACATATGTATATGTATATTATATTCACAATATTATAAATATCAGCACTCAATATGAACTCAAATAAGATACTTTTTTTATTTAAAAAGATCACATATCTTTCTTTTATCTAAAATAAGGTGCTGAAATTGTAAAACACAATATTCATGCTATTTAAAAAATATATATACTGTTGATGGATCATATATATATACAAAAACGTCCAAAAATCTTGTATGCATCCCAAAATGAATATTATTATTAGTTATCCAAATATCTATCATTCGTTCAAAGAATGCACCACAGGGCTAAGAACCACCTAACACCAAATTAATTCTACATACACTATTCATTTGAATAAAAACAATCTCATGCAAAAAATAAATTCAAATGCACCTAGATGTAAATCCATGAATAATATGACTAGATTTGAGATTACATCTCCATTTCTACCTATATTTTAATATAAGGTGCTAAACGAATCTTGTCATTCAACCCCGGAGGCTTACATGCCCCCAGTGTGTACATCCAGAAGCCTTCCCGTCGCAAAATAAGATTTTCGTAATCCCCTCCCCTCTTTTCAGGTGAAACTTTCTCGATTGCTTGAAAAGTATACTGATGTTCACCACCAGTCTGATTTATGACATGTGCTGCTGTAGCATACAGTGCCTTCAGAAGTATTCACCCCCCTTGCATTTTGTCACATTTTGTTGTGTTACTACCAGAATTTTTAATGCACTGAAATGAATTTTTTCCCCCTTGATTCACACAGCATACTCAACAATTTAAAGGGGCAAACATATTTTTATTGTGTAACAAAAGCTTATGAAACATTAAAAACTAAAATATCTTGTTTACTTAAGTATTCACCCCCTTGAGTAATTACTTTGTAGAAGTGCCTTTGGCAGCAATTACAGCTTTGAGTCTTCTTGGGTGTGACTGTATCAGCTTTGCACATCTGGATTTGGGGAATTTTGCCCATTCTTCCTTGCAGAGTTGCTCAAGCTCTGTCAAGTTGGATGGGGAGCGTTGGTGAACCACAATCTTTAAGTCTTTCCACAGATTCTTAATGGCATTCAAGTCTGGGCATTGGCTGGGCCACTCAAGGACATTCACCTTCTTGTTCTGAAGCCACTCCAGTGTTGCGTTGGCTGTATGCTTGGGGTCAATGTCCTGTTGGAACGTAAATCTTCGCCCCAGTCCAAGATCTATTGCAGACTGATGCAGGTTCTCCTCAAGGATGTGCCTGTATTTGGCTCCACTCATTGTTCCCTCTATCCTGACAACTGCCCCAGTTCCTGCTGCTGAAAAGCATCCCCATAACATGATGCTGCCACCACCATGCTTCATGGTAGGGATGGTGTTATACGGGTGATGAGCTGTGTTCGGTTTGCGCCAGGCATAGCGCTTTGCATTCAGGCCAAAGAGTTCAATTTTTGTTTCATCAGACCAGAGAATCTTTTGTCACATAGTCTCAGAGTCTGCCACGTGCCTTCTTGCAAACTCCAGGCATGCTATTATGTGGCCTTTTCTCAGGAGTGGCTTCCATCTAGCCACTCTCCCATAGAGGCTACATCTGTGAAGTGCTGCAGAGACTGTTGTCCTCTGGACAGGTTCTCCCATCTCAGCCATGGAACTCTGTAGTTCTGTCAGGGTGGTCATTGGGTTCTTGGTCACTTCCCTGACCAAGGTCCTTCTTGCCCGGTTGCTCAGTTTGGGAGGACGGCCTGCTCTAGGAAGAGTCTGGGTGGTTCTGTAATCTTTCCATTTACTAATGATGGACTTGACTGTGCTCCTGGGAACTTTCAGTACCCTAGAAATGTTTTTATACCCCTCCCCAGATCTATGCCTCCTCACAATTCTATCATGGAGTTCTATGGACAGCTCCTTGGTCTTCATGGTAGAGTTTCTGCTCTGACATGCACTGTCAACAGTGGGACCGTATATAGACGGGTGTATTTCCTCTGAAATCATGTCAACCATTTGAACTGACCACAGGTGGACTCCATTCAAGTTTTAGAGTGATCTCACAAGGAAATTGGATGCACCTGAGCTCAAGTTTGGAGTGTCATAGCAAAGGGGGTGAATACTTATCAAATCAAGATATCTCAGGTTTTTATTTTAAATTACATGTACAAAAAATTCCAGAAGTTTCATTCCACTTTGACATTACAGAGTAATTTGTGTAGATATGTGACCAAAAAATCCCATATAAATGTATTTTAATTTGAATTTGCAGCATCACAAAATGTGACAAAATCCAAGGGGGGTGAATACTTTCTGAAGGCACTGTATGTAAGGGCTACATTTTTAATTGCCCTGCAGTGCTCTCCTACGCAGCTTCTGAAATTCCTCTCTGTCTTGCCAACATAGAAAGCACGGCAGGTGGCCAAATAAACTACCCCTGCTGTATCACAGGTCATAAGCTGATGAATAGAATAAACTTCAGTATTATTAAAACTGCAAAATTCCTTCCCAGACAAAATGACTGTACAATACATGCATCTTTTGCAAAGGAAGCAGCCTACAGACTTATTGGTAAGCCATGTGTGCATTTTTGGTTTCTTCAACTTGCTATGAAACAATATTTTTTTTATTTTGTTTTTATTTTAGTCTTTTGGTAACTGGGTAAGGCCCACTAGCACAATGGCCTGTTTTCAGGGGCAACCTGGGAGCACTGGGTGGTTAAGTGACTTGCTCAGAGTCGCACAGTATGCAAGTGGAGGTTTTGAGACTCAAACTCAGGTCTGGTCTACTGGATGTACCAAGCTCGTTCACACCTCGTTCCTCTAACCTCTAGGCTATACTGCTAGCCCTGGTCCCTGAGAGTATTTGCCCGTCTATATGATAGATGTGGAGGGCATATAGAAATTTCTCTCAAATGTTTGTCTCCTCCTAATACATACCAATTATTTTGTACAATCTCCCCTATTAAATGTGTATGCACTGAATAGTCCAAAACAAAATTATGCACATTAGCATCTTGTTTCCTCTCAGGTCCTTTCCTGAGCACCTCATGCCTAGGTACCTCACTAACTGACCTATTCGTTTCATGTACTTTATTCCTATTATACCCCCTATCAATAAATCTGTCCTCCAAATCCCTTGCGCAGCTGTCTCATATTTACTAGCTGTACTGCAATTACATTTTAACCTTAGAAACTGTCCCTTAGGAATATTTTCTATTACATGTCTTGGATGACAACTAGAGGACAGCAACAGTGTATTTCATTCACAGTCTTTCCTGTAAATATTTGTTTCAGCTGTACCTCCTGATTCTTTAGTAATTAACAAATCCAAAAACAAATTGCAGTATCACTGACAGTACAGCTAAAACGTAAATGCGGGTTAGATGCATGCAAATATTCAACAAATAGTTCCAAATCATCTCGAGAACCTTTCCATATAAGAATTATATAGTCAATAAAACAACGGTACAATTCAATCTTGTGAAAAAATGGATTATGATCAGAATCTCTTACATACTTATTCTTTCACCTACTCATGTACAAATTAGCTATACTTGGGGCAAATGTAGCCCCCATCACCGTTCTTTTTCTCTGTAAATAAAAACGATTAAGGAAGGTAAAGGCATTGTAGGTCAGAACAAATTCTGAAAGTTGCACCAAGAATTCTGTATGGGGCTCCGTATTCCCAGTTCTTTTATTCAGAAAATGTTTGATACTCTCCAGAGCCCCTTGAATAGGTATACTCATATATAGAGACTCTACGTCTAATGTTACCAACAAAGATCCCCTTCCATCTCAAAATCTTCTAGGACATTAAGTATATCCCCTGTATCTCTAATATATGATCCCAAAGTTTGAACAAAGGGTTGTATCTAGAAATCGATGTACTGTGACAGGGTTCTGTAAGATACCCTATTCCACTAACTGTGGGTCTACCGGGGGCCAGGTTTTCAGAAAAAGACATATAGCACTTTTGGTTAAGTATAGATCGTGGCTCTCTTGGGATAACTCACTGTCAAAAAATTCTTAACATTCTCATCAATCCATTGATTATTATAATCCCTTTCAATATATGTATCTATTGTATGTTTAAATTTTAGGGTGAGGTCTGCGGTCAATAGACAATAAAATTCTGCATTATTCAATGTCTTTCCATCTCTGCAACATAATCCACAGTATTCTGAATGACCACAGCTTCCCCCTTATCTGCTGGCTTGATAACAACGTCAGTGTCATTTTTCAAAGTATTCAAGGCCACTTTTTCATCTGTAGAGGGACTGTTGTAAGAGATATCTGGTAATATGAGCTATTTGATATAGTGTTTGTTTCACTTTACACCTATGGTAATTGTGGACACTGATGATGACATCTCCTGGTTGTGCCTATTTAAGGCAGGTTTTGAAATGATGCAGCACGTCTTTTGATAAAGGACGTTTGGTCCGCATCTAGTCAAGATGTGCTGCTTCTTTTTTGGCACTTTAAATAAGATATTGCACCTGGAATCAGTGAGCAGAGTTTTTATTGTGGTGGTGAGGGCTGGACTTTTTTTGAAAATTATAATTTGTTTGCCTGAGCACCCCAGCCTGGTGCAGCGTTCTGCTGTGATGTTCTATAAGCCACAATAGCTAGCTGTGAGTGGGGGAGTTTTAGAATTTTCAGTTAGTCTTAGTTGGGAGTCTGCAGTAGTTCAGTGTGAGCACATGGAGGAGTGAAGAGCTGCAGTGTGGGCTCTGAGGAGAGCCTACTTTTCTCACCCTAGTCTGAGAACCATTTGCCTGCCTTGTAGAAGTGGTGGAAACTGTCTAGCAGGAGTTCCTGATGTTCTCATCCCCAGTGGGATGAGAAGGACTACAGAATGGATCTGAGGGGCAATCCCCTGACTTGATCCAGGATATTTGAAGCTGCCTTTTGTGTACAACTGTGAGAAAATCTGACTTTGGGCATTCCCAGGAGACGTGTACCTGCCTTGTTTTCTTTGGGGTATTTACTCTGACAAAGGGACCTATGCACCAGTCCTGTTTGAGACTGTTCTCATGCCCCATCCTAAAGTTGGCTGACAACTGTGGAGTCCCCAGTGAGTTGTGGCACATTGTTCAGGACTTTAACCTGTACTCAGAAGTAGTGTATTTCTAATGCTGAATGTGAAAGCCATTCCAAGATGCATAGTTCTGTTGTTTGCTAACTCTTGATGTGTAACTCTGAAAGAATGGCTGGGTATGGACATGGAAACAAGAGGTGGGCAATCCCCCATATGGAGTGACCAGTTCAGCACTTCGGGTTCTGTAAGGGCGTCTGTTATTCAGTTTTTTTTATCCAATGCCTGAAGATAAAGTTTACCCACTAGTGTGGGATATTCTAGTCTTGACCACCAGTATGCTACATCATGGTCAGTTGCCACATTGCCTACCTTAAAGCCTATGACATACAGGAAATGTTCTAAGTCATGGCTAGTGCCACTAGAAGAAGAAACTGTGTGCTCTATTGTGGCCATTGCGACTAGAAGATGCGTGTTTTCAGCTCAGGCAGTGTTGCTGAAAAGGGTTTAAATCCTATGCTATATGGAAAGTTAGAGTTTCTGTCTGCCACAGATGCTGTGTTCTGCATTTGCCTTGTGCCACAAAGTGTAAATCTTTGGGGGGTCCACCTTTGCTTTTGTGTACCAACTGTTTGGAATAAAACCACACTCTAGAATACCAACCTGGTATGGACAATCTAGTTAATGCTTCCTGTGTGGAATTAGAGGGTACCCTTCCAGAAGTGCAAACCTAGCATAGCCCTTAGCAAAGTTTCTCTCCTCAGGACTTGGGTTTAGTAATGGTCATTTTGCTATCTTGTAAATACTATTTTATTGCTTTGTACCCCACCCCTCTCTTTTCCCCTAGACAGAAACAGTATGGGAGGTGTGCTTACTAGTTAAACAGGTGGCCGGTGGGGGGGAGTGTTACAAAAATGGGGGGCTCGTCCGGGATGTTGTTTGATTTGAGGAGAGAACAAGAGATTTTTGCTGAGGGTATGGCTAGTGTTTTGTCTGTCTGGTAGTATGGTAGCCCAAAACAGTAAAGGAAGCTTTGCACAACAGGACTTTGACCAGGAGAGTGCCATCCATATGTGCCCACTAGTACAGTGTTTCTGTGTGTTTTCGTCAACTAACAATGGACAGTAAAGTCAGAGAGTGCATGTCCTTGTCTCTGCATCCAAAATGTTTTACAGAACTTTTTGCTGCAATTTTAATGCCAAAAGTAGTGTGGACTTCAGGAAACAAAGAGAGAAATGTGCCTTAAAAGTTTCATGTGCTTTGTGTGCAAATTGGGGGAGTTGCTAAAGAAATTGCCAAAAATCTGTGGAGAAAATGGTCAAAACGGTGGTCCCACTGCTGAAATTGTAGCTGAGAAAAAAGTTACAGTTTGCAGTTTAAATTTGCCCTGTTCGACGATCACCGTGAAGGAAGAGCAAGCGAGAGCGAGAGGCTCATTTGCATGGAGTCGAGTGATTGGTGTGACTGCAATCAGTCCCGCCTCAAGCCAGCTTCTGTGTGCAGTCAAGTGTTCGAGGAGGGGAGAGAGAGAGAATGGCGTGCAAGCTGGTCAGACCAGCATCAACCATCGTGGGGCTTGTGAACGTTCTAATTTGTGAAAAACAGACTTTTGCTGTACAAATTCTGGCTCAACCCGTTGTCCAACCGACTGGAAAGAGAGCATGGCATTCCTGGCTATGATCAGTGGGACTGCCAGCCAATTTCACCCCAGAGGCCTTCCAGGGTCGGCACCAGGCCAAAAATTTAGACCAGAGAAAGCCAGCTGCTGATTTCAGTGAGTACAATCCAAACTTCTGAGCATCAAACTGTGTTGTGATTTTCAAGCCAGCTGAATCTGTGTGCGAGCAGTGAGATTGTTTGCAAGGAAGGACTGTGAGTTGTAAAACAGCAAGACAGCAAGCACAAATTCTGAGCATAGACTGTGAGCATTTATGATGGGTTCAGCAACAGTAAAATGTTTCTAAGGAAGAGAGAGACTGTGAGTTGTATATTAGGCTGCAGCAAACAGGCAATCCTATGTGATGGAAATATTGTGGCTTGCAAGTGACTTTGAGCATGAGAAAATAGCCTTTGATTCATATGCTGATCACAAAGTCATGTAAAAATTATATGAATGTGCTAACAGAGATAAAAGCAGTGCAATTGACAACAGTTTTGAGCAAAATCAGTAGCAAGAAAAGGTCAGAAATGCAGTTTTTGTGTCAGAAACAGATTTGATGCATGAGGAGAGCTACCGCCGCCATTACAGGGAGGGGTTAGCAAATGTAAACACAGCAGCAGGGAGCCATTTTGTGAGATTGTAATGGGACTAGTGAACAAATGAGTAACAACAAACTTTTATGTGTTTTCATTGCAGACATGGCTTTGGGAACTTCCTGCTATCCGGATCATGCCCGAGCTATGATCACAGAGGAGGTGGCCACACTAAAAGAAATAGAGAGAACTTTCTATGGTAAGGGGTTGCCTCCAGATGTAGCAATCCGTAGCTATCCAGTGAGACTATGCATTATGTGCCTCAGGGCTGGAAGGGATGTGTTTCTGATACCCCACTGTTTGGATTGCCTAGTGGAGTATGGTATGAGCAGGGATGCAGTGCCAAAGAGGGCATCACAAATTCGATTGGCTCCCACTTGGACCAAAGTGGGAAACCCTGCAAGTATTAGCACGCAGCATCAGGTTGAACCTTTGGGGGAGGCCCCAAAGAGTGTGGCACAGAAGGAGAGAGTATGGATCTACTGCAAGGGCAAACACATAGAGATGTTTCCACCCCTGTATCATAGATGGACAGTGTGACGGAAGGATCCATGGACCCATGGAAGGAGGGTCCTAGTCCTAGTCCTAGCCTAGTAGGGGAGGATGAACTGCAAGAGACACAGAACTGGGAGGTGTCTACCTCCGCGCCCAATAAGGAGTGGACTGTCTCGGAAGTGAGGACATCTGCTCACTCCTGGGCTCAGATCCTGAATGAGGAAGAGGAGGATGAGGAAATGTATCTTCGTGTTGAGGGTCCCCGTGAGTTGCCTCAAGCTCTTGCCTCAGAGAAGCCAGAGAGAGGAAAAGAAGAAGGCTCCAATACCCTGCCTACAGAGATGGTCGGGGACAAGTTATTTCATTCACTGAGTATGCGGCACTGGCTCAACCAGAATTGGCCACCCCCAAGCCAAGTCATGGGCTATACACTTGTGAAGAGTAGTGAGAAGGAGAGACTGGTACGTAGGAGGCCCAACGCCATATATAGGAGGTCCTTTCCTACCTTTCCTTGTAGAGTCTGGGAGGAAATTTAACACAACAGGAAGTCCTGGTTGTTGGAAGAGGCAAGCAAGAATTTGCACCCTGATGCAGCAGCATGTGTCAGGCACAGAGTAATAAATGATTGACTGAAATTCTGGAAATTGGGCAGAACTTTGTTTATGGACACTGTGCGAATTGTGGACAAGGCAGGGAATGAGACATTCCACAACTTCAACTTTGAATGCCCAGATGGTGTCATGGTTCTTGCACCTCACCCCAAGTAGTATTACCCTTAATGGTGCCACTCCCTGTGAATATGCCCAGCATGCCCTGAGGGAAGTGAAGCAGTGGCAGCCCGGTGTCCGTCATCCAGCAGCAGTAGTATTCAAGGAGGAAGATGCAGCTCTACTGGAGTTCCAGGATTCTTTAGGTGCATCCAGATTCGTCATCCCAGCAGAGTTTTCCCATTTCCATCACCTGGCCTTCCAGATGACATCACCTCAGCTGTTTTCCTGTTTCATCGCCTGATTTCCCAGATGACATCAGTCCAGCTGTTTTCCTGGTCCATCGTTTGGGTTCCAAGATGACATCATCCAGCTGTTTTCCTGTTTCATCACCTGGTTTTGCAGAGGACATCAACCCAGCTATGTCCGAAGATGCTGCCTGGAGGGAGAGGGTCCTCAGCTTGGAGAAGTAAGGTGATCCTTTGTTTTTGGTCTTCAAGGAACTGGTAAGACCAAACTTTGCTATTTTTTACAGACTGCACAACACACCTTGCACTGACAGACTGAGCACAAACTATTTGAATTGTCCTCAAAGACTCTCCCCATGGATTGCAGTGCTTTTCAGATCCTGCCCTGCTCCAGTACTGATCTTCAGTGGGCTCCAGCCCAGGAGAGACTCTTTTATGGACCTTGCCCTCGAGCAACAACATTCCGTCACTAGTGTGGGACATTTAGGGCATTCCATCGCCAAAAATATGTTGTATAGATATTTGTTTTCCATTTTTTACTTTTGTACTTTTCTAGAAAAATATTTTTGGGATTCTCTAGTGTTCAGGTGGAGGTTTAGACACTGTGTGGTATGCAGGATGTGGTGTTTTGTTTTTCTTCTTTTGCAGGTGTTCCTGAAGAAGAAAAGAACAGAAGAAAAGAAGAGGACGTGGGAGCTCAGTTGAGTTCCTCTTTTTTCTTAGAAATTTAGAATTGTTTGTGGTTAACAGGGTGTTAACATGTTTTCTTCACAGGTGTGAGATTGTGGAGAATCTTGGAAAATCTAATGCATTGCAATGTATCAATTCTTTGCTGTGTTTGTTTGCAGGTACCCTGGGCTTGGGGGAGGTTCCCCAAGGGACAGCCTGGTCAGATAAATTTTCCCTAGAGGGCTAGGGGGATAGTCAGACTGTGGTCCTCACCTGCAGTAGGGTCTCAGTTCTGGTCTATTAGGGCATGCTTCAGGCAGTTTTCTTGCAGCCACTGATTTTCCATAGATAGATCATAGGATAGGGGCTGAAGTTTCATCAGCCAGCCTCTGTGCCTTTAGTGTTGCCTGCCTGTGCTTGGCACATGGTAGGAGAGGGCCTGATCACCCCTCTCTGCAGGTAACACAGAGGGTAGGATGGACTGGTGCTGGGTAGAGAAATGACTGCGGACAGTCATTTACCTGGCTAGGGGTGAGTGTAACCCCCTGTTCCCTGGGGTTACTAGAATCCCATCAGTGTCCGTGTTAGGTAGGGAAGGCAGCTGGTGAATATCTAATTAAATAGATTTTCATCTGCTCCCTCTCTGTTTACTTGGTCTCAGCTGAGAGCAGAGAGGTGATGTCATTTAGAACTTTTGCAGCAGCACAAGCCACAATAGCTAGCTGTGAGTGGGGGAGTTTTAGAATTTTCAGTTAGTCTTAGTTGGGAGTCTGCAGTAGTTCAGTGTGAGTAGTTGGAGGAGTGAAGAGCTGCAGCGTGGGCTCTGAGGAGAGATTATTTTTCTCACCCTAGTCTGAGAACCATTTGCCTGTTTTGGAGAAGTGGTCGAAACCATCTAGCAGGAGTTCCTGATGTTCTCATCCCCAGTGGGACAAGAAGGACTGCAGAATGGATCTGAGGGGCAATCCCCTGACTTGATCCAGGATATTTGAAGCTGCCTTTTGTGTACAACCGTGAGTAAATCTGACTTTGGGCATTCCCAGGAAAAGTGTACCTGCCTTGTTTTCTTTGGGGTGTTTACTCTGACAAAAGGACCTATGCACCCAGTCCTGTTTGAGACTGTTCTCATGCCTTTTCCTAAAGTTGGCTGACAACTGTGGAGTCCAAAGTGGAGACTTGGCACATTGTTCAGGACTTTAACCTGCACTCAGAAGTAGTGTATTTTTAATGCTGAATGTGAAAGCCATTCCAAGATGCATAGTTCTACTGTTTGCTAACTGTTGAGGTGTAACTCTGAAAGAATGGCTGGGAATGGACATGGACACAAGAGATGGGCAATCCCCCATCTGGAGTGACCAATTCAGCACCTCTAGTTCTGTAAGGGTGCTTGTTATTCAGGTCATTTGGCCAATGCCTGAAGATAAAGTTTACCCACTGGTGTGGGTTGTCCTAGTCTTGAGCACCAGTGTGCACCATCGTGGCCAGTTGCCACATTGCCTACCTTAAAGCCTATGACATATAGGAAATGTTCTAAGTCATGGCCAGTGCCACTAGAAGAAGAAATTGTGTGCTCTGTTGTAGCTATTGCCACTAGAAGATGTGTGTTTTCAGCTCAGGCAGTGCCGCTAAAAGGTTTCAAATCCTATGCTATACGGGAAGTTAGAGTTTCTGTCTGCTACAGATGTGTTCTGCATTTGCCTTGTGCCACGAAGTGTAAACCCTTGGGGGTCCACCTTTGCTTTTGTGTACCAGCTGTTTGGAATAAAGCCACACTCTAGAATCCCAACCTGGTATGGACAATCTAGTTAATGCTTCCTGAATGGAATTACTGAGTACCCCTCCAGAAGTGTAAACCTAGCATTGCCCTTAGCAAAGTTTCTCTCCTCGGGACCTGGGTTTAGTAATGGTCATTTTGCTGTCTTGTAAATATTGTTTTATTGTTTCGTACCTCCACCCCTCTCTTTTCCCCTAGACATAAATAGTATGGGAGGTGTGCTTACTAGTTAAACAAGTGGCTGGTGGGGGAGTTACACTATGATTAAGCCATTATTAGTTTTTGCCCTGTTTACGGGCTTGTGCTGCTATGCACTAATTTCTGTCACAGTCAAAGAAAATGAAGGCTTAAATGCGCTTGCGACCGCAACTGAGGGCAGGGCTCTGTTGTACCATCAATTTGACATCAGAACAATATTTCAACCGCATCTTGACATCAGGATGATTGTACAACAAGGCTGTGATGTCAGTTTCCCTCTGGACAAAGTGAGTAGCCAGGTTCATCACAGCGGAACAGTGTACCATTACTCCTTTTATCAAACAGGTCCTTTGGGACCAGGTTCCCCAAGATGGGGGAGGGAGAACTTCTGGATGAGGGAGCAAAAGATAAGGTTCAGACTGGGGACCTAAAAAAAAGCCTCTACTTCATGCTTCCCAAACTTGTGCAAACTGATGGAGTGTCATGGGTACTGAGTTGTTCCCTCAGAGATCATTCTATTCCCTTCCCTCCTCATTCTGTAAGAAAGATCTGGGTGCATCCGAACCACAACAGCTGGGGTTCCCCATGTGGACAAAGATGACCCTTGGAATTTGTGTCAGGGCTGTAGATTTTGGGTCAAGGGCCATGGACATCTGTCTGAAGAGACTCAGCATGTCTGATTGAACACCCTTTCTCTCACTGACTGGGTGTCCATCAATTCAGCGGAGGAATCGGAAAGGAAAGAAAAGCCCTCAAGTGGTCTGACTACGGGGTATCAGACGAGGACTGGGGACAGTCCCCTCTTTGGGATTACTTATCAGAAACCTGCCGGGGCCGTTTGTTGTAACTCCACCTCTTCTGCCGTTTAAGACCCTTTGAGCAACCCCGGTCCTCTTGAGCTTCTGAGCGATCTGAAGAAGACAAGACATGGGAATTGTGTCACTTCTACTTGGGGAGGCAGAGGGGCTCTGAGTCATGACCTGATACTAAAGCCACAAGCTGGCTCAGTTTTCTAACAGCCAAAATGCCTTTTTTGGCTACTTGATTGGATAAGGAGCCCCTGCCATGCTGCTTTGACTTTACCACCTTTTTGAAGGGAGCGGAAGTGTTGGATATCCACATCAGAAAAGTACTCCGACTCTACAGACACCTAAGCTTTGAGCATCCTTAATTCCTTGGAGGAACCTCTGATTCTGTTATTTCATCATTTCTGACATCAACTCCAGACTTGACTTAGAGATAGAACTACTGGCAGCATTGCCCCGAGGAGAACTGCCTGACTCATAGCTCGACTCACTTACCTCAACAATTACATCTGCCTTCAAACAAACTGCTACGTTCCAAGTACCTGCAGCCTCATTTCACATGTCAACCTTGTGGATGCCATCACCTGTCACTTTAAGTTTAAAGAGCTAGTAACCCCAAAATGGGTCACCAGAAAATGTTACAGAATTTTAAAAGTAGCCCATTTTCACTTTTTATTTCTGGAATATTTTCCTTTTTTTCCTATTTAAGTGGTAAAGTATGACGGGTCATGATATGTCATGCGATATCGTCATGCCTCAGTTGCACTGTGAGGCAGGAAGTCAAAGGCCGAGTGTCTCATACAACAAAGAAGTGATTATATCTATTGATATACCACACCCTGGAGTCCATAAATGCTATTATGCAATGGGTTTATTTTTTATGTACTTAAAATTAAAAAACAGTAAGTATTTCCACAGTTTTTTATGCTTATGTATACATTTAAAAAAATGTATTCTGCTTGGCCAGTAGGTTGTGCTGTTCTGAAGGATATGCTGGACTGTTGGTGCGGAGTGATTTGTAGCAGGTAAAAAAAAACTGTTAGCCAATCAAGTTGCTGAATTCTTTCTAGTCATTGTATAATAAGGGGATACGTGATTAGTAAGGTATGCAATAGGTGAAATATCAGCACAAGTGCCAAATGAACTTGGGGGTTATCACGAGTGGTATGTGATTAATCCCTGAGCTCACTTGGTACAAGCGCTGATATTTCACCTATCGCATACCTTACTATCACGTATGCATTTTATATAATAGGGGGTTGCATCTCTTATTACTTATTCTTCATTTGTATTGCTAGGTTTTGTGTTATTTACCGGTTGGTAAAGTTTTCTTTTTTGTGGTTGTTGTCGTCCACGGGGGTTCTGCAGTCAGTGATGTAGTAGTTTGTGATTCGTTGTTTGAGTTCATGTTGCCTATTATTGGTTTGTTTTTAGTTCCTTGTTCCTGGTGTGAAGTGTTGGTGTTCCTGATTGCTTAATGTTTCAATTTTGTGTTCTGACTGGTTGTTCGGTACAGTAGGCAGGTACATGAGATTCTCAGTGTCGGCTTTTGTTCTACCGTTATTCGTTTGTTACATTTTATGTTGATTCTCCACAAGGAATTTTAGCTCATTTAATTGTTTTATTTCTGTCAACTGTGTGTTTCTTTTTATGTTCCATATTAGGAGGTAACGGGGCATTCTTTCATGCTAATTTGTAAATTGGTATGTTCTTTTTTCAACTCAGTTTCTTTTCATGATGCACTGTTTTTTTAATTTAATTTAATTGAGATGCATGGGAGCAGTGTATTAGAATGTAGTTCGGCAGTTTAGGTTTCTGAGTCGTGACATGTACATAGTGGTGATATCGGGTGTTACGTAGAAAGAGTACTGATAACTTTTCTATTCTCCACTGTGTACAAGCCATTTCTTGATTGTTCCTCCCTAGTGGTGATATGTGGTTTTATCAGATTCCTTATCAGTAAACTCCTATTATATAATTAAGCAATAATTCACAGAGTTGGGTATGTCATAGAATATTATCACACTTCAGATGTATTTTAAGGCAAGAGGCCAGTATCTGTCTGTCTCCTGCATACCAAAGAAGTAACCATATCTCATGATATACGAACCCCAGTATATTACTGCTATTATGCAAAGGATCTATGGTTTATGTACGGTAGTAAAAGTAAAAAAAAAAAACACTACAAAACTGTCACTTTTTTTTATGTGCATGTATACATATGAAAAATAAGTTGTTTTGACCAGTAGGTGGTGCTGTTCTGAAGCATGTGCCAGATTGAGAGGTGGAGGGGTTTGAAGCAGATAAAATAAATGGATATACTACGTTATTCTGACAGTCATTTTCCCAACACACCTAACATCCCAAAGCCACAATCCTGATACTCGTTTGCCCAACAGTTATGAAGTTGCCCGTGGCAGAGTTTTTTCACATTTCAGTGGGCACCCCCCCTTATCTAGGATTACAAACTCTGCCACAGTTAAGACTGAAGTGTCGGGCAAACGGGTGTCGAGATTGTGGCTTTGGGATGTTGGATGTCAGGGAAATGACTGCCGGGATATAGTAATACTCCCAAGTATACTGTTAGCTGATACTTTCCTTATCCATGAATATGTGCTGGGATTTAACCACGGGCAAGATGTCTCAGCCAGTCTAGTTGCTGAATTCTTTCTATGCCCCGCATAATAAAGGTTCTATACCTGACTAAACAAGGTGTGATGAGTAGAACAGTGGTGCTTTATCTAGCAGCTGCAGTGTGTAGTTCTGTTCTCCTTCATATCTCGTCAGTATTGTGATCTCAGCCATGACTAATCTGGCAGATGGTGACTGCTTCTTCTTGATCGACACTGATGTTAGTATAAAGGGGAATAGAGCCAGATATGTCAGCTTCCAGACAGAGCCTTGTTTCACACCTCACAGTGCTGGGCAGAATATCTTGTAAACAGCAAAAGGGAAAACAAAAAGTACTTTGGATCAGAAAAGTACTTTAAAAAGTTAATATTCATTTTGGCTCGTGTACTGTCTGTTTACGAAAGCAACCCCCCCCCCCAAAAAAAATTTCCTTGTCTCAGGGTTGGGCTGTTGCTGGACTTTATATGGACTTCAGTTTTGCAGAGACAGCCTTGCAGTTCTTTGCCTACAAAACCAGCATTTTTTTTCTGTATACATTTTTTTACCAACTTCCTGCCATCACCCAGAGATACACCCTGGTATTCAGAGATACATCCTGTTCAGGTGATTTTTACCCGCTCCCTGCCATCACCCAGAAATATACCCTGATATTCAGAGATACTCTCTGTTCAGGTGATTATTACCTGTTCCTTGCCATCATCCAGAGACATACCCTGATATTCAGAGATATACCCTGTTCAGGTGATTTTTACCCATTTCCTGCCATCACCCAGAGATATACCCTGGTATTCAGAGATACACCCTGTTCAGGTGACTTTTACCCGTTCCCTGCCATCACCCAGATACATACCCTGGTATTCAGAGATACACTCTGTTCAGGTGATTTTTACCTGTTCCTTGCCATCACCCAGAGATATACCCTGATATTTAGAGATACACTCTGTTCAGGTGATTTTTACCAATTCCTTGCCATCACCCAGAGATATACCCTGGTATTCAGAGATATATCCTGTTCAGGTGATTTTTACTCGTTCCCTGCCTCACCCAGATATATACCCTGGTATTCAGAGATATAGCCTGTTCAGGTGATTTTTACCCGCTCTCTGCCATCACCCAGAGATATGCCCTGGTATTCAGAGATACACTCTGTTCAGGTGATTTTTATCCGTTCCCTGCCATCACCAAGAGATCTACCCTGAAATTCAAAGATATACCCTGTTCAGGTGATTATTACCTGTTCCCTGCCATCACCCAGAAATATACCCTGGTATTCAGAGATACACCCTGTTCAGGTGATTTTTACCTATTCCCTGACATCACCCAGAGATATACTCTGGTATTTAGAGATACACCCTGTTCAGGTGATTTTTACCCATTCCCTGCCTCACCCAGAGATATACCCTGGTATTCATAGATATATCCTGTTCAGGGGAATTTTACCTGCTCTCTGCCACCACCGACAGACATACTCTGATATTCAGAGAATATACTGTTCAGGTCATTTTTACCCACTTTCTGCCATCACCCAGATATATATTCTGGTATTCAGAGATACACTCTGTTCAGATGATTTTTACCTGTTCCTTGCCATCACCCAAAATTATACCCTGATATTCAGAGATATACCCTGTTCGGGTGATTTTTATCCATTTCCTGCCATCACCCAGAGATATACCCTGGTATTCAGATATACAACCTTTTCAGGTGATTTTTACCCATGCTCTGACATCACCCAGAGATATACCCTGATATTTAGAGAGCCACTCTGTTTAGGTGATTTTTACCCATTCCCTCCCATCACCCAGAGATATACCCTGGTATCCACAGATACACTCTTTTCAGGTGATTTTTACCCATGCTCTGCCATCACCCAGATATATACCCTGATATTCAGAGATACACTTTGTGTAGGTGATTTTTACCCGTTCCCTGCATTCACGCAGAGATATACCCTGATATTCAGAGAATACACTCTGATCAGGTCATTTTTAACCACTTTCTGCCATCACCCAGATATATACCCTGGTATTCAGAGATACACTATGTTCAGGTGATTTTTACCTGTTCCTGGCCATCACCCAGAGATATACCCTGATATTCAGAGATCTACCCTGTTCAGGTGATTTTTATCCATTCCCTGTTATCACCCAGAGATATACCCTGGTATTCAGATATAGAGCCTGTTCAGGTTATTTTTATCCATTCCTTGCCATCACCCAGAGATACACCCTTATATTCAGAGATACACTCTGTTCAGGTGATTTTTACCCATTCCCTGCCATCACCTAGAGATATACCCTGGTATTCAGAAATACACCCTGTTCAGGTGATTTTTACCTGCTCTCTGCCATCACCCAGAGATATACACTGATATTCAGAGATATACCCTGTTCAGGTGATTTTTACCCATTCCCTGCCATCACCTAGAGATATACCCTGGTATTCAGAGATACACTCTGCTCAGGTGAATTTTACTAGTTCCCTGCCATCACCCAGAGATATACCTTTATATTCTGAGATATACCCTGTTCAGGTGATTTTTACCCATTCCCTGCCATCACCCAGAGATATACCCTGGTATTCAGAAATACACACTGTTCAGGTGATTTTTACCCATTCCTTGCCATCACCCAAAGATATACCCTGAAATTCAGAGATATGCCCTGTTCAGATGATTTTTACTCATTCCCTGCCTCACCCAGAGATATACCCTGGTATTCAGAGATATATCCTGTTCAGGTGATTTTTACCCACTTTCTGCCATCACCCAGGTATATATCCTGGTATTCAGAGATACACTCTGTTCAGGTGATTTTTACCTGTTCCTTGCCATCACCCAGAGACATACCCTGATATTTAGATATATACCCTGTTCAGGTGATTTTTACCCATTTCCTGCCATCACCTAGAGATATACCCTGGTATTCAGAGATACACCCTGTTCAGGTGACTTTTACCCGTTCCCTGCCATCACCCAGATATTTACCCTGGTATTCAGAGATACACTCTGTTCAGGTGATTTTTACCTGTTCTTTGCCATCACCCAGAGATATACCCTGATATTTAGAGATACACTCTGTTCAGGTGATTTTTACCCATTCCTTGCCATCACCCAGAGATATACCCTGGTATTCATAATACACCCTTTTCAGGTGATTTTTACACACGCTCTGCTGTCACCCAGATATATACCCTGATTTTCAGAGATACACTTTGTACAGGTGATTTTTACCCGTTCCCTGACATCACGAAGAGATATACCCTAACATTCAGAGATACACCCTGCTCAGGTCATTTTTAACCACTTCCTGCCATCATCCAGAGATATACTCTGGTATTCAGACATACACCCTGTTCAGGTGATTTTTACTCATTCCCTGCCAGCACCCAGAGATATACCCTGGTATTCAGATATATACCCTGTTCAGGAGATTTTTACCCGCTCTCTGCCATCACCCAGAGATATACCCTGATATTCAGAGATACTCTCTGTTCAGGTGAGTTTTACCTGTTCCCTGCTATCACCCTGATATTCAGAGAATACACTCTGTTAAGGTCATTTTTACCCACTTTCTGCTATCACCCAAATATATGCCCTGGTAGTCAGAGATACACTCTGTTGAGGTGATTTTTACCTGTTCCTTGCCATCACCCAGAGATATACCCTGATATTCAGAGATATACCCTGTTCAGGTGATTTTTACCCATTCCCTGCTATCACCCTGAGATATACACTGGTATTCAGAGATACACACTGTTCAGTGATTTTTACCTACTCTCTGCCATCACCCAGAGATATACCCTGGTATTCAGAAATACATACTGTTCAGGTGATTTTTACCCATTCCTTGCCATCACCCAAAGATATACCCTGAAATTCAGAGATATACCCTGTTCAGGTGATTTTTACTAATTCCCTGCCTCACCCAGAGATATACCCCAGTATTCAGAGATATAGCCTGTTCAGGTGATTTTTAACCGCTCTCTACCATCACCCAGAGATATACCAGGTATTCAGAGATACACTCTGTTTAGGTGATTTTTACCCATTTCCTGCCATCACCAAGAGATATACCCTGATATTCAAAGATATATCCTGTTCAGGTGATTTTTACCTGTTCCCTGCCATCACCCAGAGATATACCCTGATATTCAGAGATATACCTTGTTAAGGTGATTTTTACCCATTGCCTGCCATAACCCAGAGATATACCCTGGTATTCAGAGATACACTCTGTTCAGGTGATTTTTACCTGTTCCCTGATATCACCCAGAGATATACCCTGATATTCAGAGATATACCTTGTTAAGGTGATTTTTACCCATTCCCGGCCATCACCCAGAGATATACCCTGGTATTCAGAGATACACTCTGTTCAGGTGATTTTTACCTGTTCCCTGCCATCACCCAGAGATATACCCTGATATTCAGAGATACACCTTGTTAAGGTGATTTTTACCCACTTTCTGCTATCACCCAAATATATACCCTGGTATTCAGAGATACACTCTGTTGAGGTGATTTTTACCTGTTCCTTGCCATCACCCAGAGATATACCCTGATATTCAGATATATACCCTGTTCAGGTGATTTTTACCCATTCCCTGCTATCACCCTGAGATATACGCTGGTATTCAGAGATACACCCTGTTCAGGTGATTTTTACTAATTCCCTGCCTCACCCAGAGATATACCCCAGTATTCAGAGATATAGCCTGTTCAGGTGATTTTTACCCGCTCTCTACCATCACCCAGAGATATACCAGGTATTCAGAGATACACTCTGTTTAGGTGATTTTTACCCATTTCCTGCCATCACCAAGAGATATAGCCTGATATTCAAAGATATACCCTGTTCAGGTGATTTTTACCTGTTCCCTGCCATCACCCAGAGATATACCCTGATATTCAGAGCTATACCTTGTTAAGGTGATTTTTACCCATTGCCTGCCATCACCCAGAGATATACCCTGGTATTCAGAGATACACTCTGTTCAGGTGATTTTTACCTGTTCCCTGATATCACCCAGAGATATACCCTGATATTCAGAGATATACCTTGTTAAGGTGATTTTTACCCATTCCCGGCCATCACCCAGAGATATACCCTGGTATTCAGAGATACACTCTGTTCAGGTGATTTTTACCTGTTCCCTGCCATCACCCAGAGATATACCCTGATATTCAGAGATACACCTTGTTAAGGTGATTTTTACCCACTTTCTGCATTCACCCAAATATATACCCTGGTATTCAGAGATACACTCTGTTGAGGTGATTTTTACCTGTTCCTTGCCATCACCCAGAGATATACCCTGATATTCAGATATATACCCTGTTCAGGTGATTTTTACCCATTCCTTGCTATCACCCTGAGATATACGCTGGTATTCAGAGATACACCCTGTTCAGTGATTTTTACCCACTCTCTGCCATTACCCAGAGATATACCCTGGTATTCAGAAGTACATACTGTTCAGGTGATTTTTACCCATTCCTTGCCATCACCCAAAGATATACCCTGAAATTCAGAGATATACCCTGTTCAGGTGATTTTTACTCATTCCCTGCCTCACGCAGAGATATACCCCAGTATTCAGAGATATATCCTGTTTAGGTGATTTTTACCCACTCTCTACCATCACCCAGAGATATACCAGGTATTCAGAGATACACTCTGTTTAGGTGATTTTTACCCATTTCTGCCATCACCAAGAGATATACCCTGATATTCAAAGATATACCCTGTTCAGGTGATTTTTACCTGTTCCCTGCCATCACCCAGAGAAATATCCTGGTATTCAGAGATACACTCTGTTCAGGTGATTTTTACTCGCTCCCTGCCATCACCCAGAGATATACCCTGATATTCAGAAATATACCCAGTTCGGATGATTTTTACCCGTTCCCTGCCATCACCCAGAGACATACCCTGATATTCAGATCTACACCCTGTTCAGGTGATTTTTACCCATTCCCTGCCATCACCCAGAGAAATACTCTGGTATTCAGAGATACACCCTGTTCAGGTGATTTTTACCCATTCCCTGCCTCACCCAGAGATATACCCTGGTATTCAGAGATATATCCTATTCAGGGGATTTTTACCCGCTCTCTGCCACCATCAACAGATATACCCTGATATTCAGAGAATACACTCTGTTCAGATCATTTTTACCCACTTTCTGCCATCACCCAGATATATATTCTGGTATTCAGAGATACACTCTGTTAAGATGATTTTTACCTGTTCCTTGCCATCACCCAAAAATATACCCTGGTATTCAGAGATACACCCTTTTCAGGTGATTTTTACCAATGCTCTGCCATCACCCAGATATATACCCTGATATTCAGAGATACACTTTGTACAGGTGATTTTTACCTGTTCCCTGCCATCACGCAGAGATATACCCTGATATTCAGAGATACACCCTGTTCAGGTCATTTTTACCCACTTCCTGCCATCATCCAGAGATATACCCTGGTATTCAGACATACACCCTGTTTAGCTGATTTTTACCCATTCCCTGCCAGCACCCAGAGATATACCCTGAGATTCAGAGAATACACTCTGTTCAGGTCATTTTTACCCACTTTCTGCCATCACCCAGATATATACCCTGGAATTCAGAGATACACTCTATTCAGGAGAATTTTACCTGTTTCTTGCCATCACCCAGAGACATACCCTGATATTCAGATATACAGCCTGTTCAGGTTATTTTTACTCATTCCTTGCCATCACCCAGAGATATACCCTTATATTTAGAGATACACTCTGTTCAGGTGATTTTTACCCATTCCCTGTCATCACCCAGAGATATACCCTGGTATTCAGATATACAGCCTGTTCAGGTTATTTTTACTCATTCCTTGCCATCACCCAGAGATATACCCTTATATTCAGAGATACACTCTGTTCAGGTGATTTTTACCCATTCCCTGCTATCACCCAGAGATATACGCTGGTATTCAGAGATACACCCTGTTCAGTGATTTTTACCCACTCTCTGCCATCACCCGGTGATATACCCTGGTATTCAGAGATACACCCTGTACACGTGATTTTTACCCACTCTCTGCCATCACCCAGAGATATACCCTGGTATTCAGAAATACACATTGTTCAGGCGATTTTTAACCATTCCTTGCCATCACCCAAAGATATACCCTGAAATTCAGAGATATACCCTGTTCAGATGATTTTTACTCGTTCCCTGCCTCACTCAGATATATACCCTGGTATTCAGAAATATATCCTGTTCAGGTGATTTTTACCCGCTCTCTGCCATCACCCAGAGATATGCCCTGGTATTCAGAGATACACTCTGTTCAGGTGATTTTTACCCATTCCCTGCCATCACCAAGAGATATACCCTGAAATTCAAAGATATACCCTGTTCAGGTGATTATTACATGCTTCCTGCCATCACCCAGAGATATACCCTGGTATTAAGAGATACACCCTGTTCAGGTGATTTTTACCCATTCCCTGACATCACCCAGAGATATACTCTGGTATTCAGAGATACACCCTGTTCAGGTGATTTTTACCCATTTCCTGCCTCACCCAGAGATATACCCTGGTATTCAGAGATATATCCTGTTCAGGGGAATTTTACATGCTCTCTGCCACCACCGACAGATATACCCTGATATTCAGAGAATACACTATGTTCAGGTCATTTTTACCCACTTTCTACCATCACCCAGATATATATCCTGGTATTCAGAGATACACTCTGTTCAGATTATTTTTACCTGTTCCTTGCCATCACCCAAAAATATACCCTGATATTCAGAGATATACCCTGTTCGGGTGATTTTTATCCATTTCCTGCCATCACCCAGAGATGTACCCTGGTATTCAGAGATACATCCTGTTCCGGTGATTTTTACACCGTTCCCTGCCATCACCCAGATATATACCCTGGTATTCAGATATACAGCCTTTTCAGGTGATTTTTACCCATGTTCTGCCATCACCCAGAGATATACCCTGATATTTAGAGAGACACTCTGTTTAGGTGATTTTTACCCATTCCCTCCCATCACCCAGAGATATACCCTGGTATCCACAGATACACCCTTTTCGGGTGATTTTTACCCATGCTCTGCCATCACCCAGATATATACCCTGATATTCAGAGATACACTTTGTGCCGGTGATTTTTACCCGTTCCCTGCATTCACGCAGAGATATATGCTGATATTAAGAGAATATACTCTGATCAGGTCATTTTTACCCACTTTCTGCCATCACCCAGATACATACCCTGATATTCAGAGATACACTAAGTTCAGGTGATTTTTACCTGTTCCTGGCCATCACCCAGAGATATACCCTGATATTCAGAGATATACCCTGTTCAGGTGATTTTTATCCATTCCCTGTCATCACCCAGCGATATACCCTGGTATTCGGATATAGAGCCTGTTCAGGTTATTTTTACTCATTCCTTGCCATCACCCAGAGAAACACCCTTATATTCAGAGATACACTCTGTTCAGGGGATTTTTAACCATTCCCTGTCATCACCTAGAGATTTACCCTGGTATTCAGAAATACACCCTGTTCAGGTGATTTTTACCTGCTCTCTGCCATCACCCAGAGATATACCCTGATATTCAGAGATATACCCTGTTCAGGTGATTTTTACCCATTCCCTGCCATCACTCAGAGATATACCCTGGTATTCAGAGATACACTCTGCTCAGGTGATTTTTACTAGTTCCCTGCCATCACCCAGAGATATACCTTTATATTCTGAGATACACCCTGTTCAGGTGATTTTTACCCATTCTCTGCCATCACCTAGAGATATACACTGGTATTCAGAGATACACCCTGTTCAGTGATTTTTACCCACTCTCTGCCATCACCCAGAGATATACCCTGGTATTCAGAGATAACCCTGTAAAGGTGATTTTTACCCGCTCTCTTTCATCACCCAGAGATATACCCTGGTATTCAGAAATACACACTGTTCAGGTGATTTTTAACCATTCCTTGCCATCACCCAAAGATATACCCTGAAATTCAGAGATATACCCTGTTTAGGTGATTTTTACTCATTCCCTGCCTCACCCAGTGATATACCCTGGTATTCAGAGATATATCCTGTTCAGGTGATTTTTACCCACTTTCTGCCATCACCCAGATATATACCCTGGTATTCAGAGATACACTCTGTTCAGGTGATTTTTACCTGTTCCTTGCCAACACCCTGAGACATACCTTGATATTTAGAGATATACCCTGTTCAGGTGATTTTTACCCATTTCCTGCCATCACCCAGAGATATACCCTGGTATTCAGAGATACACTCTGTTCAGGTGACTTTTACCCGTTCCCTGCCATCACCCAGATATATACCCTGGTATTCAGAGATACACTCTGTTCAGGTGATTTTTACCTGTTCTTTGCCATCACCCAGAGATATACCCTGATATTTAGAAATACACTCTGTTCAGGTGAATTTTACCCATTCCTTGCCATCGCCCAGAGATATACCCTGGTATTCAGACATACACCCTTTTCAGGTGATTTTTAACCACACTTTGCCGTCACCCAGATATATATACCCTGATATTCAGAGATACACTTTGTACAGGTGATTTTTACCCATTCCCTGCCATCACGCAGAGATATACCCTGATATTCAGAGATACACCCTGTTCAGGTCATTTTTACCCACTTCCTGCCATCATCCAGAGATATACCCTGGTATTCAGACATACACCCTGTTCAGCTGATTTTTACCCATTCACTGCCAGCACCCAGAGATATACCCTGATATTCAGATATATACCCTGCTCAGGTGATTTTTACCTGTTCCTTGCCATCACTCAGAGATATACCCTGATATTCAGAGATATACCCTGTTCAGGTGATTTTTGCCCATTCCCTGCTATCACCCCGAGATATATACTGGTATTCAGAGTTACACCCTGTTCAGTGATTTTTACCCACTCTCTGCCATCACCCAGAGATATACCCTGGTATTCAGAAATTCATACTGTTCAGGTGATTTTTACCCATTCCTTGCCATCACCCAAAGATATACCCTGAAATTCAGAGATATACCCTGTTCAGGTGATTTTTACTCATTCCCTGCCTCACCCAGAGATATACCCCAGTATTCAGAGATACACTCTGTTCAGGTGATTTTTACCCGTTCCCTGCCATCACCAAGAGATATACCCTGATATTCAAAGATATACCCTGTTCAGGTGATTTGTACCTGTTCCCTGCCATCACCCAGAGATATACCCTGATATTCAGAGATATACCTTGTTAAGGTGATTTTTACCCATTCCCTGACATAACCCAGAGATATGCCCTGGTATTCAGAGATACACTCTGTTTAGATGATTTTTACTCATTCCCTGCCATCACCCAGACATATACCCTGGTATTCAGAGATACACCCTGTTCAGGTGATTTTTACCCGCTTTCTGCCATCGCCCAGAGATATGCCCTGGTATTCAAAGATACGCCCTGTTCAGGTGATTTTTACCCACTCTCTACCATCACCCAGAGATATATCCTGGTATTCAGAGATACACCCTGTACAGGTGATTACCATCTTAAAGATGGCAGGGGATTTTTTCCCTCCCATGGTTTTCTCCCTTATCCTCCCTCCTCCCCTCAGCATGGGACATGCCCTACAGTCTCAGCGATGCAGCATACTCCTGTGAAAGGAGCAAGCTACCTCACTAGTCCTGCACAGGTCACTAAGTGCCGGAACCCACAGGCAACCCTCTCTGGCTGAGACACACTGACGTCCAACAGCAGCCTACAGCCTTGCCATCCTCCCTATGCGGTTACTGGAACCCACTCCCGAACACTGGTCGTCTGCAACGTAATGCACTGTTACTGGGTCACTGCATTTGTTTTGTTGTCGACTCAGTACTAGTATGTACACTTCTGGGATGTTCTGTAATTTATGGGATGCAGTATCTCCTTTGTATAACGACACACTGTCCTTCTGTAACTATTTAGTCTGTCTTTTAAATGGTGCATAGATTTCCTTGTACTTGCTTTAAAGTTATAAAAGAAAAGTTTAAAAAAGTAGCATTCATTAAATATAAGTTTCCCACCCGTAACCACCTGTCCTCTTCACCCATTTATCTGACTGTACTGGATCCATAACCACATGAGGAACAGGAATAACAGTTTTCTTTGCTGCTGATGCCTACTAGTTAATCTGCTGTAGAAAGCACTATTGACTGACTCTCACCAAGGCAAGGAAACCCTCCATTACTGAGAACAAATGCATCCATCTACAGCATGTCTGCTCTCCACCAGAGCAGGACATCCTCGGTCACTCTTGAACCCGAGTCTCCCATCCTGCAGCACTGCATGCTGCTATTGAGCCAGTTCTGTGTCACACTGTTAGCCAAACTGCTTTTGCATTAATATTTGGCTATCTGTGCAAACCAAGAACATGTCTGTTCTTGGACGTAGGGAAGTGATCTAACTGAATCATAAAGAACTGAAGCAATGCCTGACATCATTTGATCATTTGATCCCGCCACACCCCACCCACCCCACCAGCTGTGACTCATATTATAGACTTCATTGTCTGAGCTGCATTTTATAGCAACTAGTAAAGTTTAATTAGTGCCAAACTGCTGCAAATAAGATGAGATTTACTGGAAGCTGTTATGCCCACATTTGCTCCAAGTTGTAGCCCAGTATCAGGCTAGCAAACCCTCAGTACTAGTTGCAGTGACAGATAGCAAACTTAGTATTTACTGCCAGGCAGCACAGCTTCAACTGCCAGTGATGTGCTGTCACATTTTAACTAAAGTGGTGGCCCTTTCACTAGTCAGAGGTACTTATCCTCATGTTTCATATCAAGGAAAAGGAGATCATTTAAAATTAGCAGATTGCAGAGAACTGCCCATGGGATTATTGAAACACGGGTATTTATTTTTCAAAAGCACTGACAAGCATGGGTATCACTATATATTTTGAGTGCCACCATTGGGATTTCAAACCTGACGCTGTATTGGTCCGCTACTCAGAAGGCTCCTGACCCTTCTGCAAGTGCAGAAGGGCCAGGAACAGCCATGGAGGGCCCCTTCATATAGGATGCGCACCATTGGGGCACTCCAGGGTATTCTCAGTGAGGGACGTGCTTCCCCTCCACACCTGATCCTGAGTTACATGTCTGACTAAATAGGTGGCCAGGACTGAGGTGGGCCAGGGTGGAAATGTGCCTCAACCACACAGAAGTCACTGTCTTGTGGATGACCGGTGGAGTGTGCAGAGGCTACGCAGCCCTAAGAACGGCAGTAGCGACTGCTCACCCCACTGTGCCAGACCACATCTGTTTCCCTGAGCCCCACTCAGTCTCTGTCCTCTAGATGCCAGCTCTCAGAGCCTCCACAGTAGGCAGGGAGCAGTACCGGCACCAACTGGCAACATTTTGATTACTTGGCATTTCACTGGCCATATGGCAGTCCTTGGAGGACTGCAAATCCCATCATCCCCCACTCTGTCGTGGTAGGGAACCACTGTCAGCCAAGCATGCCCACAGTATAGTACAGCAAGTCCCTCTCCCATAAGTGGACTGCAGCAGGCACAGATTGTGGATTCTAGCAGGCGTGCTGACTCCCACAGGTGCGGGTTCGTGCACCCCAGATCTGCACAAGTCACGTGTATCTGGGGTGCCTTTGAGGATCAGGCTCTTACATTTAGAAAACAGAACTAAAAGTCACACACATACATACACACACATATACATACATGTATAATTTCTTGTTGTAACCCATTAAAGTGAAGAAACGTTTTTAAAAAACTTACCCAGGGGACACCTAATGGCATAGTGGCAGCCATGCCTGTGACCCCAGCTCGGGAGAAAACCTGGGAGGCTAGCGGTCAGGTAACCAACTGAAAGGAGTGCTGGCCTGAGCTGTGCATCCCAGCTTGGGGGAGGAGGTGGCACTTTCTGCCACTATAGTGAACCCTGTGGGCAGGCCAGGGAGAGTTCTCTCCCACCTGGGGCATGCTGCACGCGTATGAGACCAGCTTTGATGTGCAGGCCACCATGGGGTGAGGAACTCAGACAGAATATGAAAAACTGGCAGCCGCTAGGATAATAGCCCTGGCATACACAGGGCTCATGCTAACTGCTCCAGTCCCATGCCAGATTGTGTTCTGGTTTTGACATGGGGATCCCTGCCCCTCCTCCAGCCCTACAGCCGTTGACAAATAAAAACAGACCCCGTTATATGAGTTTTAAACATGCAACCTACTGTATTGCTTTTTAAAATACCATTTTAAATATTTTAGCAGTTAAGATATTTTTCCGTTTTTCTAGTTGATTACTGTTTGTTAGAGGCATATTCATTCATTTTCCAAGATCCCAGATCGAAGGTATTATGATTTGTACATGTAACCTAACTAGTTCTGAACAGAGATGATGTTTGAGGGCCTCATGGCTTGGAACTGCCTATCAGTCCTATACAGTACTTCCATATAAAGAACGTTATTGTACTGTGTTCATCCTAAATCTAAGTATGGCATCCGTACATTTTATGACCTAAACTAACTTTAAGACAGGATTGTTTGATAAATGAAAAACTTCACCTCTACTGACCAAGTTTAGTACCAAAACATACTGTATTATGTCTAATTAAATACTCGTGAGTTTAGCGAGGCTCCTAATTGGCTATTGGCTCAACCATTAACATCTTAGACTTGACCGATGCAGCTGCCAGCTGACGTGGTACAGTATGCATGGCTTGTGCCACTTTGCTCAAAACTGTAAGTAACAAAACAAAACAAAAAACCCATTAAAGTTGTTATTGTAATTAGATTTATAATCGCAATAACAACCTCAAAGCTGGTTATTTCTTTGGATAAACAACCGGCTGGAATGTGGTGGCCCCAGGCATAGCCTAAGGCCACCCATCCCCCCAAACAGTCATTAATCCCTCAGAAATGACCGGCTTCTTGGTCATTATTGCTTAATCAGAAGAACTGACTTTAAGGGGCTTTTAAGTCATACGTGTGTGTGTACAGCTTTATAAATGTTTACATGGAACACAGACAGTGCCTTATTTATTAGTGAGAGAAATGGATAACATATGAAGGCCAGCAGGGGAGAATTGTGCTTGTCTGCTAAGAGACTCTCCTCACGGTGGGTCTAAAGTAGACTCCACTGCTTGCCAACTTCCTGCTGGCAGCATGGGGCGGAAGAATTGGAGGCAGAACACGCTGGGGTTGGGTTGCCATCGGGATGTGGCTACTTCAGTGACACAGTGGTGCACTCCTGATCAGCAAGGGATACATTAAAGTGAGAAAACAGGATGCGGTCTCGTGCAGGCAGATGAAGCCAGCTCCCGACCCATGCCTCAATGGGACCGTTCCACTGGTTCTTCTCTCCTCGGTTCCACCTCCCTTTGGATAAGTCCCTTACAGCACATCGGGTCAATGGAGGTCCCGCTTAGGGTTGAGGTGCAGGATGGACAGTGGATCTGGCTGCAGGAGAGGGTCCACTCAGGCTCCAGGGTGCCAGGACATGTGGTGGCTGGGTAAATCTGGCAGAAAGAGGTTCTGCTTGGTCATCCTTCTGGGCAAGGTGGTTAAAACAGACAATCAAGAAAAAAAAAGAAAGAAAAGGATGACATGATAAGCTTGTCCAAGAAATTCTTCCTGCCTTGGAGAAGTTTCCTGAGGACTGAATGCTGTATGTACTGTACTATAGCAGTTAACAGCAGGTTTGTTAGGGTTTATGGACAGACTGGACAGACAAGCAGTCTTTTTCTGCCCTCACTATCTCTATGTCTCTAACAGTTTTAGAGTAAAACAGGAGACCGCTAGTGCCACCACACTGTTATTACTAGATTCCACTAAACATTTACACAAAGTTATTTATTTAACCAGGAAAACTCAGCTGAGAAACAACATCTCATTAACCTTTTAGCCAACTAATCTATCAGTTCCACTACAATCCACAAACTGTGTAACACTCCTTATTCGACAAATGTTGTGATTTGTTTGTGGCTATGGAGACAGCACAAAATGCAACACAACACAATTTTAGCAAGTAATCAGTTTTTGTGATTCCTAGAGTTAGAAAGAGTTTTTTTCTTTTTATCATATTTTTTAAGGTCACATTGAGAAAACAGAAAACAAAGTTGGCTATTTATTGCTATAATGGATATCGGTAGGAAGTAGTTCAACCAAGTAGGTATGTGTTTTTTCCATATATATCTATATATATAGATATATATGTGTGTGTGTGTGTCTGTAACCCCCCCACACACACACACACAAATTCGGGGTTTACCTTGATGCCTTCCTGGGCTCCCTCAGTGCCCACTGCCAGGCTGGTGTCCTGTCTCTATTTGATCTTGATCATTTACATGACAGTGCCATGCTAAGCCTCAGCAACTGTCCCTTTAAGAGACTAGCTAATCTGTGTGTAGTGAATGGTCTGTGCTGGGTCCAAGTGATTTAAGACTTGCGCCTGGCCAGTCACCATTCTGATTTGCTCCACTCTGCAGTCGATATTTGTGCAGAGGGAGCCTGTGTGGAAACTGTGCTTATTTACTATTTACACGTTGCTGTATTTGAAATAGGGAAGTTTGTTCAACCTGCTTTCCTTGCGGCTTATGCCTTTGGAATGGAAGCCACCATGTTAGGTCCAAGACTTCCAGTAATTGGACCAATCAGACTATGGGGGCCCAAAATGGATCCTGGCCCAAGTGTCTCGTGGGAAGGAAATCTGTAGTTTTTATAGTTTTTAGGTTGGTGCCAAAACTAACCTGGAGGGGGAGCCCTAACTGTGACTGACAGTTTCCCCAGCCAACCAAAATCCTGAATTACAAGGGGAATCCCCCAGTGCTACATGAGACAGCGGATCAGTTAGAGTTGGAGGCTGAAGTGTGAACAGCTCGAGCTTTCAAGCAGCTGCTCCCTGGGAATCGGTGGGAAGAAGCCTACCTTGCCTCCCTGCTACCTTTCTCCTGCTTGAGAAGTTTACCAGTACCACTTGCGTTTTGGACTGAAGATTTGCTCCTGTGAAGTGCTCGGCCCAGCTTGTGTGCGAGATGAATTTTTGGATTGAGAGGTTTGCTCAGTGACTCTACTAAATTAGCAACTGGACTGTATCGAACTGTACAAAGCTAGTGCTGCTCTGTTTTGAATGTGCTGAATGTGTTTCGTGGGTCGAGTCCTGCTTGCCTACAACCCAACCTTTTATGCCAGCTGGAGACTTCACCAGCAAGAAGATAACCAAACTTTGCCAATTTGCTCATCCTACCTGGGCCTTTGCCAATCCGGCCCAGACCGATTACCCTGCACCAGAGACTGTTTCAGTGAGAGACTGGCTGAGGGGATCCAGCTCCTGCGCAACAACTCGCAGGTTGCGGCCACCTGGAGGAAAGAACATGAAGAGGAGGTGCGTCGTGTCGGCCCTGCTTCCCTGTGCTCATCAATGAATACCACAAGGTCTCCATATCGCCTGCCTTTCAGCAGAAATCTGGTGGTGTGACCCTGCAGCAAGTATTTAAATCATCTGTGGTATCATCTGGATTTCATTTACTTTCTGGGTTTTCAAGAGACTGAGCCAACCAGCTCGGATTACAAATAGTCAGCTTGTTGTTTTGCATGCTAACTGCCTTTTTTTTTTCCCATCAAGGGCCCCAACATCAACTGCAATGCCGGCCATCCCTGGGCAATGCCTCTGGCTAGCCAGATACTCCATCCTGGGTACCCAGTGTTGTGTGACTGTTTATTTGGGACTAAAAAAAGTGCATGCCAAACCTGAATCAAATCAGATTACCAATCATTTGCCTAGATTCACACCCCCTTCCTTGTTCACGACCCCTAAATAAACCTGATTGTCTATTTTCACATATAACCTGGCTAATGTGCATATTATTAGTAGGATTACTGTACTGCAAGTGTGCAGTTGTGTTGCTAACCTTATTTTACAGGGGGTCTCCAGGAAAATTGCTGCAAGTCCAAGTGTGAAGGGTGTGTGCAATTACTGTGTTATACGGACAGTGAATTCACTGTTGTACCAGATACTGGGCCACTAGAAGGGTCGGTGGGTGGTTATAGCTTCCCAGAGGGCCACAGCAGGATAGATAAGACACATTCAATACCATTACTCTGGGTTGAGGGGTTCCATGTCATAAGAGCGAGGACTTAACAGCGCCCGACACCTCAGCGAAGACACAATGCTGAAAACAGGAACAGCGTCCATACACAACACTGAGCACAATATCAGTGAGCACAACATGGAACAAAGCAAATGTGTGTTATTATTTTATGTGGGGGACTGTGTCCCCCATGCTCCCCGCACCCCCCTTTTCTATTATAATCAACTCTGAGGGAGAGCTGAACAGTGAGGAAACAAAAAAATTCTAAGTCCAGGAACACTCAGAAGCAAAAAACACACACGGATCTAGCGAGATCCGAACCCTGTACCTCATGCACTAAAGGCAGTGTCCTAACCCACAGCACCATGCAGGCAGCCAGCTCAGTGGTTCTCAGCCGAGCAATGTTCTATATCCTTTTCCTGTATGGCTCCCCCTACCATTCACTGGACCCACTTCTAGAAGCTTGGCACAAGTCAATGCGAAAGGCAACTTGTGCCAAATGCCGTTGTGACTTGGACCCTCGCCCTATTCTAAAAGGGGCAGGGTCACTGCAAGAGTCCCACGACTTCATGGCATGCCAGGCACGCTTAACCTAAGGGCATACCTATGGGGCATGTTGCAAGTCGCAGCCCCTCAGCAAGCTGTAAGTACCCAAAACCCACAGGGCAGCTGTTCCCCCGATCCATTCCTCAACCCGTATTTTGCCGCAAATGTTTAAAACTTAAACCCCCAAGATCCCTGGTAGTCTAATGGCCCTCCCCACGCTCCCACCCAGCAGTGCCAGTCCTCCTCCACATCCCCAGCGGCAACTGGCACAGCCCACGCTCACCTCCATGGCCAGCCGCCGACTGAGTTCATATGAGCGCTACTGTATAGACGCACTCAGAAATGAATGAATATATCATTCAGCGCAACTGGCACAGCTCTCACTTCCACGGCCAGCCATTGAGCCAGAGAGATGAGAAAGCATTGTATAGATGCACTCAGAAATGAAGGAATACTCATTCATTTCTGAGCGCATCTATACAGTGCCGCGCGTGAGCTCAGTCGGCGGCTGGCCATGAAGGTGAGAGGTGGGCTATGCCAGTTCGCTGGGGATGGGTGGGGAAGACTGGCACTGCTGGGTGAGGCGGTGGGGTGTCCACTGTCTTAACTAACCGCCATTTACTTACTCGCACGGTAGCTGACATCGCGCCTCGCTATTATTCTAGACTCGCTCATCCGATAGGCAATCGTATTGAGACGCTCATATTGAGTCGCTCAATATGACTCGCCCATATCACTGGATACCGGGTTGCGGCACCTTATTACTGAATCCAGGCCCCTCAACCTGTGCTTAGCTATACAGGCAGGGGTAATAATCTTAGGGTCAGCACCGCCTAGGGGATATATATATATGTATTAGTTTTGCCACAGGTTGGGGAAGGTCAACAATAATGCTGTAAAATAAACCAGTAAGAACGCAGAAATGCATAACGTTATCTAAAAGCTTTCTTTTTGCTGAGCAGTAAAGACCCATAGGACAGTGCCTGTCTCTTGGAGGGCAGGTGAGTTCCGCAGGTGCAATAAGGAATAAGATAAGGGTCTCGGAACTTGTTTAGCCGATAAGAAAGCAGGAACATTGCCAAATAATTTTATAACTACTGAACAAACTCAGACGCACTGCCCGGAATATTTTTCAAAATATCTGTGTCCTTGTTGTAATCACAGTAGAGCCATAAAAGTATTTGTCCCTTGTTACTAGCTATTCCCAGCAAGGCCTGCACAGAGAACTCCTCCACTCCCCAAACTCAGAGTTTACCCAACAAAATGGAACATTCTCACGAATTTCACCCACACTACAGTATTAAATGCTTCACAGTTTTCCTGACTCCACAAGCCACTCACAGGACAGATTTATGTTTCTTTTACAATAAAAAGAATCCCATTCAGTACAAAGTGTCCCAGAAATAATATGTATAGAACCACTGTATGAATTTTCCTTCATTGTCAAAAGAATATTATTTTTCCAACTGTAGGGGCAGCTGCATAGAAGAATCTTCCTTTTATTTATTTATTTTTTTGTGAGTGTATGTGTCCCACAAAGATTGTCATTTTCCAGTTACCCACTCCTTCACTAAGGTTGTAATGAGCTAGCGTACAGCCTGACATTAATATTAACTTTCAAACGTAGTGAACAATTATGTCTTACAGTATATCTTGAAGTATTTTTTCCCCTTTCATTAATTAAAAGATTTTCTACCCAGCAGTTCTTGGTGTGATGTGTGGAACATAAGCAATACGACACAACAGGGTGTGCATGGAACAGATTTTACCGCACCCCCAAGGGCGTAGTGAGGCACAAGGCTAAGTGCCTTCAGCCACTGGAAATGCGGTAAAATCTGTTCCATGCACACCGCTGGAGTGTCTTACTGTGCTTATAAAATGGGTTCTTTTTTTTTTTTACTTTTTACAGTTGGGAAAAGCATGTTTATATGTAGAAACAATATATTTACTTGAGGGCATTTATGATAAAATAGTCCTTCTGCCCACTGCAAATGATATCATTGATAATGTCATTATATTACTGCTGGACAAAGTTTGTCCTTTGCTGGCATCAAGATTCAAGATATGGAATGTTTATCGTGGAATGCTTAAAATGGAATGTTTACCATGGAACACACGGATTCAAAATTCTGCTCGGTTCCTCTGGCAGAATGTTCCTTTCCTAACATACTGTACAAACACACAACAAAGGCCTCTTCTACAGCTGGAGATTCAATTATAGTATATGGTTACCCTTTGTTATGTATAAAAATCAGCCTGCTCAAAATCCTTGTTAAGCACATTCTAACCCGTTATGCATATTCTAAAGTGTTGTTATGCACATTCCGAACAGTTGTTATGCTCAGTTCAAAGGTCATACAATTTTAAATTTCTCATATATGTTACACCTAGCTACGTACTAACCACCCAGTGCCCAAAGTCATACCTTTTACCTTTCAAAAGTCAGGAAATTTGATTTTGATTTGGGAGTAGAACAAAGAAATGGCAAGATTTTTTGTTTATACTTCAGTGAGGGTCTGTCACTCTAGTGTAAAAAACCATATACTATAAAAAATAAAATATGGTTAACCACACACAACTCGGCATGTGTTTCCATCTTGGAGTTGAGATGACAGCATAAACCTCTCGAGCTTCACTCTCGAGGTTCATATGCTGTCATCTCAACCCCTCGATGGAAACACAGCCTTGTTGTGTATGGTTGCCCATACATTATTCTCTATATCTCACTGTCAGGACAAGCAGAAGAGATTTCCCTGATGAGCAGGTACAGACAGAAGGGGGATTTTCCATTGTCAGCAAAGAAACAGTTGTAATGAAAACTATAAACAATACTTAATGTTTCTAATTTTGTTTATGTGTGTAAGGAACGTGTGATAATCGGAAACAACATTTAATTAGTTTGTTTTATTTTTTATTTAAGGTAGTTTTATTTTTAGGGCCCAGTTGAAAGTTTTTTACAGTGCAAAGGTAGCAGCCATGTTTGTGATGTAAGATCAATTCTAGTTGTAGGGGGACTGACTATAGAGGGGGCACTTTCAAAAACTGAATGTCTGGGAAAGGCTGCAGTGGTAAGCCGATAAGCTGGCTTGACTGCCGTAATTCTTATGGCTTTAGTGGAGTGTGGCAACTCCGTGGATAGCACTAATGCATCCCAAACTATTGCCATTGATGGGTACTCAGCTGCCTGGAGGGTGGTAACCAAAGGTAGTGAGGATTCCTCAGAACCCGAAGCCCCATCCTTAATCGACAGTTTTGAGAAGAAGTTTGCCCAATTGTTACTGGACGAGGGCCGAACACTCGGGGACTTCAAAAAGTTATTCCTGTTGCCTGGGGGTGTTCCTTCTCCGATACCTATGCCAGTTCCGGTACCTGCCCCTACACCAGCTCCTGTGCCCACAGTTAGTCATGACTCTTACCACAGGCTGTGAGTGTTTTCAGGCATTCTCCCCTCACCATGAGGGGAAGATGATCTAGAGACTTGGATGGACTATGCATCCCACCTGGTTCAAGAGTGGCAGTGTGCGGAAGTAGAAAAATGGAAAAGATTCATAGAAAGTCTAAGGGGCCCTGCATTAGAAACAGTTAGGTTTTTGAGGTCCACAAACCCTGACGCTTCAGCTCAGATGTATTTGTCTACGCTGGAAAGTGTATTTAGTAGTACTGAATCTGGGGAAGCTTTAATGTGGAAAGTTAAAGCCATCAAACAGTGGAAAGGGCAATGTCTGTCTGTTTATGTTACTCGTTTGGAGAGGGTCTTACGGAGAGCCTACAGAAAAGGTGGGGTACTGGCCATCGATTTGGATCATGTGAGAGTAGATCATGTACTGCAATGTGCCAAATGCTCCAAGTTGCTAATTCTCCAGTTAAAGTTCCAAGATGGAAGGGATGATCTATCTGCTTATTGTGACCTAATAACAGAACTCAGGGAGGCTGAAGGTGAGGAAGAAGACTGGAATTCTTGTGCAGGCGCTGCTGGAGTAGCCCCGGTGCTGGAAAGGCTCTGGGAATCAGAGACTGCTAAGGATACCCCACCATGGGCAGAGCTGCAGAGAGAAATCAGAGAACTGAAAGCCAGTGCCTCTGCCAAGGCCCTTTCCATGGATAATGACTGTGACCCCCCCCTCAAAATGTATCTACTATGGGAGTGGGAGTGCATGCTCAGGCGCCTCCTGTGGATGGCTGCTTAAAGGCTGAACTAAGTGAACTGACTGCTACGCTAACAGAATTCTTGGACTGCAGTGCGCCACCTTTGGCATGGCAAAGAGAGAGGGAGGCTGAGTAGATGCCCTATGCTGTCAGTGCTCCAGCTCCAGTGATGAATATGCCTCAGCTTGCTTACACATGGAATGGGGGTAAGAGTTAGGGCCGACGACCCCAACGCACACCCCAATGCCTGTTGGTGGGGATGGGATGGACGTGGGGTGAAAGGGGTGGCAACCCTAACACCGAATTTCCTCATTTTTATCACTATGGAACAACCCAAACTGATGCATTAAACAGAGTTTTGACTATATATATATATATATATATGTATATATAAAAGTTTTGCCACAGGTTGGGGAAGGTCAAGAATAATGCTGTAAAATAAACCAGTCAGAATGCAGAAATGCATAATATTATCTAAAAGTTTTTTTTATTTTGCTGAGCAGTAAAGACCCATAGGACAGTGCCTGTCTCTTGGAGGGCAGGTGAGTTCCGCAGATGCAACAAGGAACAACATAAGGTTCTCAGAACTTGTTTAGCTGATAAAAAAGCAGGAAACTTTCCAAACAATTTTATAACTACTGAATAATCTCAGAAGCCCTGCCCGGAATATTTTTAGAGATATTTGTATCCTTGTTGTAATGACAGTAAAGCCTTAAACATATTTGTCGCTTGTTACTAGCTATTCCCAGCAAGGCCTGCACAGAGAACTCCTCCACTCCCAAAACTCAGAGACCCAACAAAATGGAACATTTTCTTGAATGTTGCCTACACTCCAATATTTAAATGCACCACAGCTTTCCTGACTCCGCAAGCCACACACAGAACAGATTTATATTTCTTTTACAATAAAAAGACTCCCATTCAGTACAAAGTGTCCCAGAAATAATATGTAAAGAACCACTGCATGAATTTTCCTTCATTGTCAAAAGAATATCAATTTTCCAACTGTAGGGCAGCTGCATAGAAGAATCTTCTTTTTATTTATTTATTTTTTTTGTGAGTGTGTGTGTCCCCCACAAAGATTGCCATTTTCCAGTTACCCACTCCTTCACTAAGGCTATAATGAGCTAGTGTACGGCCTGACATTGATATTAACTTTCAAATGTAGTGAACAGTTATGTCTTACAGTATGTCTTAAAGTATTTTTCCCCCCTTTCACTAATTAAAAGATTTTCTACCCAGCAGTTCTTGGTGTCATGTGTAGAACGTAAGCAATATGACACAACAGGGTGTGCATGGAACAGATTTTACCGCATGCCCAGGGGCGTAGTGAGGCACAAGGTCGAGTGCCTTCAGCCCCTGGAAATGCAGTAAAATCTGTTCTATGCACACCGCTGGAGTGTCTTACTGTGATTATAAAATGGGTTCTTTTTAACTTTTTACAGTTGGGAAAAGCATGTTTATATGTAGAAACAATCGATTTACTAGTGGGCATTTATGATAAAATAGTCCTTCTGCCCACTGCAAATGATGTAATTGAAGATGTCATTACATTACTGTTAGACAAAGTTTGTCCTTTGCTGGCATCAAGATTCAAGATATGGAATGTTTATCATGGAATGTTTAAAATGGAATGTTTACCATCGAACACACGGATTCAAAATTCTGCTCAGTTCACCTGGCAGAATGTTCCTTTCCTAACATACTGTAAAAATACACAACAAAGGCCTCTTCTACAGCCGCAGATTCAATTATGTCACTGTCAGGACAAGCAGAAGAGATTTCCCTGATGAGCAGGTACAGACGGAAGGGGGATTTTCCATTGTCAGCAAAGAAACAGTTGTAATAAAAACTATAAACAATACTTAATGTTTCTAATTTGTGTGTGTGTAAGGAACATGTGATAATCAGGGAAACAACATTTAATTAATTTGATTTATTTTTTATTTAAGGCAGTTTTATTTTTAGGGCCCAGTTGAAAGTTTTTCACAGTGCAAAGGTAACAGCAATGTTTGTGATGTAGGATCAATTCTAGTTAGTTGGAGGGGGACTAACTATAGAGGGGGCACTTTAAAAAATTGAATGTCTGAGAAAGGCTGTAGTGGTAAGCCGACAAGCTGGCTTGTCTGCTGTAATTCTTATGGTTTTAGTGGATGGTTGCAACTCCGTGGATAGCACTAATGTGCCCCAAACTATTGCTATTGATGGTTTCCGGCCGCCTGGAGGGTGGTAACCAAAGGTAGTGAGGATTCCTCAGAACCTGAACCCCCACACTTAATCAACAGTTTTAAGAAGTTTGCACAATCGTTAGTGGATGAGGGACGAACCCTTGAGGACTTCAAAAAGTTATTCCTGCTGCCTGGGGGTGTTCCCTCTCTGATACCTATGCCAGTTCCGGTATCTGCCCCTACACCAGCTCCTGCGCCCGCAGTTAGTCATGACTCTTACCGTAGGCTGTGAGTGTCAGCATCCATTTTCGGCCAGTAGAAACAATCTCCCCGCACCATGAGATGAAGATGATCTAGAGACTTGGATGCACTTTGCATTCCCCCACCCCCCAGTTCAAGAGTGGCAGTGTGCGGAAGCAGAAAAACAGAAAAGAATCATGGAAAGTCTAAGGGGCTCTGCATTGGAAACAATTAGGTTTTTGAGGTCCACAAACCCTAACGCTCCAGCTCAGAAGTATTTGTCTGCACTGGAAGGTGTATTTAGTAGTATTGAATCTGGGGAAGCTTTACTGTGGAAATTCAAAGCCACCAAACAGTGGAAAGGGGAATGTCTGTCTGCTTATGTTACTCGTTTGGAGAGAGACTTACGGAGAGCCTACAGAAAAGGTGGGGTATTGGCCAGCGATTTGGATCATGTGAGAGCAGATCATGTACTGCAATGTGCCAAATGTTCTAAGTTGCTAATTCTCCAGTTAAAGTTCCAAGATGGGAGGGATGATCTATCTGCTTATTGTGACCTAATAACAGAACTCAGGGAGGCTGAAGGTGAGGAAGAAGACTGGAATTCTTGTGCAGGCGCTGCTGGAGTAGCCCCGGTGCTGGAAAGGCCCTGTGAATCAGAGACTGCTAAGGATACCCCACCATGGGCAGAGCTGCAGAGAGAAATCAGAGAACTGAAAGCCAGTGCCTCTGCCAAGGCCCTTTCCATGGATAATGACTGTGACCCCCCCCCTCAAAATGCATCTACTAGGGGAGTGGGAGTGCACGCTCAGGCGCCTCCTGTGGATGGCTGCTTAAAGGCTGAACTAAGTGAACTGACTGCTATGCTGACAGAATTCTTGGGGTGCAGTGCACCACCTTTGGCATGGCAAAGAGAGAGAGAGGGAGGGAGACTGAGCAGATGCCCTCTGCTGTCGGTGCTCCAGCTCCAGCGATGAATATGTACTCCTCTCTGGCCCCTAGCCATGACTGGAGACCCGCCTCTAATGTAATGTTACAGCCAAAACAGACCAAAGGAAGTATATTTTTTACCAACTGGAGGGGGAGAACAGTCATATTAAGAGAAAATGCCAGTTCCCCAAAGATTTAAGAAAGGTGAATGCTAAGCTGTTGAATCAAGTTAAGCAAAGCCATCCCAAACCGTCTGGCAAGCATTCATCCCAGTCCTCTCTGGGCAAATTGTCTGTCCCCACCCAGGCAGACCCTTTCCATAACTGGTCCAAATTGGTAGGTCCTTCCATGGAGACTCAGGTGCACGATGACAGTATTCCAGCCCGAGCCATATTGGACAGCGGATCTCAGGTCACTATAATATTTAAAGAACAGTATGATCAGCGTCTGTCGGACCACCCTCTACAGCCCCTAGATGGACTGCATGTATGGGGTTTAAGTGATAAATCTTATCCCAACTTGGTTTCTTATGAGTATGGCTATCTTTCCCTTCTCCTGTGGCTGGCGTGGACAAACCTGTGGAAACATTGGCATTAGTTTGCCCCTAAACCAGACTATATGATGGGATTCCCATATTAGTCGGCACTAATGCACACGTTTCACCACCTAGCGCAGATGTATCAAGAGAAGCAAGCTCAGAAACCTGGACGAGCTTTACCTACTCATGCAATGGTACAAAAAGCTTATGAGATGCAGCTGCAGAGCGAAGTGAGTGACAAGGATGATCCAGCGGGGCATGTCTGGAAAAAGAATCCACCATCTCTCATCTTGCCACCTAATTCACAGTGTACTGTTAGTGGCGAGGTACAGATCAAGAAAGATGTCAAGAATAAGATTTTCATGCTGGATGCCCCAGAAGAAGCGGGGGCTGCCTAATGGACTTTTGATTAAACCCAGTGTGCTACCTGTTAGAGCCCATGCCTACACCAGGAGAGTAGTGGTGCAACTCTGCAATGTGACCAACCAAAACATTGAGGTCCCCCAGGGCTGTACTCTGGCCCAGGTATGTTGTGCCAACACTGTGGTGCTGCAGGGAAGAGGATGATGAAGTATCCCCAGATATGTTCGACTTTGGGCAGTCTCCTATCCCTAGTGAATGGAAAGTTAGGATCAGATGCAAGTTAGCACAACGGAGCAAGGTATTTTCATTAAAGGAATGGGATGTCTGTTGCGCCGCTGGTGCTGAACACCATATTAGACTTCACGACGAGAGGCCCTTCCATGAAAGATCTCGACGACTGGCACCAGCAGACACTGATGATGTTTGACGCCACCTACAGGAGATGCCAGCAGCTGGAATTACACAAGAATCTCACAGCCCATACACCTCTCCTATCATGGTGGTCTGAAAGAACAATGGATCGGTGAGAATGTGTGTGTGGACTACGGGACACTGAATCGAAGAACTATACCAGACCAATATACCATGCCACGCATTCGGAATGCCCTTGAGTGCCTTAATGGGAGCCAGTGGTTCTCTGTGTTAGACCACTGGAGTGGGTACTACCAAATCCCAATGACACCTGAAGATAGAGAAAAGACAGCGACCATCTGTCCTTTGGGGCTTAACGAATTCCTACGCATGTCTCAGGGCATTTCAGGAGCACCTGCCACTTTTTAGATGTTGATGGAGTGAGCTGTGGGAGACATGACTCTACTAGAATGCCTTGTTTACCTGGACAATGTCATTGTGTTTGGCAAGCCCCTCTAAGAGCATGAGATCCACTTGTTCAAGGTTCTAGACCGGTTGGAGGACTTTAGTTTAAAACTGTCTATCAACAAATGCAAATTCTTCCAACAATCTGTGAAATATGTAGGCCACATTGTGTCTTCTGAGGGAATTCAAACGGATCCAAGCAAAGTGGAAGCTCTGACTACCTGGCCACAGCCTAACAATCTTTTTGGGGTTCTGCAGCTACTATCGTCGATTTGTGAAAGATTATACCAAAGTCATCCACTGTTTGCTCAATCTAACTCAAGGGTAGCTGTCATCAAACCAAAAGTACAAAAAGAGTGCTGTAAAAGAGGAGGAAAAAGTCTGTTTCAGAACAAGTGAACCTTTTGGGACAAGGTGGACTAAAGAGTGTGATGTGGCATTTTACAGTATCATTCACCAGTTCACCCATGCCCCTGTACTTGCTTACAAAGATCCAACTAAGCCTTACGTGTTACACACTGATGCCAGCCTAAAGGGGCTTGGGGCTATGCTTTTCAGGGAGTATGAGGAAGGACTACGCCCAGTGGCATTTGGCAGCAGGAGCCTGCCCCCCTCTGAAAATAACTACCCAGTACATAAACTTGAATTTCTTGCGTTAAAATGGGCCATAGTAGATTAGTTTCATGAATACCTTTATGGTGCAAGGATTCTGGTGAAAACTGACAACAACCCTGTCATGTATGTTCAAACCTTGGCAAAGTTAAATGCCATTGGGCACCATTAGTTATCAGCACTTTCAACCTATGCCTGTTCAGTAGGGTACCGCCCAGGCCTGAATCACATTGATACTGACACCCTCTTTAGAAGGCCTGAATCCAACCCAGAGTGGGTGAGAATGTCCGAGCAATCTGTTAAAGCTCTTTCTCAAAATTTTGGTAAAGATGAACATCCATCCACTGAAACAGTTGATTGCCTAGTTGCTTGTTTGGGCCCTCCTGACACCTGTGTTCCTGCAACTTATTGCAGTTTTGCCACCCTGGATCTTAGCACCCTGCCTCAACTTACTTTCACTGAAATCCAGTGGGCATAGCCGACGATCCTATGGTTAAACCTGCGTTGGACACCCTAAATGTGGGAAAAACCATGTCCAAGATCGAATAACTACTTTGCTGTTTAGAGAGGGGCCCAGGTTAAAGTTGTGCAACAAACTGCTCTACAGAGAGACCACAAACAGACAAGGTCAGGCTGTCAAACAACAGCTCGTATCACCTACTGCCTTCAAACGTATGGTTTTACATGCCCTCCATGACTGGATGGGACATCTGGGTTGTGACAGAACTTCAGACTTAGCCTCATGCCCGTTTCTACTGGCCGAAAATGGGTGCTCACATTGGAACCCACATCAAAACTTGTAGCCCTGGTTAACATTTCCACCAGTGCACCCATGGAACTTGTGTGCATTCAATTTTTGTGTTTAGAACCAGACCAAAAGAGCATTGGTAATGTGCTGGTAATGACTGATCAGTTTACTCGCTATGCTCAGGCCTATCTAACCAAGAACCAAAAGGCACCCACCGTAGCCAAAGTACTGACATAAAAATTCTTTGTCCATTACGGTGCCCCCCCAGAGAATTCATTCTGATCAGGGGAGAGATTTTGAAAGCCATCTGATTAAAGAAATTGTCTCACTCTGGGGGGGGAGTGGAAATCCAGAACCACCCCGTATCACCTTCAAGAGGATCCACAGCCTGAAAGATTTAATCGAACATTACTAGACATGCAGGACAGACTTCACCCCAGAGATAAGTCACGATGGAGCCAGCAAATAAGTACGTCAGTACATGCCTATAACTGTACTCGAAATAATGCAACTGGGTTTTCTCCCTACCACTTGATGTTTGGTCGAGAAGCAAGGTCACCAATCGTTATCTGTTTTGGAGTATTCCCCTGATGGAGTCAAGGCAGAGAACTATCTCCAGTATGTTTAAAAACCCAAAGCTCAGCTCAACCATACCTATCAGTTAGCTCACACCATGGCGGCCAATGGAGAAACTTAGCAAACAAAGAAAGGCACGACACATGTGTCAAGGCCCAAGAGCTGCAAGCCAGAGATTGAGTCTTGCTGAGAAATTTAGGATTGCATGGAAAACACAAGATAGCCGACAGATGGCATCACACCCCCTACATTGTTGTCAGCAAGCTGGAAGAACTGGCAGTGTACAGAGTGCGTCCAGAGAATGATCCATGAGCTATAAAGACAATGCATAGAAATCATTTGTTACCAATTGGGCAAATCATCATTGATTCAGCACCCCAAGATACTACCCCACCTGGGCCTGTGACCTGAGCTGCCACCAGAAAGAGACAGTCAAACTCTTGTCCTGTTGTTCAGAGTTCAAAGCATTCCACCAGCCATGCTCTCGTTGAAACTGACTGCACATCTGAAGCTGATGATGGTGAGTGTAGGGTCACCTATTATCTATCTTGTGAACTGAGTCAGCTGTTTCAAGGAAACCCCCTGTGCAATATGGGAGATGAGGCAGGCTGGACTCTCAGGACAGCCTAATCACTCAGCCTTCCCCACTTCTCCTGTGCTCCCTGAAAGTGAGGTGCAAAGTGTGACTTCTGATATAGTTTATTCTTTGTGTCTCATGGAACTAACTGAGCCTTAAGAGGCAAATCCTTGACCACGAGAGCACAACTGGCAAAATACCAGATGAAACTGAAATGTCTGAAGCTAATGATTCTGATATTATGATGGACAACAATGCAAATGAAAATGATGATTTGGACAGTGTCAGTGTTGTGTTACGTGATTTAAATTCCATGGAATTTCCTCCTGATGATGAACCTGGAATTTCAGAACAAATTAATGTCAGTATTTCTTCTGAACCAGAACTCACATTGCAAGCAAATGAAAGAGTTCCTTCTATTTCTGAACAGACAGCCAGCGCAGAGACACCCCTTTCCTCAGAAGCTGACTTATTGATGGACAATGAGCCGGGACTGAGCAACCCAAATGCAAATGTCGAAAGAACTGAGCCTGTGCCTGCCCCTTCCAGAACATACGAACATACAAAATTTGCCAGCAGATAAAGGCCTAGAGGTCTATCAAGTCTGCTCGAATGTGCAGCTAGCACCCCTTATTCTGAAGCTGCCCCTCCCTTCCACCCTTCCCCTTCATTAACCCTTCCCCTTGTCCTGTCCCATCCTCGTTTGAAGCAGTCCACTGTTCTACTACATTCCACCCAGCCACCACCCTCTCTGTAAAAAAGTGTCTCCTCATCTCCCTCCTGAACCTTCCTCGCTCCAGTCTCATATCATGGCTCCTGGTGGCCCTCCCCTTCCTTACTTTGAACAGCCCCTCTGTACTTGTCTTGTTTATTCCTTTCATGTATTTAAAGGTTTCAATCATGTTACCCCTGTCTCTCCTCTCCTCCAGTGAGTACATGTTCAACTCCTTCAACCTCCCTCTCATATGATAAGTCCCCAGCCCTTGATCATCTTTGTCATTCTGCGCTGCACCCCCTCCGGTAACTTAATATCCCTCTTCAGATACGGACGCCAGTACTGCACGCAGTACTCCAGGTGTGGTCTAACTAATGACCTATACAGTGGCAGAATCACCTCCTCCCTCCTCGAGGATATACCCCTTGCAATACAACCCAGCATTTTGTTGGCCTTTTACCTTTGGCCTTTGGCCTTGTTGGCCAGAAAGTCTGGAAGAGCCACAAAGCCTATAGTGTGCTTTAGTTCTGATTCCCCGGGATGGCCTGTAGATCTTCCAATGAATGTAGTTCAAAAAAGGGTTTACGTTTCTAAGAATTGTCTTCCAAAACTTGGTTAAACTGCAACCTTTAAGCTGACAGTAAAGCCCTCCAGTATGCATGTTAATGACCTTTCCCCATGCAGCCCAAGTTTAACTGATAGGGTCAGGCCCAAACCATGTGGGTTAGTGTACAGGAGGTAATACCAACAAGAGTTGTGCAAACAATGTGTCTGGCTACTTGAACAAGTTTCAAGAAAAGCCAGCCCGGTGGTGAAGAGGGCTGAGGTGCTGGTGCCTTACCTCGAACCACGCCGGCGACCCAGGTTCTGGAATGGACTCGGGGCATTGAGGGGTTGGCAGGGGGAAGAGAGGCTTGAGCATCTGTATTACTGCTCTTCTTTCCTCTCCTGGGGTGGGTGGCAGGGCCGCATCACTCTGCAGCAGCCCCCAGTGGAGACCAAGAGCACTGTACAAGTGACGCAAAGGGGAAAACCAGAAAAGCGGAAACCGCTTCAGGATCAGCTAGATGACGGCTGCTGGTCCACTGATGCTTCCGAAACCCCTGTAGGGGCCATGTCCACCTCAGCAGTGCCCTGGGGCCAAAAGAAAGAATGTGCTGGCTGACCCACTGATGCCTTCTCCCTCGGAGGAGAGGAACCCACCCGGCCAATGGTTACACCGGGTTACCCCAGGGAGGCTGCGATATGAGGTAAGGAGTCTCGAAGGTGTAGTAGGAGGTACGTCAGGAATCACGGTGGCCTGAAGGAGTGGCGGGTCCCAGAGCACGTAGGAGGGAAAAAGAAATAATGCAAAAAAAAAAAAAGTTTCATGAAAAATAATGTGTTACATACTAACATACTATTTGCCAGCAGATTAGGCCTTATGGTCTATCGAGTCTGCTCGAACCTTAGTTCCTTAGTTGGGTGCCGAGACCCTCCCATCCCTTGTGCTCCAGAAACCCCTATCATCCATCCCCACCCCCCTGGGACAGGCCATCATCTGATACATCCACTTTCTGTGTCTGTCCCACCCTCTCTTGAAGCCCTCTACTGTGGATCTCTGAACCAGCTCACCAGGCAGTGCATTCCAAGGGTCCAGCACCCTCTCAGTGAAAAACCTCCTCCTCTTTTCCTCCCTCACCCTTCCACCTTCCAACTTCAAACCATGCCCTCTGGTGATACCTCCCTGCTTTAGTCTAAAGATCCCCTCCATGTTTACCCTATTTATTCCCTTGAGGTACTTGAAGACCTCAATCATGTCCCCCCTGTCTCTCCTCTCCTCCAATGAAAACAGGCAGAGCTCCTCAAGTCTGTCCTCATATCCAAATCCCCAGCCTGTGATCATCTTGTTGCCCTCCTCTGTACCCTCTCCAGGAGCTGTATGTCCCGCTCAAGTGTGGTCTCCAGTACTGTACACAGTACTCAAGGTGTGGTCTAACCAGTCCATTGTACAGCGGCAGAATCACTTCCTTGCTCCTAGAGGTGATCCCCTCGATGCATCCCAACATCCTGTTTGCCTTGCTAGCTGCTCTCCTGCACTGCTCAGAGTTATTCATACATGCATCCACCATGACCCCTAGGTCTTTTTCCCCTATTGAGGCCTCCAGCGTCTCCTCCCAGGCGTACCTGTGTTTAGGGTTTCCCCGACCAAGATGCAACACCTTGCACTTGGTGATATTGAAATTTAATTCCATGTGTGAGCCCAGCTTTCCAGGGTGTCCAGGTCCCTTGCAGGGCCAACCTCCCCTCTTCTCCCTCAACTACTGCTCCCATCTTGGAGTCATCCACGAAGAGACTCATTTCACACCCTATACCCTCCCTGATGTCCGATATGTATGCATTAAACAGGATCAGACCCAGGACCGAGCCCTGTGGTACCCCACTACCAACCTCTCTAGGGTTCGAGAGCTCCCCACAGACCACTACTCTCCGAGTGCCTCCAGCTAGCCAGTTTTCAATCCATCTGACCATCAAAGGGCCTACTCCTAACCTCATCAGTTTCTCCACCAGACCATTGTGGGGGACAGAGTCAAACGCCTGCTGAAGTCCAAGAATAATACACATCCACAGGCTTACCCTGTCCAGTTCTGATGTTACCCATTCATAGAACTCCACAAGGTTGGTTTGACATGATCTACCTGGCACAAACCCATGTTGATGACTCATCCAGACCTCCCACCTCCTCCAAGTACACCCCCAATCGCTCCTTTAGTATACTCTCCATTAATTTTCCCACCACCGAGGTCAAACTGATGGGTCTATAGTTACCTGGTACTTCCCTCGACCCCCCTTTATGGATTGGTACCACATGTGCCTCTCGCCAATCCCTAGGTACCTCCTGTCTCAAGTGACCTGCTGAAAAGCTCCACCAGGGTGCAGCCAGTATGTCCGCCATCCTCATAGTACTCTCGGATGAATGCCATCCGCCCAGGAGATTTGTCTTTCTTTAGGGCCTTGAGGGCTAACCACACCCTTGGCACAGATAGCATCATCCGCCCTCCACCTTACTGGCCTTTTATCCTTACCCAGATGTGACACCCTGGGGTACCTCTCCCTCCTCTTGCTCCATTTCTGTTGCTCCCTGATCCCACTTACTGACGCTTCTATCCCCTTCGTGCCTTGCTTTGTAGATATCCCATCCTCCCTAATGAACACAGAGGCAAAGTACTGTAAATACCTCTGCCTGGTCCTCGCCTCTTCCACCCACCTCCTTCTGATCTCAATCTGCTGAGATGGCCCTTAGTTTTTCTCCTCGCCTCCAATGTACCGGAAGAACCCTTTTCCCCTCCATGTATCCCCTGTGCCAGCCACTGCTCTTACTGACTTTGCTCCCTCACCATACAGGTGACTTTTCTAGATGCAAGCTGGCACATTTCTTATCCCTATCCCTCTTGTTATTTTATATTTTGTAGGCCGCCTTTTCTCTGACTGCTACCTGTACCTCACTGGACCACCAGCATGGTTTATGTGACCTTTGCTCCCTACGCTTCAACTTAGCGCAGATCCTGACTGCCCATGAAGTCCCTGTTTTATGACCTCCCATCTCCTTCCACACCTGTCATTGAGGTAATCCCTTCAAGTGATCCTTGAGAATATTTCCCATGCCCATAAAGTCTGCCCCCTGAAGTCCACTGCCAGTGTCCTAGATCTCACCCCCTACCCTATGCTTATTTGAAACCAGACAGTATTGTGGTCGCTCCCAGTCAGGGGGTCCTGTACAACCATGTCCCTTACCAGGTCCCCATCTGCCAGAACCACATCCAGGACATGCCCCTCCCTTGTGGGCTCCATCACATGCTGTGTTAAGAATACATCCTGGAAGCCATCCAGCAGCCTCTGCTCCTTGGCCACCTTAGAGGACATGGTTCCCCAGTTTGTACCTGGCATATTAAGGTCCTCCATCAGCACCACTCCTTCCCCTTTTGGTCCACACTGGGCAATGATGTTGTCCAGCAAACCATCCTCTAGAACATCACTCATCCCGGGGGGCCTATATGCTACACCCAGCTTGACCTTATCTCCTGCTGGGGATCGTAAGGTGACCCATAAGGCCTCCACGTTTCCCTCTGCCTCTTCTACCCTAGCAATTTCTATGTCATCTCTAATGAACACAGCCACTCCACCCCCTCTGCCCTCCTTTCTAGCCTTCCTAAGCATAGTGTACCCCCGTACGTTTAGGTCCCAGTCATGGTTTTGTTGGCCCGTCTCCTTGACCCGCTGCCATCACCCCCCTCAAACAGCATGGCCTGGAACTCTGGCATCTTGTTTCCCAAGCTCCTGGCATTTACTAACACCAACCCCCACCCCTTATCCCTGATCCTCTTTGTCGAACCCCACCCAGATTCCTTATACTTCCATCCTCCCTCTGCTCCTCCTGAAACCTCCACCCACAGTCTGTTTCCCCCCTCCCCCCCTTGGGCTTGAAGGCTACTCTCCTCATCTGGAGGAGAGGGCTTCTGGTCAGCCCCTCCCTTATCCCTTCCCCCCTCACAAGTTTAAACCCCACCTTTCTTGTATGTAGTCAGCCATCCCCTGTTTAAGGACTTCCTTCCCTAATATGGGCAAGATGAAACCTGTCCTTGGCATATAGTCCCTTATCCTCCCAAACTCCATTCCAGTTCCCTAACACCCCAACCCACTCTTCACCCCACTTCCTGAGCCAGTCATTAACCTCTGTGAGCTTCATTTTTTCTCCACTGAGGCCTTTGGTACTGGCAATATCTCCGAAAAGGAAATGTTGCATCCATTATCCTGACAGACTCTGGCAAGTTCTTGGAACCTTGCTTGGATTTCCAAAACGCTATTTCCCTCTAGACCATTAGTTCCCAAGTGCACCAGAAAATCCGGTTTCCCTCCACAATCCCTAACCATTGCATACACCATGAACTTTGCTCTGTGCACTGTCAGCCCAGAGATACTCACTACCTTCACCTGGCTATGGCATCCACCCCCCTGTCCCTCCCACTGGATACCCCTAATCATCGAGTCTCCCAATAACAGAACCTTAACACCGCCATCATCCTTATGGTTACCTCCACTATGCCCTCTCAGCCCCTCCCCTTTATTCATGATCTCAGTTTCATGGGAGTCTTCCTGCCTTATTAGAGACCCCTTGTCACCCTCCCCTTTCTGCCTCCTTGCTATTTTGCCCACTTAACTCAAACCCCCTCTGAATAGGTGTCCCCTTTAACCCTCTCTTATCTGAACCATTTATCCTGGCCCTGATGGTTTCCCCTTCCCCCACACCACCATTCTCCCCCCTTGTAATAGTACCCCTGCCTCCAGAGGCTCTCTGTGGGTCCCCTTTAGCTAGGGCCCCATCCTTGGTACTGACCCCCCTGCTGAAGGGGGGCTCCTCTCCCACCTCCTTGTCTCCCAGTTTCTCTCCAATCATGCTCTCCTCCCTCATGTCTGGAATATGTTGCATCTCCCCCATTTGCTTAACATATATGTTTCCCCTTCTCCCTCTGGGACTATTTCTATCCTTTCCATAGCCGGTCTGTGATGCCCTATGGGTATCCGACTCCCTTCCCCCGGCCTCTGTATAAGTTTCCTCATTTCCACCAACCCCTTCCTCCCCCTCTAGGTTGCTTAGTAGCTCAAATTTATTGTGACACTCTATGTCAGCCTCCATCAAGTAACCCGAGTTTCCCCTGACTGCATCTCTAAACTGCCCCTCTTCTTCCCCTCTTGCTCTGTTCACCTTAGGAGCTCCCTTCCCACAGTCTGCTGTTTTAAGCTTCCGCACAACAGCCCCTCCTGACTCTTCCCCCTCCACTCTCTTTGTATTCAGAATGTTCACCCCGTATGCTTTCCCCTTAGCATCAACATCCCTATCTAAGGGTCCTCTGTCCCTAATATCCCCCCTCCTGCTTGCTGTAACATAACGTCCTGTAATTTCAGAGCGTTGCTCCAGCCTCCCCTCAGCCCCACCCTTCTGCTGCCCATATCCACACCCCTTATCCTTGGACACCCCCCCAGCTTACTCCTTAACCAATATACCTCACTCCTGATACAAGATAGCTGTCTACAGAGTGGGAAGCTCCTCTCTCCAGGCCCAATTTAGAATTATTGCCATCCCATAGCCTGTGCAGCCTGCAACCCTTCCAAGATGCTCGCCATGGTGGAATATACACCCTGTTTATCCTCTGTTTATAATGGCACACCCTTTACTCAGTCCCTTTCCTGGAATACAGTTTCTCTATACTGACTGTAGTTATTTACAAACCCAATTTCAACCCCACCAATAAAGTTCCCAAGTCTCACAAACACATACAGTCCAGTGTGTAAGCAGACATCAGGTACCGTAGTGATGTCACAAGCCCACTAGCTCCTGTTGCTTCCAATTTCAGTCCCAAACAGAAATACTCAGCCCTTCAATCCCAACCCCCAGTGGCTTTTCAGTATTTAAGAAAGCCTACAAAACAGGGTAGGTGGGAGGCTCTACCAAACACCAGGCAAACAACACATTTAAATTTCCTCTAATTAACCCTGCAAACAACTGTCCCTAAGCCTCCAAAGTTACAATATCACAGCCCAAGTAACAGTTCTAATTCAAGGTAATAATTTTAACACATAGAACTAATTTCACTTACAAACTATTCAAATATTTCAGTTAAAACAGAATATAACCCCAGACCTCTGTCCTACAACCTGCTGCTTAAGTTCCCAAGTGAACAATGAAGGCCAAGGTAATTCCTGTTTAAAGACAAGGTAATTGCAGCTAATGTCCCTCCCCCTAACACCAGGCAAACAACACATTTAAATTTCCCTCTAATTAACCCTGCCAAACAACTGTCCCCAAGCCTCCAAAGTTACAATATCTCAGCCCAAGTAACAGTTCTAATTCAAGGTAATAATTTTTAACACATAGAACTAATTTCACTTACAAACTATTCAAATATTTCAGTTAAAACAGAATATAACCCCAGACCTCTGTCCCACCAGCCTGCTGCTTAAGTTCCCAAGTGAACAATGAAGGCCAAGGTAATTCTTGTTTAAAGACAAGGTAATTGCAGCTAATGTCCCTCCCCAACACCAGGCAAACAATACATTTAAATTTCCTCTAATTAACCTCCTGCCAAACAACTGTCCCCAAGCCTCCAAAGTTACAATATCACAGCCCAAGTAACAGTTCTAATTCAAGGTAATAATTTTAACACATAGAACTAATTTCACTTACAAACTATTCAAATATTTCAGTTAAACAGAATATAACCCCAGACCTCTGTCCTACCAGCCTGCTGCTTAAGTTCCCAAGTGAAAATGAAGGCCAAGGTAATTCCTGTTTAAAGACAAGGTAATTGCAGCTAATGTCCCCTCCCCCTAACACCAGGCAAACAACACATTTAAATTTCCCTCTAATTAACCCTGCCAAACAACTGTCCCCAAGCCTCCAAAGTTACAATATCACAGCCCAAGTAACAGTTCTAATTCAAGGTAATAATTTTTAACACATAGAACTAATTTCACTTACAAACTATTCAAATATTTCAGTTAAAACAGAATATAACCCCAGACCTCTGTCCTAGCAGCCTGCTGCTTAAGTTCCCAAGTGTTCCCAAGTGTTCTTATACAGTATTCATTGAGAAATGCAAAAAGTATATTAATCCTGTTATATTTAGCCTATTTTTCTCTGATGCATCAAAATGAACATTTGTGGTGTACAGATGAAACAGTTTATGGTTGCAACCTTTGTCTATCTACATGCATGTATTTATGTATACTGTTTCTATGTAGAGGTGTGTATTATGTGTAGACTGGACACGGACACCATGTTTTTCCAGGCAGGGAAGAGTGTAACCCCCCACACAAATCTGGGGTTTACCTTGATGTCTTCCTGGGCTCCCTCAATACCCACTGCCAGGCTGATGTCCTGTCTCTGTTTGACCCTGTTCATTTATGTGAGAGTGCCATGCTGAGCCTCCGTGCCTGTCCCTTTAAGAGACTAGTTAATCTTTGTGTAGGGAATTTACAGTACTGGGTCCAAGTGATTTAGGGCTTGTGACTAGCCAGCCACCGCTCTGTTTGCTCCATTCTGCAGTCGATATTTGTGCAGAGGGAGCCTGTGTGGAAACTGTGTTTATTTACTGTTTACATGTTGTTGTATTTGAAATAGAGATGTTTGTTTAACCTGCTTTCCTTACAGCTAATGCCTTTGGAATGGAAGTCACTATGTTAGGTCGGTGACTTCCAGTAATTGGACCATTCAGACTCTGGGAGCCTAAAATGGATCCTGGCCCAAGTGTCTTGTGGGAAGAAAAACTGTAGTTTTTGTAGTTTTTAGGTTGGCGCCAAAACTAACCTGGAGGGGGAGCCCTGACTGTGACTGACAACTTTCCCAGCCAACCCAAATCCTGGATTACACAGGAAATCCCCAATGCTACATGAGACAGTGGATCAGTTAGAGTTGGAGGTTGAAGTGTGAACAGCTCGAGCTTTCAAGCAGCTGCTACCTGAAAGGAGCATAGGGGAATCGGCGGGAAGAGGCCTACCTTGCCTCCCTGCCACCATTCTCCTGCTTGAGACTGTCTACTGCACTAATCAGACATGCTCCTAGTTAAGTTTGGCACTGCGGCAGAAGTTTACCAGTACCACTTGCGTTTTGGACCGAAGATTTGCTCCCGTGAAGTGACTGGCCCAGCTTGTGTTCAAAACGCATTTTGGATCGAGATGTTTGCTCAGTGAATCTACAGAATTAGCAACCAAACTGTATCTGAACTGTACAAAGTTAGTGTTACTCTATTTTGAATGTGCTGAATGTGTTTCGTGGGTCGAGTCCTGCTTGCCTATGACCCAGCCTGTTATGCCAGTTGGAGGTTTCACCTGCAAGAAGACAACGGAACTTTGCCAATTTGCTCACCCTGCCTGGGCCTTAGCTAAACTGGCCCAGACCAATTACCCTGCACCAGAGACTGTTTCGGCGAGAGACCAGCTTTGGAGATCCAGCCCCTGCGCAACAACTCGCAGGTTGCGGCCACCTGGAGGAAAGGCCGTGAAGAGGAGATGCGTTGCATTGGCCCTGCTTCCCCATGCTCATCAGTGAACATCACGAGATCTCTATATCACCTGCCTTTCAGCAGAAATCTGGTAGTGTGAGTACAATCAGGGCAGCTCCCTCCAATGAGTATTTAAATCATCTGTGGCACCATCTGGATTTCATTTACTTTCTGGGTTTTCAAGAGACTGAGCCAACCAGCTCGGACTACAAATAGTCAGCATGTTGTTTTGCATGCTAACTGCCTTTTTTTTCAACATCAGCTGCAACACCGGCCACCCCCCGGGCAACGCCTCTGGCTAGCCAGATACTCCATCCTGGGTACCCAGTGTTGTGTTTATTTGGGACTAAAGAAAGTGCATGCCAAACCTGAATCAAATTAGATTACCAGTCATTTGCCTAGACCAGGGGTTCTCAAATGGTGAGGCCAGCCTCCCTGGGGAAGCCCCAACCTGTTCCAAGGAAGGCTAAAGCAAGTCTGAAAAAGTACTGTATTTAAATTTGAGGTTTTATATATTTTGTGAGAAGAGATGAGGATAATAACAGTAAGTGAATTTTATGTATTTATTTACTAATAGGTGACAAGGGAAGGTGAATGAGCTAAGGCTAATTTCAGATGTACCTGGGGAAAGGTAGGGAGTGAATACATTTCAAAAGGTAACTGCAAAACAATCAAGAAATATAGAATGAGCAATCGTGCAAATAAATATGAACAATAAACTAATAATGAGTGGTGGCAATTGAACAATTTGTAAACTGATGGCAGAACAGCCCAAATACAAGGGTTGGGCGTAGAAGTGCCAAGAGCAATAGCAAGAAGGAGCAAAGTAATCCCAGAGAAGTTGCTTAGGAGCAGGGAAGGCAGGGAAGCGGCAAAGTATGTAGGAAGGTTATTTTTATAGAGAGGAAACAAAAAAAGTAGCCTGACTCATGAAGATACTGCAACAAGGGGTAACAATGGTTCAAGAATGAAAATAGCAGAGCAAGTAGGCTGGCCGGGGGTACAATAAACTAAATAATAATATATGTTTATTTAATTTATTTTTTATTCAAATAACATCTTTGAGCACAGGAGCTCTTTTTCAAAAGTTCCAAGTCAGTATAAGACAAAGAACTGAACGTGAGCCTGGTACTCAAAAGGGGTTCAATGTATTCATGGTGTACTGTGCAAAGTACAGAGTGTTATTTTTCTTTGGGGAGGCCCAAGATTATTTCAGTTTTTTGGAGTGGCTCAAAATCTTTTCCATGGATTTTGGGAGGCTCACTGTGACAAAGTCTGAGAACTACAGGCCTAGATTCACGTCCCCTTCCTTGTTCACGACCCCTAAATAAACCTGATTGTCTATTTTCACATTTAACCTGGCTAGTGTGCATATTATTAGTTGGGTTACTGTACTGCAAGTGTGCAGTTGTGTTGCTAAGCTTATTTTACAGGGGGTCTCCAGGGAACTTGCTGCAAGTCCAACCCTGATGGTTAAGTGTGAAGGGTGTGTGTTTATTATTACTATGTTATACGGACAGTGAATTCACTGTTGTACCAGATACTGGCCCTCTAGGAGGGTTGGTGGGTGGTTATAGCTTCCCAGAGGGCTATAGCAGGATAGGTCCAATACCATTACTCTGGGTGGTGGCACCTTATTCCTGAATCCAGGCCCCTCAACCTCTGGCTAGCCATACAGGCGGGGTAGTAACCTTAGGGATAGCACCGCCTAGCTTTTTTTAATTTATATATATATATATATATATATATATGCAGAAATACATAACATTATCTAAAAGCTTTTTTTTTTCCTGAGCCATAAAGACCCCTAAGACAGTGCCTGTCTCTTGGAGGGCAGGTGAGTTCTGCAGATGCAATAAGGAATAAGATAAGGGTCTCAGAACTTGTTTAGCTGACAAGAAAGTAAAAACATTTCCAACCAATTTTATAACTACTGAACAAACTCCGATGCCCTGCCCGGAAATTTTTAAAGATATTCGTATCGTTGTTGTAATGACAGTAAAGCCTTAAACATATTTGACCCTTGTTACTAGCTATTCCCAGCAAGGCCTGCACAGGGAACTCCTATACTCCCAAAACTCAAAACCTAACAAAATGGAACATTCTCCCGAATGTCACCCACACTCCAGTATTAAATGCTTCACAGCAATCCTGATTCCACAAGCCACACACAGAACAGATTTACAGTGTATAGTGGAGTGTTGTTCTGTATAGAATGCCATCTCTTTCAAAATGCTGTTGTACCACAGTTCAAAGGTCATGGAATGTGGTTCTACCCTACTGTGGTAGAACAGCATTCTAGAATCTCTAGAGATTGCATGAGTCAGTTTCATTTTGAAAGCAAAAGAACTCACAAACACATATTTCACACAGTACTATACACTGTAAAAAATACAGGATGAGCAACTTTATGCACAACCAGTGTGTTTTGCCACCTCGAGGTTCTGATTCCCATAGATCTCTTGAGCTTCGCTCTCGAGGTCAGAGGGAATCAGAACCCTCTGTGGCAGAACACACTAGTTGTGCATAGTTGCCCATCCAGTATACTCTATATGTTTCTTTTACAATAAAAAGACTCCCATTCAGTCCAATCTGTCCCAGAAATAATATGTATAGAACCACTGAATGAATTTTCCTTCATTGTCAAAAGAATATCAGTTTTCCAACTGTAAGGGCAGCTGCATAAAAGAATCTTCCTTTTATTTATTTATTTATTTTTTTGTGCATGTGTATGTCCCACAAAGATTGCCATGTTCCAGTTACCCACTCCTTCACTAAGGCTGTAATGAGCTAGTGTACAGCCTGACATTAATATTAACTTTCAAATGTAGTGAACAATTATGTCTTACAGTATCTTGTTATTTTTTTCCCTTTCACTAATTAAAAGATCTTCTACCCAGCAGTGCTTGGTGTGATGTGTGGAACGTAAACAATACAGCACAACAGGGTGTGCATGGAACAGATTTTACCGCATGCCCAGGGGTGTAGTGAGGCACAAGACCACCGGCCGAGTGCCTTCAGCCCCTGAAAGTGTGGCAAAATCTGTTCCATGCACACCCCTTGAGTATCTTACTGTGCTTATAAAATGGGCTCCTTTTTTTTTTTTTACTTTTTATAGTTGGGAAAAGCATGTTTATATGTAGAAACAATAGATTTACTTGTGTGCATTTATGACAAAATAGTCCTTCTGCCCACTGCAAATGATGTCATTGATGATGTCACTGTATTGCTGCTGGACGAAGTTTGTCCTATGCTGGCATCAAGATTCAAGATATTTTATTTTATTTATTTATTTATATAAAGTCTAGGAATTACAACCCTTTGAGTCAGGGACTCATTTACAAAGGCTCAGCGTCGTACTTTGAATGAGGACAAAAATACAGAGTATAATAAGTACAGTGACTAAGTACAGAGACAAAAATGGATAATACACATACAGAGGAGCAACACCAAAGGTGTGTAATTGTGAATCATATATTAAAATCAGAGTACAATTTAGCAATGGAACTTTGCCCTTGTAGAGGAGTTTATCTGCAATCACAGTTACAACTGGACATAATGTGGGTACGTAGCTCAGATTTAAAAGGCCCCAGCCTGGGAATAGATGGGGCAGTATCATGGAGGGAGTTCATCCAGAGTGGAGCCCTGTAGCAAAAGGACCTTTGGCTGGCAGTGGTCCTTGAAAAAGGGATGCAAAAGGCAGTAGTGTCAGAATGTCTTGTGGCCCACGTCGGCAAGCACATTTGGAGGAGCGAGAGACAGCCGGGGGGAGGAGGCTAGCCCTTGTTGTATTTTTTTTGCCAATAAACAGGTCTGATAGCGTAGGCGCTCCTGAAAGTTTAGACATTATGACCTTTGGCAGAGGTCACAAGTATGTGTGAGGCGGTCACAGCCTGTAGCCAGTTGGCATGCTTTGTTGAGGGCGCGTTTAATGCTGGTCAGGGCAGTGTTGGAGATGGTACCATATATGACTATGCCATAGCCTACCAAGGAAAGGATGGAGCCAGAGATGGCTAAACGGAGGGCATCTGGAGGGAGACAGGGCCTATATTTATACAGGAGACTGATTCTAATGTTTATTGCAGAGCAAGTCGATGCTATATGCTCATGGAAGGTAAGGGCTGAGTCTACGGTGACCCCTAGATATTTAAAACTGGCTACTGATTCCAGCGTGGTACCCTGGGAAACTAATATAGCTAGTTTGGTCATGCTGTGTTTATGTTGGGGGTGGGTGAACAGCATGACCTTCGTTGTTTTGTAGTTGAGGATAAGTTTGTGAGAGGTGAGCCATGATTCTATTTCTGTGAAGAAGCCCTGCAGGGATTGTTGGAACTGGGTAGGATCTGGGTGCCGGCTGAAGATCACAGTATTTTTATTTATTTATTTATTTAGCTTTTGTTGACCGGGTAAGTGCACTAGACAAATCCTGCCTATTTTCAGGCACGACCTGGGGGAAGGGGATACAGATGAATGCCAGCTGACCTTGAACCAGATTAAGCTGTTGGTGGTATTTTAGTGAATGAGGAAATTTCCAGGACACCGGGAAATTCCCCTACTTTTCGATAAGTGCCATGATCTTTAACATCCACCTGAACTACCACCAATCCAGGCAGATGGGACCTCGGTTTAACGTCTCATCCGAAAGACGGCACCTCAGAAATGCAGCACCCCTCTCATGCTGCATTACAGTGTCAGTACTGGGATATTAACCCAAGTGCCAGATGTGGGAACTGAACCCACAGCCCTCTGATCTCCCGGCCTCAGAGGCGAGTGTGCTACCTACTGAGCCACTGACACACTATCATCTGCATAAAGGAGCAGACACCCAGAGGAGGCCAGAGGGAGGGAGGGAGTTTAGGTACAGGAAGAAAAGGAGCGGGCCAAGGATGGACCATTGTGGGACACCCAACCGGACTGGAAGACTAGTAGAAAGGGTGATATTTATTTTTACTTGCTGGGTACGGCCATGGAGATAGTTTGAGAAGCAGTCAGCTGTCTCTTGGGATTCATCAACAGAGAAGAGGGAGTTAATCAGCATACTGTGATTGACAGTATCAAAAGCCTTGGACAGATCAATATAGACAGATCCAGCCAGGACTCCCTGGCCCAGGGCATCATGGATAAAGGAGGTAAACTCAAGCAGGGCAGTAATTGTGTTGTGCCCTTTCCTGAATCCATGCTGCTGCTAGCACAGTAGAAGGTGCGAGTCTAAATAGTCAGTAAGTTGATCTGTAACTATTTTTTCCAGCGCTTTAGAGAGGGAAGGAAGTATGGAAATGGGCCTGTAATTACTACTAGAGGACCGGTCATCATTTTTATGAACTGGAGTGATAACCGCCCTTTTCCATAGTGTAGGACACTGCCCTAGGCACAGGGACATGTTGAGTATTTTTGTTAGGGGTGCTAGGACTGCATCCAGGGTTAAGGAGAGCAGTTTTGCATCGAGAGAGTCAGCACTCTGCCTTGTCTTTCCAAGGAACTTGGCGAGATATGTGCAAGCGACACTAGGGGAAATCATTTTGAAGTAAAAAGGTGGAGCCCTGGGGGGTGGCGGAAACTGTCCAGTAGATGCAGTAAAGAAATTGGGAGGAAAGATAGAGCTGAGGTCAGAGAAAGATGCATTGAAGGCATTAGTTAACTTACTAGGGTCTTGGGTGGAGGCACCGTTGATGATAAGCATGGAGGGGGAGGAGGAGACTTGCCACTAAGTTCTTTCATATTTTCCCAGGACCTCTTCCCATTTCCATAGGTGGCAGTAAGGTTGGACTGATTGAAGGCTGCCTTAGCCTGGCGGATAGCCCAGGTGCATGAGTTATGGGCAGCACAACACAACTGGCAATCGGAAGGGCAACCAGACTCAGGGGAACGGTGCCATAGGTTATCACAGGTCTTCATTTGGATGAGCAAGGACCAATTTACCCAAGGGGATGATTTAGTTTTTTCCAGCTATTTGACCAGCGGCAGGTAACAGGGGAGTGATCACTAAGAGAGTCTGGGAGGACCTGGACATCCTGTAAGCACACAGGATGGTACGTGAAGGCTGGCCCAGTGGCGCTGAGGGTTGAGGCACTGGATGCCACACCTCGCACCACGCCGGCGACCTGGGTACAGCAGCGAGCTTGGGTGCCGGGGGTCGGCAGGGGAAGGATAGAATGGATCACCCGCTGGGCTGCTCTCCTGTCCTGGGGGGGAGGGTGGAAGGTGGCTGGAGCTTTGGCGCCCCAGTGGAGATCGGGGGCATCGCAGAGCCTGAGCAGCATGTACACCAGCGTGGCCTGTCGCTGGCAGGGTTGCCGTGCGCTGTAGTCAGGAACGTGCACCATGCACAGGAGGGAGAGGACTAAGAGGCATAAAGGAAAAAGCCTCCCTGGCCGGATAGGCGACGGCTTCCTCCAGCACCACCGCCACACGTCCAATGCCGGTCTCCCGTCACTGTCCCCATGATCTTTCCGAGGGTGTTAGCCCCCTGCAGCCCCGTGGAGGTCACAACTACCTTGAAGATGATGGGACAGACGGTGGATGGTAGAGCGGTTAGGCCAGTGGGGATAGCCCGAGAGAGTTCTGGACCAGGGAGCGAGAAAGAGGATAAAAAAAAAAAAGATGGTTCGTGAAGATGAGGGAACTAGTGCCCCATGTTGGTTTACTCTAGTGGGGGGTAAAGACTATTTGCGAGAGATTTTGGGCTGTGGCTGCATCCCTGAGGGAGGATGTATGGGGGGCAAGCTAGTTTGTGTTGAAATCACCTAGGGCAATGTTTTCCGAGTTTTTTGGTAGTTGGGTGATGATGTTTAGGATGGATGAGAAAGTCTCCTTTTGGTTGCGAGGGGGTATGTAGACTGACATTAGTTAGAGAGATTTACCTGAGTTGCCAACTGCTATCTTAAGGGTGAGGGACTGGGCATCCGCCCTGGTGTTCAATGTAGGAATTGTAAGACCTTGTAGGTGGTCCTGAAGGTATAGCGCACACCCTCCACCCCGTCTTTCCAGCCTGTCCGATCTGAACAATATATAGCCCGGTATGTGAACAGCCGAGTCTGGGATATTCTGAGATAGCCATATTTCCGTTACAGCTAGTGCATCAGAGTTGTGGAGGCAGACCCATGCTTGGAGTGGGGCAAGATTCCTTTGGAGGCTACATATATTTATGGTGGCCAGCTGTAGTCCTTTGGATTGCGTTGATAGGCAGGGGGTGTGGGTAGAGGGGCCAGGATTGGGGTGTATATTGCTCATAAGTAGCAGTAGGATAATGGAGATCCTGGATAGGGTACTTTTTATGGTCAACTTGCGATTACACAGTGCCGGGCCTGCATGTTGAGGTAACTTTTTGACAAGATGAGAGCAGGTGAAACGCAGTATTTCTGGGCTATATAAAAGGGGGGTAACTGCGGCTGCTGGGAGCAGGTGGCTAGGAGCAAGTGGGAGGTAAGGTGGGTAGGGCATGGTTACTGAAGAAGGAGTAATCACAGGGGCGGGCAGCAGAAAGGGTGTTTGGGGGGCAGGGGAGGGGTAGTGTGAGGTAGAGCAGGGAAGGAGCAGGGGGGGGTGGTATGCTGAGGTGGAGAGCCATAGACAGGAGAATAGGCCATGCCATCATTCTGTGCGAGAGAGAGAGAGATAACAATGTTGCTTAGCAATATGTGGGATGGTACTGAGTATAGGTTATATAGTTGTATATGCTATGAGTACAGAAAGACTATGAGCTTATTGTTGCTGTGAGAGGAGAGGAGTTATAAGACTAGCAGGTTGATTGGGAAATTATGAGTATTCTTAAGTTTCACACACCAGGCAGTGTGTAAGGAAGATTTGGCAGAAACAGCAGCCACTAGTGTCAGGTGCCGATTGCCTGCAAATGGGAAAGTTGCCTGATTGGTTTTCGCAAGTCACCTGGGTCCCACTATAAAACACCAAGTCAACCAAGGGTGGTGGTGGGGGCGGTGGGGTAGCTGATGCGCAGCGTCAGCGGGGCTTCTCCTCTGAGTTTGCAGAAATTCAGGGCTGTGTGATATGGAGTGTTTATCATGGAATGTTTACCACAGAATACATGGATTAAAAATTCTGCTCACTTCCTCTGGCAGAATTTTCCTCTCCTAACATACTGTATACACACACACACACAACAAAGGCCTCTTCTATAGCCAGAGATTCAATTGTCTCACTGTCAGGGCAAGCAGAAGAGACTTCCTTGATGAGCAAGTAATGATAGAAGGGGTATTTTTCATTGTCAGCAAAGAAACAGTTGTAATGAAAACTATAAACAATACTTAATGTTTCCAATTTGTTTATGTATGTAAGGAAAGTGTGATGATGAAGGAAACAACATTTAAATAATTTGTTTTATTTTATATTTAAGATAATTTTATTTTTAGGGCCCAGTTGGAAGTTTTTTTTACAGTGTAAAGGTAGCGCCCATGTTTGTGGTGGAAGATCAATTCTAGTTGTAGGGGGACTGATGGAAGATAGTTCTGGATGTAGGAGGACTGATTTGCTCATTGTGTGATGTGGTTTAGGACCAGGATGACTATGCATGAAACACATTTCATGCACGGTCACATGATATATTTTGACCAATGAGACTTCTTTATTTTGGATGACCATTTTATAAAGTAATGTACCCAGAGGCTGACATAGCTAATTCTAGTCCACCTCATCTGCCCTATAACCTCACTCTCTGTGACATCACAGCTGACCAAGAAGAGCCAATCACCTGCTGTAAGACTGGTCACTTGTGATGTCACAGGGAGTGAGGTCATAACGCTGAGGAGGTGCTGTATGAAATGAAATCAGCTGGATATGTGTGGTAGTGTCCTTTGTAGCAACGCTGTATTACGTACAGTATATTAAGTATATGTTTGTCTGGAATGTATCTGGGTGAATGACTGTTTTCTTTGTTTGTGAGTCAGTATGTCCCTTGTGCAAATACTGAGCAATGGACTGGCCATCCACCGAATGCTATTGCAAAGTCTTAAGCTGAGTTGTGTTAGCCAGGTACCCCCAGTAGGTTTGGGTAACTGATGCTGGGGCTAAATTAAAATACTTAAAAAAGAACACTCCTCGGGGTGTCTTGCCTCAGAGTACTTGTTTATTGTGGTGCAAGAAGATAATAATGAGAACCCCCCCTTGTTACCACTGAATAAGTGCTATGGCGCTTTTGGTTATAATTTAAACTGTTGAGAAAGAGAGCTTTCTGTCTAACTAGTGCTTCGGCAGTGCCTAGAAATGCGTATGCGCTAGCCATAAAGATTATGTTGCTTACTTTAGGAGCGAGGCATTATGTTTCCTTCACAACCCTTTACAGGTAAAGCAGATAAAAGACTGCTTCTGCTCATAGAAGAATAGTTACAGGACCTACTAGTACCATTTTGGAAATATCTGAGGAACGAGCCGCTACGGTGTTGTAGTTCTTTCCTGTCTCCCCGCTTGAAGGTGCGCACAGTTGTACTGGTCCTGCCATGTAGTTTTGCAGGACGGAGTTGGGATAGAAACACTGGGTTACAGGCCTCCGTAGGCTCAGGAGATAATAACAAATTATTATCAACCTAATTTCTGGGTTATAAGTCCTGTTTTTTTTATTAGAACCACCGAGAGGAACGCCACAACACCGCCCCAGCAATCCTTCTCTTTAGAGCCGGCCAGCCTCATTCATTCAAAATTTATGCAGGGAAGCTGGGGGCGGTGCTTCTTGGTGTTCAGAAAATGTTATGTGTGGATTCTTTTTGTCTCTAGAAAATGTATTTGTTTATACTGTCTAAGTAATGCTATTACAGTGGAACATAAAAGTGTTTGTAAATAGTGAACATTTATATAAAGGTAACAGTATTAAGTTTGAATGATGGATGGGCGGACCAATCTTTATGTCCAGTCCCCCCTATATACGTCTGACCATGAACAGTACCAGACCAGATAGGAGGTAGGTGTTGAGCAAAGAACAGTTCAAGAATTTAGTTTGTACTACTCCTATGTGTTAGTGTGGATTTATGTGGAAAGCTAACGCTGAAGTGAAGCCTGTTGTTTGATTTCTGGTATCCTCGATACGTTCTTTATTTATTTTGACGTACAGTTCGCTTTAATTTCGTTCTGTGACAAATAAACTATATCTTCAGGAATACTGCAGCACTACAGTTCCTGTGTTGGTGTCCATCTGTTAACCCACAGCCTTTCACAATATGTTAGTCTCCACGTAAAGTACCGCTCCTCACAGCCCACCTAACGCATTCAGTTAAAAAAAAATAATAAGTAAACGGGGGGAGGAGAGACTTCAGAAGTAAAAAGAAATACCTGACTACTTTAAAAAGTTTGGTAACATTTTTCTGCCTGCTATTTATGCTGCTATTAGCTTTTTAAATAGACTGACGTGTCTGGGGCAGAAGGGTCACACCAGGATTTAAAGAAGCAGTCTTAAATCTGTATACATACAGTAATAACTAGGTAAAAACCTTTATAGGGCCAGCTTTATTTTTCTTACAATTCCTCACCCGCACCAGTCTCTAGCAATGCCCCCACCCCAAAAACAGTATTTAATTACACTAAGCAAGGGGAGTGACCAAGGCATGTTCAATGGAAAGTGTAGTAGAATGGAAAGAGAGGCTCAAACTTTACATAACTTAGCAGGCCACCATTCATCCTGGGGGGTGTATACACAGCATGATGATACTACCCCCAGGAATAAAATGTGGCCTACAAAATTGAGTAAAGTAACATTAAGAGGTCCCTCATCCCACCCCCACCACCACAGATTCTACTATGCCTTAATGAACACTGAACATCCTCTAGCCAGGTCTCTCACTTAGCAATATTAAAATTTGTTTTGAGGGTGGGGCTACAGAATCAAACACCGTTTACTGAACACAAGTCGGCCTTGCAAATGGTTTGATGTAATTAATTACACTAAAAAAATTTAAAATTGCTTATTTAAAGCCTTAGGAAAGTAACACCCTGGGTGTGACTTGCCTGTCCTAGGTTAAAAACGGCATCCGGAGCTCTTTAAATTCCTGTCTGCTAAAAGGTAGATTGCATTCAACAGCTTCCTGACCGACATACAGTCAGTTTGGTAGCTTTTTCTACATGCTTATTTCCTGACAGTCAGTTTGGTGGCTTTTGCATGCCTACTTCCTGACAGTCAGTTTGGTAGCTTTTGCATGCTTATTTCCTGATGGTCAGTTTGTTAGCTTTATCTGCATGCTTATTTCCTCATAATCCAGCATGCGCTGGTACCCAATCCAGTATAATATTCCCATAAAACTAACTCTGTCAGTAAATGTTGAATTTCCAAGAAGTCTGCCTCTTCTTCAAATACACTGCCGTAATGACAAATAAGGAAGATAGTTCTCTACTGAGCTTCATTCTTTCATTTATTTTTATTGGCCCGAAAACAAATATGATTATATGGCCATGAAATAAACAGGATTCAAAAACGGTATACTCTAAAATATCAAAAACCTCAACAGAAATGGATGCAGAAATGCATGCCTGCACTGTGTCGAACAAATAAAGCCAGAACAAACACACCACCAAGAACCAGAAGGTGAACCCCAAAGCTGCACTGACAGGCCTCTACTGAGCTCCAGTGAAGGCTCAGTTTTTACAGTCCCCAGAGCTTCCCATGGTCCTTTGCCATTTTAAAGGGACACACACATACTGTATACAATTAAATATACCTGTATGTAGAATAATTGAGAACAAATCTTTTAGACAAAACATAAAGCAGGTTCATAGAAAAGTCATTTACATTTGTTAAGTAACCCCACACACACACACGCACACACATATACACACACACACACACACACACACACACACACATTGTTTTGGCATAAATCTCTTTATTTCTTCCTGCACTTTGACAATGCCCCCATCCCAATTGACCCTCCCCCCACATCACCCAGCTTCTCATGGATTCACCAGTCAGTTTCAATTTCTCCAATGCCGCCCCCCCCCCCATGGCGGGGACGGTGCTGCCCCTGTAGATGTGGATTCAGTTCATTAGAGGCACAGGTCACCTGTTTGGGGCTTGCAAGGGGTTGAACTTTCATCCCGCTACTGTTCAGCATTTTTTCTGATTCCAACCAATCCCCATGGGATACCAACATAAAGAGTGTGCAAGATCTACACACGTGAGAGTGGGCAGCATATTTCAGTCAGCATTCCCCAACCAGTAAGCCACTCTGTGTGCACTACCACCTGTTATCACCCTGGTTGGAGTATTTCACTGGAGCTGACTGCCCTTCCTCTAGGATGCTCAGTCCTCCTTCCCCCTGGCCAAGCCCTGGTGATCCAAGCTTGTACCCAAACCTGGGTCACCAGCATCATGTGCACTAATGCCACTGCTGCACTGACGGACCGACCCCCTTGGTTCCCCTACACACTTTCAGTCAGGCATCACTCTGAATTATGTAGCGACCAGGGATCCTTGGGTGGCCATTTTGGCCTTACCTGCAGTCTGGACAAGCAAACAGCTTTCCATTTAGGGAATCCCAGATTTATAAGTCAGCCAGATGTCAGTGTGGCTCTGTTGGTAGCACATCTGCCTCTGGTTTAGATGGTCATGGGTTCTAGTCCCACACCAGTGTTGGGCTCGTGCCATATTCACTGTCACCTGAATGCAGTTTAAGAGAATACTGTATGAAAAAATTACTCACTGCAGTAATCTTCTTTCTTCCAAGAGGTCCTTCAGCATCAGTAAGCAAAAAAGTTACTGATGCTAAAGGACTCCTGGGGTAAGAATGCTGGGTTGTGCCATCCTTTGGATGAGACATTAAACCAAGGTCCTGTCTGCCTTTTCTGTTGATTGTTAAATTCCATGGCACTTTTTGAAACGATTAGGGCTATTTCATTTAAAATAATGACAAATCAACAACAGCGATATATACAAAAAATAAGACAGTTGAAATAATGAGTGAAAACCGAAAACAGGCACTTGTGCCTACTGGGCCTTACATGGTTACCAAAGACTAAAATAAAAAAAATAAATAAATGTACAGTTTTTCCACAATGTCATTACTTGAGGCTGTGAGAAAAGTGTCTTGTCGCTCTCCGTGACCTGCCGAATAGCTATGACAACATTTTGTAATGATTTTGAATATGTTGTTAATGTTTGTTGTAAAGCCAGACGCAACGTGCCTGCCATATGTAATATTTTCAATAAATGTGAATATAACCTGCAACATTCCAGAATGATATTTTTTCCAGGGGTCTGGAAAGAGTCCCAAAACTAAGTCCTGATATGTTAGAACAGTGACTAAAGGTTTCCTCCAAGTCTAAGTTACATTCCTCCAAAATTCTAAAACATAATCACATTAAAAAAAAAGGTGTTCCTGAGTTTCAACAGCATTGCTGCAACGGGTCCTTGAACAATATCTGTCAACTGTTTCTGGTTATTCTCTACAGTAAGAGATAGTGCCAGCTCCAATGTGCATGGCTAGAGTCACAGCTTCAGTTTTCATAAACAAAATAAAATGGGTTACAGCGTTCGATTTTGAATGAGACTCTCTTTGCAGAAATATATTGCATGAGTACTAGAAAAACTTAAAGTGATCTTATGAGCTCAAATGGGTAGACAGAGTGGGCCATAAGCCCTTATCTGCCAGCAGTCTCTATATATCTATGAATAGTAAGAGATACAAGTTTTTTCTAATATATGACAAAAAAATAACTAACTTGTTCATGAATGAGGTCACCCATGGCCTGGTGCCATTCTAGTTCGTGGACATTCGCCACGGACATTTCGGTCAGGACAGTAACAATATAATTTTGACAAAACTAATAAATATCTTGCACTAGTGTACAAATCTCTTAACATCTATGCATTTTAGATTGCTAGTGCTTGCTCCAGAAACACTGATTACATACTTTCTAATAATGGTCACAAAAGCTGCCAGTGTCCCTTTAAATAACTGGGACTATTTGGCCCTAAAGGGGGCCCTAAGGTGGGACGATCCAGGAAAGAAAAACAGAAGAGAGAAGACTGAACTGGGTTGCTGGCCAGCAAAACAAAAGGAAAAGGGAAAAAAAATAAAAGAAAGGACCATCCTTACTCAGAGACCTACTGAAAGCATCACAGCCCACCACGGCAGCAGAAAGTAACAACAGTTTATAAGTGCTGCTGGAGAAAGGCCTTGCTGTGGCTCTGGTGCTCACCACTAATGCCACTAATGTCTGCCTCCTTTTATGCTCAGAGCTGGATAAAAGGCTGCTTATCCCTTAAAGGAAAAAGAAACATGCCAGACCGGTGGCGCAGAGGGCTGAGGCACTGTGGAGCACCTTACCTCGCGACACATCAGCGATCTGAATTCGGGAATGAGCTCAGATTGACGGGCGGCTGGCGGGGGGCAGCAGCTGTTATCTCCCTGGCAGTGGTGGTTCACCTTCCCGGCTCTTGGCTGCCACCAGGTGGAGGCCTGGTGCTAGTGCTGATGCAATGGGGGGGGCCAGACTGACATCTGATTGGGCAGAAGAGGCCGTGGCTCCAGAGCACATGTACAACTCTATGCGCATGTACTTCTGCACTACACCATGACGCCAGGACATAGGGGAGGAAAAACAGGCAGAAAATGGAAGGTGGACCAGGCTTTATGAAGATGCCATAGCCCGCCCTGCCGCTCCACTGGCTGGTGGGGAGATTCTGGATGAGAGTTACTGGGTGGGAAGGATGGCCCTTCCCCTTCTTGTCCCGTTGAGGGGGGGAATCCGTGGGGGAACACCCCCACTCCACCCCATCAGGAGAGAGGCAGCAGGCTGGCCAGTGGCACCTAGGTACAGGGCTGAAACAGCCACCCAGGTCCAGCCCAGGAGGATAAAAACCTTTACATAACAAAAAAAAACACACGGGCAATCTGTCATTAGTTTTCGGTTCTGCCAAACTCTGGAACCCTCTGCCCCCTGTCTTAACTTGCTCCTGCTCGACACGGCTAAACTGAAACTGAAGCAGCACTTTATTTCCTCTTGTAACAGCCCTACTTATCTAGCGTGGTTTTCACTAACTAACATGCTATAGATTTCTTATGTGCAATTTTTGTTCCAACTAGTGTGTAACTGTTTGAACTTGCTGTTCATTTTTATTTTTATTTATTTTGTTTTTGTTAACCAAGTAGGTGCGCCAGGCAAACAATGCCTATTTTCAGCCACGACCTGGGAGGGTTACACAACAAACTCAGTACAAGGTGAAATGATATACATTAGACAAACAGCTGTACAATAGGCATGACAGGAAGAAGACATGGCAACAGAGAATGGGAAATACATATAAGGCAACAGCAGCAACTGAATTTAACAATATGGCAAGTAATAGCAAGTGGCCAGCTAGTATAACTAGCAAAAACTTTGTAGTATAGAGGACAAGAAAGGAAAGACATAATTTAAACAAAAATAGAAAAAGTAGCCATAAAAGTAACTGGATTTTACATCAGCGATTAAGATATTATACATATGCAATATGTGTGTATGTGTCTGTGTGCATGTGCATAGATAGACAGATAGACAGACATTTTTGACTGCATTTCAGAGGTTGCCCAGGGTCAGCGACATTTGCAGCGTGCCAAATTAAGTAGATGTTCATGTTATTTGAGACCAAAACTAAGCCCAGAGGGATGCCGACATATATCAGGTAGTATGGAGTTCCATAGCTTAGGGGCTGCATAAGTGAAGCGCAATCTCACAGCACAAGTTCTCATTTTAGGAACAGCCTATAACACATTGTCAGATGACCTTGAGGGGTAGGGCCTGTTTACAGGCTTAAATAATGAGGCTAGGGTTTTAGGCAGCCTACTCTTTATAATGTTAGACGACTCCTCCAAAGCTATAATCACAAAGACAGGACGGGGGTACCCAGCCTAACATGTCACACAGGGAACAATGATCAGTGAGCCAGTAAGATGCTGAGGCGAAACAACAAATATTATTGTAAGTGACATCCCACCTTAGGAGAGCTGACTAAACTTTGAGTCAGACAAGAACACAGGGGCCCCAAATGTGAGCTTGGGGAGGAGCATCCCTTGTGCAACGCCATGACGAGCTTGTGAAATGAGGTTTCAACCCACTTTATAGGAGATGGCCAGTATAGAGTTTATAGATTTGCCGAAGCTAGTGATATGAGATGAGTAGTCAGCGAGGGATCGACAGTGACTCCAAGGAATATGAAGGTGGAAACTGAAGGGACTAAGGTGCCATCATGATAAATTATAGATACAGGGGACAGGCATACTCTTAATTTGGCTGACGTACCAAACAGCATAGACTGTGCTTATACCTTGTCCATTTCCTCCCCTTGAGATGGGGGTCTGTATACAATCCCTGTGTGGATTGTGATGCCATTTCCTGTCTCCAAGGTAACCCACAGTGCCTCTTGTCCTCCCCTTTTACCTTTTAGTTCTGTAGCTTTGATCCCTTCCCTTATGTAGAGAGCTACTCCACCTCCTCTTTTACCCTCCCTGTCCCTTCTGTAGATTGTGTACCCTGGTATGTTGACATCCCAGTCATGGTTCTCCGTTTACCATGTTTCCGTGACTGCCACAATATCCAAGTATCCATCAGGGCTACTAGCTTAGGAAGCTTGTTTCCCAGACTATGGTCATTGGTATTCATTGCCCTCCATATAATGTTGACTTTATCCTTTTTTCCCCCATCCCTGCTCTTATATCCTTTGTCTGTTTCTCCATTTACCCCTGTCCAGCCCTCTGTCAACCTCTGTACCTCGGTGTTTACCTTACTACCTGCCATGTTTTGTGGGGGGAGGCTTGACATTTCCTGCTTCCTATCAGCATCCCCCCCCCTTGGCTAGTTTAAAAGCTTGCCAAGGAAGCATTTAAACCTATCACCTAGGAGCTTGGTTCCCTTCCTGGACAGATGCAGACTATCATGCCAGTACAGACCTTCTTCTCTCCTGGTGGACCCTCAGTCCCCAATGAAGCCAAAGCCCTGTGCTCTGCACCAGTTTTGCAACCATTCTTGAAACTGCATGGTGTGCAGTACCCTAGCATCACCCCAGCCATAGACTGGCAGCACCTCTGAGAAGGTTACTGTGCTTGCTACCTGTCTGAGGCCCTTCCCCAACTCCACAAATTCATCCTGCACTGCCCTGATCTCATGCCTAGCTAGGTCATTTGTCCCAAGGTGGACAATGATATCTAGTTCCCTCTCTTGTGATGCTGCTTCAGCAATCCTGAGGATTCGCTTCCTATCCTTCCAAGCCATGGCACCAGGCAGGCACCTTACCTCACCTCCCTCTCCCCTCCCTTTTCCAGTTCTATCCCGCTAACAACTGAGTCCCCTACCAGAAGCTGTTTCCTTCCCCTGTGGTGTCCCTTGCCATCCTTCTGTGGGTCTCCCTTGTGGATGTCCCCAGCATTCTTCTTGGTCTCCACTGAGGGTGTCATCGTAGAGGAACCTTGCTCTGCCAGACTGGCATATGATTTGTGAAGAGGTACAACTAGAGGGATTCGCCTCTGTTCCACCACCCTCACCCTCCCAGAACCCACTGTGGTCCAACTGCTCCTCATACTTGGCAACCTCTGTGGCAGTGGTTGTGGCATTGGTGCTCTTTGGGTGGGGGAGACCTCCATAGTCCTTGCCAGTTGAGCCTGGAGATGGGCAACCACCTCCCTCAGAGCTGACAGTTGCCTGCAAACAGGGCAGCAATGCAGTTTCCAGAATGTTTCCCAGAAAACTGCTGCCCCACAGCCAGTGCAATGCACCACTCCCCACATGCCTCTCTCTCTCTCTTACAATATGTAATATATAATTTTTTTTTATTTTGGTGTGTACTTACCCTTTATGCACCTGTTGAGGAAGTGATGTCAGAACTTTGGCTATAAAGGAGTCACATCTGGGGTGGGTGGGGTGAGGGAAGGGTGGGTGGTGGGTACTCACAACCACCAGTGACTGTTAGAAACAATCAAACACACCACTGCTCCACCACCCTGGTGAGTACTGTCCTTCTTTACAGTAATTCAACCAACACCTGGATCTGAAACTGGATCACACCAGTAGTTTATAGTAATTGATCAATGCTGGAATGTTCCACCCAGAACAACTGGCTATGATGCAGGCCTCCATGACTAGTGAAGACAACTTTCCCCACCTGAGGCTCTGTCTGGCTTCAAATTACAAACTGTAGCCTTTGCTATTAGATGTGAACAGCCACCACCAGTAAATTATTTCAAAATATTTTGATGCAAACTGTCACAGAATACCAGTAGACAGTCCAGTTAAATTACCTACAAAGGAAAATCAAATATGCAGTTATTTCAACCCTTCTGAAGTTACTCACAAGATAAGCAGTTTTGAAAACCCCCTTCCTGATTTAAAACCTAAAATAATTAAACACAAAGCAATACCAATGTAAGACTGTAAAGTAAGGAAAACCTCCCTCAGATGTAAGCAAGAATGAGATTTGTTTCAGATTTCTAGTCCAATATAGTATCTCCCAAGCAGCTCTCAGTTGTTTCAAAGCACTCCCTGTTAACACAACTTCAAGAAGATGGACAATAAAATGATAGAGGACATTCTCAAAATGGCTGAAAAAGGGGAGATACTGTTGATGGGGGACCTGAATATGCCAGATGTTAACTGGACAACATGTACTGCAGCCACATCCAAGAGCATGGTCATTCTCGATGCCCTACAGGGGGCATGCCTTAGACAGCTAGTGTTGGAACCCACTCGGGAGGGAGCAATATTAGACCTGGTACTCTCAAATGGAGAGAGGATCACAGATTTAGAAGTCAGTAGCCATCTGGGAGCAAGTGACCACCACACAGTGTGGTTCACAATAAGCACAACCATGGAGACAAGCCATACAAAAACAAGGATATTGGACTTTAGAAGGGCTGACTTTGGCCAAATGGGTGCGTGCCTAAGGAATGCACTAACAAATGAGCAGGAAGGAGGGGTGGAAGAACAATGGAGAAAAATCAAAACTGCCATCATGAAGGCAACAAGCCTTTGTGTGAAACAAATAAAGAAAACAAAATGGAGTAAAAAGCCACTATGGTTCTCAAAAGAGGTGGCAGGAAAGGTTAAGGAGAAAAAGGCTACATTCAGAAAGTACAAGGAATCACAGAAGGAGCACGATAGGGAACTGTATCAATTAAAGCAGAAAGAAGTGGGGAAGGTAGTCAGAATAGCAAAGGCCCAAACTGAGGAAAAGATAGCCAACTCAGTTAAGAAGGGGGATAAAACCTTTTATAGGTACATTAGGGAGCACAGAAAGGTTAAGGGAGGATAGTGAAGATTAATAAAGGAGAGGGAGGTGGGCAGAGGAGACAGTGAAAAGGCAGAGATACTGAATGAATACTTTTGCTCAGTATTCACAAAGAAAAGAAGAAGAGAAGGAGTTATCTAAACCAAACAACAGAAGCACTCTGGGTAGAGGGGTTGACACCAGTCCATTTACAGAAGAAAGAGTCCTGAAAGAACTCCTAAATCTCAAGGTGGACAAAGCAATGGGGCCTGACGGGATTCATCCCAGAATCCTAAAAGAACTAACGGGGGGACCTAGTGACACCACTGACCACACTTTTTAACAAATCATGGGAGGATGGGGTGGTACCTGAGGACTGGAGGAGGGCAGATGTGATTCCTCTTCACAAAAGTGGGAGCAAGGCAGAAGCAGGAAACTACAGACCTGTTAGTTTGACCTCAGTGGAAGGGAAAATGATGGAATCACTTCTGAAAGAAAGAACTGTTAAGTACCTAGAGGTCAGCGGGGTACAGGACCCAAAGCAGCAAGGATTCACAGTGGGAAGGTCATGTCAGACAAATCTAATTGATTTCTTTGGCTGGGTGACCAAAGTAATAGACCAAGGAGGGGCTGTGGATATGGCCTACCTAGACTTTAGCAAGGCATTTGACACAGTACTGCACAAAAGATTAATAATCAAGTTAGCCAGCCTGGGAGTGGGTTCCAGGGTGGTAGCGTGGGTAGCAAACTGGCTGCACAACAGGACACAGAAGGTAATAGTGAATGGAACTCATTCCAAAGAAAGGGGAGTTACTAGTGGAGTACCTCAGGGCTCAGTACTGGGTCCAGTCCTCTTTAATGTCTTTACAGGTGACATTGCAGAGGATCTGGAAGGAAAGGTATGCCTCTTTGCAGATGACACAAAGATTTGTAAAAGAGTTGATACACAAGGGGGGGTAGAAAGGATGAGAAGGGACTTGGCAAAGTTGGAGGAATGGTCAGATGTATGGCAACTTAGATTCAATGCAAAGAAGTGCAAAGTAATGAACCTGGGAAACAAACACCCAGGAGAAGAGTACACAATGGCAGGGGAGGTACTAACAACAATAATAATGGAAAGGGACCTGGGGGTGATCATATCTGATGACCTAAAGGTGAGTAAGCAATGTGAAAAGTTAGTAAGGAGAGCTGGGGGGATACTGGGATGCATAGGGAGGGGTATCACAAGTAGAAAAAGGGAAGTGGTTATCCCTCTGTACAGACAGTTGGTGCGACCCCATCTGAAGTACTGTGTGCAGTTTTGGAGACCCCATCTACGCAAGGACATAGACAGGATGGAAGCAGTCCAGAGGAGGGCAACTAAAATGGTGCAGGGTCTGCATCAGAAACCATATGAAGAGAGACTGAGAGAGCTTAATATGTATACCCTTGATGAAAGGAGGGACAGGGGGGGGGACATGATAGAAGCTTTCAAGTACCTCAAGGGAATCAACAAAGTCCAGGAGTACAGCATCTTTCAGAAAACGAGATGTGCAAGAACAAGGGGGCACAATTTAAAGATAGAGGGGGGACGACTAAGGGGTAATGTGAGGAAATTCTTTTTCACGGAGAGAGTGGTGGACACATGGAACCACCTTCCTGGGGAGGTTGTGGGGTCTAAAACAGTGGGGGAATTCAAACATGCATGGGACAGACATAAGGCAATTATAGTGGGGGGTTGCAGAAAGTAGGCTGTTGGTTAACTAGAACCTGCAGCTTATCCAATAGGTAGGGAAATGGGCAGACTGGGTGGGCCAAGTGGTCCTTATCTGCCGTCAAAGTCTATGTAGTCTATGTTTCTATACCTGTATTCCTCCCCCCCTCCCATCTACTCTTTGCCCCTCCCCAGGTAGCATTGTAAACGAGAATGTTGTTCCCTGTATGACTTACCAGGTAAAACCATTTCAAGTAACTAAATAATAATGTTTCCTCTTGGTCACCTCTGTTGGGGTGGGAGAGCTAACCTTACTGACACAAAACAAAATAGCTGATTAACCTGCAAACCATCACAGACCCTAGAAAAGCAAAAAACGAGGTTATTTCTAAGTGAATGTAGCAGACTACCAGGCCCCCTTGTGACTCACCTCTCCAAACCTTCTTAGGGACCAGTCTCAGTTGCCTAAAGATGAGTTACGCTTGGTACTTCGACCTGTCACTAGCTCCAGTCCATACGGAATCCTCTCCGCACTTGCCCCAGCCCATTTTGTTCCAAAAAGTCACCAGAGACCAAACCAAATGGTATCTATATCCTTTCTCCCTGCTTTCCTCTGCCCCCTCTTTTTCTATACCATACCTCCCCTTGCTCTCTCACCTTCCCTCTTCCTCTACTACATCCCTTTCCTATACTATATCCTACTCCCGCCCTACTCCATCTAGCACTCTGGCCCCTTAGCCATTTTCTTGTTCCCCCCGTATTTTTATTTATCTTATTTTGACGGCTGGTAGCTCTCCACCCCCAATGCTTTTTACCGTTCTATGCTCCCTGTACCTACCTTTTCATTCCTTAATTGAGCAATATGTGTCATACAACTTGAAACCGTACTTTAATTACTGTAATATCTGTTATCATGTACGTAATTACTGTGATGTTTGTTATTATGCAATATGTAATTGCCTGCACACATGTCACAGGACCTCCTTGTGAATGAGCTTGCTCAATGAAGTTGTCCTGCAATAAACTTGAAAACTTGAAAACCTAAAGTGGTGCAGTGCCTCCACCTGGGGTAGAAACATGGGGTACTTGGATGCTGACACACAAGGCTATTACCCACCAGAAAACAGTGAATAACATGCCCACAAAGTCCCGCCTCCAGAACAAGTGACACTGTAACAGCAATAAATAGGCTACAAACAAAAAAATGCAGTTCGAATAAATAATTTATTTAAAAGAGAGGGTACTAAGAGAAGATGGAGACCATAGAAGAAATTGGAACAACAGGGTAACCTTAAGATCTGCATGTTCTATGCAGTACCAACAGCAACAATCTGCACCACAAACTGCTTCCACCACCCCCCCCCGGCAGCCCTTCAACCCCCAAGCAGGTGCACCTGACTTAAGTCCCCCAGAGACTATGGGTGAGAGCTCTTTTTGGCTGCAGAGCGGGTACCTCAGTGGGGATGCAGTTGCTGCTAGCAGAGTAGGAGTTTGATGGCACACTTTAAGCTGTTGCAAGCAAACACACCTCAAAAGCCAAACTGTTGCTGAACAATTAAACAGTAAACTGTTGAAAAAGGGCCCCTACTTGTAATCCACAAGAAATGAGTGGCCAGATGGCCTCAAGAGGTGTTCAGCCTGGACCTGTCAAAGTGGCAAAGTCTCGCTGAGGGCTTCTCCCTTAGTCCATGGCACAGCCACAATTTCCCAGTTGCAAGGCCAAACCCCCCAGTGGTTACGTATGGTTTTGTGGCTTCATAGATACCTCACATGTCCGATGAGGGAAAAGGCGAGACGGCTGGATGTGCTTCCGGCTGGCAAGCAGGATTCTCCGGGATCATCTGGTGTTCACTCACCCGTCTCAGTTCTCTACATTTGATCTAGTGCTGCTAGTGCAGGGGGTCCAGGGACCTTGAAGCAGCCAGTGGCAATTTGTCTTTAAAGGAGCTCATCTCCCAGAAGGGAAAGTCACTGGTGGGGAAGGAAGAACCCCAGCTCCAATCTTCACCTTTAAACTGTTAGTTTTGATAAAAACTGTTGTTTTCTTTCACAACAGTCAGTTGCTGGGATCTCAGACTTCTTTAGTCCGCCAGGCCTGCAGTGCACGGCAGACAGTGGCTCACTGACTCACAGCTTCTTTCTCCTTGTCATACAGGCAGAACTGGCCCAGATCCTTGGAACAGCCCCTTTTATATGAGATGAAATTCAACACCACCTTGGTAAGTATTGTTCCCAGGCAACCAGTCTGGAATGTTGGCCCAGCCGTGCTGGGCTTGCAAGCAGGCTGGAATTCACTGTAGGCTTCTGACTGGCTGAAATTCATGGGTAAATCTTGTCTCAACCTCTGACCCTCCCCAGAAGTCTTTGCTGGAGTCAGAGGGATGACAGGAGACAAGGGCATCACCATATTTGTTTACAATTAGGTGCCCCGCTGAAGCAGCTTTTCAGCAACTTTGTCTCCCCCCTCCCCCCCCGGAAGCTGCTGGTAGGATGCCCTGGATCCTGGGAGATGTCCAGCTATCTAGGCACTTAGCTAAGTTTTGAATTGGGGTCTCCAGTATGGGAGGCAGCCTTTTGGGCCACTCTCCTGAGTCCAGGGTGTGCAAGCACACTCTTCATTGTTCTGTTCCCGACCCGCTGCCTGCCCTGGGCAAGAAACAGCTTTACAGAAGCGGGACAGCACTGACTAGCTTTGGTGCTGGCTTCACTAACTTCCCTGGAGGCAGGACCCTTGATAGTTATGGCCGCATAGCCCTTTTGCTGAGATGGTGCTTCGGCTCTGTAGGCATGATGCCACGCATGTGTGGGAGTGCTGACAGTGGTGATCATGTCTTTTTTCACTCCCCGACCCTCTGCTGGCACTGGGGTCTGGAAATCTGCCAAATGCACCCAATGGCACTCTCCCACCCAGTCTCACCCACAGTCACCAGTTCAGGGGCAGAGACCACGGGAGTGTCGGGCAGTTCCAGCTGCCAGAATACAAAGTGAAGCCCTGTCATGGATCACACAGGGCTCCTGGATGCAGCCACACTGCTCTGCCAGTCCCCAAATTGGCAGTCTGGGGGGACTGGAGGGTGAAGTCTGACAGGAGCTGGCACAGGACAGAGGAAAGTGCAGCACAGGTAAGCCACCAATTTTTGGGAGAGAGGCTTACATGAACAAAAATAAAAATGCTCTTGGGAGGTATAAGGGGATGCACACATACCCAAATGTCCAATTCTATTGTAAAAGATAAAGCGCATTTTATGTTCCCTTTAATATAGTAGCTATAAAATAGATTACTTCTGTACCAAACAAAAGCTTCCATCAGCAGTTCCTTACTTTGATCATTTCAAGTTAATAGAGTATCCGCACTCTTGCTGTAAGGGTAAAGCAACTTTTTATGCGTGTGTGTTCTGGTCTAATTTGGACACGATAGTATATATTCTTTTTTTTTCCATCTGTGTTCTATCCCCCTTATCTGCCCTCAGGCCCCCTTCTATTTCCAGACCATCCAGCCTGAGCACCCACCATCCACGGGACTTATCAGCTCCAATGATCCCCCGAGGATTGCCCCCTCCCTCATGGCAGGGCTGGGGGAAGGCTGACTCCACCCCCCGAAGTCCATATCCAGATTCGAAACCTTGTCTGGTCAGTGGGGCCAGGCTTGTGGAAAGCTGAAGTGCCATCCTGCTGGCGGGGTGTTTTCCTCCCTATTTTTTCCCCGAGGCTCCAGCGTGCAGTAGCGCTGTGCATTTGAATGCCTATGCACACACGCATCAGTGCCAAGAGTGCCCCTGCATCTGATACTTTCCACTGTTCTGCCACCTAACCTCCATCTGATGGCAGCCTACAGGCAGAAGGGTGTATTCCCACCACACCTAGGGAGGAAGGCAATCTTCCAGATGCTCAATTCTCCCTCCCCTGGCCAACCCCCGACAACCAAGTTCCACTCCTAAGTCACCAGTGTGGCAGACAGTAGCACTACCGTGGAGCCACAGGGCCTGCTCAGTAGCACTTCTTTTTATTTTATATATATATTAATTGCTACTTGTGAAAAGTGAAGGGCAGAAGTGACTACAACCTGAAACTTTCCAGTTATACAGTGGACAGGTACAATTGCAGATTCGGCCAATCAGCCTAGTACTGGCCCTGCGGGAGGTACCACACCTCCTAGATGTTAGAAAGAGGGTCCTTTTATTTACCAAATTTATTCAATCTAGGGCATATTTTGAACATATTTCTGCAGTTCTGAAAGACTGTGCCAATTTGCGTGTTGTGATTTTTGTATTGTAGAACCTGATCACTAGGAACACGGCTGAGAACGCCAAACTCAATTCCCTTGTGATACAGCCTGAAATTCAGACCCATGCAGGGTACAGTTAAGGTTGGTTCTTGACTACTTCGGGCCCTCTTTAATTATATTTTTTCCATGTAAGAAAAGCAGAATCTGCAATGACTCGCCTTGACTGTTTCCATTTTAAGTTCATAAGTAAATAATTACCGGTCACCCTTGATGTAAGGGCATAGAAGCTAAGACATGTTTCTGTGTTCTTGTCTACTTTTTGCCTGAAGTAGCGGTTGTCCTATTGTGTGGAACATGTGTAAACTTGGCAGTGAGTTTACTAAGTGACTCATGAGTGGACAGAATATGCAGAAACCTGTTTTTGATCCTAAAAGCTCTAAGAAAATGAAAAGCTTTTATGAGGTAACCTAGTGTTTCTCACAATGAAAAATCTGGCTCCTGAACGCAATGAGTCAAAGGGGGAGTCAGAATTGCAGGATCAGAACTGTCTGATTCTGAACCTTTTTTTCAGAATTGGGATTTTTGGAATCACCATCTGAAACTCTGAATTCCAAAAGTACAGATGGTGATGCAGGAATAAGATACAGTAGGCGATTTTTTTACTAAGGATTGGGATTTTGATTCTGAGATCTTGTTCAACAAATTAACAATCCAACATTCTGACAGATTCCTATCAGATTGAAATCAGCCAATTTCCAACATCCCTACTTAAGACATCCCGAAATGTTTCCTTATGTCCCTAAGTTTTCTTTATTTAGTAGTTCAAGCATCTTTACATAACAGGGTGAAAAAATGTACATTTAACTGCTACTTAGTTTGGGCTTCGCGATTTTAAAATGGGTTTTTAGTTTGGGATCTCTGGTTTCTAATTTTTGAAGATGAATCATATCTGTGAGGCACCCTGAACCCAGGTTTATTTATTAATTTGTAATTTTTGATCAGGAAAGGCACATGAAGCTACTACAGCTTGTTTACAGGGGTGTCCTGGGGGTGCGTTGCATGGACCTGTTTTATTGATGGGGGAAGGTAGGCCATAACACTGGGAAAACTCCCCTGCTTTTCGTCTACAAGTGCCACGCAATCTTTTACTTGCACCTGGACAGTGACCAGAGATGGGCAGAAAGACGTCAGTTTAACGTCTCATCTGAATGATGGCCTTCACTAGTGCAATCACACCCCCCTGTACTGCGCTACAGTGCCAGTTATGGTATTGCTCCAAGTGCCTGATGTGGGGCTAGACCCCAAAACATTCTGATCTTCCAGCCCTAGAGGCAAGTGTGCTACCTACTGAGCCACTGACAGTGATGCATGTTTGTGCGTTGATTTGTGCAGCCCTTGTGCAGCAGGAGATGAACTCCCAGAAAAATGTCCCTCTGCAAAATGTGAAATGCATGCAATTGTTTTTTCTCTAATCAGAGTTAGTGGAACTTCTGAATAGGCTAACAAATGAGACACAATGGGTTTATTTTGATTTCTTTACAAGTTTTCTATTTTTTGACAGTTTGTTGATATGTAGTAGACCTGGTGGCATCCCCACCAATACGATGACAGATACTGTAGATGTGACCATTGTCCTTTTTGTGGTTATCATGTTTTTTCTCCTCCAAACTGGGATCTGCTCTCCTCCTTGGCCTCTGCAATCTCCCAACCCCAACACTATAGGCCCCATGGGACCTGCTCCAAGTGCAGTGGTACATGAGGGTACTGGTAGCAGTCATCCAGCAAGCTTGGTGGTGTTTTCTGTTTTAATTTTACTCCACGCCCCTCCCACCTCCCCAACAACATTGCACCATATCCTCTCATGGCCTCATAATATAGCTGTCGCTCTGCAGAGGAGGGGTCGCAGTGACCTCATGGTGTGGCATCATGCTTCCCCATTTGGGACTACACTGCAGCCGGCACCACACTCCCCATCCACAGTTGCCTAGCTGCTGGCAATCCAAGCCCATTCCTGAACCTGTGTCACCCTCATCGAAGCATGATGCACTACCACTGAGCCATCTGGCAGTCAGACCATTCTCTTCTAAAAGGCAAATATTTTGTTTCTCCCCTTGTTTTCTGCACTATGCTTAAGCCAATTACGTTGGAATACGGTAATACCAGAAGTGATCTCACTGGTGGTCTGTCTGTATGGCAGCAGTCAGGTTAAGGCACCATACAGTGTATCTGGGGTACTGTTCATTGCCCTCCTTCCAAACTTGGTGCCTGTATACAGTACATAAACAGGGGGCCACCAATTCAGCACTGTGGCAGGGCTACCATTTGGGATGCTGGCAACCTGTGGGAAAGACCACAGGATGTTGGAAGGCTGGGGGAGGGGTGTAGAACAGTCAGGTGTCCCAGAGAATACACTACTTCTCTGGGGAGGATGGTGCTTGTGGTAGTGTACAGTGGCATGGCTGCCTTGGGCAGGAAGAAGTCAACAGGCACAGCATGAGCACGGTTATATGTGTGCGCCCGGAGTCTCACTTGTCGACCTCCTGTGGGAGGGAGTAACTGCAGGAGGAAGATGACGTTTGCAGTGCGCCAGCATGAAGCTGTAGGGTACTCGCGGGCTCTGAACTGCTGCAGTCAGGTGTGCGGTGTGCAAGGATTCCACGTGGCACAACCTTGGATTGTGGCAACCTCCAAGTTAAATAAACGATGGGGCTGAGAGGCCACCCTTTGTGACCACAATTGAGGAGGGTAGCTAAACCTGCAGCAGAGAAAAGCAGGTGGAATACAAACAGGTACAAGGAGAGAATTCAGTATATGGCAAAAAATGAATCACGTCTCTCTGTCTGTATGTATCCGATACCTATCAGCTGCCTGTCTGTCTACCATCAACTATCTTAACCCCAGCTTGGAAAAACACTGTGCCATTTATACAGCATTGTTTTAATTTTTGACTCCCCCAACCCACCCCATTTTTATTGCCTGTCTTGTGACTACTGGCGTCTTCTCACAAAGGCTCAAAATGCTATCCATCAGTGGTGTGGGACTGAGAAAACACTGCATGTGGCCCACCTGTAACAGAGTTCTGAGCATAAATCCAGGAGCACGCAATGATTCAGCAGCATATGGTCCCTAAAAGTACTCTTTCAGCTTTTTACTGATATCTCTGTCCCCCCGCCTCCCCCCCCCCATTAGGGTAACCACTCTGGTGAAGGTTCCCCATGTCTAGCTTGTCACGGCCCTCTGTCACTGTTGAAATTTTACAGCTAAACTGGTGTTGGGGATGAAGACCTGCAGACACCCACTGCATTACGCGCTGAAACTGGTTCCATAAATTTGTGAGCAACTGTGCTAGCCAGCAGATTTCTATTTTGTGGGCAACATACATTGCATGCTATGTTCCTGTATTGTTTTTTTATAAACTGCTACAGTTGTATAAAACAATGTTTAGTGTTCCTTCTCATAATGAAAAACCTTTTTATGTTTGCTTATGCACATGCGCAAGAAACGATTATGCAGCAGCTTAGTAGAGAAGGGGGTTGTGGAGGTGCGGCAGTGTGGCTGCCAGTGCCAGCACTACATTTGTGGGCTGCGCGGTGTGCACCCAATGCAGACCTAGTGTCCTGATGACACTGGTCCTGAAGAAGGGCCACCAACTTGAAATGATTTGGCCGCTGCAATGAGGGGCTGCCTCGTCACTGCAGCGTCAGCAATTCCGCTGCAATGAGGGAGCAATCGGTCATTGCAGGGCGGTACCTTGCCTGGTGTAACATTTCCCCCAAGGCATTTCCCTAAACATGGTGGCAGCTTCCTCAGAGCCCCATGAAAGCCGACTGGCGGGGTGGTGGCCCAATCCCCCTGTCAGCATCACCCCAACCCAGTTCACTTGCCGACAGGGGACCCACTCCCCATCGGCATAATGTACCCCCTTCCCCACTTGTTGTGTGCTGAGGGGGTGCCCAATCCCCCACAGCATCATACCCCCCAAACAGTCTTTATTTGCCGACGGGGGGCCCAATCCCCATCGGCTTAGGTCCCCCTTCCCCAAAATGGAGGCAGCACAATGGGAGCCCACCCCAGTGTGCACAAATGAAGCCTGAAAAAAAAATCTTCCCGTGACGTTCTCTTTATTATTTTTGCCCCTGAAAAAAAGGAAACGGTTCCATGCAGCCTTATGTGTCCCCTCCCACACCCCACGCCCACCCACTACTCACCCACTCCCCACACAATGCACTCTTCAAAGCCGACTGCGAACTGAAGAAATGCCGGTAAGCTGTATAATGGCATAAATTTTTTTTTTCAACCTATGTGGATATCTCAGCCATTTTTTGGACTTTTGCCACCAAATTTTCAAAATGGGGTTATTGGGACCCCTCCTGATGAATACAGTCACTGTCATGGTGTTATTCGATCCCAAAAGGTGATTTCGTGGTCATTGTGTGGAATCACCTTTTGGGACGGATTAATGAAACAACAGTGCCACTGTTCATGAGGTGGGCTCTCAAAAGCCAGTGTTACAAATATGGTGAAAAATTTCAAAACAATTACTGTTTTACGAGCGTGCATTGCGCAATTTTCACGCACGCTCGTAACTTCACAAATTTGTAATATTTTCACTCTAGATTTTTAACATTGCCATTTTTCCAGACTTCCTTATGAATGGTACAGCTGTCATTTTACACATCCTGGTAGAAATGTGTTTTTGCACTTCTGGCACAGAATAGTGCAGTCGCTACAGGAAATCAGTGTTTGAGACACATTACGAAAATCACAGTGACACTGTTAATGAGCAGAAGTCCTTAAACGCCTATGTTGAAAATATGGTGATGAAAGTCCATAAAATGACTGTGTAATGAGCGTGCATTCCGCAGTTTCCACGCAACCTCATAACTTCACAAATTTGTAATATTTTCACTCCAGATTTTCAATTATGGCATTTTTTCACACCTCCTAATGAACAGTATGATGTCATTATTCACACCCTGGCCGAAATGTGTTTTCGCAATTCTGGTGCAGAATAGCGCAGTCACTGTGGGAAGTAAGTGTTTGGGACAGATTAAGAAAACCAAAGTGACTCTGTTTATGAGCAGAGGTCCTAAAATGCCTATGTTGAAAATGTGGTGACAAACGTCCATAAAATGACTTTTATGAGTGTGCGTTGCGCAGTTTCCACGCACCCTCGTAACTTCCCAAACATACAGTATTTTCACTCCAGACTGTCAATATTGGCATTTTTTTCACACCTCCTTATGAAAAGTACAGCTGTCATTTTTCAGATCCTGGCTGAAATGTGTTTTCGCACTTCCAGCACACAATAGTGCAGTCGTTTTGGAAGTCAATGTTCGGGACAGATTAAGAAAATCACAGTGACATTGTTCATGAGCAGAGGTGATAAAATGCCTATGTTGAAAATTTAGTGAAAAAAGTCCATGAAATGACTGTGTTATGAGCGTACATTGCACAGTTTCCACACACAATTGTAATTTTGCGCATTTGTAATATTTTCACTCCAAATTTTCAACATTTGCATTTTTTCATACCTCTTTATGAACAGTACAGCTGTCATTTTTCATATCCTGCCTGAAATATGCATTTACACATCTAGTGCAGAATAGCGCTGTCGCTGTCAGAAATTAATGTTCAAGACAGATTAAGAAAATCACAGTGACACTGTTCATAAGCAGAGGTCACAAAACACCTATGTTGAAAATTTTGTGAAATAATTCCAATTAGTGACTGTGTTACATGCGTGCGTTGCGCAGTTTCCACGTACACTCGTAACTTTGCAAATCTGTAATATTTTCATGCCAGATTTTCAACACTGGTATTCTTTCACACCCCCTTATGAACAGTACAGCTGTCATTTTTCACATCCTGGCTGAAATGTGTTTTTGCACTTCTGGCGCAGAATAGCGCGGTCGCTGTGGAAAATCAGTGTTTGGGACAGATTAAGAACAAGCAAGTGAGAGAGGGGGACTGAGTGAGCTCAACAGAGCTCTGTCAGGACTGCTGCAGATTTCTTTGTGGGCAGAAAAAGGCACCAACGCAGGCAGGAGCCCAGTACAAAAGGGCAGCCTGCAGCGCCGGGAGAAACAGAATGAGCACGTGAGAGAGGAGGAGTGAGCGAGCTCAATGGAGCTCTGTTGGGAATACTGCAGATTTCTTTGTGGGCAGAAACAGGTGCCAATGATGGCAGAAGCCCAGTACAAAAGGGCAGCCTGCAGCGCCAGGAGAAACAGAACAAGCGAGTGAGAGAGGGGGAATGAGCGAGCTCAGCGGAGCTCTGTCGGGACTGCTGCAGATTTCTTTGTGGGCAGATAAAGGTGCCAACACAGGCAGGAGCCCAGTACAAAAGGGCAGTCTGCAGTGCAGGGAGCAACAGAACAAGTGAGTGAGAGAGGGGGAGTGAGCGAGCTCAACGGAGCTCTGTTGGGACTGCTGCGCATTTCTTTGTGGGCAGAAAAAAGTGCCAATGCAGGCAGGAGCCCAGTACAAAAGGCCAGCCTGCAGTGCCAGGAGAAACAGAACAAGCGAGTGAGAGAGGAGGAGTGAGTGAGCTCAACAGAGCTCTGTCAGGACTTTAGAGTTTCCCACCCAACAGCCCAGGGTCCTGTGTGGTCCTATATTACAGCAGGGTCTCTGGGGTTGAAACAAAGCAATGACTGGATACTTTTAAGATTGCTGTAATAATACAGATTTAATTGTTATGTTTATTTCTCTAACTGAGCTAAGTACTCAGCTGTACTGTTAGGACTGCTGTAATAATACATATTTATTTGTTCTGTTTCTTTCTCTAACTGAGCTGAGTAATACTTGGAATGCAATACAATTTCTAACTGGGCTAAGTAAAACTATGAGGGGCTGAGAACAAAAAGTATGGTAGCTGAAGGGTAAAAAATGGACAAGGAGGCTTTAGGATTGCTGCAGTAATACAGTATCTAACGGATGAGATTTGAGATTGAATTAAGCCAGTCGGTAAGGGGGCAGTAGGGGGACTAGTGTGGAGGGGGACAGGAATTTGAGTTAACAGAGCCTAACAGTTGTAGTAGGGTACAGAACCTGGGAGTAAGAGCCCATAACATAAGATGGGGACCAAAATGGGGCAGGTGCCACATGTCAATAGGGCAGGCATCTTTGGAAGGGTGGTGGGGTATACAGGGTGTGGGTCCGCCATGATCCTGGACTGAGCTTGGAGGGTGGGGGTGTATGGGTTATAGACAACTGGCTAGTTTGAAGGAGGAACTGTGGAGGTTAGGGAGGAGTGTAGGTGGCAGGGCAGATGAGTATGGTAGGCATCCTGACTTGGGGGGAGGGAATAGGGGATGGCAGGTGGGGACGGGGAAGAACGACTAGGGACTCAAACCGACCCCAGTATCAGAGGCACTAGCAGAAAAGAGAAGAGAAGGGAGGGGTGCCTGAGGTGAGGGGGGCCCTCCTGATGGAGGAGGAAGAGACCATGAGGAGTACCAGGGGAAAGAGCAGATGGCTGCGGGTAGGGAGGGACCAGGGGTGTGACCGGGGGGGCATGTTGGGGAACAAGTAGGAGGGGGGAACCGATAGGGGGAAGAGATGTAGGAGGGACATTGACTAAGAATAGATTTGAGCCTCTGCTATATGAGAGAGAGGGAGAGCAGGAACATACTGAAGTGGGGGGAGGACAAGCGGCGCAGGAGAGGAATAGCAACAGGTAGGGGAAGAGATAGCGAGGACGAAAGGGTAGAAGGGAAGCTGGTAAGAAAGGAGGGGGGTGACTGGAAGAGAGATGGCTACAGGAAGGGGGAAGGATGGGAGGGACATCACTGTTGTGGTCAAAGGGAATGGGAGCTCTAAATCGACAACAGTGGGGATAGGAGAGGGGTTGGAAATCAGCAGGAGAGGAGGGGAGGGCAACATGGGAAGCCCAGTAGGAAGTAGTCAGGCTGGGAAGGGGTTCAAAGGGGATGGGAGGAATAAGGCAGAGAAAAGGGGTGAGGCGGCAGTAGAGGGTGCAGATACAGAAGTCACAGAGGGTGCAGCTGGCGGGGGGGAAGGGGCAGGGAAGAACAAATACTGGGGTGGTGGAAGGGGCATTAGAAGGAAAAGGGAGTAAGGGACGGGGTGGTACTTGTACTGTGGGATTCTATAATGAAAGGGGTGAGATGGGGCAGAAGGGGGGAAGGCACAGACGTATTTGGGTTGAAACTATCCCTGGGTTGACTGCAGGAGGGGCAGGGCAGGCACTGCCTAAATGTGCAGTGAGGGGAGGAAGAAACCTCATTTAGTGTTGCATGTGGGTACAAACGACTTGGTGGGGGAGACTGTGGAAGTAGTGAGGGGGAGGTTCTAGGAGTTGGGCAGGCAGTGTGAAAGGGTGGGGGAGTCAGTGGCATTCTTGGAGTTACTCTTGGTACCATGTGCAAGCATGGGGAGGAAGAATAGGATACAGGAGTTCAACGAGTGGCTGAGGGATTGGTGCTACACCAAAAATTATGGGTTAGTGACTAAATGGGGTTGGTTCTGGGGGAATAGTGACTTGTACATGGGGGACAGGCTACACTTGAGCAGGGAAGGGAGGGGAGTATTAAAGGTGGGATTAGAGGGGTATATCTCTACTAAGGTGGATTTAAATTAGTGGGGGAGGGCCAAAAGCCTGAGGTTGATAAAAAGGTCTGGACAGGGGAGCCTAATGAGCTCACCCCCCTAGATGTAGGTAAAGGCAGAGGCATAGTAACCCTGGGAGGGAGCGGGCAGAGTGGTCTGAGTGTAATACAGAAAGTACCACCACCCAGTAAGAATAACGAGGAGAAAGGGTGCAGACTACCCAGAGGAGGGAAACAGGCCAAGGAGAAGAGTGAGGAGAAGGAGGGGTATGGGTGGAAGGTGGTCTCTCTCAATGCAAGAAGCCTGGGGAACAAAACTGCAGAGCTTCAGGTGCTGCTTTTAGAGGGGAAGGTGGACACTGCTGCAGTGACAGAGACTTGGACCACACAGTACCATGATTAGGACTTGGCAATCACGGGATACAGGATATACAGGAGGGACTGGGGGTTGGAAGGAGGGGTTGTTCTCTATGTGAGGGAAGGGATCAAATGCATAAGGACGAGGGAGAAGAGGAGAGGACAGTGGCACTTTGGGTGCAGCTCCTGGACTCCAAGAGCAGAAAGCTGAGGCTGGGAGTGGTGTACAGACACCAGTCCAATCCAAGGAACTGGATGGGGCATTGGCAGAGCAGATAAGGAGGGTGTGTAGAAGGGGAAGTGTGGTGATAGTGGGGGATTTTAACCTACCACGGGTTGACTGGAGCACCCCGGCCACTAGCAGTACCAGGTATCAGGTGCTCTTTGATGCATTCCTGGATGGCCTTCTGACACAATTGGCAAGTGGGCCTACAAGGCTTGGTAGCACTCTGGACCTAGTACTGGCAAATGGGGAGGTGGTGAGGGAGGTAAGGGTAGAGGACCCACTAGTGGGTAGCGACCACCAAACAGTGTGGCTCGTTCTCATGCTGGGCAAGGAGACAGGAGGCATGGGCACAAAGATGGTGGAATTTAGTAGGGTGGACTTTGGGAGGATGGGAGCAATACTGTGAGGTAGACTCCAGAATATAAGGCCGGCGATGGATGCAGAACAAAAGTGGAGAGTCATAAAGACTGAGCTAATAGAGGCCACAGTAGCCTGCACCAGGGCCAGGAGTAAGAAGAGCAGAACCAGAAAAACATGCTGGCTGAACAAGGAAGTGCTGCAAGGGGTGAGGGCAAAGAGGGCTGCATACCGGAAGTACAGGAGAACAGGGAAGGGCGAGGATACGGAGACTTACAGGAGTTGGTCAACAGAGGTGGCCAGGAGGGTGAAAAAAGCTAAGGCCTCCAGGGAATTAAGGTTAGTACAGGGCATAAAGGGAGGGGAAAAGGACTTTTTCAGGTATGTCAGAGAAAAGAGGAGGTGCAAGGAACATATTGTGAGGATAAAGCAGGGAGCGGATTGGGTGGAAAAGGGGGTGGAGCAAGCGGAAATTGTAAATGAGTACTTCTGCTCTGTTTTCACTAAGGAGAGGGATGGTCCACAACCAGCATGGGCTGGGGGGGTGGGGAAAGGGGAGGAGGAGGTGACAGACAATTTGATCATAGGGAGTAGGGTGCTAGAGGGGCTGAGGGCACTAAGGGTGGACAAAGTAGCAGGCCCTGATGGCATCCACTCCAGGGTGCTGCGGGAGATGGTGGAGCTGTTGGCTAAGCCACTGGCAGATCTGTTCAACACCTCCCTGGAAACGGGGTGTGTGCCCCAGGACTGAAAGGTGGCCCATGTGGTGCCCATAAACAAGAGTGGGACTAGGGAGGAGTCAGGAAATTATCGGGCGGTCAGTCTCACGTCCATAGTGGGTAAGCTTATGGAGGCAATACTGAAGCAGAGGCTGGTGGCATTCCTAGAGAGTAATGGCCTCCAAGAAGGCTGGCAACATGGGTTCATCTGAGGAAGGTCTTGTCAAACCAAACTAATAGAGCATTATGACTGGGTGACAAGGGAGTTGGACAGGGGCCATGTGGTACATGTCCTGTACTTGGACTACAGTAAGGCCTTTGATACAGTGCCTCATGGGAGACTGGGGGGAAGCTGATGGCAGTGGGGGTGGGGAAAAAGCTGACTAAATGGATAGAGGCAATTTTGCAGGAGGTGCTGGAGTGGGGAGCTCTGGCACCTAGAGCAGTGACAAGCAGGGTGTCAGAGGGTCAGTGCACGTGCTATTTGGCCTTTAACTTACAGCACATGGAGTGGGGGAGCAGGGTTAGTCTTTCACACATTATACCAAATTGGGGGTGGTGGTGGACAAAGAGGGCGGATGGGAAAAACTGCAGGGGGACCTAACCAAACTAGAGACATGGTTGGTGGAGTGGCAGCTAGGATTCAACGCAAAGAAGTATAAGAGGATGCAATTCAGGGCTAAGAACCAGAAGAGGGACTACTGGTTGAGGGGGGTGAGGTTGGGGTTCACAGAGGAGGAGAAGGACCTAGGGGTGATGGTAACTGGGAGCATGAACAACTCGGCCCAGTGCAGAAGAGCAGCAGCGAAGGCAAACAGGATGCTGGGGTGCATCGCAAGGGGGTTCTCATCCAGACACAGGGATGTGATCCTACCTCTCTACAGATCATTGGTCAGACTGCACCTAGAGTACTGTGTATAATACTGGAGGCCATACCTGAGGAGAGATATAAAGTTACTGGAGGGGCTGCAAAGGAGGGCAACAAAAATGTTAAAGGGGATGGAAGGAAAAGAATATGAAGTTAGGCTGAAGGAGCTGAACATGTACACACTGAAGGAGAGGAGGGATAGGGGAATATGACTGAAACATTTAAATGCCTGAAGGGGGGTAAATAAACCTAGCACCGAGCGGGTGTTTAAACTGAAGAATGGAAGAGAGATGAGGGGGGCATGGACTAAGGTTGGAAGGGGGACGTTGCAAGAGGGAAATGAGGAGGCACTACTTCACTGAGAGGGTGGTGTCTAGTTGGAATGCGCTGCCAGAGGGGGTGATAACATGTAGGACAGTCAATAACTTTAAGAAGGAGTGGGATAAAGCAAGTGGAAGAGTCAGTGGGGCAGGGGCTGGGACAAACAGAGGAGGAACTAAAGGGAAGGAGGCTGGGGCAGCTGCAATCTAGGGTGCTAGCTGCACACTCAGGCAGATTTAGATATGCCAATTGGTCTGTTCTGCTGACAGATTTGTATGTTCGTATGTATGTTCATATGTAAAATCAAAGTGACTCTGTTCATGAGCAGAGGTCCTAAAATGCCTATGTTGAAAATCTGGTGACAAATGTCCATAAAATAACTGTGTTACAAGCGTGTGTTGTGCAGTTTCCACGCACCCTCGTAACTTCACAAATTTGTAGTACTTTCACTCCAGATTTTCAACACTGCTATTTTTTCAGACCTCCTTATGAACAGCACAGCTGTCATTTTTCACATCCTGCCCAATATATATAGGGGATACATGATGGGCATGAGTGTGATATGGCAAATATTGTCACTCCTGCAGCGTGAGCTCTGGATATCCAGAGCTCACGCTGCAGGAGTGACAATATTTGCCTTAGCACATGATCTGCCCATCATGTATTCAATATATATACTAGGGCCAAGAGTTTCAGAAGTTTTGTTATGCTGCCTTGTGTTTTGTTCCTGTTTATGTGTTTGTTCATTCTGTGTGTGAGCTTTTCTGAATGGGCTGGCAGTGTTATAAACTCTGGGAGACACATGAGTGTGTTTTGCAATGCTAAATGAGTTAGTTTTAGGTAGGAGTGGGAAACTATTGTTTAGAAGTCTGGCTGCAGTGAAGCTGAGAGCATCACAGTAATTGTAATGAGCTGTAAGGCAGTGTCAGAACAGCTGATACTGTTTTCAGTGGCAAATTAAGGTAGCTGCAGGCAGAGTGCAGAGTGTTCTGTGAAATTGTGCTCTTTAGGATTCTGGCTGTAGTCAAGCTGAAAGTATCACATTAATTGTAATGGGTGAGAATCAGAGTTTGAGGAACAAGTGAGAGTGTGTTTCAGTGGTAGTCGAGTTAGCTGCAGGCAGTAGTTTAGACTGTTCTGTGAAGCTGTGCTGTTTAGAATTCTGGCTGCAGGCACAGTAATGAGCTGGAAGTTGGGGGGGGGGGATAGGTGTGTTTTGTAATGCTCACTGAGTTAGCTGTAGGCAGCAGTGAGACCTCTGAAGTAGTTCTGCATTTGTGTCTATGGTAACAGCACAGGGGTTTCTTGCAAGCTGAGGGGGAAAGCTGCCTAGGGTGATGATATCAGTGACCTGTGTGTGTAAATGGCTGATATCATCACAGTAGAGCAGAGGGTAAAAATATCACACTGCAGTGGATGATACACTGTTTTATCGCACTCATTTACCACTCACTCCTATTCTATATATGCATTTACACAACTGGCCCAGAACAGCGCGGTTGCTGTGGGAAATCAATGTTCATGACAGATTAAGAATATCATAGTGACAGTGTTCATGAGCAGAGGTCACAAAATGCCTATGTTTAAAATTTGGTGAAATAATTCCACTAAATGACTGTGTTACGTGCATGCGGTGTGCAGTTTCCACGTATGCTCGGAAGTTTGAGCATTTTTAGTATTTTCACTACAGATTTTCAACATTACCATCTCTTCACACCTCCCTATGAATGGTGCAGCTGTCTTTATTCACATCCGGCCCAATCTGTGTTTTCGTACATCTGGCGCACAATGGTATGGTCGCTGTGGGAACTCAAAGTTCGGGATATATTGACAACATTACAGCACCACTGTTCATGAGAAGAGGTCCCAAATGCTTTCATGAGGTGGGGGTCACAAAAAGCCCATGTTGAAAATTTGTAGTGGAAATACCAACAAACGCCCCGGGCGTTAGGGTTTCTAACCATAACGTCCCCCACGCTTGTACAGACATCAGGGGTGTGCCTTTGGATTGCCAACTGTAATGCTCATGCCGTTCCACCCCACCCGCCCACCCTGCAGCCAGTGACAGGCATCGGGGTGTGCCTTGTACTCTTTGGCCCCAGAGTTCACCCCATTCCCCTATATTGCACCCATTTCCGCATATGTCCTTATGGAGTGGGGTGACTGTAAAGCCGAACACCCCAGGGCACACCTCAACACTTGGTGTCTGTAGGACAGGGCGAGGTGAAATGGCATGAACGTTACTGGCGACAACCCAAATGTGTACCCCAATGCCTGTCCATCTCTGCAGGTTGGCGGTGGGGTTGGTGTGAAGTTCAGTGCTTCACGCCATTCCTACTCTGCATCTAACTCCTGTGTTTCCAGTGCTAATATCAGCAAGCAAACATTTGGCATTGACAAATGCGTGTTTATATTCTGTTGCATCAAATTTGTTGACTACCACTTGAATGAGGGTTAAAAAAAACAAAAGCCATAAGAGGTGTGTGTGTGTGTGTGTGTTTTTTCACTGCCTGTTATGTTATGTAGCAATGCGCTGTCCATCCTTTGGGTTGAGTAAAGTGGAGAGCTTTTCTTTGAGTACACATTTAATAAGTTACTTCAGTGTTACCACAGTAACACATTGTGGTTGGTTATTATATAAGAATAATACTCCCCATGTTTGGTTTTATATCATTGCTGTGTAGTGTTTTCTCACCTTGAAAACACTACCCAGCATTTATATAACACAGTGTGGCCAGTAGATGGTGCTGCTGTTCAATAACATGGTTGGGCTGAAGCGCAGTTTGCACTTTTACTTTGTTTTGTTTTTTGTTTTTTGGCAATTGCAAATAGTGAGATGGAGCCCCTAACTGCACCGTGGAAATCATAAGTCACAGAAATGTTTGAAAGAGGGTGCTGAGTTGTGGAGCAAAGTAGTGTGTGCACAAGGGAGGCAGAGTGTACACCCGTGCAGCGAGGTGAAACCTGGCGCGTGTTGATTATGACGGCAAATTCTAACTGGGTTTCTCTATGGCAGAAATCACAATTCAGTTATTATAAATACATTAACATGTTAGATCCATTCAGTTATTTCTGGCAACTTTCCAAACTGTGTAAACACGATGCCCCCTCTCCATTTATGAGTACTAGTATTTTCATAATATCTGCACTGGAGGCAGTATGGGCAAGTGGTTATGCATACAGTAGGCCTGAGAGCCATAAGAACTGCAGCTGAGTCACTACCTTGCTGTGTGACCTTGAAGGAGTGACCTCCTGGTGAATTAAAATTCCTCCCAAAAGCAGTGGCATGACTGGCTGGTTGCCATTAAATCAGAAGAAGTTGGACAACTCATGAAACTGTTATAGCTTGAAGCCAGGGGCAACTGTTATTTTTACTAATGCACTGCTGTTGTCCTTGAATGTGCACCTACTTAAATATTAATGACTACATGAATTGCGGAGGAGAGTGTTTCAAAAATACACTGAAACTGGTTTTAATTTTTAATGGCCTTTGAGACCCTTTGAGCTAGGTAAAACTCCTGTAAATGCCGTGACAGGAAACATGGAAAGGTCAATGCATTGTTAGGAGTGGTCGTCATAGCAGACCATTAGGGTTGGTCTGTATAGCAGACTAGATAGTACTGCGATCATGGTCTTCTGTTTTTCTCATTTATACTGTGTACTGTATTCTTCTATTGCCCTTTGGATGTTCATGCTGCTCTCATTGCACTGCTTAATTCTAAATGTTGCAGTAAATTCTGCTCAGCTGTAAAGTGTTGCTGTCTGTTCCCCCTAGTTATTACTTTGTCCTTTGATAATATCATCTGTAGTTCTTTTGCTCATGACAGCTACTGTAATTCTACCAGGCTGTGCCTAAAAATAGGCGTATTTAAAGCTTAGCGCTTACCTGGTTATCAAAAACAAATACATAAATAGCAAAGTCAGGACGTGTTTTGCAGCTGTCCTTTTAACTTGGATATACCTTTTTATGGCTGTCAGTCAGCGAGTGAGTGTGTGCCTTGCTGTTGTTCACTGCAACTGTTTGTAACCACTGCTAATTTACATACATATTGGCTACAAGGAGGACAGTACATGAGAGGTGGAGGACAGTGCATGATAGCTGGAAGAAAGCAAGCGGCATTGATTTCGGGGGAACACTCGGCTTACTGTAGTGCCAAATCACTGAAACTCTCCCCCCCACCTTTAATCTTTCTCGTGCTCTAGTGCCCCTTCCCATCTTATGATGCGACACCAGGGTGCCCACCTCCGGTGCCGCCAAACAGTAATGTCTCCCTCCCATCTTAGGATGCGACACTGGGGTGGCCACATCCGGTGACGCAAAACCACAGTGTCTCTCTCCTGATCCAAACTGTACTGCCCCCCAAAACAGGATGTGACAGTGGGGGTGCCCACCCCCAGTGCTGTCAAACAACAAAACAACAGTGGGATGCCCAATCCCGTGTTGGTACCTGAAATAAAGGAAACTGTCCTTTGTAGTCTTTTTTTTTAACTGAAAAAAAGAGACCCTAAACAACTTCTGTACCCACCCACCCTCCAGCTCCCCCACTCTGACCCTCTCTCTGCACACACCACCCCACACCCATGACCCCTAACTTACTATCTGGTGGGTCCAGTGCTGCCTGTCTAATGTCCTGCTACTTCCAAGGTGAACCGTGAAGTGACTGAAAATAAGATACATTTGGTTAGTGAGTTTTCAATGCATTTTCAATTTTTGCTCACAACTTTTTCATTATTTAATATTTTTTACCCAAATTTTCAACATCTCTTTGTTTTACCCCACCTCATGAACCAGGTAGGTGACATTTTTCAAATCTTTCCAAAACATGTTTCCACAGTCACTCTCCAAAATTACATTTCTGACCAGATTTTAAATATTCCTAAAATGGCTATCCTCACAGGTCCCAACTCTGTCCCAGTGGAAGCTAAAAATTTCAGAGGTTGAAACCACTGAGCGAATCACAGCTCCACTCCGCTTAGCCTATCCCAGATTTTCAGAGACATGGCACCTCTGGCAACTCGTGGAGATGGCTGAGAGAATGTCGAATGTCTAATCAAGTGCAACACGGTGATTTACTGAGACAGTCCATTGCTCCCGCTTGAGCTTACACACCTGCCCACTATGGGCATCCCCACTTTTCATTCGTGCTGGATGGGGGTTTGTAGGAGGGCATCCCACCCCGCCCCCCAGTCCTCATGTCAGATCCTCAGGTCAGGCCCTTAATAAAGATACATATAAGGTTGCATATATCCAGACAGTATAAATAGTCTTTGCCGCTGGAATGGGCCCTTCCCTCCCACCGGTAGCTGCACACAACCCACCATAAATATTGGTTTTCTGTTTCTTTCTTGTTCATGTTGTTTTGATTGCATATACCTACTGTGGTATAGAGTTGTTTATTCTTATTGGGCCCTATCCATGAATTCGGGGGGGGTGGATGTCCGAATTGCACATATCCCCCCCCCCCATCGCACAGCTCCACACCTGCCGGAGATCCATGTGGGGACCACGTTCATGAAGAGCGGTCCCCGCCTAGCTCCATTACATGGCCCCACCCCCACCCCGGTATGCAGGTACACGGAGGTGATCCGGTGTGGGGCTGCAGACCCTGCCATGCAGCCAGTCGGCTGCCTGGACCGGGTCTTGTAGTGGATCCCTTGTGCCCATCGGGCGCCATGTTGCTGATGGGCGCGTATGCGCACACAGCACAAAGGTGTAGGGGACCCCCAGATGACAGTCCCCCACCCTCCAAATGTTCCCCAACAACAGAGGCAGCCACAGTGAGTGGTCCATTGACCCCCACCATCTCTGCCACAACCAGCGGTGGCCTCCGGGGGGGCACGTAACATTTACAGCTGCCTTCAGAAGGTATAGCCATTGCCCCCCCCAAGCCAGGCACCCATGCTGTTGTGAATGGCGCGGAGTGTGGACACGCTCTCACACCTGTCCCCGGCCCGCCCCCTTGCAGAGCTGTGCATTTGGTCAGTGTGCTGGGCATGTAGGGGGAGCATTGTGGGTTTGTGAATAGTGCACAGGGGGCACAGCATGTGCAGGCAGGTGCAAGCGGGCTATGTGCCAGAGCTACATGGCGCGTATTTCATCCAGACCTTTTGTAAATAGGGCCCCTTGTGACTACAGATGTTAACTTAAGGAAACGATCTAGTTTATCAGCTGTACTTGCTGATCGATTTTGTGAATGATTAAGTGTTCCTTCATGATTACCAATGTTTTCCTCCCTTCAAGCTTACAGTGGACATTATAAGAATCTTGGGAGATACACTTCTTTCTTCGCTGTAACAGGAGGACATTGTTGTACTATGGTATTCCAAAAGTTGATTCATTTCTTTCTCTATGCACAAGAATGTCATACATGGAGTGGAATTATACCAACACAAAATAAGTAAGTCAAAATTCCACCTGTATTGATCATAAGGTGGGGTTATAAAAAAAGACTAGGTTTAAATTGTATTTATTTATTTGCTTTTGGTTACCGGGTAAGTGCACTAGGAAAGGACCTGCCTATTTTCAGGCACGACTCAGGAGAGTATAGAATAAGAACAGTAAAAGTACAGATAACCACAGTAAAGATACAATCACTTACTTGAATAATGTGCAGGGGAGAAAACAGTTATCCACGCAGGAAAAGGTAGTACATTACAGACCAGAGATTGATAACAGCCACGCAGGGATGTGAGAATTATACAAAGGATGAGTTTTAGAAAACTAAACATTAAAAATATTGGTAGCAGACGATAACAGTCAAAAAGATAAGAGGCAATTCAAAAAGTATCAAGTGCATTTGCAAACATAAGGTGAATTTTCATGAGAGAACAGGGCTTTCTTAAATATAGGGTGAAATTTAGAGTTCTTGATATGGAGAGGTAGGAAATTCCAGAATTTGGGGGCAAAGTGGGAGAATGCTTGCTCACCCATCTTAGTCAAGCAGTGCAGGGACGGACAGCAGGGCAGAGGTTGCTGACCTTAGGAGTCGAGGGTTAAGCATAGCACCTAAGGAGGCAGTACAGGGGTGTCGGGTGATGAAGTCAGTGAAGCATCCTCGAGTATAGGAGTGCATGTCCAAAGGGGAAAGCCACTACAGAGAAGAGTAAAGCAAGCAGCGGTGGGTGAGGTGAGGAGCTGACAGGGCAAACCTGCAAATATTGTTATAGGTGGTGTCCCCCTTATGGAGTGCACCTGCTTTGGCCTGGGCAAAGACAGGGAGAGAGTAGCTGAGTCCAGGGAGCAGAACACCCTGAGCAACAGGGATCCTGGCAGCAGGGGTGAGGAAGTGATGAACTTGGTAGGCCACCCTGATCTCTGAACTGACGGATTTACAAATCTTGGTAATATGGGAGGCAAAGTCAAGGGCAGGGTCAAGCGTGACCCCAAGGTATTTAAAGGAGTTTGTTACAGTGATGGCGGACCCATCAAGGCATAGGACATGTAACATAGGGGACTCAATTCAATTCAATTTTATGTTTATACTGGAAAGTATGTGAGCAAAATTGCCCATTTTCACAAACGTCCAGAGGTACAGAAGTTCAATGATACAGAGGAAAAGGTAAAAACAATATTTGCAAAATTTTACAGTATTTACAATAGGAACAGTGTACATGACAGGAGCATCTAGATTAGAAAACAAAATAAAAATACCGAGCTCACAACAATGGAGCCAATATACAGATACATAGAAACTCTAAGGTAACTCAAGGGTTGGTGGATATTCAGGGGTGTTACCTAACTGGGCAGACACAAGTGGTAGATTGGATGAGGTGATCCTTAGGGATGATGTGAATGAGTAAACTGAACAACATGCCTGAAGTTCAGGGGGCAGTTTACTGTAAAACGTAGGGCCCTTGTGAGTGATGGAGTTCTGCGCATGCTTGGTGCGGTAAAAAGGGGTATTGAAGATATGACAGGCGGCCCCTCTAGTACTGCGCTTGGGAACCGGGAACCGATAAGGGGAAAAGGGAGTTGACGCTGATTGGCAGCAGGTTACAGTGAACTTTGTGTAGGAAACAGAGCATTTTAACTTGGAATCTGCCTTCAAAGGTGAGCCAGTTGAGGGAGGCATAGAGGGTACAGTGATGGGTCATCCAGGGGAGGCCAGTCACGAAGCGTGCAATATTATTGTATGTAGTCCTGAGTTTGGAGAAAAGGGGGGATGCGTTTGGGGAGGAGTAGACAATACAGCCATAATCAGGGAGGGGCAGGAGAAGGGAGCTGGTGAGGCATAGTCTGGAAACAGGGATAAGGAACTTTCTAATTCGGCCACGTGATGTCTGGCTAGCGGTAAGCAGCGTAGCAGCATTCCTCCCGTCCTCCCGAGACATATTTCAGATATAATCACATATTTATAACAACTATTTAGACAGAAAAATGTTCCGGAACACTCTACCTGTAATCTGTCCACTGGAAAGAACTCCAAACTGCATCATGGAGGTAACGATGCGACAGAAATTACCTCGCCATACTCCTCCTCCTCCTTCGCCAGACAAAGCCACCAAGAAAGCCAAGCAGCAGAGTGCAAAAATAACCCCATCTACCTCAGGCAAGGCGGCGCCTACCCCCTTATCCAAAGAGCGCTTTCTGGTTGAAATGAAACCGCTGCAAGAAGCCATCGCTCTTCTAACCAAAGAAGTATCTTCATTGAAAACAGGCCTGTCCAAGGTATCTAGACAGGCAAGGGACACGGAGGTGAGGGCAATCTCTCTTGAGAAGTGGAGGGCAACCACCGATCCTGAACTGGTAGCAATCAAAAAACAACTCAACAAAATGGAACACAAGCTGGAAGACCTGGAGGGACGTAGCCGTTGTAACAACCTAGTAATCATTGGGCTGCCCAAAGGGGAAGAAGGCACCTTTCCCATAGTATTTACTCAAAAACTGCTCAAGAAAATAGCCGGTGCGTCTCCCAACGGACCATCCTATGTAACAGAACGGGCTCACCGATCACTGCGACCCAAACCTGACCCCACTTCTCCCCCTCGGCCCTTCATCTTGCGGCTTTTGAACTTTTTGGACAAGCAGCATATCTTGCTGAAGCTCAGAGAGGTCCAAACAGTGATGTGGGAGGGCAACAGAATTCGCATAGCACAGGACTTACCAGTGTCAGTGCGACAAAAAAGGGTCTAATTTCACATCACAATACCCCGACTTATACCCGCTGGAATACGTTTCAGGATGATGTACCCAGCACAACTGCAGGTCAGGATTCAAGACAAGTGGCACAACTTCGATTCTAATGAGGAGGCAGGTTTGGGAACTGCGACGTCTCTTGCCAGACTTATTTCAAAAGTGATACCTCGTAGGGAAAGAGGTCTTGGGGTGTAAGGCTCGTGTGAGCAGAAAAGGTTTGGGCTAACAGTGAAAGAAAGGAGGCTAAATAAACGGATCAACAGACAGCCTTACAGAGATCAATTCAAAATAAACTTTCAGACTCTCGTAACACTCTTCCTGGTGCGGGATTAATGAGGTGGACCTGTGATTGGAACTATAGGACATTCTGGGAATTGAAACCCATTTTCTTTTCGGGTGAGTCTGCTACCGTAATATGAATTAAGGTGTAGTGGTATTTTAGGTTTTCTACTAAATCACTCCTCCCCTGGCGTCTTTATAACTTGGATGGCACTGACCTGGGGGGAAGAGAGACCTCCGCCAATCCCACACTAACAAAAGCGATGGGTGGAATCTGCACGGGCCTCCAAATGATTTTGATACTCCTCGAGGATGCGCAGGATTGAATGGCTGCAGCAGTAGCTGCAACTTTGATATTAGTACAAAGCGAAGATGCACAATGACGCTGTGTTGCAGATGAACTGTGTGCTCACTGCACCTCATGGAATTTGGAGAGAATTGCAATTTGTTAATGTTTGGGTTTACTTTGCACCAGTTGTGCATTTAGAACGTTTTATTGAAACAGACGACGTTGAGAGTTTAAAACATTAATTCTTAGTTGCAGAAGCTGGAAACTGAGTTTAGGAGCTGGATGGCATAAAAATGTTAATAGTGTTAAACAGGGACAGATGAATAATGCTATATGATTTACTTTATTCTTGAATTGGCTAAACAGGGGCAAGAATGTTTTTTTTTTTTTCACTATATTCTTTGTACTTTTTTCTCTTATTTTATTAGGCTATATATAGAAAAAGAACCCTATCAGGGAACTGGAGCATGTCTCTCCAGACACAGTCATTCTTTCTAAAATAGGAAACCTGACCTATTCATGTTAATTCATATCGGACATAGGTCTAATAAAGGGCCTGGAATTGGACTGGGAGTTAACAGTGATATTAACAGAGAACAAAGGGCTCATTATGGGAATATTTCGTCTTATAGAAAGAACGTATTATACTCATTACTCTAAATCATGACAGGACAAAGGAGAAACGGGAGGGAAAGGGATAAGCTGAACCTGGCAGCACCGTGCGCCATATCAAGGGAGGGAGTCCTTATGTCACCTGCTCGAAATAACCAGAACAGAACAGTAAACAGGCAAGCTAGGAATAGTTTCAGATACATTCTTGCTCAAAAAATAAAGATTAAAAAGCCAAAAAGCAGGAGAAAGGGCAGGAAGCAGGGAAGTGAGGGTGGTAGAACAGAAATGGGACGGTGGGTATGTGTTGGTTTACTTTGGGGAGGTGGGGGGTGAGGGGAGGGACGCCATGGCATCAGCAGGGGGGAATATCCACTATTATCATTTCTCAGCCAATTATTGTTGAATGTAACAACACAAAATGGTGAACAGTTATAAAGCTATTACCTGGAATGTGAAAGGACTGCACAGTAAGAACAAGTAATACAGGGTGCTTAAGCACCTACAAGTACTTGAAGGTCAAATAATCTTTCTGCAAGAGACGCATCTACTAAACACTGAAGCCAAACTTCTACGCAGGATGCAGATAGGTCAAATCTATATTGCAGGTTCATCTACACAAAGCAAAGGCATAACGATATTACTATCAAAAAATTGGGGATTTCAATGTAGCCACAGCGTTTGTGATCCATTAGGAAGATATGTATTTGTAAGAGGCACTCTGGAGAGATCTGACATCATGTTGGGTTCTATATATGGTCCTAAAACGGACACTCCATCTTTCTTCATGGAATTGCTTAACACACTAATACCCTTTTTGGATGTACCGATGATATTAGGAGACGACTGGAATTTACCATTCTCTCCAGACATAGAACAAGTAAGTCTAAGAAAGGGTTATCCCCGGCACAAAGGGCCATTAGGGACATGATGGACAAGATGGGATTATGCAACCCCTGGAGGGTTTTACATCCGGGAGGGAGGGATTATACATTTCGCTCACCAATACATGGTACCTTATCCTATATAGACTACTTTCTGATTAGCAAATACCTATTACCTGAACTCATGGAATGTCAGATCTCCCCATAAGTGATATTAGATCACTCCTCCGTGATATGTACCCTATCTTTATCTCCTAATGCCAAGACAGAGACAATCTGGAAGGTCAACAACCGACTAATGAAAGATAAAATTATAATAGAGGGATTAAAGAACAGTATTAAGAATTATACAAAGTATAACCAGAACTCCACCGGACATGTGGACATGGAATGGGGGGACTAAAATGCTTCTTAAGAGGGGAATTAATAAAAATTGCATCTAAGCGTAAAAAACAAAGGGAACAGCAGCAAATTAAACTGCTTGAAAATATCAGGAAACTAGAAAAAAACCTGAACCAGTCAACTAATGAATCTCTACAGCAGGAACTCACTCGACTGAGGGCATGTTATAATGACTTGTTGGGGGAAAAAGCCGAATATGCTATTATTAGAGACAAAATCCACCTACATAGATCAGGGGACAAGTAGTGGTGGGCGAAGTGGGCTCAATCCGGAAGCTTCGCAGGAGCACAGGCGGATCTTCGTGGAGTCCTCCGACACGGCGGAGTACTTCACGTTATAATGAGGAACGCTGGCGCATTGAAAATGAGCGACTAAGCGTGACTCCTCCCCACTGGTCACTACTCTTTCAATTTTAAGGTGAAGTACATTGGTGGCAGTTCACTTTGCCTTGTTTTTGAGCTCCGAAGGTGGATTTTGCAGTGATTCATCGGAGTTCAGGTCACATGGGCTCTATATTGATCTGTACAGCCTCAGTTCGGGATAGTATGAGTAGGAAGGCGAGGAGACAGTGTGCTCTGATAGCTGTCTGTAGGAATCTTTAAAGCTGTTCAAAAGCATTTTTGCTTTTTGGGGGTCCAACTGTAGTTCATCGATTATAGGAAACCCTCCTGTGCTCACATCATCAATTGTTTTTGTTTGTGTGTGGATTTTGAATGTAAATTTACAACACTGACTGTGTGTGAAAGACAGTGAAGTGTGCTGTGTGGGGGAGGGGTGTATCTGTGGGTAGGTATATTTAAGTGGGAGAACCAGTGATTTCCTTGTGTTTTGGTTATATTTTTGTTATATAACTGACGGTGTTACTGTATACATAGTAAAATTGTCAGTAATAATACAAATTTTCTTGATGTTTGTTGTGTGAATGTGGTGCAGCATTTCATAAGGTCAGGTTGTTTAAATTACAAATTTACATTAAGTGGCAGTACACTGAACTTTTTGCATTTGCATCGCATTCCTCGTTCAGCATTGTACACAAAGTGTTTTGTGTTGTATGTGCAGTGTTGCATGCATCAAATATAATACACCTTTTAAAAGTTGTGACACAGATCAGTGTAAGTGCAACTAAACGCAGCAGTGTGAACCTGCTATCCACTGCAGCGGCCTGATTTTGTACTGTGATCATGTTCTCTGTTCTTAGTTTTGCTGCTTGTAGTGCCGTAAAACTCAGCACTGTCTGTATTCAGTGCCCCCCCAACCCCGCATTGAAAAGGTATTTTTTACCAGACTGGAATGTTTTTGTGACCCCATCAGCACCACTGGTTACTGAAGTTGTTTTAATTCCATGACAGTGTTACAACACAGTAGTCTCTTATCTGTTGCTGAAGCCACAGTTGTTTATTTTACTGCACATTCAGCCAGCGACCCTCCAATCAGAAAGTGAACGTATCAAAATCTGAATTTGGTAATAATATTTGTGGTTGATCCCCCAAAATGCCTGCAAAGAGACGTGCAAATAAAGCTGTTTCTGGCCACGGCAAGGTTGGCAGTAAGAGGGTCTGTGGGCATGATAGTAGTACACGGACGGAGAAGTGCATTGCTGATGTGAGGAAAGGTATTTCTCCTGCAATGTTTTTTACAGCCCAATCAGTAGCTTCACTGATAGTTGGAGGAGGTGATGTTTTCCCAGCCAGTGGTGTTAGTGTTACTGGTGTTAGTGGTGGTGGAGGTAGTATTAGCATTATTGCGTCAAGTTCTAATTCCTACCAGTGTATCGTATCCACACATATTGAGTGTGAAGCAGTGCAAGTGAGTGACAGCATAGATGATGTCATACTTCCCAGTAACTTCCCATTAACTGAACCTGATTCTGATGATCATGTCAATGACAGCTTACAATGTGATATTCCATCCACCGTGGCACTTAACGTCACACATTTTCCATGCAGTGATTCACGGTGTGGTGAAACAATATCAGCTGATGGTGGTGTAGGTGCTGATGATGATGATGATGTTGCTGTTGTTGCGACATGCAGTCCACATGTTAGCATCCAAGCAGAAGATGTGGATGTGTGTGACAGTGACGTTGATGAATATGATAATGATGTAATTGACCCAGCTTGGAACCGGAGAAAAATAAATTAAAAGTGGCTGTGTCTGAATCTGTTTGCAGGAATCCCCCCCTGTAAAAACTTGTGATTTACTGGTTTTAGTGGATGATGATGATGACGACCCAGTAATCAATATGATAGGTAGTCGTGGTGGTCAGTTGCAGTCCAGGTGTGCAGTGCCAGAACCATCACGTGCCCCCCCCCCACTTCAGTGCTTAAAATAACAGACTTAAATAAGACACATCATCATGGACATGTTAAAAGCAGAGCACCACAGTCCCTTGTTTGGGATTTTTGTTCAAGATGCAAATGATGAGTCAGTTGCAATCTGCCAGGTTTGCCATGTGCGTGTGAGTCGAGGTAAAAAGGGGAGCCATCTGGGCACAGGAGGACAGCATATGCATCTTAAGAACAGGCACTTGGCTCTGTGGACCCAGCACAAGCTGGCAGCTAATACCAGACTTGGGCGTTCACCCATATCACCGGCAACCATAGCCAGCATGTTCTCTCCTTCCATGACTGTTAAGCCCAGTAGGAAATTAAACGTGCGCAGTAGTGCAGTAATAAGAGCAGAGGATTACTACAGGCATGATGAGGTGGAGGACAATAACGACTTTGAAATGTTGTCCAGTGCTGGAGAGAGTAGCAGTTTTTGTGGTGGTGGCGGTGGTGAATGCAGTATGTCTAGTGCAAGTGGTACATCAACCCCGGTTGGCAAATCTGGAAAAATAACATCATTTCTGGGTTTGTCATCATCACCTGTGCAACCGTCTTCATAAAATGTCCACACTCCACCCCCTGCCAATGCCATTCATCACAGAGCACAACCATTTGTGACCAACAACACACCCCATGTAAAACGTTTAAGTCAGCCCACAGCACAGAGTGTTTTTAAGCATAAGCTGAAGTACCCCCAATCATACACAGTGTCATGTGAACTTAATGCTGCTGTAGCGGAAATGCTGGCAATCGATCTTTTGCCCTTCTCCTTTGTGGAGAATTCTGGGTTCAGTGGTTTGCTGCCTGCGTCTGTCCAAAATGGAAAGTCCCATCCAGGACATACTTTTCTACCCATGCTGTTCCCGAGTTGTTCCGCACTGTCTCAGACTCAGTAAGACATGCCCTTCAACATTCCTCCTCTCCATTCATCCATTTAAGTGTGGACATGTGGACAAGTAGCAAAACAGCAGGGAGTTCATATCTGTGTATAACTGCACACTGGGCGCAGGTGCCGTGGGTTGTTTGTGATGCTGGTAGTGTGAATAATCAGTGCAGGAAGGTGGATTGTCATGGTAGCAATCTTCCTGGAATTTAGCAGCATGCAACACACTGGTGAGAACATGTTGGACATGGTACTGACTGAAATTGACAGATGGCTAAACTCTCTGTCCCTGAGAGCTGGGTTCATAGCAAGTGACAATGGGTCAAATGTGGTGAAATGCATCATGAATGGTGTTTTTTTTTCGTGTTCCATGCATCGCCCACTGTTTAAATCTTGTGGTTCAGGAGTTTCTGCAGCACCTTGACATAAAGGAAATGCTGACCATTGCACGACGTATCTGCTCTCACTTTTCAAGATCTGGAAAGGCCCGTGACCAACTGCGGCAGTTGCAGATACAAAACAGCCTGCCTCAGCACCGCTTGAAGCTGGAAGTTGTCACCCGATGGAACTCCACGTTATACATGGTAGAGAAGTTGTATGAACAATACAAAGCCATCTCAGAATATCTTGTTATGCACACTAGCCGTGACAGTTCTGGGGCCTCCATGTCTATGACGACTGAACAGTGGTGCCTCATGGACTCTGTAATGACAATTTTGCAGCCTTTTGAATATGCAACACAGGCAGTGAGTGGCGAGTCTGCCTCCATTAGCCAATCAATTCCACTGCTGCGGGTGCTGAGGCAAACATTGGTGAATGTACAGCATAGCCTTGATGTTGCCGGAGATGGTGGTAGCAGTATGTTGCTGCAACACATGCTGACAGTATTCAACCAGAATTGTCACATTGTGAGCATTCAACGTAGTGACAACTTTGCCATGGCAACAATGCTGGACCCACGATACAAACGTGGAATTGCATCAGTACTGGAGGGAGGGCCTGAACAGGTAAAAAATATCAGTGGTCAACCGGTTCGCTTGGTTCATGGGGCACAGAAGTCATGTGCCAAGGTTTGCAAACCTCAGCAGCATAATCCAGCTGAAGGTGTAGCTGGAGGACCAGCAGGCATATCATGCAAGGGGAAGGGGACTGTAGTTCCTGGTGGTCTGTCATTCAAAGTGGTTGGCGTCAACCCATTTGGAAGGCTTTGTCCCAAGTGGGTATTTGTGAAATAAATGATTCCAGAGAACAGGATGATGCATCAACAATCGGACTTAGTGCAGCACAGAGAATGGTTGAGTCATATTTGTCTGAAAACAGGCATCTGACAATAAGTGAAGATCCTCTTTTGTACTGGAGTGGAAAGGTCAGTGAATGGCCAGAGCTGACTGCAGTGGCACCAAAGTACCTCACATGCCCACCCTCCAGTGTAAGTGTTGAGAGGGTATTCAGCTCAGCAGGTGCAATAGTCGAGGATCGTCGGACAAACCTGTCTTCTGCAAATGTTAGTTTGCTAACATTCATTAAAATGAATGAGGCACATACCAGCACAAACTGCAACCTCGGTATTTGTACCCCGGCCTAGTCATGGTGGTCTTGCTGATGTGGAAATGGAGCATCCTGGTGGCACTGGCAGTGGCCGCCTGGAACGGCCCACCACTGACGTAGAGGATGATACAATGGAGAAAGAATTTCCCAGTGGTCAGACTTCAGACATCGATGACTGTGAGGGCAGTTTTCTTTATGAGGATGATGATGTGGTTAATGTTGGCAAGTTTTAACTGCAGTATTTAAAAGGTGGTGCCCCACCCCGGACCACCACCACCGGACTGATGTTATCCAAGTCTGCTGCCACCATAAGTCTGTCTGCCCCCCACGGACCACCACCACCACCACCGGACTGATGTTATCCAAGTCTGCTGCCACCATGAGTCTGTCTGCCCCCCACGGACCACCACCACCGGGACTGATGTTATCCAACTCTGCTTCCACCATGAGTCTGTCTGCCCCCCACGGACCACCACCACCACCACCGGGACTGATGTTATCCAAGTCTGCTGCTACCATGAGTCTGAATGCCCCCCACGGACCACCACCACCACCACTGGAACTGATGTTATCCAAGTCTGCTGCCACCGTGAGTCTGTCTGCCCCCCACAGACCACCACCACCACCACCGGGACTGAAGTTATCCAAGTCTGCTGCCACCATGAGTCTGTCTGCCCCCATGGACCACCACCACCACCACCACGGGACTGATGTTATCCAAGTCTGCTGCCACCATGAGTCTGTCTGCCCCCCACAGACCACCACCACCACTGGGACTGATGTTATCCAACTCTGCTGCCACCATGAGTCTGTTGGCCCCCCACGGACCACCACCACCACCAGGACTGATGTTATCCAACTCTGCTGCCACCATGAGTCTGTCTGCCCTCCACGGACCACCACCAGGACTGATGTTATCCAAGTCTGACACCAAGAGTCTGTCTGCCCCCCACGGACCACCACCACCACCGGGACTGATGTTATACACGTCTGCCACCAAGAGTCTGTCTGCCCCCCCCACGGACCACCACCACCACGGGGACTGATGTAATCCAACTCTGCTGCCACCATGAGTCTGTCTGCCCCCCACGGACCACCACCACCACCAGAACTGATGTTATCCAACTCTGCTGCCACCATGAGTCTGTCTGTCCCCCATGGACCACCAGTCCACCAGTGCACCACCACCACCAGCTTCTTAATATTTAAACCATAAAGTGAGTATGTGCACTCATGTTTGTTATGCTGCCTCACTTCCTTAAGTTGTCTGTTTTGTTTACTGTAGCTTTTCAGAGCTGCAGTGGCAAAACACATACAGTATACTTCTTTTGTTTCTTTTACAGGAGAACAAAAACAGGCTCCATCACTATTACTCGTTGGGAAAGATGCTGTAGCTATACCGTACAAAGAGGAACCGAAGCAATGTCCATGTGAAATCCATTCTGGTAAGCATGAAGATTTTATTTCATCCATTTCATTGCTTTGTAAAGACTGCTGCAAATATTGCAAACAGCAGGTTGTCTTAGTAGTTGACAAGATGTGTCTCTGAAATGTAACTTGACAATAGGGATTGAGATTTGAGAACCAGGGAGGGACACATAACAATGAAGCTGTAACTTTTAAGAAGTCATTCATTTCTTTTTTTAGGAAAATTCGCGATACTTTGCTGTTCTGTCTAAGTGGCCTTATCCAAAAAAGTGCTTCAACATCAGGCACACCCCTTCCCCGACCTGAGCTTGGGCACTCATGCAACATGCAGAAGTCGTTTCATTCATGACCATCATTAACAACCAGACTCCAGAAGGATGCTGATGAAATCTGTGAAGAAGTAAAAAAATAAGAAACCATTACAGACAAAACTGAAAATATTATCCCCCCCCCAAAAAAAGAAATACTTACCTTCATGTGCTTGAGAGTTATCTGTTTCCATTTGAGTGCAAAAAATTCTCATTGAGCACTGGAATGTGCACAGCAACAGTTTGGAGTCACCGGTGTGATGCAGAACAATAGCATGAGTACATGTCCATGTCAAGTTCAACCCCCCCATCATCACCTACAAAATACACAACCATATATCTATCTATATATATCTATCTACTCACCAAAGCTACTATTAGTGTACATCCAAAGGGCACCTTTCAATCCAGTAGAGATGATCACATTTCATTTGGTGGAATCGTCTCACACAAAACATTGGACCAGCAACACGAACCTCACAGTCATCATTTTATCCTGGGAACGGGGTATGTGCTGAAACAGTCTCTTTTCACTTCGTTACCACTTGTCAATTTTCTGAACACAAGGAGGACGCATCGTGGGCCTGCAGAAAAAATCTGGGGACTCTGTGCCACTTTTGTGTGTTCTGTGATTGTTGCTGTGAGCTCATAGTCATGATGTCATAGTGACATCTTTACAATTAAAGCAGCATTGCAAGAATGTCCTCACAGTTCTGAACTGTACTTTTTTATGCTACTTTAAATTGCCACAGCAACCACTACTTAAGTGCGAGTCATCAGTGACTTGAATGATACGATTCTTCTCACAATTTATGTCTGCTTCTCTTACTCCTACTTTTTTTCATGTGTGAAAACAAAATGAGCACGTCTTCCAATATTGTTCCGACCAGCTTTGTATTTATTTACAGCTGCTTTTCAATAACTATTGTTCTGTGGTGTCATATAAAACACTGACTGATGCATAACTGTTAGTTAACAACAGAAGTTATATATGACAACTACTTGATGTGATGGAGAAAAGCAGAAGAAAACAATGACAAAGACCTGGCCACACTCACTGTCAGCAGAACCAATTTAAAAGGAATGCTCCTTTCATTATTTCACACATGAAAAAAGGCAGTACAGCACACTCAACTACTGCAAATCATTGTATCATTCCAGTCAGTCAGGATGTAAGCAAAGGAAGTTGTAACATAGCATTAAAAAATATAGGTCAGAGTTATCAACAGATTGTTGTGCTGCTGCTTTACAGACCGTCACCACATTACATAGTTATGGTGATGCCCATAAACTAATATGTGGGGGCATTACTATCACTGGAATATTTCTTGCTCCACAGGATGCAATATATGTCTGTGAAAAACTACCCATAATTTCATTACAGCAAGTCACATGACAGAGGAATTAACAATCTGAAAAGCAACCCACATTTGTGCCGAGCTTCCTCAGCAACGTTAAGACGTGATGGCAGGGGGAGCGCAGATGCATGCTCCACTATACTGCATGTCCAGCAGCTATCCCAAGCAATATTTCCTAATGTTATAAGGTTCACTTTGTGGTGAAATGTGGGATGTTTCCACTACCACGGCTCTTCTTACTGGAAACGTGGCCACACATTTCACAACAAACTGACCATTAACATAAAGAAACATTCGCAAACCTGCACATTCCGATATTCACTGTAAGGAGCACGCACGCTCTCCCTGCCATCATGTCCTAATGTTGCTGAGAAGGGAGGCAGAATGTGGGCAGATTTTCAGAATGGGAATGCCTCTGTCACATGACTCACTGTAATGCATTTACATATTGTTTTCAAAAAAATGTATTGCACTATGTGGTGCAAGAAAGATTCCCCTGGAAGGGAAAATGTGTATGATTTAATAATAACAAACAAAAAACACACAACAAAAGTACAACACAGTAGTGGGGTGGGGTCAGGGGTGTGTGTGTGGGGGGGGGGCAGAAAACAACACCTGGACTTACAATGGCCGTGGGATGCCGTGGTGGTCCAGCAGCAGGTGCAGCACTGAAAGTATTTGCTGCTGCTGTCCTTCCACTCTGGTAACCTGCTGCTCCTAATTAATGCAACGCTTGTTGTTTTCCTCCAGTGCTGCCCACACCAGAAGGAGGTCAGACTGGCTAACAGGGACTGTGCCAGGTCCCCTTCAGCAGGTAATCCAGGTAGTGGGGCTGGTGGTGGACAGGGTGGTGCTGGTGGCTGTGGTGGTGGTGGTGGAGCACCTGATGTAGCCCTCCTCCTCCTGCTGCAGCGATGAATGCTGCAAGGCACATCTCCCACCCCAGCAGCACCCTCGGTCACTGCCATGGAAGGGCCAGCAGGTGGACGCATGGCCCCTTCTGAGGCAGCTTGCCACTCTGCCCTGTGGTGATTCATCATGTGGGTGCTCTGGCCATCAGTCCCCAAATGTGTCCCAGGGGGACCACGGCGCACCAGCACACCACACACACAGCACTGCACCACTGTGCTGTCTCCGCCCACACAATTAAAAACTCTCACACTGGGGAGCTGCAGGGGGGACCAGACACAGTACACACTTGGTGGCCACGAGTCCCACCACCACTCACTATTGCTGCGGCCACCTCCTGTGGCTGTGGAGGGGGTACTGCTGGAGCCCTAACTGCTTCTGCTAGTGGTGGTAGTGTTGGAGAAGGTGGACGAGAAACAGCCACCGGTGGCATTGGTGCTGCTGCTGCTCCTGTTGCTTCCACGGGAGGAAGCAACACTGGCCAGGAGTCTGGAGTGGTCCAACATAACACGACCACCCCACCTCCACAGATCCACACTCCCTCCCTCCTAACGCTCCCACATGCCAGTGACTCGCCTTCCCCAACTCCAACCTGACCCTCCATCCTCCTGGGTCCACGGAACGACATGCACACACACACACACGTATACACACACACACACACACAGTCAGTCACACACAAAACAAAAACAAAAACAAAACTTATACAAAAAAAATCACTAACCAAAAAAAACACTAACACAATACAAACACTAAATAAAATAGCTTTTAAAAAGCTGTTTGAATTGGATTGGCAGTAACGACTCCAAGAGCCAAGCAAACTCCTCTCACAAAACAATTTTGCTTTCTCCCTGTACAAATGCAAAGGAAAAAATGAAACTACTTCTCTGACTCACTTCCTTCCTGCCTGGCTAAAGCATGTGACTTACAGTACTGCAGGCCATGTGATGTACCTATTTTCTTCTCGCTTCGCCTTACTTCACGTTAAGGCATAATGAGAACGTGAAGTGGTAATGATAATGCGAAGTGAGCACTTTACAGAGTCCACTTCATATTGTGCTCCACGGACGTGAAGTGGTCACTTCACGTCCACTTCGCGGACGGATTTATAATTCTCTGCATCACTAGGGACAAGGCAGGGAAGTTGCTCACTCTCAGGGTCAAACAGCAGGAAATATCGAGGGTGGTCAACACAGTCAAGGCAAGGGGAGATGGTACTTTAAAAACTAACCCTAAAGATATAATCAAAGAATTTCAGGAATTCTATACAGACCTCTATAAGGCGAGGACCAACCCCCCATCGTCACACTGCATTGATTCATACCTGGATACACGACCACTACCTAGCCTTTCTGAGGAACATAAAATACAACTGATTTCTCTAATTACAGAACAGGAAATACAACTAGCAATCAATACTCTGTCCTTAGACAAAGCCCCAGGACCTGACGGCTTTTACCCTAACTTTTACAAAGCTCTGGCGAAAGAACTGTCCCCATGGATTTGATCATTATTTGATACCATACTGAAGGGAGAAAGCACTGATCCCTATTTATTTGAAACCCAGATAGTGGTACTGCACAAGGAGGGGATGGACCCAGAATTAGTATCAAACTATAGGCCGATCTCCTTGTTAAAATTATGACATAAAGATTCTGGCTAAAATCCTGGCTATTAGAATGGAACGGATAATACATCTCCCAGTCTGCACAGAGCAAGTGGGTTTCCTGAAAGGCAGATCCTTATCAGATCATAATAGAAAATCAGATCATATACTGTCTGCATCCAGAGATAACTTGACTCCCGAGGTGCTACTGTCACTGGATGCAGAAAAAACTTTTGATAGGGTAGACTGGGACTTCCTATTCAGAGTGTTACATAAATGTGGATTTACTCCTCTCTTTGTGCAGTGGATTCAATCCCTATATAACACTCCCAGTGCTCGTATATACTGTAACAGAACTTTTTCACAGGGATTCTCCCTCTTCTCGGGTACCAGACAAGGTTGCCCACTATCTCCCCTGCTGTTTAACCTATACTTAGAACCTCTTCTATCTCGAATCAAAACTGACCCTGGGATCCGGGGTATAAGTATTGGGACATGGGAACTTAAATCGTCAGCATATGCGGACGATATATTATTACATCTGTCAAACCCAAAACAGTCAATATACAAAGCCCTGCAAGTTATACAGGAGTTCGGAGCACTATCCAACTACAAGTTAAATTTAGAAAAAAACAAAGCCTTTCCTCTAAACGTGGTCACTAATAAGAAGGAAATAGAAGGCCTAGGAGTGCAATGGGAATACAAACAATTAAAATACCTGGGCATTAACCTGACAAAGAGTTTCAAAACTTCCAGAATAAGTAACCTGGAAGTGCTAGTGCAGGTCATCAAACAAGATCTGGACAGATGGAGTAAGATACCATTATCCCTTTGGGGAAGAATCAACTTAGTCAAAATGAATATTCTACCCCGAATATTCTACCCCATCAACATGCTGAACATATGGTTACCTCAATCATGGTTTTCTAAAATACACTGCCTACTTACAGCTTTCATATGGAAACAGAAACAGGCACGGTTGGCATACAATAAATTAACAGTCCCTAAACTAAAAGGCAGTTTGAGACTTTCGAACTTTAAACTGTACTATTGGGCAAGTCAGGCAGCCAAATACTTGAAGAGGATGAGCCCAAACATAGATCCAGGAATATCCCAATATACCCCCACCTGGCTATTACTAGAAATATAATTGATAGAGGCTCAAGGGTTAGCTCCCATGGCCCTTTTGCATATTACACCTAAATTACTTCCCCCAGTCCTCAGGGATAACCCAATTGGAATCTTGGTAAAGGTGCACACTCAAATTTGCAATTCCTTATCCTACAAACATTTTCAGGATCCAAACCAACCAATACTAGGGAACCCAAACTTTAAAACTGGAAATCAGTTGCTTAAAAGCAATTGGCTTATACAACTAAGGGGGAAAAAAATAGCAGACTTTTGGGCCAACAAGAAAGTCCTAGCATCAGAGGATATCATTAAAAGCAACAAACTGGACTCCAGAAATAGTTTTAAAGTATCACAGCTGAGGCACATGATAAACAAAGCCCAGCTGACCAATGAATCCGGAAATCAAGGGGAATTCATAATCCGAGGTGGTAGGATGGCTAAAGAGCAACACGCAGTCTCCCAGATCTACTCCATCCTCCTAGAAGTAGCTTTCCCAAGAGTAGAAGGCACCTCCAAATATTAGGATAAACAATTCCCAGAGGAAGCATTTAACTGGACTAAATTTGGCAAGACACGCATAGGTTCATCTCCCAGGACAGATTACGATTAATGCAATACCCCATCATTCACAATGTATATTAGACTCTGGAGAAACTGGCCAAAACGGGTAAAGATTTAGATGCTACATGCAATCGTTGTAGGGCGGAGGTGGGATCCCTGTATCACATTCTATGGGAATGTCCCAAACTAGCCCCACTCTGGTCCCTAATTAAGCAAAGAGCTGATCCATTATTAGAGATATCAGACCACATAGAACCACCAGCATGCCTGGTGGGGGACTATTCTCTTATAGAGATAACAGAAAGAAAATTTCACATAAGCATGATTGCAATGTTAGTCAAGAAATTGGTACTCTGACCGTGGCTGGATGGGGAAGAGATATCCTATACAGAAAGGCTCCAGGAGCTACTATTCAACCTATTGGTAGAAAAGATTATAGCCAGTGTAAACAATTGCCTGCCCAGGTCTGATAAACGTTGGGGCAAATTACACACCTTATACTCGGTGTGAACACTGTACATGGTTGATATGGTTAGGAAATATAAATTTCTGTTAAAGTGATGCAGTGGACGAGGGAAGGATGGGGAAGGGCAGGGGGTTGTTATGTGTCAGTAGGGATACAGTACTGTATTGTAAGGTAATGTCTTGTACTTTGTTTGTCTGTTATGTTCATGTTATAAAAATAAATAAAACATTTAAATAGCAAAAAAAAGGAACTTTCTGATTCATGTAACAGACCTTGCCTCATAAGGATTTTCTTGATGAGATTGGTAAAATGGATATTGTAGGTCAGGTGAGGGTCTAAGTGCAGTCCAAGCACTCGCCTTTCTAAGAGACCCAAAGAGCAGGGCCTGAGTTTTGGAGATGTTAAGAATTTAATGATTTGAGGTGAGCCAGGATTGGATTAGTTGAAGAAGTAAGGAGAGGTGGCTATTGATGTGTCAGTTGGACCTAGAAACGCCATGGACCAAGTCGATGGCATACATAAGGGTCCGGCAGTGAGAGGGAAGGGTAGGAAGGTCATTTAAAAATAGAGAAAACAGCAGGCTGCCAAGTATTGAGCCTTGGGAGACACTCCAGGTAATAGGGGCTGGAAAAGAGAGGACCTTATTGAAGCAGACAGACCGAGACTGGCTGGCAAGATAGCTGTCAAACCAGGATAAGGTGGCTCCACAGAACCCAAGTGCTTTAAGCTTACATAAAAGCACAGGGGGTGATTTACCAAGTTGAACGCTTTGGTAGGGTCGATAAAATCCACCCTGGTGAGTAGGACATTATTCATATTAGACTTAACCTCATTAGTGAATTGAGTAAGGGCAGTTGTGGTACTGTGACCAGCCGTAATATGTCAAAAAACAACAACGTTATGAAGAAACATTGAATGTTCCAATATTTACTCATAACATCATCATCTATGCAGATTTGGGCCCCAAATATTCAAAAGAGCTTTTTTTTTTTTGAACCCACCTCATGGACATGACGGGTGTAATTTTTCAAATCCCCTCTAAAACATGTTTTTTCGCAATCGATCCGTAAACATCACCTTTTGGGCGGGAAAAAAGTACACCTGTCTTGATCATAAGTTGGGGTCATAAGAAGACTATGTTGACAATGTGGGGTCAAAATGAGAAAAAAACAACTAAGATAAATGAACACACATTGCATTTTTCCAACATTTACTCATAATTTTGTAATTTGTGCAGATTTTGGCCCCAGATTTTAAAAATAGCCTTTGTGTTACCCCACTTGATGAACATCATAGGTGTCATTTTTCAAAAAACCCTGAAACATGTTTTTGCAGTCACACCATGGAATCATCTTTCACATGAGATTTAAAAAAAATTCCACCAGTCTTGTTCATAATGTGAGGTTATAAAAAGACTATGTAGAAAATTTGGGGTCAAAATATAAAAGCCTGACTGCCTCTCAGCTGGCCTATCTTGACTAAATACACTGTAAAAATGGGTAAAACAGGGCCCCCACTGAAAATGAGATACTGCATCTCTGCTGTCCTATTCTGGGTACATACAGTCTAAAAATGTGTAAAAGCATGACACCACTGAAAATGACACATTACATCTCTGATGAACTATCCTGTGCAAATATATTGCAAAAATGAGTAAAAGCAGGACCCCACTTAAAATGAGATTGCATCTCATCTTGTCCATCCTGGGTAACTATATAGTAAAATATGTAAAAGCAGGAACCCAGTACAGTAGAATGAAATGATCTGTGCTCCTCTATCCAGGGAAAAATACTGGACCCCACTGAAAATGAGAAACTGCCTTCAGCCTCAGGGTTTAATCAACCACAGAAGCTGGTTATTCCAACTATAATCCAGCTACCTGAATGTTATTATTATTACATGACTAGGAATTTTGAACTCAGGATTTTAAAAATTCTATGGTAGTTAAAGTGGAACTTCTCTTTTTTCCCTTTTTGTCTGTTGACTAAATGGATAACCTAATGTGGGCGTGTCTGAAATGTGGATAACCTACTGTGGCCATGGCTAAAATGTGGATAACCTACAGTGGCCATGGCAGAAATGTGGGATAACCTACTATGACAATGGCTAAAATGTGGATATCCTACAGTGGCCATGGCAGAAATGTGGATAACCTACTGTGGCCATGGCTTAAATGTGCATAACCTACTGTTGCCATGGCTGAAATGTAGATAACATACTGTGGCCATGGCTGAAATGTAGATAACATACTGTGGCCACAGCAGAAATCTGGCTAACCTACTGAGGCTATGGCTGAAATGTGGCAAACATACTGTGGACATGGCTGAAATGTGGGTAACCTACTGTTGCCATGGCTGAAATATGCATTACCCACTGTGATCATGGCTAAAATGTGGATAACCTACAGTAGTCATGGCTGAAATGTGTCTAACCTAGTGTGGCCATGGCTAAAATGTGGATAAGCTACTGTGATCATGGCTAAAATGTGGATAAGCTACTGTGATCATGTCTAACATGTGGATAACCTACCGTGGCCATGGCTGAAATGTGGATAACCTAGCATGATCATGTCTAAAATGTGTACAACCTACTGTCGGCATGAGTAAAATGTGTATAACCTACTGCTGACATGTCAAAATGTGGTTGTAGTAGTTTGTGGGGAATTTAATGACAGATTTCCTGTGTTCTGGATGGCTTTAAATACATACCTGTTGTATAATGCTAGATAGTTTGTTACTGGATATGTGAAGAAGGTCATTAGTTTGCAAAATAGTTCAGTTGAGCTGCAATGACAGGGTGTATGCCTAACACAAGTCATGCTCAAGTAACTCGTATTGTCAGAGGTACTGGCTAGGCATACTGATTGCGGAGCTGAAACCCACTTCTGCTGCAGCTCTGGCTTAGCTGCACATGAGAGAGAGAGAGAGAGACAGCAAGAGAGACAGTGCATGCACATGAGAGAGATCAAGAGAGACAGTGCACGGACATGAGAGAGAGAGAAAGAGAGAGCAAGAGTGACAGTGGACGGACATGAGAGACAGCAAGAGAGACAGCGCATGCACATGAGAGAGATCAAGAGAGACAGTGCACGGACATGAGAGACAGCAAGAGAGACAGCGTACGGACATGAGAGAGAGAGAGAGAGAGAGAGCAAGAGAGACAGCGCACGCACGTGAGAGACAGCAACAGAGACAGTGCACAGACATGAGAGAGAAAGAGAGAGCAAGAGTGACAGTGCACGGACATGACAGAGAGAAAAACAAAACAACTTGTGAGACAGGAAGAGAAAGTTCTAATAAAGGCTGTACTGTTGAGATAATGAAAAAGAGAGAGGTACTGAAAGAAACACGTTCTGAAAGATAATAATACTGAATTATAAAATGGGGTAGGGAGAACAAAGTGTTCTGATTGGCTGAAACTGGGTTCTATCTATGTATCTATGCACATTACTTGAACTATACCATACCTCAGTTTTAAAAAAGACCCAGTACCTGTGGCTTCACAGCCATACAATACTCATGCTACAAACAAACACACACACACACACACACACACACACTCACTCTACCCTAAGCAGAACACAGCTGGATAAGGTACCAATATTTAGGAAACGTATCATGCTTTCCCAGAGACTAGCAGTGTGGAGGAGCCTGCAAGGTATCGCAGCAGGCAGGGCTTTGTCTGGGGGCACAGCCTGAGACACCTGAACAGTAGGGACCCAGGTAGGACCGCCCGGGTGGGGGGGGTAGGGGGGATTGGGTTCCCGGGGGGAGGAAGCTTGCTGCCAGGGACAGGGAGGAGCCAGACCCCTTAAGAGGGGCTGCACAGGAGGAATTCTGCCTCATTCCTCCTTGTCCCAGGTAGCTGGCTGCCCTCGTCCGAGGCAAGGGCAAGGCATGGTGGGAGGCATTGATCAGAGAGCAGGGTGAAGATGGGGGAGCAGGACCTTCGGGGCTGCTGCCCCCACCAGAACCCAAGAACCCAGAGGAGGCCAACCCAGGGAAGCAGCCGGAGAACCTCGCAATGCTGACCCTGCCTGTTGAACCTGTGTCTCCGGCGGGGGTGCTGGGCACGTCCAGGCAACAGCCAGAGAAGCTGAAGCCCAGTCTGGATGAGACACTGGTGCCCCTTCCTCCTCCTCAGAAAAAAGCTTGAAGGAAGAGGGACGATCAAGGAGCAGCTGCAGCGGACCAAGTAGCGGGTATGCCAGAGTTGGATCAGCTGTCAGCTGAGGAGTTGAGGGCTCTACTTAGGAGTGGTGGAGCCCCCAACAGGAACAGGGGGCGCCAGCCGAAACAAGGCAGAGAGCGGCATGCCATGGAAAAGGTGCTGGTAGGGCACAGGAAGGAAACGGAGGCATCAGCACCCATAAGCTAAGCCAGCTGTCTGGTGTAGTGGTTAGAGTCACTGCCTGAGTTGCTGATGGACCCAGGTTCGGAACTGGCTGTGGGATACGGTTTTAGGCTGAGCGTTGTAGATACAAGCATGAGTGCGGGAAACCACACTCGCTTCAATAGTGTGGGAAGGCGACAAAGGCAGGGGCAGGGAAGGCAAACAATTTTTGTCCCTTTCAGAAGGGAGGGGAAAAAGGCTGCCAACACCTGTCAAGGCCAAAAATATTGAAGGGTGGTTGGTCAACTACCCAGGCAGGGTGGCAGCTCACTCTTTGGCAGATGGTTTCAGGGAAGGGTTCCGTATACCTTACCAAGGCCCAAGGAGGGCATACAAGGCTGGCAACCTACGTTCTGCCAAGGAGCGACCAGAGGTCATGCGGGGCAAGCTACTGAAAGAGCTGTCCGTGGCTCGGATCAGTGGCCCCTTCTCCTCTCCCCCTTGCCCACGGTTCAGGGTGTCACCCATTGGCCTAGTCCCCAAGATGGTGTCAGGTGAGTTCTGAATGATAAACCACCTGTCGTATTCAGAAGGGGAGTCAGTCAATGCCAACATCGAACCAGTCGACACCATGGTGTATTACATGTCATTTGACAGGGCAGTGGAGGTGGTGCATCAGGCGGGCCAGTGGGCTTTGCTGGGGAAGGCTGATATAGAATCAATATTCTGGCTGTTGCCAGTGTTTCCGACAGATAGGGAGTTACTGGGCATGAAATTTGACGGGTACTACTATATGGACAACTGCATGCCCATGGGGTCTGCGGTGGCATGTGCTGTATTTGAGCAGTTCAGCACATTTCTGCACTGGGCCATGGCACAGAAAGCCAAAGTCGACCACATGGTTCATTATTTGGACAACTTTCTGTTTGTGAGGAGGGCCGGCTAGGGGCAATGCACGCATATCATGGCGGCATTCCACGAGGTGTGCACCAAGCTGGGTGTACCATTAGCCCAGGACAAGACAGAAGGGCCATGCACAAGGCCTTCCTTCCTGGGGATTGAGATTGACATGAGGGAGCAAGTGTTCCGGCTCCCCCAAGACAAGCTGGCGGCCTTGCACACTCGGCTGGACGCTGTGATGAGGGTGCAGAAAGTCACATTACGGGAGCTCCAGCAACTGGTGGGCCACCTCAACTTCGCCTGCCGGGTAATGCCCATGGGCAGGACATTCATGAGGCATCTGGTGGGCGTTGGGGTGGGCTGTACAAAACCACACCACAGAATCCGGGTCCGCGGCAATGCGGGCAGACCTAGGCATTTGGCAGACATTTCTGCAATGCTTCAATGGGGTGTCGATGTGGCCGGTGCCGGTGTCCAGTGAAGAATTAGAACTCTTCACAGATGCCTCGGGGGGGCTTGGGATTTGGGGCTTACCTGCAAGGAAAATGGTGTGCAGGGCAGTGGCCTCCAGAGGGGATCAGACGAGGCATCACGAGGCAGAGAATGGTGATGGAATTTTTCCCCATTGTGGCACTGGTGGTCTGGGGGAGGGGATGTGCTGCGGGACAAGCACATCACATTCAGGTCGGAAAACACCGGAGTGGTGTATGCCATCAACAAACAGTTGGGGGGCAAGGGCCCAATGGGCAACCTCATGCGGGTGTTTGTTCTCAAGTGTCTGATGCTGAATATTACCTTTAGGGCAGTGCATGTACCAGGTACTGAAAATAGCATCGCTAATGCTCTTTCTCGTTTACAGTGGCAGAAGTTCCGAGAATTGGCACCAGCAGCAGATCAACAGCCCAGGGAAGTCCCGCCATTCCTATGGGAGTTGATAACCCAGAGGTCTGGGAGTTGATTGAGAAGGCCCTTGCACCTAGGATGCGTATAGCGTACCAGAGGGAAGTCAACTGTTTTCTGGAGGTCCAACACGCTCAAGGGTGGGCAACAACATGGCCGATCCCAGCTGCACAGCTGTGCGAACACGTGCTGATCAAAAAACGTGCGGGGGTCACCCGGGCAACAGTCGAACAGCACATTGCTGGCACTGCCTGGCTCCAGAATGTCAGGGGATTCTCTGACTTTACAAGGGCATCTGCCCTTAGGAAGATGCTGGGAGGTTGGGCACGGACAACAGACGACCTATCAGCCCTGCCATGTTCAAGCAGATCTGGGATGAGTTGCCTAGGGTATGCTCATCCCCTGATGAGACAAGGCTGTTCTGGACAGCGTACTTGGTAGCATTTTGCGGGGCATTCCGGGTGTCGGAGCTCATGCAGCCTAGCAAGGCTACCGGGAGACCAGTAGCACTGGCAGAGGCGGATATGGAGGTCACAATATCTGGAGTCTTTGTCCGCATCCAGAAAAGCAAGACCGATCAGCTTGCCCACAGGCAGTGGTGCCGGCTAGGGGCACCCCGCAGCCTCCAGTGGGATGAGGGGGCATGGGTACAGGATTATATAACTCAGCTTCTGGCATGGGGGGGGGTCTTCTTCTGTCATGGAGGGGGTGGCCCCCTAACAGTGTACCAGTTTAGGCACACGTTGCAAAAGACCTTGTGACAGTTGGGCATCCCGGCAGAACACTACAACACACACTCCTTTAGGACTGGAGCAGCATCACATGCCAGGGTGGAGGGCTTAGCAGATGGGGCAATACAAGCATTGGGTAGATGGAAGTTGCAGGCTTTTGAAAGATACATAAGGCCACACATGTTATAACTCTCTTTTGCTTTGTTTGGACAGGTGTTGCGACCCGAGCAGAGCAGATCTGGATTTATGGCCACTTGTACATCCACTGGGCGGCCTGCAAGGTAAGGCAGTGTCCTGGTGGACAGAACCTGTTCCTGGCACCCGAGAGGGCAGAGGTGCATTGGTTGGGGTGGCGCAGGATGCGATGGAATTAGTTAATCGCAACACTGCAAGCAAAAGTCCAAGACAGGTGGCAGCCAGATGTTTTAGTCCTTCATTTGGGGGGAAATGATCTGGGGGTTATGTATGCGAGGGAGCTTAAGGAGACGGTCAGGCAGGACCTGGCAAGAGTGAAGCAATGGTGGCCCCAGGAGCATATAATTTGGTCAGATATGGAGCAGCGGCAGCAGTGGTGGCATGTTCGGAACTTTAGGGCAATAGAGAAGGTGTGCCAGCTGCAGAACGTGGCCATGAGACCAATTATGGATTCCATGGGGGAGTCCATAGCAGCGCACCTGGGAGTGTCTGTGAAAGAGCCTGATGTGTATAGCAGAGATGGTGTACATCTATCAGAGAAAGGATTAGACTTGTTTTTGAATGACATACAACGGGCAGTGGCAAGAATATTGGCATGAGGTGCTTGTGGGAGGTGAGTGGTGAAAATCACTTTGTGGTGGCTTGGTAGTCTTGGAACGCTGTGGAGGGGGTAACAGGGGATCATGTGTCTTGACCAGCTAGATCTCCCTGAGGCTGACAGGAGGGTGGGTCTGACGGATGGCGTCCGGAAGGCACCCTCTTCGGGCAGGATCCCGCGGATGGTGGATCCTCTGATGGGGGAGGAGCTACCCGCAGCCGGTCACAGAGCCACCCCTTATGCCCCAGAGGCTGTTGTCCCTCGCGGGGTTGATGGTAAGGCGGCCCTCTCCTGAGAGGAAGGGTCAACCATCAATGATCTAGTGCTCCATGGGGAGTTAGAGTCCTTCCAAGGCTACCTAGCTGCGCAAAGATTGCTAGCAATTGTATATATGGACAATTGGTTTTATCAATAAACACATGGCTATGGCCATTTCTCCAAAGCCCATTGTTGTGTCAGTTTGTTCAAGTGAAGAAGGCATACGCCCTCAAAAGACAATGAATACTGGCTGCAGTGTTCTTTCTCTGCTGTGGCTATAAGACACTGTAACAAGACACTGGCCTGCTGTAGGGGCTATTAGACATCCAACCAAAGGGCACTCTGGGAAGATTAACTTGGAGAAGATGCAATAAAACAAACCTGAATAGCAGCCCCCAGAGGTCATAAAACACCCAGGGAAAATTAGAAAAAACTCCTCTCACAGCCTAGGCAGAAACAAAACACTGGGATGAAGTGAAAACTCAAAACTGGTAGTAATACATATATTTTCCTGATTTTAACATGCAATCTTCCTTTAACACAACTTTTGAAATTCCTTTGACCGCCATGTTTGTCCCCACTAAGCATGCATGTCCTACTTTATATTTTAAGTTTTTCCTTAAAATCTGCTCTTTATCCCTTCCTCGCAGCACGCAGAGCACTTTTTCGGACTGTTTTCCCTCCCTCCTGACCTGTAGAACAATGTGCTGTCTCAGTGTCTTGGAGCTGAGCCACGGGTCACCACCAGCCACTCATTCAGACCGCCAGCACTTTTGTGGAACATGCTATCGCAGCTGGTAGCATGCTGCCAGGCAAGACCACCACAAAATCTTGGTCTTGTCGCGGCTCGCAGCGCTGGAAGATGACGCTTGTTCTGACTGACGGTTGCGACCAAAGCTCAATATTTTAAGCAACAATAAAACAAAATGAAACTGAAAAAGAGAAGCACATTAACCTAAACTGTTAATGAATATGTGTAAGTAAGTAAGTAAGTAAAAGTTTATTTTTAAGCGCTTTTCAAAATCAAAGCGCTGTACAATAAAACAGTTAGATACATATAAAACATACATACAGCATAGCAAACAACAATAAAATATAATTTCAATACAGTGTAATAACTACTCCCCATACGCCTTTTGAAATAAATAGGTTTTCAGTTCTGACTTAAAGCTTTCAACGGTCAGGCAGCTTCATATCCGACGAGGTAGAGAGTTCCACAGGGTGGGGCAGCATAAGAAAGCTCGTGCCGGATGTTTTTAACGAACCTGGGAACCTCTAGCAATCCTCGTCGGTGGAGGAGAGGAGCAGGAGGACGGTAGGGAACAAGCAGATCTTGAAGATATCGCGGTCCCTGTTCGTGTAGGGCTTTATAGGTCAGTAAACCGACCTTAAAGGTGATCCGCCACTGAACCGGCAGCCAGTGCAGTTCGCGTAGCTACAAGCGTAATATGATTCCTATAGATGTCCCTGTCAAAGCCTGGCTGCAGCATTCTGCACCAGCTGCAAGCGGCGGATATCAACCCCGGCAGCCCTAGGTACAGGGCATTGCAGCAGTCAAGGGAAGTAACAAAGGCATGGACTAATGTCGGAGGTCAGCCGGAGGAACAAGGTGTTTCACCGAGCAATATTCCTCAGATGGTAAAAGAGGATTTGACGGCAGATGACACCTGGAATTTCAGCGTCAAACTGTCATCAATAATAACGCCCAGGTTACGCACCCGGTCTGAGGTCGAGAGCTGGGCTCCATCGATCCATATGCCCAAAGGAAGACCAGCCCTACAATCCGCCTCACGACGACCTGGGTCCACCACTAACAGCTCAGTCTTATCCGGGTTTAACCTTAGCCAGCTGGCACTCATCCAATCACTGATCTCGGATAGACAGTTGTTAAGTTTAGAGACTGCATCTTCTTGCCCGGGGCTAAAGGACAAATATAGCTGGGTGTCATCTGCATAGCAGTGAAAGCCAAGCCATATTGCCTAATAATGTCTCCCAATGGCAGCATGTAGACAGCGAACAACATGGGAGCCAAATGGAACCTCACGGAACCCCACAAGGCAAAGAGACAGCATCAGAGGAATAAATTCCAGTGATAACCCTATGTCTCCGCCTGTGAGAAAAGATTGAAACCATTGTAGAACCGTACCAGACAGTCCACAATGGAACCGCAGGCGTTCCAGAAGCACACCATGGTCCACAGTGTCAAAAGCTGCAGAGAGATCAAGAAGGACTAGAATAGTACAAGCCTTTTGATCCCTCGCTATCAGGAGATTATTTAGAACCCGGACAAGAGCAGTCTCAGTACTATGTCTTTTCCTAAATCCCGATTGAAGAGTATCATAGACATTATGTGATGCACACACAGCTCTCCTAATGACAACTGTCAAGCAGAGGGACTATTTGACATAAAAGATGCATTTAAAAAAAATATTTCAACATTTTTGAAAACTATTTAAAATTTCTCAAAATATACCCATTTTATAAGCGCAATAGTGTGCTCCACTGTGTGGTTTACTCCGGATAAACACACTTCTGGGGCAGTAAGGCTCTCGACCAGTGGCCTCGTGCTTCACTATACCCCCTAGACGTGCATTTATCCAGACTGAACCACACCCTGTCACATGTATTAATGCCTACCTAGAACTACTGAGTTTTCATATGTGTCAGCTGTGGGGGTAGTGTAGTGATTTTGTTATCATCCTCAGGTCAGGCTGTCAGAGTAGGGTGCTAGAAAAGCACCTCCGAGTAGGAAGGTGCTCTCTTTACTCACTTTCCATACCATGCAGGTTGACCCATAAAGTTTTAAGTTTTTTTGGAATGCATTTGATAAAAAAAATGTTTTTGGATAGTAAGTACATTTTTACTGTTTGTCAGTCCGACTTTACATTTAAAATCACAGACGTATCATTTACATATACAGTATATGTAAGGTTGTTGATCTCGTTATGTACTGCATTGCATCAACTCCTCTCTGCACTATTGTTTGTAACTTGTTTGAACTGTAATCTCCCGGGTTGTGCCTGGAAATAGGCAATTATGTCTAGTGCACCTACACAGTTACCAAAAGCAAATAAATAATAAGAGAAGGGTAATTAAAACAACACCTCAAGGACAAAATACAATTAAAGAGCTACTGACACCTTGGGTTAGGCAACTCCTTGCAAGGAGTTGCCTGACCCGAGGACCTTAAGCGCAAGGGACAAAATTGGCACCGGCCCACTAGCCAAATACTGCTAGATTTTGTTTTGGGTTAGTAAAACTTTTCTTTAGCTAGCTCTGCAGACTTGTACTGGAAAATGTAACATTTCAATAAGTACTCCAGCTGGGCTAGTGGAAAAGTCTGTACGGCTAGTGGATTTTCCCAGTCACTAGCCCTGCTAACAAGGGGCTGAAAAACCCAATTTTAGCCTCTGAAATCACACAAAGTTTGAAGTTTTTAATGCAAGCATTTATATGAAAATTAAAGGAGTTCTACAGGCAGAGGTGAAGCCCCGACCGCTGCACAGATTGGGGATTCACCTCTCCGATCCCTCCTGCAGGCACCATATGAAATTAATACTTTTATTACCCGATACCAAGTAAGGTTCAACCTCAGGATCTGGCATTTTAACCATGGTGCTCGCCTTAGATTCACTGGGCATCGCATAGGTTACGCTGCACTGCCCTCCTTAGTGCTTTGCGGCCGAGCCATGCTGACCCGAGCTCACGTGTTTTTGACAGACCTGTCAAACTCATGTACAGCCAGCAGAACAATTCATGGGATTAGGGAAATTGTCAAAATATCTTGCGTCGATACAGCATTGTAAAATTCTGTACATTAAGGCACTAGCAAGCAAGAGCAGTGCAGCGAATTTTCTTGCAATACCAGTGAGATCCCGGAGGTTTGAGCCCATAGTTAAAATGCCAGGCACAATCGGAGGTTTGAGCTATTTTTACAAGTAGTCAGGTAATAAAAGTATTAATCTCATATGGTGCCTGCAATGGGGGATTGAGAGGTGAAGCCTCGATTCCGCAGCAGTGGTCAGGGCTTCACCTCTGCCAGTAAGTTCTTTTAAGTTACACTACCAGCTATCTTAAATCGGTGTTTAGGAAGGCTGCTCAGCTCTTGTGGCAGTCATGCCCCTAAAATCAGCTTTTTTTGATGCTAAGTAAAGAAGGAGGCTGCGTGGCTTCTAATGGATATGGACAGTAGTCTGGAGCAGTGGCACTTCCGTACATTCACATAGTTTACCTTGCTGGAACCTATACACGTTAAGGTGCTAGTATTACATTTATATACCCCCCTTAACATGTGTGCGTGACTACAAAGTAAACTCTGTGAATTCACAAGGTGCCTTGCTCCTGACCGCTATCTTTAGCCATTAGAAGTCTTGCAGCCCTCTTCCCTACTTAGTGCCATCAAAATGCTGATTTTAGGGGTGGGGCTGCGGCAGGAGCTGAGCGCCTTTCTTGAATGCAGAAGTCAGATCGCAGGTAATGTAACTTTATTTTCTTATAAATGTCTGCATTAAAAAACTCAAACTATGTGTGATTTAGATCCTCGAGCAGGCAACTCCTTGTCAAGAGTTGCCTGACCTGAGGGCATATAGGTGTCAACTGCTCTTTAATAAAACAAAATTCTCGTTTATTAAGAGTTTTATTTTCTTTTTCCTTTTTTTTTTTTAAGACATATTTTATCCTCCTGCTTGGGGCCAGGTAGGGACCACCTGCCATGCTCTCTGTTCCCATCCTACTGAGATCTCCGAGACCACCAGACCACTCATGATACACCACTGTGCCCCCCCCCCCCACTTACCACCCAGGGCCCGGTACACCTTCAGCTCTTTTGGAATTTCTTCCCCGCAGACATCTGGCCACGCATGGTGAAGGTGAAGATTGGTAGTATCCTTGGCGGAAGGCAATGCAATCCAGTGGTGGATGTGGTAGGCAGGCAGAGGCTTCATCCTCCCAGTCCTGCACCTCACTTTTCCAGGTTTTCTGTCCCACCCACCCTCTAGTAGCGAGCAACGGGATTGGCTGCCAGCAGGGCCTTTTGCAGCCAACCCACAAGCTCAGTCTAAGGGTCCCTCCCATTGAAGTCGCGACTCTCCTGCACCACCACCACCTGTGATCACCCAGGTGGAAGTAATGCAGCAGGATGCAACACCCTGCCTCCCTCCCTGGAACAGGACAGCATCCTGTGGGATGCTCAATCCACCTCCCCCTGGCTGACCCTCCAATGGCTTAGGCTCGTTCCTGAACCCAGGTCACTGATGCCATGAGTGGTAGTTCTACCACTGTGCTGGCAGGCCACCTTTATTTTATTTTCAACTAATTGTGACTATGAATTGTTCTGAACTATGTACAGTGCCTTGGGTGCCAGGAAATGGGTACCCTATAAATAAAGGTTTGCTACTTACTTACTGTTATGTTCTTATCTTGTGCACTGAATGGTAGAAACAGCAGCATTTGGTTATTCAGCCTCTTCTTTTCCAAAATTCTGCCTAGCCATTTAGTCCTTAATTTATTACAATATGGACAAATTAAAATAAATATGTACCAAATCTTCTGGGCAACTGTAACTGCAGCTACATAAATCATTTCAAATTCTATTTGGATCTCTACCGTACCTTTTTCTCCATGATTTTACCTGGAAAAGCACCAAAACAGAACTTTGCCAAAATTCTCATATTACGACCAGTTCTAGTTGTTAAATAACTTTCAATTGTGGCGTCCTTTATTGGTCAGCTAAACAGAGGGTGAAATCTATTGGTCTCTAACTTAGATCTGGCCTCTTGGAGATCTATGTCTAATAGTTTAGATTTAGTTAATGGGCTATAGGAGTCCAATACAATAACTGCCTGTGTTGCCCAGTTCCACAGATAACTATATCCTATGCTGTTAAGAATATCTCTAACAAAAACAAACCATTGAGAATTGCACTTTTTTATTAATAAGCATGGTCATTTTTCATTTAAACAGCTTTTTGCCAACCCTTTTGAGTGTAAGAGATGCAGACAGTGGTTAAACACCCACCAACTTGCCAACACCTTAACTGATGGTTAACTTAGTTCTAGGAGTAGGCTATACCCAGGAATTGATGTTCAATGGGACAGTAGTATTTTATAGAAAAAGAATTACTGTTTTTTTCTATGTTATCTCCAACATTGTATCCCCAGACTTCAGTACCATATAGACATTAGGAAAAAGATTTAGCATTTAATATGTTAAGCACCCCAGCCACTGTTTTGCCACTATATTTTGTACTGAATCTAAGTATCCCTCCACATGTTTGTTTAGTCTTCTTTTTCTGTGTAACTGAGGCTTGTTGTGTCCACGTTAGATAGCTCTTAAAAGTTAATCCTAAGTAGGTATATTCTTTCACTATTTCTAAAGTTGAATTTCCAATTCTAAACTTTGGTTGATGTTTCCTTATTAATACTCTTTTGTTGCCCATAATTTTACATTTTTTTTTCTTCACTTACTTTATGCTCCCCTTGGCACCTGGTCGGCTCCTTACTTCTGGGCATCCTATTCCTCCGCCCACTGTCTGTCCCGCACCCGTCTCCACACTGGGCCACCATCTTGCTACCCTCATGGTTTACCACCTGTGGTTGAGTGGCAGGGCGCCCCCTAACCCCCCACCAGGACCGGATCCAGTACAGGTGGTGCCCTCAGAGATGGTGCGTTAGTCGGCCAGCCATCGAGCCGCTCAACCTGGCTGCCATTTTTCCTGTTTTTCCATCAGTGGTGGAACGTGCAGTGCCAACAGTGGGCATACCATGTGCACGACCACATGCAGCATGCCCGCCGACTGCGTCACCTCCGTGCCCCACTGTATTGGGCCAGGCATGCCAACACCCAGCTTCCACTAGGTGTCACGCAAACGCCGGCCTCTGTTCCCCACCCTCCTGGGGAGAGGAGATCTGTCCTCCAGATGCTCAAACCTCTCCCACCCTGGCCAGCTCCTGACAACCCGCTTGCACCACGAACATGAGTCGCTGGCGTGGCAGGCGGTAAGGCATCGCTGCCTCAGCCCTCCCCACCACCGGGCTAGCCTTTACCATTTTTTTAACTTAGAAGTTTATTGCAAGTAAAGGACATGGTGACTTAAAAAAAATTACAATATGTCAGACAGGTACACATAAAGGAAAACATGGGTGCAATTAAAGGCTACCATTTTGTATCAAAATTAGATAGTACCCAGATTTAACTGTCTCTTCTCATACTTTCTTGATTTCAGATCCAGCTCTATTGCAAAGACTGAAGAAGATAATCTAATGAAACTAGTATGGCTCCTAGGATTCCCAGTCATCATAGTTCATAAATATAGTCCATCAGATCAGAGGGAAAACAAGCTTAAAGGAAAGCTGTCATTTGCAGGGGTTCCCGCCCCTGCAGACCTTATCCTCCAGTTTAGCCTTTTGCAGAAAAGTGCCTTTTGTTGTGTCCAGTAAAGTAATTTAATTTAAGAATGAAAAGTCTGCTACCTGGAAGTATGGCAGACTATCAGGAGGCTCCATTAAGTGTAAAGGTTGGCGCCGCACCCTGCACTTCAATACAAATGCACACACACACTCACACAGCACCGGCAGCATGGAGCAGACGGGACTGAGAACTGCAGAAGAGGGAGAGCACTAAAAGAAACAAGGCACTTATTAAACAGTAAAAAGAAGTCTTCAACACTGCAGTGCCCTCTACTGGCAAGTATACCAGTAGAGGAACTACTTTACCAACAAAACCCACTTTCATGTCATCTGTTGTCATTTTTTATATATTTTTTTTTATTTTGCCAATTGCACAAGAAAATGTCAATGTAGCCCAGTTTCTAAGTGCAATAATGCTCTCCAGGGTGGGCAGTATTGGAATATACCAGACCTTCCAGTGGCTATAAGGCCCTCCACCTGCGGCGTCGGGCTGGTATATCCAATACCTCCCACCCTGTCAGGTATTATTGCTTACTTCCTGATAGGCTAAACAAGTTCCGAGACCCATGTATTAATTATCCACAACTACACAGGTTTGAACAAGTTTAGGCAGTGGTATTTATTTAGTATTTGGTAACTCACACACAGAAGTCATGAGCCATTTCTCTCATTCCTGAGTTCCATCACAAACTTGGCTGCCATCTATGTTATAGAAACCTTCAACTAGACCCTAAAAATAAAAGCCCATTAAATTTAACAAAGTAAGCAAATAATTGAATGTTTTTACACTCATGATCCCCTCTTTACACACATAAACAAAAATAAAGTGCTATTTAGTTTCTCTTGCTGGTGTTTCTTTGACCATGAACCCCCCCCAGCCTTAACAGTTTGCCAGAAAACTCCCTGCTCCTTACCCTGCAACAGATGAAACTGAGGTTCTGGTTCCACTTGAGGCCTTTATGCACGTCTGTGTATGCCAGTGGAATTCAGCAGAATTTTAAATTCATGTATTCCATGTTACTATTCTATGTGTGTGCTGGGGAGAGGAGGTAGCAGTCTACTACTGGAATTCTTGTGTTCCATGGTACACAATCATGCAATGTATTGAATGTTAGAAAGAAAGATGACTGACAAGTGAAAACCATCTGTGGAGTGACTATTTTACATTTTTTCGGGCAAAATTTTATTATATTTTTGTGGCTTTAAAAATCTGAGAGTGTTTTATTTTTTAAAAGGTGCCTACGGACTCCTTTTATAAGCGCAATAAAACACTTTGGGTATTGGTTGTGCTGGTTTTACCACACTTCCCAGGGCTGAAGACACTCGGCCTGTAGCCTTATGCCTTACTACACCCCTGGGCATGTTGTAAAACTGGCACAACCAACCCTTCGTCATGTCTAATTGCTTACTTAATGTAAGGCTGTTGGAATACTGACAGCCAATCAGAACTGAGCATTCTGAGGCTCTTTTTGTCATTTGAGTCAGTACAGTGATGGGGCACTATAGAGCCGTTATAAGGCTCCATGAGTTGAAAGACTGGGTTTGATTCAGGATAAAATTAGTTTGGTCAGGCATTATAATCTAAGTGGTCTATTCTCAGGGTCTTGATGGACAGGGAGACACTAGCGTTGGTGCGGAGCAGCTTCATCGGCACAGGGCAGTGCAACTGAACTGCATGGCTGTTTACACTGAGGGACATCTTTTATCGAACTTTAGAGCTAGAAGGGCTGATGAGGCCAAGTGACTTGTGACTGAGCTGGAATTAGAACCTGGTTCTCTGGGATTGTTTACCTTCTATGTTAAGGTCACAGCTCTCAATCTATCCTTAAACCAGGGCTTGGTGCAGTGCCAGCTGCTAATGTATATTTTAGTGGAAGCACAGCCTTCTTAGACCAGAGATGAGCCAAAGGTCCTTTTTTTCACTGTAGCGACAGTCAGATGGCACCACTGTAAGCACAAGTTGCCCATAGCATGGAAATCGAGCTTACCCAGTGTTAAATGACCTCCTTGTAGTAATAGGATTTCCAGTCCCTGCTGCTACATTTGTTACATCTGATGCTGGTATTTGACACTTTGCATCATCAGGTACCATTCGGTTACTGGAAGGTATTTGCAGGCGTATTTAGTGTTGTCCTTTTTTCTCCATATATATTTTATCTTCATGTCTGCTATCTGTCTCCTAACCCCGCCAGCCCTGTAACCCACCTTCCCTAGGACTTACTGACTCCTATGATCCTCAGTAGACTGCCCTGTGGGACAGCCAGGGGATGGAGGGCTGGGCCCCTCCCCCCAGTGCCCTCATGCAGATTAGGAACCAGCCCAGTTGGTGGTCCAGGGACTGTGGTGGGCTAGAGCTTCACCTTGCCATCAGGGATTTTCCAGCTGTTTTGTCCACTCAGGCTTCAGTGTGTGCAGTGATGCACCACATGTGCATGTCCCTGCATGCACACACGCATCATTGTTGAGGGAGCCATTGCTGTTTTGAGACTCCCTGCAGCATCTCCATCAGTCTACAAGTGGGATGTCTGGTCTCCCCACACCAAGGAAGGAAAGCAGTCCTCCAGATGCTCAATCCTGTCTCCCCCTGGCGCAACACCCCCCAACCACCAAAGTCCTCTCCAGGACCCAGTTGCCATCATGGCAAGCAGTAGCACTACGACCAAACCACCAGGCCAGCTTGAGGTGCAGTTTTTACTAATTCAGATTCTCTATGCAGGGCTGATGTCATCACAGCATGAATGACAGGGAATTGTGGGGAACCATTCCTTTGTTCTGACCAGTAACAGCACCAAGGACTACAAAACACTGGTCAAACAGAACCTACTGGTGGAACAAAAAATTGAAGAGCAGCAGTACTGCTACCACGTTCGATGCCAATGACCGGAATACAAGTGCTGGTGGAGGAGGACCAAGCATCCAGCAGACAGCTCTCTTCTGGGGAGGAAAGGATGTGATGCCCAGCAACAGCCTGACCCCTAGTGTTGGCTTGGGGTTGGTCAGCCTAGGTCCACTGCAACTGCAGGATTGGAGGAGCAGTTGATGTCAATGTGACATTGCACGTCCACTCCTACAGGAGCTCAAAACAGGGTATGGAAAATGCCACCAGTCAGGTGATGCCACTCCTGGTCACTACATCTATCCCTAGAGTTACCCTCAGTTTTCAGCTCCAGCAGCAGAAACATGGAATGGAGAGGGCAGTTCACTGTGGTGCCAAAGGCAATCCTGCCTAAGTGGGCAAGCTGGGGTGGGGGGGGACACCTGCTGTTGAGTCAGGAGTGCACCAGGTCGGGGACTAAGGATCCAGGCTGGGGGAAGATGGGATAGGCATTGGATGCATGCCAAAGGAGGCACCAGCCAGTAGCTGAGGTGGGATAAAAAGAGTTGAAAAAATTGAGATTCAAAATGAGAAACTACTGAGTCGAAAGCACACATTTCTACTGCACTGTTGCTAAAAATTCTCAAAGTGTTATTTACTGTTCAAATGTCCTTCCTGCAAATAGTACAGCCTCAGGTGCATTACTTTAGATTCAGTGTCAACGATAAGGTGGATCATTTTTAGGCAGGCTGAACTTTTCCTCTTTTGTTGCTTGTTAATGATGCCAGTGGTCACAAGCATTATTGGCTGTTTGGTCCCCAAATTAACATTTTTTCCTTGATGCAGTTTTATGTCTGTATGAGCTCTTCAGGACTGATCACAAGAAGGTACACATTAATGTTTCATTGCTATGGAAACTACACTCAGTTACATCTATCTTGACACAACAGTTTGAGGTTGTTAGTCTCCTGCTTGTGTCAGAGCCAATGATTTTCCATTTAAAAAAATGGCCAGTTCCATTTGGCAAAATCTTACAATCCATTTCCCCCCAAAACTGAGGGCAAACTAGCATGTTTTGTGCAAAACATTGACTTGAAGGGGGTTCTTGACCTTCTGTCCTGGCAGCCTTTCCATCTCTACTCACTTTAATGTAAAGCACTTTCCCATCTCATGTCCCTTATCTAGCCTCTAACTTTCCTATCAGCTTCTGTCTTCTTCTGATCACCCTATCTTGGGTCTCTAATAATGAACATTTAAATAACAATACTTGGAACTGTTGCAATAGCACCAGTTAGCCAGTACTGTATTGGATGTTAACAGATCTATTTATCTATCTATCTATAAAGCAACTGGTTATTTTTACAGAATATAAGGAATGTACTGTTATATGGATTTTAATTATCTTAAAGTGATTTTCAAGGATTTTGCTAGTACTCACCTACTTAGATAGCTGAAGTTGGCAATAGTTTTTAAATTGTTATTGTCAGTCAGTATTTTAGTTGAAGGGATCATAGTTTGGCTCCAACCAGGTGGCCAGCCAATCCCTTCTACTTCCTGATAGCTCTGTAATGATGACCCTGTGCTCAAGCATTTAATGTCGTATGACCAGGGAGAGTGCAGGGCTGCACCCCATTGAAGTCAATGGGGCTCCATTTCAGTGGCATTTTTGTACATAATAATGGCTAGTTGGAGATTAATGAAGGCCATCACTCAACTAAAAAGGGCCTGCAAGAACAACAGAGTAAAGCAGACAGGGAACAGAGGAGGTAAAAAGGGAACATGTGGGTCAGGGGGCACTTCAGGGAACAGCACAGGTAGAAAGGGGGAGGAGGCAGGGAGGGAGTAAGGTATGGAGAGGCATGTATGCTGTCTGACAGTCATGGAGCATGATCACATGACTATCAGATGGTGACCAGCCACGGTGATGAGAGAAGGGCTATGCCAGCCACCAACATCCCTGAGAATGGCGATGGGAGTGAGTGGGGGTGCAAGTCCTTGGCGGGTGGGTGGAAGGGGGAGTTGGTTGACAGTTAGAGGGTTGGGGAACCATTAGACCACCAAGGCAGCTGATACAAATGCAACTTGGGTGATCAGGAGGTGCAGGGATCACAAGACCACCATGGTGTACCATTGTACAGAAAAAGGGGCACCAAGGGACAGCTGTCTGCACTACATGCAAATAAGCCCATAACGGGCATGTAAATGGCCCCTTAGCACCCTGCATGCCAATGAGCTTCTCTGCATGTTTGGGCTGATTATGGTCCACAGGAGACCTGGCGTTACCCCATTTCGGGCAGCACTATCTCCTGTTGGCCATATGCAGCTCTGGTCCATGTCGGTGTAGTGCAGATCTGCTTAGCACTGCACAGATGTGGCCCAGTATTCAATCAGATAGTGCTGCTCTGTCAGCAGGTGCCACCAGCTGGAATATCACTCAAAGACAATAGCGCACAATCACAATAACAAGTGCAGTGCAAATAGTTGCGACTGTGCATAACTCTGAATATGGAGCACTTAGCCTTTTTTCTTATCCTGCATAGGATTTGCAAATTGAAAGATTGTGAATAACACACTGTGCTCATAAGCCCAGCTGAAAAACTGTACTTAAAAGATTGCTGGCAGAGCTGCACTCTAGGATAATCAAAATGAATTTTAATGTGTGTATTTTGTTGTTAGCAATATTTAAAAAAAATTATATATGAAATAGACAGTTCTTGCCTAGAAAATTAAAGCAAAACTCGTTCACGAATCCAGCACATTTCTGTTTTATGCCTAGAAGGAAGCTATCTATCCATCAGTCTGTGTTCATAAATATTCCACTGGGTGCTGAAATAAAGTTCTGCAACCACTAGTCAGCAGAGCTACCAGCTGGGAAAATCAAGCAGCCACGCTGGCATTCCCCTGACCCAACTTATTTAAGTAAATGTTGCCTCCTCCACTACAAGCCAGCAGCAACAGTTGCAGGAAAACTTTTCTGGCACAGTACAAAATCTACCTGCATTTGACCAGTGGGCCAGTGATAGTTCAGACACTATGGTAGCATGATAGTAATTCTAATCAGGGGATGCACAATCCCTGACTCTTCAGCTGTCTCAGATCAAAAAGATGAAGTTTGTGTATGAGCACTCTCCTTCATGTTCATTAGGATTTAATTGCTGCTACAACTGTAAGTAACCAAGAATGGGTATTTACACTGTAGCATGGCCTAGACAGAATTTGTACTTTTTATAAACCTACCCTTGATGGGACCAAAGCCTTACTGTGCATTGTTTGACCATCTCCTATTCTATTTCTTGCCAACATTGGCCATTTCTTATTCTATCTGTATGGCATGGGTTCAGCTCTTATTTAATCTGTTGGGCAGGTATGGACATCTCTTAATCTGTTTGCTGGCACTGTTGGTGGCCTCTTATTCTGTTTGTTGGCTATCTCCTCATTCGTTTCTATTTGTTGTAAATATAGCTTTAAGCCTTCAATTTTAGTAGCTACCTGAAAATACAGCTGTTCCATTTGCTCCCAGAAAGTCTATATCAGGGCAGTGTTAATCCTATCCAGATAGCCCAGCTGCCATGTACTGCTGCTGCCTCAAATGCTTTGCTATTAACGTCAATACAACGTGAATCAGAAAATCAGGAGAAATGACACTGCACCGCACGGGGAAGAATGAAGCATGCTGACATATTCATAACTGGCTTTGTTAGCACAGAACCACCCTTCAATGTTACTTTCAGCTTCGTGTGTCCGGGGTGGGGATGCCTGCAGGCAACAGACAGGTATGCTGATACGCCCTGCACTTGAACTTCTGTGGGTGACACCAGTTTGACATTGAAAAAGACACCGGGCATTGCAAGCGCATAGGAAAGCAAAAAGCAACTAGGCATTCCGAATAACAGCTAGACAAAAGGGGAACACCGATCTCGTTCCTAGAAATGCGAAAGAGAAATAAACCAGTTTTGTGATTCTCTAACATTAAACTCCGGAAATATCACCAGTTATCCGAAACTCTCCCAAGTTCCGCCAGACGATCTCAATTACAGTGCAACCTTGCCATGGGACTCGTCTGAACTCATATTCCTGCACAACCCGTTCGCTTCCTTAACTTGTTACTTTTTATGTTACATAAAAAAATGCCGGTCCTTACTTGTTCACTTTGTAGCTGTGGTCCGCTTTGATCTCGCGGGAGCGTTCACATCGCCACTCTCACGCCTAAAGCTGTCACCTGCAAGCAGCAGGGACCGACTGTTGCAAGGCACTCTGGGAGATGTAGTCCGCTCTGGGCGTCTCCGCCGGCAAACTAAGTTCGCGGTGGTTTACAAGCGGACTCCAACTCCCAGCTAATGCAAGAGGAGCAAACAGTTGCTGCCCTAGACGGTGGTAAACCGTTAATAAAGCATCTCTTGGGGTGGGGCTGGGGCTGGGCCGGTGGGGGTATTGACTTACTTACTTTTGGTAACCGGTAGGTGCGCTAAGCAAGGCTAGAGTTACCACCTTTTCAGAAGCCCAAAGTGGGACATTTCTTACTGAAACATGATTTTTCGCCGGACAGTACGTAACGTAACCTTGTCCACTGCAACAGACTTGTTTTCTCTATATAATCAGATTAAGGATAAGTATTGTAGTTTCTTAGTTACTTCAATTGCTTCTTGTCATTTCAATGTATTTCAGTTAAGGTATTGTAGTTTTCTGCAACATTTAGTGGAAAGTTAGAAAATATTTTCTCTACTACAAAATCAGAACGTATAGTATTTTTCATGTGTTTTTGCAGGACACAGCTGCCCAAATCAGGACTGTCCTGCGAAAATCAGGACATGTGGTAACCCTAGGCAAGGCCTGCATATTTTTAGGCACCTGGGAGAGAACATGACAAAGTACAGGGTTCAGGTAGATCACAAGAAACGCAGCTTCAAATGCCATAAACAGTAAGTGGAGTCACAGGGATAACAGCAGTAGTCAAAGAAACAAACATCATTTACAGGCAGGGGATACAGCATAATTGAACAAAGGGAGGTGTAGGCGGTATTCAACCACATTATAAGAGCAGCGAATTCAACTGCATTGCTACTTGTCTGGAATTAGTCTTACCTACCAACAACACCCAGTTACATAAGTGCTAGAAAGAATGTTATGAAAGTGTTGCTCAGGAGTTCTTGCCTGTGTGGCTTACGTGGGTTCCTTTCTTTGGTTTGTTTACAATTTCTTTACCCAAGCTAGCCAAACTAAGAAGCAACATCTATGCACAAGAAACATTTTGGCACAGCTTAGGAGAGAAGCGGGGTTTTGGTGGTGTGGCACTGTGGGGGCCAATGACACCAGTGCCTCTTGAGGCTTGGCCTGCTTTCTCCAATGCGGTGGCACGCTGCTGCTGACACTAGTTTAACCAGCATGCCACCACTTTGAAATGTTTTCGCCGCTGCAATCGAGCCACCTCGTCATTGCAGCATCGGCCATTCCGCTGCAATGAGGGAGCGACCCGTCATTGCAGGGCAGTGCCTTGCCATCTGCATGCCCCTGACCCAGTTCATTTGCTGATGGGGAGCCCAGTCTCGGTCGGCATAATGTCCCCACCCCCAAGTTTCTGTTGAATGCCGAGGGGGATGCCACCCCCCCACAGTCTTTCTTTGCCGATGGGGCGCCCAAGCCCCATCGGCTTCAGTCCCCCCTTCCCAGTTCAATTTGCCAATGGGCGAGCCCACTCCCCATTGGCATAATGTCCCTATCCCCAATTTGTTGTCTGCCGAGGGGGTGCCCAATCCCCCTCGGCTCTTGCCACCTCACTCGGTATGTGCCGACGGGGGTGCCCAATCCCCCGTTGGCTACAGTCCCCCAAAAAACACTCAGGTGGCGTGCTGGGAGCCCAACCCAGTATGCTAAATGTCCCTGAAAAAAAAAACAGTCCCGCAATTTTTTTAAACCCTGTAAAATAGAAAACGTTCCCTCGCTGAATCCGTGGCCCCTTCCCCAACCCACGCCGACCCTCTGCGCACCCTGCCTCCCCATACCCCCTTCACCCCATACTTACCTCCGGAGCCCAGCGTGACAATCTTCAGTGGACAGGGAACACGTCTGCAGTCTTCAAAGCCGCCCACGAACTAAAGAAATGCTGGTAAGTTGTATAATGGCATAAGTAATGTTTTTTCTAACTTTGGTGCATATCTCGGGCATTTTGGGGAATTTTGGCACCACATTTTTAACATGGGGTTATTGGGACCCCTCCTCATGAAGTCAGCCACTGTCATGGCGTTATTCAGTCCCAAAAGGTGATTTTGTGGTCACAGTGCGGAATCACCTTTCGGGACAGATTAATGAAACAACAGTGCCGGTGTTCATGAGGTGGGCTTTAAAAAAGCCTATGTTGCAAATTTGCTGAAAAAAAAATTCAAAAAATGACTGTTTTATCAGCAGTATTGCGTGAATTTCACGCACACGTAACTTCGCAAATCTGTGATATTTTCACTCCAGATTTTCAACATTGGCATTTTCCACACCTCCTTGTGAACAGTACGGCTGTCATTTTACACTTCCTGGCTGAAATGTGTTTTCCCACTTCCAGCGCAGAATAGCGCGGCCACTGTAGGAAATTAGTTTTCAGGACAGATTCAGAAAATGACAGTAACACTGTTCATGAGCAGAGGTCCTAAAATGCCTATATTGAAAATTTGGTGATGAAAGTTCATAAAATGGCTGTGTTACAAGTGTGTGTTGCGCAGTTTCCACGCACCCTTGTAACATTTTCATGTCAGATTTTCAACACTGACATTTTTTCACACCTCCTTATGAACAGGGCAGCTATCATTTTTCACATCCTGGCCAAAATGGGTTTTCGCACTTCTGGCTCAGAATAGCAAAGTTGCTGTGGGAAATCAGTGTTTGGGACAGATTAAGATTGAGCGAGAGAGAGAGAGAGGGGGAGTGAGCAAGCTCAAATAAGCTCTGTCGGGACTGCTGCGGATTTCTTTGTGGGCAGAAAAAGGCACCAACACAGGCAGGGGCCCAGTACAATGGGCAGCCTGCAGCGCCGGGAGAAACAGAACAAGCGAGTGAGAGAGGGGGAGTGAATAAGCTCAACAGAGCTCTGTCGGGACTGCTGCGGATTTCGTTGTGGGCAGAAAAAGGCGCCAAAACAGGCAGGAGCCCAGTACAAAAGGGCAGCCTGCAGCGCCAGGAGAAACAGAATGAGCAAGTGAGAGAGGGGGAGTGAGCGAGCTCAATGGAGCTCTGCCGGGACTTTAGGGTTGCCCACCCTCCCACCAAGGGTCCTCTGTGCTCCTATATTACAGCGTAGTCTCTGGGGTGGAGACAAAGCAATGACTGGATACTTTTAGGATTGCTGTAATACAGATTTAGTTCTGTTTCTCTAACTGAGCTAAGTACTGAGCTATACTGTTAGGATTGCTGTAATAATACAGATTTATTTGTTCTGTTTATTTCTCTAACAGAGCTGAGTAATACTTGGAGTGCAATAGGATTTCTAACTGGGCTAAGTGAAACTATATGAGAGCTGAGAACAAAAAGTATGGTAGCTGAGGGGTGAAAAATATACAAAGAGGCTTTAGTATTGCTACAGTAATATAATAGCTAATGGATGAGATTTGAGACTGAATTAACCCAGTCGGCAAGGGGGCAATAGGGGGACTAGTGTGGGTGAGGACCATGAATTTGAGTAAACTGGGGCCTAACAGTTGTAGTAGGGTACAGAAACTGGGAGTAAGAGCCTGTAACATAAGATGGGGCCAAAATGGGGCAGGTGCCACATGTCAGTAGGGCGGGCATCTTTGGAAGGGTGGTGTGGTGTACAGGGTGTGTGTCCACCATGATTCTGGACAGGGCTTGGAGGATGAGAGGGAGTATGGTCTGTAGGCGACTGGCCCATTTGAGGGAGGAACTGTGGAGGTTGGGGAGGAGTCTAAGTGGCAGGGCAGATGAGTATGGTAGGCATCCTTGCTGGGGGGGGAATAGGGGATGGCAAGGGGGAGCAGAGGAAGAACAACTAGGGACTGAAACCGACCAATGTATCAGAGGTACTAGCAGAAAAGAGAGGATAAGGGAGTGGTGCCCGAGGTGAGGGGGGCCTCCTGATGGGGGAGGAAGAGACCACGAGGAGTACCAGGGAGAGAGCAAATGGCTGTGGGTAGGGAGGGACCAGGAGCGGGACCAGGGGTGGCACGGAGGGGAACAAATAGGAGGGGGGAACTGATAGGGGAAGAGATGTAGGAAGGGTATCAACTAGGAATAGATTCAAGCCTCTGCTGTGGGAGAGAGAGGGAGCAGGAACATACTGAAGGGGGGGAGGACAAGTGGGGCATGAAAGGGATGCAACAGGTAGGGGAAGAGATAGCGAGGATGAAAGGGTAGAAGGGGCTAGTAAGGAAGGAGGAGGTGGTGACTGGAGGAGAGAAGGCTACAGGAAGGGGGGAGGTTGGGGCGGCATCACTATTGGGGTAGAAAGGAATGGGGGTTGTAAATCAACAACAGCAGGGATAGGAGAGGGGTTGGAAATCAGCAGGGGAAGAGGGGAGGTCGACATGGGAAGCCCAGTATGAAGTAGTCAGGCTGGGAAGGGGTTCAAGGGGGATGGAAGGAATAAGGCTATACAAAACATGGCAGCTAAAGGGGAGGTTCTGATAATGGGAGACTTCAACATGCCGGATACAGATTGGTCAATACCAGCAGGAACATCTGCCAGAACTAGACACATAGTGGATTCCCTGCAGGGGGAGGGCCTCAAACAACTGGTACAGCAACCCACAAGAGACAGGGCTATCCTAGATCTAGTACTGACTAACAAGGAAGGGATCACAGATCTCCAGGTAGAAGGTCACCTGGGGGCCAGTGACCATCACATGGTATGGTTCAGTTGGCTACTACATCTAAATCATCCCATTCAAGGCAAAAATATGGGACTTCAGAGGAGCTGACTTTGATAAATGGCCAACAGAGTTAAGCTAGCCTGGCAAAAAGAAACACAGGTGAGGGGGTACAGGCAAAGTGGGCAAGCATTATGATGCAATACTTGAAGCAACATCCCATTGTGTTAGACAGACAAGGAAGTGCAAAAGAAGAAGGAAACCACTTTGGTTCTCAAATACAGTAGCAGAAAAGGTCAGAGCCAAAAGGCTGGCCTTCAGGAAATATAAGAGAACACAGCGGGATGAAGATAGGGAGGCATACCAAACTTCTAAGGGAAGCAGGAAGGCAGTAAGGCAGGCAAAGTCCCAAACTGAGGAAATACTAGCACGAACAGTAAAAGAAGGTGACAAGACTTTCTATAGATACATTAGTGAAAGGAGAAAGTCCAGAGGGGGTATTAAGCTTAATGGAGAAAAGGGAGCATGTAGAGGAGGAGGACTCTCAAAGGCATCTATCCTAAATAGATACTTTTGCTCAGTATTTACTGAAGAGAAGGTAGGGCAGGGCCCACAGCTCAGCATCATGGACACAGGGGGAGGGAGGTGAGCACCTACTCCTCCACAAAAGAAAGGGTCCTACAAGAGCTTGCTAAGCTCAGGTGGATAAGGCAATGGGACCTGATGGCATACATCCCAGGGTACTTAAGGAGCTAAAGGTGGAACTAGCAGAGCCATTAGCAGAACTGTTTAGTGAGTCTCTGAGCACAGGAGAGGTCCCAGAAGACTGGAGAAGGGTTTATGTGATCCCGCCTCCACAAGAGTGGTAGCAGGGAGGAGGCAGGGAACTACAGACCAGTCAGTCTTACCTCAGTAGTGGGCAAGATTATGGAGGCCTTAAGGAAAGGATAGTGCAACACCTGGAATCCATAGGCACAGGATCCAAGACAGCATGGGTTTACAAAGGAAGGTCCTGTCAAACTAATCTCATAGATTTCTTTGACTGGGCAACCAGAGTGGTGGACCAAGGGGAGCAGTTGATGTCGGCTACCTTGACTTCAAGCAAAGCTTTTGACACTGTTCCACATAGAAGATTGATAAATAAGCTGGGTAGGCTGGGTGGTCAGAAGTTGGTCAACTGGGTGGCAAACTGGTTGACGGGCAGAAAACAGAGAGTGGTGGTAAAATGGTATACAGTCAGAAGAGATGCAAATCACAAGGGGGTACCTCAGGATCGGTCCTGGGAGCAGTCCTCTCAACATCTTCATTAGCGACCTTGCAGATGGACTAGAGGGTAGTATTGTCTGTTTGCAGATGACACCAAGATCTGCAACACAGTAGACGCATCCAGATGGGTGGGCAGAATGAGAAGAGATCTGACAAACCAGCAAATGGTCGGAAGAGTGGCAACTGGGATTTAATGCAAAGATGCAAAATCATGCACATAGGGAAGAGAAACCCTGAAGCCACCTATAGGCTGGGAGGGAGTTGCTAGCAGTCACAAAGGAAGAAAGAGACTTGGCATCATCATCACTGATGACCTGAAATCATCCAAGCAGACCCCAAAGCAGTAGGTAAGGCTAGGGGTGTTAGGGTGTATTAGTAGGGTATCAGAAGTCGTAAGAGGAGGTAATAATCCCTCTTTACAAGACACTGGTTAGGCCCCATCTGAGTACTGCATGCAGTATTGAGGCCACACCTTCACAAGGACATTAACCAAATTGAGGCAGTCCAGAGAAGGGCAACCAAAATGGTGCAGGACTGCATCAGAAGACATATGAGGACAGATTAACAGAGCTCAATATGTATACCCTTGAGCAAAGGAGGAGAGAGGTGATATGATTGAGGCATTCAAACACCTTAAGGGCATTAACAAGATGAAAGAGTCTAACATGTTTAAATATAAGAAAATAGCAGGACAAGAGGACACAGCATGAGATTAGAGGGGTCCGATTATGGGGAATGTGGGAAATTCTTTTTCACAGAAAGGGTGGTGGATGCATGGAATGGCTTACCCCAGGAAGTGGTGGCTATGAATACAGTGCAGGGCTCAAACAGGCATGGGATAGGCATATGAGCAATACAAATGAGTATGAATAGCTAGGTCACTGACAGAGCAAAGGCCGATGGCACATTTATAAGGTAGAAAAAGAAATGGGCAGACTGGATGGGCCTTGCAGTCCTTATCTGCCGTCAACTTCTATGTTTCTATGTAGGCAGAGAAAAGGGGTGAGGTGGAAGTAGGGGTACAGATACAGAAGTCACAGAGGGTGCAGCTGGTGGGAGTAAGGGGCAGGGAAGAACGAATACTGGGATGGTGGAAGGGGCATTAGAAGGGAAAAGGGGTAAGGACAGGGGTACTCATCCTGGGGGATTCTATTCTGAAAGGGGTGAGATGGGGCAGAAAGGGGGAAAAGCACAGCCATATTTGCGTTGAAGCTATCCCCGGGTTGACTGCAGGAGGGGCTGGGCAGGCACTGCTCAAGTGTTCAGCGAGGGAGAGGAAGAAACCTCATTTGGTGTTGCATGTGGGTACAAACGACTTGACAGGGGAGACTATGGAAGTAGTGAGGGGCAGGTTTGAATAGTTGGGCAGGCAGTGTGAGGGGGTGGGGGAGTCGGTGGCATTCTTGGAGGCACTCCTGGTACCATGTGCAAGCATGGGGAGGAAGGGTAGGATCGAGGAGTTCAACAAATGACTGAGGGATTGGTGCCACACCAAAAATTATGGGTTAGTGACTAACTGGGGTAGGGTCTGGGGGAATAGTGACTTGTACGCAGGGGGCAGGCTACACTTGAGCAGGAAGGGGAAGGGAGTATTAAAGGCAGGATTAGAGGGGTATATCTCTACTAAAGTGGATTTAAACTAGTGGTGGGGGTGGCCAAAAGACTGAGATTGATAGGAAGGTCCAGACAGGTGAGCCTAATGAGCTCACCCCTCTAGATATAGGTAAAGGCGGAGGCATAGTAACCCTGGGAGGGGGCGGGCAGAGTGGTCTGAGTGTAATACAGAAGGCACCACCACCTGGTAAGAATAAGGTGGAGAAAGGGTGCGGACTACCAGGAGGAGGGACACAGGCCAAGAAGGAGAAGAGTGAGGTGAAGGAGGGGTATGGATGGAAGGTGGTCTCTCTCAACGCAAGAAGCCTGAGGAACAAAATTGCAGAGCTTCAGGTGCTCCTTTCAGAGGGGAAGGTGGACATTTTGCTGCAGTGACAGAGACTTGGGCCACAGAGTACCATGATTTGGACTTGGCAATCCCGGAATACAGGATATACAGGAGGGACCGGGTGGTTGGGGGGGGGTGCACTCTAAGTGAAGGAAGGGATTAAATGCATAAGGAATGAGGGAGGAGAAGAGGAGAGGACAGAGGCACTTTGGGTGCAGCTCCTGGACTCCAAGGGCAGAAAGCTGAGGCTGGGAGTGGTGTATAGACCAGCAGCCCAGTCCGGGGACCTGAATGGGGCATTGGCAGAGCAGATAAGGAGGGTGTGTAGAAGGGGGAGTGTGGTGATAGTGGGGGATTTTAACCTACCACGGGCTGGCTGGAGCACCCCAGCCACTAGCAGTACCAGGGAGCAGGTGCTCCTTGATGCATTCCAGGACGGCCTTCTGATGCAATTGCTAAGTGGGGCTACAGGGCTTGGTAGCACTCTAGATCCAGTACTAGCAAATGAGGCGGTGAGGGGGGTAAGGGGGGAGGACCCACTAGCAGGTAGCAACCACCAAACAGTGTGGCTTGTTGTCATGCTAGGCAGGGAGACAGGAGGCATGGGCACTAAGGTGGTGGACTTTATTAGGTGGAATTTGGGAGGATGGGAGCAATACTGCAAGAGAGACTCCAGGATATAAGGCCGGGGATGGATGTAGAACAAAAGTGGGGAGTCATAAAGACTGGGCTAACAGAGGCCACAGTAGCCTGCACCAGAGCCAGGAGTAAGAAGAGCAGAGCCAAGAAACCATGCTGGCTGAACAAGGAAGTGCTACAAGGGGTGAGAGCAAAGATGGCTGCATACCGGAAGTACAGGAGAACAGGGAAGGGAGAGGATAAGGAGGCTTTCAGGAACTGGTCATGGGAGGTTGCCAGGAGCATGAAAAAAGCAAAGGACTCTAGGCAATAAAGGTCCACACAGGGCATAAAGGGAGGGGAAAAGGACTTTTTTAGGTATGTCAGGGAAAAGAGGACGTGCAAGGAACATATTGTGAGGATAAAGTGGGAAGGGGATTGGGTGGAAAAGGGGGAGGAGCAAGTGCAAATTCTAAATGAGTACTTCTGCTCTGTTTTCACTAAGGAGAGGGATGGTCCGCTACCAGAATGGGCTGGGGGTGGGGAAAGGGAGGAGGAGATGACGGACAAAGTGATCACAGGGAGTAGGGTGCTAGAGGGGCTGAGGGCAGTAAGGGTGAACAAGGCACCAAGTCCCGATGGCATCCATCCCAGGGTGCTGAGGGAGATGGATCTGTTGGCTGAGCCACTGGCAGATCTCTTCAACACCTCCCTGGAAACAGGGTGTGTGCCCCAGAACTGGAGGGTGGTCCATGTGGTGCCCATACACAAGAGTGGGCCTAGGGAGAAGCCAGGAAATTATCGGCCGTTAACTCTCACATCCATAGTGGATAAGCTTATGGAGACGATACTGAAGGAGAGGCTGGTGGCATTCCTGGAGAGTAATGGCCTCCAAGATGGGCGGCAACACAGGTTCATCTCAGCAAGGTCTTGTCAAACCAACCTAACAGAGTATTATGACTGGGTGACAAGGGAGTTGGACAGGGGCCATGTGGTACATGTCCTGTATTTGGACTTCAGTAAGGCCTTCGATACAGTGCCTCATGGGAGACTGAGGGGGAAGCTGACGGCAGTGAGGGTGGGAAAAAAGCTGACTAAATGGATAGAGAACTGGTTACAGGGGAGGGTGCAGAGGGTGGTGGTGGGGGGAGAGCTCTCGGCACCCAGAGCAATGACAAGCGGGGTGCTGAAGGGGTCAGTGCTGGGCCTGGTGCTATTTGGGCTCTTTATCTCTGACATAGCACACAGAGTTGGGAGCAGGGTTAGTCTGTTTGCAGATTATACCAAATTGGGGGCGGTGGTGGACGAAGAGTACAGATGGGAAAAACTGCAGGGGGACCTAACCAAACTAGAGACATGGTCAGTGGAGTGGCAGCTAGGATTCTGGTGCACCCCTTTACGGCAACACCCCGATGGCAAAAGAGGAAAAAAGACCATTACGGTGACATTCGCAATAATGGTCCTTTTTCCCTGTTTCACCTTCCCCCAGTGTCCCGCCCCCTCCCTGGACCAACTCTGACCTGGAGTTGGAATCTTAAAGTCCAGGGGGTGTTGGGGGCAAAGCCCGCTGCGTGGGGGGTGTGGGGGTGCAGCCCCCCCCCACAGAAAACACCCACAGAATAGGCGGCACAATACCTGCGTTGGTATTGTGCTGTCGCTGCGGGGGAGGTCGGCATTGTCGCTGCCGACATAACTTGGTGCTTCCCTATGATTCAACACAAAGAAGTGTGAGGTGATGCACTTCAGGGCTAAGAACCAGAAGAGGGACTATTGGTTGGGGATCACAGAGGAGGAGAAGGACCTAGGGGTGTTGGTAACTAGGAGCATGAACAACTTGGCCCAGTGCAGGAGAGCAGCAGCGAAGGAAAACACAATGCTGCAGTGCATTGCAAGGGAGTTCTCATCCAGACACAGGGATGTGATCCTACCTCTCTACAGATCATTGGTCAGACCGCACCTAGTGTACTGTGTGCAATACTGGAGGCCATATCTGAGGGGAGATATAAAGTTACTGGAGGGGGTGCAAAGGAGGGCAACAAAAATGTTAAAGGGGATGGAAGGAAAGGAATATGAAGTTAGGCTGAAGAACCTGAACATGTACACACTGGAGGAGAGGAGGGATAGGGGAATATGACTGAAGCATTTAAATACCTGAGGGGGTAAATAAACCTAGCACTGAGGGGGTGTTTAAACTGAGGATTGGAAGAGAGACGAGGGGGCATGGACTAAGGTTGGAAGGGGGACATTTCAAGAGGGAAATGAGGAGGCACTACTTCTCTGTGAGGGTGGTGTCTAGTTGGAATGCACTGCCAGAGGGGTTGGTAACACGGAGGACAGTCAATAGCTTTAAGAAGGAGTGGGATAAAGCAAGAGGAAAAGTCAGGGTGGCAGGGACTGGGACAAGCGGGGGAGGAGACTGGGGACAGGAGCAAAGGTAACCAGCCCGTAACAGAGTGTGGGAAGAAGGATCTCTCTAGCTAGAGCAAGTCATGCAGCCAGTGTGAGACAGCTTTTAGCTCTATACGCCAGTCTCAATTTCCTGTTTGATACCTTGCATATGTTCTGTAAATGCAGGGTGAGGTCAAGTTGCGGGTCGAGCATTACACCCAGATACTTGACAGAGCTGACAGCCCGCAGGAAGGTGCCATCAGCTCCAAGGATATTTAGGGGAGTATGCCAGGATGAGGTCTTGGCTCTGGAGCCAAAGAGCATGACGTGAGTCTTATGCAGGTTGACGGTCAGCTTATGGCCCATGAGCCAAGTCTGAATAAGGTTGAAGTCCAAATTTAGCCCGGTGTTTATGGCAATGATGTCCTGAGAGCTGACCAGGATGACAAGGTCATCTGCGTAAAGGGTGGAACACCCATAGGCTGTGACAGAGGGCAACTCATTTATAAATAAGGAGAACAGGAGGGGTCCGAGGACAGAACCCTGGGGGAACCCGCTGAGCACTGGGGAGAGGTCGGAGAGTGCTCTGTTGAAGTTAGTGTATTGTTGCCTACCCGAGAGGTAGTTAGAGAACCAGGCATGGGCGGGTGGGGAGAAGCCGAGAGAGCGAAGGGTGACACAGAGGAGCAAGTAGTCAATCTGATCAAAGGCTTTCGAGAGATCCACGAAGATGGCGCCAGTTAATTTACCCTGGTCAGTAGCAGACCTAATCGTAGAGATAACTACGGCAAGGGCAGTGGAGGTACTGTGTCCTTTTTGAAAGCCGTGTTGTGCCAGGGAGAGAAGTTCATAGGTCTGAAGGTGATGGGAGAGCTGGGCGGCAACTGCCTTTTCTAGAAGCTTACCGAGCGCAGACAGGATGGCAGTAGGGCGGTAATTGTTGAGAACCTTCGGGTCACCTTGTTTGAGGACAGGGATGACCTTAGCCACTTTCCATACAGCGGGGATAGAACCCGAGATAAGAGACGTGTTAAAGATGTGAGAGACAGACCTGGGTAGGGGTGCTACCCCCAGGTGGAGCAAATGTGGCTCAAGGCTGTCGTGTCCTACCCCGTTATGTGGGGAAGAATCCTGCAAGAAGCTTCTGGGACTCCCTGATGGAGATTTGTTTTAAGTAGAAGGGGGGTGGGTTGGGGTTGAGCCCATCCCGGAGAGGGCTGGGACCCGCATGGCCAGGGGACCGGGAGGAAGGAGGAGGCAGGTCGGAGAACAGGGAGTGAAATGCATTTGCAATGGTGAGTGGGTTGTTGCAATTAACCCCGCCAATAAGCATATCCGAGACCTGGACACTCGCAGATACGCCGACTGTGTTTTTGATGTTCTGCCAGAAACTCCTTGGGCTACTAGCAGAAGATAACAGAGCAGATTGACAATACATGCTCTTAGCAGTACGGATGGCTCTTTTGCATGAGTTTCTCAGCTGCTGATATTCAACGAGGTCAGTGTTGTTGAGGGAGGCCTTGTACTTCGCCCAGCATTTGTCCCTTTGTTTCATGAGGGAGAACAGGCTGCCATGGAGCCATTTTGTAACCGTGCCCCTCACTCTCCTTTTAGTGAGGTGGGCATGTTTATTTTGAAGGGGAGAGAATACCGCAAGAAAAAGGTCAAGAACTTCTGTGGGGTTGCTGGTGGCAGTGACCTGGGACCAGTCCAGGTTTTAAAGGTCCACTAGAAAGTCGTTGACATTGACTTTCGAGTAGTCCCTCATCTGGATGACTTTACAGGGGATTTTTGGTGGGGAGATGCCCCATATGCAGAAGGTTGGGGAATGATCTGAGATGACATCAGGAAGGATGCCAGAGGAGACTATCCTGTCCAACCTATTGCTCAGTACCCAGTCTATGAGGGATCCATTGTGTCCGGTGGTGGAGAGCCTTGTGGGTACCATAATGAGTTGACAGAGGGCAACTCCAGAGAACAAAGGCTCATAAAGTTTGGCAGTGGGACCCAACCAATTTAAGTTAAAGTCACCAAAGATGAGTATCTCATTAGAGCCAACCTTGCTGCTAAGGCTGTCAAGCAGGGAGGAGAGCCCAGGCACTCCTACTTTAGGAGAATTGTAGGTATAGACCAGGTGAACCTTTTTTGAATTTCCTAGCAGGAGAAGGACATGCAGGAATTCACAGGCAGGGGAGGAAGAGAGGGAGTGTGCCATGACAGACACATTTAGGTGCACCTTGTAGTAGAAGAGCACACCGCCCCTGCGTTTGTTCCCCGGTCTATCATGTTTGATGAGGCTGTAACCCGGAATGGCACATGCTGAGTCAGGGGTGTGGGGCTTCAGCCAAGTTTCAGAGATCCCAAGGACATCAGGGTCATAGTGAGCCACCCAGGCTGTTAGCTCCGCTAGGTTAGGCAGAAGGCTATGTATATTTAGATGGGCCATTTTTATACCTTTAGTGGATAACCAAGCGGGGGGGATGTGAACAAGGGCATGGCGTTGGAGGGGCCTAGGGGTTAGAGCCGAGACCCCTAGGCAGGGATATTCGACAGTCAGGGGTGATAGGGAGCAGCAAGGTTCCCAGGCGAATGGTGCAGTGAGTGGGATCAGTAAACGCATAAAGGAAGGCCAAGAGCAGGCGGCTTTACTAGGCCAGGTTCCATGACTGGCAGCAACGGCAGAAGTCCCAATTAATGATAGAATCAATTAGCTCAGCCGCAAATTGCCTGCAGGACAACTCCCTGGAGAAATCACCAAGTGAAGAAAATGAGAGCTTCCAAAAAAGACAGCAGGGAACTTAGTGGCGGCCACTAGAGGTGACAGCAGATAAGCTGCTAATGGTAAAAAGGGCTGATAGGCTACAGAACTCACAGGTGGGGGTGGTGGGGCAGCCAGCGCTAGCGCCGGCGGGGCTCAACAAGTTTGCTCCGCGAGTACCAAACGGTCGGCGGCACGGCAGCAGCAGCAAAGGTAGCATACCTATTCACCAGAGGTGAAAAAATTATGTCTTGCTTGGGGAGGGCGAAAGCTCAGGCCCTCGCATTGGTCCAACTTGCTTGGGAGGGAGGGCCCCGAGGACCTTCATGCTGATCCGATTTTCTTGGGGAGGGCAGGGGCCCGGGCCCACCACGATCATCTATTCACCAGAGGCGAAAAAATTATGTTTTGCTTGGGGAAGGCGAAGGCTCTGAGGCCCTCCGCATTGGTCCAACTTGCTTGGGGAGGGCAGGGGCTCCCGAGGACCCTCTGCGTTGGTCCGACTTTCTTGGGGGAAGGGCAGGGACTCCGAGGCCCACCAAAACATGGGGATGTGTAAAACTTTAATTTTATATACACCTTCAGTGTGAGATACTGTTATGAACCCCTTGAGATTTGCTCTTGGGGTTTATATACAATCCCACACCTCTGATGTGTGAAAAATTCTCATTATATACACCTCCCCATACATATTCTATATTTTATTTTTAAGGGGGAATTTTCAGAGCACTGCACTGCATTAAGTAATGACAGTGATAAAGAGATGAGCTAGAACTGGGAAAATGTTTATCTGACAATGTCAGTTTAAGTCACAGTGAAATTATTGGTATTTATTATATATGTTTTAAAAACTTTTTTTTATAATTAGCTCAGCCAGACTTTAAAAAAAAGACTCTGGTAAGTCATTAATGGATAATGAGAACATACGTTTACCTGAGTTTGTTTATGTTTGAAAGGTATATTATATATAACCATTAGCTGTGTAAAAAAAAAAAACTTTTGTTACTGCTTATGATGAACAGAATGTAAGAAATAGGTTGCTCCAAGACGGGGAGGTATAATAACGTACCTTAAAAGTTTGTTTAGGATAAGAGACTAAGCAATTAATTGCGATAAATATTAATGAATTTTGATATGAAACCTGCTTTCCAAGAAAGGGTGCAGTCAGAGCGAGGTGGGGATTTAAAAAGAGCCCAAATCAGCCTTCCCCATAAAACAGCTGAAGCAAGGTTCTGGCAGGCCAACTAAGCAACTCTTCTTGTAACCACAAGGTGGCAGTCAGATCATTTCTTTGTCTTTGGGGTTTGGTAAATTAATCATATGTTTTCTTAACACACAGCTGAGCTGAGTTGAGCACACATGAAAATCATATTGTGGATAGTGGTGTTTTATTGTTTTGTTAGCAAATGTTTATTTTTCATAAATTAACCAAAAGGGTTTGAGAGATTCTTTTTAAAAAAACTAGTTAATCTGAGTATTAACATGCACTTCTTTCTTATCCCTCTTCTTGTCTTAGGAGTTTTTCACAAAGCCCCCCGACCCGTGTCTTACTTTGCCCTTTTGTATGTGTTTACCACAAGCAACATCCTGCTGTGTTTATTGCTTAAAGGGACATTCTCAGCTCCATACGTACTTTTTCTGCAGTCATTCCTAAATATGCCTACACTACCTGCTGCCTATCACTACCTCTGTGATACAATATCCATAGCAGTAATTTCTTCCTATATAAAATATTTGTACAAATTTTACTTCAAAGCGAAACCCTCTTAGTCCGCTCCTATTTGCTGCGCCCAATGCCAAAGTGCAGTCACGTTTCTAAATGGCACTGAAGTGCCGGAAGGCTTGTGTACTCATCATTCCACCTAAGTTCAGCTAAAGACAGTTTTTTTTGTTTTTTTTTTATATGCCTGCTGCGGTGACTTACTGGCAGAGGCATCCAGCCACCGGCCCTGCCCACCAGGACAGCAGCAGGCTCACTCGCATGATGGGGGGTTCGCCACGGCCGTCACCGACTCGCTGGGGGCTCCCCTATGCCCTGCCTAGCCGAGCTGGCCCCAGCTCCTCCCAGCACGATTCCATGACAGTCCTTCCGGTATCACAGGGTGCAGCTATCAAGCTGCCTTGGTCATGCCCAGCCATTTTTCCTCCAGTAGGTCCCCGACGGAGTGCGGATGTGCAATGACGTCCATGCACTGATGTGCAGATGTCTGCTGCGCTCCCCCCTCTGCTGACACCTGCATCTGCGGTGCCTCCGGGCATCCCCAGGGGCCTCAGCAGCATGGTGTGCTTCCCCAACGCATCCCAGGACTGCGAGAGCTGTCTGCAGACACTCGATCCTAGTCCTTGCCTGCCGAACCCCGATGACCCGGGCTCATTCCCAAACCCAGGTCACTGGTGTGGTGCGAGGTGTGGCGTCCAGCACCTCAACCCCTTAGTGCCACTGGGCCGACAAACATAATTTTTGATAGTATAAAGAAAGATGAACTCAGGGAAGTGTTTTTTGTTTTGAAATGATCAAGTATGCTCAGTATCACGGCTCAACTTTTAGACCGTAATTTCCCTAACTTTGAACATTTATTTCAAAACAGCAAACAAATGTCAAGGAATCACAGACATTGTCCCAAAATCCTTTGCCATCTCTCCAGTTCAGGAGCTGCTGGTCTTTGCAGAAATCAGATTTGGGCTTCCTAGTCATACTGGTATACTTATTGCGGACTTCCTTGACAGATGAACTGGGGACCCTGTTTGCCTAGCTAGTGCCCACAGATTGTCCTGCTCTCTCATGCGGACAAGAAGTTCTGTGGTGATGCATCCAAACAATGTATCTCTTGCCTTGCATGTTTTGATGGGTGCAAGCTACAAGAGTGGTCTGGGAAATGGCAATTGTGTTGTAATATATGGAGATAGGCAAATAATACTATCCTATCCCATACAAAAAAATCCTTGTAATACATCACTCAGTCCCATGATAGTATACTTCCGATCCTTGTAATACTATACTTCCAACCAATAATACTATACTTCCGGTCCTCATAATACCATCGTTCAGACCTCAGTACCGTGGCTAATGTCGAAGCTTGTTTTTTTTTTTTCCTTTTTCATTTTTGTTCCTTCATGTGATAAAGAAATGGCAGGGGTTAATGGGAATATGGCAACCAGACAGTGAGGAGCGAGGGACACACGGCAAGCACACAGTGAGGAGTGAGGAACACAAACATGGAACCGTCCCTCAACTAATGCAGAGGTAAAAGTTCATCAGCCTCTCGCATCGATATATTACAAAAAACAACAGATAGGTTCCATTGTATTACTCAGATGTAATTCCATCTCGAAGTTCTGGGGATATAGGAACTTCTCAAGCTTCGCTCTCGAGGTTATCTATGTCCCCAGAACCTCCCGATGGAATTACAGCCTTGTAATTCACTGGAACCTATCTATTATTCTATTTTTAATGCAAAGAAATGCAAATAATGCACATTGGACACAAAAATCCAAAAGTAAGCTACACTGGGGGACGAACTTGGGGCAACAGAGCAGGAGAGGGATCTGGGGATCGTCATTTCAGAAAACCTAAAGGTGGTTAATCAGTGCAACAAGGCAGTGGGTAGAGCAAACAAGATGCTGGTATGCATAGGGAAGGGAATCACAAGTAGGAGGAGGGAGGTGGTTATGACACGTAACAGGTCCATGGTTCGACCACACCCAGAGTATGGAGTACAGTTCTGGAGGCCTCACCTAAGGGGAGACATAGATAGAGTGGAGAGGGTCCAGAGAAGTGCAACCAAAATGGTGCAGGGCTTGCACAAGAGATCATATGAAGAAAGGCTGTAAGAGATTCACCTGTACACTCTGGAAACGAGAGAAAGAGGGGATATGATAGAAACATATAAATACTTGAGGGGAATGAACACGGTGAGGAAAGGGAGCGTCTTCAAGATGAGTGAGAACATGAACACCAGGGGACACAGCTTAAAACTCGAGGGTGATAAATTCAAAGGAAACGTGAGGGGACAGTACTTTACTGAGAGGGTGGTGGGTCCCTGGAATAAGCTGCCAGAATTGGTGGTGGGAGCAAAGTCAGGTGGGGGGGAATTCAAGCAGGCATGGGATTAAGCAAAAGGGGAAAGGGTACAGATCCAGTAGGGGTCAGTGGGACTGGAGACTGCACTGGGGAGAGGGGCAAAGGAGAGGGGAATGAAGGGCTAGATCAAAGATGCCTATGGGAGGGAAAACGGTAGACTAGATGGGCCAATGGGTCCTTTTCTGCTGACAGATTTCTATGTTTCTAATTTAGCACAGGCACATGTGAACTCGGAGATATGGAAATCAAGGGCCGAGTCCATATCTGAAATTGAAATGGCATTAAGGAAGCTCCAATCAATTTGGGACAAGTGTGCTTTGAATTCAGGCACCTTCTCTGAAGATGTTAAACTCCTGGCAGTGAGACAGTGGCGTCTAGTATATGTGCATTGAGGCAGGTGTCAGGCACGTAATGTGCGGCTGCACTAATGGCTGCACTAATGCCACTCAGGCTTTGAAGTGGGCACATTTAGGTAGTAGGCTACTGATATTTAGGGAGACAGTGTTCAGCTGACCTTGGCTATGGGTGCCAGGCTCAGAGCTAAGATCAGAGCTTGGGCTGGGGTAGACATTGTCGGATAATAGGAGTAGCATCACTGTGAGACCCCTGTAGTGTTTCGGTCTCCAGCTTTTCCTCCTAGGGAGGAGTGGCTGATATGAGGCCTTGGAGACACCAACAATTTGGGTGCTTCTGTAGCACTCGGCATATGCCACCAGGGTTAGGTGTCTTGTGTGGGGGGGCACATAGCCAGGAGGGCTTGGAAACTGTCAGGTTGTTCGGGGGCAGTAGGTTTTGGTATCAGCATGGCACCAGGGGAGATAGCCTCCCTCTCCACAGACGGCTTGAAGGGTTCTGGTAACTGTACTGTAGTTAGACAGGGAAGCAGTATTATTGCAAGTGGAGGTTATGGGAATCAAACCCAGGTCTGCTGGATATACCAAGTTCATTCACAGCTTGATACAGGTCTTTTTTTTTATTTAGTACACTTTTTGGTGGCACCTTGGCCGTCGGGGGCATCCGTCCTGGTCACGGACCCCCAGGACCTCCACCTCCGACTATAGCCTGCGCTCTTCCCCAGTTACCCTTGGCTTACCCCCCAGAGGGTGGGGTTGTGGTGCCAGCCCAAATGCTGCAAATTTAGTATCTGGTTGGGGGAGCCGGCATCGGAGGTGATGAGAGGCCCGGAGGCAGGGTGTCATGTAGACGAACCAGGCCCAGATTTTCTTCTCCTGTTAGCAGGTGTGGGGACGTGCAATGGTGGCCAGCATCCACCCCACCCCTGAGTTATACAGGTGTCTGTGTTCTGTGTGGCAACCCAGCCTCTGCTGGGTGTCACTAGACACCAAACACACGCACCCACCCTCCCCTCGGAGAAGGAGAGCAGTCCAAAGATGCTTGATCCTTCTCCCGCCGGCCGGCCCTCCGATGACCTGGGTCTGTTCCCGAACCCGGGTTGCCAGCGTTGCGAGCAGAAATCCAACCACTGCACCGGCGGGCTGGCAGCTTGATACAGCTTGATACTCTAACCCCTAGCTTTTATTTCTACCTGAATTTGCAAGCAGTTAAGTCAGGCAACTGCATATCTGTTTCATACAGCATCAGTATACAAGTTAATGACTTTTTAATCTGCTGTTTGAAGATTTAACTGTTTCTCTTTGATTTTAACTGCTGGTTTCAGTACTGCCCAGGGTTTTTGTGATGTCATCAGCATTGTGAAAGCTGCTCTCTGATTGGTGCAGTAGTCCACTATAATGTAGCTAGCCTTCACAATAGTGATTGTGGCATATCCAACTTGCAAGATACAGGTTGGGTGCCAGGATAACACATTTATCTTGCGTGGTTTATACTTATTTGCTATATACACAAATGTATCAGGGTACTTGAGTCACCACTGGTGTTGTATAAGCTGGATTATGAACTGAGGATCGTAAATAGAGGAATCTGATTGGCCGAGAGCTCTTTGAAGCCATGAAGATATCGGGCTACATCATCACAGCTTCAAAAAAGTTCTGGCGCCACCAGCCTCCTTGCTCTCTACTGTCTGAGAACAATTTTTTTCAAAATGTACTCGTACACCACCAAAAACTCATTCATAAAACATCTTAAAACCTGTTTCTTTTATTTTTTTTTATTTAAAAAACTTGAAACTCAGTTCATAATAGCAATAAGTCACTCCAGGGTGTGGTATATCATGGGATATCGTCACTTCGCGGGTGGTTGGACGCACTCTGCCTGCAGCCTCGACACCCCCTCCACGCAGCTCAGCGCACAGTCCCTATATCCGGAGTCATAAGGGACAGGAACACACCCCTTCCCGCAGTACACAATTGCTATATGCAGGGACATAAGGGACAGGCACATCCCCTCACTGCACCACAAAGTTCCTATATACAGATGACTCCAATGTACAACTCAACTGCTATGTATCATGTACACTCCTTCTCCTCTGTACCCCCCCCCCCAGGTCGCACCGTGAGACGAGCATCTTGTTGCTCAGTGTGCCACTCCTGGGGTAACATTTCAATAAATAAATAAATAAAGAGACAGAGAAACACCCCCTCCCCCCTGCAGCACACAGTCCCTATATCCAGAGTCATAAGGGACAGGGGAACACCCCTCTAGTATACAGTCACTGTGTCGAGAGTTAGAAAGGACAAGGGTACGACACCTCTCCCCACAGCACACAGTCCCTATATCTAGGGTTATAAGGAAAAAAGGAACACCCCTCTCCCCTGTAGCATACAGTCCCTATATCAAGAGTCATAAAGGACATGGACACACCCCTCCCCGCAGCACACAGTTGCTATAAGCAGGAACATAAGGGACAGGGCAGATCCCCTCACTGCACCACAAAGTCCCTATATCCAGAGTTATAAGGGACAGGGAAACACCCCCTTCCCCTGCAGCACATAGTCCCTATATCCAGAGTCATAAGGGACAGGGGACCACCCCCTAGCATGCAGTCACTATGTTAAGATTCATAAAGGATAAGGGTACGACACCTCTCCCTGCAGCACACAGTCCCTATATCCAGAGGCAAAAGGACAGGGGGACCACACCCTCACCGCAGCACACAGTCCCTATATCCAGAGTCATAAGGGACAGAGGAACACCCCTCTAGTATACAGTCACTGTGTCGAGAGTTAGAAAGGACAAGGGTACGACACCTCTCCCCGCAGCACACAGTCCCTATATCTAGGGTTATAAGGAAAAAAGGAACACCCCTCTTCCCTGTAGCATACAGTCCCTATATCAAGAGTCACAAAGGACATGGACACACCCCTCCCCGCAGCACACAGTTGCTATATGCAGGAACGTAAGGGACAGGGCAGATCCCCTCACTGCACCACAAAGTCCCTATATCCAGAGTTATAAGGGACAGGGGAACACCCCCTTCCCCTGCAGCACATAGTCCCTATATCCAGAGTCATAAGGGACAGGGGACCACCCCCTAGCATGCAGTCACTATGTTAAGATTCATAAAGGATAAGGGTATGACCCCTCTCCCCACAGCACACAGCCCCTATATCCAAAGGCAAAAGGACAGGGGGACCACACCCTCACTGCAGCACACAGTCCCTATATCCAGAGTCATAAGGGACAGGGGAACACCCCTCTAGTATACAGTCACTGTGTCGAGAGTTAGAAAGGACAAGGGTAGGACACCTCTCCCCGCAGCACACAGTCCCTATATCTAGGGTTATAAGGAAAAAAGGAACACCCCTCTCCCCTGTAGCATACAGTCCCTATATCAAGAGTCATAAAGGACATGGACACACCCCTCCCCGCAGCACACAGTTGCTATATGCAGGAACATAAGGGACAGGGCAGATCCCCTCACTGCACCACAAAGTCCCTATATCCAGAGTTATAAGGGACAGGGGAACACCCCCTTCCCCTGCAGCACATAGTCCCTATATCCAGAGTCATAAGGGACAGGCGACCACCCCCTAGCATGCAGTCACTATGTTAAGATTCATAAAGGATAAGGGTACGACCCCTCTCCCCACAGCACACAGTCCCTATATCCAAAGGCAAAAGGACAGGGGGACCACACCCTCACCGCAGCACACAGTCCCTATATCCAGAGTCATAAGGGACACATACCCTCCATATAGCACACAGTCCCTATATCTATAGTCATAAGGACAGCAGGACCCTCCCCCCACAGCACACAGTCCTTATATCGAGAGGCATAAGGACAGAGGAACACTACCCAAACCAGCACACAGTTCTGCTTTTTGCTCATGTGGAATGATGCATGTACACATTTGCATATGGCATGCTGTCAGCATCTGTGTCAGAACCCTTCCTAGTCTGTGCCATCCCCGGCTCCACTGCCAAACCTCTGCTAGGTGGTTAGCATTCAGCGGTATGCACCACTTCCCATCCCAAAGGAGGACAGCTGTCCTTAGAATGCTGTCCTTGGGGAAAGGAAAGGGAAATTGTTTAAAGGGAACTGTCATCAACAGGATTTCTTAATGTCCAAAAGCCCATACCAAGCTAATTTGATTGAGCCATTGTGTTGATCTGTGAGATTTTGCAGTCCAGAGTTATTTATATGTTAATCACCCTGTAATTAAGGGCTGGGGGCAGCCATATGTTTTGGGATCCTGATAGAAAATGATATCACTGAGGGTCTAGATTCTCCTTTGACTGTATTTAAATGGAAACGTCCACGTACAGTCGGGCCCTACCTCCATGTGAAGTGGGGCCCGATTAGTAGATGCAGTAGAAAAAGTTAAAAAATAACTTACTTGTGTCTAAGTTATTTCAAATTGTATCTGGTTGATCCTGGCCCCTCCTTGCCCCGCCATTTTAAGAAGCAGAGTCCTCCCTGTCGCGCCCACAAGCACCCGCGACTGTCCCCGTGATGACGTTTCGGGCAGGGAGCAGGCAGGGGCATCTGTATACTTAATATGTGGCTCCTTTGTAAAATAGCTCTGGTTTGGAGCTTGGACATTTGTGGGCATGTCTGATACAAATATTGGCTAACAAGTACCCTGCCAGTCGGTACTTGGTCTCGGTGTAGCCAGGACACTCATCGATTCTAAACCGGAGCTGTTTGAAGATTTGGCAAAACAGATTACTATATTGCCAAATCTTCAAATAGCTCCGATTTAGAATAGTATACTACAGTCCAGAGGAGGGCTACTATACTATACATTAGAGCAGAGAAGAACTAGAGGAGACCTTCTCTTAATGTATAAATTATCAACTGATAGTCAATTAGTGACTCAACTTGGAATGCCCCTCAATATACGGGAACGTGACTTTAGAAGTCATAACAATCAATTATCGCTTACTTATCCAAGAAATAACAAGAGGTGTTATTTCTATACACAAAGAATAATCCCAATATGGAACTCACTGCCAAACACTATAGTGCAATCACATAGTCACACCGATTTTAAACACAAACGCGATCAACATCTGTTGAACAAGGGAAGATGTACCTGAAAGTGCTGGAGATACATAATTATGGGCATCTGCCTTCTATGTATATTTCTTAGTATATAGTATATATATTTATAAAATGTGTAGAAAAAATTATGTCTGCTGATTTGTCGGAACACATCACATGACCATACGTATATCAGAGTGCGACTGCACACCTGCACTTTTACCCCCCCTCCAAAACAATTTTGACATTTTATAAGATAGATTAACCATTTTGAGGTGTGTACGATTTTGATATCACGCCTTGTGGTTGATGCATTCGCCCGCGGCCTTCGTATAACAACGCACACTGCAAGCGCATGATATCAGAGCGCAAATCCACACACTTCAGAGTGGTTTGTCTATTACATATATCTCTCTCAACCCCCTCAGGGGGACAAGGCTTGTGGGAGCAGCTAGACAGTGGAAACTTTGGAGTGTGGGGCCAGTGTTGTTCTCAATAACTCTCCTGTTGATCTCTCTCAGGGATGCATGCAATCTCTGCATCATGTATCACAAGAGTGAGCAATGTTGACAATGGTCACTCTCCTTGAAACTAGTGTTCTCTTCCCTCAGATCTCTCTTCAGGCCACCAGGTGGCAGCCACGCATCAGGAGTCACTCTCCCTCCTCTCCTTCCTTTGCTGTTTGGATGGCTCTTGACATCCCAGGCTCAGGTGTGAACCTGCATCACCTGCATTCTAACTGTGCTACAGAGCTGCAAATCTGCTGTAGCTGAACCAAAAAGGTGCTACAAAGTTCTTTCTTTGGAACCTATTTTTGAACCCAGGAATGTTTGTATATTTATTTATTTATTGAAAATGTCAGAGAATACCTTTGCACACAAGTGCTCTTTTACAAATGTTCCATGTCAATAACAGAGATTACAATGCAACACAACATATACAATAAGTGAGTTCCAGTGGAATGAAGTCAAACAAGTATAATATCGTTATACATTTACAGATAAACAAACTAGATCAGTTGCATACAGTCTTACATTAAGGCAGGTAAACAGAAACAGTGTAAACAAGCATAATAATGGTTCGTGGCCGCAGAGTCGAAGTCTGACACAGTTCAAAGTGTACTCTGGGAGGGATTTAGTTAGGATGATTCACTTAGTAATTACATGAACGTAGATTATAAACTGCTTGAGATGAAATATTTCACTTGTGGCTGAGTGATACAGTGGTGGATCAGTTACAGGAAAATAATAACAAGGACAGAGATTTTTTAAACTAACCAGATCAGGGGGTGAGGGTCTCGAATCATGATTCCATTGCTCATATAATCTATGATAATTGGATAAGCATTATCATGACTGAATGAGTAAGTACTCCTCATAGTGCTACAATGCGAGTTCTACTTTGTTGACTGATGCAGAACTGATTACTAGTAAAGAAAAAGAAAAGAATTTGAAAGATATATAGAGCTTTTCATGCTCACTGCATCCCAAAGTGTTTTACAATTCATAAAAAATACACTGGCCATAGGCCCTGCTTTAGAGTTTTGGGGGCCCTCAGTGAGATATGTCAAGGGGGCCCTTATCCAACCCAAACTAACCTCGTCTTTTACTTTTCCAAAATGCACATTTTATTTTCAATACAGCCAGTTGCATATTTGTGTTTTTTTGCAATGCAGTAGCAGTGTTAGGCTTTGGGGCCCCACTGCCTGTCCTATCCATGTCTGTTCATCAGTTTCTGATTGGCCGGGATATACCTTAGTGAGTACTTTCATGATGTTATCTCACCTCATGAGAAGGCTCCTCAGAGCCCAGTGGTGCCCTTAGTGCTGTTTTACTTTAAACATGAATAATAATCATTTAATAAAAAATTAAAGTGGTACTCTGGATATGGCAATTAGTAGGGGGGCCCCCAGCAACTGCAGGGTTCGCTGGTGCCTAAAACCAGGCAGTTGGCCAGTACAGAGATGTTCAGTGAGATTGGGGGAAGCTAAATAGGTTCAGGAAGGTTAAGCACAGAGAGAGAGGGAGAGACAGCCCACAGAGAGATTAAGTGTTAACCACTTGTGAGGGTAAGCTGGAGACTGCTGTTTTGATGCCAGAATTCTATTGTTCTCCAGCAGGAGGCTGGTTGCTACCAGCAAACCAAGGGGAGCGTGCAGTACATGCCAAAAAAGATGTAGCCTAACAACAGAGCCAGCTGGCCCAAAAAGCAGACGAATCAAAGGAGTAAAGTGCACACTCCGGCCTCGTTCAAGTGCACATACATTGACATAGCACACAACAACAAGGTATTAATAGTAATTATACAATAGTGTGTGAGAATCCTGTAACCTCATTGGTCAAGACATGTCACATGACTGTGGGTAAATCCTGCATAAGCCACAGCGGAGGAATGGCATTTATAAAAAACACAATTAAACACATTTTAAATGTATTTTACACATGGGTCCATTGTATAATCGCAATAAGGCACTCCAGGGTGTGTTATTGGGTGATTTACCCACTTCTTGTGTGGGTAAGTCACTCGGCTGCGCCTCGTGACACACCACACAAGGCGTGGGTAAATCCCCAATAACCCACACCCTGTTGTGCCTTATTGTTTGAACAACAAGGTATTAATAGTAAAAATATTGCTACTGACCACAGCAAAAAATGTTCAGACCTACTGCCCCAACAGTTTTTGCTGTGGTCAGTATTCATATTTTCACTACTTATATGTTTGTTGTTGTATGATTTTTCTATACATTTATTTACACTTTAATTGTGCCAGAGTGTGCACCTTACTCCTTTGATTTTCCTGGTTGCCACCAGAGAAATGCATTTGAATATGGTGTGCAGTCAGTTCAACCAGTTCAAAAGGCTGCCGTCCTTCCTGCCAGGTTACTCACTGAGGGCAGCCATCCGTGTAACAACAGATCAAGGCCACATTCCCTCCATATGGTCGATGTTAAATGCTTCCATTAAGGCGACTATATTTATCCGGTATGGACAGCATCAGTCAATCAATGACAAACACTGGCCTTCCAACGCTTGCATGCTACAGCTGCCTGACATGCACAATTACAGGGCACAGTCATCATAGTTTCCTTTGGTAACTGCATTGCTCCGACCTGAGCTAATACAAACCAACTGAAGCAGCAAGATGTGTTAGTTGGCAACAATTTCATCATACAGTTTTTCAGAATTAACCATATTTCTGACACTAGCCCTCCTTTCCCGGTCAACAACAACTAAACAAATAAATAATTTGATTCATCATCATAATCAGTGTATTTTTATTCTTCATAGATATTTGTAAAACAGTTTTTAGTACTAATGTTATAATTAATGACATGTCATTAAAGATGGCCGCCACTAGCAAATTTTAAAAATCCTTTCTTCGGGGTTACGTTTTGGCTTTATATGCCGGATTTGTACTGTGGATGCATTAGAAGGATGCTAGCACACATTTCTGGTGGTAATCGGTGGAGCACTACTCCATAATGTTTCATTTATTTATAGTGTGTGTGGCCAGAGAGCAGGGACTTTTTGAAACCCCATATCTCAGATCAGGAGGGAAATAAAATAAAAAGGAAAATGGATGTATTGTTTTTGCCTGAAATACTAGAAAACTATATGATTTTTTTTCCCCACTAACAACTACTGCTGCTTTAATTTCCACCTGAAAAGCTTAGTGCATTTCTTATGCCATGGAAAAACTGTGAGTAAGATGGTGGGTCCAGTTTTGCAGATGAGACTGGGCTTTGGGTTTGAGGCCCAGAATACTCTACTGAAGGTACCAGCGCCGGTTGATTTGCCGCGGTGAGGTGCTCAGCTCCAATGGAGGGTGGGAGCTTGATAGCTGACTTTTGCGCACCCCTTGCCAGCATAACGTAGTGTGGCATTGGTGTCTACTGTGAAGGGAGCCGCTGGTCTGCCATCCTGGATGGAGAAAGGGTGTAGTCACAGGAGGGCCACCAACACTGATATGGGAAATGGGTAGAGGAAGAGACCAGTGAGGGGACAATTAAGTTATTGAAACGTATTTTTCCATGTTTGCAAGCAGAGCCATGGAAGGCTCATATCTGGCTGTGACACGGGGCGGTGGGTTGGCTACACTGGAATTGATTTACAGCAGCACATGCAACAAGCAGCACAACAACTGCAGGTACAAATAACACTGTACAAGAATCAGAGTAACACAGTTTACAAGTTACATTAATATCCAAACAGTTTACAAGTTACATTAATATCCAAACAGCATAAGGATTTGAAATCCAAAGCAAAACCAACAGCTTGAGGAATCAGGCTGATATAGCTTAGACAATCAGAGAAGTCAGAGAATGGATCGAAACAGAAAAGTAAGAAAAAGCCAAAGGCCATGACTGAGAAAGACATATATCTCTTAAAGTTACAGCAGTCTCAAGGATGTTCCTCTTAGAAACTTCTGCCTGGTACTCTGTAGCAAAAAGAAATACATAAAATCACTGATTAAAGTTTTTCCTGACTGCTGTTATCACTGTTATCGCTGTGATGTTTTTATACTAGTACTATACAAGATGGTTGACACCACAACTTTTCTTCTGAAATCAGAAAGCCACTTTCAAGGGCAAGCTGATGGCCCAGCAGAAAGTATTGCACTTCCATGCTGGCAATCTAAGGTCAGGAGAGAGCTCAAGAGTCAGCCCTGGTGAATTGCTGCTTGGACACAGTGCCGATGGCAGCATGTTCCAGCCAGGGTTGGGAGGCAGCATGTTCCGACACCACAGTGGCTACAGCCGCTGGGCCAGGGAACTTGGTCTCCCATCAGAGCAAGCTGCGTGCATGCGAGGCACACCTCCCTGACGTGGCATGTGCCACCTTGGGGACAGCGAAACTGAAAAATTAGGGGAAAATCTGACCGCAGCTGAGTGAAGGTTAACCCTTGCGGGCCCTGCACCACCGAATAGGGCACCCACCTCCACCAGATCCTGGTTCCTGGAGGGACTCCTGGAGGGGTTGTAGGAGAGAGCCATGAAAGTCCTGCTGAGGGGGGGCAAGTCATGGGGGACGGAGGCTAGGGTAAGTACCTGGAGAAGGTTTGTGACAGGACTGGGGAGCACAGAGAAGATGGGAGCCAGTCAAAGAAGAGCATCGACACTGGGGGGAAAAAAGGCACGTTCAGATTTCCCTGTTTATTATTCTCTTTTGATGTTTTTTCTGCTAAAGCATGGGAAGACATTGGGATTACCAAGAGAAGCGCAGAAAGAGAAAATGTCAGCCGAAAAAAGACCATTGGTCCATCCTATTTTTCAACAGGTTCTGGTCACAAAATAAAATACAAAATGCAGTACACTAAGAAAGGGTTATTTAAGAATAAAATCTAAATTAAAAAATGCAGTATGCATAATTATTTCAATTACAAATATATGAAATCAATAAAAAAACATCCAGCACAATCAGTGTCCTTATGTAGGGAGGAAGGCTGGTGAACCGTACATTAGCCTATCCTTTGGTTTCTGCAACATTGGTAACGTTTCATGCCGTGTTCACAAATCCAGGTGTGTAGTTGTTTAAAGGCATAACAAGGACCATAGAGCAGCTTGAATTGCACAGGAATACTTTTACAGACCCGGGGACCTATGTAGGGAAAAGAGTGGCCCACTTAGCTTTTAGTACTTGGAAGCTGATATTCAAAACCTTCCAATAAAGCCCTCTGAGGCTATGCTGTGTGACTGTCCATCCACCACGCCACTATAGTCCACCAGAGGGAATAGAAATTGCCTCATTACTTGCCTTCCCTTGAGAGAGTTGAGGGAGTTCCTGGCCCTGTAGAGTACTCCCGGTCTGGGACCCACTGAAGTGATGATATGATCTGCATGTTTCTTATAGATGAGTTGAGAATCCAAACCCACTCCAGGTGTTTGAAGATTTGAATCTGCTCAACAGTAAAACATGTCCTTGGTGTGGATGATGGAGGAGGAGGAGGAGCAGCAGCAGTAGTTGTAATAAAAACACTTGTAGTAGTCATAGTTGTAGTAGTAGTAGCAATAATAGTAGTAGTAGCAGTAATAGTAGAAGTAGTTGTAGTAGCAGCAGCAGCAGTAATAATAGTAGCAGCAGTAGTATTAGTAGTAGTAATAGTAGCAGTAGTTGTAGTAACAGTGATAGTAGTAATAGCAGCAGCAGTAATAATAGCATAGCAGCAGTAGTAGTAGTGGCAGTAGTAGTAGCAGTAGTTGTAGTAGTAGCAGTAGTAATAGCAGCAGTAGTGGTGATAGTAGTAATAGTAGTAGCAGTAGTAGTAGTAGTAGCAGTAGTAGTAGTGGCAGTAATAGAAGTAGTTGCAGTAGTAGTGGCAGTAGTAGTAGCAGTAGTTGTAGTAGTAGCAGCAGCAGTAGTGGTGATAGTAGTAATAGTAGTAGCAGTAATAGTAGTGGCAGTAATAGTGACAGTAGTTGTAGTGGTAGCAGTGATAGTAGTAGCAGTAATAGTAGTAGCAGTAGTAGTGATAGTAGTAATAGTATCAATAGTTGTAGTAGCAGCAACAGTAGTAGTTGTAGTAGTAGCAGAAGCAGTAGTAGTAACTTCAGCAGTAGTAGCAGTAGTCGTAGAAGTAGTAATAGTAGCAGTAGTAGTACTAGTAGTAGTGGTGGTGGTAGGTGTCATAGTAGTAGTTTACTGTTTGAAGTGCCTCCCCTAGATGCTGAGGCGGAAAGCTTTTATAAAAATAGGAATATGATACAACAATAATTAACAGATAAATGAGACAATAATTAAAAACCTACATTGTGGGAATAAAGTCAAATCACATGAGAGAAACTGGCTGATGGCCTAATGCAGAAAATCTCTAATAATTATTGAAGAGAAATGAGCAACCAGTCCGTGCCTGTTTCATCAAGTGGTATTTCATATTGATCTGAAATTAGGCCAGGGAGACGACAGGACCACCACTGGTAGCAAGTTCCAGCATGCGCGAGCAGCTACCGCAAACACCCAATCAACAGCAGACTTTAACCAACAGAGTAGCATCTTCAGGAGCCCCCACCCCACGGACCTCAACACTCTTGCTGGGGTGTTGGGAACCGTTCAAGACCCTGTAGAGGGAGAATCAAGTATTTAAGTTTGTAGACAGCAATCAAAGATCATAGTTTTGTTCTTTCTGGTGTTGAGAATTAGGTTTTCCTACATTAGCCAGACTTCCACAGCCATTAGTAGTAGCAGTAATAGTAGTAGCATTCAGAGTGGAGTTGATTCTTCACACATGCCAGTGTGGGATGCCCTTGCATCATAATATCAGTGTGCATACTGTATGTACATTGCTATAAACATACATTAGCTTGTTTAAGTAGGTCATCCAGGAATTGTCCTGGTGGAAATAGGAAACTGGTGAGAGTATCACAGTGAAAGCTGCTAAGGAGCTCCTTGATTCAATCCCAGATGTGTCTAGGATTGGATGCTCACCCGGCTATTCCAGAAGTATTTGCCTGGAAGGCAGTCAGATCCATCCATCTCCCTCTTCATCCAGGCTGGGTCAGGAATGGTGTTGGCAATGATAGCCTCCACAGGGGCTAACTCCATTGCATCAGTGGTGGCCCTCTTTCATGGTATCCTGGGACCAGCATATTTTTGCTTTTTGTATCTCAGCTACCCATCGGGCCTGGCATTAGTGGTTTATGGCAGCAATCAACATGGCAATGATTCTGCTGGAATTCACCACCTTCTGAAAGTCCAACCATATCAGGGCTTTCTTCTCCAGGGGTCCATTCAGAGCAGTTGCTTTAAACTAGGTCCAACAGAAATAACAAACACTGATCATGACTATAGATGCCTGTTCAGGGCTGAAGTTGGCCAAGCATAGTCACAGAATTATACTTTCTCTTCCCAACCTATGGCTTCCTTATGCTCCTGCTGCCACACAGACATAGTAGCATTCCCTGTTGTAAGCTGGTATAGGGATGACTACCAGTTCCACCAGAACATATGTGGTGGGGTCAAGGGTAGTGTCTGTGCAAATAGTTGACAACAATTCTTACCCGTGTACACCTGAGCATGGAGCTCTGGTCTGCACACCTTTACACAACCATATCAGCCACGCCTCTTTGTTGTGCGTGCCATGCCAGTAGTTCATATCTTTTGGCCAGGTACATGGTTACACCTCAGCTTTATTGAAACAGCAAAAACATTCGACACTCATCACCTTCCCGAGTATGGATGACACTTGAGAACAAATGGCTCAGCAGAGATCCACCTTAGTAGATATCCATATTTATCGAATCCCCGCTGCTTACAATAATTGACAGAAAAAAATGCCTGACACATTTTGGATCTCTGGCTAGATTCTTTGATAACCCAGTTCATCACCTTTTTACCCACCCCTAAGCTATCCAGCTTGCTTACTAGTCTCCTATGTGGAACAGTGTTGAAAGCCTTACTGAAATCTAGGGAGGCTACATCCACCGCTCCTCCTTCATCACCCAATCAAATCTATCAGATTTGTCTGAATGTGATCTCACCCCTCTGAATGCATGCTGCTACGGGTCTTGTAACCCACTGGATTCAAGATATTCCACAATCCTTTCCTTCAGCAGTGACTCCATTAACTTTCCCATCACCGAAGTCAGGCTGTCTGGTCTATAATTGCCAGCCTGTTCCTTGCTACCACTTTTGTGAAGTGAGACTACATCTGCCTCACCCCGTCCTCCAGAACCACTCTTGTTTGCACTGATCTGTTAAACAGGACTGTCAGAGGTGCAGCCAGTACCTCCCTGAGCTCTCAACACCACTGGATGCACCCCATGTGGCCCCCATTGCTTGTCCACTTTCAGATTAGCAAATGCCTTCAGGATTCTCCTCTGAAAAAGGACTAGGTGTCGCCCCCACCCCCACCCAAAGCTCTTGTTATTTTTTTATGGTCCCACCCCCTTCCCATTCCTCTGTGAACACTGAGCAGAAGTATTTGCTCAAGATGTCTGGAGCACTGTTCCATATTCCAGGGTCCTCACTCCAGGAAGGATAGAGATAGGCCTGAGACAGTGCAGTGCAGGGTAACAAAAATTATTCAGAGCCAGCAGGGCATGTCCTGTGAGGAGCACCTCAAGGCACTGAAGATGTACTCACTGGAGACCAGAAAGGACAGGGAAGATATGATAGAGACCTTCAAATTCTTAAAAGGAACTAACATGGTAAACTGCAGGGAACTATGTAAGTTGAATACCAGCTCACAGTCTAATGGTCTTGAGTGGACGCTAACAGGAGGGAGATTCAGGAGGGACATGAGGAAATACTATTTTACAGCAAGGGTGGTGGAGCCGGGGAACAGGCTGCTAGCCAAGGTGGCGGGCACAGAGACAGTGCTTTTAAGCATGGCTGGGACAGAATGAAGGGTACAGTGGTTGCTTAGGGCATCAGAATCGGGGAGGAGAATGTAGAGGGTGAGGAGGGCTAGGACCCTAAAGGAACAGCATGCCCCAGGGCTAAATAGGGAACTTGGGCAGACTGGATGGACTATTGGTCTTTTTGTGCCATCTTTGGTTGTGTTTCTATAGGTCTCAAAAAAAATTTGGGGTGCTTGTTGGGACCCTTCTATGGGGTTAGTGAAAGTGACCGATATTGTACACACACAGTACATGGTGTTGTCCATAAGCTTTTAGGCTTTTGGCTGGCAGTATAGCCTAGAGGTTAGAGGAACGAGGTGTGAACGAGCTTGATACATCCAGCAGACCAGACCTGAGTTTGATTCTCACAGCCTCCACTTGCATACTGTGTGACTCTGAGCAAGTCACTTAACTGCCCAGTGCTCCCAGGTCACCCCTGAAAATAGGCACTTGTGCCTAGTGGGCCTTACCCAGTTACCAAAGACTAAAATAAATAAATAAAATTTTAAGGTCATTAAGATCTCTGTCAAATGCTCTACCAGTCTGAACAATGGAAGTATTTTTTTTTTAACCTGACGTTGCATTGTTTCTTCAGAAATTATGATTCAGCTTAAGATGATTTTCCTGTTGAGCACCGCATGCTTCTCTCTTATAGAAAGTGCACTGCAGGATGTAATGGTCCCTGCTTGAACCCCACCTCCGACCAGTCTGTTCAGAAACAAGAAAGCAATCGGAAGTCCTTTGTCTGTAGGCAACAGTCTAGTTCTGTTTCCATTTTTTTTTTTTCTTCTTGCTGGGAAGCAACTGCTGTTTGCACCGCAGACCTTTTCAAACCACAGACTCAGTGAGCACAACTGACTGCAAGGCATGGGGAATTCAGAAAAGGCACACAGCACTGCTCCCTCTTTCTTGCCCATTATCATTCATTTGTTTGATTTTTCTACTACTCTGCATGAATCTGGCTACCGGAGGCAGAATATTAAGCCTACTCAGAATGCTGATACTTGGAACTGTTTTTAAATGAGGCTCCAGGCAGCACTTAAGTTAGTGGTGAAGAGGAAAATGGCATTTGTCATTTTTTTAAGACTTTAATGTTAAAGTACTAAGGCTGCCAGTAGATTTAAAACGTAAGAATTTAGGACATGTTTAGAAGTCCATGGCACAGTAAGGGTTAGGGCCACCTCCCCAACCCCTTGCCACAAAACTGTCCCAGCCATAAGTGAAGTTCAGGTAAGGGTTGTGGGCTACCTCACAGCCATCAAACTGCTGCTCCTTTAAAATTTGCTGTAGGTAGCTGAAGCCCACAAATCTGAGGCTGGAACAGCATGGAGCTAATTTTTGTTGACACAAATTACATCATCAGTAGTACTAGTATGTGTGCTCTCAGATCCTTGGATAACTGGGATTATGAGCACGGAGATGTAAAGCCATTGTCAAAGGCAAGGCAACTTTATTTACGTAGCGCCCTATCACATAGGGTTTCAGGCACTGTGCATTTGAACCGAAGAGAAATACAAACAACATGTGACAGTTAAATACAGAATCAAACAGATTAACATAAATATATTGATAGGCATTCAGAAGCAGTAAAATCATGTTTTATATGCAGCATCCACCTCCTCCCACTAGAGGGAAGAGGATATTCCTAATCCTCTGGAGAACTGCATCTAGGCAAGTGGAACCCAAGCATGCCCAGTATAGGGGTCTAGATTGCAGCCGTGGCTCATCTACATCTGTTTTTGTCAGTTTATTGACCGTGCGTGAATAGTCCAGCTGAGAGCTCGTTAAAGAGCTAGTCTACTGGCGTAAACTAATATTAGCATTTTAAAAGCAGTCAGCTATTACTTTTTATACAGTACCTGAGGTTCTTTTTCCTTTTCCTTTACGTAGAAACATAGAATGTAATGGCAGATAAGGGCTGCCCTCCCACTCTACCCTTTTGTTTGTTTTAACCTTCATTTTTATGTTTGCTTGCGCGCATGCGCAAGAAGCATTATGCGGCAGCTTAGGAGAGAAGCGGGTTGTGGAGGTGCGGCAGTATGGCGGCCAATGCCAGCACTGCATTTGTTTGCTTGGTGGTGTGCACCCAATGCAGACCCAGTGTCCTGATGACACTGGTTCTACAGAAGTGCCACCAACTTGGAATGATTTGGGCACTGCAATGATGGGCCGCCTCAGCAATTCCGCTGCAATGAGGGAGCGACCCGTCATTGCAGGGTGGTACCTCACCTGATGTAACAGTACCAGGAACATGGTGGCTCTATGTGGCCACCTCAGAGCCAACGGGGGATGCCCAATCCACCTGTCAGCATACCCCCGATCCCCTTCATTTTCTGATGGGGATCCCAGTCCCCGTTGGCATAATGTCCCCATCCCCACATTTCTGTTGTGTGCCGAGGGGGTGCCCTATCCTCCTCAGCATCATGCGCCCCTCCAACAGTCTTTCTTTGCTGATGGGGGGCCCAATCCCTGTTGGCTTCAGTCCCCCCTTCCCAGTTCAATTTGATGACGGGGGAGCCCACTCCCCATCGGCATAAGGTCGCCACTCCCCAATTTCTGCTGTTTGCCAAGGAGGTGCCCAATCCCCCTTGGCATCATGCCCCCCTGCACCCATTTCTGTGCCGACGTGGGGCCCAATCTCCATAGACTTTGGTCCTCCTCCACAGAAATGCAGGTGGTACACTGGGAGCCCACCCCAGTGTACCAAAAAACACCTGCGAAAGAAGAAAAATGACCCGAGAAGTCTTTTTTTTTTTTTACCTGTAAAACAAAAAAACGGTCCCTCATGGTCTCTCCTGCCCCCTTCCCCAACCTGTGCCTAACCCTCTGCATACCCTGCCTCTCCTCACCCCATACTTACCTCCAGAGCACAGTGCAACAATCTTTGGTGGACTGGGAACATGTCTGCACTTTTCAAAGCTGACCGCGAACTGAAGAAATGCCAGTAAGCTGTATAATGGCATAAATAGGGGTTTTTCAACTTTGGTGCATATCTCGGGCATTTTGGGAATTTTGCACCAATTTTCAACATGGGGTTATTGGGCCCCTCCTCATGAATTCAGTCACTGTCATGGCGTTATTCAGTCCTGAAAGGTGATTTTGTGGTCACTGCACGGAATCACCTTTCGGGACCGATTAACAAAACAACAGTGCCAGTGCTCATGAGGTGGGCTCTCAGAAAACCCGTGTTGCAAATTTGGTGAAAAATCCCCCAAAACAACTGTTTTATGAGCGTGCACTGAGCAGTTTCCACGCACACTCGTAACTTCATGAATTTGTAATATTTTCACCCCAGATTTTCAACATTGACATTTTTCCACAACTCCTTATGAACAGTGCAGCTGTCATTTTACATATCCTGGCCGAAATGTGTTTTTGCATTTCTGGTGTGGAATAGCACGGTCATTGTGAGAAATCAGTTTTAGGGACAGATTAAGAAAATCACAGTGACACTGTTCATGAGCAGAGGTCCTAAAATGCCTATGTTGAAAATTTGGTGATGAAAGTCCACCAAATGACTCCGTTACAAGCAAGCTTTGTACAGTTTCCACGCATCCTTGTAACTTTGCAAATGTGCAATATTTTCATGCCAAATTTTCAACACTGGCATTTCTTCACACCTCCTTATGAACAGTACAGCTGTCATTTTTCATATCCTGGCCGAAATGTGTTTTCGCACTTCCCATGCAGAATACCATGGTTGCAGTGGGAAATCAGTGTTTGGGACAGATTAACAACAAGCGAGTGAGAGATTGGGAGTGAGTGAGCTCAACGGAGCTCTGTCAGGACTGCTGTGGATTTCTTTATGGGCAGAAAAAGGTGCCAACGCAGGCAGGAACCCAGTACAATAGGGCAGTCTGCAGCGCCATGAGAAACAGAATGAGTGAGTGACAGAGGGGGAGTGAGCGAGCTTAATGGAGATCTGTTGGAACTGCTGTGGATTTCTTTGTGGGCAGAAAAAGGCACCAATGCAGGCAGGAGCCCAGAACAAAAGGGCATCCTGCAGCACTGGGAGAAACAGAATGAGTGAGTGAGAGAGAGAGAGAGAGAGAGGGAGGGGGAGTGAGCGAGCTCAACGGAGTTCTGTCGGGACTTTAGAGTTGCCCACCCACGTGCTCAGGGTCCTGTGTGGTCCTATATTACAGCAGGGTCTCTGGGGTGGAGACAAAGCAATGACTGGATACTTTTATGATTGCTGTAATAATACAGATTTATTCTGTTTATTTCTCTAACTGAGCTATACTGTTAGGATTGCTGTAATAATACATATTTATTTGTTCTGTTTATTTCTCTAACTGAGTAATACTTGGAGTGCAATACAATTTCTAACTGGGCTAAGTGAAACTAGGAGGCCTGAGAACAAAAAGTTTGGTAGCTGAGGGGTGAAAACCAGACAAGGAGGCTTTAGGATTGCTACAGTAATACAGTATCTAATGGATGAGATTTGAGACTGAATTAACCCGGTCGGCAAGGGGGCAGTAGGGGGACTAGTGTGAGGGGTGGAACAGGAATTTGAGTAAATAGGGGCCTAACAGTCGTAGTAGGGTACAGAACCTGAGAGTAAGAGCCCGTAACATAAGATGGGGGCCAAAATGGGGCAGGGGCCTCGTGTCAATAGGGTGGGCATCTTTGGAAGGGTGGAGGGGTGTACAGGGTGTGGGTCCGCCATGATCCTGGACTGGACTTGGAGGATGGGGGGGGTGTATGCTCTGTAGACAATTGGCTAGTTTGAGGTAGGAACTGTGGAGGTTAGGGAGGAGTCTAAGTGGCAGGGCAGATGAGTATGGTAGGCATCCTGGCTGGGGGAGGGGATGGCAAGGGGGATGGGGAAGAACAACTAGGGACTGAAAGTGACCCCAGTATCAGAGGCACTAGCAGAAAAGAGAGAAGGAGGGGTGCCGAGGTGAGGGAAGCCTCTGATGGGGAGGAAGAGACCACCAGAAGTACCAGGGAGAGAGCAGATGGCTGCAGGTAGGGAGGGACTGGGGGGCACGGAGGGAACAAGTAGGAGGGAGGGAACTGAAAGGGAAGAGATGTAGGAGGGTATCGACTAGGAATGGATTCAAGCCTGCTATGGGGGAAGCAGGAACATACTGAAGGGGGGGGACAAGTGGTGCATGAGAGAGATGGCAACAGGTTGGGGAAGAGATAACGAGGATGAAAGTGTAGAAGGGGGCTAGTAAGGAAGGAGGGGTGACTGGAGAAGAGAAGGTTACGGGAAGGGGGAAGGATGGGAGGGGCATTGCTAACGGGGTCAAAGGGAATGGGGGCTCTAAATTGACAACGGTGATAGGAGAGGGGTTGGAAATTAGCAGGGGAGATGGGGAGGTCAACATGGGAAGCTCAGTAGGAAGTAGTCAGGCTGGGAAGGGGTTCAAGGAGGATGGGAGGAATAAGGCAGAGAAAAGGGGTGAGGCAGAAGTAGGGGGTGCTAATACAGAAGTCATAGAGGGTGCAGCTGGCGGGGTAAGGGGCAGGGAAGAAAAAATATTGGGGTGATGGAAGAGGCATTATAAGGGCAAGGGGGTAAGGGACGGGGGAGTACTTGTCCTGGGGGATTCTATACTGAAAGGGGTGAGATGGGGCAGAAGGGGGAAAAGCACAGCCATATTTGGGTTGAAGCTATCCCCAGATTGACTGCAGGAGGGGCAGGGCAGGCACTGCTCAAGTGTGCAGTGAGAGAGAGGAAGAAACCTCATTTACTGTTGCATGTGGGTACAAACGACTTGGCGGGGGAGACTGAGGAAGTAGTGAGGAGGAGGTTCTAGGAGTTGGGCAGGCAATGTGAGAGCATGTGGGAGTCAGTGGCATTCTCAGAGGTACTCCCGGTACCATGTGCAGGCATGGGAAGAAAGGGTAGGATCAAAAACTTCAACGAGTTGCTGAGGGATTGGTGCCACAAGGCTTGGTAGCACCCTGGACCTAGTACTGGTAAATGGGGAGGTGGTGAGGGAGGTAAGGGTGGAGGACTCACTAGTGGGTAGTGACCACCAAACAGTGTGGCTCATCCTCTCGCTGGGCAGGTAGACAGGAGGCATGGGCACTAAGGTGGTGGACTTTATTAGGGTGGACTTTGGGAGGATGGGAGCAATACTGCAAGGGAGACTCCAGGATATAAGGCCGGGGATGGTTGCAGAACAAAAGTGGGGAGTCATAAAGACTGGGCTAACAGAAGGCACAGTAGCCTGCACCAGGGCCAGGAGTAAGAAGCTCAGAGCCAAGAAACCATGCTGGCTGAACAAGGAAGTGCTGCAAGGGGTGAGGGCAAAGATGGCTGCATACCAGAAGTACAGGAGAACAGGGAAGGGAGAGGATAAGGAGGCTTACAGGAGTTGGTCAAGGGAGGTGGCCAGGAGGGTGAAAAAAGCTAAGACCTCCTGGGAATTAAGATTAGCAAAGGACATAAAGGGAGGGGAAAAGGACTTTTTACGGTATGTCAGGGAAAAGAGTAAGTGCAAGGAACATATTGTGTGGATAAAGTGGGGAGCGGATTGGGCGGAAAAGGGGGAGGATCAAGTGGAAATTCTAAATGAGTACTTCTGCTCTGTTTCCACTAAGGAGAGGGATTGTCCACTACCAGCATGGGCTGGGGGGGAAGGGTGAGGAGGTGACGGACAAAGTGATCACAGGGACTAGGGTGCTAGAGGGGCTGAGGGCAGTAATGGTGGACAAGGCACCAGGCCTCGATGGCATCCACCCCAAGGTGCTGAGGGAGATGGTGAACCTGTTGGCTGAGCCACTAGTAGATCTGTTCAGCACCTCCCTGGAAACAGGTGTGTGTGCCCCAGGACTGGAGGGTGGCCCATGTGGTGCCCATACACAAGAGTGGGCCTAGGGAGGAGCCAGGAAATTATTGGACAGTCAGTCTCACGTCCATAGTGGGTAAGCTTATGGAGGCGATACTGAAACAGAGGCTGGTGGCATTCCTAGGAAGTAATGACCTCCAAGATGGGCAGCAACACGGGTTCATCTCAGGGAGGTCTTGTCAAACCAGCCTAATAGAGTATTATGACTGGGTGACAAGGGAGTTGGACAGGGGCCTTGCGGTACATGTCCTGTACTTGGACTTCAGTAAGGCCTTTGAAACAGTGCCTCATGGGAGACTGGTGGAAGGTGACAGCAGCGGGGGTGGGGAAAAAAGCTGACTAGATAGAGAACTGGTTACAGGGGAAGGTGCAGTGGGTGGTGGTGGTGGGGAGCTCTCGGCACCTAGAGCAGTGACAAGCGGGTGCTGCAGGGGTCAGTGCTGGGCCTGGTGCTATATTGGCTCTTCATCTCAGATATAGCACATGGAGTGGGGAGCAGGGTTACTCTGTTTGCAGATGATACCAAATTGGGGGCAGTGGTGGACAAAGAGGATGGATGGGAAAAACTGTAGGGGGACCTAACAAAATTAGAGACATGGTCGGTGGAGTGGCAGCTAGGATTCAATGCAAAGAAGTGTAAGGTGATGTACTTCAGGGCTAAGAACCAGAAGAGGGAATATTGGTTGGGGATCACAGAGGAGAAGAAGGACCTGGAAGCATGAACAACTCGGCCCACTGCAGGAAAGCAGCAGCAGAGGCAAACAGGATGCTGGGATGCATTGCAATGGGGTTCTCATCCAGACACAGGGATGTGATCCTACCTCTCTACAGATCATTGGTCACACGCTCACACCACACCTACAGTACTGTGTGCAATATTGGAGGCCATACCTGAGGAGTCAATGCAAACAAGTGTAAGGTGATGCACTTCGGGCCTAAGAACCAGAAGAGGGACTATTGGTTGGGAGGGGGTGAGGTTGAGGATCACAGAGGAGGACAAGGACCTAGGGGTGTTGGTAACTGGGAGCATGAACAACTCAGCCCAGTGTTGGAGAGCAGCAGTGAAGGCAAACAGGATGCTGTGGTGCATCGCAAGGGGGTTCTCATCCAGACACAGGGATGTGATCCTACCTGGAGTACTGTGTGCAATACTGGGGGCCATACCTGAGGAACACTTTGGTGATGAGATATGCAGTAAGAAAGTAAAGCGGCAAAGCTAGGTGAACTGCAAGAAGCAACAGAAATGAAAATCCTGTGAAAGCTTAGAACCAAGAGGAGTTACTCCTTCTTGCTCATGAGGAGGTGGTGGGATTCGAACCTTTGTACATACAACAGATGAACAATAGTGAGAAGGAATGAATTAATACATGTAACCAGTTGTCCAGATGAAGGGAGATTTCCCGAAACGTAGAAGAAATTAATAACTGGATGTTATTTGTTGAAATAAATAATAATGTGGAACATACTTTTCAACGGTTTGTTGATTTGAATTTGTGGGGGTGAGTGGGCTAGCATACCAGTATACCGCATGTTTGATATTAAGTGTAAGCTTATACTGGGTTTTGGCCTGTCCCCAAGAACAGAATACTAACTTAAATTTCTTTTATTTTGAGGATTTGCCTGTACTGGAGAAACCTTTTTGTGAGCAGCAGCGAAGGCAAACAGGATGCTGGGATGCATCGCAAGGGGGTTCTCATCCAGACACAGGGATGTGATCCTACCTCTCTACAGATCATTGGTCAGACTGCACCTAGAGTACTGAGTGCAATACTGGAGGCTATACCTGAGGAGAGATATAAAGTTCCTGGAGGGGTTCAAAGAAGGGCAACAAAAATGTTAAAGGGGATGAAAGGAAAGGAATATGAAGTTAGGCTGAATGAGCTGAACGTGTACACACTGGAGGAGAAAAAGTGGGATGGGGGATATGATTCAAGCATTTAAATATCTGAGGGGGGTAAATAAACCTAGCACCGAGGTGGTGTTTAAACTAAGGAGTGGAAGAGAGATGAGGGGGCATGGACTAAGGTTGGAAGGGGACGTTTCAAGAGGGAAATGAGAAGGCACTACTTCACTGAGAGGGTGGTGTCTAGCTGGAATGCTCTGCCAGAGGCGGTGGTAACATTTAGGACAGTCAATAGCTTTAAGAAGGACTGGGATAACACAAGAGGAAGAGTCAGGGGGGCAGGGGCTGGGACAAGCGGGGGAGGAACTGAGGGGGAGGAGGCTGGGGCAGCTGCAATCTAGGGTGCTAGCTGCACACTCAGGCAGATTTAGATAGACCGATTGGTCTGTTCTGCTGGCAGATTCATATGTTTGTATGTATGTTCATACGTAAAATCACAATGACTCTGTTCATGAGCAGAGGTCCTAAAATGCCTATGTTGAAAATTTGGTGACAAATGTCCATAAAATGACTGTGTTACAAGCATGCATTGTGCAGTTTTCACGCACCCTTGTAACTTTGAAAATTTATAGTGTTTTCACTCCAGATTTCCAACATTGGCATTTTTTCAGACCTCCTTATGAACAGTACAGCTGTCATTTTTTACATCCTGCCCAAAATATGCATTTACACATCTGGCGCAGAATAGCACGTTTGTTGTGGGAAATCAATGTTCAGAACAGATTAAGAAAATCATACTGACTGTGTTCATGAGCAGAGGTCACAAAATGCCTATATTGAAAATTTGGTGAAATAATTCCACTAAATGACTGTGTTACGCACATGCATTGCGCAGTTTCCACGTACGCTCGAAGTTCTAGCATTTTTAATATTTTCACTACCGATTCTCAACATTGTCATCTCTTCACACCTCCCTATGAATGGTGCAGCTGTCATTCTTCACATCCTACCTGATCTGTGTTTTCATACATCTGGTTCACAATGGCACGGTCGCTGCGAGAACTCAAAGTTCGGGACACATTGACAAACTCACAGTGCCACTGTTCATGAGAAGAGGTCCCAAATGCTTTCATGAGGTGGGAGTCACAAAAAAGCCATGTTGAAAATTTTTAGTGCAAATACCAACAAACAGCCGAGGCGTTAGGGTTTCTAACCATAATGACCCACCCTGTACAGGCATCAAGGGTGTGCCTTTGGATTGCTGACTGTAATGCTCATGCCATTCCACCCCACCCCATCCCACCCTGCAGCCAGTGATAGGCATCGAGGTATGCCTTGGACTCTTCAGCCACAGAGTTCACCTCATTCTCCTATATTGCACCCATTTCAGCTTATGTCCTTATGGAGTGGGGTGATTGTAAAGCTGAACACCCCAAGGCACACCTCAACACTTGTCGGTGTCTGCAGGATAGGGTGAGGTGAAATGGCATGAACATTGTGGGTGACAACCCAAACACATACCCCAATGCCTGTCTGTCTCTGCAGGTTGCAGGTGGGGTTGGTGTGAAGTTCAATACTTCACTGCCATTCCTACTCTGCATCTGTCTAACTCCTGCATTTCCAATTCTAATACCAGCAAGCAAACATTCAGCAGTGACAAATGCTTTTTTTTTTTTTGCTTTTAATTAGAAGATTTTTTTTTACCTAATGTTAGTAGGCATGATGGGTGGAACAACACTGTGTGGCGACTGATACACCTAGCTCTGTTTGTCACATTACATCATCAGCATTGTGTGGGGTTACCACCTTTCAAGAAGTCCAAAGTGAGACATTTCTTACCGACTCATGACTTTCCGCAGGACAATATATGTAACCTAGACCAATGCAACAGACACTTAAATAATCAGAAATAAGACCACGTGTTGTCGTTTTCGTAGTTGCTTCTATTGTTTTATATCTTTTTAAGGTATTTCAGTTAAGGTATATTTTTCAGCAAAATTTAGAGGAAGATTAGAAAATATTTCTACTACAAGGTCAGAACATGTATTTTTCATGTTTTTTTTCATGGACACAGCAGCCCAAATCAGGATTGTCCTGTGAAACTCAGGACAGGTGGTAACCCTAGATTTTGACCTCACTGACTGTGACATCACTGCTTCTCGGAAAGAGCCACTCAGCAATTACCAGATCACAGCAGTATTCAGACAACTTATGCCAGGTCCAGGTGGTTTGGCCAGACCGGCCAGTCCAATTTTACTGATCTGGCCTGGTCCAGGTTTGGCGGTTCAGTTTTCAACAAGTCCCTTCTAAAACTATAAAATGTTAATACCTTTGTCGGAGGGCTTAGGGTTCAGCTACGAAATATGACAAAGCTTAATGAAAATTTCTTTGTAGAAGTGCATAAACCTTTCAGTAGACCCCCAGATTCTATTAAATCAAGATTTGGTGACAGCTTTGTTTTTTTACTATGCACCTTTCCTGTAGAACAAATGCTCACCATCTGTGTGAATCTTAAGAAATGGGAGCTTATAAAAATGTATTTAGGGATTCCATTACTGCCAAACATTCTTGCATTTGTTACAGTTAGTAAATGTGATATGTAAATGTTTTATACTGCTTGCTTCCTATAACTTCTTGCCCAGAGACATGATAAATCCTGGCAGAGCATATCATAAAGTGACGGAACAGAATTACATAAACCAGGAAGTAGGAGGTATGCACACCTTAGCCCAGGGCATTGAGGAAGCTACCAACTTATTGCATATAGTTTAGTCAACCTACTGGACTTTTTATATAATCTTGAAAAGGCCACACATTGATAATGAATAATATACTGACAGAAATGTTTGGACTGTTCCCAATTGGCAAAGCAGAACAGGGTCAGGGGGTGTCACTTTAAGAGAATTTTGAGAGGAAAAGGACGTCCAAATAGCTATACAGTGCAACCCACTCAACAGTAAAACAAATAATAAGTATTTTTTAGAAATGTGCTTTTGTTGCCTAGAGTCTCTCTTCATATTGACTACAAAACAATTTAGAAACAGCCTGCGTAGGCCAGCCTGTTGTCACACTGTAGTAAGGTTGCCGATGGTGGACCTGCTGTCCTGGGCTCAGAAACTAGCCCAGGCTAGCAAAAGCTGGTGGGGGGAGAGAAGTACTGAGCTGCCTAGAGGATACTGTCCACTTCCAGAGAGGGAGGGTGGCATACCCTGCTGCAGTACTGCCTCCTAGGTGACAACAGGTGGCAGTGCGGTAGAAGTGCCCCGCGGAAGATGGGGAAGTCACTGACTTTGGCGCATGACAACACGCATGGCATGTGCACACCTGCCGTGAGGTCCTTAAGTGTGACTTCCCTAGGGCTGGGACAAAAATGTGAAAATGATCCAGCACTGCAGAAGACAGACCTCCTATTCACTTAGGCCCCACACAGCCTCCTGTCGCACCACCTGACAGTACGTAGATGTTAGGAGGGTTACGTTCCATTTCCACCCCCACCCCCTGCCAGAGGCAAACCACATCCAAGGCGGAATGCCCACAAGTAAGAGTGGTGGGACAGGGTTAACGCCATGGAGGTTCTGCCGGAAGAAGTAGTTGGTGCCATCTAGTGGAAGGACGAGGAATTAAATAGAAAGTTACATTAAAAAAAGGAGCCTACCTGCTGTCAGAGAACTTCAACCAGCCTTATTTCTTAATGCTGATCCAATGATTGGTTGCTAGTTTGCTTGACTAATTGGCTGACTAAATAAACTGAGAGTGAGTGAGTGAGAGTTCTACTAATGCTGTCCAGGTTATGGATCTTAAAAAATTGGACTTTTTGCCTGAATACATTTCTCTCTCAGTAAATAAATAAATTACAAATTACATAACTAAAAACAACTATGTACCTAAGCAGATATAAGAGGCAGCCAGCAGCTCCTAGGTAGTCTAAGATCATGAGGCTTCTGTATACTGCAGTTATTCTGAGTCACCTAACATAGCCAGTATCCACAGAACAGGAACCCCAGTGGCCATGTAAGCAATAATCATTGACAGGGTGTGGGTTATTGTAGGATTTACCCATGCCTGGTGTGGTGTGCCCCAAGGCCGCAGGCTGAGTAAATCCCACTACAACCCACATCCTGGAGAGGATAATTGCGATTATGTAATGATCTGTCAAAAATTAATTTTAAGAAGTTATAAAAAGTTTAATTTTTATTGTGTTTTTAATTGATTTTTTAATTGTAATATCCTTCATCCCATTATAAAAAGTCCCTTGTTGCTAGGTGTAGTATATTGTTGTAGAAACCATCCCCCAACCACCAGATGCCATCCTGTTTATTTTGTGGTATCTTTTTGCTTATTTTAAACAGAGGTCAAGCGAGTGTCATGCAAGTTGTATGGGTCTGCAGTCTATTGCGAGCTGTGAGCGTGGTGCGAGCGGTTTGAAGTGAGAACGAGCACATTGTGAGCAGCTCTTGTCTCATGGCAGTACAGTACAAGCTGTTAGAGAGTGAGACCCATGGAGAGTAGGAGAGGGAGAGACAGGAATGGTGTGAGTGACTGATCCTTTGGCAAGTGGTGGCAAATGGCAAGCAAGGCAGGTGGTGGTGGGATCAGTGCCATGGGTTTAGTACATGTACTGTATAGGTGGGGACAGGAGTGTAACCGGGAGCGAGAGCAGAGAGAGCCACGGTCGGAGTTTGGCTGTTTCTGATTTGCATTCCGAAATGTTTTTTTGTTTTTCGTAGACGGTGAGAGTGTGGTGCAAGTTGTACGGAGCTGTAGCCTGTTTCGGGCTGTGAGTGTGGTGGGAGTTGTACGGAGCTGTAGCCTGTTGCGAGCTGTGAGTGTGGTGGGAGTGGCCTGACGTGAGAAAGAGTATGCCGTGAGCAGCGGCTTCAGTGAGAGAAAGTGCTGGCGCATTTGTTATGGATTTTTGGGGGGACAGGCATATTGATATTTGTTGTGCTGCAGCCACGTTAACTGACTGACACTTTTTGCATGGGTTATGGTAGGATTTTCCCATGTTCAAAACTGCTAGTCAGCCAATCAAAATCACAGATTCTCGGACCTCATTGTATAATTGTAGATAAACTTGAGATGGGAAATACAAGACTTCATTGATTAACACCCTATCCCTGGTAAGGATACAAATACCCAAAATGCACTGTTTTCTGTTGGCATGACTATGCTTTCTGGGCATTTTATGATGTCAGTTGCAGTGTTATGCATCCCTAGGGGAATAGCACTGGGCAGTGCAACTCCACATGGACTGCCCAGGAAATCTAGAAATTGATACTAGTGGTAAAGAGAGATAACACAAGGTGTACTTTTTAACAGTTTATTTGTGCAGGATAACCAAACTGGAATGTAACATCTTTGACTTCTTTCCATGGGGTCCTGCTTTTACCCATTTCCACAGATGGGTGGATTGAAGCACCGAAAGATAAAAGTTACAGGCCTAAGGTCACACAGTGAGTATTTGGCTGTAGCGAGGTTTGAACCTATGATCTTCTGGCTCCCAAGTCGGTTGTTTAAAACGTCAGACAACACACTGCCTCAGACTTAGTGATAGTAACAAAAAAACAAAAAAAACGATGAGCCTAGGTCACCCAACAGCCTAGCGGCGAGCATGCTTTCTGCACAGGGGAACGCAACTTTGTGGCCAAAGTCTGGAATCTTAGTAAGGTAATGAGAGTCTGTTGACACACGCCTGTCCTCTGGAGAGTCAGAGTGGAATCTTCTGTTACATAGCTGTCTCGTGGTGGTCAAGGGATGGGGAAGAGAGCTGGGCATGCCTGAGAATCCTTCTGCGGCTCCCCAAAGGATAACATACAGGTTGGGCTTGAGAGTGTTTCTGCCCAGGCTTCACATGCCTGTCCATTGTCCAACATCATGACATGCTCTGCTGAGGACCCCCCCATCAGTCAAGGGACTGGTGGAAGCCAGGCTTACAGTAGGAGCTGCAGATGACATTAACCCTTACAGTACTTTGAGGTTATATATATATTTTGAATCTATATACATTTAAACATACCGTGAGACTAGCAACTTGTTGTTCAGTGTGCCCTTCCTGGTAAAACTCTTAAATAAAAATACCTAAACATACTCCGCATGCAAAGAGTTGCCATCTTCCAGTACATAAATGTAAGGAGGAAGGGAAGAAGAGTATCTGGCCTTTGAAAATGGGAGGGGGGGGGACCAGCGAGAGAGCTAAGGGCAGTAGCTGAGATACTGAATAAAGACTTAACATCGGTGCTCACCATGAGGCCCCTGGGGAAGGGACAGTGCTCCATGGGATGTCCCATTCCATAAGGATTAGCCATGATGCTGCCAATGGAAAGCACACCCCTCAGTAGCTGATTTCCTGGGAAAGATCAAGCTGGGTAAGTGCCCAGGAGCAGACGGGATACACTCTAGGACCATAGCAGAGCTATGGAAACAACTGGTTGGGCCACTTGCAGTGATATTTCAGGAATCTATTCAGACAGGTGCTTGTTGGAAAACTGGAAAATGGCCAAAGTGGTTCCCATTATCAAGATGGTGGCACGGTCTGACCCAGGCGACTACAGGCCTGATTTCAGTGTTGGGGAAGGTTTTGAAAGATATTTTCAGGGACAAAATAATGGAATGCTTTTTAAGTTTTCATCAAAAGCTGTTTAATACATGACAGACTGTGGCAACAAATGCTTGTTTGCACATTACCATTCTATGGCAGCTGAGAATATCTGCACAAAAATTAAAAATGCAGCAAGAAGCTAAATTTGTAGTGTCTGTAATTCTATTTTATTTTCAAGTACAGGAAGGCAATTTTTCATCTGTGTAAATGTGCTTTACTTGCTACCCATGAGAGTAAGAGTGCATGAAACAGCTTTTATAGGGAACAGAATAATGGAGCACTCCATTAAGGCTGCGGTTCTTGCCTGCCCTCAGCATAGCTTTATGAGGGGCCGACCATGCCAGACCAACCCGATCACCTTTGAGTAAGTACCCAAGGAGTTAGACAAAGGCAGAGCCACAGACATGGCCTGTTTGGACTTCACAAAGGCCTAGTGATACTGCAAGTCCTAACAGAGAAGGGGCTTCCTTCTGGAGACTTCCCTCCCTATGGACCTCCATCCTCCCCTCCTCCTCTTCCTCATGGGGGTTGTTGAAGATACTTAAAGGGAAAATAAACCCTGTTTATATTTTTTTTAAATATAATTATAAATTTGAGCATTGTGAAGTCTGTTTTATTACTCCGCTATATGATTTTGTGCATTTGTTTTGAACTAGTCCATATTAGTAGTCCTGTATTATCTAGATGTTTGGAAATCTGTTATTTATTTATTTATCAATTGTCTCAGATAACAACCTTTGAGCTAGAAACCTCATTTACAGAGGTTCCACGTCAATGGTAGAGGAACTTACAAAAGGTAGTAGTACAAGAACAGATGAACAAGTACAGAAGGTAATTACAATTTGAAGGTACTAAAGACTTCTATACATGAGTTAAAAAAAAACAGTGGTTGTACAGGAGGCATACATACAGGTAAATTTGAGCAATTGCATGTGCCAATATAATCTTAGGTGGAGCTGAGAGTGGGGCAGAAGGGAAGACAAATACCCTGTTTACATAGCAGCAGCACTTCCAGTTTTACTCCATTCTTTTGACTTGCTGTGGGAGTATTTTATTTACACTCCAAGCCTGATGCGCCACAGATCACAATAAGGGAGTGTTTTAGACATGGGCAGGGCTAAAAATAATGACATCCTCATTGTGGACATAGGGGATGCAGCGATCGAAGTATTGGTCGCTTTACATCATGGGTAATGTGTTCGGATCCAATATGGATCCCCACAATTTCATTGGTTTAGAAACTGGCACTGTGTAACACTTACAGCGATGTGGTGAGTGTCCACAATGCCAATTTTTGCAGCGCATCAACCGGAGCGCATCTGTTGATGCGCTGCAAAGCCGGTGGTGTAAACAGGAGAAAAGAATTGGAGGGTGAGTAAGCTGCCAGGAGTGGCTTTGTTAGAGGTAGGAGGTTGGGGAGAGGAGAGGAAAGGTACGAGACTACTAAGTGTATGAGGAGTTGAGGCAGGGGCAGGCAGGTATGGGGAAGGGGTAGGTAAAGGTAGGGAGCTAGACTGGGGGTAGAATAGGAGGACTAGGCTGGAGGATAGAGAGAGGGGCAAGGCAGTGGGATTCAGGTATGGGGGGGAAGGAAAGGAGGAGGTTAATTAGTGCAGCCACATTTCTCTAGGGCATAAAGGTGCCATTTAAGTTCTTTTTTAAAAGGCACACATTTTGTGCTATTAGTGATGCTAGTTGTGAGCTCGTTGAGCCAAAGTGGGGTCTTATAGGAGAAAGATCTTTGGGGCAATGCAGTGCGACGAAAAGTGCTGGTTTCTGACGTCTGAATTACTGTCATTTTTATTTATTGGTTTTTCATAACTAGTATTTATTTATTTACTGGTTTTTGATAACTAGGTAGGTCTGCTGAAAGAAAATGTTCGTTTTTCAGGAATGACCTGGAATTAGTTACATAAAGGAACAATACAAGGGAACAACATCAGTCATAAGAAAGGACTAGATTAAAATAAACAAATGAAGGTAAGCAGAACCGGAAAGTAAATAACCGTCATCATTAATACAGTTTACTAGGATTACTAGATTGACCACTAGATGCAGAACTTGTAAGGAACAGCCCCAGGACAAGATGTCAAAGGACTGAACAAAATGTACACTTTTATTTTGAATAAAAGTTCAGCCAATGAGGAAACAGGTTCACCAGTTTCCATGAGGAAATATTGTTGGTATGTTATAAACCTTTAGTAGGCTGCTATAAGTTATAAGGGGGAAGACAAACAAGCATGGATTTATCATCTGCTGTCCCAGTACTTGCCTCTTGTATCTAATGAATGATTTATTAAAGGGCATGGGGCATCTGGGCCTCTGATTTACACGCTAATTGGTCTTTACTTGTAGAGAAAACATGCACATGAAAGGAGACTCCAATTATGTCCCCCCACCCCCAAGACATCTAAAGTCTCAATAGTTGGGATTCAGTCCGAGGACTCACGCCTGTCCCATAACATTCCTCTCCTGAAAAAAAAAAAACTGACATATATCACAGCCAACAAAGGTCTCTCTGTCACTCTGGCATCTTTCAGTGCCTCCCGGCAAAGCCAAAGGGTCAGACAGTTTGGCATAGAGGAGTCTGTTCTGTGTGACTATCAATATTTCAGATGTCCAATAGCTATGTAAGGCGAGATTTGACTAGTTATTAAATCTAGGCAGAAGGCATTGACATGGTGTACAGAATCTCATTTCCAGATTTTGGGGGGGGGGGGGGACAGAGAGAAATGAGGAAATACAGGTCATCTTTACAAAGTCATTACTGCACTGTACAGGGAAAGACAGCCAGTTATGATCAGTGACATACAGGTTAACACAGTATAGCACCGTATCCTCATATATGGTTTTTAAATGGTGCTCTGGTTGAGAAGAAAGAAACCCCTCTAGGTGAGATTTTCAAAGGACTGTAGCAAGTTTTCGCTGCAGTCACATCACACTGCTTGCGATACAGCTGTAGCCCAGAAAAAAAAAGGTGGTCTAACTGCATGCCACAAATGTCACAAGCTGTGCATAGGAAATGGCAAATGCATAATTTTTCTACTATAAAATGTGCAAAGTGTTGAAAATCGCCTGCAAGCATTTTGGTGCATGTACAGTGATGCAGCTGCAGGAGAGCAACCGCTGCAACTCCTGCATCATTAGTTTTGAAAACCCAGCACTCTCTTTTTGCTAGACATACTGTAGACCTTTTTATATAAACTTAAGCGGTCATGTCATGTTTCTGATTCATTGAATCGAACCAATAAGAGGTTGAATTACCTGCTGATTTTAAAAGAACTGGAATCTGCTCTTCTGATTTGATGATATTTAAAGCTATTTGCTACTCCATTTTAGAATATGGTTGCCCTATGTGGCACTCTTTGCCTACTCGTCGAATTGGTCAGTCTCTTGAATCTTTACAGAGACTTGCCGTCAGGATCATTTCTGGCTACAATAGGTCAGGGGTTTTAACAGTTTGCAGTAACATTGTGTTTCCCTGGCATGCTGCTGAAAGTGCCAGAAACCTGGCAGCTGTTGTGGTAGGTTGGTCCTGGTGCCAGGTTTCCAGAATACCAGTAAGACATGCCAGTGCGGTGAATTGTTCAGAAACCTGGTCTACCATGCCATTATAAATCCCTCTCCATTCACAGAGTGTGACTGATTACAAAAAAAAATACACAGGAGCCTAACTGGTGGGTAATGTGGGCAGGCAGGCAGGCAGGAAGGTGGGGGGTACAGTGGTAGGTTCTGGAGCTGTAACCAGTGTTGTAATGGACAGGGAACCTATCACAGATAAACCTGTACTTTATAATGAGGTAGGGCTGCACCAGTATTTTCCATATGACATTGCTGGGGGTTATCCTGTATTTCTGCATGTATTTAAAAATTGGGAACTCAAGTATATCCTCCGCAGGGATGTAAAATTTACACAATGGTAAACACACAGAAGGAAATATGCCAATGATACCTGTACAGGAGCTGCAGAACAACTTGAATTTCACATTTTTTCCAGAGCAGAGCAGCTGTGAAGGCAGAGTCCCACTGCATTGAGAGGCGTTCTCCACAAAAGTCATTGTGAAAACCTGTGTCTTAAAAAAGGCAGGGTGAAGTTTAACAAATATCTGCCCATAGCATAAAGATTATACTGGCATCTCAGCAAAGCATTGAGCAGGTGTCCTGCAATTTGTTAGATATGGGCAGGGATTCAGCAGTGCAATCTGTGGGCATTGTACTGCCCCTAGCAGATAGAGGTCTGGGTACTTGTAGGACATTTCTTAATGAAATGCAAAATCCTATTCACAGACTACATCATCTGCTCACTCCTCAGAGAGCCTACAGTTATCCTCTCAGACAACAAAGTATCAGGAGGGAGGGAGGATAAAATATGATCTAACAGGTATGGAAATAACTTCATACCTTGGGCAGTGAATGTAGGTAACTCACATCTGTAACCATAGTTCTACTAGTGGTATACAGTTTACAGTCACACTGGCAGTTCTGTTGAAGAATGCTGTGTCATTGGAAGTCTTAAAGTGAAGCTCCTCCCACCACCCAGGTTGTATATCCTCCAGCTCTGCCCCATGACATCAGATATTTTGTATGCTGGAAGTAGGGTGCCACTTGCCTGGGGAGGTTGGGTAGGTTGTGTGGATATGAACTGTATACCACTAGTAGAACTATGGTTACAGGTGAGATTTCTAAAAATGTGGATACAATTCACTATCCACACTCTGTCAGACTTCTAGCAGTCCTCTGGGAGGAGGGGGCAAGGTGTACACCCCTATTTGGTGAACAGAGACTAGAGGACAGAGGGCCCAAAAGCAGCACTGCGATGACTCATTTTGTTAATTCTGTAATGGGAGATGAAGGTGGGCACTTTACTCCAGGATGCTTCCCCGCACATCTCTGCATTGGGAATATCCCTGGAAGCAGCCACCGAGGCAGTGCTGTGTCTGGTGAAATGAGCCCTAAAGCCCATTGGGTGACTCTCTACCAGCCAATCTATAGCACAGATCGATGCAGGATGTAATCCACCTGGCAATCATCCACTTTGCTGCTGGTCTGCCAAGAACGGCTTCGGTGTATGTGACAAACAACTGGCAAGACTCACTCGGAACAGCAGTAATGCATTCCTAGAGTGCACTCTGCAGGTCCAAAGTATGAAGCCTGCGATCGGCCTTCAGTGTCAGGTTAGTAAAGTATACCGGTACGTTAATCACTTAGTTAAGGTGGAACTCCGGGTGGGGGATGACCTTGTCCTTTGTGGAAGACCAGATAGACTCCACCGAGAGTGCTTGGAGCTCACTGATCCTTCTGGCTGATGTGATGGCCACCAGGAAAGTAGTCTTCCACGACAGATGTCACATCTCACACTTGTGCATTGGCTCAAATGGCTTGCCCATGAGCACTATCAACATCAGTAGTAGGTCCCATGGAGGTGGAGGTTCACACACCAGGGGGCACAATAATCCAGGTAATTGAAAAAACACCCAACCATCTTTTTCTGGACCACAGTCAGCATAACAGCCCACACCCAGTATGCAGGAATAGCTGCCAGGTGCACCGGAAGGTCATCGCTTGCAGGCCCAACTGGGAGAGGGACCAGAGGTAGTCAAGGATATTCGCCATGGGACTGGCAGTGGGATCAAGCTTCCTACCATGGCACCAGATCAAGAACCTCCTCCACTTAAATTCATTGCATTTATGAGTCAGCTCCTTATGGGATGCCCCTAAAATGTGGAGGATGTCTTTCGAAAGGCCCACAGTCTGGAACTCTAGTTATTCAGGTACCAGATTGAGAGGTGAAGGGATTGAAGGTCCGGGTGCAGAAACTTCCTTTGATATCTGGTAAGCAGATCGGGGCAGAGGGACAACCTTCACCGAGGTCTGCTGCTGAGGAGATCCAGGTACCAGAACTGCCTGGACCAGTCTGGATTCATCAGGATCATTTTGCACCTTGATCACAACCTTATGGACAAAGGGAAGGAAGGGGGAGGGAGGGAAGGCACACAGGTTGCCTGGTGTCCATAGGCTCCCAAAGGCATCCCCCAACAGTGCCTTGGACTGTGTGGAGGGGGAGGGGGGCAGGTGCAGAACAGCCTCAATTTTCTGTTCTCCCATGAGGCAAACAGATCCACCAGAGGGGTTCCCCACTGAAAAAAAACAGGAAGTACTTGGATACAGATCCCTGAGTGGCCAGGGTGCCTGGAATTCAAGCTCTTGCTCCATGCTGTAGTAGCTGAGCAGTGTCAGCTCTGAGCGTAGACAAAGTGTCCTTCAACACTTTGGATTCCTGAAGAGCTTGGAGTCAATATGGCAGGACAGCCTTGAAATCCAGAAACAACCTTCTGTCCATCATTTCCAGAACCCACTTGTCCAAGGTAATAGTGGACCATTGTGGCAAGAAGTGGCACAACTGATCCCCCACCAGGAGTTGGTACATGGACTGGATGGAATGGAGAGTTGACACCCCATGACCCATCACTGAGCAGCCTTGGAAGGGGCTCTGACCACTGGGGCCATGGAGGAACCACCACCTCCTCAGCCCCTCTGCTTTTTTTGCCCCTGGCCATCAAACTTGGGTTTCAAATGCCAGAACTGGACCTGTCCCTGCTGGGGCTGCTACTGAGGATGTTGTGACTAAAAGGACTGGAACTGAAAGGTCGTTTTAGGCTTTTGGTCCTTCTGGGACAAAGCCACAGAATCCAGAGTGGCATTGGACTTCTCAATTAGCATGAGATGTCCTTCCATGCCAGGGCCAAAGAGGTGACTGCTCATGAAGGGACATCAATCAGCTTATGCAGGGGAAATGCAAGGTACTGCACCAGGGGGCCAGAAACCCGGGCCAAGTGTACACCCTGAGGAGGAAATGCTACAAGTCTCGATGGCTGAGAGGGACCTGGGGGTTGTGGTGGATGTTAAGATGTACAACTCGGAGACTTGTAGGAGGGCAGCAGCCAAGGCCAACAGGATGCTGGGTTGCATCGCTAGGGGGATCACCTCCAGAAGGAGGGAAGTGATACTCCCTCTATATAACTGCTTGGTGAGGCCACACCTTGAGTACTGCATGCAGTTTTGGAGGCCACACTTAAAGAGTGACATTAAACTCCTGGAGAGGGTCCAGAGGAGGGCAACCAAAATGATTTGGGGCATGGGGGACAGGACCTATGGGGAGAGGCTCGAAGAGCTAAATATGTACACATTGGAAGAGAGAAGGGACCGGGGGGACATGATAGAGGTCTTCAGGTACATGAAGGGGGTAAATAGGAGAGGAGCAGTCAGGGTGCTTCGAAGGAAGGAGGAGGGGGCAACTAGAGGGCATGGGTGGAAGCTGGAGGGGGAAGATTCAGGGGAGAAAGGAGGAGGTGCTACTTCACTGAGAGGGTGGTAGAGCCATGGAATGTGCTGCCCAGGGGGCTGGTGGAGGCAGAGATGGTGAAGGGGTTCAAGAGGGGGTGGGACAGGTACAGGGGAAGGGTTCTGGAAGCAAAATCCACTGCAGCGAGAATATCCGGAACTGGGAAGGGAGAAGCCAGAGAAGGCGAGGGGGGCAGCAAGGTCAGCTCCCAGGGTGGGGACTGACCAAACGAACAGACACGAAAGACCATTAGACTTATTCTGATGGCATTTTAGTATGTTAGTATGCTAGCTTATACTGAATTTCTGCCATGAAGGTGGAAAGCCTTAGCCGGGCCCTAGGATGCACAGTGGCAGCCGTTGCCATGGCACAGGAGTCACCTGTGTCTGAAGCCGTTTAGCCAGCAATTGACTCTGCTCTCAGATCATCTTAACTAGAAGCTGTTTGTCAACTGGAAGATGGTGGAAGAATTCCTCTAACACCCCAAATGGCATGGCCAAAGTTTGCCATCATGACAGTGTAGCTAGTCTGATGGAGATCCATACGAACATACAAAAATGCTAGTAGATACAGGTCTTATGGTCTATCGAGTCTGCTTGAGTGTGCAGCTTCCAGTCTAATCTACTGCAGCTGCCCCCCAACCCCTGCCCGTCCATCTGGTTTATCTCCCCCTTCTGCCGACTCCCCTCCCCCCAGCTCTGACCTTACCTTTGACCCTGTCCCACCCCCTCTTAAAATGGCCCACAGATTTTATTGCCTCCTCTGGCAGTGTGTTCTTCCTCACTACCACCCTTTCTTTGAAGTAGTGCCTCCTCATTTCCCTCCTGAATCTTCCATCCTCCAGTTTCAGACTGTGTCCTCCCCTATTCATGCCCTTTAAGTATTTGAAGGTCTCAATCATTTTCCCTCTCTCCCTTCTATCCTTCAGGGAATACATGTTGAGCCCCCAAGCCCAAGGATCACCTTTGTTGCCCTGCGTTGGACCCCCTTCAGTAGTTTGATGTCCTTCTTTAAATAGGAGCACCAGAACTGCACACAGTACTCCAAGTGAGGTCTCACCAGTGACCTGTACAGTGGCAGAATGGCTTCCTCTCTCCTAGAGGTGATTCCCCTGGTAGTGCACCCCAGCATCTTATTGGCCTTGGCCACTGCCGTTCTACACTGCGCTGAGTGATTCATGTCCCCTGTGACTAGTACCTCCAGATCCTTCTCCTCCACTGAAGTGGATAACTGCACTCCTCCTAGCCAGTAGTAATTCCCAGGGTTCCAGGCTTCCAAGTGCATGACTTTACACTTCTTAGCATTGAACCCCAGCTGCCATGTGTCTGACCAGCTCTCAAGTCTTGCCAAATCCTCTTGGAGTACCTGCCCCTCTTCCACACTATCCACCTCCGCACAGATCTTTGTGTCTTCTGCAAAGAGGCTGATGTTACTCCTAATCCCATCCAATATGTTGGCGATGAAGGTGTTAAATAGCACCGTCCCTAGTACTGAACCTTGTGGGACCCCACTGGTTACAGCTCTGGGAGTCAAGAGTTCTCTCCCTACAGCTACCTTCGGCTGTCTGTCCTGTAGCCAGCTCTTAACCCATCCAACCAGTTTCTCCCCTGCCCCCAGGTTTCTTAGCTTACTAGTCAACCTTCCATGTGGCATCGAGTCAAAGGCCTTGCTGAAGTCCAGTGACACAGCAGCATATATACCTTTTTAGCTGCATGTTCCATTTTCTAGGACTCTCTGTCTGGAGGTTTGTCAATATCCCCATGGACTCCAGATTTACAGAAGGAAGAATCCAAAACCAGGCCCTCTCAGAGGGGTGGTTGGAAACCCAAGAAAGGGATCATGGCGGAAGAATGTACTTGGAGACCATATGGGGAGAGGGTGCCAGGCAGGATGCTGGATGCTGCTAAAGCTCCAGGGCCGGTCCCAAAATGGCCTCAGCCAATGGAAATGCAACCCTCAGGGAATCATCCCTATCCAGTATGTTACTAAATGGCTTCTTAGCTTGTTTCGGAACTGGCTCTAAGGGAACATTCATAGAGCTTGGCATGAGTTGAATCAGAGCTCCAAATGACTCGTGGTCAGTGGTTAGCTCCTCAACTGATTACTGGTTGACGGTATGAGTCCTGGTCGAGGCCTTGGATGACTCACGTTTGGAATCATCACAGGACTCCTCTAAAATGGCCTTTGACCATTTGCCATCATGGGCCAACCTGGTACAAGGGCCACAGTTGAGGTGGTTCCACCCGAAGAGACAGAGAAGCAGATGCTAGGGACTGCTGGGAACCACCCATCAGTGTGGGACTGACCGGCAAAGACCAAGGGACTGAAGGTCCATGGGCATCACCCCTACCCATCCCTGCAATGGACTAGTGTTGCCAGAGGAGCTCCTCATAGCATGGACTCATTTTTCATCAATGTTACTCTTTGCTTGATGACAAAGAAGAGCATCAATGGTGATGCTGCCTCCTGGTCGAGCAGGACTGAGAGCATGAGTAGTGTCTCAACCCAAGGGTCGATGTCAAAGGGTGTTCTCCGCAGGGTTTATGTAAACTACCTTCCTCAGCAGGTTAAGCACTAGAGACTTCAGAGGAATGACCACCAGTTGAGGCAGCTCACGAGGCAACTCAGCCAGGGTCACCAATTGGGCCTTGTCCTCCTGGGTGAGGAGCGGGAGAGCAAGGGTCTGTGAGATGGACTCCTCGTCAATCTCCTCCAACAGCCAATTGACAGGCTGGAGGAAAAAATCTTGACCACCTGCTCAACTGGAGTCAAAGTTGATCAGCCCGACAGGGTTACCACTGAGCCCTCAGCCATCCCCTCAACTGCAGGAAGCTCAACCAAGACCGAGTGGTCAGGGGAGTCAAAGAAGTGGGAAGAGCATGATCTTTCCCAATCCCACAACCTGCAGTGTTTTTGTGTTTTCTACTGTGGTGAGAAGCACTTTCCCTGAAGGTCTGGAGGACCAGACACATTTCCCCGAACCGTCAGAGAAAAACCTTCCAACACTGGCCCCAACTGGAAACAGCGGCGAGACCAATGAGGAACTCATTACAGCTGCCTCCTCTTCCATGACCACAAGATAAGCAATCAACCTGGCCACTGTAGAGGCTTTTCTGCAGTCTTTCAGCCGACCAAGGGCCAGTCGAGCCTTCCGGTCTTCAACAGACATTGGCAGCATGGCCCAGCACAAACAGCATCACACAGCATCACGCCAGTTATCCAAGCACCATAAGGGAACGGTGGTAAACCTTTTCTGTACCTGCCTTTTTTTCCTTAAAGCTAGGATTCACATGAAAATCCTGCCAGCAGAGTAGCTGACTGCTCTCACACACTCAGGTGATACCTAGAACAAAATATATTTCTGGAGTGTTAAAAAAAGTTTATAAGGCTGTGTGGGTAGACTTGGCATGCTAAAACAATTTTAAGGCAACAATAATAGGTTTTTCTTAGGAATAAAAAAAAAAAAAAGCAAATACAGAAAATGTTTATCGCTGTTTCCTGAAGTGCAGTTGCAACAAAATGCTGGTTATAATAATAATTATAAAAAGGGTCTGAGAAATGAAGCTTTCTGATTGGTTGCCAACATTCTAACAGCCTTATGTTAATCTTTTATTAACATACATGTAGAGCTTAGCCACATGTTGAACAAGGTTTAACACTATTTAAAAACATTTTTTATTATAATAGCAATAAAGCACTCCCAGGGATTATGTTAATGGTCAGTTAATCACCCTCTAGGGGCATGTGGCACTCAGCTACACCTCGTGCCACAGTACATCCCTAGAAGGTGATTAACAGATCATTAACATAACCCTTGGTCATGCCTTATTGCTTAATAATCTTATCATAAAGGTGGAATACTTCAGCTGCTTTCCCTATAACTCTCCTACGTGCACTGCTAAGGTGCCTTGAAACTGTCTTAAACATCTATTAACCTAGTGGCACCCTCTGTTCTCTGTGCCAACGATGTACCCTATTGTGGACTATGTACAAACCATAAACTTATGTATGTTACTACCCATCTATGTACCCCTTGTGACTAATTAAGTATTCAGCTAACGCTGCTCTTCTGTTGCTCCTGTGTATTACACTCCCTGTTATGTATTTCTATCTAATGTCATCCTACACTATTCTACTATGTATGTACACACTGAATCTTCAAATGTATTTTTCTAAGACTACTGTGTAAGGTTGCCAAGATATGTACTCTCTGTAACTAATCCCGGGTCGCCCCTGAAAAAGGGATCTCTGGTCTCAGTGGGCCTACCCAGTTACCAAAATCTAAATAAATAAATAATAAATCATGACCTTCGACTCCAAACAGACTTCAGCCAGGGCTAGTCAAGGCACAACCAGCAGAAATAGCAAATATTTTTGCAGACTACTATAAAACTCTATACTCACAGGAAAGAGGGTCGGACCACGAGACCAAAATAGCTATTTGGGTAAGCTTCCTCTCAAAACCCTGACTCACGACCAAAGACAGTGACTGAAATTGTCTATCTATATGTAGAGATTCAAACAGCCATTCACATCATCTTAAAAATGGCACAGCTCCAGGCACTGACAGGTCCACTAAAGAACACTATAAAGTCTTTTGGAAGTCACAGAGTCCCAAACTCTCTCAACTTTTTCAGTCGCTACTTGGAGGGGAAGGGATCCCACGCACATGGCTCAGGACAGGTGTCGGTCATCTTAAAACCTGGAAAGGACCCTACCCTAGGAGTCCTATTGCCTATTTTTTCTACTCCAGGCAGACCTTAAAATCTTCACTGCCATTCTGGCAGCCAGGGTGTAGGGGGCGGTACAACACTTGGTCTTCCCAGATCAAAGGCATTCATTAAGGTGCAAAATCTCCATGACAACAGCCAGCATTTTCTCAACATTCTCACGGCACAATGCCTGGTCAATACACTCCAACTAGCTATATCAATGGATGCCAAAAAAGGCCTTTGACCGGGTTGACTGGGCCTACCTCCCCTGCACCCTGGAGGTGATGGGATTTGGCCCTAAATTCATTGCTAGCATTGTGGCTATGTACTCCTTCCCAGAGGCTATGGTCAGAGTGAATGTGGTCTTATCATTCAGATTTCCCCGAGTACAGGCACATGCCAGGGTTGCCCGCTCTCTCCCCTACTGTCTGTGCTCTGCATAGAACCTCTTGCAGTTGCAGTGTGGGTAAACATGGACTTTCAGGGTGTGAGAGTGGGGCAACTCGAACAAAAAAATCTCTTTATATGCAGATGCCCTTATTTTTCATCGGGGACCCCCAATGCTCTGTCCTGGCCCTCTTGGAGGAATTGCAAACATCCCGGCCTGATATCGGGCTAAGAATCAACTATAATAAATCTGAAATGACGATTGTACCAGGAGTCTGCCCACCTGACATTAGAGAGACCCTTCCCTTCAAGTGGACTGCTAGGAATACATTTAGGTATCGTGGCATAAAAATGACTCCATGGTTGGCTAAACTTTGTGCACTAAACTTGTTATCACTGCTGGAAGAGATCTCAAAGGATCTGCATGGCTAGGACAGCCATCCCCATCACTGGGGGATTGGACATAAGTGCTAAAAATGAATGTTTTGCCCTGACTGATACTTCTTTTCTGGCCCTTCCAATACAACTCCCATGCACTTTCTGGTCATGTCTTAAGAACATGATGAGGATGTTTTTGTAGCAGAGTCACAGGGCCCGGGTGGGTATGAATACTTTATGTCTTCTCAAAGAGAAGGGGGGATGGGGTATGCCAAATTTTGAACACTATTATCTAGTTGCCCAAGCAGCACAAATAGTTACTCTGATAAAACAGAAAATGGACTCTGAATGGTACGCACTGGAGAACAGGGTGGGACTGCCTGCCCTGCTGTTTGCTCTGCCAGTAGTTAAGCCTGCTTTGTTGAGGAATAGCACCAATCCCTGGACCAGCCACTCTTTGAGAGTAGTTAGAAGAAATAGACAAGATTACTAATACCCCAGTGAAATACGTCCACTCACTGTGATCACGGGAGACCCAGAGTTTGACCCGATGTACAGGGACCTTGATTTTGGGCACTGGAATAGGATGGCCCTTACTAAACATGCACAGTTGGTGTGGGAGGGAATTGTAGTTTCACTTGAATATTTGAACGAGAAATACGGTATGCCAAATGGTGACCTCTACTGTTACCTGCAGCTGAGACATTATTAAAATTCGAAGGAGCGGGTCAAGAGGGTTACCAGACCATTAACTTCCTGGGAGGACTTTTTATACTGGTCCTCTACAGTCAATGTTCCAGGCAAATATAGTTCTTTAGTACATAAAGTAACATGTCTCTCAGAGAAACTGTAGCACTCTAACCCATTCAAGAATCCAACAAAGCTCTTCAAGTATAAATCACGGTATTTTTATTGTAGTAAACAACACTAAAAAAACACCTAACGCGTTTCAGAATAAATTCTACTGTTTGAGCACCTCAATCCTAGGGCGCACTTTATTTTTGGAGATTACATAAAGCACTACAGCCTGCCAGTGACCCCACTTTGGTAGGCATTAAGGAAAAATGGAAGTCAGAGATGGGAGAAACCCTCCCTGATCCACATTGGAATGAGCTATTGCGAGATGGCTGGAAGGTCACTGCATTCCCCACCTGGCGGGAGTTTAGGTGGAAAATTGTAATTCGTTATTTTAACACTCCTGCCATTACGGTTCACTTTGGCAGGATATCTACAGACCGTTGCTGGGGAGGCTGTGGGGAACCGGGTAATCACCATCACATATTTTGGCAACGTGCTCAGGTACAACAATTCTAGTCTCTGATTCAGAACAAACTGAGCAGGATCTGGGATTTGAATACCCCATTACATTTTGTGTGTGTGTGTGTGTGTGTGTGTGTGTGTGTGTGTGTGTGTGTCTCCTGGGTTTCCCTGCCTAAGGGTGTTGTCTCCAGGGGTCTCAGAGATGTATTCAGGAGTATGTGCCTGGCAGCCCTTAAAAGTATCACACCACACTGGCTGTCACCTCAGATACCTATACTGGGTGAGTGGAGGGAGCGGGTGAATTCCATCATGGGTATGGAACATATAACAGCCATGCTATGCTTAACTGGGGAGAAATTCCAGGAGAACTGGTCCAGGTGGGAGAGGTATCATGCTGCACCCCCGTCACTGGTAGAGGAGGAGTCCAACTCAGTGCTTGGTATGTCTCCTGCCTGAGCTAACCTTCGGTAGGCTCATGGAGAGAAGCAGCTGTGTCCTGCTTTTTTAATGATATCAATTCTATTCTGCACAAAAAGGCTACAGAAAATCCATCTGATCTGCTCATTTACTGTTGACCACAAAAATTCGGGTAGATTGCTTGCTATTTCTCTTTCAATGGTTAGAAACAAGGCAAGGCACACTCTTATTTTAATATGGTTAATGCTAGGCTGACATTATATGCTGGCATACAACAATATACTTAGAACTGTCAAGATACTTTTGTGCTGCTACATTGTGTAATGATGTATGTGTACTTTGCACCATGCCATGCTTAATAAACTTGCAGTTTCAAGCAAAGAAAAAAAAAAAACATTAGCACACATATGGGAGAAATCACACTGAAGTTGAACCTTAGGAAGCAGTATAGCAGTGTGGGTTAAGACTCTGAGCTGCAGATCTGGAGACCTGGGTTTGAATCCCACAGCCGCCTAGGTGCATACTGTGTGATCCTGAGCAAGTCACTTAACTTCCCTGTGCTCCCAGGTCGCATCTGAAAACAAGCTTCGGCTTAGTGTGCCACTCCTGGTTAAACAATGCTCCCTTTCCACATATATTGTAGCTGTTCTCAAAAGTGGAGTTTTTTCCTCCAAACCTATATAGTGAGGCAGCCTAGAGTCACGTACTGTATGTTTGTAAATCAGCCTCAGCTTAAATGGTGTGGCATCATCCTAGATTGTAGAAACAAACAATTTTTTTTTCACCCCCACCCGGAAGGCCCCCATCCAACCAACTCCCCCAGCCCTGTCACCCGGAATTACCTGGGTTTACCTTTGCCCAGCCCGGGTGCGGCACCTGCAGGGAGTCAGGTCTCATCCTACTGCCACCATTTTCATCCTCTATTTTCTCCCCAGGAGAATGGAACATGCGTGTAGAGGCGCGCATGCGTCTTCAGCCCCGGTAACGACCCCCTTCCACCCTCCCCATTGGCCTAATGCCAGACACCCTGTGGCCTACACTGTCTCCTGATCTCCACCAGGGGGCAGCCATTGCCGAGGGATGCTGCTTCCCCCAACCCTGGAGGGGAGAGCTGCCTTCCGGCAGCTCCATCCAGCTCTGCCCTATCCCCCGTGCCGACCTCCGGCAACGCAGGCTCGTTCCCAAATCCACGTCGCCAGTATGGGTGGAGGTAAGGCGCCAGTGCCTCAGCCCTCTATACCACTGGGCAGGCGGAAATAAGCAATTCTGACTGATTTATTCATTCATTGAAATACAAATGATTGTGGCTATGACAGGGAATCACAACTTTGCCATGCCACAGATTTATTTTATTTTTACTGTTTGTTTTACCGTGAATAACCCAGCTGCAATGCAACATCTATTTTTCAATATAGTCCTGCAACCACCCATTCTTCCAGCTGGGTGGAGAGATGCACAAGGAGGTTAAGTGACTTGCTCAATGTCACACAGGGAGTTCAGTGGCTCTGCTGAGATTTGAACCTAGGTCTCCAAGCCTGTGCTCTCTCTCTCCAATAAATCTCACTGCCTCTGCTGAATATAAATAAAAAAATAAAATCCATGAAAGATCCATTAAACTGTCCTCCACCGCCTCCGGCTGCTATTATGGTTTCCGTGTCCATTCATTTCAAGTCCCACACATTGAAGGATGAGCTTATGAAACTCGTTTGTTTCCCTGTGCATTAATAAGATCTTTTTTTTCTATTTTTTATCTTCTTCAGGGGATTCGGTATACAATTCAAGCAATTTATATCATCTCCATTCTACCTATAAATGGCAGTGTGTTGTAGGTTATTTGGAAAATGAAGTAACCCCTCCAAGAAGGGCTTTCCAGCTCTTGCTGATTTTTAAAATTTAAATACATCTTTTTTTTTTTCCCCAAATGGAAATATGTGTTCCCTTGTCACTTATATAACCGTTTGATATGATTTTCTTTGACACGCCAGCCCATCCAAGAGAAAAGATTTTTATGGATCTGAAATGTTAACTGCCCACCCACCCCACACTTTTTTTTTTTTTTTGACAGCATAGAATTTCATTTAATATCTTGGTGGGGGTGGGGTGCGATTTCAGTTGGCTGAAAAAGCTTATAAAATGATTAGCAAAAATGTCTGGGAAAATTACGTCAAGTGATAGAATGTAATGCCTGCTGGGGCACGCCTCGTAGTTTTGAAGTGATCATACCATGAATCATGAGAATCTGGGCAGCTCAGTGTTCTCAGCATAAGATGGCATGTTATAGATCAAACAGTCAAACGAGAAGGCTATTTACAAATTGAGCAACTGCTAAAAATTAAAACCTCATCAGGCCAAATTTGGCATGGAACACTAACTGATAAACCATATGCTGATAATATAGTTTCCTGCTCATCTTTCCTGACATTATTGTTTGTCAACAGCGAGCTGAGGAGTAACTCTGCCCAGCATGTGCTGTACATCCACGCTTCATGTTCTATCCTTTCATGTCTGGCTCCCAGAAGTGAAGATTCATATGCAGTAGGTCTCTGTTTAACGTCAGTTTGGGACTTTTGGGAAAACTTTGAAAACCATAATATTTCAACACAATTCCACTTATAGTAAACAGATCACTGTTGTGTATGGAAATCCATAAACTTTCAGATGCTGCTGCACCACAGTAGTGATGTCACAATACTGCTGCACGACAGCAGTCATGTCAGAATGCTTCTGCAGCACTGTAGTAATGTCAGAATACTGCTGCATGACAGCAGTGATGTCAGAATGCTGCAGTGTCACTGCGAGGCAGTATAGCGCAGTGGTTTAAGGCTCTGAGCTGGAGACCTGCGTTTGAATCCCACAGCCCCCACTGGCATACTGTATGACCCTGAACAAGTCACTTAACATCCTTGTGCTCCCAGGTTGCACCTGTAAACAAGCTTTCAGCTCAGTGTGTCTCTCTCGTGGTAAAGAATACTGCAGCAGCGATGTCAGAATGCTGCTGTACACAGTAGCTATGTCAGGATGATGTTGTACCACAGTAGCTATGTTACTACTATGGTACAACAGCATAGAATCCTGTGTCTTTTATGATTCACTGCAGATTCTTCATAATGATGACATCAACAAGACTGAAAACATCCCAAGTGAACTGTTTATAAAAAAGATTCACTACTAGAGATGTTGGTAGCTCAGGTGGCTATTAACAAGCAGCAAAAGCAGCGCATCTCAGGAAAGGGGGTGGTGGTGCAGAAGGAGGCAGCCAATTCCAACATCAACCACGCAAACAAAATCCACACTTGGGAGTGAAAAAAGTTACTGGGGCAACAACAGCCACAATACCAGGATTTATTGTGAATGTAAGTAGGACAACTTGCTATTAATTACACCATCCCTCATAGAAGACTGATGAGCACACTGTACAGTCTAGGGGTGGGTCCTAAAATAGTAAAATGGGCGGGGAACTGGCTTACTGGCAGGAGCCAAAGGGTAGTGGTTAACAGGGAATACTCTGGGGAGGGAGAAATGACAAGCGGGGTGCTGCAGGGGTTGGTGTTGGGGACGGTCCTCTTCAATGTCTTATTGGTGACATTGTGGAGGGCTAGAGGGGATGGTATGCCAATCCACAGATGACACAAAGGAATGCAATAGGGTGATCTCACCATGGGGGTTGAAAAGATGAGGGAGGACCTAAAAAAAACTGGAGGAATGGTCTGAAGCATGGCAACTGAGATTCAATGCAAAAATTAAAAAGTGAAGGATCATGCACATAGGCAAGGCCCTTGGAATTCTGTGGTTCTGCGGTTGCAGAATTTGCATTATGCCGCAGAATATATATAGTGCCGCAGAATTCATTGTTTTTGGTGAATTTTCATACAAATATACTGCTTTTCCATAGTGTCAGGCTTTCTTTCCTACCTCGGTTATCCTGAAGCCCCTCCTCTATGCTCAGCATATGATGTCATCGATGACATCACATCATATTTAGCCAATGACAGGACTGCATTCTGCTAGAGAAATGAATAAATCATGCCGCAGAAATCAGAAAATTCTGCCGCAGAACACCAGGGGCCCTGCACATAGGGCACAAGAACTCAGTGGTAACATATGAACTAGGAGGGGAGGAACTGACAGTCATGAAGTAGGAGAGACCTAAGAGTTATCTCAAATGACCTAAAAGAGGCTAGGCAGTGTGACAAGGTGGTGGGAAAGGCTAGCCAAATGTTTGGATGCATAGGGAGGGGAATCACAAGTAGAAGGAGAGGGAGGTCATATTGGCCCTGTATGGGATACTGGTGAGACACCTTACCTTGAGTACTGCATCCAGTTTTGGAGCCGCCCGAGAAAGGACATTGACAGGGTGGAGGCAGTGCAGAGGAGGGCAACTAAAATGATCCAGGGCCTAAAACCTATGAGGAAAGACTAAAGGAGTTAAATATGTATTCCCTGGAGGTAAGGGGGGGGGGGCCTATGATAGAGACATTCAAATACGTCACTGGTATAAACAGAGTACAGGAGGGAAGCATCTTCCAAAGTAACAGATGCTCAAAGACAAGGGGAGGCACAGTATGAAGTTGGAGGGGGGATGGCGAAGGGTAACATGAGAAAGTACTTTTTGACAGACAGGGTGGCAGACACATGGAATGGCTTCCCAGAGGAGGTGGTGGGGGAACAGTCACAGGATTTAAGAATGAATGGCACAGACACAGGGGTATCCTGGAGGCAAGAGGGGGTGTTCCAGAGTGCAGTTTAGGCATGGGCCTCATAGTAGGTAGGGATTGATAGGGCAAACTAGGTGGGGCAAGAGGTCCTTCTCTGAGGACAACTCTAATGAATCTATGTAATAAAACATGCCAGGGTGTGCAATTATTGGGGAATAACTGCGCAGCTCGATAGTGGTGTTAGGCAGGAGTTGTTTGCACCAGTATCTTTAAAGAGCCCCTGAAAGCATTAGGAAAACATTGACTAAAGTGAGATTTATATTCAAATCCATTCCATCATCTTTATTTCTTCATATATTTTCAGTAATAAAGTCTCCATTTTCTTTATTACTGAAAACAGCTGCATGAAAACAAGATCGCTGTCCCTTAAACTATATATACCCCGTTTCTCTACACATGGCATCACAGTCCCCTGTTTATGACACCATAATCATCTCCACAGCAACATATTTTGATGTCAAACAGAATTATGATGTCAGGTGTAGGCAGGCAGCCAGAGCTAAAAGGGCAGAGATACCATATACATGCAAATACCCTTAGTAATAAGGAAATAAGGGTGAGAATTACAGAATAAAATTCAAAATATAAGCTACATTTATGCCTGAATATTACATTTTTTCAAAGTTGTCTCCACTTTGTCAGGAGCTCTTTAAACACCTGAGAGCAAAATTCAGTTAATCCCCATAGTTACACATCCCTGAAGTGTCTCATCACACATATAACAGGGTATACCTGGGGTGAAAGAAAAACAACTGCTTCGACATTCAACTCTCCTTGGTCAAAAACAAGTAGTACTTCAAGGCTCTGTGCACATCTAACATATGGAGCAGTGCTTCCCCTGGATTAGCACACTCAGGAAAGTAAATAGGAAGGTGGATAGACTGGTTGAGTGTAAACTCAGACCACCTTGGGGAGAAACATAGGATTTGTGCATAAAGATACCCTGTCTCTGTGAAAAATCAAAAAAGGCTCTTCACACCAGAGGGCCTGAAGCTCTGAAATTCTTTGAGCAGAAGTAACGGCAACTAAAAATAATACTTTCCAAGAGAGAAAATGCAGATCGCAAGCTGTGATAGGCTCAAAAGGAGACAGGGTCAACTTCTCCAAAACAAAATTCAGATCGCAAGCTGGGACAGGAGAACAGATGGGGGGTTTCAGATGCAGGACGCCTCTGAGAAAGGTGTGGGAGACATCCAGCTGAGCAAAATCGTGTGGTCACTCATGGGATCATGAAAGGCAGAAATGGCCAAAAGGTGGATCTTGAGGGAGGAGTATTGGAGACTATAGAGTCAGACAGAGATCGTGTGGTCACTCATGGGATCATGAATAGCAGAAATGGCCGAAAGGTGGATCTTGAGGGAGGAGTATTGGAGACTATAGAATCAGACAGAGATCGTGTGGTCACTCATGGGATCATGAATAGCAGAAATGGCCGAAAGGTGGATCTTGAGGGAGGAGTATTGGAGACTATAGAGTCAGACAGAGATCGTGTGGTCACTCATGGGATCATGAATAGCAGAAATGGCCGAAAGGTGGATCTTGAGGGAGGAGTATTGGAGACTATAGAGTCAGACAGAGATCAGGTAGTCCAAGATGTGGTTCACCGGGCAGCATAGGCGTAGTTTGACTGACATTTGAGGGAGACAGAATACAGGATTTTTGTGTAATTTAAAATGACTGAAAAAAAAATGTGTTGGGACAAATCCTATGCTGGACAGGTGAAGGGCTCTAAACTTTGTTTGGCAGCCCAGATAGAAAACTGTTTCCAATTCATGGCATACGTGGCTCGAGTGGAAGGCTTCCAGGAGGGCACAAGGACATCCACTACTCTGTTCAAAGAGACCCCAAACCTAGCAAAGGCTAGGTCTTCAGGAGCCAAGCATGCAGGTGGAGGAACCAGAGGTTGGGATGGACCAGGGTCCCCCAAGCCTGGCTCACTCAGTTTATTCCTGCAGATGGGAAGAGGGGCCGGAGGTTCCTCTGCAAGCTGCTAAAGCAGGGGGAACCATATTTGTATTGGCCAGAATGACATGACCATAATCATGCTGGCCCCCTCCATCTGCACTTTGATGAGTACCCACTGAATGAGAGGAAATGGGAGGGAGGGGCATAAAGGAACCTCCTGCTCCAAGAGAGGGACAATATGTCTCACTAGAAAACTCCAGGCCCTGGTTCTAGTGAGCAGAAAATGGTCAGTTTTGCGTTAAGTGGGGACACAAAAAGGTCCAACTCTGGACAATCCCATTTGTTGAACAAGTCTTCTGTGATGGATGAGAGAAACTCCCACTCGTGCATGCTGGACTGAGTCTGTCCTCCAGAGTGTTTAGCATGCCTGGCAGGGGGACCACTCAGTCAGGCCATGATCTAGCACCCAGTACGACACTCTCATGGCCTCCCTGCATAGGGGGTATGAATGAATCCCCTCCCCCGCTTGTTGATGTAGTATACTACACTCAGATTGTCTGACCACTAGCTGCTGCCCCAAAGCAAGGTGCTCCTGAAAAGCCTGCATGGCATAGAGCACCGCCCTCATCTCCAGGACACTGATATGCAGGGGGGTCTCCAATAGGGACCAAGAGCCCTGGGTCTGAAAGGGGCCCAGGTGTGCTCCCCAGCCCTGAAGCACCCATTGTGCAGATCTGCTGTGGGGAGGAGGTCTGGAATGGCATGCCTTGAAGAAGATTCAAGGCCGGCCCAGTGGCACTGGAGGTTGAGGCACTGGTCGCTATATCTTGCACCATGCAGGCGGCCTGGGTTTGGGAATGAGCTTGGGCCACTGGGGGTTGATGGGGAAGAGAGGATTGAGCATCCAGAGGACTGCTCGCCTCTCTTGGGGGGGAAGGGTGCCACGTCGTCTCACTTGCTGATCGCCCTGTGGTGGTGGCTGGAGGGCAATACAGGTTGGGAGGTACACTCCGATGTAATCATGTTGGTCGGTTGGGGGACAGAAGAAAAGGAGGAAAAGGAGCCTGCTAGGGCTCCATAGTGGTCCGCCGCACCTGAGGGCAGACTCTGACTTCTGTATTGGGTCTCCGGGAGGGGGCACCACCTCCCTGGCCTTGCCATGGGGGGCAAGCCATGGGGGAATCATTGGGGTCGGCAGGTACAGGAAGTGGCAGAACCCGAAAGAGAGTCCTCCTTCAGAGGGCCAAACCCCCTGCCAGAGCTAAGGGGAGGAAAACAAATGAATGGGGGGGGGGGAAAGATTTGAGGGGTCCATCCACCACTGCACTACCTTGCGGACTGGGGAAGAAGCCAGAATTGGATGGTCCAACTCATTCATGCTCTGTTCCCACTGCACCTGGAGGGACCACCGGAGAATACGCATGTGAAGTCTGGCCAGTGGAACAGTGGGTATAGCAGCCGCCATCAGGCCCAACAGTCTCCAGTACACAATGGTAGGAATGTGGCGACTGAGTGACTTCTTGAGCTTGGGTGATAAGGCACTCTGCTCTGTTCTGGGGCAGGAAGGCCTTCCCTTGGATCGAATCCAAAACCACCCCTATTTACTGTAGCCTTTGGGATGGTACCAGAACTGACTTGGGTAGGTTGACGGTGATGCCCAGGAGGTGGAAAAGCTGGAGAGTTTGCTCCCGACTTACCAAAAACTGTTCCCTGGATGGGACCTTTAGGAGCCAATCATCTCGATATGGGAAAACATACAGTCCTTCACTTCTAAGAGCTGCTGCTACAGCTGCTAAGCATTTGGTAAAAACTTTCTGTGCAGAGGATAAGCCACGGGGCTGCACTTTGAATGCATAATGCTTACCCTGAAAAGCAAACTTCCCATGGGGAGAGAAGACCGAAATGTGAAGGTAAGCATCCTGCATGGCCAGCGAACATAGACAATCCCATTTTGAGGAGGGGCATTAGGCTCAGTAAGGTAACCATCCAAAACTTTTTATACTGGACATACAGGTTGAAGTCCTTTAGGTCTAGAATGGGTCTCAGATCACTGGTCTTTTTGTGTACCAGGAAAAACCTGGAATAAAGCCTCTTGTGTCTCTGGCACCTGGGAACTGGCTCGATGGGCTGCTTGTGCAGATAGGACTGTACCTCCTCCCAGAGAAGAGACAGGGGGTGGTAACTGAAACATAGAAGTTGATGGCAGATAAGTACCGCAAGGCCCATCCAGTCTGCTGATTTCTTTTTCTACCTTATAAATGTGCCATCTGCCTTTGCTCTGTCAGTGGCCTATCTATTCATTCTCATCTGTATTGCTCTCTTATGCCTATCCCATGCCTGTTTGAAGCTCTGCACTGTATTCATAGCCACCACTTCCTGAAGTAGGCCATTCCATGCATCCACCACCCTTTCTGTGAAAAAGAACTTCCTCACATTACCCCTTAATCACCCTCCCTCTGATCTCATGCTGTGTCCTCTTGTCCTGCTATTTTTCTTATATTGAGACATGTTAGACCCTTTCACCTTGTTAATGCCCTTAAGGTGTTTGACTGTTTCGATCATATCACCTCTGTCCCTCCTCTGCTCTAGGGTATAACTGAAGGGTGGAGGAGGGGTTTTTGGAAGTAGCTTGATGAGCTCCAGGGTATGCTCCTTCTCTGTGATCTGCTTCCCCAAGTCCTCATTGATGGAAGATGTAGTAGATCTGTAAGTGAGCAAGATCTCTTCTCCACCATCATCAGGAAGAATGAGGTCTGGGTGGTGTTCCTCCTCTATGTCAACTGCTTTTAAGTCTGGGTTTGGCATTGGATGTGTCAAGGATGGCCCGCAGGAGTTTCCCAGGGCAGATGATCAGGTGGTGTTGATTAAGCTGCCGTTGACTGTATCAGCGAGGGGGGCTGAAAGGCACCCAGCTGCTGTACGAGCACATTAGTAAATTTAAGCAGGACTTCATTCAAGTCGATGGTAGTCATCAACTGGGGGAGTTTGATGGCACAGGTGTTGATGAGCCACCTGCTGAACCCAAAGAGCCAGGTAGCCCTTGAGGGAGAAGGTGCAGGCCTCGATGGGAGAGTCAGATGACGAGCCTGTCTTAGACACGGAGGTAGATGGCCGGCCACTAGTGATGGGTGAAGTGGCCCCAATTCGCTTTGCAGAGTGAAGGCGAATTCGTGGAGTGCTCCACAACACGAAGGGGAGTACTTCGAGTTATTAATGAGTAACGCGAAGTCTATTGAAAACAATGACTTTGCATTACTCCCCCTTCCCAAACCACTACTCCACCAATTCCTAAAGCAAAGTACATTGAAAACAATGTACTTTGCCTTGTTTTTAAGCTCCAAAGGCACATTTTGCAGTGTTTCACGGGATTTCAGGTTACATGGGCTGTAGATTGTTCTGCACAGCCTCAGTTTGGGGTAGTGTGTGCAGGAAGCTGTAGCAGACTATCTGCTCTGAGAGCTCTCTGCAATTCAAACCTTCAAAAAGCTGTTAAAAAAGCTTTAGAGTCATTTTTTTGCTGAAACTTTAGTTCACCAATTATAAGAAACCCTCCTGTGCTCACATCAGAGCGTTTGTTTGTGTATGGATTTTGAATGTTAATGTACAATATTCAGTCTGTGTACTGAGAGACAGTGAAAGTGTGCTTTGGGGGAGGGGTGTATCTGTGGTGTAGATAAATTAATTTGGAGAAAAAGACAGTGCTTTCTGTTTTGCTGATATTTTTCTTGTACAACTGTGTCCATGTACACACAGTAATATTTTCAATATTCCTTGCCATTTTTTTACTGATTGTTGTGGTGCAGCAGTGCATAATTTTAGTTTGTTTAAAATATGTGGTTACATTACTGAAGTTTTCAATTTGCATGCATTACTTAGTGTGTGTGTGTGTGTGTGTGTGTCTGAGTATGGGTTTGGCACGTATCATCAAAGCAGACACCTTTTATTGTGCCACATAATTTCAGCAATGTGAAGCTGCTATCCACTGCAGCGGTGTGATTTTTGTACTTCTTTGTGGTATCTTTACTGGTACTAGTGACTGTTACTGCTGCAGTGCATAATTCTAGTCTGTTTAAAATATGTGGTTATATTACTGAAGTTTTCAATTTGCTGTGCATTACTTGTGGTGTGTGTGTGTGTGTGTGTGTGTCATCAAATCAGACAGCTTTTATTGTGCCACATAATAATTTCAGCAATGTGAACCTGCTATCCACTGCAGCTGTGTGATTTTTGTACTTGTTTGTGGTATCTTTACTAGTACTAGTGACTGTTACTACTGCAGTGCATTACACTGCGCCCCCCCCCCCCCACGGCCTACCCCAACCAGCAAAGGTATTATTTTCCAGATTTGAATTTCTTATGGTGAGCACTGGTTAGGTGTTGTGCTTTTGTGTCTGCATCTCTTCAGTGCACAGTGCAATCTTAATCTGTCTGTGCATTTGCATCTCTTTAGGGCCCAATCTCCATCTATAACTTAAGTCACAGTTGTTTCTTTGACTTCCCTTCAGAGTACTGGACAGGTGTGGTGCTTAATTCTGCATGAACATTGTACTCATTAATATGAGTTTTTAAGTCAGGACCATCATCACAAGTCACTCGTGATACAAATCACATTCATCATCGTAGTCACAAATCACGATTCATGGTCATTCACATTACGAATCACAACATTAATTTTTTTTTTTTCTAGTTACTTGGATGTATTGTAAGCCTGTTTTGTAGTATCTCTCCATGCTTCATCACCCCACCATTGTACTCATTAATGTTTGTTTTTAAGTCGGGGAGTTGGACAGTGTCTGCAGTACATACACAGACTGGAAAGAAGACTGAATGCACACATGCAGTTTAGCACAGTATACTTGCACTGCTCAGAATACAAAGTGTCATGCATATGGAAGACAACAAGAAAAAGGCATAATTACATACAAGAGTCAGGGATGGTGATGGAATACATTTTATAACTCAGCAAAGAAGGTGTGAGAGGGGGAAAAAAAAAATAATGTGGGATCCCATGGTGATCCAGCAGCAGTTCCAGCATGGATATAATTTGCAACGGATGTCTCTCCATGTGATCCAGCTGCTGCTCCACAGCACTCATGCTCTCGTTATCCTCAACAGCACTCCAGAGAACTGCCAAGTCAGCATGTGTTGCATGCAGTTCTCTGGGGTCCACACATTCTACAGGCTGACCTGGTGGTGGGGGTGCTGGTGGAGCAGCAGGTGCTGCTGTGGCCCTCCTCTTCTTAGGGATGCCACAATGCACAGCTGCTCCCTCTGCCACAGAATGGTCAGCAGGTGCAAGCATAGTCTGTTCTGTGGCAGCCTGCCACTCCAACTGCTGGTGATTGGGCATATGGGTGCACTGGCCCTCAGTCCCCAGGTGAGTCCCCCGGGAGCCACAGCATACCTCCACCTCACATAGGCGGCACTTGGCCACACTGCTGTCCCCCACACAGTAAAAAACTGCCAAACAAACAATGGAGGTGCAGGGAGGACCAGGCACAGGCAGCGGATGGCCAGATGAACTGGCAGCCGGCTGGTCACAGTGCTGAACAGGGATGGGATCCACACCTGGGCCTGGGGGAATAGGCACATCCTGCTCCAGAGAACCTGGACTTGGTGGTGGTGGTTCAACTGCCTCAGAATCAGGACAGGAGGTGGTGCTAGTCCTGCTTCCAGGGGGGGAGGGCACTCAAGTATCGAGTGGTCCAACAGGAATGGGTGCCCATGCTTACCACTACCACGCTCTCCCAGAGCTGCCCCACCCCAGACATTCCCTCACCCTGATCCATCTCTCCTACTGCGCTCAGTCCGAGCAATTACTACTCAGACTGTCACACAACACACACAGAGAGACAAACAACTAGTTATAAAGGTAAGAAAAATAAAATTTACAGAAAGAACAAATTAAGTAAAAAAAAGTACAGAAAAGACAAAAAAAAAAATGTTTTTACAAAAGTTGTTGGGTCTAAAAGTTTAAATCTCCTCCTCGCTCTGACCTCAAAGTATCAGCAGTCACAAAACACACTACACTCTGTCTGCACAGGAGAAAGTAAAAGTGTCTGCTTGTCTGACTCACTTTCTTCCTGCCTAGTTAAAGAGCATGTGACTTACAGTACCACAAGCCATGTGATGTTTGTGTGTGGGGGGGGGGCTGCCAAATTTGAAACACCAATTGGATCACTTAGAATCATAATGAGGAGCGTGAAGTCCATTAAAAACAATGACTTCGCATTGCCATTCCATCTTAACGCGAAGTGGTAATGACAAGGTGGAGTGAGCACTTTGCATTGCCCACTCCGCGTAGCAGATTGGCAACATAAGGTGCCCACTTCACATTCACTTCACCAGTGGAATTTAAATTCACTGCATCTCTACCAGCCACCCTGGGAATCTTTCGGAGGTGCTGTCAGTATAGGTCTGGTGGCCACAGAGACCAGGAAAGCAATCTTACTCATCAGTGCGGCCGCAGCTGCCAAGGATCCCCCAGAAGGAGGAGATGAGGCAATCGGTGAATGAGCTCAACATGCGAGGGGGGGGGCCCAGTCACAATCTTGATCTTATGACTTTTCACCCAGAGGATTTGTCTTACGCCTGGGAGCTCGACGATCTGGTCAGTGACTGACAGACTGGGACCCCAGAGGAGCCCTGCCAGAACTGGCTACCTGTTGATCCATCAGGAACATTTTAAAAGCCTTTCTGCATTGCCGGAGGATCATTTGGTGAAACTTCTGGCAGAACTCAGTCGGAAACTTTGTGTACAGGCCCAAGACACCAGACACAGAGAATGTAGAGAATGTTCATCTATGGAGTCAATCTTCTTTCCATAGCAGCGGAAGAGAGAGGTAGAAGGATTAAGTCTCGACAAACAAATTAGAAGAATCTCTAAGAGATTTAGAAAAAGCTGTAAGCAAAAAAAAAAAAAATTGCGCAAATACTGCATCAGAGCTTCTGCAGAGACCCATGTGAGTAAGCTGATGGTGGGAAAGAACCGAGGGAGACAGCCACTCATGCCTTTATAGGGTTGGTGACGCTGATGGGTGTCAATGGTAAGGGTGGCCCCAGTTGTACTTCTGAAAATCTTCCATATGGATTCCCCTTCACTGACAGCGACGGTTCCTACCGTGTTACCAGATGACAGATACCCCCAAAGATCTGGGATTTTATTTATATTTTTTGTTTAGTTTGGATAGGAGAGTCCCACCCCAAACTCACTTCACATCTGATGTTTCCTACAAAAAAGGAAGCAGTGTCTGTTGGGCAATAAGTGGGTGGGGGTTGGGTGGGTCTTCTGCATCTGAGAGGTGGACAGAATCAAAATGTTATGCAGGTTCTGAGGTTGCCTGTAGGCTGGCTGGGGAGGCAGAAAACAGCTACTGGAAAAAGGGGCTGGAGAAGTGAGGAGAAATTTGACAGGAAGTAATCATTTGCTGTTCTGACATCACAAGAGTAAACTGCTGTGCCATGGACTAATATATATGTCCAGATTTCCTATTCATTCTAATTCTGTTGGCAGTCTAAAGGTTAACAGTTTATTATGTCAGAAGTGAAAATTACATACTCATCATAATTGATCTTCCAGAACATTTGCCATTCATTCCCACTTATGAGTCTAAGCCACACTCACTAGGAGCCAGCAGTAGCACTGTCTTTTGCAGCCTAGGGGACCGACTTCAGTGCTGGTGCCACCGACGAGGCAGACATAGTGATATCATGCTCACTGGTTGGCCAGTAACCCATGCCAGCCCTGCCCCTCCCTTCCTCAGCCATGTGTGCCAGGATAGAAAACAAGTGGACGAGGGAAAAAAAAAAAAAAAAAAGAGGGAGAAGGAGCTATAGATTCCTAGCCGAAAGGGACAGGAAAAGGATATTGGATACAAAAGCATGCACATAAAACCAGCCTACTAACAGAGAACTAAGGGATGGGCCTAAGTGCAACAAGAGCAGTGATGTAAGAGCCAGAGCCTATTTCCGCCACCTGGACTGGAAGGTGGAGGGGAGCACCGCAGTCCTGGCATATAGCTCTGGCTGGTACAGGAGAGACCCAGAGGAATCTCTGCATAGGTAGGATGGCAGAATACCAATTTAGAGGTGTCTTGTGTTCAAAGAGGACAAAAAAACTAGAGTAATCAAAACAAAAATCCAAGGGAGGGATAGATAGTAAACGATCATCTTCTTGCCACTCCAAAGAGTGAGAAAGGAAAAAGAAGGTGATAGTGTCCAAGCACTTAGGTGTGGAAACAGCACACACCACAACAGGCAGAGCAGCATAGGAGAAGAGACTCCTTAGCACCTGTCTCTCCCTGACACCAGAGGTTAAGGCGGCACCTTGTAACGAGGCTACGCTGCCAGTTGGCAGAGGCTGGAGACATGTCAGGAGGAGACTGAGGTCATAGCAGCTCTAAAATTAAAAACAACATGTAAGCATTTCTTTTAAACTTTCCTTTTGTTAGGAAAGAGGGTAGGGAACCCTCATCCCTGTTTTTTTTTTTTTTTTTTTAAACTGATAAAAATCAGGAGTCTGGAAGGGGTCAAGAGGGCCCAGTTCCAACTGAAGAAAAAAACAAAACAGGCCTAATGCTTCAAGAGGACCTGAATTAGTTCCTGGTCATGGGCCCCCAGGTGACCTGAAATACCTAGGAGCATTGGGAAGGGGAGAGAAGGGTCATGGATGACCAGGCCAGGTCCCCTGCCAGGGCTCTGAGAAAGCTCAGAGGACCTTGCCTAGGGGTACAGCCTGGCAAACTCACCCAACAGTAACCAACCAACCAACATCAGTGGACCAGTTCAGACAGTGCCCTGGGGGAACCCCTAGGCAGACAGAGCTGGACAGGGCCCACAGAGCAGCCTCTGTCCTGACCAGTGACAGGGCTAGTCTATTCCAGAGATAAACTAGGTCTCAGGCTAGCACTGCAACCCTTACCAGAGTTACCACCATCTTTGGATGAGGGGAGAGCTGCAGGCCCAGTACTCCACCTCAACTCCTTGCCAGGGCTGACCCTGCCCCCGGGCCAAGCCCGGTCTCTAGGCCAGAGCCACCTTTAATAACTGACCTCAGAACTGGTACAGTGAGAGACGCTGAAACCAGATCTGGCACCATGAACACCAGAACCTGAAGTGGTACCATGAATGGTGCCAGAAGCGGTCCCCTCACCACTCCTGGCCAGGAGTGACTTCCAACCCAAAGTCAGGTGCAGATCCAGGCCCACAAGGCCTCCATCCTCATGGACTCCATCCCCAGGCCCAAGGCTGACATCCTCATTCTCCCATGACCCATCACAGTGCTCAGTGGAAGAGACAACAATGACCTCCAGGTCTGAGACCAGGTCAGCTCTGGAACCCTTCCATCTTCAGGCACCACAAGCAGTGCCAGAAGGGGGCCTGGTCTTGTGGTCAGTGCCACACCACTCACCAGTACAGATCTTAGTACCAGACACCAGAGTGACACTGGGCCACAACACTGTGGTGCCCACTGATGTAGACAAAGTACACCACCGTGGGTGTCCACTGCCCTGAAGGGCCGATGGACTAGGGTGGAGCTCAGCCAGGTCCCTGAGGGAGCTGGCTGTCCACCAGACACCCCAGGCCCTTGATGTCTCAGCAGAGCAAGCACAGGGAGTACCCTGGATTTCCTCAGTATGTGTAGTAGTGGGAAGGGGCTCTGGGGAAGAGCCAAGGGACCTTATCTTGGTGTTCCTGGTGCAATGCCTGCCATTAAAGGTGTGTGGATCACAGACCCACTTCAATATGTGCTTCATGAGTGTATGGTAGTCCATGGAGAAGCAGGCGTCAAGCCTGTCCATGTCATGGTCTGTGTCAAGGCATGCCCAGCAGTCTCCATGTTGGTCCTAGACAGCAGTATGATCCTCATATGAGCACAGACACATTGGGGGTGTCACTGTTGCTGTTCTTCTTGGGCTTCTTATGCTCCCAAGGACCCGACATGATGCAGAAAAAAAACCCCAAAATACAAAGATTTCAGGGCAGAAGTATTGATAAAATAAAGAACATTGAAAGACATGGTGCAGAGGAAAAAACATCAAACTGAGGTGGTGACGAACTGGGATGGGTTGTAACAGTTTCAGTGACTGTTGAAGCTCCCATGGTGTGCACTCAATGGCAGGAAAAACAGAACCGAGGAGGGTAGGGGGCTGGATCAGTTACTAGCCAACGCACAAGCACGATGTCACTAAGTCTGCTTCGTGGGTGGTGCCAGCACAGATGTTGGTCCCCCAGGCTGCATAAGACTTTGCTCCCATTGGGTTCTAGCGCCTCCAGCTTAGTCCCATAATTGGGAATGAATGGTGAAGACTGATTCTTGGAAGATCAGCGATTTATCCCTTTTTTGTGGTCCTAGATGCAGCTATAATTATACAATTATCCATAATAATGCATTATTCATGCACACCTTTCCAAAAAGGGCAAAGTAAGAGAAAGCTTTACATTTGCATTTTTCTACAAAACCAAGAAAAACAATTTTGTGCACAAATGAGACTTCATCTTAATCTAACCAAATAACTGAAGCACCGTCACAGCAGTAAGCTATGTTAACAGTACTGCTCCGAAGGGTCACATTTTAACAGAAACAGAGCTTCAGACTGCCAGTCATCTATGAAAACCGAAGACAAAATATTCTCTTTAATACCAGTATTCATTATGTTGGTAAAACAGTACTTTACTGCTCTGAGGGCATAATTACTAAGAACTGGAGCATAAACTGCGGGCCTGGAAGGCACTGCTAATTTGTTCTGTACAGCACACAATGTGCAATACATTAACGGGCAAATGCCAAAAGTAGGTGTTTTCTAGAATATGTAATTATGTTCACGGGCGCACTAATTATTGAAGTCAGGCACTTCAGATCTCAGCTCATTAATTTCCAGAACTTTATACTGAATTCAATTAAATCCATAATCTTTATTTAATGCAGAGACAGGTGTGGTGGATTTCAGGAACAGCAAGTTTCAGACTGCTCTTTCAGACCCCCCAATCAAATATAGCAGTTTCAGATGAGAAATGCGACAACTGCTGTTTTTTTTTTTCTTTACATGCCCCCACTCTTCAGTGGGGCTGTAGCTCTTCAGCCACTGTGTCAAGGTCCCTTTCCCTCCTCCTAACACCAATGGGCTTCCTCTGTGACTGTCCTTCAGTTTTGAAGACTTGTTTTCAAAAATGTAACCTAGTCCACTAGCAGTTGGCAACAACGTTCTGCGCTCTCTGATGGGTAGCTAGAGCAATAGAAAAGTGGATGACTAAACCGTCTGACCTCTTGCCCCAAAGACCAGGCACTTAACCGGTAGGTGAAAGGAGCTGGGCTGGGTGGAATGATACAGAGTCAAAAAAACTGGCACAGACACACTCCTTAGGTACCACATTTCTCACAGGAGATCAAATGACTGTCACAATGTGAGATCAATGGTCCATCCAATCTGCTCATATTACCCTATCATACCCCAGGATCTACTGTGTCTGTGGGGTCTAATAATAATAATGGTTTGTTGTTTTGTCACGTGTGTCCACAGGTGGAAAGTTTCATTTGGTTAGTCTAGTGTCTGTACCGACTACAAGTACGGCTGAAACTGCATTGTTCACTTTCTGAGAATTTGTTAATTTATTCTGTAATATATTCTTCATGATTCAACCCATCTTCCATCATGGCAACTCCTTCCTGTGACTCAGAATAGTCCTATTACAGTCTATCATATTTTATTTCTTGCTACCAACAATCATGGACATAGTAGAGTAACAAAGGTGCATAGCTTCAGAGGAGCTGACTTTGATAAGATGGCCAACAGAGTTAAGCTAGCCCTGGCAAAAAGAAACACAGGTGAGGGGGTACAGGCAAAGTGGGCAAGCATTAAGGATGCAATACTTGAAGCAACATCCCATTGTGTTAGACAGAAAAGGAAGTGCAAAAGAAGAAGAAACCACTTTGGTTCTCAAATACAGTAGCAGAAAAGGTCAGAGCCAAAAGGCTGGCCTTCAGGAAATATAAGGAACACAGCGATGAAGATAGGGAGGCATACCGAACTGCCCTAAGGGAAGCAGGTAAGGCAGGCAAAGTCCCAAACTGAGGAAACACTAGCACGAACAGTAAAAGAAGGTGACAAGACTTTCTATAGATACATTAGTGAAAGGAGAAAGTCCAGAGGGGTATTGCTAGTTTTAATGGAGAAAAGGGAGCATGTGAGGAGGAGGACCCTGTAAAGGCATCTATCCTAAAAGATACTTTTGCTCAGTATTTACTGAAGAGAAGGTAGGGCAGGGCCCACAGCTCAGCATCATGGACACAGGGGGGAGGGAGGTGAGCACTACTCCCTTCACAAAAGAAAGGGTCCTACAAGAGCTTGCAAAGCTCAGAGTGGATAAGGCAATGGGACCTGATGGCATACATCCCAGGGTACTTAAGGAGCTAAAGGAGGAACTAGCAGAGCCATTAGCAGAATTGTTTGGTGAGTCTCTGAGCACAGGAGAGGTCCCAGAAGACTGGAGAAGGGCTCATGTGATCCCGCTCCACAAGAGTGGTAGCAGGGAGGAGGGGGAACTACAGACTGGTCAGTCTTACCTCAGTAGTGGGCAAGATTATGGAGGCACTCCTTAAGGAAAGGATAGTGCAACACCTGGAATCCATAGGGGCACAGGATCCAAGACAGCATGGGTTTACAAAGGGAAGGTCCTGTCAAACTAATCTCATAGATTTCTTTGACTGGGTAACCAGAGTGGTGGACCAAGGGGAGCAGTTGATGTCGCTTCACCTTGACTTCAGCAAAGCTTTTGACACTGTTCCACATAGAAGATTGATTAATAAGCTGGGTAGGCTCGGGGTGGGTCAGAAGTTGGTCAACTGGGTGGCAAACTGGTTGACTGGCAGAAAACAGAGTGTGGTGGTAAATGGTATACAGTCAGAAGAGATGCAAGTCACAAGTGGGGTACCTCAGGGATCAGTCCTGGGGCCAGTCCTATTCAACATCTTCATTAGTGACCTTGCAGATGGACTAGAGGGTAAGGCTTGTCTGTTTGCAGATGACACCAAGATCTGCAACAGAGTAGATGAGCCAGATGGGGTGGGCAGAATGAGAAGAGATCTGGATAAACTAGCAGAATGGTCAGAAGAGTGGCAACTGGGATTTAATGCAAAGAAGTGCAAAATCATGCACATAGGGAAGAGAAACCCTGAAGCCACTTATAGGCTGGGAGAGGAGTTGCTAGCAGTCACAAAGGAAGAAAGAGACTTGGGCATCATCATCACTGATGACCTAAAATCATCCAAGCAGACCTCTAAAGCAGTAGGTAAGGCTAGGGGGGTGTTAGGGTGTATTAGTAGGGGTATCACAAGTCGTAAGAGGGAGGTAATAATCCTCTGTACAAGACATTGGTTAGGCCCCATCTGGAGTACTGCGTGCAGTATTGGAGCCACACCTTCACAAGGACATTAACCAAATTGAGGCAGTCCAGAGAAGGACAACCAAAATGGTGCAGGGACTGCATCAGAAGACATATGAGGACAGATTAACGGAGCTCAATATGTATACCCTGAGCAAAGGAGGGAGAGAGGTGATATGATAGAGGCATTTAAACACCTTAAGGGCATAAACAAGGTGAAAGAGTCTAACATGTTTAAATATAAGAAAATAGCAGGACAAGAGGACACAGCATGAGATTAGAGGGAGGCCGATTAAGGGGAATGTGAGGAAATTCTTTTCACAGAAAGGGTGGTGGATGCCTGGAATGGCTTACCACAAGAAGTGGTGGCTATGAATACAGTGCAGGGCTTCAAACAGGCATGGGATAGGCATAAGGGAGCAATACAAATGACTATGAATAGATAGGTCACTGACAGAGCAAAGGCCGATGGCACATTTATAAGGTAGAAAAAGAAATGGGCAGACTGGATGGGCCTTGCGGTCCTTATCTGCCGTCAACTTCTATGTTTCTATGTTTAAGCTAGCTCCCAGTTTGCCTCAGTAACCAGGGATGCACTCATTTTGTTGTTTTGCAGATGGGACAGTGCCCAGGTATCCCCCATGCTCAAGTGGCCCAATGACAGTCACAGCACTCCCCACCTCTACATGGAATACATAGGAAAAGTGTCAGGGGACATATTCATACCCAATGTCCATGACAGTATGAAAGCCCATGACAAGCTCTTTCAAACGAGGTACTGGGCTCACCTGTAGCTGGATGGTGGAATCTGTTCAATGTTAATACTAAACTGCACAAGTTTCAGATTGCTCCTTGATGAGATCACAGTGTTCTACAAATGGTTACAGTATAGTATTAACATTGAATAGACAGAGTCCTCTATATCTCTGCAGTGCTTCCAGCTACAGGTGAGCCCAAAACCTCGTTTAAAAGAGCTTGGCATGGGCTTCCATACTATGTCAACCATTGTACAGGAATGTGTCCCTGACAGCTTGTTTACTGTAAACATTGTTTCAAATAGTGAATCACATTTTATCATTCCATCTTTACTCAGCTTTAGTAAGCTTAGCGAGTGTTTTGAGTGTTTCGGATTTATTTTCTAGTGAGAAAGAAAGACCATTTTATAACTGTATGATGTAGTCTGTCCTTTAACTCTTTGTTCTGTCAATGTATCCATGTTCTACTATTGGAACTCTGGGGCTGAAAGGGACATCAACTTCAAACAATACTAAAATGATGCAACTTACAGTGAACTAAGCAGCCAATACCGATCGAACGACTACGGTATGGGAACCAGTATTTAAGAACAAAAAAAAAAAAAAAAAAAAAATGACACAACTTTAATGCAGTTCTCAGTTAAGGCCCAGTCTGATAGATGACGCCTTAGGGATGCTTGGGGTGACCATTTGAAGGAGGGTTGGGTCAAAATAGATAACACTGTCTGAAGAGCAACTGACACGTCTGGAAAACAAAATTTAAAAAACACAGGGCTGGATTATCAAAGGTTCTGCTACAGGCCCGGAACCCAATTTTGGCATGTGCCTGCGGCAACAAATTCAGCACAATATTTGAATGCTTTTTTTCAAACATGCTACATTACAGTAAAATAATGACACATACATCATTATATGGCACCCGTTATGCCACAGCTCAGGGCAGATGGGCAAGATATGTAGGCCAACTTTTAGGTGGTTTCCAATACTGGGGCAAGCATCAGGGATGTGGCCTAATCGTGCTGAAAGTTCCCGATGCCGCACTGAACATCCAGCTCGCACTGTTTGGACACAGCGGCTTTTATGTCATATAAGTTTATATTTCATATGCAGTGGAACATGTCTATTACGAACCACTTCAGGCCCAAATAATTTCTCCTTAATATCAATTTGCCCTTAATATGCAGGTTGCACATTACTTAAGAAATTGCAGTTGGCACTACAAGAAGTGTCCTTAATATCACAACATTCTTAAAATGCAATATAATTTATAGACCAGTACCACTGTATTATGCCGTAGGCTGTGACTAGTTTTACTGCATCTGTTTGCCTGTTGTATAGTTTCTGGGTGGCCTCTTAAAGGGGCTAGTCCCAGTGGGCTTACCTGGTTGCCAGAATTAATCACATTTTTTTATTTCTGTTCTCCCCGTTCTTTATTATGGATGACATTTAAATAAAAACAGGATCTTTGTCCTTTAGAGTCTACTCCAACTGCTTCATTCCCCATTTGAATGCTCTGAACGGGACTAAGGGAGGGATATGGGGGAGAAACTACCCCATATTTCAGACACTAGGGCACTCTCCGTTGAAATTGAAGCTGTGAAAAGCAAGGGGCAAACTTCCACCACACTGCACCCCCATCCTTTTCTGCTATTCTCTAACAGATACGGGGAGGAGTGCCTCTGAGATCATGCCACAGAACAGATTCACTGGTGCAAGGGACAAGTGAGGTTTACTTTGCATCCACTAACACACTGGTTAGTGCCAGCGAAGTGCCACAGCATGGCACAGCATAACACTACTATGCTGTGAATGTGTCATAAATAGCCCCAACACCCTATACAGCTTAACTCATAAGGGCCCTCGTGGGTCAGTTGGTCCCGTTTTCTTCTGGCTCAATATCTGTTGCCCTGGCAGTTCAGCGCTTCCCCCACCCACCTCCCACCTTGTCATACTCTGGTGCCCATTTACAACAGATGATGCCACTTTAGGGTAAAATAACAGCCCCAGTCCACAGATTGAGGCTGCGACTGGTAGTGCGGGTTGTCAAAGGTCTGAACATGGCCCTGCATGTACGCACAGCCATTTACATGGTGGCCCCCCCCCTTCCCATAAAACTCAGAAACAATTTTTCAACCGTGCAAGGAACGTTTGCGACACATGTTAAGCTTTACCCAAAGTGGCACTGTTGTGTCTTTAAGAAATTTTAAAGGTTTTAAAAAGATTATAAGTTTTTTTATTCTCTGCAGCTCAACAAGCTGTGGAACTTTTTTTTTTTTTTTTTTTTTAAAATCACAACTTGATTTTGCATCTTCGCCAGCAGCCCGATCCTACCAACCCCCAACCCCTGGAATTACTGGCCCTTACCTTGCCCGGCCCGAGAGCGGTGCCTGTGGGAAGTCTGTTTTCATCCTGCTGCCAGTGTATTTTCCCCTCCATTTTTTCTCTTGGGGCCCCAGGAGTATGCACGCATGCACCATACAGCCCTGGTTATGACCCCTTTCCCCCACCCCATGGCCAAATGCCTGGGCACCCTCTGGGCCCATACTTCCCCTAGTCTCCACTGGGGGTTGCCATCAGCCGAGGGATGCCATGCTACCTCCCCAGAGAGGAGCGCTTGCCTGCCGAAAGCTCCATCCAGCTCTGCCCTCCCCTTCCCCTGTTGCGGACCTCTGATGACCTGGGCTCGTTCCCGAATCTGGGTCACTGGCATGGGTCGAGGTGAAGCACCAGTGCCTCAACCCTCTACACCACTGACCCAGTCACTTTGGAACATTTTAGAGATTTTTATCCTGTCCAGCTTCCTGTGTCTGTCTGGGTGCATCCAAGAAATAGTAGAGCCTCTTATAAGATGCAGTTCTCTGTACATACCATAGTTTGTCTGATTTATGAAAATAATACAGAGAATAACGTATGGCAACAAAGTGCTTTTATTTTTTAAACACACCCAATGTGTGCGATTCCACATAAATCACAAGACCAAAGGTCAAGTAGTTTAAGTGTCACACACACTGAGGGTATGTAAAGAGAGTAGGAAAAAAAAAAGACTTTAGCTACTTTTTTTATTCAATTACTAGTTGTTTATTCTCTTGCAACGAACTGCGAGAGGCTTAAAGTGTGCCTCAAAACAGCTCAGGTGAAGCAAAAGGTAACCTTCGATACACATGAAGATATGCAATGGGAGAGGGGGTGGAATAACAGAGTTACACATACTGGTTTTAGGCTGTAATTATACCTAAGCAGTAATTATCAAATAATCATGTTTAGTCAGCATGGATTTACGTTCTTCATATACAAGAGTCTTAATCCACGTGGCGGTGGTTCCAAGTGGTCAAATCCAAGCTAAGGCACTTATTTCTTTCTCTTCTGTTTTTTGGTTCCATATATATTGCATTTGAGACAGAGTAGGTGCTTCTGGGAGTTCCAGGTCTTCAGTTGCCTTGGTGACTCAGCTGGTAGCACAGCTGAATGGTGGTCTAGGCAGCCTTAGTTAAACCCCAGCTAAGGCACTTCCTTGCACTTGACCGCTGTAGTGACTCCGAATATGGCCGATGAAGTCTTCCCACCCACGACACTGAGGCCTATCCAGGTTCTGTTCCCTTCTTTCAATGGGTCCACACACCCAGCTCTCCTAGTCGAGTCGGGATGGTCTCTAGGAGAGTTGGCTATTCCTCCTCCCCCAAATCCTGGAGTCCCACCTGTGGGGGGTAAACCACAGGTTAAGGCAGTAGTTGGCAGCTTGAGCAGGGCCATGTAGCAAACGCTGGTTGTTGGGGTAGAACTGTAGGATTTCCTTGAGTAGGTTGATGGAAACCCACATTTTAGGATTGTTTACCTTCTCAAACTCACTGGTGTTGATTGTTTAATCTGCCTTCGTTCTTAGTAGAACTGAAATTCATGCATACCCTATGGTATAATTATATCCAACCTTGTTTTGTCTCAAATCCTAGATCTACTTTGATTGCGTACTTCCTGCATATTAGGAACACTCCCAGTCTTCTCCCCTCCTACTGCACCCTGAGTGGCGGTGGCTAGACTGTGTTGAGGGTGTTCCCAAGTCCAGGAAAGATGCAGTCTGAGTTAAGGAATGTAGACAAAAACATTTTGGTGTGTTAACACCAGAATCGTGAGCAGTCTGTTTTTCACTTTTAAAAAGCAATCAGAATCAAGCTACCAGTTACATTAGCACATTCTACAGAATGTGAACAATCATAAAAAATGTTTTTAAATAACTAGGAACAGTTTGAGGCCCGGGGGAGGGGGGTGTTATTGACAGTGCCCTTTTAAGCACTTTAGGGAATGAAACTACAAGTTAGACAATTGTGGAACATACTGAAGAGGTAGGGCCGGGAGAAAACAAAGAGGATTACAGAAATCTGACTCTAATGGGAGCGGTTTGGGGACAAGAAACCACAGGAAGGGATTTTGCCCCCTACATGATACTCAGACTGCTCTGCTGAAAGAAGAGAAGTGCGAATTTTATGCATCTGTAGTGGAATGATTCTGTTTGAGCTGCTGTGGTTATATTTTCAATGCAATAAGCATCTGTATTATATTACACAATTGCTGTAGTCTGTTAAACATATAAAATTAACAGAGTCTAGAAGTTTAGTTTCAGCAAATGTTTTGGTACATGGCCCAGAGCAGGTTAAAAATCTACAGGCACATGTGGCTGTCTTAGCTTTATTTGGTATACTTTCCCTGCCTGTATTTTAAAGGCAAGACTACCAGCCCACCAAGCCACCAAAATTTTGTTTGGCGCATAGTGATCAGACTGCTTTAACAAGGAACAGTAAGCACTAAGAACCCCAGACTCATGGCCGATCCCAATTTGCACTTCATGTGCCAAAAAAAAAAAGGGCAAAACACTTTTTCTAGTTACTGTTTACTGCAGTATAGCATACTATATCAGGCTGATTCTGCTGACTTCCAAGCAGACATTTGCTGTAACCAGAAATCCCAGAATTCCCTGCAGCTGTTGGAGATTCAATAGCCTGCAGTGCATGGCAGAGACTTTGTAAACTCAGATTAGATGTTTGCTGGTCACACTGTTCTCCCTGGACTAAGTACAGTCCTCTGTGACTGCACTTAGCCATGGGAAGACAGCAGGATCAGCAAACAAAAGATCCAAGTCCACAAAAACATGCACTGCAGGCTATTTAATTTCCCATGGGACAGCACAATGAACATGCGCTTGCAGCCTGAGAATGTCGGTGCAGGTGAGAACAGCGCAGCACAAAAACAGTCCGAAAAATGAAAATTTAAATCTGTATGTCATTGCACGTTATTGTGGGCAGCCCCTGGTTAACAAACGTTACTGGGTGGTTTGGATGCTGACAACTTACAGATCCAAAGGTTGGCTCAACTGCAGCAATATCCTTGACAAAGACCCCCAGATTCTTTCCAAAATGTTAGAGTTTTTCTAGGCAGTTCTTGCTACAACAGAAACATCTTTATTGCCCCCCCCCCAAAATACTATAAATGACAGTCCATTGGGTATTTTTTATTGGTCTATACAAAACTTACAAGAGTAATAAGTTTCTCTTACCTCCTGCGACAATCTGAGATCACCATTTATAAGCATTTACATGTTTTAATATGTCTCAAATGTCTTTTTTAAAACTGTTAAAAAATAATAAAACACCACTCACCACAAACTAAATTTAAAACCTCCATTAGTAACTGCAGTGACCTCTTTCTACTCATGACTGAGGGATGCACTCCCTTGTCCCAGTTACAGATTCAAACGGTTCTTGTGCTGTAGTTCTTAAAATAACATGTGCATTCACATCCAAAATGACATTTTGAAAATGGTGGGCATTGCCCTTCACCGTTAAAATCAAAATTACCTGGTTGGCTTTAATAATAAAAATAAAAAAGCCTATTTAAAGTAATATGCTCATTTGTCTGCATAAGCACATACAACATTGAATAAGATCTGTCGAGGGCTCTGTTTAAAGGCAGTATGCCCCTAAAAAAAACATACATGAATAATTAGAAAAAGTTTCTATTATATGAAAACAAAGACTTTAAAATGCATTTTATAGCTGCAAAAAATTGCTCTAGGTTTCTGATCAAAATCTTGCAAAAGGTTTCTTGACAGCAGTCCCAGTAGCAAAGGTCCCCTTCTCAGAAATGCAGTTAAAGGCTAGAACTGCCCTGATGGAATGTAGTGTTCATCTCAGGCACTTCTTTTATCCCCCAGTCCCTCCCTTCATATACCTTCATCACCCTGGCCATGTGATTCTGTGCATTACATCTGGCATAACAGAAGAGGAGAGAGCAATTATTTAGCATGATTAAAGCAGACCGCCAGCTCTACAGCTCACCTTGCACAAGGAACTGTACCGTGCTATCCACGAAGCTATGCACAGTGTTCCAGACATTAGTGTATGCAAGTCATCAGGACTATGTAATAAGCCACAACAGGGTGTGCACTGTAGGATTGTAATGCACGCCCCAGGGGTGTGATAAGGTGAGAGGCCAAAGGCTGAGTATCTTTATGCCAGTGGGAAGTGCATTAAAATCCTATGAGCACACCCTGGAGGGGCTTATTGCACTTACAAAAAATCGCTCTTAATAGGTTTTATGGAGACAAAACAAAACAAAAAAAAGATTCCGCATGTGACTGTGCTTTTATATACATTTAACTCACAGTCCGGTGATGTCTCTTGGCCAATGAAACTTAGTTTGTTTCTTGCCATTGTATAAGGCATATATATCAAATCACTTGGATATGTGTTCTCGCCTTGCATCTTTTTATGGGTCCTATACACTGCTCTTTTTTGCAAACTCCAGTCACGGAAAACTTTTAGTGAGATAAATTCTGCCTTCATTTTGAATACTTTTTTCTATCTCTCTTCTTTTTTTTGTTACTGAAGAAATCTGCATTAAAAAAAAAAAAAAAAAAAGAAACTGGATCTTTGGGGCACCCCACTGGACCAACATGATGCACTGCTGTGCCAATGACCCAGGTTCAGAAGCAAGCCAGGGGGTTGTTATCAGGAGGCAGACCCTGACAGACAGCTGCCGCTTGGCAGCGCATCTCAGATGGGGAGGGTTGTACCAGGTTCTGCCACCATAGTGACCCCTGCAGCTGGGCTGGGGAGCTTGCTCTTGCTGCCTGGAAAGCTGTGTGTGCGCAAGGCAGACAACGCCACGACCCATGCCAGTGAGAGTACTAGTCATGGCACCAAGGCTGGCATACTGAAGGGGAAGCCATGGGACACGTGACCAGAGTGGGTGGGATCGGTTTATTGACATTGCTGATCGACCTCAACCCTGAGCATATGCTCCATAGGTCCACTATTGCTAGGCCGCCCTCTCACACCTGTAACGAGCTCGACATTAGTCAGATGACTAGTACAAACATTTTATATTTTTTTGGACCCCAGCTACCACCATGCACCTGCTTCTTCAGGTAATATCTGATTCCCCAACCCTATCCACTACCTCCACTACTGTCACACCAGCAGGGAGCCACGTGGGGTGGGGTGCAAGGGTATCGGCCCTGCAATTAATGGCAGACGGTGCTCGGATGCAATGGTACTGGAACCATAATTAATGGCAGACGGTGCTCGGATGCAGTGGTACTGGCACCATAATTAATGGCAGACGGTGCTCGGATGCAATGGTACTGCCACCACAATTAATGGCAGACGGTGCTCGGATGCAATGGTACCGGCACCACAATTAATGGCAGATGGTGCTCAGATGCAATGGTACTGGTACCACAATTAATGGCAGACTGTGCTCAGATGCAATGGTACCGGCACCACAATTAATGGCAGACGGTGCTCAGATGCAATGGTACCAGCACCATAATTAATGGCAGATGGTGCTCGGATGCAATGGTACTGGCACCATAATTAATGGCAGACGGTGCTAGGATGCAAGGGCACCGACATCATAATTAACAGCAGATGCTGCTCAGATAGTTTCTTGTTTCTCCCATGTCCTCGCCCTTTGCCCAACCTGACACCTGGCAGTGCCCCTGCAGACCAGGCACACCCCTTTGGTGGAAGCAATTTCCCCAGTCAACCACAGGGGTCGCTACTGTGGCGGAACCTGGTGTCCATTCCTCCCAAGCTGGGGGCTGTTCTGGTGATCGAGCATGCTCAGTGTTAAACTGCCGAAGTGTGGATAGTGAACTGAATCTAGATAGTTGGAGAGAAAATTTATACCAATGAAGCAAGCTGTATTTCAATACCAATAAATCTGAAAGCTGCAAGAGTGCTCATTCTAGCACTTTCCAGCGGGCTGGATTTTGCAGAACCTATGTGGAGCATCTGGTGGTTTCCATTAACTAAACAGCAAGGAATGAAAGTTTAGCCTATTAAGCTTACCAACTGATTTCATATTACATTGATACATATACAGCTGAGGACAGATATGGATTTTACCAATCTACTTGGTCTTGTACTAAATTTCTGCCTAGTCAGACATTATAATTAAACACAATTGCTTCAATACCCAAGACTGAAATATCTATTCAGAATGACAATCATGCACATTATAGGTAAAAACAAATAAGTGTGGGGCGCTAAAATGTAACTAGCTCAAAATGGAGCAAACAGTGATTTCAGCTTTAAGTATAAATACTCATTTGTTACTGTGATAACACTGGCAAGATCAAATGCATTACATCTTGCATAATAGTTTAATATTGACTTAGGAAATAAAATCCGGTTGATAGCCTCCTCTGGGCATCCCGTCACTAAAGCCATCGTGGAAGTCCTCCTGGCCGTCCATATCAACCTCCATCAGGCCCTGATCATAATTTCCATGTTGACTATATTCGTCTCCGGTGTTTTAAAATATCAAAAAAAGCACTTTTAGAAGCAATATGAACTGCCTTGGACATGAGTGGCTGTGAATGATAACACTTGCTGACAACCTAGCTATTCAAATTCATCAGCTATAGTTTCCCCCTTCCCTTCTGTCCACACTCCCATTCTGCTCATGAAAATCCTTCTTCAGTAAGCACTGCCAAGGTCCAAAGTAGGCCAATCAAAGGCTTTCCCTCGTTAGTCACTGCCAATATTCTCGCCTGGCCTGCAGCAAATCGCTGCAGAAGAAAATTAATCCTCCCCTAGTCTAATGACAATCCTCAAAGATTTACCTCTACCAAGCACAACAGAACAGATGCTAATATTCAATCTACAATCTCAGATTAAAACTCAGAGAAACCCCAGCCCTGTACATTTATGGCCATCCGAGCGAGTGAACAAGCAACCTCGATAGACACTGCCTCTGAATGACATCCTGCATGGTATTCAGTATGACAGCTGTGCATAATGCCAGATGCTAGAGGCTTTTTAAAAAAAAAAAAAAAGCTCGGACTGCTCTTTTTCTGTAGTACTTTAGTTTCTGATAACTATCCAATTTATTAACAAAAATTAAAGGAATACAGAGAAAGCACTCTAGTCTCTACTATATTCTCTTCCTGCAGGACAAGGAACAAGTGCAAGAGACAGTACAGCAAGAGAGCGCACACTGAATTATGATATTGTGCGAGGCAATGATGCTGCACAGAACTCCTGACAGACTGCCACTTCTGTAAGAATTTCAGGAAACAAAGATAGCAGCCTGCCCTTTGGGTTCCCACCATCTGACCATAACCATCCTGTGGTCTAATTGCTCTTGATGCCGACAGTTACTGTGGGCATCTACAACTGAAATAAATGGCTTGGTTTCCTTCTTGAGAGCTAAACAGCCTTTTCTGTTCTTCCAGCGCTGGGCAACAGACTTCTGTCTGAACCAGAGTTATATAGTTAAGGTAGACAACAGGATTGTACAGCTTCAGAAACCTTTTTCTTTGTACATCAGGGGGATAAACATGGTACAGGAGGGTAGCATCTTTCGGAAAAGAAGGTGTAAGAGAACAAGGGGGCATGATATGAGGTCAGAGGGGGGTAGGCTCAGGGGCAATGTGAGGAAGTACTGTTTTAACAGAGTGTAGTGGATACTTGCAACAGCCTCCCAGTGGAGGTGGTGGGGGCAAAAACAGTAGGGAAATTCAAGAATGCATGGGTTAGACATAAGAGTACTGTAGCAATAAGAAGATCGGGTAAGTCGCAGATCAACTAGGGTCTGCAGTAACGCATTAGGTAGGGAAAAGGGGCAGACTAGGTGGGCCGTATGGTCCTTATTTGCCATCACATTAAGTGCATCTGTGACTGCAAATGTAAAGTCAAATATATGGAATATAAAGCCAGCCCAGTGGTGCTGAGGGTTGAGGCGTTGGATGCCACACCTTGCACCATGCCGGCGACCCCAGATCGGGAATGAGCCCGGGTCGCTGAGGGTCGGCAGGGGAGGGAAGAGCTAGAGCATCCGGTGGACTGCTCCCTTCCTAGGGAGGGCTGGGGGAAAAGCGACTGCTCATGAAGCGACCTCTGGCGGCAGTCTGAGATGCCAACGTAGTGTCGCAGTGCATGCTGGGGGGCAGAGCTGCGGCATAGTGTTGCCTTGTCAGCCACACTCTGCAGGGGCAATACCTTAAATAGAAAAATCCCCTTCTGTGGGGATAGGCAAAGGCACTGCCATCCAGCCCACACTCCTAATACTGGTTACCCTCTCTCTCTGCTCCTGTGTCCCCACCCCGGCCGGCACTCTATACTCTAGATAGAGCGCCCTGGGAGGATAGGGCGGTCCTTCCCTGTGGGGGTTTCGATCCAGGGTTGTTGCCAGTCTGGGGTGAGGAGCAAAATTCGGGGCTTCACAGTGGGAGGTAGAGGGTGGAGCAAGCAGTCGCTGGAGAGAGTTCCCTACATGGAGGTGTATAAACAGAGTTAAAAAAAAAAAAAAAAAGTATATGGAATATAAATACAGATTAACACAACTTCAGTTCTAAACCTGTTATTTCCTACTGCGTCACCAGGTTTCTCTTCTTACCTGGGTGCATATCAATGTGTGCTCTGCCCTCCTGACTGCATCATCGGCGCATGCACCAATTATTTATTTATTTTTTTTTTTAAACTAATAGTGCTCATCTTAATATGTGACAGCTGGGTAGGAGGTGCTGACCACCCGAACTGTGACTTGTAAAAAACAATATATACATTATAAATAAACAACCACTAAGGAACATGTGGAACAGCTGTGTAAATGTGTTTTTGTTCATTTCCTGACATCATATCCTGCTCGAGCAATTAAAGACATCGAATGAATTCGGAAAATTACTGCCATGTTCAGCACATTTCTTTAGCAGTTATAGTCAAGAAAATATAGGTAGAATGCAGTTTGAAACAGAAAAACAATTATGGCAGAGATACAGGACAAATACAATAAAATATTTTTTTTTTGTTTTTGGATTAGTTATTATAGTAAGGGGTTAAATAGTCAGAGAAACAGTGGTGCAATGCCCCCCAGACACCACCGACCATTTAAAAAAAAAAAAAAAAAAAGACCTCACACACACACACACAGGTTTGAATGATGTAAGTAAATCTAATTGACTACACTGGTTTCAGTTGTAAACAACATTTGGACCCAAAAGTCAATACAGTACTACTGCGGCACTTTTGACCCGCTGCAACTTTGTTAATTGGGATACATCTGTTTTAGAGACATTCAACTCAGGCTGAGGTATCCATGTATTTTGCATAAAAGGCATTATGTAAATGCAAATAATATACACATATATATGTTTTTGTTTGTTTTTTTTTAAAAGAACTTCTAGCTTCTGGAATTCAGAAATGGAACAGTTCCCAAATACCACAAATACCCATGCCATGCTGGGAAACAAAGACATGTCTTTAGTGGAACTGCTGTTTTGAGATTTAAAAAAAAAAAAGTTATTCTACAAAGACAAAGGTCTTTCTGCTACGAACTAGTGTAAATGAATACCAAAAAGTGCCTTTGTCACTGCATTTTTTTTTGTTTGGAGTTTTAGAATGCAATGAGCAAGGTTGCCCAGGCCCTGGACTTGCACTGCTCCCCAACATCATGTAATAACGAAGCGAGTTCAACACTGTAATAATAGTATGTGGATAGCCACGGTTCCCTTTATAAGACAGTGGCACCCCCGAACTGTCGTACAGTTTCCAGCAGTCAATCAGCCAGTGTATATGGGCATGGCCTGCTTCTGTCCCCGGACACACTGACCTATACTTCAGCCAAAACATCAAATGACAGTTAAATAATGCCACGCACCCACCCCCCCCCAAAAAAAAAAACTGGTCAAACCACAGGAAAATGTGCACAAACAGAGCTATGAGTGCTTTGCATGTGTCTCTGGAATCTGATCTTGAGCTCTGTTCTTGTGGTTTGTAATTAGAAGTGCTTAGATCCAGTCAGAATTAAGACGGATTACTAGAGTTTCCAGCTCTGTTCCAACCATGATTCAAATAATTTTACTGGACTGGACTCAATGTTTCCAGTCCAGTAGTACTGTTAGGCAATCTGACTCTCTCCCCAACTGGTTTAAAAAAAAAAAAAAAAAAAAAAAAAAAAAAGGGTGTCCGCCCTCACTTTCTCAACACCATAAAGTAAGCTACTACCTAGGGCCTCTTGGGGCTACTAAAACAGGTTACTCACCTGTAACAGTAGTTCTAGGAGTGGTATATGTTCATCCACAATCTTTGGCATGTCCCTTTCCCCTTTAAGGATCACCAGAAGTCTTCAAGCTGGCTCCTCTCACCCACCCACCTGGCTGATATAACCCTCGGCTCCACCCCATGATGCCAGAACTTAGCCCGCTGGAAGCCTGGTATTGTGCGTCCGCAGCCGGGGAGGTCGAGTGGGTCCGTGTGGATGAACAACATATACACTCCTAGAAAGATCAGTTACACAAAGACTTTTGTCATAACAGTAGACCGTCTAGGAATGTCTCCTGCAGTAAGTCATTACTTCTGGAAGTTCCCGATAGGTGGCGTTCCAGCACGGAAGTTTCTTCCAGCAGTCTCCACACCAGGGACCACCCAGACGATCTCACTTCCTGGGCTGTACCTATAAAAGTGAGTGGTCCCTGGTAATCTCCGTTCCCTGCCAGTTTCAGCGAGGGAAAGCGAGGGACCGAGGGGAACCGAGGTACCAAAGCTGCCCAACCCTACATCATTTTTACTGTTGCAGAATGGCAGGGGGTTGAGGGAAGGAAGCTACTTACTGCAGGAGACATTCCTAGAAGATCTACTGTTATGGCAAAAGTTTTTGCATAACTGATCTATCTTCCACGGAATGGTCTCTTGCAGCAAGTCATTACTTCTGGGAAGATTCCCAAGCAGTTATATGGCAGTGGGGTGACCAAATATGTAATTCTGCTGTAGGTATAATGTGGTCATAGGACCAATAAACGCTGCAAGTAGCATATAAAATAATTTTGTATTCTATTTGTCAGTGTTCCATTATCTTATTCATTATAGGATTATGGTTAAAATATATGCCAGACCTGTTATTATGGGGGCATGTGTGATTTTGTATTTCTTTGAAAAACTTGGCTTCCCGGCCAAATGCTCTTTGAGGTAACCATTGCCTCAGTGCTTGCACACAGAGGTTCTTTGTTATTATTAGGTATTTATCAGATGTGTTAAGGGGATGACACCCCGATCAGGGTGAGACATGCCAATTATATCAAAAAATCTGAAGGAATTCCGCCACATCACTGAGTGAATAGGTGATCTCAGTGGGCTGCAGTGAAAAGACAGCCTCTGCCAAAGGCAACTGTGCCCTGAGTTGTAACAGTAGCTCAAATAATACAATGCTATTCTTTAGAAGTGCTACAATGTAGCAAGTTAAGACTTTTTTTTGCCATGTCTGTCAAGACAGTAGAAAATGTATTCATTTGGCATAAGTAGGATACTTAAGTAGCAGATAATGTTGTGAAATGAAACAATGTATCTGTGACATAAAGGAAGTCCGTGATTCTTAGAATCAATAGCTATAACCAATCTTGCATTTGGTTTAAGGAACATGTAAAGTAATAGAATAATGTTGACATATCCATCTTGTATTAGTAATCTTACTTACAAGGGGGTCCCAGGTATGTCAGGGCCTGCAACCTTGTTAGGCGTAAATCTGAAATGTTCATATGGCAAGTCCATTATGTGAACTGTTTGGAAAACAGAAGCTAACATAATAAGCAATATAATCGAAATCATAAGGCAGTGGATCTCATTCTTGAGATTACATAAACACATATGTATATGTATGTGTATATATAGTTTTTTGACCAAGCAAAAAAGAGACATGCAGAGTTTTTAATACATATAATCTTTGTATATGTACTCATCCTTATTCCTGTGATCTTTGTTCATGATCAAGTGGAAGCTGCTTATAGCAGTGGAAGGTTGAAAGAATAATATAATCGGTATCGGGATTGATTGTGTCTCAGCATGCGAGTAGCAGTAGGTGGACCTGTTCGTGGGAGGGACATGGAGTCCGGCGCACAACAGGCAGAGAGGCATCCCGATGGAATGGCCGTGGTGGTCTGTAACAGTGATACCTCGGAAAAAGTGGCTAGATGTATAGAGCCATTTTGGAAAAGGCCTCAGTCTCATCTTTAGTTGAAACCCCAAGAGGTCTCCGAGGCCTAGAAGAGGAGACCAGGGCGAAGTCTGAAGTATTTAATGAAAGGAAGACGCTCCAGGCCAGCCTGAGGGGTGGCCACGGGTCAGCTTCGTTGTGTTCCTTGTCACTTGTTCTCTGACCTTAAAGGTTTCATGTTGGGTATAATTAGTTCCAGTTTTGTATAAAATAATTCTACTGAGGGCATGGTTTGTAGTACATGTACTGTACTGTCTTCAGTTGTCTGCCTGAGGCTTGTAGGTTATCCAGTATCATTTGAGCCCCGGCCCAAAAAGATGGTCATCTGAGAAGAGGGCATTAGCCACTTTTTGTTGAATATCAGCTGCTAGCCTGAAAGTCAGAGCCATGACTGATGGCGTATAAGAATACCGACTGCAGAGGCTCTAGCCGAAGCATCGGTAAGATCGTATCCTGATCTTAATAAATGTTGAGAAAGGGAAATGAAGCTATTTATTATTGATGTGAGTTGCTCTTTTTTCAGGGGCTGTGGGTAGTCTGTTTATAATGTCCCCAGCAGAGGTGCTCACTGTATGCTGGTATTGCAACATATGCCCATATAATTGAGTATTCTGATATTTAGTGTGTTTAGAGCAAACATTTTCTTCCCCATATGATCGAAACGTTTAGAGTCTCTCTCTCCCTGGAGGTATTGTACTTGTATGTCTAGGCTTGCTGGTGCGGCTGTGAGCAGCTGCAATAACCACAGAATCCGCAGTGGGTGTATTTGTTAAAGATTGATAATCAAGAGGAGCCTGATGCAGCCCCATGGGCTTTTCTAGGCAACTCCTGAGCCGCTATGGGTTGGCTCCATGCTTCAGTGATCACATTTCTGAACGCTGATATAAAAGGAGGGGCTGCCTGGATAGCTTCCTCTTGAAGGTCCAGATATTCAGCCATATCTTTACTTAATCTGTCCTGTTCCGTTGTGGTAAACCCCATTGTTTTTTGCATTTGTAACATCATTTCGGGGAATGAGGGGTCAGCCAGTGGAGAAATGACCTTTAGTGGTTGTAGTAGCCCATCGTCCTATTAAGATGGCACATCAGAAAGGGACTCATACCCTCTTGTATTAGGAGAATCATCATAGTTCACATGAAGTTCTGGATTCGTATGATAATCTGAAAAATATTCTTCTGGATATTCGTGAGGAGGCAGGACTGGTGAGCATTCTAGCTCTGTGCACACCTATTCTGATGGAGGCAGAGATATAATTTGGGATTGAGGGTTATGTCCTGGAGTGTGACTATGGTCAAAACCCATAGAATCTAACACTATTTACTATTTCTTCAATATTTGGAACTTGTGAAGATGGAACTGCCATGTAAGCTGGTTCTGAGTCCAGTGTACGTGGGGACAGAGGATCAATTTGTGCCTCCTGGTAGAGTAATCCAGTGCTTCTTTGGTGTCTGTTCACCACCGCCTGATGTGTGTGTACTGTGCATGAGTGCAAATGAGGCTGGTTGGCCTCTGCATTCCGTAATATACAGTTCTTTATTTTGTGGAAATGCAGTCCCATATGTATCTTTTGATACATGTTTTTGAGAATATTCATGGTTTTTCATGGTAGGCCTTTTATAAGGATACTCCATAGTTGTATTATATGCAGATAAAGGTGCTGCTCTATGATGCAGGGGCTGCCCCGTCTGTGGCAGTATCAGCCTCGTCGATGAAAGAGGAAGAGAAGCATGCCTTGTTGACAATGTACTGTGTCTTATAGATGAAGGGTAAGTAAAAGCATGCTCTGTCGATGGTGGGATACCCTCAGTCAATGATGAGGAAGGCAGTACATGTGCCGTTGATGGTGGGATGTGCTCTGTTGACGATGGGATAGTGATTGCATGCTTCATCAGTGATGGAACTGCTGTTGTCGATGACTGGATAGTGAAGACATGCTCAGTCGATGAAAGAAATGCTGTCATTGACGATGGAGCACGGGGGAGTATGTCCCATCGACGACGAAGCATGAAGAGTGTGCGTGTGCTTAGTCGATGGAGGAGGTGTTTTCATCTATGACGATGTCTTGTAGAGCCCTCTCGTTGATGATGAAGTATGCCCTGTCGATGGAAAAGGTAGCAGGACCTCTGTCATAGACTGTGTATGTGGCCTTGTTGATGGGGGGAGCAAAGGAATGATGACCAGTCGATGAGGAATGTTCCTTTCTGTGAGAGGTTGTACCTCTGTGCTCTTTTGATGAAGAAGTGCCTCCTATTGATGGGGGTGAATCACCCGTTGACAATGAATGTCTTCTTGATGATCCATGTTTCAGAGGTATGACTGCTGAAAGGCTGTCAGGCAGATTAGGTGAAGGTGTTTCCTTTCCTATTTTTATCTGTTGAAGAGGACTCTGAGTATTTTGAGCCCTTTGATTGAGTACCCTGCGTGTACGACTTGCATGTCTGTGGGGAAGTGTGGAAGGACTTCATCTAAAGACCCCAAGAGGGCATGGGAGAAGTGCACCATGATGACTGTCACACTTACCTGATGAAGGCCTAAAGATGAGGTCGCACAGACCTTCCGAGCTGAATGATCCAAGAGTTTGGATTCTTTTTTTGGGAGGTTGTTCAGTGTCAGCAGAACTGCCAGTACACCTGAACACAGAAGTGGTCACCAGGCCCTCAGCCAAAGGGTGCTCTGTGAACCCCGAAATGGACCCCATGGGCACCATGTACTTGCGGGCCATGAGGGCAGATGGAGCTGGACAGGAGGCAGGGTGCTGCCAAAGGAAAGGCCTCCTTCAGGGTATCCCCTCTTGAGGATGCCAGTGAGTGGGTACTCCGCCTTTTTCTGGATAGGTTTCAGAGGCATCCCTGTAGACTCAGAGATGAGGAAAAATGCCCTGAAAGGACAAAGGACCATCCTCTGTCTCTAACTCACTGGTCGATTCATCATCCCCAGGATGAGAATGTAGGCCAGTCTCATCCGAATTAGAGGAATCCGGATACAACGATTGACTGCCCAAGTCACCTTTCGACCTGCTCAGGAATGTCCGGGGTGACAGTGACCAAAAGATGGCGGGGAAGCCCGGTGTCCAGTCTATCTTCCTTAGAAGGAGCCCCTCCCACAGGCTACTTGGGTTGTGGTTCCACCACAATCGGTGGAGAAACCGTGTTTGGCTGAACCAGAGGTTTCACTGGCTGTGTGGGCAGGGGAACAGACTTAATTGGCTCCGAATGAGTCAGCTTTGACCTGGGAGGTGAAAGCCAAGTAATGGCCAGGGTAGGAGCCGGAGTCGGCTTGTGCCCAGTCAAAATCAACTGTTGCCACATGAGGTCCTAGTAGTGCTGGAGTTTCCGCTGGAGCCTCTCCTCCTCCGAGGATGAGGACAACCGATGGCATCGCCTCTTTTTAGGGTGCTTGTGGCTCTTCCTCAGCCTTTCAGTCAAGGGGGTCCTGGACCTCGATCGAGATCGGACAGGCTGACTTGGTCGTTCGGGAGACACCGGTGGGACCGGTGATTTCCCATGGTCGGAGACCACTTCCTTGATGGGATTCCCAAACAGGCTGGGTCTCCTCATCGGGGAAGGAAAGGACTGGAGTCTGATTAAGAGAATCATCGACAGGAGTTAGCAATAATGGGTCGATGATTATTTCAACCTCACTGATAGACACTTCGGTCGACTGGCCAGATGGCAAAACTGAGAAGCCAGCAGACGAAGAGCTGGGATAGTGATCTCTCCTGATCTCAAAAGCATCTGCGTTGAGACGAAGAAAATCCCAGGTCCTTTTCCAGCTTACAGGACCAAGAGGTGTGCATGCCGGTAGGACCCTCCCCCTTGGTTGGGAGATACTGGCACAACTCTCAGAAAGTACCCGAGAAGGTGGAGCCCAGGTTAAGTGGAACAAAGAAGCTCCACAAACAGGATTCCCAGGCACAAGACGCTTCCACCTCGAAGGCTTGCATGCATTCCAATTGCCTGGTGGATCCCACGGCTGCAGAAACCGCCCAATGAGCCTCTTTTGATTTCACCAGAGGGTACCGTCTTTCTGGTCTCCCCAACTTCAAGCGTGTGAGACAGTTGTCGAGGACGTTAGGGTGAAATGCAAGACAAAAATCACACTTTGAGGTGTAATGGTCGACACCCAGGCAACAGACGTACATGGTGTGGGGATCGGTGTGCAACATTTTTTGGCCACATGAATACCAGCGAAATCTGGGGGAAGACTTGTCTTCATAATCGAAGGTAAGTAGTCGAAATCGCTAATGTGAACTAGATGAAGTGTCGGAATAACCGAAAGTTTTGAAGCCAGGACCTACAAAATGTGGGAGCACGAAGGAGGCAACCTGAATCTTCCAGTGGAAAGGAAAGCCTCATGTCATGGGGTGGAGCTGAGGGTTATGCCACCTGGGTGGGTGGGAGGAGCCAGCTTGAAGATTTCTGGCGATCCTTTAAGGGGAAAGGGACATGCCAAGGAGTATGGATGAACAACATATCCACGATCCTAGAACAATTCATACATTCTTCACCCCACACCCTTGTAACCCCCAGCTCCTCCGGGCACCCCACATGCACAATCCCCACCTAGAATTTTCTGAGCCCCCATACCCATCCTTGTATGGGTGGTGGAGGGGGCCCTTGTGCCACTCATTTGGGTGAGGAAGGTCCCTGCCTGCTTATAGTTGGGTCTGCCTGACAAGCCCCTAATGCTGCCATTCCTCTGTTGGGCCCACCTAGACCGCCTCTCTGCAACTACACAACCCATCCATAGGGCTCACTGCTGGCCAGGTGTCCTTGTGTCACTACTTAGCTCTGCAGTGCCCCCTCCCCAAAAATATGGAGACAGATTAGGGTCCTAGAAAATTCTTAAGGTGGGCTGGGGGGGGGTTGAAAAGTGGATGAGGAAGAAACAACTTACTCAATGGGTGGTGGTGGGGTACATTTTTTGTATCAAAAAAATGGTCTGAAGCTCACTCAAACCATATATTCCAATATACTCAGTATATGGGACAATAGTGAGAGCCAAGATTATCCAGTCTTTTTGGATAAAACCCTAGCAGCTGTTATGTCATCAGAGTCCCTCAATGAAAGCAAATCCCTGTTCAGCACATTTTTGTGTTATTCTATATGATTATGATGGTTACATTTCCCAAATCTGATTTCTATGGATAAGAAAATCAACAGTACATAATAATATGCAATATCATAAGCAGGAACTACATTTGGCTTCTCCAATAAACTCTACCCCATATACACAACATCCTCAGAGACCAGTGTCAGACCTGCAAACCTACAGTCCAGCTCACATTCACTGAAACACTAGTTAGTGTGATACTTACCGTCTCCGGGGTAACCATCATTCATTGGCATGTTCTGAGCCTAGGAGAACGTGAAAACATGGAATGGAATAGTTAGAGAACGATATAAATCAGTTTTTTTTTTCTTCATTTATACTTTTTCCTGTAGCCTGTCACAGGTGGCTGCTCAACCCTGCCCCCCACCACCCTAGTTTCCCTGGTCCCCAAGCCCCAGATCTCCCACGGATAGCCACCCATGGTGGGGCTGGGAAAGGGATGGCTGTCCTCCCCCCAACTCAGAGACTCTCATCCAGACTGTAGACCAGTGAACCAGTGATGGTGCAGGGCAGAGACAAGTACACAAGGCTTCATATAGCCTGCAACAGCCATTTTCCAGTGTTTTTCTGCCATCTCCTGCCACAGCAGCACATAAGCATGTGGAGGCGTACATATGTTACAGAACCGCAGCCTATCCCTTCATACTGCTAGAGCTGTAGGCGCTACCTCTGGTCCTCCACCCAGGGACAGACCAGGGTCAAGTCAACAAGCCTCCCTCCCCTGGGAGAGAAATACTGCCCATCAGACATTCAACCCCCGACGAGCAGAGCTTGTTCCCAAAACCGAGTTGCCAGCGTGGTCAGAGGTAAGGTGCACAGCACCTCAGCGCTACTGGGCTGGCCAATATAAATCAATTTCAGCAGCTTTTTTTTTTTTTCTCCTCTTTGGATGCAGATGCCTCCACACCGGAGGCAGTAACCCAATATCTGGCCAACCCCTATGTCTTTCAAGTTCCACACTGGCCCAAGTCCTCCCTGGCAGTGCTCCCTGCACAGCCTTGGGAAAGATAGGTCTGAGGAACAGAAAGCATCCCTCCTCCTCTCCCCAACTTGTTCAAATCATTGCAAAGATTAGGTCCTATTTTTGTCAGTATCTGCCTGCTAATTTTAAACCCAACCATTCCAAAAATAAACCATATAACTACAGTATGTGTCCCCTCCCCACGCTCAAATGTGGGGAACTTAATGTAACCAATGGCCTTATTGTTCGGTCACAGTGTGATGGTGGTGGTGTGTGGGGGGAGGGGGGAGACAGACAGTCCCAGTAGCCAGCAAAACTTTACCTGCCTACTTGGAGGGACTGTAGTGAAAAGGTCTCAAGTCACTTGCTTAGGCCACAGGAGTTAGTGGCTGTGGTAGGATTCAAACGGGGGGATCTCACATTATAAACTTCAGTGTTCTAACCTGTAGACCATCCAAATTCTTTCTTCTATTCTACCACTCTACATACTTCTCCACTGTTCATAGTAAGTGAGGACTGCTTTCCTTTTACCCTTCTGTTCAACTGGGAGACTATCCTGACAAGCACTGTACACAGAACATTAAAGAAACCGGGGATATCCGATAGGTGGCTGTCTGATATTTTTATCTTCAAGAGTGGTCAGTGATCTCTTACCCTCACAAGTGGGTTCAGAGGTCACTGACCACTCATGAAGATAAAAATGATGCCTTGAGCGCCACCTATCACATGTTTGGTTTATACAGTCTACTGCAGCACTTTTAAAAGACTGCAGAAACTGCGGCTGCGGCACAGTTCAGCAGAGCGCGAGTCACAATGCTCAGAGTGGGTACACAGTAGCAAGACAAATGAGATTACATACCCTAACAAGATAAAAAATTGCATCTGGCTAGCTAGGGTTCTGTTCCTTTGATAGCATCTGCATCTACAAAAACACTAAAGCATATTATATAAAAGGTACCCATAAATACCTGTTGCTGAAAAGAGACAAAATTAATGAACATAAAAGCATTCATTTCCACAGTGTCCTGAGCATCCATCCTTATGATCTGATAAAGTGTGCTACATTTTTACTCTTCTCTTCCTCTATTCTGCACCCCCCCCCAATAGTGCCCCACACACGTGTGAAAAAGGCAGAGAGGTATGGTGCTTTGCTGCACTGTGGATGCTCAGTACAATTTATTTTTGGTTAACAATTCTTTGCATTTTTTGTCTGCACTACTGCTCATCCATGATGTCTATTGATTGTAATCCCCTGATGCTGCTCTCTGTTTATGTATACCGTTTGCTGTAGATTTTTCATGCTATCACTCTAATTTATTTACCCGGGACAACCCGGCATCTCATGTCCAGCAGGGATCCTGCTTCTGCCCATTTCTGTAGCTGGACTGTCTGCAGCACTGAGAGATTGAACAACTTGCCCAAGGTCGCACAGTACTTGACTGTAGTGGGAGATCGGGAATGTAACCTGTCTGCTCCCAGTAAGACTAGCCCATCCCTCATACAGTAACAACTGCATGTTCATTTGGAGGGACTCCAAAAACCATAAACTGGCTGAACAGGGTTGCGGTTCATGATGCGGAGACAACGTGCGACTCCTACTATTTCAACATGATTATCCTTCCTTTAAACTGCAAAGGAGTTTGTAAATCTGAACGAATGTCAATGTTCTTATTTTCACGTTAATTCACCAAATAAATCAACTCACACACATCTGGGGCAGCTGTATTGCTCAAGAAAAACAAAAAAACAAACAAAAAAAAAAAAACACTGTGCGAGGTCTAGGAAAAGTGTAACCCAGTCCCTTCTTTTGTCCCTAGTCAGGGCTTGTCTCTCCCCCCCCCCAATTTTTGACTATAGTGACACAGCCATCAGCGCAGCTCCCAAATCCTCACTTGCCAGACTGGACCCCCCCTTTCACTCTTTTTGTCATTTTGCTGTAGAGTGTCCCCCTCGTAACCACCACTGCTCACTCTATTCCGCTCTTTCACTCCCCTCTCTCGATGTCAGGTGCCTTTCCCACTGCACATCCTTAGTCTCCAAATTCTGGTTTGGTTCTCTTCCCTCTTAGCCTTACATTCTTAATCTCCTCCCCTCTTCTTCCACCTACCCTCTCCACAGGGATATTTCCCATTCCCTCTCTATCCCTTCAAGAAAATGTACTGCTTGGTCAATCTGCTTTCTCATATCACTTTCTTAAAATTTGATCCTCCCTCCCCCTTTCAATCCACTCTTGCCTCTTCTGCTTTCTCCCTAAAGTCTCTTCTTTATGAGTTTTCTTCATCCACCTGCAACTGTTCATGATCCTTTTCCTCGCCCCCCCCACTAATTTTGCCCTGTCCATTTTGTTTCCCCCATACCATACCTGTATGGAGTAGTTTCCCCCTGCCTATCATAACTCTATTATATCTACTACATGTATCTGTCATACTGACTTGTCTTCAATATTTAGATTATACAGAGCTGACCCAGTGGCGCTGAGGGTTGAGGCGCTGAACACCACACCTTGCCCCACACTGGCGACCGGGGTTTGGAAACGAACTTGGGAAGCCGGGGGTCAGCAGGGGAGGGAGAAGATTGAGCATCAGAAGACTGCTCTCCTCCCCTGGAGTGGATTGTGGGATTTGCCCCACTCCATAGTGGCCTCCAGTGGATATTGGAGGAACTACAAGGAGCAGCACTGTTGGGGCGGAGTGGTGGCAGATGTCAGCATTACGTGCGCAGATGTCATTGCATGTCCGCGCTCCGAGGGAAACATAAGGAGGAAAATCCCAAATACTGGGGAGGAGATGACAGGGCTAGAGTGCTCAAGCCCACATGCCCAATGCCAGCCCTGGCCAGACTTTACTCTCCCTAGTCCCTGCTCCTCCTGTGAGGTGGCGGGGGGGGGGGGCTAGAACCTAGCACCTGATTCCTCAGTCAAGGTCAGGGTTCAGGCAGGTGGCAGAGGCAAGAGGTGAGTCGGTCCCCATCTGAGAGATGCCCCGGTATCTGGCGACTGGGAAGGAAAAAAAAATACTTAGATTATACTCCTTTGATGTATTGTGTTGATGTCTAGGACTTCTATTTTTGCAATGTAATATTATTATAATGTATGGTAGAATGTTGTTATAGGTAGAAATCTACCTTTTTATAAGAACTTTTTACCATTGATGCGGCATCACGATGTTGTTAGCCCATCGATGGTACGTCACATCAATGGGTTAACAACCAGGAACAGTCTGGGCATGCACGCAACTGGATTGGACAGCTTTGAAACAGCTGTGGCGGTGAAAGCAGAGCAGTGGTAACATTAAAAAACTGCAGTAAGGAACTGCTTTCTTTTTTAAAAAAACATAAATGGTACCATACGCTTTAAAATATAATGTATGGTACATCGATGGTTAACCATTTTTTATCCCACCTCGTGGTTGCCATGGCAACATAAACCTCTTGAGCTTTGCTCTCGAGGTTTAAATGATCACCCTGGCAACCTATCGATGGTTAACACACCAGTTAACCATCGATGACCATACATTATCCTCCATGTTCTTGTCTAGTTTTTTCCCACCTCTATCTCCACTTCCCCTCACCCCCAGAATGCATCTGTAAACAAGCTATTAACAGCTCAGTAGGTCTTTCCTGGTGAAACTTTTGAAATAACTACATAAATAAACTGTACAGCACCCGAATCACTGATTTCCAGAGTTCAGATCCTGTACAATTCTATTTGTCAATTTGCACTCTTGTCCTCAGACCACTATCGCTGTGAACTTTACAGTTCACTAAATTGGTATTCATTTGATTTAAAATGCCTCTATTTTACATTACTGAACTTTTGTAAATTTCTCAAATATTCTGATCAATCTTTATTTATGGATTTAGTTATCTCCAATACTTCAATACATACTACTAGATCTTCCCATTCAGACTCCTTATGTTTAAAACATCCCTTGGACAAAGTTTTATATTGTGCCATTAAAAAAAATGGATCTCTTTACCAAACTCAATCCTACAAATATCAAAATCTTTTTGAAAATTTTTTTTTTTTTTTTTATTATTTCTATTTCACACTGGTCAAGGCTTATGGGACCTTCTCTTGGGCATCCGGTCCTTTATCCTACCCGCCTGTGGATCCCTCAGTCTATGCATCCTCCCCCCCCCCCCCCCCTCACAACCAGCAGCCCTGGTTTCAGCTGCCTGGGGAGGGTAGTCCTTGCCTCTTGGGCTCTCTTGTAAGTCAGATTCCAGCTGCAGGTGGGCACCGGAGGGAGGAACTGGAAAGCCTGCCGAGGAGAACCCGGTGGAGGGCATGAGGGACAGGTGCCTTCACCAGTCCCATGAAGCCGGTCTTTTCCTTGTTCTGCGCTGGTTCCCCTACCCCTGTGTGGGCATGCCCCGACGCTCTGGTGCATGGCAACAAGGGCACTCCATCCTCAACCCACCCCTGCCGACCCACCAGTGCCTGAGCTCACTCCCGAACTTGGGTCGCCGGTGTAGCGCGAGGTGTGGCATGCAGCGCCTCAACCCTCAGCACCACTGGGCCAGATTTAAATCTATTCTTAGTAAGTTTTGTCTTGCAAGTTATATCTGCAGATGTACTGGCTGGCTGACTGTATACCATCATTCTGTACATTGTCAAGTTTGCCACAAGCTTGTTTAATGTTCCTTATTTATTTTATTGTATGTTTGCTATGTTCTAATTATGTATTCTTTCATGTATATGTTTGTAAGTATCCAGGTCATCGTTGAAAATGGGCATTCATGCTCTTGGGTCTTTACTCAGTTAACATATTTTAAACATATTACTGTATATTTGTTTTATTATTGTTAGAAAAAGACATTTTTCAGGCAAAACCTGGGTCCATCCAGTCTGCTCTTTTTCTATCTAACCCACATCCTCAGCCTAATGCTGCGTGCATGTGCGTGCGTGTTGCTGCACCCCCTAAAAGTGGTGCAGCCTCCATTCCTCCCTGGGTTTCCCTCTAGTCTCATCAGTCCTTTAAATTTCTCCCACCCCTCTGGAACCCCTCCACGGTTTTCACCTCCAACACCTCCCTTGGCAAACTGTTGCACCTACCCACACCTCACATTCTGAAATAATACTTTCTCACATCTCTTCTGAATCTTTCCCCATCAGCTTGTACTCAAGCCCCCTTGTGGCAGACCCCTTTCAGTGCTTGAAGAGCTGCTGGCTGTCTATCTTATTGATTCCCCTCAAAAACTGAAGGTTTCATATGTGCCTGCCCTCTCTCTGCCTCCTTGTATAACTTCCCCGTCTTGGTCACCTTTTGTTGCACACCTGCACAGTCTTAAGTCTGCCTCTACTTTTTTCAGATGAGGGTTCCAGAATTGTGCACAGTACTGCAGATGTGACCGCACCAGAGACCAATACTGGGGTAGGCTCACCCTCTTGTTACTACTAGAGAACCCCTTCCTGACGCATCCCAGTATTCTGTTCACCTTTCTGTATACCTTGCTATAATGCACTTTAACTTAAATGCCGTCTCAAAAGGTTGCACCATGTCCCTTTCCTCAATCTCTCCTTAAAGCAAATATTCTATTTTAGGGCTGTTCTTGCCTATATGCATGCCTTTGAGTTTGTGGCACTGAATCTGAGCTGACAGACACCCCCACTACCACCTCTCTAGCTCCTTTCTCATGTCTCTGACTCCTTCCTCACTGTTGACTGTTTTGTATATTTCACTGTACTGAACAGCCCTGCTTTGTACACCAGAGCAGTGGTTTCTGTATTCATTTACTTAGATGATGTAAAAACGTTTATGAAACCCTCGTATTTTCTGCTTTGCCGACTCTCATGATGGGAGCTCAGTGAAAATGAGTCCATCTCATAAGCACTTTGTCCAGATCTGCAACAGGCGAGTAAATACATAAATCAAACACAAGCAGGTATACAGTACTTACTGCTTCCCAGGCTGCAGGGTCGTGTTTGAAAAGGGAGTTGGACAGTTCCATTGAAACACGTTTTCTGTAGTCTGCATTTTTGTCTTCTGAGATACGGAACAATACTGCTGCTGCATAGGTGGCAATGCCTTCATTGAGGAAGAAACCAAAGTACTAAGTTCTAGTGTGTTACAGCACACCATGGAAAGATTCACTTACCATACATATATTTATAGCTGGAAATGCCTGCACAGTTTAGTTATCTCCACTACAGACAGCTCAATACAGGGGAACTGTTGCATTGGGGTAACATAGAAACAGAGAATTTGATTGCTGACAGATAAGGACCGCTTGGCCCACCTAGTCCACCCATTTCCCTACCTAATGGATAAGCTGCAGATCCTAGTTAACCAACAGCCTCCTTCTTCCTACCCCCCACTAGAATTGCCTTACATCTGTCCCATGCATTCTTGAATTCCCCTACTGTCTGACTCCACGACTTCTTCAGGAAGGCTGTTCCAAGTATCCACAACCCTCTCTGTGAAAAAATACTTCCTCACATTACTTCTGAGCCGTCCCCCCTCCGTCTTCAAATTGTGCCCCCTTGTTCTTGCACATCTCTTTTTCTGAAAGATGCTACCCTCTTGAACTTTGTTGATTCCCTTGAGGTACTTGAAAGTTTCTATTATGTACCTCCTCTCCCTCTTTTCCTCAAAGGTATACATATTAAGCTCCTATAGTCTCTTCGTATGTCTTCCAGTGCAGACGCTGCACCATTTTGGTTGCCCTCCTCTAGACAGTCTCCACCCTGTCTAGGTCTTTGCAGAAATGGTGTCTCCAGAACTGCACACACTACTCCAGATGGGGTCTAACCAACTGTCTGTACAGAGGGATATCAAGCACAAGTTGCTTGTTTAAGTCTACTTTCTCGCACAGGGACATGGTAACATACAAGTTCCAAACTACCATTGATGTTATGTTTGGAGACAGTATAGTACAGTGGGTTAAGGCTCTGAGCTGCAGATCTGGAGACCTGGGTTTGAATCCCACAGCTGCCTAGGTGAATACTGTGTGATCCTGAGCAAGTCACTCAACTTCCTTGTGCTCTCAGGTCACATCTGGAAATGAGCTTCGGCTTAGTGTGCTACTCCTGGTTAAACAATGTTCCCTTCCCTTATGTAAGAATGTACCGTAACAGTAGATCTTCAAGAGGAGCTCTTGCAGCAGGTAATACACATAGGGCTAAAGCCGCCAGGTGTTAGGACCCCTCAGAAAAATTTTCTAGCTAGCAGTCTATAGCGGGGGACTTCTCCAGACATCAGACGTGGTATAAAAAGGGGGCGGTCCCCCAGCGCCATCTCCGTTCCCCGCCAGAGACCCGGTTGGTAAATAATGGAGAACCGAGAAGGAACTCCCCTATTGGAGAGAAGTATTATGCCAAATAACTGAACTGGGGGCTGGAGGGTGGGAAAGCCACCTGCTGCAAGAGCTCCTCTCGGAGATCTACTGTTACAGTAAGTTCTTACGTAATTGTACTTCGAGGTGGAGCTCCTGCAGCAAGTAATACACATAGGATTAAGTCCCAAGCAGTAACCCAAATAGGTCCAGATCAGAAAGGAGGAGGACTGACTGAAATAGGGAAGAACTTCCACTCTCCTAAGACAGCAGTCCCTGTAGAATGGCCAATCTAAAGCCTGCTCTCCTCCTAGAGGCTATGTCCAGACTGTAGTGCCAAATAAAGGTATGGACAGTGCACCAAGTTGCTGCGGCACATAGATCCGCTGCAGAAACATTCCTCATTGAGGCAAAAGAGGTGGCGACAGCCCTGGTGGTATGATCCTTAACCGAGCCCGGTAAGGGTTTGCCGTGATGCTGATAACAGAAGGAGGTGCAGTGAACTAACCATTTGGTTAGTGTCTGTTTAGTAACAGGATCCACTTCTTTCTGCAAGCAACAAACAACTGATCCATTTTCCTAGCGGAATGAGTCCAGTCCAGATAAAAACGTAAGACTGTGAACATCCAGAGTATGTAACAATGCCTCCCCCCCTATTGGAGAACTGGGGGTAACAGAGCGGAAGTTGAATGTCCTGGTTCAGCGTTAAGGCAGACACCACTTTCGGCAAGAACTTGGGATTTGTATGCAGCTGCACCCTGTCCTTGTGAAAAACAAGATAAGGCTCCTTACACATCAGGGCCTGAAGCTCGGAAATCCTCCGAGCTGAGGTAATGGCAACTAAAAATAACGCCTTCCAAGAGAGAAGGCGTAGCTTGCACGTCGTGGCTGGTTCAAAAGGGGGCAGGGTGAGCTTTTCCAAAATGAAAAGAAGGTCCCAGGGAGGGACAGAGTCCCTCCTCAGGGGTCTGATATGCAGGACTCCCCTAAGGAATGTCTTGCATACATCCAATTACGCTAGAGTCCTTTCTCCTACCGCGGCATGGTATGCCGAAACTGCACACAGGTGCACCTTCATAGATGAGTAACTAAGCCCCAGATCAAGGAGATGGAGAAGGTACTCCAGTACGTACCTTAACTGAGCACTGAAGTGGATCTAAGGATCAGGCAGCCACCCACAGACAGCGTTTCCACTTCATGGCATAGTTCGCCCTAATGGAGGGTTTCCTTGCCTCTACTAGAATCTCGGCCACTCTCTTGTAAACTCCCAGATCTCCTCTGCTAGGACTGCAGGAGCCAAGCATGCAGGTGAAGGGATTGCAGGGATGGGTGTACCAGCTTCCCCTTGTCTTGGGAGAGCAAGCGAGTGGAGAGAGGCAGTGGAACAGGAGGGCCCGTTGCCAGCTGCTGCAGTAGTGGAAACCAACTCTGTTGAGGTCAAAGAGGGGCTACCAGAATCATCCTGGTCCCCCTCTGACTGCAGCTTGAGCAGTACTCTCTGAACCTGAGGGAAGGGAGGACAGGCATAGAGAAACCTCCCCACCTAAGAGACGGTAATGCGTCTCGCCAGAACACACCAGGCCCTGGATCTAGCAAGCAAAAATCTGGCAGTTTGGCGTTGCATCGGGATGCAAAGAGGTCTAACTTTGGATGACCCCATCTTGTGAATAGATCTGCTATATCCTGGAGCAACTCCCACTCATGGTTCAGGGACTGAGAATGGCTCAGACCGTCAGTGAGAACGTTCTGAATTCCTGGCACATGGACCGCCACTAGGAACAGATCGTGTTCTATTGCCCAGTCCCAGATTCTCATGGCCTCCCTGCAAAGGGGGTATGACTTTGTTCCCCCTTGCTTGTTCAGGTAAAAGACTACTGGGGTATTGTCCGACAATCAACAGAAGACCCCGGGAGAGCCGATCCTGAAAGGCCTGGAGTGTGTATAAAACGGCCCTCATCTCCAGGACATTGATATGGAGGGACCTTTCGATGGCAGACCACGATCTTTGTGTCTGATGCTCTTCGAGGCGAGCTCCCCAGCTGAGTCCCGAGGCATCCATGGTTAAAGTCTGAGTTGGACTTTGCCTCTGAAAGTGGACACCCTGCTCTAGAGGAGTAGGATCCTGCCACCATTGCAGGGAATGGTGAACCACTTCCAAAATTCTGATGGGATGGTCTAAATCATCCGAACCCTGATCCCATTGGACCCCAAGTTGCCACTGGAGAGTTCTCATGTTGAGCCATGACAGGGGAACTGTGGCTATGGTGGCTGCCATATGTCCCAACAGCTGCAAGACCACTCTGGCAGAGACCTGGTCTGCGGTCTGGACCCTCCGAGCTACAGCACAAATTTGATGTGCTCTGTCTGTAGGTAGAAAAGCTCTGCCTTCTAGGGTGTCCAGCACTGCCCCAATATACTGCAGCCGTTGGGAGGGCCAGGGTTGGGATTTCTGCCAGTTCAGGATAACACCCAGAGAAAGGAACAGTTGCTCAGTCTCCTGAAGAGTGCCCATTAGCTGGTCTTCCGTTGCCACAGAGAGCAGCTAGTCATCGAGGTAGGGGTATATGAAGTGGCCCCTTCTCCTCAGCACTGCAGCTATCACAGTGAGGCACTCTGTGAAGACCCTTGAGGACAATGACAGGCCGAAGGGGAGCACCTCGAATTGGAAATGCCTGTCCTGGAACCAGAACTTCTTCCTGTGGGAAGGCAGGATCTTTACGTGCATATAAGCATCCTGCATGTCCAGGGAGAAGAGCCAATCCCCTTGATGTAGAAGGGGGGGAAGAGTCTTGCTAAAGTGAGCATCCAAAATCTCTTGTACAGGACAAATCTGTTGAGGTGGTTTAGGTCTAGAATGGGGCAAAGATCTCCCATTTTCTTGGGGACCAAGAAAAAAAATGGGAGTAATAGCCTTTTCCTTGTTGAGGTATTGGGACTGGCTGAATGGCTGCCTTCTGGAGGAGAGAGAGAATTTCTTGTTCCAAAAGAAGGGCATGGCTGGGTGAGCAGTGGTACGACACCAGAGGGTTGTCTGGGGGCATGCTGAGAAACTATGGCATAGCCCCTCTGAATTACCTGTAGCACCCACTGGTCGGAGGTGACGCTGCTCCATTCTGGCAGCTAAAGGGAGAACCCCCCCACCCGTTCCCCCCTTGAGGACTGATGACTGGGGGGAGGCAGCTGGGAGTCATGCAGTGCTCTGGAGGGTAGTGGCTGGATGTCTGGGGGCCTTAGGCTGTTTGATGCCCTGGCCTCTAGGCTGCATGGGCTGGCCATGGCGCTTGAAACCCTTGCTGTGGAACTGACTGCCTCCTTGTTGCTCTTGCTGATGAAAAGGGCGCTTTCGAGCCTGCTGCAGTTCAGACTTGTACATCTTATGCACATCTGCAACTGCTTTTCCAGAATCTTGAAGGCCCTTTATGATTCCTTCCACTTCTGGACCAAAAAGGTCCAGGCCCTGGAAAGGAACGTCCAAGGTGGCATCTTGGAAGTCCTGCCTAAAGGATGTTACTCTGAGCCACACATGCCTGTGTAGACAGACGCCTGATGCCGCTGCTCTCAATGCCATGTTGGTGGAATCATACGAGCAGTGAAGCACATGCTTGTCGAAATCCAAGCCGGATTGCGAGTAGGCCATCAATTCATTTTTGGTGTCAGAATCCTGTTGTCTTAATTAGCTCCATGGTCTTCTCCCATAAAGATTTTTGATAAGTGACCATGTGGCCAAGAAATTTAGAGATCTGATGGCCCCTGTGGCCAGCGAGTATACCTTCCTTCCCCAATGACCCAGGTTCTTGAACTCTGGGTCTGGAGGCTGGGAGCAGAGATGTTTAGGTTGGGACTGCCTGCCGTGGGCAGCTGTCAGGACCATGGAGTCCGCCTTTAGTTGTTCCCCCAAAAAAGGTTATTTTGGGGGCGTGTACAGGCAGTCCACCTTTTGAGGCATAGCTGGAGTAGAGGAGGGTCTATTCCAAGTTAGTCTGGCTACATCTTGGAAGGGTTCCACAAGCGGTGGGATCACCAGAGGCTTTGGATCAATGTCACCCAAGAACTTTGCCAGTCTTTTACATTCAGGGTCCAATTCTTCAGTGTCCCACTGGTATATATTTTGTATATGCCTCATGATATCCAGAAATAAAGGATTGGCTGGTGGGGACCGGGAGGGTATCCTTCGTATCTGCAGAGGGTGGGCAGAAGTCCTCATCTTTCGATGACTCTGAAGATGAATCTCCTGCGTCATCCCCAGGGGTTGGTGTGGAATGACCACTGGAGTCCGGAACCATAGAAGGTCTCCTTTTTCTTTTGCCTTTGGGACTTGCGGATGGGTGGGACCCTTTGCCTGCCCCCTTGTCTGGGGTCGGAGGAGGGGCTGGCAGAATGTCTCTCGGTAATGGCTCAGGCGATCTGTACAGGAGATCCCCTTTTATGGTATTCCACCAGGAACTGAATAATGCTCTAATGTCCGCCAAGGGGCAGATTGTGGGAGGCGGCATCGGGGCTGACTGACTGGGTGTCTGTGTTTCGTCCAGTAACGGAGTCTCTTCTGGGGAGCCTGCCCCTGTTGCATCTGGCTGGGGGCTTGGTTCCTTGTGAGTGGGTCCGACCCGAAGGTCTGGGGTGGCTTGCACCTGATCAGTCAACTGGTCATCTGGTGGGAGGTAGGACGCTTGGTAGCCTTCTGTTGACCGCCTGTCTGGCAACTGCCTTTTGTCAGGTGAATGGGCCCCGATGTCCGATGCTGAGGAACATTTGTCTGCCTTCTGTGGTGTCCGTTTAGCTGGAGGTGGAGATGGAGGCATCTGCAGGTGAATGGCCTGTCACCTGTGACTGTCGTCAGACTTTGTGTTTGTCGGATGACCCAGTAGAACTGCGGCCTTCCTTAGGCTTAGCAGCAGGTGACTGTCCCTCCTGCAGTGACCCATGGGAGGATTTGTGGGGATGGTGAGCCAGGGGGACTTGGGCATGCTGGTGCCCCGAGGTCAATGAATTGTCCTTAGGCCTCTGACAAGAGGAAGAGGATGTCTTCGGTGCGTTGGTTCCCACGGGAGTCGAAGGAACCAACCCAGACCTCCCTCCAGAGGTCACAGAAGGAGGAGGCCTGGAGGGAAACTTGTGGCGGGATTCTGATCTGGGCTCATCTTTATCCCGGGAGTGGTGCTTCCCTGAGGGCATCTCTCTCTGGGGAGACTCCTCTGCGGGCAAAGAGGCACTAGGACCAGATGGGGACTTTTGCATGGCTGCTACTTTCTGCTCGAGGAGATAAGCCTTCAAAGCTTTAGCCCTTCTAATTCTTGTTTTATTGTTGAATTTCTTGCAGTGCTGGCAGTCGTCAGATCGATGGTCATGGCCTAGGCAGATCAGGCAAGCCTCGTGGCCGTCCTTTGCCGGGATCTGCTTGCCACACTGGCACTTCGACTTTCGCTGAGGCAGAGAGCGCGAAGACATGACTGCCCCCTTTATACCACGTCTGACATCGGGCATGCCCGATGTCAGGGGTGGTCCCCTGCTACAGACTGCTAGCTAGAATTTTTTTTCCAAGGGGTCCTAACGCCTGGTGGGTTTAGTCCTATGTGTATTACCTGCAGCAAGAGCTCCACCTCGAAGTCAGATTCTGATAATACCATCAATCTGACATCCCATTGATGACATCACAAGACTGAACATTTGCAAACAGCTCAGGAGCAGCATGATTCAGCTTTAACAGTAATCAACTTTTATGGTACAAACGGACTCCTACTCAACACATGGGAAATGTATTAAAAGTACGCGTTTATTTTCTTTTTAAAAACACACTCTGATCAACTGCTGTATTTGGGTATATCATAAGTTGTTGGTTTAAACCCAGTTTTTCACACAGGGGCACAGTGATGTACAAACTCTTGACTATGGATTATTTTGTATAAAAATAAGGGTCTTTACTACAAATTACAAAAAAAAAAAGTAGGGAACACCTCATCTAGAATTCCATCTTGAGGTTCTGGTGACATGACAGGACCACCTGAGCTTCGCTCTCATGTTTAGCATATCAGTAGAACCTCTTGACGGAAATATAGCCTTTCAATACATGGTTCCCTATTCTTTTAGTTTACTGTTTACCCAGCATAGCCCAGCTGAGATGCAGTACATCATTTCCAGTGGGGTCCTGCTTCTGTGTATCTGGGTGGACTGGAGCACAAAAAGATCACGTAGCGTGCCCAAGGTTACACTGGGAGTATTTTGCTCAAGCAGGATTGAACCTGTGATATTCCAGTTTCCAAGACAGTGCTTTAACCACTAGCCCACACTGTCTCTTTGTGAAAAACCTATACACAAGGCCCCTGGAATTCTGCGGTTGCGGAATTTGCCGCAGAATTTGCATCATGCTGCAGAATATATATAGTGCCGCAGAATTGTTTTTGGTAAATTTTTATATAAATATACTGTTTTTCCATAGTGTCAGGCTTTCTTTCCCACGTCGTTTATCCTGAGCATATGATGTCATCGATGACATCACATCATATTTAGCCAATGACAGGACCGCATTCTGCCAGAGA